>CM068368.1:459126966-460466477 GCA_034769895.1 Magicicada septendecula | reverse complement strand
AAGTTTTATGTTTTAAAAAGGGTAATTTTTTTAAGACAAACGATAACTGCCGAAAATTCAAAGAGAATCAAATAATTTTTTGCACACTTACCTGAGTTGTAGAGAACTCAAGGTCTGTTGATTTTGGTGAAGATCGGTTAAGGGAAAGGGGTAGTTTACCTGCAACATTTTAAGTTGTAACAAGAGAAATGTTTCCATGACGAACGATAACTGCAGCACATTCAAACAGAATCAAATATTTTTTTGCATGCATCCCTGAATTGTAGAGGACTGAAGGTATATTGATTTTGGAGAACATCGGTTAAGGGAAAGGGGTAGTTTACCTGCAACATTTTATGTTTTAACACAGGTATTTTCTACGGCAAACGATAACAGCAGCAAATTCAAACAGAATCAAACAATTTTTTGCATACAGTCCTGATTTGCAGAGTACTCAAGACCTGTCATTTTTGGTGAAGATCGGTTAAGGGAAAGGGGTAGTTTACCTGCAACATTTTAAGTTGTAACAAGAGAAATGTTTCCATAACGAACGATAACTGCCGCACATTCAAACAGAATCAAATATTTTTTTGCATGCATCCCTGAATTGTAGAGGACTGAAGACCTATTGATTTTGGAGAAGATCGGTTAAGAGAAAGGCGTAGTTTACCTGAAACATTTTATGATTTAACAAGAGTAAAGTACTTAATTTTTATAAATAAAGTATCCTGATAAGAAGCTCATAATAATCCACTGTAGAAACGTATATGAAATATCTATAAATGAAGAGGTTAGGTGAACGAGGTGGGGGTAATTTTCTATTATTAAAAATTATAGTTGAAGGTGGAGGGGAGCATTTTTTATACATGTACTACGTAATTGGCAACAAAGAAGTAGTTTTTTGTTAAAATTCCTTCCCGGGCTGTGGTTAATGCTGAAGCAATAAGTAGAAAGACGTAGTTTCTATGGAAATATTTCATTTCAATAAAATCATATTTAAAATATGATTTTAAATATAAATCTTAGAACATGGAACTCATGTATGGTTCTCCATACCGATATTTTTCTATGGCAAACGATAACAGCCGCAAATTCAAACAGAATCAAATAATTTTTTGCATACAGCCCTGATTTGTAGAGTACTCAAGACCTATTGTTTTTGGTGAAGATCGGTTAAGGGAAAGAGGTAGTTTACAAGCAACATTTTTTTTTAATCAAGGGTAATTATTTTTTATGGCAAACGATAACAGCCGTAAATTCAAACAGAATCAAATGATTATTTGCATACTGGCCTGAAATGTAGAGTTCTCAAGATCTATTGTTTTTGGTGAAGATCGGTTAAGGGAAAGGGGTAGTTTACCTCCAACGTTTTATGTTTTAAAAGGGTATTTTCTATGGCAAACGTTAAGAACTGCAAATTCAAACAGAATCAAATAAGTTTTTGCATACAGCCCTGATTTGTAGAATACTCAAGACCGATTGTTTTTGGTGAAGATCGGTTAAGGGAAAGGGGTAGTTTACTTGCCACGTTTTTTGTTTTAACAAGGGTACTTTTTATGGCAAACGATAACAGCAGCAAATTCAAACATAATCAAATAATATTTTGCATACAGCCCCGAATTGTAGAGTTCTCAAGACCTGTTGGTTTTGGTGAAGATCGGTTAAGGGAACAGGGTAGTTTACCTGCAACAATTTATGTTTTAACAAGGGTAAATTATTTATGATGAACGATAACTGCCGTACATTAAAACAGAATCAACTACTCTTCTGCATAACTTTTTTAATTATACAGAACTCAAGGTCTGTTGATTTTGTTGAAGATCGGTTAAGGGAAAGGGGTAGTTAACTTGCAACATTTTATGTTTCAACAAGGGTATTTTCTATGGCAAACGATAACAGCCGCAAATTCAAACAGAATCAAATAATTTTTTGCATACAGCCCTGGTTTGCAGAGTACTCAAGACCTTTTATTTTTGGTGAAGATCGGTTAAGAGAAAGGGGTAGTTTACCTGCAACAGTTTTTTATCAAGGGTAATTTTTTTTCTATGGCAAACGATAACAGCTGCAAATTCAAACAGAATCAAATGATGTTTTGCATACAGCCCTGTATTGTAGAGTTCTTAATACCTATTGGTGTTGGTGAAGATCGGTTAAGGGAAAGGCGTAGTTTACCTGCAACATTTTATGTTTTAACAAGTGTTATTTTTTATATGACGAACGATAACTGCTGTAAATTCAAACAGAATCAACTACGTTTTTGCATACCTTTTTGAACTAAAGAGAACTCAAGGTCTGTTGATTTTGTTGAAGATCGGTTAAGGGAAAGGGGTAGTTTATCACCAAAGTTTTATGTTTTAAAAAAGGTAATTTTTTTATGACGAACGATAACTGCCAAAAACTCAAAGAGAATGAAATAATTTTTTGCACACTTGCATGAGTTGTAGAGAACTCAAGGTATGTTGATTTTGGTGAAGATCGGTTAAGGGAAAGGGGTAGTTTACCTGCAACATTTTAAGTTTTAACAAGAGAAATGTTTCCATGACGAACGATAACTGCCGCACATTCAAACAGAATCAAATATTTTTTTGCATGCATCCCTGAATTGTAGAGGAATGAAGGTCTATTGATTTTGGAGAAGATCCGTTAAGAGAAAGGGGAAGTTTACCTGAAACATTTTATGATTTAACAAGAGTAAAGTACTTAATTTTTATAAATAAAGTATCCTGATAAGAAGCTCATAATAATCCACTGTACAAACGTAGATGAAATATCTATAAATGAAGAGGTTTGGTGAACGGGGTGGGGGTAATTTTCTATTATTAAAAATTGTAGTTGAAGGTGGAGGGGAGAATTTTTTATACGTGTACTACGTTATCGGCAACAAAGAAGTAGTTTTTTGTTAAAATCCCTTCCCGGGCTGTTTCGCCGTAGTCCAATGTTTTCTGTAAAACCAGACTTTTCGGCAGTGCCATCGACTGCCATCATCAGTGAAAATCGAGTGCGAAAACGTGAGGTGGTATACGTTACTGACCACAGTACTGTGGTTAGTGCTAAAGCAATAAGTAGAAAGACGTAGTTTCTATAGAAATATTTCATTTCAATAAAATCAAGTTTAAAATATGATTTTAAATATAAATCTTAGAACATTGAAGTCATGTATGGTTCTCCATACTGATATTGTTCTATGGCAAACGATAACAGCCGCAAATTCAAACAGAATCAAATACTTTTTTGCATACAGCCCTGATTTGTAGAGTACTCAAGACCTATTGTTTTTGGTGAACATCGGTTAAGGGAAAGGGGTAGTTTACCGGCAACGGGTTTTTTTTAATTAAGGGTACTTTTTACTTCCATGTTCCTTAACGAAATGGAAGTATGGTGATGGTAAAAAAAATCGTGTTCGAGATTATTGCAGAATCTGATTGTACTACACTCAAAACATGATAAAGTCATTTTTCGAAAAGTCTCTCTCTCTCTCTCTCTCTCTCTCTCTCTCTCTCTCTCTCTCTCTCTCCCTCTCTCCCTCTCCCTCTCCCTCTCCCTCTCTCTCTCTCTCTCTCTCTCTGTGTGTGTGTTTGTGTGTCGATTTTTTCTATGGCAAATGATAACAGAATCAAATGATGATTTGCATAGTGCCCTGTATTGTAGAGTTCTCAATACCTATTGGTGTTGGTGAAGATCGGTTAAGGGAAAGGGGTAGTTTACCTGCAACATTTTATGTTTTAACAAGGGTTATATTTTATATGACGAACGATAATCGCCGTAAATTCAAACAGAATCAACTACGTTTTGCATACCTTTTTGAACTAAAGAGAACTCAAGGTCTGTTGATTTTGTTGATGATCGGTTAAGGAAAAGGGGTAGTTTATCACCAAAGTTTTATGTTTTAAAAAGGGTAATTTTTTTAAGACAAACGATAACTGCCGAAAATTCAAAGAGAATCAAATAATTTTTTGCACACTTACCTGAGTTGTAGAGAACTCAAGGTCTGTTGATTTTGGTGAAGATCGGTTAAGGGAAAGGGGTAGTTTACCTGCAACATTTTAAGTTGTAACAAGAGAAATGTTTCCATGACGAACGATAACTGCAGCACATTCAAACAGAATCAAATATTTTTTTGCATGCATCCCTGAATTGTAGAGGACTGAAGGTATATTGATTTTGGAGAACATCGGTTAAGGGAAAGGGGTAGTTTACCTGCAACATTTTATGTTTTAACACAGGTATTTTCTACGGCAAACGATAACAGCAGCAAATTCAAACAGAATCAAACAATTTTTTGCATACAGTCCTGATTTGCAGAGTACTCAAGACCTGTCATTTTTGGTGAAGATCGGTTAAGGGAAAGGGGTAGTTTACCTGCAACATTTTAAGTTGTAACAAGAGAAATGTTTCCATAACGAACGATAACTGCCGCACATTCAAACAGAATCAAATATTTTTTTGCATGCATCCCTGAATTGTAGAGGACTGAAGACCTATTGATTTTGGAGAAGATCGGTTAAGAGAAAGGCGTAGTTTACCTGAAACATTTTATGATTTAACAAGAGTAAAGTACTTAATTTTTATAAATAAAGTATCCTGATAAGAAGCTCATAATAATCCACTGTAGAAACGTATATGAAATATCTATAAATGAAGAGGTTAGGTGAACGAGGTGGGGGTAATTTTCTATTATTAAAAATTATAGTTGAAGGTGGAGGGGAGCATTTTTTATACATGTACTACGTAATTGGCAACAAAGAAGTAGTTTTTTGTTAAAATTCCTTCCCGGGCTGTGGTTAATGCTGAAGCAATAAGTAGAAAGACGTAGTTTCTATGGAAATATTTCATTTCAATAAAATCATATTTAAAATATGATTTTAAATATAAATCTTAGAACATGGAACTCATGTATGGTTCTCCATACCGATAATTTTCTATGGCAAACGATAACAGCCGCAAATTCAAACAGAATCAAATAATTTTTTGCATACAGCCCTGATTTGTAGAGTACTCAAGACCTATTGTTTTTGGTGAAGATCGGTTAAGGGAAAGAGGTAGTTTACAAGCAACATTTTTTTTTAATCAAGGGTAATTATTTTTTATGGCAAACGATAACAGCCGTAAATTCAAACAGAATCAAATGATTATTTGCATACTGGCCTGAAATGTAGAGTTCTCAAGATCTATTGTTTTTGGTGAAGATCGGTTAAGGGAAAGGGGTAGTTTACCTCCAACGTTTTATGTTTTAAAAGGGTATTTTCTATGGCAAACGTTAAGAACTGCAAATTCAAACAGAATCAAATAAGTTTTTGCATACAGCCCTGATTTGTAGAATACTCAAGACCGATTGTTTTTGGTGAAGATCGGTTAAGGGAAAGGGGTAGTTTACTTGCCACGTTTTTTGTTTTAACAAGGGTACTTTTTATGGCAAACGATAACAGCAGCAAATTCAAACATAATCAAATAATATTTTGCATACAGCCCCGAATTGTAGAGTTCTCAAGACCTGTTGGTTTTGGTGAAGATCGGTTAAGGGAACAGGGTAGTTTACCTGCAACAATTTATGTTTTAACAAGGGTAAATTATTTATGATGAACGATAACTGCCGTACATTAAAACAGAATCAACTACTCTTCTGCATAACTTTTTTAATTATACAGAACTCAAGGTCTGTTGATTTTGTTGAAGATCGGTTAAGGGAAAGGGGTAGTTAACTTGCAACATTTTATGTTTCAACAAGGGTATTTTCTATGGCAAACGATAACAGCCGCAAATTCAAACAGAATCAAATAATTTTTTGCATACAGCCCTGGTTTGCAGAGTACTCAAGACCTTTTATTTTTGGTGAAGATCGGTTAAGAGAAAGGGGTAGTTTACCTGCAACAGTTTTTTATCAAGGGTAATTTTTTTTCTATGGCAAACGATAACAGCTGCAAATTCAAACAGAATCAAATGATGTTTTGCATACAGCCCTGTATTGTAGAGTTCTTAATACCTATTGGTGTTGGTGAAGATCGGTTAAGGGAAAGGCGTAGTTTACCTGCAACATTTTATGTTTTAACAAGTGTTATTTTTTATATGACGAACGATAACTGCTGTAAATTCAAACAGAATCAACTACGTTTTTGCATACCTTTTTGAACTAAAGAGAACTCAAGGTCTGTTGATTTTGTTGAAGATCGGTTAAGGGAAAGGGGTAGTTTATCACCAAAGTTTTATGTTTTAAAAAAGGTAATTTTTTTATGACGAACGATAACTGCCAAAAACTCAAAGAGAATGAAATAATTTTTTGCACACTTGCATGAGTTGTAGAGAACTCAAGGTATGTTGATTTTGGTGAAGATCGGTTAAGGGAAAGGGGTAGTTTACCTGCAACATTTTAAGTTTTAACAAGAGAAATGTTTCCATGACGAACGATAACTGCCGCACATTCAAACAGAATCAAATATTTTTTTGCATGCATCCCTGAATTGTAGAGGAATGAAGGTCTATTGATTTTGGAGAAGATCCGTTAAGAGAAAGGGGAAGTTTACCTGAAACATTTTATGATTTAACAAGAGTAAAGTACTTAATTTTTATAAATAAAGTATCCTGATAAGAAGCTCATAATAATCCACTGTACAAACGTAGATGAAATATCTATAAATGAAGAGGTTTGGTGAACGGGGTGGGGGTAATTTTCTATTATTAAAAATTGTAGTTGAAGGTGGAGGGGAGAATTTTTTATACGTGTACTACGTTATCGGCAACAAAGAAGTAGTTTTTTGTTAAAATCCCTTCCCGGGCTGTTTCGCCGTAGTCCAATGTTTTCTGTAAAACCAGACTTTTCGGCAGTGCCATCGACTGCCATCATCAGTGAAAATCGAGTGCGAAAACGTGAGGTGGTATACGTTACTGACCACAGTACTGTGGTTAGTGCTAAAGCAATAAGTAGAAAGACGTAGTTTCTATAGAAATATTTCATTTCAATAAAATCAAGTTTAAAATATGATTTTAAATATAAATCTTAGAACATTGAAGTCATGTATGGTTCTCCATACTGATATTGTTCTATGGCAAACGATAACAGCCGCAAATTCAAACAGAATCAAATACTTTTTTGCATACAGCCCTGATTTGTAGAGTACTCAAGACCTATTGTTTTTGGTGAACATCGGTTAAGGGAAAGGGGTAGTTTACCGGCAACGGGTTTTTTTTAATTAAGGGTACTTTTTACTTCCATGTTCCTTAACGAAATGGAAGTATGGTGATGGTAAAAAAAATCGTGTTCGAGATTATTGCAGAATCTGATTGTACTACACTCAAAACATGATAAAGTCATTTTTCGAAAAGTCTCTCTCTCTCTCTCTCTCTCTCTCTCTCTCTCTCTCTCTCTCTCTCTCTCTCTCCCTCTCTCCCTCTCCCTCTCCCTCTCCCTCTCCCTCTCTCTCTCTCTCTCTCTCTGTGTGTGTGTTTGTGTGTCGATTTTTTCTATGGCAAATGATAACAGAATCAAATGATGATTTGCATAGTGCCCTGTATTGTAGAGTTCTCAATACCTATTGGTGTTGGTGAAGATCGGTTAAGGGAAAGGGGTAGTTTACCTGCAACATTTTATGTTTTAACAAGGGTTATATTTTATATGACGAACGATAATCGCCGTAAATTCAAACAGAATCAACTACGTTTTGCATACCTTTTTGAACTAAAGAGAACTCAAGGTCTGTTGATTTTGTTGATGATCGGTTAAGGAAAAGGGGTAGTTCATCACCAAAGTTTTATGTTTTAAAAAGGGTAATTTTTTTAAGACAAACGATAACTGCCGAAAATTCAAAGAGAATCAAATAATTTTTTGCGCACACTTACCTGAGTTGTAGAGAACTCAAGTTCTGTTGATTTTGGTGAAGATCGGTTAAGGGAAAGGGGTAGTTTACCTGCAACATTTTAAGTTGTAACAAGAGAAATGTTTCCATGACGAACGATAACTGCAGCACATTCAAACAGAATCAAATATTTTTTTGCATGCATCTCTGAATTGTAGAAGACTGAAGGTCTATTGATTTTGGAGAACATCGGTTAAGGGAAAGGGGTAGTTTACCTGCAACATTTTATGTTTTAACACAGGTATTTTCTATGGCAAACGATAACAGCCGCAAATTCAAACAGAATCAAATAATTTTTTGCATACAGCCCTGGTTTGCAGAGTACTTAAGACCTATTATTTTTGGTGAAGATCGGTTAAGAGAAAGGGGTAGTTTACCTGCAACGGTTTTTTATCAAGGGTAATTTTTTTCTATGGCAAACGATAAAAGCTGCAAATTCAAACAGAATCAAATGATGTTTTGCATACAGCCCTGTATTGTAGAGTTCTTAATACCTATTGGTGTTGGTGAAGATCGGTTAAGGGAAAGGCGTAGTTTACCTGCAACATTTTATGTTTTAACAAGGGTTATTTTTTATATGACGAACGATAACTGCTGTAAATTCAAACAGAATCAACTACGTTTTTGCATACCTTTTTGAACTAAAGAGAACTCAAGGTCTGTTGATTTTGTTGAAGATCGGTTAAGGGAAAGGGGTAGTTTATCACCAAAGTTTTATGTTTTAAAAAAGGTAATTTTTTTATGACGAACGATAACTGCCAAAAACTCAAAGAATATTAAATAATTTTTTACACACTTGCATGAGTTGTAGAGAACTCAAGGTATGTTGATTTTGGTGAAGATCGGTTAAGGGAAAGGGGTAGTTTACCTGCAACATTTTAAGTTTTAACAAGAGAAATGTTTCCATGACGAACGATAACTGCCGCACATTCAAACAGAATCAAATATTTTTTTGCATGCATCCCTGAATTGTAGAGGAATGAAGGTCTATTGATTTTGGAGAAGATCCGTTAAGAGAAAGGGGAAGTTTACCTGAAAAATTTTATGATTTAACAAGAGTAAAGTACTTAATTTTTATAAATAAAGTATCCTGATAAGAAGCTCATAATAATCCACTGTACAAACGTAGATGAAATATCTATAAATGAAGAGGTTTGGTGAACGGGGTGGGGGTAATTTTCTATTATTAAAAATTGTAGTTGAAGGTGGAGGGGAGAATTTTTTATACGTGTACTACGTTATCGGCAACAAAGAAGTAGTTTTTTGTTAAAATTCCTTCCCGGGCTGTTTCGCCGTAGTCCAATGTTTTCTGTAAAACCAGACTTTTCGGCAGTGCCATCGACTGCCATCATCAGTGAAAATCGAGTGCGAAAACGTGAGGTGGTATACGTTACTGACCACAGTACTGTGGTTAGTGCTAAAGCAATAAGTAGAAAGACGTAGTTTCTATAGAAATATTTCATTTCAATAAAATCAAGTTTAAAATATGATTTTAAATATAAATCTTAGAACATTGAAGTCATGTATGGTTCTCCATACTGATATTGTTCTATGGCAAACGATAACAGCCGCAAATTCAAACAGAATCAAATACTTTTTTGCATACAGCCCTGATTTGTAGAGTACTCAAGACCTATTGTTTTTGGTGAACATCGGTTAAGGGAAAGGGGTAGTTTACCGGCAACGGGTTTTTTTTAATTAAGGGTACTTTTTACTTCCATGTTCCTTAACGAAATGGAAGTATGGTGATGGTAAAAAAAATCGTGTTCGAGATTATTGCAGAATCTGATTGTACTACACTCAAAACATGATAAAGTCATTTTTCGAAAAGTCTCTCTCTCTCTCTCTCTCTCTCTCTCTCTCTCTCTCTCCCTCTCTCCCTCTCCCTCTCACTCTCTCTCTCTCTCTCTCTCTCTCTCTGTGTGTGTGTTTGTGTGTCGATTTTTTCTATGGCAAATGATAACAGAATCAAATGATGATTTGCATAGTGCCCTGTATTGTAGAGTTCTCAATACCTATTGGTGTTGGTGAAGATCGGTTAAGGGAAAGGGGTAGTTTACCTGCAACATTTTATGTTTTAACAAGGGTTATATTTTATATGACGAACGATAACCGCCGTAAATTCAAACAGAATCAACTACGTTTTGCATACCTTTTTGAACTAAAGAGAACTCAAGGTCTGTTGATTTTGTTGATGATCGGTTAAGGAAAAGGGGTAGTTTATCACCAAAGTTTTATGTTTTAAAAAGGGTAATTTTTTTAAGACAAACGATAACTGCCGAAAATTCAAACAGAATCAAACAATTTTTTGCATACAGTCCTGATTTGCAGAGTACTCAAGACCTGTCATTTTTGGTGAAGATCGGTTAAGGGAAAGGGGTAGTTTACCTGCAACATTTTAAGTTGTAACAAGAGAAATGTTTCCATGACGAACGATAACTGCCGCACATTCAAACAGAATCAAATATTTTTTTGCATGCATCCCTGAATTGTAGAGGACTGAAGACCTATTGATTTTGGAGAAGATCGGTTAAGAGAAAGGCGTAGTTTACCTGAAACATTTTATGATTTAACAAGAGTAAAGTACTTAATTTTTATAAATAAAGTATCCTGATAAGAAGCTCATAATAATCCACTGTAGAAACGTATATGAAATATCTATAAATGAAGAGGTTAGGTGAACGAGGTGGGGGTAATTTTCTATTATTAAAAATTATAGTTGAAGGTGGAGGAGAGAATTTTTTATACATGTACTACGTAATTGGCAACAAAGAAGTAGTTTTTTGTTAAAATTCCTTCCCGGGCTGTGGTTAATGCTGAAGCAATAAGTAGAAAGACGTAGTTTCTATGGAAATATTTCATTTCAATAAAATCATATTTAAAATATGATTTTAAATATAAATCTTAGAACATGGAACTCATGTATGGTTCTCCATACCGATATTTTTCTATGGCAAACGATAACAGCCGCAAATTCAAACAGAATCAAATAATTATTTGCATACAGCCCTGATTTGTAGAGTACTCAAGACCTATTGTTTTTGGTGAAGATCGGTTAAGGGAAAGAGGTAGTTTACCAGCAACATTTTTTTTTAATCAAGGGTAATTATTTTTTATGGCAAACGATAACAGCCGTAAATTCAAACAGAATCAAATAATTATTTGCATACTGGCCTGAAATGTAGAGTTCTCAAGATCTATTGTTTTTGGTGAAGATCGGTTAAGGGAAAGGGGTAGTTTACCTCCAACGTTTTATGTTTTAAAAGGGTATTTTCTATGGCAAACGTTAAGAACTGCAAATTCAAACAGAATCAAATAAGTTTTTGCATACAGCCCTGATTTGTAGAATACTCAAGACCGATTGTTTTTGGTGAAGATCGGTTAAGGGAAAGGGGTAGTTTACCAGCAACATTTTTTTTTAATCAAGGGTAATTTGTTTCTATGGCAAACAGTAACAGCCGCAAATTCAAACACAATCAAATAATATTTGGCATACAGCCCTGAATTGTAGAGTTCACAAGACCTATTGATTTTGGTAAAGATCGGTTAAGGGGAAGGGGTAGTTTACTGGCAACGTTTTATGTTTGAAAAGGGTATTTTCTATGGCAAACGATAAGAGCCGCAAATTCAAACAGAATCAAATACGTTTTTGCATACAGCCCTGATTTGTAGAGTACTCAAGACATATTGTTTTTGGTGAAGATCGGTTAAGGGAAAGGGGTAGTTTACTTGCCCCTTTTTTTGTTTTAACAAGGGTACTTTTTATGGCAAACGATAACAGCAGCAAATTCAAACATAATCAAATAATATTTTGCATACAGCCCTGAATTGTAGAGTTCTCAAGACCTGTTGGTTTTGGTGAAGATCGGTTAAGGGAACAGGGTAGTTTACCTGCAACAATTTATGTTTTAACAAGGGTAAATTATTTATGACGAACGATAACTGCCGTACATTAAAACAGAATCAACTACTCTTCTGCATACCTTTTTGAATTATACAGAACTCAAGGTCTGTTGATTCTGTTGAAGATCGGTTAAGGGAAAGGGGTAGTTAACTTGCAACATTTTATGTTTTAACAAGGGTATTTTCTATGGCAAACGATAACAGCCGCAAATTCAAACAGAATCAAATAATTTTTTGCATACAGACCTGGTTTGCAGAGTACTCAAGACCTATTATTTTTGGTGAAGATCGGTTAAGAGAAAGGGGTAGTTTACCTGCAACGGTTTTTTATCAAGGGTAATTTTTTTCTATGGCAAACGATAACAGCTGCAAATTCAAACAGAATCAAATGATGTTTTGCATACAGCCCTGTATTGTAGAGTTCTTAATACCTATTGGTGTTGGTGAAGATCGGTTAAGGGAAAGGCGTAGTTTACCTGCAACATTTTATGTTTTAACAAGTGTTATTTTTTATATGACGAACGATAACTGCTGTAAATTCAAACAGAATCAACTACGTTTTTGCATACCTTTTTGAACTAAAGAGAACTCAAGGTCTGTTGATTTTGTTGAAGATCGGTTAAGGGAAAGGGGTAGTTTATCACCAAAGTTTTATGTTTTAAAAAAGGTAATTTTTTTATGACGAACGATAACTGCCAAAAACTCAAAGAGAATGAAATAATTTTTTGCACACTTGCATGAGTTGTAGAGAACTCAAGGTATGTTGATTTTGGTGAAGATCGGTTAGGGAAAGGGGTAGTTTACCTGCAACATTTTAAGTTTTAACAAGAGAAATGTTTCCATGACGAACGATAACTGCCGCACATTCAAACAGAATCAAATATTTTTTTGCATGCATTCCTGAATTGTAGAGGAATGAAGGTCTATTGATTTTGGAGAAGATCCGTTAAGAGAAAGGGGAAGTTTACCTGAAACATTTTATGATTTAACAAGAGTAAAATACTTAATTTTTATAAATAAAGTATCCTGATAAGAAGCTCATAATAATCCACTATAGAAACGTAGATGAAATATCTATAAATGAAGAGGTTAGGTGAACGGGGTGGGGGTAATTTTCTATTATTAAAATTTATAGTTGAAGGTGGAGGAGAGAATTGTTTATGTGTACTACATTATCGGTAACAAAGAAATAGTTTTTTGTTAAAATTGCTTCCCAGGTTGTTTAGCCGTAGTCCAATGTTTTCTGTAAAACCAGATTTTTCGGTAGTGCCATCGACTGCCATCATTAGTGAAAATCGAGTGCGAAAACGTGAGGTGGTATAAGTTAGTGACCACAGTACTGTGGTTAAAGCTGAAGCAATAAGTAGAAAGACGTAGTTTATATGGAAATATTTCATTTCAATAAAATCATATTTAAAATATGTTTTTAAATATAAATCTTAGAACATGGAACTCATGTATGGTTCTCCATACCGATATTTTTCTATGGCAAATGATAACAGCCGCAACTTCAAACAGAATCAAATACTTTTTTTGCATACAGCCCTGATTTGTAGAGTACTCAAGACCTATTGTTTTTGGTGAAGATCGGTTAAGGGAAATGGGTAGTTTACCTGCAACGGTTTTTTTTTAATCAAGGGTAATTTTTACTTCCATGTTCCTTAAGGAAATGGAAGTATGGTGATGGAAAAAAAAATCGTGTTCGAGATTATTGCAGATTCTGACTGTACTACACTCAAAACATGAAAAAAAGTAATTTTTCGAAAAGTTTCTCTCTCTCTCTCTCTCTCTCTCTCTCTCTCTCTCTCTCTCTCTCTCTCTCTCTCTCTCTCTCTCTGTGTGTGTGTGTGTGTGTGTGTGTGTGTGTGTGTGTGTGTGTGTGTGTGTGTGTGTGTGTGTGTGTGTGTGTGTGTGTGTGTGTGTGTGTGTGTGTGTGTGTGTGTGATTTTTTCTATGGCAAACGATAACAGCCGCAAATTCAAACAGAATCAAATGATTATTTGCATACAGCCCTAAATTGTAGAGTTCTCAAGACCTATTATTTTTGGTGAAGATCGGTTAAGGGAAAGGGGTAGTTTACCTGCAACATTTTATGTTTTAACAAGGATATTTTCTATGGCAAACGATAACAGCCGCAAATTCAAACATAATCAAATGATGTTTTGCATACAGCCCTGTATTGTAGAGTTCTTAATACCTACTGGTGTTGTTGAAGATCGGTTAAGGGAAAGGGGTAGTTTACCTGCAACATTGTATGTTTTAACAAGGGTATTTTCTATGGCAAACGATAACAGCCGCAAATTCAAACAGAATAAAATAATGTTTTCCACACAGCCCTGATTTGCAGAGTACTCAAGACCTATTATTTTTGGTGAAGATCGGTTAAGGGAAAGGGGTAGTTTACCAGCAACATTTTATGTTTTAACAAGGATATTTTCTATGACAAACGATAACAGCCGCAAATTCAAACATAATCAAATGATGTTTTGCATACAGCCCTGTATTGTAGAGTTCTTAATACCTATTGGTGTTGGTGAAGATCGGTTAAGGGAAAGGGGTAGTTTACCTGCAACATTTTATGTTTTAACAAGGGTATTTTCTATGGCAAAAGATAACGGCCGCAAATTCATACAGAATCAAATAATTTTTTCCATACAGCCCTGATTTGCAGAGTACTCAAGACCTATCATTTTTGGTGAAGATCGGTTAAGGGAAAGGGGTAGTTTACCTGCAACTTTTTTATCAAGGGTAATTTTTTTCTATGGCAAACGATAACAGCCGCAAATTCAAACAGAATCAAATAATGTTTTGCACACTTGCCTGAGTTGTAGAGAACTCAAGGTCTGTTGATTTTTGTGAAGATCGGTTAAGGGAAAGGGGTAGTTTACCTGCAACATTTTATGTTTTAACACAGGTATTTTCTATGGCAAACGATAACAGCCGCAAATTCAAACAGAATCAAATAATTATTTGCATACAGCCCTGATTTGTAGAGTACTCAAGACCTATTGTTTTTGGTGAAGATCGGTTAAGGGAAAGAGGTAGTTTACCATCAACATTTTTTTTAATCAAGGGTAATTATTTTTTATGGCAAACGATAACAGCCGTAAATTCAAACAGAATCAAATGATTATTTGCATACTGGCCTGAAATGTAGAGTTCTCAAGATCTATTGTTTTTGGTGAAGATCGGTTAAGGTAAAGGGGTAGTTTACCTCCAACGTTTTATGTTTTAAAAGGGTATTTTCTATGGCAAACGTTAAGAACTGCAAATTCAAACAGAATCAAATAAGTTTTTGCATACAGTCCTGATTTGTAGAATACTCAAGACCGATTGTTTTTGGTGAAGATCGGTTAAGGGAAAGGGGTAGTTTACCAGCAACATTTTTTTTTAATCAAGGGTAATTTGTTTCTATGGCACACAATAACAGCCGCAAATTCAAACACAATCAAATAATATTTGGCATACAGCCCTGAATTGTAGAGTTCACAAGACCTATTGATTTTGGTAAAGATCGGTTAAGGGGAAGGGGTAGTTTACTGGCAACGTTTTATGTTTGAAAAGGGTATTTTCTATGGCAAACGATAAGAGCCGCAAATTCAAACAGAATCAAATACGTTTTTGCATACAGCCCTGATTTGTAGAGTACTCAAGACATATTGTTTTTGGTGAAGATCGGTTAAGGGAAAGGGGTAGTTTACTTGCCCCTTTTTTTGTTTTAACAAGGGTACTTTTTATGGCAAACGATAACAGCAGCAAATTCAAACATAATCAAATAATATTTTGCATACAGCCCTGAATTGTAGAGTTCTCAAGACCTGTTGGTTTTGGTGAAGATCGGTTAAGGGAACAGGGTAGTTTACCTGCAACAATTTATGTTTTAACAAGGGTAAATTATTTATGACGAACGATAACTGCCGTACATTAAAACAGAATCAACTACTCTTCTGCATACCTTTTTGAATTATACAGAACTCAAGGTCTGTTGATTCTGTTGAAGATCGGTTAAGGGAAAGGGGTAGTTAACTTGCAACATTTTATGTTTTAACAAGGGTATTTTCTATGGCAAACGATAACAGCCGCAAATTCAAACAGAATCAAATAATTTTTTGCATACAGACCTGGTTTGCAGAGTACTCAAGACCTATTATTTTTGGTGAAGATCGGTTAAGAGAAAGGGGTAGTTTACCTGCAACGGTTTTTTATCAAGGGTAATTTTTTTCTATGGCAAACGATAACAGCTGCAAATTCAAACAGAATCAAATGATGTTTTGCATACAGCCCTGTATTGTAGAGTTCTTAATACCTATTGGTGTTGGTGAAGATCGGTTAAGGGAAAGGCATAGTTTACCTGCAACATTTTATGTTTTAACAAGTGTTATTTTTTATATGACGAACGATAACTGCTGTAAATTCAAACAGAATCAACTACGTTTTTGCATACCTTTTTGAACTGAAGAGAACTCAAGGTCTGTTGATTTTGTTGAAGATCGGTTAAGGGAAAGGGGTAGTGTATCACCAAAGTTTTATGTTTTAAAAAAGGTAATTTTTTTATGACGAACGATAACTGCCAAAAACTCAAAGAGAATGAAATAATTTTTTGCACACTTGCATGAGTTGTAGAGAACTCAAGGTATGTTGATTTTGGTGAAGATCGGTTAGGGAAAGGGGTAGTTTACCTGCAACATTTTAAGTTTTAACAAGAGAAATGTTTCCATGACGAACGATAACTGCCGCACATTCAAACAGAATCAAATATTTTTTTGCATGCATCCCTGAATTGTAGAGGAATGAAGGTCTATTGATTTTGGAGAAGATCCGTTAAGAGAAAGGGGAAGTTTACCTGAAACATTTTATGATTTAACAAGAGTAAAATACTTAATTTTTATAAATAAAGTATCCTGATAAGAAGCTCATAATAATCCACTATAGAAACGTAGATGAAATATCTATAAATGAAGAGGTTAGGTGAACGGGGTGGGGGTAATTTTCTATTATTAAAATTTATAGTTGAAGGTGGAGGAGAGAATTGTTTATGTGTACTACATTATCGGTAACAAAGAAATAGTTTTTTGTTAAAATTGCTTCCCAGGTTGTTTAGCCGTAGTCCAATGTTTTCTGTAAAACCAGATTTTTCGGTAGTGCCATCGACTGCCATCATTAGTGAAAATCGAGTGCGAAAACGTGAGGTGGTATAAGTTAGTGACCACAGTACTGTGGTTAAAGCTGAAGCAATAAGTAGAAAGACGTAGTTTATATGGAAATATTTCATTTCAATAAAATCATATTTAAAATATGTTTTTAAATATAAATCTTAGAACATGGAACTCATGTATGGTTCTCCATACCGATATTTTTCTATGGCAAATGATAACAGCCGCAACTTCAAACAGAATCAAATACTTTTTTTGCATACAGCCCTGATCTGTAGAGTACTCAAGACCTATTGTTTTTGGTGAAGATCGGTTAAGGGAAATGGGTAGTTTACCTGCAACGGTTTTTTTTTAATCAAGGGTAATTTTTACTTCCATGTTCCTTAAGGAAATGGAAGTATGGTGATGGAAAAAAAAATCGTGTTCGAGATTATTGCAGATTCTGACTGTACTACACTCAAAACATGAAAAAAAGTAATTTTTCGAAAAGTTTCTCTCTCTCTCTCTCTCTCTCTCTCTCTCTCTCTCTCTCTCTCTCTCTCTCTCTCTCTCTCTCTCTCTCTCTCTCTCTGTGTGTGTGTGTGTGTGTGTGTGTGTGTGTGTGTGTGTGTGTGTGTGTGTGTGTGTGTGTGTGTGTGTGTGTGTGTGTGTGTGTGTGTGTGTGTGTGTGTGTGTGTGTGTGTGTGTGTGTGTGTGTGTGTGTGTGTGTGTGTGTGTGTGTGATTTTTTCTATGGCAAACGATAACAGCCGCAAATTCAAACAGAATCAAATGATTATTTGCATACAGCCCTAAATTGTAGAGTTCTCAAGACCTATTATTTTTGGTGAAGATCGGTTAAGGGAAAGGGGTAGTTTACCTGCAACATTTTATGTTTTAACAAGGATATTTTCTATGGCAAACGATAACAGCCGCAAATTCAAACATAATCAAATGATGTTTTGCATACAGCCCTGTATTGTAGAGTTCTTAATACCTACTGGTGTTGTTGAATATCGGTTAAGGGAAAGGGGTAGTTTACCTGCAACATTGTATGTTTTAACAAGGGTATTTTCTATGGCAAACGATAACAGCCGCAAATTCAAACAGAATAAAATAATGTTTTCCACACAGCCCTGATTTGCAGAGTACTCAAGACCTATTATTTTTGGTGAAGATCGGTTAAGGGAAAGGGGTAGTTTACCAGCAACATTTTATGTTTTAACAAGGATATTTTCTATGACAAACGATAACAGCCGCAAATTCAAACATAATCAAATGATGTTTTGCATACAGCCCTGTATTGTAGAGTTCTTAATACCTATTGGTGTTGGTGAAGATCGGTTAAGGGAAAGGGGTAGTTTACCTGCAACATTTTATGTTTTAACAAGGGTATTTTCTATGGCAAAAGATAACGGCCGCAAATTCATACAGAATCAAATAATTTTTTCCATACAGCCCTGATTTGCAGAGTACTCAAGACCTATCATTTTTGGTGAAGATCGGTTAAGGGAAAGGGGTAGTTTACCTGCAACTTTTTTATCAAGGGTAATTTTTTTCTATGGCAAACGATAACAGCCGCAAATTCAAACAGAATCAAATAATGTTTTGCACACTTGCCTGAGTTGTAGAGAACTCAAGGTCTGTTGATTTTTGTGAAGATTGGTTAAGGGAAAGGGGTAGCTTACCTGCAACATTTTAAGTTGTAACAAGAGAAATGTTTCCATGACGAACGATAACTGCCGCACATTATAACAGAATCAAATATTTTTTTGCATACAGCCCTGATTTGTAGAGTACTCAAGCCCTATTGTTTTTGGTAAAGATCGGTTGAGCGGTTAAGGGAAAGGGGTAGTTTACTTGGAACAGTTTTTTTTTTAAACAAGGGTAATTTTTACTTCCATGTTCCTTAAGGAAATGGAAGTATGGTGATGGCAAAAAAAATCGTATTCAAGATTATTGCAGATTCTGATTGTACTACACTCAAAACATGGAAAAAAGTAATTTTTCAAAAAGAGAGAGAGAGAGAGAGAGTGTGTGTGTGTGTGTGTGTGTGTGTGTGTGTGTGTGTGTGTGTGTGTGTGTGTGTGTGTGTGTGTGTGTGTGTGTGTGTGTGTGTGTGTGTGTGTGTGTGTGTGTGTGTGTGTGTGTGTGTGTGTGTGTGTGTGTGTGTGTGTGTGTGTGTGTGTGTGTGTGTGTGTGTGTGTGTGTGGATTTTTTCTATGGCAAACGATAACAGCCGCAAATTCAAACAGAATCAAATAATTTTTTGCATACAGCCCTGATTTGTAGAGTACTCAAGATCTATTTTTTTGGTGAAGATCGGTTAAGGGAAAGGGGTAGTTTACCTGCAACATTTTTGTTTTAACAAGGGTATTTTATATGGCAAATGATAACAGCTGTAAATTCAAACAGAAACAAATGATTATTTGCATACTGGCCTGAATTGTAGAGTTCTCAAGATTTTTGTTTTTGGTGAAGATCGGTTAAGGGAAAGGGGTAGTTTACCTGCAACTTGTTAAGTTTTGAAAGGGTATTTTCTATGGCAAACGTTAAGAGCTGCAAATTCAAACAGAATCAAATACGTTTTTGCATACCGCCCTGATTTGTAGAATACTGAAGATCTAAAGTTTTTGGTGAAGATCGGTTAAGGGGAAGGGGTAGTTTACCAGTAACATTTTATATTTTAACAAGGGTATTTTATGTGGCAAACGATAAAACCCGCAAATTTAAACAGAATCAAATAATTTTTTGCACACAGCCCTGAATTGTAGAGTTCTCAGGACCTATTGTTTTTGGTGAAGATCGGTTAAGGGAAAGGGGTAGCTTACCTGCAACGTTTTATGTTTTAAAAGTGTATTTTCTATGGCAAACGATACGAGCCGCAAATTCAAACAGAATCAAATAAGTTTTTGCATACAGCCCTGATTTGTAGAGTACTCAAGACCTATTGTTTGTGGTGAAGATCGTTTAAGGGAAAGGGGTAGTTTACCTGCAACGTTTTATGTTTTAAAAGAGTATTTTCTATGGCAAACGATAAGAGTCACAAATTCAAACAAAATCAAATACTTTTTTGCATAGCCCTGAATTGTAGTGTTCTCAGGACCTATTGTTTTTGGTGAAGATCGGTTAAAGGAGAGGGGTAGTTTAGCTGAAACCTTTTTATTATCAAGGGTAAATTTTTTCTATGGCAAACGATAACCGCCGCAAATTCACACAGAATCAAACAATGTTTTGCATACAGCCCTAAATTGTAGAGTTCTCAAGACCTGCTGGTTTTGGTGTAGATCGGTTAAGGGAATAGGGTAGTTTACATGGAACATTTTATGTTTTAACAAGGGTAATTTTTTCTATGACGGACGATAACTGCCACAAATTCAAACCGTATCAACTACTCTTTTGCATACCTTTTTGAGTTATACAGAACTCAAGGTCTGTTGATTTTGTTGAAGATCGGTTATGGGAAAGGGGTAGTTTACCTGCAACGTTTTATATTTTAACAATGGTATTTACTATGGCAAAGGATAAGAGCCGCAAATTCAAACAGAATCAAATAATGTTTTGCATACACCCCTCAATTGTAGAGGACTGAAGGTCTATTGATTTTGGTGAAGATCGGTTTAGAGAAAGGGGTAGTTTACCTGCAAATTTTTATGTTTTAACAAGGCTAATTTTTTCTATGAAGAACGATAAGTGCCGTAAATTCAAACACAATCAAATAATTTTTTGCAAACGTTCCTAAATTGTAGAGAACTCAAGGCCTGTTGATTTTGGTGAAGATCGGTAAAGGGAAAGGGGTAGTTCACCTCCAATGGTTTTTTTTTAATCAAGGGTAATTTTTATTTCCATGTTCCTTAAGGAAATGGAAGTATGGTGATGGCAAAAAAAATCGTGTTCGAGATTATTGCAGACTCTGATTGTACTACACTCAAAACATGAAAAAGTCATTTTTCGAAATAAGTGTGTGTGTGTGTGTGTGTGTGTGTGTGTGTGTGTGGATTTTTTCTATGGCAAACGATAACAGCCGCAAATTCAAACAGAATCAAATAATTTTTTGCATACAGCCCTGATTTGTAGAGTACTCAAGATCTATTTTTTTGGTGAAGATCGGTTAAGGGAAAGGGGTAGTTTACCTGCAACATTTTTGTTTTAACAAGGGTATTTTATATGGCAAATGATAACAGCCGTAAATTCAAACAGAAACAAATGATTATTTGCATACTGGCCTGAATTGTAGAGTTCTCAAGATTTTTGTTTTTGGTGAAGATCGGTTAAGGGAAAGGGGTAGTTTACCTGCAACTTGTTAAGTTTTGAAAGGGTATTTTCTATGGCAAACGTTAAGAGCTGCAAATTCAAACAGAATCAAATACGTTTTTGCATACCGCCCTGATTTGTAGAATACTGAAGATCTAAAGTTTTTGGTGAAGATCGGTTAAGGGGAAGGGGTAGTTTACCAGTAACATTTTATATTTTAACAAGGGTATTTTATGTGGCAAACGATAAAACCCGCAAATTTAAACAGAATCAAATAATTTTTTGCACACAGCCCTGAATTGTAGAGTTCTCAGGACCTATTGTTTTTGGTGAAGATCGGTTAAGGGAAAGGGGTAGCTTACCTGCAACGTTTTATGTTTTAAAAGAGTATTTTCTATGGCAAACGATACGAGCCGCAAATTCAAACAGAATCAAATAAGTTTTTGCATACAGCCCTGATTTGTAGAGTACTCAAGACCTATTGTTTGTGGTGAAGATCGTTTAAGGGAAAGGGGTAGTTTACCTGCAACGTTTTATGTTTTAAAAGAGTATTTTCTATGGCAAACGATAAGAGTCACAAATTCAAACAAAATCAAATACTTTTTTGCATAGCCCTGAATTGTAGTGTTCTCAGGACCTATTGTTTTTGGTGAAGATCGGTTAAAGGAGAGGGGTAGTTTAGCTGAAACCTTTTTATTATCAAGGGTAAATTTTTTCTATGGCAAACGATAACCGCCGCAAATTCACACAGAATCAAACAATGTTTTGCATACAGCCCTAAATTGTAGAGTTCTCAAGACCTGCTGGTTTTGGTGTAGATCGGTTAAGGGAATAGGGTAGTTTACCTGGAACATTTTATGTTTTAACAAGGGTAATTTTTTCTATGACGGACGATAACTGCCACAAATTCAAACCGTATCAACTACTCTTTTGCATACCTTTTTGAGTTATACAGAACTCAAGGTCTGTTGATTTTGTTGAAGATCGGTTATGGGAAAGGGGTAGTTTACCTGCAACGTTTTATATTTTAACAATGGTATTTACTATGGCAAAGGATAAGAGCCGCAAATTCAAACAGAATCAAATAATGTTTTGCATACACCCCTCAATTGTAGAGGACTGAAGGTCTATTGATTTTGGTGAAGATCGGTTTAGAGAAAGGGGTAGTTTACCTGCAAATTTTTATGTTTTAACAAGGCTAATTTTTTCTATGAAGAACGATAAGTGCCGTAAATTCAAACACAATCAAATAATTTTTTGCAAACGTTCCTAAATTGTAGAGAACTCGAGGCCTGTTGATTTTGGTGAAGATCGGTAAAGGGAAAGGGGTAGTTCACCTGCAATGGTTTTTTTTTAATCAAGGGTAATTTTTATTTCCATGTTCCTTAAGGAAATGGAAGTATGGTGATGGCAAAAAAAATCGTGTTCGAGATTATTGCAGATTCTGATTGTACTACACTCAAAACATGAAAAAGTCATTTTTCGAAATAAGTGTGTGTGTGTGTGTCTGTGTGTGTGTGTGTGTGTGTGTGTGTGTGTGTGTGTGTGTGTGTGTGTGTGTGTGTGTGTGTGTGTGTGTGTGTGTGTGTGTGTGTGTGTGTGTGTGTGTGTGTGTGTGTGTGTGTGTGTGTGTGTGTGTGTGTGTGTGTGTGTGTGTGTGTGTGTGTGTGTGTGTGTGTGTTCTATGGCAAACGATAACAGCCGCAAATTCAAACAGAATCAAATAATTTTTAGCATACTGTCCTGATTTGTAGAGTACTCAAGACCTATTGTTTTTGGTGAAGATCGGTTAAGGGAAAGGGGTAGTTTACCAGCAACTTTTTTTTTAATCAAGGGTAATTATTTTTTATGGTAAACGATAACAGCCGCAAATTCAAACATAATCAAATACTGTTTTGCATACAGCCCTGAATTGTAGAGTTCTCAAGACCTGTTGTTTTTGGTGAAGATCGGTTAAGGGAAAGGGATAGTTACCTGCAAAGTTTTTTGTTTTAACAAGGGTATTTTCTATGGCAAATGATAACAGCCGTAAATTCAAACAATCAAATGATTATTTGCATACTGGCCTGAATTGTACAGTTTTCAAGATCTATTATTTTTGGTGAAGATCGATAAGGGAAAGGGGTAGTTTACCTGCAACGTTTTATGTTTTAAAAGGGTATTTTATAAGGCAAACGTTAAGAGCTGCAAGTTAAAACAGAATCAAATACGTTTTAGCATACAGACCTCATTTGTAGAATACTCAAGACCTTTTGTTTTTGGTGAAGTTCGGTTAAAGGAAAAGGGTAGTTTACCTGCAACGTTTTATGTTTTAAAAGGGTATGTTCTATGGCAAACAATACGAGCCGCAACTTCGAACAAAATCAAAAAATTTTTTGCATACCGCTCTGATTTGTAGAGTACTCAAGATATGTTGTTTTGGTGAAGATCGGTTAACGGGAAGGGGTAGTTTACCTGCAAAGTTTTTCTTATCAAGGGTAATTTTATTCTATGGCAAACGATAGCCGCAAATTCAAACAGAATCAAATAATTTTTTGCATACAGCATTGATTTGTAGAGTACACAAGACCTATTGTTTTTGGTGAAGATCGGTTAAGGGAAAGGGGTAGTTTACCGGCAACATTTGTTTTTATCAAGGGTACTTTTTTCCAATGGCAAAAGATAACAGCCGCAAAAACAAACAGAATCAACTAGTCTTTTTCATACCTTTTTTAATTATACCGAACTCAAGGTGTGTAGATTTTGTTGAAGATCGGTTAAGGGAATAGGGTAGTTCACATGCAACCTTTTATGTTTTAACAAGGGTAATTTTTTCTATGACGAACGATAACTGCCGTAAATAAATTCAAACAGAATCAACTACTCATTTGCATACCTTTTTGATTTATACAGAACTCAACGTCTGTTGATTTTGTTGAAGATCGGTTAAGGGAAATGGGTAGTGTACCTGCAATGTTTTATATTTTAACAAGGGTATTTAGTATGGCAAACGATAAGAGCCGCAAATTCAAACAGAATCAAATAATTTTTGCATACAGCCCTGAATTGTAGAGTACTCAAGTCCTATTGATTTTGGTGAAGATCGGTTAAGGGAAAGGGGTAGTTTACCAGCAACGTTTTTTTATTAAGGGTAATATTTCTTCTATGGCAAACGATAACAGCCGCAAATTCAAACAGAATCAAATAATGTTTTGCATACAGCCCTCAATTGTAGAGGACTGAAGGTCTATTGATTTTGGTGAAGATCGGGTTAGAGAAAGGGGTAGTTTACCTGCAACGTTTTATATTTTAACAAGGGTATTTAGTATGGCAAACGATAAGAGCCGCAAATTCAAACAGAATCAAATAATTTTTGCATACAGCCCTGAATTGTAGAGTACTCAAGTCCTATTGTTTTTGGTGAAGATCGGTTAAAGGAGAGGGGTAGTTTAGCTGCAACCTTTTTATTATCAAGGGTAAATTTTTTCTATGGCAAACAATAACCGCCGCAAATTCAAACAGAATCAAACAATGTTTTGCATACAGCCCTAAATTGTAGAGTTCTCAAGACCTGCTGGTTTTGGTGTAGATCGGTTAAGGGAATAGGGTAGTTTACCTGGAACATTTTATGTTTTAACAAGAGTAATTTTTTCTATGACGGACGATAACTGCCACAAATTCAAACCGTATCAACTACTCTTTTGCATACCTTTTTGAGTTATACAGAACTCAAGGTCTGTTGATTTTGTTGAAGATCGGTTATGGGAAAGGGGTAGTTTACCTGCAACGTTTTATATTTTAACAATGGTATTTACTATGGCAAAGGATAAGAGCCGCAAATTCAAACAGAATCAAATAATGTTTTGCATACACCCCTCAATTGTAGAGGACTGAAGGTCTATTGATTTTGGTGAAGATCGGTTTAGAGAAAGGGGTAGTTTACCTGCAAATTTTTATGGTTTTAACAAGGCTAATTTTTTCTATGAAGAACGATAAGTGCCGTAAATTCAAACACAATCAAATAATTTTTTGCAAACGTTCCTATATTGTAGAGAACTCAAGGCCTGTTGATTTTAGTGAAGATCGGTAAAGGGAAAGGGGTAGTTCACCTGCAATGGTTTTTTTTTAATCAAGGGTAATTTTTATTTCCATGTTCCTTAAGGAAATGGAAGTATGGTGATGGCAAAAAAATCGTGTTCGAGATTACTGCAGATTCTGATTGTACTACACTCAAAACATGAAAAAGTCATTTTTCGAAATAAGTGTGTGTGTGTGTGTGTGTGTGTGTGTGTGTGTGTGTGTGTGTGTGTGTGTGTGTGTGTGTGTGTGTGTGTGTGTGTGTGTGTGTGTGTGTGTGTGTGTGTGTGTGTGTGTGTGTGTGTGTGTGTGATTCTATGGCAAACGATAACAGCCGCAAATTCAAACAGAATCAAATAATTTTTAGCATACTGTCCTGATTTGTAGAGTACTCAAGACCTATTGTTTTTGGTGAAGATCGGTTAAGGGAAAGGGGTAGTTTACCAGCAACTTTTTTTTAAATCAAGGGTAATTATTTTTTATGGTAAACGATAACAGCCGCAAATTCAAACATAATCAAATACTGTTTTGCATACAGCCCTGAATTGTAGAGTTCTCAAGACCTGTTGTTTTTGGTGAAGATCGGTTAAGGGAAAGGGATAGTTACCTGCAACGTTTTTTGTTTTAACAAGGGTATTTTCTATGCCAAATGATAACAGCCGTAAATTCAAACAGAATCAAATGATTATTTGCAAACTGGCCTGAATTGTACAGTTTTCAAGATCTATTATTTTTGGTGAAGATCGATAAGGGAAAGGGGTAGTTTCCCTGCAACGTTTTATGTTTTAAAAGGGTATTTTATAAGGCAAACATTAAGAGCTGCAAGTTAAAACAGAATCAAATAAGTTTTAGCATACAGACCTGATTTGTAGAATACTCAAGACCTTTTGTTTTTGGTGAAGATCGGTTAAAGGAAAGGGGTAGTTTACCAGCAACGTTTTTTTTATTAAGGGTAATATTTCTTCTATGGCAAACGATAACAGCCGCAAATTCAAACAGAATCAAATAATGTTTTGCATACAGCCCTCAATTGTAGAGGACTGAAGGTCTATTGATTTTGGTGAAGATCGGGTTAGAGAAAGGGGTAGTTTACCTGCAACGTTTTATGTTTTAACAAGGGTAATTTTTTCTATGACGAACGATGACTGCCATAAATTCAAAGAAAATCGAATATTTTTTGCATACCTTCCTAAATTGTAGAGAGCTCAAGGCCTGTTGATTTTGGTGAAGATCGGTAAAGGGAAATGGGTAGTTTACCTGAAACATGTTATGTTGTAACAAGAGAAATGTTTTCATGACGAACGATAACTGCCGCAAATTGAAACAGAATCAAATATTTTTTTGCATGCATCCCTGCATTGTAGAGGACTGAAGGTCTATTGATTTTGGTGAAGATCGGTTTAGAGAAACGGGTAGTTTACCTGCAACGTTTTATGTTTTAACAAGAGTAAAGTACTTAATTTTGATAAATAATGTATCTTGATAAGCAGCTCATAATAATCCACTGTAGAAACGTAGATGAAATATCTATAAATGAAGAGGTTAGGTGAACGTGTAACGGGGTGAATAAAGGAGTTTTTATTTTATTAAATTTGGGTTCATTTTATTAAATATTTTAAATTCATTTCCATCTGTGTGGCAAGTCCCCGGTTGAATCTAAAACGTAGTTCAAACAAAGAAACAGTACGCAATAGCTGTGGTGAAACAATTGGAAAGGAATGTCGTGTTGTCAACTGTAGCACAATTCTTAGAACTTTGCGGCTGTGGGACACCTGCGCTCAAACGCACTACACCAGCATGTGCGCAGATGACGCCAAGAAGCACAAAACCAAACATGGCTTGTAGGAGAATTTTATCGTACATGTGCGTTTAAGACGGTGGATATAAGCTTAAGTCCCGCCTATTTGTGACGTCAACCAGTAAGCACCTAAATATCGTTGACATACAGCACACGTAAATCCTATGTGTCAGGTGAACAACTACCAAGACTTTGACAACTAAGGCTGTGCGGAGACGACAAAATTTGTTCGCCGGCAAGGCAGTGATGTCCACCCGCAAGTAGCGTCAGTCTGTCGGCAGCATACGTTCAACCTAGTCAGACGTGATAATCGTAGCCTCGGAATTTCGGTAGGCCGAAGCGAGTAAAGTAGCTGAAGCCTACCGAAACTTAGTGATATGTGCCAAAGGAGATTAATACGAAGGAAGAGATAGATACGGCGGGCGCATGAGTTAATCGATGCCAAGAAGGACAGTTCGTGGGGAGACGGAAAAGTAAAAGTGAACTACGAGTAATGGCGGAACCCGGGGAATAGCACGTGCAGTTAAGTACAGTGACAAATTTAGTCTTTGGCCAAACGTTTCAAATAAACTTGAATTGATGCTAAAGAGCTCTCTAAAAAATGGGGTTGTCAATTGTATGGAAGAGAATATGAATGCACAAATACTGGGCTGTAGTTAATAAATATGTAATTAAATTAATTAACACGTAGGTAGAAGTGTAGGGGTTTCTATTAAATATTAAACATTAATTTGTTCATGAAAAAGAATGTAGAGAAGGACGTAGGTAATGATTCATAAATGAAAAAGATTTAATAAATAAGGCTTGTTTTACGTAATATAACCATATGTTAGTTTAGTTATTTCGTCATTACCACTTCCTAATATTCTGTGCTAAAAGATTTGTCTAAACGTTCCGGGTTCTTCTGAATTTTTATTGGGGGGTAGTCAGATTGTAAAATTGTCCCATATTTTATTAAGGTAAGGTGTAAAGGTTTCGATATTATAACCAAAAAATATCGTGGCGACTCTGGGCTTCTGATTGAAAATTTAAAAAGGTAGGTAAGTGGAAAGATCGCAGGTAAGTTTCTGGCAGTATTTTTAGTTTAATTTATTTCGATTAAGTTTGTTTATCAACAATTGGCGACTAAGCTGCCAGGATCCTGATATAATTTTATACGAGGTAGACCTATTTTAAAGCACAGAAAATAGGATTTGGTAATGACGTATTTGTGTGAAATAATCGTATATAATTGAGTTGTGAAAATTAGGTTATGTTTCGGTAGCGTAAATGTTGGGTTTATTTCCACGTAATAATAATGATTTTATGTAGCGGGTATTTGTAGTTAATATGTATATAATTATTGAGCAATAGAGGGGTGGTAGTTTCATAAAGGTGTTATATAAATAAATTTTGAATATGGGTGAAGTACAAGGTAATGATATTGGTTTCGCGTGGGAGGAGTGGGAAAGCGAATTTAGAGGGGTTGTAGGTGAAATGACAGAGACGAGGAGTGGGGTAATTTGGATGATAGTTTAACACGAATGGAAGAACAAGAAGAAGGAATATTCGCAGAAATAAGAAACATAGTGAGGTGACAAATAATAAAGGTAAGATAGTTGAAGTAACAGTGGTAGAAAATAAGGCAGTAAATAGGCCTAGTGATAATGACGATAGTGTAGGGGTGGAAGAAAAGGAGTATACATTAAATGACATATTTGACCTTTTTAATAAGCGCTTTGACGAGATGGACAAAATGATGGATAAACGTTTTGACGAGTGGGACAAAAAGTGGGGAGGAGATAGATGTCAATTAAAAGAGAGTACAGAAGTTGAATTAAAACAGGTAAGTGATAATAATGTTGTTAATGAGAGTGAGGGAATAATTAACCAGGTGAGTGACAACGATAATTCTAATAATGAATTCATAAATAACAGTGACAAAATAGTGGGAGAGGTAGTGTTGATGATTGTGATGATGATGATGATTACAATTCTGAGGTAAGTGGTGATGTTAATATAAGTAATTATAATGGTGAAATAATATTAAATAAGAATAATAATGATATAGTTGAAAATGGGGTATCAAAAAGTGATACGGTAGACAATAGTGAAAATGGGAGTAGAATGGGAGTTGAGGTTGATCAGGGATTGCTAGTTAGTGCTTATGATTTAGAAAGGGAGTATAGTGATAGTTTAAATGTAGAAGGTGAACAGGGGGCAAATTTTTATGGGGTTAAAAGTGAAGCAGAGACTTCACAAGTGTTGATGGAGGACAAGAGTTCCTCAATAGTTTTTGTAGAAGACAAGAGGTCTTCAGAAGGTCATATAAGTTTTTTGTGTTTATCTGGTAGGGCCAGATGGTATTTAAATAATTTTGTGGTATTGCCCTCTGCATAGAGTGAGAGAGAGAATGTGAAAGGGATATGGTGTTGTGATGAGAGAGAGAAAGAGTTAGAGTGGTTCAAGATAAATAGAGGATATGAAAGGTTAGTACAGAGGTTAGAAATAGAGAGAGATGAATATTTACATAAAACTGTTATAAATGATAAAATAACTGACTTGATGTTGAATAAAAATACTTACGGAGACCGGACAAAAATAAATAATAGTGACAGGTTTGATGACATAATAAAAGGGATAATGAATGACATAGAGGTAATGGTTTACAATAAGAACAAATTGTATGTGGATAAAAATGATTTATGCTATAAATATGTTAGGTATATACATGATGATGGGGGTTGAATTAAGAAATCGGGGAAGGAACAGTTTAAATATGTTAATATATGGTAATGACCTGGCTGATTTTGACAATGAAGTGTGATAAATTGAATAATAATGATGAAGAATTGTAAATAAATGTTTAGTGAAATTAATCGTGTGTATTGTAAAATGTTATGTTGTAGCGGGTCATTTTTGGGTGTTTTTATTTTCCACAGTATGGGATAATTATATTTTTTATTTATTTCATTTTGGGCGGGTTTGTCTAAAAGTTGTGAAAATTATTGTGCAACCAGATTCATTCCATTATAACAGAACGCATGGCAACGTTATTGCCATTGTGAAAGAAACAGTTTGAAACAAAGCAGTAAGGCGCAGTTGTTGTCGAGGAATGCGGCAAAGAATTCGCGCCACCCTAAAAATTCGCAGAACTCTGTACGTGTGTGGCAGTGCACACCCGCCACTACTCGAGCATGGGCGCCAACCCACGCGCTGGTAAAAAACCAAGATGGCTAGAGAGGAGAATATTCATCGCCTTCTCCAAGACCTCCCGGAAATGCTGTTTAAGTCCCGCCCACTTTAAGGACGTCCGCCCATGCCTAGATGAGATCATGTACCATGTTAACCCAAAAAACTTACATACATCTCATGGGACGAAACGGTGACGACTAACTGTAAGGCATTGATGTCCGTCGTCTTGACTAAAATGCTCCAGGAGTGGGGAACTGAGAGACGCTGGCAGTCTTTTGTCGACTCTCGCCTGCGCAGGCCGCCCGACAAACCGGGCTCAGAAACAAATTTTTTTTTAACTGATATAACAGTGAAATAGCTGAAAAAGTTTATGTGACCGCGGTCGGGAAAAATGTAAAACAACATTAGACACCTTTTGGACATTTCACACGAAATTAGAAAAGAAATGGATGTGCGCGAAGACCACGTGGCCGGGGATTATTTCGTCTACTGAAAGTGTAAGGGTTGGGGTTTTATAAAGGTATGGGGTATCAAATAAATTAAAATTAATTTAAGTGAGAATGGCAGGCTGGGCTCTCTTGTTTAAAGTATGTAAGTAGTAGAAAGTAAGAATAGTACGTAAGACGTAATGATTACACAACCTGTAAAACTATAATATTTTTAAAGTATGTAAAACCTATATTTGGAGGAAAAGTAAAAAATTCAAATCTGTCAAATGATTTTAAAAATAAAGGAAAAGTTAAATTCTCTTCATTCAAAATGGGTATTCAGACTTATTTCGTAACCTCACACTGTTTCTGATCTCGCTTATAGGAGAACTCTGGGGGGACCCTTAGGAACAAAGGTAAGTAAAAGTGAATTAAATGTATAAATAAGTAAGTTTTTATACAAATGGCGGCCCGAACAATGACATTATATAAAATAATTATATAAATAAGCCAGAATTCAGAAACAGAGTGGGTAGCGAAAGAATACAAAATACGTAAAATAAGGTTATGTTGTAACTATACGTGGTAGAAAATTTTACAATAATTTTAGATATAATATGAATATGTAATATTTATTATACGAAAACATTTTTGAAAGAAATAGAAATATTTAAACAAAAAATTAAAATGCCAGATAATAACGAAATAATAAGAATGATGCAAGCGCTTTTTAATGCACAGAATAATAAGTTCGATGAGAAATTTAGTAAACTGGACGAAAAATTTAGTGAACAGAAAAATGATTTGAATGAATTGAAAAAAGAAATTCAAGAACAAGCCTGTATTTATGATAAGAAATTGAGTGATTTAGAGACGCGGTTAGGCGAAATAGAATTAGAAAATGAGAAAGTAATAAACAAATTAAAATCGAACAAAGATGACAGGGTAAGTAGTAGTGGAAATGATAATTTAAATAATGAGTTGACAAGTAATAACAATGATAATACAAATAAAAATGTGGTGTTAGAAAATGATGGTGCAGATGTTGAGAGTGATAACGTAATTGTAGAAAGAGTAGAAGTTGATAAGATGGTTGTGTGTGATGAATTAGAGAGAGAAAGTAGAAAGAATTTACAGGTAGAGTGGATGCAGGTGGTAGATTTTTCCCGTAATGTTGTAGTGGGGGGTGAAGAAATAGCTTCACGTGAGTATTTGGAAAAGTATAGGTCTACAGATAAATTTCCCTTGGTTTTTTGTGCACTTCATAGGTGGTGCCAAAATGATGAATTAATGTCCCCTGCATATTTTGAGAGAGAGTGTGTAGTTTGGTATGATGGTGAGAAATGTTTTGAGAGAGAGAGAAAGAGAGAACTAGAGATTTTTAAAGTAAAGAGAAATTATGAAGAATTCGTAGAAAAGTTAGACGTAGAGAGAAATAATAAAAAGAATGAGTACTTACCGTATAGTGAAACTGAGATAGCAGTAGAGGATGATAATATAACTCACCTGATTTTAACAGAATATAATAACGGCGACAGGACCATACTCGAGCGTGACCAGGTATATGAGGGAATAATATGGAATAATCATATTAATTCAAACGATATTGTAGAAGAATATGACAAAACAGGTAATCATTATGTTTATAATCATGAGATTATGTATGTAATGGTAAATGACTGGTATAGTCATAAGATTAGACTATTATTTGACGATATGGGGTAATTGTTTATTATTTATTGTTCATGAACATTTAATGATATGAATAAGATGGTTTTGAAGTACATTGTCTTATGGAACGATTTGTGGGTAATGATAATAAATTGGACTGTATATTTTTTTTATGTGTTAATGTCATTATGTTAAGTGTATTTGTGTACTACATTATAGTGTACTATAGGTTATGTAAACAATGTGTAGGTACAGTAGAAAGTGATAACATTAATTGTCAATTAAATTGAATTTGCAATTAACCAGTATAAATTAACAATAATTATAAAATTTGATAAACTAATTAAGCGATGAAAATAATTGTGAACTGTTAAATAATTGAATTAAATAATTCAAAAATAATTACTTAATTAAGGTCGTGTAAAAGAAAGTTTGAGAATGAAGTTAAATGATTTTATGAAATTAAGATTCTGTGATGATTGGTAGATGATTAAACAGATAATACGTTCAAATGGAGGTATATTATTGTAAGGAGAGAAGTGGTGAATTTTCTAGTGTTATATAAAGGTGAAATGTTGTAAAAAGGGTTTGGGTGATAATGAAATAAGACAGGTGAGTTAAGTAGGATTAAAGTTAATGGGAGTGAAAGAGAATAAGAATTTGAAATACAGGTAACACACAGAGATAGTGTTAGATATTTAGGGACACAGTGGTAGAGAGTATATGTAGCGAGGCGTAATGTGAATGAGATTTAAACATATTTGTTGATGATATTTTGTAGTAAGGATGAGGTGGTAAGGTGTGAGCAACGTGCGGCGTGGCGAGAGACCAGCGTGCGGCGTTGTGGCGAGAATAGAGTAGTTCGCGTGAGTGTTTGCCGATATTTTGGAGGGGCATTGGCTCGTATGGGTATAGCCAGGTAGGGAACACACATCCTAGTACAACGATGAGCGGTGCCAGAGGTAAGTGGAATTAGTGAAAGGTATTTATAAATGAGAGATTGGTGTCATAAGTTGTTAATAGTGGTTGTTAGTAAAAAAGGGAGAGTTATTTAAATGTCTATTCAAGTGAAAGTATAGAGAATACAGGTGTCACCCAGATTAAGCAATGATTGAAATGTGAAGAGTTAGATAGAAAATTCATAGTAGAAAGGTACTCAGAAATATAATGTAACAGGAAGGTTAATAATAAATTTGAATTGCATAGAATCAAATGATAAATAATTGATGGTTAATTAATAACAGTTCAATTGAAATTAAAATGTAATGTTTATAATTTTATCAAGATGTAGGGTATGTAGATTTTTACCAAGGTTAAATGTAATTGGGTTACTTTAATGTAATAATAGCAATGTTAATTATATATGTTTACAGAAGGGAGTCTCCTCCATTTTCGGGCGGTCACGATCTTACCAGTCCTGGCCGTGGAATTCGGAACTCGGAGACGGGCGATGGTTGGAGGATCTTCCTTCGGGCGGTGAACGCAACGATGGTCCGGCTCCACCAAAATTGGTTAAAATTAGAAAACTCACAACACTTTGAACGGGGAGGGGGACCCATAGTTTCGTGGAAAGGTAATATATATATATATATTTTTTTTTTCTTTCCTCTTTTCACGAAATATTTTAGTTTTATTTTAGAAATTGTAAAATGAAACAACCAAAAATTTGGAATTTGAATACTTAAATTTTCAAATAATTGTTTTCCCTCAGAAAACAACACAAATGTATTTTATTTTGATGTAACTGTATAAGATGATTCATTGTGGTACTTATTATTTTGTCAGAAAGAAAATGTTAGTGAAAAGTGAAAGATTGGACTTGCAGAAGTGTCTATGTGAAAACTTTTAAAAAGTAAATAAAAGAACTTGTTGTCAATACAAGCAGTGGGGATATTTTGGGGGGGTTGATTGGTGCTCAATGAAGTGATAAAACAATGGAGTGTTGAACTGCGTATGTAGAAAGTTTAGTTCAATTGTTAATTAATTAGTTAGCTATTAAGTGGCTATTGCGGGGGTTGCCTGTGCTCTCGTAGATAGCGAAATGGGTTGGGGGTAACAGAGAGTGTTACCTCCAGCGGAGGCCAAAATGGCGAAAATGTGCGGCACACCTTATTCGTGTAAAATAAAATTTACACACTTCTAAACGACCGTGTCGCACATATTAGTAATGGATATAACAGGCAGTCAAATTAAAGTTCAGATTTCCCCGACTTTTCGGGCGGTTACTGTCTTACCAGCACTAACCGTGGTTTTGGCTAGCGGCCAGCTATGGTCATATCAAGTCCCTTGACCATAGCTGACTTGAAATTGGTATAGATTAGAAATTCAATGGGGGCGAACTTAGGGGAAATCTCCGGAACTATGAAACAGCGGCTGCCACTCTGCCCGCTGTGGGGTAGCGAGAAAGGTGGTAGACCCGCCTTAAGGGTGTATAATTATAACAAGAACATGATGATGTTCAATAATTTTAAAACTTAATAGCGGAAGCAAAGACACGGAGAGGTAAAACCTGCTCCAAAATATACAGTCTTTGTGGAAGCGAAAAGGCGCCACAGTCTTACATAATTTGAAATAGTGTGTGTGGCTGGGAGGTGACGCAAAGGAGTCACGAACTTAAATTTTACTACATAAAGAATTTTTTTTTTGCTCATTCAAATTTTTTGATCCAATAAAACTGCATGTGCTCTGTTAAATAATTAGATGGTCATATTTTCAATACAAGTTGTTCATGCTATAAGTCTAAGTGTATTATTTTATTGTTGTGTGTTAGATATAGTTGTTGATAAAATGTGTTTTCATTATGTATGTATATTTTAAACTAAGTCAAAAAGTAAACGTCTGGCAGGTGGGTAACACAACATGATCAGAATCAGAGAAATGGGAAACAAGAAGGTGAGGAGTAATGATAAATAAATATGTACATTCCATGTAATTTGTTCAATTATGAGATGTGTTTTAATTGTATTAGGAGATCAGCTGATCAGTAATAAGATGTCACTGGTATATTGGTTATAAAGGTTCCAAGTTATTAATGTTCAATGCAATGTTTGCAATGTATTACAGATGTTTTAAAATAATGATAAAAGTACTTGATAAAATGAGAAACAAAGTAATAATTTATGCAAGTTAATAAAAGAGAGTTTTTGGGGTGATGAATATTTTAGGGGACATATAGATCTGTCCAAGTTAAAGTTGGAAGAGTAGAGAGGAAGATAATGTAATGTTGTTTTGAGTTCATATATGTTATAGTATTTTGAGAAGTATTGATGTTGACACAGTAGTAGTGAGTATATGTAGCGATGAGTAATGTGAATGAGATTTAAACATATTTGTTGATGATATTTTGTAGTAAGGGTGAGGTGGTAAGGTGTGAGCAACGTGCGGCGTTGTGGCGAGAATAGAGTAGTTCGCGTGAGTGTTTGCCGATATTTTGGAGGGGCATTGGCTCGTATGGGTATAGCCAGGTAGGGAACACACATCCTAGTACAACGATGAGCGGTGCCAGAGGTAAGTGGAATTAGTGAAAGGTATTTATAAATGAGAGATTGGTGTCATAAGTTGTTAATAGTGGTTGTTAGTAAAAAAGGGAGAGTTATTTAAATGTCTATTCAAGTGAAAGTATAGAGAATACAGGTGTCACCCAGATTAAGCAATGATTGAAATGTGAAGAGTTAGATAGAAAATTCATAGTAGAAAGGTACTCAGAAATATAATGTAACAGGAAGGTTAATAATAAATTTGAATTGCATAGAATCAAATGATAAATAATTGATGGTTAATTAATAACAGTTCAATTGAAATTAAAATGTAATGTTTATAATTTTATCAAGATGTAGGGTATGTAGATTTTTACCAAGGTTAAATGTAATTGGGTTACTTTAATGTAATAATAGCAATGTTAATTATATATGTTTACAGAAGGGAGTCTCCTCCATTTTCGGGCGGTCACGATCTTACCAGTCCTGGCCGTGGAATTCGGAACTCGGAGACGGGCGATGGTTGGAGGATCTTCCTTCGGGCGGTGAACGCAACGATGGTCCGGCTCCACCAAAATTGGTTAAAATTAGAAAACTCACAACACTTTGAACGGGGAGGGGGACCCATAGTTTCGTGGAAAGGTAATATATATATATATATTTTTTTTTTCTTTCCTCTTTTCACGAAATATTTTAGTTTTATTTTAGAAATTGTAAAATGAAACAACCAAAAATTTGGAATTTGAATACTTAAATTTTCAAATAATTGTTTTCCCTCAGAAAACAACACAAATGTATTTTATTTTGATGTAACTGTATAAGATGATTCATTGTGGTACTTATTATTTTGTCAGAAAGAAAATGTTAGTGAAAAGTGAAAGATTGGACTTGCAGAAGTGTCTATGTGAAAACTTTTAAAAAGTAAATAAAAGAACTTGTTGTCAATACAAGCAGTGGGGATATTTTGGGGGGGTTGATTGGTGCTCAATGAAGTGATAAAACAATGGAGTGTTGAACTGCGTATGTAGAAAGTTTAGTTCAATTGTTAATTAATTAGTTAGCTATTAAGTGGCTATTGCGGGGGTTGCCTGTGCTCTCGTAGATAGCGAAATGGGTTGGGGGTAACAGAGAGTGTTACCTCCAGCGGAGGCCAAAATGGCGAAAATGTGCGGCACACCTTATTCGTGTAAAATAAAATTTACACACTTCTAAACGACCGTGTCGCACATATTAGTAATGGATATAACAGGCAGTCAAATTAAAGTTCAGATTTCCCCGACTTTTCGGGCGGTTACTGTCTTACCAGCACTAACCGTGGTTTTGGCTAGCGGCCAGCTATGGTCATATCAAGTCCCTTGACCATAGCTGACTTGAAATTGGTATAGATTAGAAATTCAATGGGGGCGAACTTAGGGGAAATCTCCGGAACTATGAAACAGCGGCTGCCACTCTGCCCGCTGTGGGGTAGCGAGAAAGGTGGTAGACCCGCCTTAAGGGTGTATAATTATAACAAGAACATGATGATGTTCAATAATTTTAAAACTTAATAGCGGAAGCAAAGACACGGAGAGGTAAAACCTGCTCCAAAATATACAGTCTTTGTGGAAGCGAAAAGGCGCCACAGTCTTACATAATTTGAAATAGTGTGTGTGGCTGGGAGGTGACGCAAAGGAGTCACGAACTTAAATTTTACTACATAAAGAATTTTTTTTTTGCTCATTCAAATTTTTTGATCCAATAAAACTGCATGTGCTCTGTTAAATAATTAGATGGTCATATTTTCAATACAAGTTGTTCATGCTATAAGTCTAAGTGTATTATTTTATTGTTGTGTGTTAGATATAGTTGTTGATAAAATGTGTTTTCATTATGTATGTATATTTTAAACTAAGTCAAAAAGTAAACGTCTGGCAGGTGGGTAACACAACATGATCAGAATCAGAGAAATGGGAAACAAGAAGGTGAGGAGTAATGATAAATAAATATGTACATTCCATGTAATTTGTTCAATTATGAGATGTGTTTTAATTGTATTAGGAGATCAGCTGATCAGTAATAAGATGTCACTGGTATATTGGTTATAAAGGTTCCAAGTTATTAATGTTCAATGCAATGTTTGCAATGTATTACAGATGTTTTAAAATAATGATAAAAGTACTTGATAAAATGAGAAACAAAGTAATAATTTATGCAAGTTAATAAAAGAGAGTTTTTGGGGTGATGAATATTTTAGGGGACATATAGATCTGTCCAAGTTAAAGTTGGAAGAGTAGAGAGGAAGATAATGTAATGTTGTTTTGAGTTCATATATGTTATAGTATTTTGAGAAGTATTGATGTTGACACAGTAGTAGTGAGTATATGTAGCGATGAGTAATGTGAATGAGATTTAAACATATTTGTTGATGATATTTTGTAGTAAGGGTGAGGTGGTAAGGTGTGAGCAACGTGCGGCGTTGTGGCGAGAATAGAGTAGTTCGCGTGAGTGTTTGCCGATATTTTGGAGGGGCATTGGCTCGTATGGGTATAGCCAGGTAGGGAACACACATCCTAGTACAAAGATGAGCGGTGCCAGAGGTAAATTGAGTTTAGAGTATTTTGATAGATATTTTTATAGAGATGGGTGTCATGTAGTAAAAGTTAATAGTAGAGTCAGAGGGAGAAAGATTATATAGGTATCCAGATCAAGTAGTACATTAAACGAGATAAATAATTCAAATCACCCACACTAAAGTAGACTGAAATTATTAAATACAGAGAGTGATTCATAATAAAGAATACAAAATTTTATCTTTTTAAACCAGTGACAGAATCTTGATAGAATTGAAAATAATGTAAAATTAAGAATTGTTTATTTTAAATAATTTAAATGTCAAGTTGATGATCATTTATATTAATATTTTGTAATTTTAAATATTTTAGGTTACTATGTTTTGTATTTCAAGGTGGAATATTACAGATGTCAAATGTGTTTTAGATAGAAATTGTGCATACATATGTAGGTCAAGGGTCTTGGACTTGACCTAGTTTTGATCAGCTGATGAGGTCATACACCTACTAAGCTTGTATAGTAGGAAGTCGATTCAATTTGTTTGTTTAATTAATTCGAACCAATATTTAAATAATTTTGCATATGAGAGAAACATTTAAATAAAATTAGATTTTTTTTCTTGAATTTTAAAATTTTTTTGGGAATTTTAATTTTTGAAAAAAAAAAAATTTTTGATTTTTCGCCTGCCAGCGAATAAATAATTTTAGGTAGTGATTGTTTTATTATGTGTGTATTTACCATGTTTAGTTTACTGATTTCTTGTACTGCACTGTATTGTTAGACTAAGACATGTTTGTTCAAGTAGAAGAAACGCTTAATTTAAGTCATTTTAAAAGAAAAAAAAAAAAAAACCAGGGAGAGAATTTTTTTTTTAGAATATTATTTTGAATTTTGATTTTTCAATTTTTCGTAAATTTTAAAGATTTTGTCAAAGTATGATATGTAATGTGAGTGTGTGTGAGCCCAGTATCTGCTAAAGGCAGCCCAGCTTGCATAAAAGGGGAAACATATCGGTGGAGGATCTGGAATAATTTAAGCCAGGGATTGAGGATTTTTTGGGGGTAGCATGTTAAAAGGTGAGGTGCGCTGTGGTACTTAGCTGTTCGATTTCTCGGTGTTGGGATCTCTTACGGAGAAGTCCAGTGATCTCGTTCAGATGAGTCCATGGTCGCTGAGCCAGGGGGGTCGAGTACCCATGTAGATTAAGAACAAGGGGGTTGTTGGCACCAGCTCCTCACCGATCCTCTTCGGGGTTTGTCGATGAGATTTCTTCTGTTATGAACAGCAGAATTCTCATCGAGGGGGTATTGTAGCGGGTCATTTTTGGGTGTTTTTATTTTCCACAGTATGGGATAATTATATTTTTTATTTATTTCATTTTGGGCGGGTTTGTCTAAAAGTTGTGAAAATTATTGTGCAACCAGATTCATTCCATTATAACAGAACGCATGGCAACGTTATTTCCATTGTGAAAGAAACAGTTTGAAACAAAGCAGTAAGGCGCAGTTGTTGTCGAGGAATGCGGCAAAGAATTCGCGCCACCCTAAAAATTCGCAGAACTCTGTACGTGTGTGGCAGTGCACACCCGCCACTACTCGAGCATGGGCGCCAACCTACGCGCTGGTAAAAAACCAAGATGGCTAGAGAGGAGAATATTCATCGCCTTCTCCAAGACCTCCCGGAAATGCTGTTTAAGTCCCGCCCACTTTAAGGATGTCCGCCCATGCCTAGATGAGATCATGTACCATGTTAACCCAAAAAACTTACATACATCTCATGGGACGAAACGGTGACGACTAACTGTAAGGCATTGATGTCCGTCGTCTTGACTAAAATGCTCCAGGAGTGGGGAACTGAGAGACGCTGGCAGTCTTTTGTCGACTCTCGCCTGCGCAGGCCGCCCGACAAACCGGGCTCAGAAACAAATTTTTTTTTAACTGATATAACAGTGAAATAGCTGAAAAAGTTTATGTGACCGCGGTCGGGAAAAATGTAAAACAACATTAGACACCTTTTGGACATTTCACACGAAATTAGAAAAGAAATGGATGTGCGCGAAGACCACGTGGCCGGGGATTATTTCGTCTACTGAAAGTGTAAGGGTTGGGGTTTTATAAAGGTATGGGGTATCAAATAAATTAAAATTAATTTAAGTGAGAATGGCAGGCTGGGCTCTCTTGTTTAAAGTATGTAAGTAGTAGAAAGTAAGAATAGTACGTAAGACGTAATGATTACACAACCTGTAAAACTATAATATTTTTAAAGTATGTAAAACCTATATTTGGAGGAAAAGTAAAAAATTCAAATCTGTCAAATGATTTTAAAAATAAAAGGAAAAGTTAAATTCTCTTCATTCAAAATGGGTATTCAGACTTATTTCGTAACCTCACACTGTTTCTGATCTCGCTTATAGGAGAACTCTGGGGGGACCCTTAGGAACAAAGGTAAGTAAAAGTGAATTAAATGTATAAATAAGTAAGTTTTTATACAATGTAAACAATGTATGTACGTAGTAGAAATTGTTGTGGCAATAATATTAAAATTTGCAGCCTAAATAAATAACAAAATAAATTTGAAGAAGATAACAAATGAATTGTAATTATTGTAATGGGTGAAAGTAATTAAAAGGTTGTGTTTTCAACAATTAATTTAATTAAACTAATTTGAAATGTTTAAATATTTTTGATTGATTCAAAGGTTATATAATTGAATTTTCTAATGGATTTAAATGTGAATTTATGAGATGTGAATTTGATAGTAATAAATAGATAAATGTTAAATTGTTTGATATGAAATAACACTGTTGTTAAATGTTTCAGAGGTTACATGGAGATATTGGTGTGTATGGTGTGTATATTTTGTGTTTATGTCAGTAGGTGAATAATGTACTGTAAGCATAAAATTTATAATACCAATTAGATAGAATAAAATGTTTACCGGTGTGAAAGTATTTTGACTCAATAATGAAAAAATTTGAGATAATTATACTAGATGGAAACTATAATTAAAAAATAATAATAACTGAAAGGTGAGGTAAAATAAATGTTAATAATAAATTTGAAATTTTGAAGAATCTAATTCCAGACAGGGATAAATAATGAAGTGATGATATATAAAAGAGTTAATGGAAAATTTCAAGTAATAATGTTTATAAGTTTCTATACAAATTATTTAAAAGAGAATTGTTTGTTGAATGTATGCTAACGATCAAGGTAAATGTCTATTTGTTTATTATGTTATGTAATGTATTATACAAGATATGTGGGTAATTTTGGGGGGTAGATTGGTGCTCATAGAAGTGATATAATAATGGAGTGTAGAAACTGCAAATGTAGAAAGTTTTAGTTTAGTTAGTAGTGTGCTATCGCTGTGGTGGCATGTGCCACAGTGGATAGTGGAAAGTGTTGGGGGTAATAGAGAGTGTTACCTCCATCGGAGGCCAAAATGGCGAACATGCATGGCACACCCTTTTATACAACTGTATATTGTATACTGATAGATTTTCCGTGCCGTGCAGATTAATGATGATTGTAACATGCCTGAAAGTAAAGTTGATTTCCCCGACTTTTCGGGTGATTACTGCCTTACCAGCACTAATCGTGGTTTTGGCTAGCGGTCAGCTATGGCCATAAATTAAGTCCCTTGACCATAGCTGGCTTGAAATTGGTTTATACTAAAAATTAATGGGGGGTGAAACTAGGGGAAATCCCGGAAACTATGGAACAGCGGCTGCCACTCTGTTCGAGGAGGAACAGCAAAGCCAGGTGGTAGACCCGCATTAAGGGCGCATAATTATATAACAAAGCTATGTTGATGTCTAAATCTTACAAATATAACGCTGAAGCAAGGACATGGAGATGTCAAATTCCTCCAACTATGCCGTCCTTGTGGAGGCCAATGGGCGCCACAGTCCAACAGAAAAAAAAAACAATAGTGTGTGTGGCTAGGGGGTTGCTCAGGTGAGCAACGAATTAAAAATTTGTAACCTAAAGATGATAACTCGTTCTTGCACTAATTACATGCTTGTATTATGATTTGATAAATAGGTGTTCGTATGTTTATTATACTATGTTTATTCTATCTCATAAATGTATTATTTTATTGTGTTAGGGATATAGGGATTGAAGAAATATGTAATCTATATAATTTTGAAATGTGGTTATAACCAAGTAAATACCTAGACCGACCGGCAGGTTGTTTACCTAATTGTACCAGAGTCAGAAAAGGGGGAAACAATGAAGCAATGTAGATGTGTACTAATTATGGGTAGCATGTTAGATATAAGGATTGATAAAAATATGTATTTCATATAATTTGTATAATTTTGAAATGTGTTTGTAGTAAGGTCATTCACCTTACTAAGAAAATCAGCTGATCCGCTGTAGAATGTCACTTATGAATTATTTGTAAATTTCCAAGGTAATCAATGCTTGAATAGTGATTTTAATGTGTTAAAGATTTTATTTTAAATGATGGACTGATTTGATATAGTTGCGAATTTTAAATGATTTGTAAAAGATAGTAAAAGGTAGATTTTGGGTGATTAATATTTTGTTGGGACATGTAGATCAGTCCAAGTTGAGTTTAAAGTGGAAATAGAGAAAAAAATATTGTTATGAAGTAATGTAAGGTAGAATTTGAGATGTAATAGTGACACAGTAGATATGGGGAATATATGTAGAGTAATGATTGATATATTGATGTAATAAGTAAATGATGATATTTTGTTGTAGTTGAAGTGATGTAGGGAGAATAGTAATTAGTTGATGGGAATTTTGTAAGAGGGGGTGGTGTAGGAGTCCGCAACAAAAGGGTTGGGACGGGAAGGGACCGTTTAGCGCCGGAAAGGGTTGCCTTAGGTAGAATCCAGGGACCAAAATAAGGGAATGAGCTTTTTGGGAGGGCAACACACATCCTGAGTACAAAGGGTTAGAGAGTATTTTTTTATATAAGGGTAGAAGTGATGCGAATTGAGTTTAGTAGTAAGTTGGGTTTAGAGATTGTTTGATAGATGTTTTTGATCGAGATGGGTGTCATGTTTAGTTAAATCTGTTAGTGATATTAGAGCAAAGAGGTAAAGATTATATATGTATACATGCCAAGTGGCAAATTAAGTTATTATGAGTAATTAAATCACCCAAATAAATGGAGAATGAGAATAATAAAGAAAGAGAGTCATAGTAAAAAAATATAAAATTTTGATTGAAACAAGTGACAATTTTAATAGAACTTGAAAAAATGTAAAGTTGTAAAAAGTATAATCTTGAGTAATTTAAATGTCGATTTGATTGTTAATTATAATAATACTTTGTTATTTTAAATGTCTTATTTTATTCTGTTTTTGTGTTTAAAGATAGAAATTTAAAGATGTTTAATGTATTTTCTGATGTAACTTATGTATAACTTATGTAGGTCAAGGTTCTTGACTTGACCCAGTTTGATCTGCTGATGTGTGATGTTCTATATTAGACCCGCTTTGGCAATGAAGTGATGCCAATTTTGTTTCTTAATTAATTTAAATAAATTTAAATAATTTTAATATTGAGAAAAAAATATTTTAATAAACTTTAAATTTTTTTTGATTTTGTGCCTGCCATCTAATTGATGTTTTGAATTTTGATCATGTTATTGTTTATGTGTATTGTTAGGGTTTTATTGAATCGTATTGTTTAGTATGTATGTATAATCACCTGTTAGGATAAGTGAGTTCATGTTCTAAGTAAAAGTTCAATTTATTTGTTTTCTAATTATTAATAGTAACGAAGAGAATTAATCAATTCAGATAAAAGATTTTATTTTTGATTTTGATGAAAATAGCTGTTTGACTTTAACTTAAATAAATTTTTGGAGGTAAGAATGAAATTTTGGCTAGGATGTAGTTATAAGTGTGTGTACGAGCCCAGTAACTGCCAAAGGCAGCCCTGTGCATGATAAGGGGGAACATATCGGTTGAGGATTTGGCATGATATAAGACCAGGGATTTGGATTTTGGGGTTGCATGTTAGAAGGTTAGGTGCGCTTATGGGGCGTGTCTGTTCGATTTTATGGTGTTGGGATCTCGTATAGGGAAGTCCAGTGATCATGTTCAGATACGGCCATAGTCGCCGAGCCAGGGGGTTGTTTACCCATGAAGTATAAGAACCAATGGGGGTTCGTTGGCACCATATCCTCACCGGTCCTCTTAGGGGTTTAGCAATGAGATTTCTTCTGTTTCGGCAGAAGATATCTCATTGGGGGGGTATTGTAACGGGGTGAATAAAGGGGTTTTTATTTTATTAAATTTGGGTTCATTTTATTAAATATTTTAAATTCATTTCCATCTGTGTGGCAAGTCCCCGGTTGAATCTAAAACGTAGTTCAAACAAAGAAACAGTACGCAATAGCTGTGGTGAAACAATTGGAAAGGAATGTCGTGTTGTCAACTGTAGCACAATTCTTAGAACTTTGCAGCTGTGGGACACCTGCGCTCAAACGCACTACACCAGCATGTGCGCAGATGACGCCAAGAAGAACAAAACCAAACATGGCTTGTAGGAGAATTTTATCGTACATGTGCGTTTAAGACGGCGGATATAAGCTTAAGTCCCGCCTATTTGTGACGTCAACCAGTAAAGATTTAATGAAAAAGATTTAATAAATAAGGCTTGCTTTATGTAATATAAACATGTGTTAGTTTAGTTATTTCGTCATTCCCACTTCCTAATATTCTGTCCTAAAAGATTCGTCTAAACGTTCCGGGTTCTTCTGAATTTTTATTGGGGGGGTAGTCAGATTGTAAAATTGTCCCATATTTTATTAAGGTAAGGTGTAAAGGTAAAACGTAAAACAAGCCTTATTTATTAAATCTTTTTCATTTATGAATCATTACCTACGTCCTTCTCTACATTCTTTTTCATGAACAAATTAATGTTTAATATTTAATAGAAACCCCTACACTTCTACCTACGTGTTAATTAATTTAATTACATATTTATTAACTACAGCCCAGTATTTGTGCATTCATACTCTCTTCCATACAATTGACAACCCCATTTTTTAGAGATCTCTTTAGCATCAATTCAAGTTTATTTGAAACGTTTGGCCCACGACTAAATTTGTTACTGTACTTAACTGCACGTGCTATTCCCCGGGTTCCGCCATTACTCGTAGTTCACTTTTACTTTTCGTCTCCCCACAAACTGTCCTTCTTGTCATCGATTAACTCATGCGCCCGCCGTATCTATCTCTTCCTTCGTATTAATCTCCTTTGGCACATATCACTAAGTTTCGGTAGGCCTCAGCTACTTTACTCGCTTCGGCCTACCGAAATTCCGAGGCTACGATTATCACGTCTGACTAGGTTGAACGTATGCTGCCGACAGACTGACGCTACTTGCGGGCGGACATCACTGCCTTGCCGGCGAACAAATTTCGTCGTCTCCGCACAGCCTTAGTTGTCAAAGTCTTGGTAGTTGTTCACCTGACACATAGGATTTACGTGTGCTGTACGTCGACGATATTTAGGTGCTTACTGGTTGACGTCACAAATAGGCGGGACTTAAGCTTATATCCACCGTTTTAAACGCACATGTACGATAAAATTCTCCTACAAGCCATGTTTGGTTTTGTGCTTCTTGGCGTCATCTGCGCACATGCTGGTGTAGTGCATTTGAGCGCAGGTGTCCCACAGCCGCAAAGTTCTAAGAATTGTGCTACAGTTGACAACACGACATTCCTTTCCAATTGTTTCACCACAGCTATTGCGTACTGTTTCTTTGTTTGAACTACGTTTTAGATTCAACCGGGGACTTGCCACACAGATGGAAATGAATTTAAAATATTTAATAAAATGAACCCAAATTTAATAAAATAAAAACCCCTTTATTCACCCCGTTACAATACCCCCCAATGAGATATCTTCTGCCGAAACAGAAGAAATCTCATTGCTAAACCCCTAAGAGGACCGGTGAGGATATGGTGCCAACGAACCCCCATTGGTTCTTTATACTTCATGGGTACACAAACCCCCTGGCTCGGCGACTATGGCCGTATCCGAACAAGATCACTGGACTTCCCTATACGAGATCCCAACACCATAAAATCGAACAGACACGCCCCATAAGCGCACCTAACCTTCTAACATGCAACCCCAAAATACAAATCCCTGGTCTTATATCATGCCAAATCCTCAACCGATATGTTCCCCCTTATCATGCACAGGGCTGCCTTTGGCAGTTACTGGGCTCGTACACACACTTATAACTACATCCTAGCCAAAATTTCATTCTTACCTCCAAAAATTTATTTAAGTTAAAGTCAAACAGCTATTTTCATCAAAATCAAAAATAAAATCTTTTATCTGAATTGATTAATTCTCTTCGTTACTATTAATAATTAGAATACAAATAAATTGAACTTTTACTTAGAACATGAACTCACTTATCCTAACAGGTGATTATACATACATAATAAACAATACGATTCAATAAAACCCTAACAATACACATAAACAATAACATGATCAAAATTCAAAACATCAATTAGATGGCAGGCACAAAATCAAAAAAAATTTTAAGTTTATTAAAATATTTTTTCTCAATATTAAAATTATTTAAATTTATTTAAATTAATTAAGAAACAAAATTGGCATCACTTCATTGCCAAAGCGGGTCTAATATAGAACATCACACAGGTCAGAATGAAGAGCCGTAAAGTGTTGACAATAAGCAAGCAAATCTTCATCTCGTTTTTGCAATTTTGAAAGATTTGGAAACTGAGAGCATTCTCGTGTCCCCAAGTTTTGTTTGTACAGAAAAAGTTTTGCAACAAACGCAGATATTATACTTTTAGTTTAGATTAAATTTAATTGATCACCTTGTAACTTCAAATTGGTTTCGTTAAATTTGGCAAATAAGTAAGTCAGTCATACAAGCTGTCATTTTTTGAATTAATTAAATTGAGCCGCAAATCATTGTCTTTGCTTTCCAGCAATTCCAACACTGAATCAAAGAGTGCATAAAATCTATCCAAACATGCACCTTTAGATAACCAACGACCTTCCGTGTTAAGTAGTAAACGATTATAATCGTCATCATTTTCCAAACAAAGTTGCGCTAATAATCTCTCACTTAAGGCACTATTGTAAGCGCCTATTTGGTAACGTATTCACTATGAGTTATAGTAGAGTTATATTATATGCCCCACGTTATCTGCGTCATTTTTATAATGTCTCGCTTATAATGTGTGCATAACGTCCGTCTTTTTACAGTCTCGGATCGGTCAGAACACCTCTAAGCAATCGCCACTTATGAATTATAAATACTGAGGTTTAAATAAATTTGATGGTAATGTTACCCAAACGAAGCAGAAATCGAGTGTGTGTGATTTGGGTCAAGATTAAAGAGTTGTTTAGCCTTATTTGGAAGAGAGAGCGAGTACCGTTGGTTTACCCTCGGAGTAAACGATTTCTTAAATTTTTTTTTTTAAATATTCGCCGTGAATGGGCTCAGCTGATTTTGACAGTAGTCTCCAAATATAGGTTAACCAAACGACACTGTTCCTTAATACTACCTGATGGATAGTTCTCTTCTTATTTTACTGAAATCTACCACAACTACCCGCTACAATAAAGGAAACACATTTTATTATTCAATATAATTTCTTAATAGTATTTATTTACAATATTATTGATTTTTCTCTTCCGCCAACATACAAATATTACAATCGATCCTTTCAATAACTAATTCATGATATGACTTCATTGGGTAAACATGGAATTATCATAAAATCTGGTTTTTACTGATTTTACAATTTTATCTTTTATTTAAACATCAATCAACATATAATTCTTTTATTTATTTCCCCAGAGTTAAGGGTAAGTTCTTTGTGTTATGAGATGGTCAGAAATGTATAATTATATACTACGCTTTACAAAATAAAACAATAAACTTCGAAAATTTGTTTATTCCTTTAGTACGTAGTTCCGGATTTGTCCGTAAGAGAGCAGATTATGTTTTATTAAACATGTGATTACACTTTAAAAGTTTCTGTGCTGCACGACAATTTGATTTGAGGTTTTCTTAGTTAAATATTAAAAGAAATGTTTATATTACCTCTTTCCTCAAAGTTCTTACTTGTGTGAAGCGGTTTCTCGGGTGGTGTTCTTAGTTGTTTTGTAATTTCATGACCGTCTGTCAGATACCATCTCGTCAAAAACTCGAAACGCGGCTTGGCTAGGCCTGATCTTCAAAATGGTTTTTCACTTTTGTTATGGGGTAAAGCAAGTTACATTTGATATTTAAGATAGTGGTACATAATGTTTATACTGTTAATTAAATTTTGTGATAATTTTGTACTGTTCAAAATATTTCTAAAGGTTTTTTTTAATTCAATTTTTGTCTCATAACGTTTTCCAACCGAACAGTTTTCAATCTCCAATTCGATTAAACAATATATTGTTATTTCGTTACTGTTAGTAACCCATAATTTTTATATCATTTTTTATTGGTGCTGCTATTTACTTTTTAGTATATAGGCTGTTTTTAATTATTATAAATTTATTTTTGATTTACAGAAAAATAATTCTTTTTAATTTTGGTTTCTTTCCCAATTTGATTTATATAATAGTTTTTCGTTTATTTTCTTATAACTTTATATATAAGTCTTTAATATTATTATTAACTTTAAATGAATTTATATATTATTTATTAATCTCTTATAGTATTCTTACACTGCACTATTTTCTTCTGCCATTTTCCTCACACAATATTATTTTATTTTTTTATTATCATCTTATATTTAATTCTTTTTAATTTTTAAACCCTGGGTTATCTTATATAATAACACAATTATTTTATTAAATATAAAATTAACATAGGTACTAAATTGTGTTGCCTACAGAATATAAATCCTACAATAACTAAACAAAATACATAATTAGTTAGTAGCATCACAGTCTACTATTAGAATTCATAACTCCCACATCTACAGCACAAGTCTATAAAAAGTTCTCTTCACATTCACTTATTTCCACATTGGGTACACTATAACTCACTTGTCACTGTATATCACTTCAATATCGTTTATAATGTTTAGTGATATAACTTAATTTATAGCTAGTTATAGTTTACCCATTTCTGACCTTTATGGTAGTATAAGAGTTATCATTTATTGGGACTGGGTTATGTAACGTTACATAAAGCCCCCCCCCCCACTAGAACAAATTTATTTTTGTTTTACTTGTTTACCAAAATAAATTGTTGATTGCTTCAATTTTCATAATATTCCTGGTTTTATTCTTCATAATATATTCCTTCATTTCAAACTGGTTATTTACTGACTGGTATTTCAGACTGGTGGTAATTGCTGTTTTCTTACTCAACTCTCTCTCTCTTGGAGGCAAATTCATTAATGATTTATTTCTCTGGGTAGTGGTACTTCCACATTTTACTTGATAAGGACTGGTCACACTAATCATATTAAACTTGTTTTAACACTCATTTCTATTTACTTCTATAAATTCGCTTTATCAATTAAGCTTCGATCTGCTATCTTCTTTCTATTTTCTTCATCTATACTTCTGGAATCTAATATCACTCTTTTCAGCTATTTTATAATTATTATCCCTTAAATATTCAATTTCCCTAACAGTTTTCCCTATCCTGTGCGGTGGTACCAGTCGGGTAGCCACTTTTGGGTCCATAACTCCGCTGTCCATCCTTACACCTTCTGAGACCAGAGGAACATCATCCCTGCTCAGGAAAATTATTGCCGGAACATTTCTACGGTCAATACAAAAAAATAAAAAGATTATAAGTAGTCAATTAGCGACTAATACTAAACATCTTTGGGATTCTTCATACTGTAGCTGTTTGCATTTATTTATATATTCTTCTTCTTCTTGATTCCTTCTTCTTTTCCATTAACTAATAGCATATAACATTATTGATAGGCATTATTTTAAAATCCTTTTAACTTTCCTTCTTGTGACATATTTTCTCCGTATCATTTCTTCTTATATAATCTTCAATTCAGAGAAATTCTAAATTATTGTTGTATTAATTATCACCTCCTTCAGTTTCATTGGAGTCATTAAATTATTCTTTATTCTTCTTATTTGACTTTCTTAACTGAGCACATTACCATCAATTGTTTTTGTTTATTTATATATTCTTCTGTCTGTTACCATAAAATATTATTTTTTCTATCGTTCCATTTTAAATCCATTCTTTATAAATATTATTGAATAATCTGTTCTTATTTTTTTGTTAAATTAAATGGTTTCGAAATATCTTAAGTAAGTTGTACTTACATACTTTTTATTAAATCATATTGTTCCTGAATAAATATTTAGTAAGTTGTTCTTACAGTTTTTTGGAATTTTGGGGTTTTCTTCCGCTATTCAATGGGTTGCTTGGTCGGTTTTCAAAAATTCAGTCCCCTTTTTTCTGGTTTGTTATTATTTAGGTTAACCATGGTCCATTAACTCAGGTACTCCATGTTCTCGGATTACTGGGGTGTCCATAATGATTTTTGTCCTTGTTAAATAGCTCTCTATCATCTGATATTGTAACTCTGCTGATATTGAATTTTCATTAAATTCAAGGGTTACCATCGTTTTCCGAACTCTTTCTTTCTTTGTAACATATTTTTCTACTACCATGTCTTGTAATTTTTCTAACACTGATTTCTATCATCTCTATATGTAGTCTATTACACAAATATGTTGATGATATATCATTTACTGGTAATGTCATTGACCTTTTATTTACTGGTATATTTAATTTAAGTAAGATTTAGTTAAGTTTTTTCTATAACTTTTCAAAACAGTCAATTCTCTATAATTAACAATTGGGAGATTAAGTACATAAACCAGCCCACTCTTAATCATATCTACTTCTTCCCGTGTATTTTTCCTTTTGTTAAGACGTATTATTCCTCTTTCTTTCGTTTTCTTAATTATTAGTTTCTTTACTCCCTTAATGTTAATTTCTATGGGCATTATCTTTTCTTTCTCTCTGTTAGGTTTATCTTCAGATAACAATGCACTTTGGTCTTCTTTAGTACCTTTGGAAGTGCTGTTTAGTGTTTCATCCAAATTCTTGAAACCTTCATCCATTTGCTTATTTGTCTCCTCCTTGTATGTATCTGCTTTTTGGATAAGCGTATTAACATTTTCAAACTTCTCTCCGAAAGTTTCCCATATCTCCTTATTGAAATTCTCCATTTTACCCTCAAATTGTTTTAAATTTTCTTCGTTTATTTTCTCAATTTGTTTTAAACTGTCCCTCAAGGTTTCATTTTGCTTCCTTGAGTTCTCTTCCTGTTTCTTAAAATTCTCATCTATTTTGTCAAATTTTTTGCTCAAGGTTTCATTTTGTTTCCTTGAGTTCTCATCTATTTTATCAAATTTTTCCTCCTGTCTCCTAAACTTTCATCTATTTTATCATTGGTTTGCTTGTTTTGTTCCTTCAAAGTTTCGTTTAGTTTCTTTGAAGTTTCCTCCTGTTTCCTAAAGTTCTCCTTATTTTCCTCATTTATTTGTTTATTGCTTTCCATTATAATCCTCAGCAGCTCCTGCATACTCATGTCTTCCTTTTGGGCAGATTTATCTGGTTGGTCCCCTTGGGCATCCTCTTCAACTCTTTCTTTTCCCGTGTCCGTGATTACTTCGGTTTCTTCTTTATTACCCACTGGTTGTTCCATTTCACTGTTCGTAAATATTTCTATCTCTCGTTCCTGTCCACCTTCTTCCTTCTCCTTTTCTTCTGCCGTCTTCTTCGATCTGCCTCTGGTATTATGCATTTCTTGTTTTCTCATAACTGCCGACGATAATTAGGTTTTTCGGTATATTAATTTATTGAATATCCCAAAATTCTTTTCTAATTACAGCCCTTTTACATTAAGCGCCAATCTGTAACGTAACGCGGGTCTCTCGAAAGCTCGAAAGTCTCTTTTTATTTGTTACGCTTTCCTAATTAAGCCCCACGTTAGTACGTCAATTCTGTAACGTAACGACTGTTATCAAAGGGTTCCGCCTCTTCAAGAGTGTATAGCAATTATGGGTTTATATTAATTCAACCCCACTATTGTAAGCGCCTATTTGGTAACGTATTCACTATGAGGTATAGTAGAGTTATATTATATGCCCCACATTATCTGCGTCATTTTTATAACGTCTCGCTTATAATGTGTGCGTAACGTCCGTCTTTTTACAGTCTCGGATCGGTCAGAACACCTCTTAGCAATCGCCACTTATGAATTATACATACTGAGGTTTAAATAAATTTGATGGTAATGTTACCCAAACGAAGCAGAAATCGAGTGTGTGTGATTTGGGTCAAGATTAAGGAAGTTGTTTAGCCTTATTTGGAAGAGAGAGCGAGTACCGTTGGTTTACCCTCGGAGTAAACGATTTCTTAAATTTTTTTTTAAATATTCGCCGTGAATGGGCTCAGCTGATTTTGACAGTAGTCTCCAAATATAGGTTAACCAAACGACACTGTTCCTTAATACTACCTGATGGATAGTTCTCTTCTTATTTTACTGAAATCTACCACAACTACCCGCTACAATAAAGGAAACACATTTTATTATTCAATATAATTTCTTAATAGTATTTATTTATAATATTATTGATTTTTCTCTTCCGCCAACATACAAATATTACAATCGATCCTTTCAATAACTAATTCATGATATCGACTTCATTGGGTAAACATGGAATTATCATAAAATCTGGTTTTTACTGATTTTACAATTTTATCTTTTATTTAAACATCAATCAACATATAATTCTTTTATTTATTTCCCCAGGGTTAAGGGTAAGTTCTTTGTGTTATGAGATGGTCAGAAATTGATAATTATATACTACGCTTTACAAAATAAAACAATAAACTTCGAAAATTTGTTTATTCCTTTAGTACGTAGTTCCGGATTTGTCCGTAAGAGAGCAGATTATGTTTTATTAAACATGTGATTGCACTTTAAAAGTTTCTGTACTGCACGACAATTTGATTTGAGGTTTTCTTGGTTAAATATTAAAAGAAATGTTTATATTACCTCTTTCCTCAAAGTTCTTACTTGTGTGAAGCGGTTTCTCGGGTGGTGGTCTTAGTTGTTTTGTAATTTCATGACCGTCTGTCAGATACCATCTCGTCAAAAACTCGCAACGCGGCTTGGCTAGGCCTGATCTTCAAAATGGTTTTTCACTTTTGTTATGGGGTAAAGCAAGTTACATTTGATATTTAAGATAGTGGTACATAATGTTTATACTGTTAATTAAATTTTGTGATAATTTTGTACTGTTCAAAATATTTCTAAAGGTTTTTTTTAATTCAATTTTTGTCTCATAACGTTTTCCAACCGAACAGTTTTCAATCTCCAATTCGATTAAACAATATATTGTTATTTCGTTACTGTTAGTAACCCATAATTTTTATATCATTTTTTATTGGTGCTGCTATTTACTTTTTAGTATATAGGCTGTTTTTAATTATTATAAATTTATTTTTGATAGTTTTATATAATATAAATATATAATATAATATATATTTTATTTTATATAAATAAATTTTATATAATATTTTTTCGTTTATTTTCTTATAACTTTAGATATAAGTCTTTAATATTATTATTAACTTTAAATGAATTTATATATTATTTATTAATCTCTTATAGTATTCTTACACTGCACTATTTTCTTCTGCCATTTTCCTCACACAATATTATTTTATTTTTTTATTATCATCTTATATTTGATTCTTTTTAATTTTTAAACCCTGGGTTATCTTATATAATAACACAATTATTTTATTAAATATAAAATTAACATAGGTACTAAATTTTGTTGCCTACAGAATATAAATCCTACAATAACTAAACAAAATACATAATTAGTTAGTAGCATCAAAGTCTACTATTAGAATTCATAACTCCCACATCTACAGCACAAGTCTATAAAAAGTTCTCTTCACATTCACTTATTTCCACACTGGGTACACTATAACTCACTTGTCACTGTATATCACTTCAATATCGTTTATAATGTTTAGTGATATAACTTAATTTATAGCTAGTTATATTTTACCCATTTCTGACCTTTATGGTAGTATAAGAGTTATCATTTATTGGGACTGGGTTATGTAACATTACAATAGTTAACAGTGATCCCCGCCCAGCACACTGTGGCTATATAATATAGTAAGTTGACAACAATATAGCATCTACAATACAACAGTGTCATATCAGTACAAAATAAAACAGTAAAAGTGCAATACTACATGAGGTTTGGGGTAAACATAATAAAGACTGAGGTGATTGTCAAAATGTACTGATTTGTCTTAATTAAAGTGTAGAAATTTTGTTCAAAACACTAATTGTGACTTGATTTCCTTTTAATATAACTGATTCTTTTGATATTTTTTAAGATAATGAACACACTTAAAAATAAAAAGAATGTTATGTCAGGCCAAATGCTTCAATATTTTATGTACTTTATTCACTATTTAATGACTTAGTTTACATTATTAGTTATAAAATTACAAAAAATTTTAGATTAAAAATGTAAAATTAGAAGTAAACATCTCATGCGATCCCATAATCAATGATTATGTCATCATTTGAATTTTTTATATATCATGGCATAATAATTTATTTACGATGGAGAAATTCTGCTAATGAATATTAAGCACTGGTGTTTTGATATTGTAACGTGTTATTTCACCAAACATAAAACTAATAACAGTACTAACCAAAAGATAATTTACTGACTGTGACAAACTATGGCTGACAATGACCCAACCCAATTGATTGGGAGAGGGAAGGATATAATAAATAACATAATAACCATATAACAACCCTTTTTAAACAATAATAAAGTAGCAAATGTAATAATGAAAGTACAAAGCTATAGCCAGAAGTATGAAGTAAAATTACCAATAAATAAATGTAAAATGAATAATATTAAATAATATTGTTATTAGAATAGGAAGTGAATAAATCCTCCATATAAAAAATACCCAATATTAATGATAAGGTGAGATGTGTGGTGAAATCAAAGTGAAGAAAGGAAAGAAAAATAGTGAGTAATAAGATTAAAGTGCATAACTGAACCAAGGAAATTATACTAACTGATATTACAGCAGTAGTGACAATGTGTAAAATAAATAATAAGTAATGTTTGTGTAAAAAAGTGATGGATTTATAATGTGGAAAAACTAAGGCATAATAGGCCTATCCAAGTGGAATAAGTAGAATCAATAGTGTTACATTACACCCAAATAATAAATAAATTAATAAAAATAATACTGCCAGAACCTTACTGCGAACTTTTCTCGCTGACTTACCTTTTTATTAATTCCATCAGAAGTTCAGAGTCGCCACCAATATCTTTGCAGGACAGATATGGAAACCTTTATACATTACCTTAATTAAAACTGGATAATTTTGGAATCTGACTCCCCCCCAATTCTAAAGATTCCCGGAAACGTTAGACGAATTTTTTAGCACAGAACACTAGGAAATGGTAACTACGAAATAACTACACTAACACATTGTTATATTCTGTTAAAACAAATCTTATTCATTTATTCAAATTGAATTACTTCTTTCTCTCTCTTATTTTAATTACTTCTTTCTATTGACATCTATTACATCGTATCTTATAATAATAACTCCTACTTATAAACCAGTACTATTACGTTATTTTTTCCCCTGTTATTTTTTGTACACACACTCTCTCACTCTATTACTCAATTTTAACCCCCGTTTTATTTATGAGCTCATTAATGATTTATAATGTTTTGGCCAAATGAATTTCCCTTTTTACTCGTTACCTATTTGCGTAATATCCAAATGTTGTCCGGAACTGTTTTCACTAAACACTCTCCACTCCGATCAAAGTTTAACATCATTTAATCGTCACTTCATTATTTAACACTGGTTGTACATTTTATACTCCTTGGTAGGCCTACTTTAATACTTTTTCGGCCTACCAGGAACTCATCCGAGACTATGGTTGAATTAACGACTGTACAGGTTGAAGACTCGTTTTCAATATCCAGCGTCAGGCGAAGCGTAGGTCCGCTCCGCAGCCCGTCTCGCAGGCCACGTGTTAGTAAATTTGAACGCTGATTGGCTCTTTCCATCTCATGTGCGGTAATGGAATGTATGTATGTGTCTTTCATGCTGGGAAAGTTGGCCCACGTGTGCGCGCATACGCGTGAATGCACACCCTCACTGATAGTCTGCATTCCTGTGCCTCACCGCACCAGTCCCGGAGCTATAGTTCGTTCACAAAATATACTCGGGTTATGAAAAAAACTTTAGATTGTATACGCTCATCGGTTTGTACCATTACAATACCCCCCCCCCCCAATGACAGGTTTTCGGTCGAAACAGAAAAACTCTCATTGCCTAAAAAAAAAACCCCAAGAGGACCAGCAAGGATATGGCGCCAAGAACCCCCCTTAATCCTTATTTCAATCATGGGTAACTTACCCCCCTAGTCTGGTGACTGCAGCTCTACCTGTATGACTCTACTGGACTTCTTGTTAAGATCCCAACACCGCAAAGTCAGACAGGTACCCGCCACAGTATCACCAAACTCTCTATAACATTCAATAAAAAATATTAATTACTGGCTTTTCAACATACCACATCCTTAACTGACTCGTCTCCCCTTAGTCGTACTGGATCGCCTTTTAGCAAAGTACTGGTTGTATCTCAATGTATTCTATTTACAATATACACTACATATACAGCTTATATTCAGTTAAACATTTTAAGTTTCACATATATTGTAAACACAATTCAACCTAATATAAACATCTCAATTTGCATAAAATTAGGCTACTAACATTACATAACTTTTAACTTTCTATTAACTCTTTTTATATCAACCTTTAATAATTTATCATTTATTGTACCATTTAAATTCTCCACAAATTCAAATCTATTATCAACGTTCATTATATATAACATTTCAAATTCAGATTTTATCAAAAAATTTAAACAACTTACAGCTTTATTTTAGCTTTAAATTCTATTAACTCTATAACTTGTTACATTTTATTACATTTCACCTATGAATTTCTATTAAGCATTTTCATCATCAATTGGTTTGGGTGATTCCCAGTCATTCACAATGATTTGATTTATTGAATGGGCATTTAGATATAACCTTATCCCCCTTCTTCCTTCTAACAACCACTAACGGACTTACATAGGATGACACCAATCTCTCAATAATATTTACCTCCACTAATTTCTCTAACTCAACTTAAATCATTATCCTCTTCTTACAAAATACCAGATATCCTCTTTGTACCTAGGATGTGTGTTCCCTTCCCTTATACTCATTCCCTTATTAGTTCCTGGCCTCCCCCAGGTAACTCAGCCAACGCTCATTTAAAACTATTCCTCCCGCCACAACGCCTTGCGCTGAGGACTCCTTACCACACCACCCTCACTACAAAATTTCACCACCACCTATTTACTCTCCATTTACATCACTCTCACTTTCTCTACATACATGCACTCCCGCTACTGTTGTAACGGTACAGAATTGTGTGATCCCATAGTTTTAATTTAAATCAGTTTTAATTGTCAGTATCAACCTGTGAGGTGCCCTAGTTTAACCAGCAACACACTGTTAGCATAAACTACTGATGTCTGGAGACAGCCAGACTAGACGCATTACGTAACAGCCCTAGCAGCAGGCTTTGTGAATCACAGTAAGCAGAGTTCTTCACCAGTATGCAGATTAACATCAGACAGTAAGGAGCAGCATACAGCTTGTTAAGAAAAGCAGTGGCCTCGGGTGTAAGATAGATCGAAACTATTACAATCGGCCTATCTAATAAAAGTTATCAAAGGTTATCAGTATAGCGCGGCCAGCCTACAACATATTAGTGCGAATAAAAATTATGTCGGCCGACTTTATTGTATTGTATAATGTGGAACCAATAAAACAGTAAGAACCTTTAAACACAAACAGTAAACACAATAAGCGAGTGCCGGAGTGCGTGAGATCGAAGCAAGTATTCAACACCAGTTCGTGCAACCAACCCTATGAGCACTGTAATGTGGCACTTTGGCCTACCTGGGGTAATTTAAATAAAACAATAACATTTTTTCGAATATTTGGGACACACGTAAACCAAAAGGTAAAATTCAGTTGTAGCGACAATAGCGACGGTGGTAACACTGCTGGGTGACAATTTAATTTATTCATTATTCATGAATTGCTATAACGCAGAATCAATGAGCTGGAATTGTACCAAGGTCAAAAAATGACACAAAACCAGTCAACAACTTATGTAACGAAACAACAGGCAATCGTTACGTCAGCGCTTTGCATAACAAGAATGTAGGTGTGTCGACGCCAACCGCGTTGTGGCACACAGCAAACAAAGGTCAGTCTCATTTCAACGCTCGCGCGAGCAATACCCATAAAAGTTTCGAAACATAAATCGCGGGCGCCCGCAACCTAAAATATAAATACCGCAGTTCAAAAGGTGTTTTTAAAACTTCAAATGATTTAAAATACATAAAAAATGATTCATAATATAAACAGACTGTGTGGTGACCAACAAAAATGTAATAACTGTTCGGCAATAATAACTGTGTAAAACAAAAAGTGCGAGACAACAATGCGGAGGGGACGATTTCAGATCAACTCTTCGAACAGCTAAGTATTCTGCTGAATACCACCATATATTTGAAATCCAATACAAAAATTACTAAAATACTATAAATTATCAAATGAGATCTCTAAAAGTTTAAGTAATAGTATGTGTGGGTGTGTGAAAGCGCTGGTTTCCGTTTAACTTATATTAATTAGTCGTAAGTTATATCTAAATACAAATTAATAAAACTATTGTTCAGAATGATATTCTAAGAATAAACTGAAAAGTAAACAATTTGTCATGCTATAAAAAATAAAGCAACATTTATTTGTGCCTACAAAATAGATGTTTGTCATTGCAATGCCTGTCGTGTTTCTCTGCCTGAGTACATCAGACGACACCTTGGTAAACCCTGGTATATATTTGCAACTGGTAAGTGACAGTTTTTTTCAGTATGTCAACAATTTAATTAATTAATTAAAGCTAGTATCATTTCAATGGCGCCCGTTTAACATGGACATTGTAAATTGTGTAAAATTTTCAAACTGATCGAAAAAATGGCAGAGAAAAGCGAGAGTGTAAATTTATGTGAAAATGTTGGGGAGGGGTCAATTCTCAATGTTACGCAAGACGATTTCATATCGACAAATATTGACGAAAGTATAGACAATACAACACACGAATTAACGATTGAGACAGTAGACGCAAAAGTAAGCGATAATATAAATATATTTAACCAATTAGCATTGATGATGGAGATGATGTCAGGAGTGAAAACTGAGATGTCAGGAAGTAATAATTTGCAAGCTGAGATTAAATCAGAAATAAATACTATAAATGCTAAGCTGACTGATTTAAATAACGAGTTTATAAATGTGAGGAGCGAATTGAGAGCGAGTGAAATATATATATGAATAACCGTTTGGAAAGTATGAGTGAGGTTATTGTTGGAGTGAAAGATGTGTTGACTAGTGATATCAATAAGATACAAACTGAGTTGAAAATGATATAAAAATAATTAACGAAAAACAAAAAGAGAGAATGTTAGAGACAAATAAAAAATTTAACACATTGACAAGTAAATTTAATGATAAAATTAAGAAGCAAAATGACAAAATTGACTGTAATGTTCAGTGTATAATTAATGAATGTGAACAAATCAAACGAGCTAGTGAAATACAAGAAAATATAAATGATGAATTCAGAAGTAATTTTGAACAAGTTGATGCGATTAAAATTAATGTTACTAGTTTAAAGAATAAACAAGCAGAACATGAGCGTGAAATAGTTAAAGTCAGAGAAGACTTGAATGTAACCATTAACCAGAAATTAAGTAATGTGAGTGAGAGAGTGAATGTGGAAGTAGAATTAGGATATTTTAGTAATGAAAGTAGGGGAGTGAACCCCATACAATTTTTGAACTCTATAAAAAGTTTTAATAAATATAACCAAGAAAGTTGGGAGATTAAGTTAGTAAGAATTTTGAAGTACTTTAAAGGGGATGCCAAAATATGGGCAGATGCTCATAACGATAACTGGATAAATTTTAATAAGTTTGAGCAGGCATTTAGAAATAAGTACTGGTCAGAAGAGAAACAAGAGGGGTTACGTAGTATCATAATGGGGTGGGGAAATTTTAATATTAAACACATGAGTATTACATCGTATGTGACGAGACTATATAGTCAAGTTAAATATTTAGAACCACCAATGCCTCTTTCATCTTTTATTAGATACATCAGTAAACATTTACCCAAGGACATACGGTCCACAATCAGAACCCGGGATTTTGCCAATATCGCAGAGTTAGAAAAAATATTAGAGGCATACCAGAGTATGAAAGAGGAAGAGGATAATAAGTATCAATTTAGAGTTAGTGAATCGAACCAAACAAATACTGAAATAAGACAACCAGACCATTTTATTAGTAATGTGAGTAGATCAGGGGAGGGGGCATGGTTATGTCCAAACCCTAATTGTGGAGCCAGTAATTATAATGGGTCGCGGAGTCAATGTTAGCAGTGTAAGGGTCCGAGGAGTAGTGCCCAAGGGAGAGTAGAGAATTATAATAGGGGTGGCGATCAATTCAGAGGGAATCATAGAGGGAGAGGTTTTACTAGTAATCGAGGAACATCAGGAAATTTTAATCATAGAGGTAGAGGGGGATATGTTAGTAACCCAAACGAAACTCGGGGCATGGAAGTACCAGCTCATAATCAAAACAGTAGGGGGGTTTACAGTGAACCACCACCTCCACGTCCGTTAAACTAATAAGGGCGGTTGAAAAAGAAAGCCCCCAGCCGTCTAGTAATCACATGACAATAGAGTCACTAATAACCAATATACATAATGATTTATCTGACGAAGAAGCGGGTGAGAGTAATAATGCTTTCGGGATGGCAGAATTTGAAGCCGAAGTATTTAATTCTAAATATATTTTTTTAGTAGATTCAGGGAGTGAACTGACTGCTATAGACGATAAAATGTTTGAAAAAATCAGAAATCAGACTACAGAAACAATTCCACAATTACCAGTACTGGGAATTAGTGTTATAGGAGTAACGGGTGTTCGCAGTAAAAAAGTAACTAAACAAATAATGCTACAATTAAAAGTAAATGAGAATACAATAAATGTACCTTTCTTAGTTATTCCAGGACTAAATATGGGAGCTATAATAGGTAATGATTTTTTAAATAATTTCAAGGTAGAGTTAAACTATTACACACAGACTATGAAATTAAACAATAATAATAGTATATTCGAGATACCATTCATACAAAAGAAAACTGTAGGAATGAAAGCTTTAAAAATAATTAGTAAGGGAATGTTAATTTCTGACAATGATATAAATGAGTGTAGACCCTTAATGATAAATTATTGTAACTTGAGAGTAAATAATAATGAGTTACTTGACAATGAAAATAATTGGGAGGAGAAAATGGATAAAATCCTATATCAAGAGGGGGAATTTAGCTATCAAGACAGGGAGAAAATAGTACTAATAATAAACAAAAATAAATCAGTTTTTTCAGATGAACCTGGTCTAGTAAAGAATTTTAAAGGTAAATTAGTCGTTAAAGAAAATACACCCTTTGCACCTAAAACCTATCCGGTACCATACTCCAAGAGGGGTTTAGTACAGGAGGAAATAAATAAAATGTTGAGGGAGGGTATAATAGAAAAATCTACATCACCATATTCCAACCCTTTAGTAGTGGTGACAAAGAAAGATTTATCGATAAGATTATGTTTAGACGCAAGACAAGTAAACAGAATAATTGTTCCAGACAGAGAATCACCGGAACCTGTAAGCGAAATTCTGTAACGTTTTAGTGGGACCAAATACATCACCACCTTAGACTTGACTGCAGGCTACTGGCAGATAGAGCTGGAAGAGGAATCTCGGCAGTATGTGGCCTTTCTTTACAACGGTAGGAATTACCAATTTCGTCGACTACCGTTTGGACTAAATGTAAGTGTTTCAATTTTTATCAAATGCCTGGATTATGTGCTAGGGAGAGAGATTTTAGAATTCACAACCGTTTATGTAGATGATATAGTAATTACATCACCAGACATTGATACACACTGTGAAAGGTTAGATAGGGTACTAGGTAGACTGCATGAATATGGCATAACAGTTAAATTTAAGAAGTCGGAATTTTTGAAAGAACAAGTTAATTTTTTAGGACATATAATTTCAGCAAGGGGTATCAGTACAGACCCTAAGAAGGTAGAAATAATACAAAATTTTCCGATACCAAAAAATGTTAAGCAGTTGCAAAGTTTCTTAGGCGTGTGCAATTATTATAGGCAATTTGTAGACAAATATTCATATTTAACAGTACAATTGGGACATTTATTAAATAAAGACAATCGATGGCGGTGGAATTTAAAAGAGCAAAATATATTCGAGCTGATAAAAAATAAATTTTTAAACACAGTTATATTAGCTCATCCGAATTTTTCAGAGCCTTTTTATATACATACAGACGCATCAGACATTGCATTGGGAGTAGAGTTGTTTCAGTTAGATGGGAGTGATAACCACAGAGTAGTAGCTTTTGCAAGTAGGTCTCTATTAAATAGTGAAAAGAACTACACTACGACGGAGAAGGAGGCGTTATCAATAGTTTTCGCCTGTAGAAAGTTCAGAACGTACTTGTTAGGAAATAAGGTAATCATAAGGTCCGACCATCAAGCTTTAACGTTTTTAAAGAACTGTAAATTAACGCATGGTAGGTTAGTGCGGTGGATGTTAATATTACAAGAATATGACTTAACAATTGAGTATTGTAAGGGTAAAGAAAATATACTAGCTGATGTCCTATCCAGAACAGATTTTGATAATAACACTGAAGTAGACATAGCAAATACATATAAAATATTTATAGTAAAAGAAGTAGATATGAAAAAATTAATAAGTAACTTAGCAACCGAACAAGAGAGAGACACCGAACTTAATAAAATAATATTAGCTTTTAGTCAAATACCTAACGTACCTCATAAGTGGGAGAAACATTTTAGTTTGTTTAATAAGCACTTATTTCATCGGGCAAATGAACAGGGAGATGATTGGAAGCTGTGTATCCCTAAAGTCGTAATACCTGAAGTAGTGAGAGATTGCCATCTAAGGTATGGTCATATAGGCCCCAAGAAATGTAGTGACATATTAAAGGAATCATGTAAATTTAATAATATGGAAAGAACGGTGCGTAGAATATTGCAAACATGCGAAATTTGTCAGAAAGCTAAAGTAAATAATCGTAAACAGGAGGGTTTAATGCAACATGTCATGCCAGACAGTCCTTTAGCATTAGTTGCTGTTGATTTATATGGCCCGTTACCCAAAGGTCGAGGAGGGGTAAACTATTTATTTGTTGTATTAGATGTTTTTACTAAATTTGTAAAACTATACCCGATTAAAAAGGCAACATCATCAGTGTTGGCTAGGAAAATAGTAAATGAATATCTTGTTGAAGTAGGTAAGCCTCAAGTAGTGTTATCAGATCATGGTTCGCAGTTCACCAGCAACACCTGGTGGGAAACTTTAGGTTGGGAAAATATTTTAGTTAAACATACATCAGTGTATCATCCACAATCAAATCCAAGTGAACGGGTTATGCGGGAGTTAGGTAGAATGTTCAGAACCTTTTGCCATAAAAAACATTCTTTGTGGGCTACCTTTGTGTGCAAGATAGAGTGGTATATTAACAATAGTTTACATGAATCCACTAGTTACAGCCCATGTGAGTTGATGTTTCAGAGAAGGCCGTCACGCATATTAGAAGAGCTAGTAAAGTTTCCAACCCGGACGGAGATACCACATGATAGGAAATTGGTAATCGCTAGGGAGCGCTTGCTGAGTAAGGCTGAACAACGGAAACGGAGACATGACCGGAATTTAACACCCATACAATACGAGGTAGGACAATTAGTATTAATAAAAAATCATGATCAATCATCAGCATTGGACAAAGAAATTAAGAAATTCTTCCTATTGTATGACGGTCCATATGAGGTTAGCCAAGTGAAAATGGAGAATGCTTATATTTTAATAGATTTGCAAACTCGAGAAATAAAAGGAACTTATAATGTGACCCAATTAAAAAAGTATTATCTAGCTGAGTGATGATGGATGTATTTGTACATATTAAAATTATCATACATAAACAGACATTTTTATATTCTATTATTATAAATTGTTACTATTGTTTATACACACATTATGTATTTTATGTGAATGTACATTAAGATAGGGAAAGCTAAGAAAGAAATGTATGATGTTAAAATACCACCAAGACTAGAAATGTCATGTAATTTAAATTATTAATTTTAATTTTAAAAAACATATTATACTTGTGATTCCCCAAATTTTCGGGCGGTCACGGCCTCACCGAACCCTGACCGTGGAATTGGTTTAGCTTTAACAGCTATGGTTGGGGCTCATTGCGTCACGTTCTGCCTTAACTGGCCATAGCTGTTATCGTTGTAAAGGTGTATTTTGAAATTGATGGGGGGTGAAATCAGGGGAATCACCAAACTATGGAACAGCGGCTGCCACTCTGCCCGCGTGGGGGTAGCATAGACAGGTGGTAGAACCGTATTAGGGGCGTATAATTATAAACAAAGGTATGATGATATCTAGTATTTCAAATGTAACGCAGAAGCAAGGACACGGAGATGTAACATTCCTCCAAAACCTCAGTCCTTGTGGACGCAACTGGACGCCACAGTCCAGGGGGGGTCATAGTGTGTGTGGCTGGGAGGTTACCCAAGGTGGGTAACGATTTAAAAATTTTTGTGTTGCATTTTAGTAATGATGACTCGCTATTAAATACTTTTATTAAAATTTGAAAAAATAGATGCACTAGATATTCTATATATTGTGTTTATTATGTTTTATTGTGTTGATTGCATGTAGTATGTTAGGAATAAGGATTATAAAAATATAATAATAAGTTTTCTGTGTTTAAAGATTTTTGCTAAAAATGAAATAAATTTTTCGATGAGTAAAAAAAAAAAAAAAAAAAAAAAAAATTGAGAAACGAAGTAATAACAAGAAAGTGAGTTTAAAAGATAATTTTATGATTTTATATGCAAATTCAATGATGTAAAGTGTGTGAGTTTTAAATATAAATTGTTTATTTTAAGATGATAATAACAATGTGAATTATTAATGTACTATGTTTTCTTACGTTATATTGTGTTTATTAGTACTAGGGAATTTTATGAATTTAGATATTTTAAATGCATTCTAAATTGGGGATGAGAGAAATGTAATATGGTAATGGGAAATGTTTAATTATATTCTGATCGGAATCAGGGCAATGATTTTGAATTTTGGGATAAAGTTAATAAGAGAGAGTAGATGGAATTTCAAAAGGGGTTTTCATGTTGTTAGTAGGTATCTGATATGTTAGAAATAAGTAATAGACGAAACCAGTGCTTCTTAGCGCAAACCAGCACCGCTAGGGGGAAACAGATCAGTTGGGGATATGGTGTTTGTATAAGGCCACTATTTGATACTTTGATTTGTTGTTTCAGTGTTTGGTGATGCTGTGGCGGCGGACCTGAGCTGGCCTGCGCATCAGAGCAGGGGCGTTGAGTATCTGTCTGACTCTACGGTGTTAGGATCTCGAGAGAGAAGTCCAGTATGGTCATTCAGATGCGGTCACAGTCACCGGACCAAGGGTGAGTTGATCATATTTTTGTAAACTATACGGGGGGTTGTGGCGACATATCCTAGCTGATCCCTCTAGCAAGCATGAATGTGTCAATGAGATTTTTTATGCTTCGGCATAAAATCTCTCATTGAGGGGGGTATTGTAATGTGGCACTTTGGCCTACCTGGGGTAATTTAAATAAAACAATAACATTTTTTCGAATATTTGGGACAAACGTAAACCAAAAGGTAAAATTCAGTTGTAGCGACAATAGCGACGGTGGTAACACTGCTGGGTGACAATTTAATTTATTCATTATTCATGAATTGCTATAATGCAGAATCAACGAGCTGGAATTGTACCAAGGTCAAAAAATGACACAAAACCAGTCAACAACTTATGTAACGAAACAACAGGCGATCTTACGTCAGCGCTTTGCATAACAAGAATGTAGGTGTGTCGACGCCAACCGCGTTGTGGCACACAGCAAACAAAGGTCAGTCTCATTTCAACGCTCGCGCGAGCAATACCCATAAAAGTTTCGAAACATAAATCGCGGGCGCCCGCAACCTAAAATATAAATACCGCAGTTCAAAAGGTGTTTTTAAAACTTCAAATGATTTAAAATAGATAAAAAATGATTCATAATATAAACAGACTGTGTGGTGACCAACAAAAATGTAATAACTGTTCGGCAATAATAACTGTGTAAAACAAAAAGTGCGAGACAACAATGCGGAGGGGACGATTTCAGATCAACTCTTCGAACAGCTAAGTATTCTGCTGAATACCACCATATATTTGAAATCCAATACAAAAATTACTAAAATACTATAAATTATCAAATGAGATCTCTAAAAGTTTAAGTAATAGTATGTGTGGGTGTGTGAAAGCGCTGGTTTCCGTTTAACTTATATTAATTAGTCGTAAGTTATATCTAAATACAAATTAATAAAACTGTTGTTCAGAATGATATTCTAAGAATAAACTGAAAAGTAAACAATTTGTCATGCTATAAAAAATAAAGCAACATTTATTTGTGCCTACAAAATAGATGTTTGTCATTGCAATGCCTGTCGTGTTTCTCTGCCTGAGTACATCAGACGACACCTTGGTAAACCCTGGTATATATTTGCAACTGGTAAGTGACAGTTTTTTTCAGTATGTCAACAATTTAATTAATTAATTAAAGCTAGTATCATTTCAGCACACAGCGTATGGGTAACTAGAAACACTTAATATGCATATTAAAACCAATTCCAAATAACCGGGGATTGTTCGCTATAAAAGGAAAAAATAAAATACTTTATACGATAGAGTTCTCTAAGGGGTGGAGTTTATTTAAAGATCAATGTAACAAAATGAGTGTATGTGTGTGGTAATATAGAGGTTACACACTGGTTCATTTTCAATGTTTTATTTATTTAGTAATATCACTCATAATAGTAGTCAAAACAAAACTCAATAGAGATAAGAAATAATTTCAACCAGTTGTACTATTGTTTGTAAAACGTAAAAGAAAGGCGTGAAATTTTGATAAATAAAAATAAGTATGGGATTTAGACCGTATCAAATGTGTTAACGTAATTATGGCACATATCAAATCCAAATAATCCTTTCTGCAGCTGTTTTCGTTTGTACGATCCTGGGAAGAACCTAAGGTAAGAGTCTTAATATAAATTGAAGTAACTTGTAATGTTTCATTGGGCCCCGAACTAGGGACTCGCGAAGAGTATTTTATTATTTGCACTAAGTTGTATTGTTTCACTGTGTCCCTACTATTAACCCGCTTCTGTATTACTTTTATTCAAAAAATTCTTATTTTGTCTAACACCCATTTAAAATTAACTCTGACTGACTCAATGCCTTATTGAAATATTTATCACCCAAACTCCAACTTTTACAACATTTTACATTAATATGATCACTGAAAATTACACTAGAAATTCATAACTACCTCACATTAATTTAATCACCTAATTTAGAACCTTTTAAACTCATTTAACATTTATTATTCAAACATTTTAATTTACTTAAAAGTCATTATCAAATTTATACTTACATATGGTCAATCACTCCATCAAATGAACACATAACCACCTGTCATAGACTCAAACTATAAACAATTCTCACCACAAATATAACGTACTGTAACGGGACATTTTGGCCTATTTTTGGGGAAATAAAAAATCATTGTATTTTAATAAAAGTAAACTGCATTTTTGCGATGTAATAATAATTTGGGAAACGTAAACATAAAGTCGCAATAAAAGTAAATTTTATTGGTGGCGGAAGTGGCAGCAGTGATTGAAAATATTGTTCATAACATTATAACAACGCAGTAAACCACAAGCGAGAATGTGTCAAGGTCAACTCCAATGACTTGCAATTTGTAAACGAATGATGTAAACAACATCGAACCACATTACGTCAGCGACGAGCCCAGCTGTGGAATGTAGGAGTGCTAGACCGAACTACTACTGGCATAGTAATACCAGAGCTGAAAACAATGAAAATTTGATGAACAGCAGCAGCGGCTACACAAAATAGCGCCGTTCGTATAAGCAGTCGGCAAACAACATCTATAAGTGTCGGACGCGAGCCGTTTGTGCGTCCGCCGACTGGACACAGTTTTCGTCGCCCGCAAAACAACAAAAAATGTGAATAACATATATAAAATTTAAATACGATACGCCTAAAGTTTTAAAGAATGTGAAATAATTAATGTCAATTTGATAAAAACATAAATTCAGTGAAAACAACAATCTATCTAGTGCACGGAACAATGCGGCATCTTCGAAACTAAGCAGCAGTTAAGTAATAAATGGGGATAGAGTAAAACATAAAAAACGGGCTAAACTAAAATTATAATGATATTATTTTCTTTAAATTTGTTTAAAAGAAAAAATGAGATCTCTTAAGGATATGGGGTATTTGTGTGTGCGTGAGTGAGAGAGAAGTATGTTAATATAGAAGTGCTGGTTGCGCATATTTATAAATTCATTTGATTTGTTGTTTTACAATTTCTAGATTAAATAATTAGTGTTTTATTAATTGAGCCTCGTGACCAAATATGTTCAAGATGATTTAAAAAGAGTGAAATGTACAAGTGTGGGAGTGGAATGAAAATAAAAGGGAATGTCATTTGGTAACAAATAAATAAGAAGAGTTATTTATTGCAAACAAACCATTATGTTCTCCTGAGTTCGCCAAAAAGGATCTGGCCCAAAATTGGTAAGTACATATGAAATTTTCTTGCAATTGATACTAAGGCAAGATGGCACCCGAAGAAATTTAGACAAAATTAATTAAGTGTAAAGTATCAATAAAAGTTATACCACAATTGGCTTCCGAACGTAGGGACAATTTATATAAATAAATTTATATAAATATAGGCCACTTGGAGAGCAGAATGGTTGTTTGAGGTAAAAATAAATTTTTTTTGTGTACGTAAAACAGACGTAGATATGGGTTATGTTTTGATAAAGGTAAAATATTGATGTTGATATTTGTAGCGGATAAGATGGTTGTATTTAAGTAGAATAAAAAGGGTATTATATAAATAATTTTTGAAATGAATGAAGTACAAATAAGGTACGTAGGAGGTTACGAGAAGTAACGTAAAGTGTTATGTAAGTAGAATACATTGTTGTGTGAAAAGTAGATGTTATATATGTTAGTATTTTGATTTAAAAGTAATTAATTACAAAATAGAGAATCAAGAATTAAGTTTAGAAAACACTCTTACAGAGTCAATGATGACTGATAATGTAGCAGCACAATCTACTGCAACGACAACAAGAGCCAAAGAGTTGTCGATGGACGATATGTTTAACTTAATAAGAGCAATGTCTGAAAATATAAATATCAACTTAAATGCAAAATTTGAGGAACAAAAAAGCGATTCCAATGTTAAATTTGATAAACAAAGTAGTGATTTTAATGAAAAATTCGATAAAATCAGAACTGAAATCAAGACTAAATTTTATGAAATCAGAACTGAAATTAAGCAACAGAATTTTAAGTTTAGTGAGCAAGTGAATGCAATTAATACACGTCTTGATACATTTGCAGAACAAGTCTTAGGATCAATAAGTAGCAGCTGCAAGAAAAGAATTGATGAAATGAATAAAGATTTAGAATGTAAATTCAACCAGATACTGAATAAGAAGTTAGATGACAATGTTATAATTATGACAAATATTAATAATGACAAAATAGTGGAAGAGGTAGTGTTGAATAATGATGATAATGATGTTAATTACAATCCTGAGAGTATAGTGGGGGTAAAGAATAGTGGAGAAACATATAATGAGGTGAGCAGGGGTGAGAATTATGAGAATATAATCAAAAATAGTACTGATGAAGTTTTAGAATGTAATAATGGAATGTTAATGTGTGTTTATGAGTCAGAGAGAAAGTGGAAAGGTAGTATAGAGGTAGAAGGGTGGCAGAGGGTAAATTTTCCCCAGGTTTATTGTAAACCAAGGTGTTTAAAAATGTTATTGTTGAAGGGTAAGAGTCCCTTGTTATTGAAAAGACATGAGGTCTTTGAGTTGTTCCCTGAATTTTTATAAGTTAGTACCCTCTGTGTGGGATGGTGTTATGGTGAGAGAGATTTAGATAGAGAGTTGGGTGTAGATAGGGAGATAGAATTATATAAGTTAAAGAGAAATTATAAAGAGATGAAAGAGAAGTTAGAATCGAAGGAAATAGATGATATGAAATGCTTACCTGTTGAAAGAGAGATAAATGAATATTTTGATAATACCATTGTAAATGATAAACACTTACCTTATGTTGTAATGAATGTAGTAGAATATGATGAGAAAATAAATGACTTTATATTGAATAAAACTACTGACGGAGACACAACTAAAATCACAAATGTAGACGGGTTTTATGAATGGATATATAAGAATGATGTCAAACATTATGTCGATAATGGTCATAATAATAATAACAAATTGTATGTGGATAACAATGATGTATGCTATAAATATATTCGATATATATATATATATATATATATATATGATGGAGGTTGAAATTAAAATGAGTGAATGGACATTTTTAAATATTGTAATTTATGGTAATGACCTTGCTGACTTAGAAAATGAAGTGTGGAAAACTGAAAAATTAATGACGAACAATTTGTAAATAATTGATAGTGAAATTAATTGTGTGTATAGTAAAATGTTATGTAAACAAGGTATGTATGTAGTAGAAATTGTCTTAATAATAATAATATCATTTTGGTAGACTAAATGAATAATAAGAATTTTGTAATTGTGTTGAAGCAAGGTAATTCAAATATGTTGTGTTTTAAATAATTAATTGAAGTAAATAATTTGAGATGTTTAAAATATTTTGATTGATTTAAAATGTTATAATTGAGGTTTGATGATGAATTTAAATTTGATTTTAATTTGATAACAAATAGTGAATGAAGATAAAGTTGTAAAAGATAGAAGTTGGGTGATAGTAATTGTTAAAGTAAGACATTTGAGTCAGTCCAAGTTGAGTATAGATGGGTGTTAGAGAGAATAATATTATTGTGAATAAAATAAGATTGTTGTGAATAAATGTAATGTAGAATTTGAATATTGATAGTGACACAGTAGCTATGGGGAAAATATGTAGAATAATGATTGATATATTGAAGTAATAGATAAATGGAGATATTTTGTAAATGAAAGTGATGTAATGGGAGAGTAATTAGATAAGTGGGAATTTTGTAAGGGGGTGGTGTGATAAGGAGTCCTCAACGAAAAGCGTTGTGGCGGGAGGGGAACCGATTAGCGCCAGAGAGGGTTACCTAGGGGGAGTCCAGGAACCAGATAAGGGAGTGAGCAATGGGAGGGAAACACACATCCTGAGTACAAAGGGGTAGAGAGTATTTTGTTATAAGGGTAGAAGGTGTTTTGTGATGGTAGTAAAATGAATAGATGGGAGTTAGAGTAGTATGGTAGAGAAAATAAGTATTTTCATAGATGGGTGTCATACTAAAGAATTTGTAAGTGAGCGTTAGAGTCATAAAAGTGGTAAGATTATGGGTAAATCCCAAGTTGATAAAGTGAATTATAATGAATAACTGAAAATCACCCAAATTAATAAAATGGAATAATAAATGAAATGTTATGTAAAATGAAGGTTGAAAAAAAAATTTAATTTTTCTTGGGAAATGAATTAATAAAAGTTCAAATGAGATTAAAATGTAATTTTTATAATTTTATATGCAAGTTTAAAGATGTAAAGTATGTAAATTTTGGTCAGATTAAATGCGAATTGTTTATTTTAAGGTAATAATAACAAGGTGAATTATGAATATACTATGTTTTATTATGTTGTGTTATGTTTGTTAGTGTTTAAGAGACTTTTATGAATTTAAAGATTTTAGATGCAAATTGGGGATGAGAGAGATATGTAATATGATAATGGGAAATGTTTATTTAAATTCTGATGGGAATCAGGGCTATAATTTTGAATTTTGGGATAAAAGTTAACAAGAAAAGGTAGATAGAATGAGATTTAAAATATGTGTCATGTTAGGGTATGTGTTCATATATATGTTAGAGGTTAAGTGAAAACAAAACCAGTGCTTCTTAACGCAAACCAGCACCGCTAAGGGGAAACAGATCAGTTAGGGATATGGTGTTGTATAAGGCCACTAGTTGATATTTGATTTGTTGTTTCAGTGTTTGGTGATGCTGTGGCGGCGATCCTGAGCTGGCCAGCGCGTCAGAGCAGGAGCGTTAAGTACCTGGCTGACTTTATGGTGTTGGGATCTTGAGAGAGAAGTCCAGTAATGTCATTCAGGTGCGGTCACAGTCACTGGACCGAGGGTGAGTTAAGTATAATTTTTGTTTGTAAACCGTAAAGGGGGTTGTGGCGACATATCCTAACTGATAACTTTAGCAAGTATGAGTGTGTCAATGAGAGTTTTTATGCTTCGGCATAAAACCTCTCATTGAGGGGGTATTGTAACGGGACATTTTGGCCTATTTTGGGGGAAATAAAAAATCATTGTATTTTAATAAAAGTAAACTGCATTTTTGCGATGTAATAATAATAATTTGGGAAACGTAAACATAAAGGCGCAATAAAGGTAAATTTTATTGGTGGCAGAAGTGGCAGCAGTGATTGAAAATATTGTTCATAACATTATAACAATGCAGTAAACCACAAGCGAGAATGTGTCAAGGTCAGCTCCAATGACTTGCAATTTGTAAACGAATGATGTAAACAACATCGAACCATATTACGTCAGCGATAAGCCCAGCTGTGGAATGTAGGAGTGCTAGACCGAACTACTACTGGCGTAGTAATACCAGAGCCGAAAACAATGAAAATTTGATGAACAGCAGCGGCTACACAAAATAGCGCCGTTCGTATAAGCAGTCGGCAAACAACATCTATAAGTGTCGGACGCGAGCCGTTTGTGCGTCCGCCAACAGGACACAGTTTTCGTCGCCCGCAAAACAAAAAATGTGAATAACATATAAAATTTAAATACGATACGCCTAAAGTTTTAAAGAATGTGAAATAATTAATGTCAATTTGATAAAAACATAAATTCAGTGAAAACAACAATCTATCTAGTGCACGGAACAATGCGGCATCTTTGAAACTCAGCAGCAGTTAAGTAATAAATGGGGGTAGAGTAAAACATAAAAAACGGGCTAAACTAAAATTATAATGGTATTATTTTCTTTAAATTTGTTTAAAAGAAAAAATGAGATCTCTTAAGGGTATGGGGTATTTGCGTGTGCGTGAGTGAGAGAGAAGTGTGTTAATATAGAAGTGCTGGTTGCGCATATTTATAAATTCATTTGATTTGTTGTTTTACAATTTCTAGATTAAATAATTAGTGTGTTTTATTAATTGAGCCTCATGGCCAAATATGTTCAAGATGATTTAAAAAGAGTGAAATGTACAAGTGTGGGAGTGGAATGAAAATAAAAGGGAATGTCATTTGGTAACAAATAAATAAAAAGAGTTATTTATTGCAAACAAACCATTATGTTCTCCTGAGTTCGCCGAAAAAGATCTGACCCGAAATTGGTAAGTACATATGAAATTTTCTTGCAATTGATACTAAGGCAAGATGGCGCCCGAAGAAATTTAGACAAAATTAATTAAGTGTAAAGTATCAATAAAAGTTATACCACAATTGGCTTCCGAACGTAGGGACAATTTATATAAATAAATTTATATAAATATAGGCCACTTGGAGAGCAGAATGGTTGTTTGAGGTAAAAATAAATTTTTTTTTGTGTACGTAAAACAGACGTAGATATGGGTTATGTTTTGATAAAGGTAAAATATTGATGTTGATATTTGTAGCGGATAAGATGGTTGTATTTAAGTAGAATAAAAAGGGTATTATATAAATAATTTTTGAAATGAATGAAGTACAAATAAGGTACGTAGGAGGTTACGAGAAGTAACGTAAAGTGTTATGTAAGTAGAATACATTGTTGTGTGAAAAGTAGATGTTATATATTGTAACGCAACAGAAATGCTAGCATTCATGTTACATAAAAGAAGATTCACAGAATAATAAACAAATTGATATTTAACCCCATAATAGAACAGAGATCCAATAATTACAATTATAATCATAGACAAAATTAAATAAGGATGCAAGGTAGTGTTGACTAGAATAAACGAACCTGTAAGATAAATAATAGCTAATGATATATGTTTAATGAAAAGCAAAACAAAAAAAATGAACAATGACTTAATTTATGGTAATAACAAATAAGAATTTTGTGTTAAGAAGTATTATTTTATGACAAAAATGTTATGATAAAGTTTATGTGATGTTATATCAAATATGTGTTGAGTTAATGAAAAATAATGAAACAAGTTGTATTATTCAATGACTGTCGTAGAATGAAGTGTGAGGCAGTTAATCAATGTTCATAAATTCGAATTCTGTTGTATGTGATCAAGAGATCAAGATAAAATTGTTATTAGATATAGAAAAATAATTGTTTATATAAGTGCTAATAATTAAGATTTGATTGTATGTATGAATTTATATAAAAGGGACTATAGATGCATAACAGACAAAACCACAGGTAGATCAGTTTACAATAAAAGGCCTAACAGGCAAAAATACTATATAAACACTAATAACATAAAGATTAGGTGCATCAATTAATAATAATTAATAAATACGCTATGAAGAGCTAGAAAAAAAAGAAAAACATTAAATTAATAATAATATTTACTAAAATTTATACAAATTTAATAATACCATAATGCCATAATATCGATTGGTAAAATATAATATCGAAGGTGGATTAAATATAATAAAAAAGAAAAAAAGCGGACTTATATCAAAAAATCAGTAGAATATGTGTATAAAGTAATAAACCAACTATCGGTAAAGTTACATCCCGATAGGACAGCAAATTGATAAAGAATAGATAAAAAATATATGAAAGAAACACTATATAGTCAAAACATGTGGAAGGCAGAAATTATTATATGTTGCTAGGGACGAAAAATAAGAACAAGAAGTTGTTGATTTTGGACAAGACAAGAATTGCTTTGAATAAACTGAAAGTGATGAGATTAAAAACCCAAGAATAATCTATTTAATTGTAATATTCGAAATTACCAGATACTATTATAAAAATACAAAATTCTAATGACAATATTTACGTCTACTACCAATACAGATAAACAAAAATAACACTACAATATGAAATGATAATAGAGAGTAAATAATTGAAGTCTACAAGAAAGAACTTGGACTGTCCCATATCCGAAGGGAATTGATGAGATATTAAAGAAATAGAAAGAATTAACAGTAACACAACTCATAATAATCACAACACCAGAAATTATAACCTTGCAAATACACGGAACAACACTAATTGCTTCAACCGAAGGAAGAACTTATTTGGATCCTGGAGGTGCAGAAGAAACATCAATCGAGCTGTAAATCAATCCAGAAGCTGTATTCCGAAGTGGACAGGACAAGAATTGCTTTTATTAAACCGAAGACAGAAAACCGTACTGCATAACCATTCAAAACAGTAAATTTAGCGATCAACCGCCTACACGATTTGCTTCGTTCGAGTCTGGTAAATTATATTATATTAATCATACTAAATACACAACACATAAATATTGTAAATCTTGCATTCTTATCTATGTATTTTTAGTCTTCCCCACAGTTACAAGAACCTTCACACCCTGAAATAAATTAAATACAAATCAAAACATAATATATAACCAAATATAAATAAAGGATTAAAATAATCAACAATCGATACCTGAAGTCTATAGTCCAAGCATATGTTAATTAGCACATATCTTATTTAATGTGAATCAAGTAAACAAATAAAGAACCTTTATATATTTGTCAAATCTTGTTATTTGGAGTATGGTTAGTGAACTGGGAACAAAAAGTAACTGAATAAGTATAGAATAAATGGTTAATATAAACATCGAAATAACCTATAAGTTTCGTTGAGCCGATACTGCAGCGCTTATAGCGGAATTATCCTACACCCAAGAGGGAGCGTAAAATTACGAATTTAGACAGATCTCTCTTCAAGGTATAATAGGGTTGGATGAAATTGTAGAATAACGATTAAGTTGGTTAAGTTCTAGGCACACTAACACTGATAATTATTAAAGAGTTAAGTTAATATTAGTTAATTACATCCATATATTCCACAACTCCAAATATCTCCGAGATTTATATAATTAAAGTAATACAAAACAAATTGACAAATACAACAGTGGGGTTTTAAGGAGAGGAAACCCGTTTAAGTACAAATTGGCTTTCATCCCGTGGCTTGAACAGTAGCGGCTACACCCAGGTTTAAGTACAAATTGGCGCTCAACTTGTGTAGGGCTTAAGTTAAGTAACTATAAGTATAATAACATTACTTAACCAGAGCAGGCAACTGTGGGAGAGTAAACATGCATACCAGAGGTAGATCAAGGATTAGGGCAGGAGAAACGGAGAAGGAAATAGATGAACAAGAACAGGAAATAGAACTAATAACAGATAGTGAAATGGAACAACAGGCAGACGAAATAACGGAAACTGAAATAATCGCGGACAAGGAAAGGGAACCAGTGGAAGAAGAGGCACAAGGGGACCAAATAGGTAAAGCGGGAGCTAGAGAAGGACTAAATTGGGAAAAATTAATGGACTTCATGAGTAGTATTAAGGAAGATAGCAGACTCACCAAGGAGAATTTTAAGAAACAGGAGGAAAAATTAGATAAAATAAATGAGGAAAACAAGGAGAATTTTAGGAAACAGGAGGAAAATTCAAGGAGAACAAATGAGGAAATTAAGGAAAAATTAGACAAAACAAATGAGGAAACTAAAGAAACCTCAAGACAAATGAACGAAAGGTTAAACCAAATTCACGAAAGGTTAGATAGGAATGATGAGGGTGTAAAACAAATGAAGGAAGGCATCATACGAATGAACAAAGAAAATTTAAGGCGAATGGATGAAAGAATTGAAAAAATGAACGAAGCAGGTTTAAAGCAGATTGAGGATAAGAAGGAGCAGTTCAATAATGAGATAATGGAAACTTTCGAAGGGAAGTTTGAAAACGATAACACGCTTAGCCCAGAAGTGGATAAATTCGAGGGGGAGACAAATAAAGAAATGGAGCTGTGTTTAAAGAATATGTCTAAAACACTAGACAGCACTTCCGAAGGTATTATAATAAATCTGACCATAGAAGAGAATATCCAGAAGATAAGGAAAATATGGAGAAAGAAAATAGTTTATACAAAGGAAGAAATGGAGATGAGGAAGGGTGGATTAATTAGTGCTGTTAACATCCCAATTAATGAGCGAAGGGAGTTATGTAAAGGCATGAATTATAGAAGAAACGTTATGAAAATAACCAAAATAACCCACCATAGAACAATCACAAAACCTTTAAATAAATTTAAATATTATTTGAAAATATCAACGGTTAGAGAATATTTGACCAAGTCAATTATATCGTTAATACGCAAGATACCCGTAAAACATTTGGTAAATAGTCCAGATATCCAAGGGAATGGAAAGATAGGATATACAAGTAATTATATTAGAATAGAGGAGATACGATACCTGATAATTCAAAAGGAGCTAAATATAACTGAATACCCTGACTTAAATGAAGATTTTACATCAGCCAAGTTGCGGTACCAGATACACGAAAGATATTTATCAAGTATAAAAACTGGTATGAACACTGCAGTAATCCGGACAACGGATGCAGTCGAATTAATGGACCATGGTTAGGAAAAGAAGCAGTCAACCAGGAAAATGGGACTGATGTTATGAAAACTGACCAGGCAACCAATTGACAAGATACGGAAAGATTATTTAATGAATAAATTCTAAAAATAATAAGAACAACTTATTACCAGTCTTGAAGAAAATTACTTGGAATTTAAAAAGAATTTGAGTTGAATACTACCACTAAATTCTAAAAATAATAAGAACTTATTAAAGATTACAGAAGAAAGTGATAATTATTATTAATGTTTATAAAGAAATAGTGTGAATAACAAACCCCAAGATTACCGAAGAAAGCGATAATTATTATTAATGTTTATAAAGAAATAGTGTGAATAATGAATAACAAACCCAAGATTACAGAAAAAGGCGAGAATTATTATTAAATGTTTATAAAGAAATATTGTGAATAATGAAGAATGGAACCCCAAGATAAAAGTTATTACCTCAAATTTACCTATGCAAAATAAAGAAAGAAAAGAAATCATATGACCTAAAATACATACTACATTGCAAAATGATGGAACAATTTCAGTAAACGATTGAATGTAACCAATATAATGTTAAAGAAGACAAGAAAGAAAGAGTATTTATGAACATAATTCATTAAAAAATAAACAGCCAAAATAGTGAAATACGATAAGAAGAAGAATAATTAAGGCTAAGGAATGTATTTAGTCAAAAATACAATTATAATGATCATCATACAACAACTATTTAGAAAATATTGTGATAAAAAAAAAAAAAAAAAAAAAAAAAAAAAACCCGAAGAAGATACTTAACATTACAATCTCAACAAAAATGAAAACAAAAATGACTACAAATGATAACTGTCAAAGTCAATATCAACGAATGTTTAAGGAATTAAAATGGAATTACGAAATATGAAGAATAGTAATGAAGAAAAATAAATGCAACAAAGAAAAAATCTTTTCCCAAATATTTATTATTAAATGATTAAAGAGATTATTAGGAGATTATTATTATATTTTATAGCTGACTGTAGATGAATTCCAGCAGTACTATATTAAAATGTGGTGTGGGCAGCAGAGTATGAAGCCAAACAGTGCCTCTCTGAACTGTACCAACGCATGTGTTAGGGATTGTTAGGGAAATTAAATATTTAAGGAATATTAGAATAGTTGCAAGAATAAATTCAGTTTCCGAAGGAATGTGACGAAGAAAACAGAAAGAAGTGAGTTGACAGAAGAATAATTGAAAAATACAGTAATTATAGTAATTATAAATAGGAGAGATGTAAAACTAATGTATCAATGATAGTGTAGCCAACTACCAACAAATAATATTTACAGAAATAGAAATGATCAAGAATGTTAATTAAAATGATGAAATGTTATTAAATAAAAAAAAGTATTAATACTAGTCTAATGAAGTTACATTGAGAATCTCATCGTCAACCATTAACAATGAAATGAAGAAAGGCATGTGAAAAAGACAAGTTTATTTGACCTAAACTTCATTCAGGTAAACTAAACTTTTTTAGGAGGGGAAGCATATGTAACGCAACAGAAATGCTAGCATTCATGTTACATAAAAGAAGATTCACAGAATAATAAACAAATTGATATTTAACCCCATAATAGAACAGAGATCCAATAATTACAATTATAATCATAGACAAAATTAAATAAGGATGCAAGGTAGTGTTGACTAGAATAAACGAACCTGTAAGATAAATAATAGCTAATGATATATGTTTAATGAAAAGCAAAACAAAAAAAATGAACAATGACTTAATTTATGGTAATAACAAATAAGAATTTTGTGTTAAGAAGTATTATTTTATGACAAAAATGTTATGATAAAGTTTATGTGATGTTATATCAAATATGTGTTGAGTTAATGAAAAATAATGAAACAAGTTGTATTATTCAATGACTGTCGTAGAATGAAGTGTGAGGCAGTTAATCAATGTTCATAAATTCGAATTCTGTTGTATGTGATCAAGAGATCAAGATAAAATTGTTATTAGATATAGAAAAATAATTGTTTATATAAGTGCTAATAATTAAGATTTGATTGTATGTATGAATTTATATAAAAGGGACTATAGATGCATAACAGACATAACCACAGGTAGATCAGTTTACAATAAAAGGCCTAACAGGCAAAAATACTATATAAACACTAATAACATAAAGATTAGGTGCATCAATTAATAATAATTAATAAATACGCTATGAAGAGCTAGAAAAAAAAGAAAAACATTAAATTAATAATAATATTTACTAAAATTTATACAAATTTAATAATACCATAATGCCATAATATCGATTGGTAAAATATAATATCGAAGGTGGATTAAATATAATAAAAAAGAAAAAAAGCGGACTTATATCAAAAAATCAGTAGAATATGTGTATAAAGTAATAAACCAACTATCGGTAAAGTTACATCCCGATAGGACAGCAAATTGATAAAGAATAGATAAAAAATATATGAAAGAAACACTATATAGTCAAAACATGTGGAAGGCAGAAATTATTATATGTTGCTAGGGACGAAAAATAAGAACAAGAAGTTGTTGATTTTGGACAAGACAAGAATTGCTTTGAATAAACTGAAAGTGATGAGATTAAAAACCCAAGAATAATCTATTTAATTGTAATATTCGAAATTACCAGATACTATTATAAAAATACAAAATTCTAATGACAATATTTACGTCTACTACCAATACAGATAAACAAAAATAACACTACAATATGAAATGATAATAGAGAGTAAATAATTGAAGTCTACAAGAAAGAACTTGGACTGTCCCATATCCGAAGGGAATTGATGATATATTAAAGAAATAGAAAGAATTAACAGTAACACAACTCATAATAATCACAACACCAGAAATTATAACCTTGCAAATACACGGAACAACACTAATTGCTTCAACCGAAGGAAGAACTTATTTGGATCCTGGAGGTGCAGAAGAAACATCAATCGAGCTGTAAATCAATCCAGAAGCTGTATTCCGAAGTGGACAGGACAAGAATTGCTTTTATTAAACCGAAGACAGAAAACCGTACTGCATAACCATTCAAAACAGTAAATTTAGCGATCAACCGCCTACACGATTTGCTTCGTTCGAGTCTGGTAAATTATATTATATTAATCATACTAAATACACAACACATAAATATTGTAAATCTTGCATTCTTATCTATGTATTTTTAGTCTTCCCCACAGTTACAAGAACCTTCACACCCTGAAATAAATTAAATACAAATCAAAACATAATATATAACCAAATATAAATAAAGGATTAAAATAATCAACAATCGATACCTGAAGTCTATAGTCCAAGCATATGTTAATTAGCACATATCTTATTTAATGTGAATCAAGTAAACAAATAAAGAACCTTTATATATTTGTCAAATCTTGTTATTTGGAGTATGGTTAGTGAACTGGGAACAAAAAGTAACTGAATAAGTATAGAATAAATGGTTAATATAAACATCGAAATAACCTATAAGTTTCGTTGAGCCGATACTGCAGCGCTTATAGCGGAATTATCCGACACCCAAGAGGGAGCGTAAAATTACGAATTTAGACAGATCTCTCTTCAAGGTATAATAGGGTTGGATGAAATTGTAGAATAACGATTAAGTTGGTTAAGTTCTAGGCACACTAACACTGATAATTATTAAAGAGTTAAGATAATATTAGTTAATTACATCCATATAATGACTTTATATCCAGAAAATAAATGACTTTATATTGAATAAAACTACTGATGGAGACACAACTAAAATCACAAATGTAGACGGGTTTTATGAATGGATATATAAGAATGATGTCAAACATTATGTCGATAATGGTCATAATAATAATAACAAATTGTATGTGGATAACAATGATGTATGCTATAAATATATTCGATACATATATATATATATATATATATATATATATATATATATATATGATGGAGGTTGAAATTAAAATGAGTGAATGGACATTTTTAAATATTGTAATTTATGGTAATGACCTTGCTGACTTAGAAAATGAAGTGTGGAAAACTGAAAAATTAATGACGAACAATTTGTAAATAATTGATAGTGAAATTAATTGTGTGTATAGTAAAATGTTATGTAAACAAGGTATGTATGTAGTAGAAATTGTCTTAATAATAATAATATCATTTTGGTAGACTAAATGAATAATAAGAATTTTGTAATTGTGCTGAAGCAAGGTAATTCAAATGTGTTGTGTTTTAAATAATTAATTGAAGTAAATAATTTGAGATGTTTAAAATATTTTGATTGATTTAAAATGTTATAATTGAGGTTTGATGATGAATTTAAATTTGATTTTAATTTGATAACAAATAGTGAATGAAGATAAAGTTGTAAAAGATAGAAGTTGGGTGATAGTAATTGTTAAAGTAAGACATTTGAGTCAGTCCAAGTTGAGTATAGATGGGTGTTAGAGAGAATAATATTATTGTGAATAAAATAAGATTGTTGTGAATAAATGTAATGTAGAATTTGAATATTGATAGTGACACAGTAGCTATGGGGAAAATATGTAGAATAATGATTGATATATTGAAGTAATAGATAAATAGAGATATTTTGTAAATGAAAGTGATGTAATGGGAGAGTAATTAGATAAGTGGGAATTTTGTAAGGGGGTGGTGTGATAAGGAGTCCTCAACGAAAAGCGTTGTGGCGGGAGGGGAACCGATTAGCGCCAGAGAGGGTTACCTAGGGGGAGTCCAGGAACCAGATAAGGGCGTGAGCAATGGGAGGGAAACACACATCCTGAGTACAAAGGGGTAGAGAGTATTTTGTTATAAGGGTAGAAGGTGTTTTGTGATGGTAGTAAAATGAATAGATGGGAGTTAGAGTAGTATGGTAGAGAAAATAAGTATTTTCATAGATGGGTGTCATACTAAAGAATTTGTAAGTGAGCGTTAGAGTCATAAAAGTGGTAAGATTATGGGTAAATCCCAAGTTGATAAAGTGAATTATAATGAATAACTGAAAATCACCCAAATTAATAAAATGGAATAATAAATGAAATGTTATGTAAAATGAAGGTTGAAAAAAAAAATTTAATTTTTCTTGGGAAATGAATTAATAAAAGTTCAAATGAGATTAAAATGTAATTTTTATAATTTTATATGCAAGTTTAAAGATGTAAAGTATGTAAATTTTGGTCAGATTAAATGCGAATTGTTTATTTTAAGGTAATAATAACAAGGTGAATTATGAATATACTATGTTTTATTATGTTGTGTTATGTTTGTTAGTGTTTAAGAGACTTTTATGAATTTAAAGATTTTAGATGCAAATTGGGGATGAGAGAGATATGTAATATGATAATGGGAAATGTTTATTTAAATTCTGATGGGAATCAGGGCTATAATTTTGAATTTTGGGATAAAAGTTAACAAGAAAAGGTAGATAGAATGAGATTTAAAATATGTATCATGTTAGGGTATGTGTTCATATATATGTTAGAGGTTAAGTGAAAACAAAACCAGTGCTTCTTACCGCAAACCAGCACCGCTAAGGGGAAACAGATCAGTTAGGGATATGGTGTTGTATAAGGCCACTAGTTGATATTTGATTTGTTGTTTCAGTGTTTGGTGATGCTGTGGCGGCGATCCTGAGCTGGCCAGCGCGTCAGAGCAGGAGCGTTAAGTACCTGGCTGACTTTATGGTGTTGGGATCTTGAGAGAGAAGTCCAGTAATGTCATTCAGGTGCGGTCACAGTCACTGGACCGAGGGTGAGTTAAGTATAATTTTTGTTTGTAAACCGTAAAGGGGGTTGTGGCGACATATCCTAACTGATAACTTTAGCAAGTATGAGTGTGTCAATGAGAGTTTTTATGCTTCGGCATAAAACCTCTCATTGAGGGGGTATTGTAATGGGACATTTTGGCCTATTTTTGGGGAAATAAAAAATCATTGTATTTTAATAAAAGTAAACTGCATTTTTGCAATGTAATAATAATAATTTGGGAAACGTAAACATAAAGGCGCAATAAAGGTAAATTTTATTGGTGGGAGAAGTGGCAGCAGTGATTGAAAATATTGTTCATAACATTATAACAATGCAGTAAACCACAAGCGAGAATGTGTCAAGGTCAGCTCCAATGACTTGCAATTTGTAAACGAATGATGTAAACAACATCGAACCATATTACGTCAGCGATGAGCCCAGCTGTGGAATGTAGGAGTGCTAGACCGAACTACTACTGGCGTAGTAATACCAGAGCCAAAAACAATGAAAATTTGATGAACAGCAGCGGCTACACAAAATAGCGCCGTTCGTATAAGCAGTCGGCAAACAACATCTATAAGTGTCGGACGCGAGCCGTTTGTGCGTCCGCCAACAGGACACAGTTTTCGTCGCCCGCAAAACAAAAAATGTGAATAACATATAAAATTTAAATACGATACGCCTAAAGTTTTAAAGAATGTGAAATAATTAATGTCAATTTGATAAAAACATAAATTCAGTGAAAACAACAATCTATCTAGTGCACGGAACAATGCGGCATCTTTGAAACTCAGCAGCAGTTAAGTAATAAATGGGGGTAGAGTAAAACATAAAAAACGGGCTAAACTAAAATTATAATGGTATTATTTTCTTTAAATTTGTTTAAAAGAAAAAATGAGATCTCTTAAGGGTATGGGGTATTTGCGTGTGCGTGAGTGAGAGAGAAGTGTGTTAATATAGAAGTGCTGGTTGCGCATATTTATAAATTCATTTGATTTGTTGTTTTACAATTTCTAGATTAAATAATTAGTGTGTTTTATTAATTGAGCCTCATGGCCAAATATGTTCAAGATGATTTAAAAAGAGTGAAATGTACAAGTGTGGGAGTGGAATGAAAATAAAAGGGAATGTCATTTGGTAACAAATAAATAAAAAGAGTTATTTATTGCAAACAAACCATTATGTTCTCCTGAGTTCGCCGAAAAAGATCTGACCCGAAATTGGTAAGTACATATGAAATTTTCTTGCAATTGATACTAAGGCAAGATGGCGCCCGAAGAAATTTAGACAAAATTAATTAAGTGTAAAGTATCAATAAAAGTTATACCACAGTACAACCATATGTACCTTCTGAAACATTATAACAACCATATGACTCCACAGCTAAACACATTTTACTTTTACTCATTTACTGTTTATTTTACTGTTCAAATCATATAAAATCATTTAAATTCATTATCAAAATCTATTTATACAACATTTCAAATTAATTCATTAATTCATCTCAAATTATTTAATTTCATCAGTTTTAAAAACACTAAGTTACTTGAATCACCTTATTCCAAAACAATTACAATTCATTTGCATTATAAACTTCACCATTATTTATTTAGTCTGGTATACTATTATTATTATTGTCATTATTATACAATCAATTTACCTTGCATACATACATTGTTTACATGAGCTACAAAGTACCACATAACCTCTTACACAAACACAATTAACCTCACTATAAATGTATCTACAATTTTTCGTCATATCATTATTGTTTACCATTCCTCATTTCATAATTTAGCCAAGTTATCACCATAAACTAAAATAATTAAATGTTCATTCACTGTTTCTAACCACCATCATCGAAAATCCACCTTATTTTCACATAATAATTTTCATCTTTCATTACATACATATCGTTATTATTATTTAGATAATAACCCATTAACTCTGTGTCATTCGTTATACCATAATAATTTATAGGATTATTCATTTTTATTATTTCATAAACCTTGTCAACATTAGTTATTTTTGTCCAGTCTCCCTTAATATTATTCATTATCTCCAGGTAATTTATATCATCATATTCGTCTACTATATCTATGACAATACAAGGTAAGTGCTCATCATCTACCATGGTATCATCAAAATAATCATCAATATCTATTTTACAAGGTAAGTCTTTCATATCATCTATTTTTTCAAATTTTAACCTCTCTCTTAACTCCTTATAGCTTCTACTTAACGTAAACATCTCTATCATTCTATCTCTCTCAAAATACCTCTCATCATAACACCATCTCACTTTTTCTCTCTCAATCCACACAAAAGGCAACATAACGTTATCATGACACATCCTGATTCTTCCAGGGAACTCATGAGAACTATGGGAACTACTTAGAGACACCTCGTCTCTATAACCACGGGAGGAAACTCTGTCCTCATAAAACATTTGTGAAAACTCTGTTTCACCATATACTCGGGGAAAATCTGCCCTTTTCCCAGCTAACCTCTCTTCACACACTCTCCCATCACTACTTTCTACTTTCTCTAAAACTGCATCGCCATTATTCACTTTACTTTCTAACACCACATTTTTAATTATATCACTACTATCGCTTTTTACTTCAATATTAGACTCATTACTGTAATTACCACTTACTTTGTTATTAATTATTTCTTCACTATTTTTGTTATCGTTACACTCACCTGTAACTGTACCATTTTCTACCCTCACTACACTATCATCATCATCATCACTATTCAATATTTTATTCCCTAATGCTACCACTTCCACTATTTTGCTTTCACTAACCCCTTCACTTACCTCGTTACTTTGTTTACTAGTGTCATCACTAATAGTGCCACCGCTATTCTCTCTTCTAAAATTGTATAATTCCGGGTTTTGTCTAAGATTCTCTATAATTTATGCCAATCATCAACAGTCATGTGTTCCATATACCTCTTGAACATGTCACAGAATTTCTCCCATTGCTCCACAAAGGTTTCTTGTGCCTCAGCCATTTTAACCTAATTTTTTATTATAATACCCTTTATATAATACAATAATTATACATACCCAATCAAAATCGTCACACACACAAACTCGTTATCCCAATGTAAAAGTAAATACAATAATTTCACAAGCATGTTACGCTACCAAAACATAACCTAGTTTACATATACGTAAATCTATACAATACTTCCACAAATACGCCGTTACCCAAATCCTATTTTCTGTGCCTCAGAACAGGTCTACCTCGTATAATATTTATATATGTAACGGTACGAAATTGTAGGGCCAAGATAACATTTTAAAAATTATACTCTCCATGCAGTCATTGTTCACCCTTGTAGAACCCTGAGTTAGTCAACCAAATAGGCTGTGTTTATTACAGAACAAAACATCTATGTTTCGTCTCCGCACTCAAGCAGCATAGACCGATTGTGAAATAACACCCAACTTTGCATCAGCCGTGAAACACGGACGAAAGTAATGTAATTCCATATTGCGCCAGGCGGCAAAATACTGCTAAAACTTACGCCTAAGCTTTAGCGCTCTTTTAACAGCACCAATGGGAGCGCAGTCTCACGATCACGTGACCAGAAAACCAGAAACTCTGTGTGACCAGCTGTAGCGAACTAACGCCAGTTCCATTGCAACTCACGGCTGAGCGGCCAGACAATCAGCAGACAGTTACCAGAACAAAAACGGTAGCCTCGGACGAGTTCTTGGTAGGCCGAAAAATACAAAAGTAGGCCTACCAAGTAATATAAAATGTACAAACAGTAAAGTGACGAGTAAATGACGTAAGGTAATAATAAACTGTGTTTGGAGTGGAGAGTGATTAGTGAAAAAGTTTCGGACAATATCGTGTACAATGTCTGGATATTACACAAGTAGGTAACAAGTGTAAAGACAGTTTCATTTGGCCAAAACATTATAATTAATAAAGAGCTCATTAATTAAATAGGAAGTTTTAAAATAGTAAATTAAGTGAGTGTGTGTATGGGTTATAAAAAGTACTGGCTCAACTAGAAAGATGTAGTAGTAGTCTATACAAAATTATTGGACTAAAATTAGTAAAACATTTTAAATATAAAGAAAACATAATAATCAATGATAGAGTAACTGGTAAAAAATTAAAAGGTTCATTCTTCTATAAACATGTGTTAGTGTAGTTATTTCGCCGCAAACCATTTCCTAGTTTTCTGTACTGACAACTCGTTTAACGTAATCGGGGGTTTTCTGAAATTTTATTACAGTCGGATAGCGGGATTTTTATAAGGGCAAGAGTGTTCAAAGTTTACATGTATAACTAAAAAACATGTTGGCGACCTGGGCAGTTTCATAAGGTCAGTTTTACGGGGACTATGACGGTAAGTAAAATTCTGGCAGCGGAGAGTATTTTATGATGAGTGTATTATTTAGTTTAAAGGGTAAAAGGCGAGGACCTTCACAACGACGACCCTGCCAGGATGTTCGTATAAATATTATAGGAACTAGACCTGTTTTAAAGCACAGAAAGTAGGATTTGGTAACGGCGTATTTGTAAAATTAATCGTATATAATTACGTTGTGAAAATTAGGTTATGTTTTGGTAGCGCAAATGTTGGGTTTATAAATAAATTTTGAAGTACGAGTATAAATATGGGTGAAGTAGGTGAAATGACCGACGAGGAGTGGGGTAAGATAACAAATGATAAAGGTAAGATAGTTGAAGTAATAGGGGTAGAAAATAAGGCAATAAATAGGCTTAGTGATAATGATGATAGTGTGGTGGTGATAAATAAAGGTAGAGAGACATACCAAGTTAACAAAAATAAAGACGATCAGGTGACAGATAATGAGGTAATTAATGATAATATGTGTGATATGCTGAACCTTATAAAAACAGAGATGGTTAAGTGGTTTGATATGATTAATAAACGGTTTGACGAAAGGGACAAAATATTGGATGAATGGTTGCGGGAACTAAAAACAGACCGATTAAAGGAGAACTCAGAAGTTGAATTAAAACAGGTAAGTGATAACGATAATTCTAATAATAAATTAATAAATAATAGTGACAAAATAGTGGGAGAGGTAGTATTGACTACTGAAGATATTGATGGTAATTACAATTCTGAGGTAAGTGGTAGTACTACAAGTAATCATAATGATGAAATAACATTAAATAAGAATAATGATTATATAGCTGAAAATGGGGTATCTAAGAATGATACGGTAAGTAACTGTGGTGAAATTAAAAATGTGGTGTTAGAGTGTAAGGTTGTGAGCAGAGAAAGTGTTGATGAGGTTATAAGTGTGTGTGTAGAGAGGTTAAATAGGCAAAGGGCAGATGTTCCCCAAGTTTATGGTGAAACAGAGTTTTCACAGGTGTTTAATGAGGACAGAGTTTCCTCCTGTATTTGTATGGAAGACAAGGTGTCTTCAGATGGTCCCTGTATTTTTCGTGATTTAACTGGTAAAGCCAGTAGAGGTAATAAATATTTAATGGTGCCCTTTGCGTGGAGTGAGAGAGAAAAGGTGATGTGGTGTTGTGATGAGAGTAAGAGAGAAATAGCGATTTTTGAGGTTAATAGAGGTTATGGAAGGTTAGTGCAGGTTTTAGATATAGAGAAAGGTGAAAAAAGTGACTTGCATGGTGAAATAGAGAGAGATGAATATTTTGATAATACTGTTATAAATAATAAAATAACTTACCTGATGTTAACTAATACTACTAATGGAGACTGGACTGAAATAAATAATGTTGACTTGATTTATGATTATTGTGGTAAAATGAATAAACTGACATTTTATGGTTATTACACACAAGATAGCCATATGTGTGTAAATCAAATTGAAAATTGTTATTTGAAACAAAGACTAATTTTTGACGATGGAGGTTAAACAGTAAAGCAATAAATGAACAATTTTAAATATTTTGTTTTACGGTTCAGACCTCGCAACCATGGACAATGAAGTGTGATATAACTGAATAATTAATGATGAAGAATTGTAAAAAAATGTTTAGTGAATTTAATTGTGTGTATTGTAAAATGTTAGGTAAACAATGTGTGTATGTTATGGTAATTGTTGTGATAATAATAATAGTATTTTGCAGTCTAAGTAAATAACAAAAATAATTTGGAAGAAGATAATAAATGAATTGTAATTATTGTACTTGGTGAAAGTAATTAAAAATGTTGTTTCCCATAACTGATTTAATTAAATAATTTGAAAGGTTTAAATATTCTGATTGATTTAAATGTTGTATAATTGAATTTTCTAATGGATTTAAATTGTTTTATGCGATTTGATATTAATTAATAAATAAATGTTACTTTGTTTGGTATGAAATAACATCGTTGTTAAATGTTTCAGAGGTAACGTGAAGTTATTGGTGTGTATGGTGTATATTTTGTGTTCATGTCAGTAGGTGAATAATGTACTGTAAGTATAAAGTTTATAATAACAATCAGAGAGAATAAAATGTTTACAGGTGTGAAAAGATTTGGATTCAATAATAAAAATGAATTGAGATAATGGTATTAAATAGAAGCTGTAATTAAAAAGTAATGATAACTGAAAGGCGAATTAAAATTATATCTGATCCAAATTGGAACAAATAAGAGATAAATATGTTAACTAAAAGATTTATAAAAATTGAAAAGTGAAGTACAGGTGTTAGTATGTGGTAAGCAGAATGTTTAAACTGAGAGTGTTTATTAAAACAGTCTGGCACACAATTGTTTATGTAAACAGGTATGTTGTATGTTGTGACTAATGTCTACAGTCATGCTGAATTGACAATAACAAAAAAATGTTGTAGTCTGCTGAATCATTGCCAGTAGCAAAATTCTATTATGAAATAAAAGAAACATCTGATGTGATGGAATGTAGGTAATTTTTTATGGGTTTTTGCAAAATGTAACTAAAATAAATGAGATTGATCAGCAGGGTTTGAGGAATTAAATTAAATTAAATGAAATTGGTAATTAAAGTAATTGAAAAAAAATTAATTTTAATAATGAGTTTAAATCTATTTTGATTTGATAAATAATAAATAAATAATAAATAATATGTACTTTATTTAAAATTGAAAACTTTATTTATGATACATAACTTGTATTTTAGTTATAATTATTGTGAGTTAATGTACTTCTGTATAATTAATGTGTCATTTTGGCTGGGCAATATTGTACGGGGAATATTATTCAATTTGACTGGAATTTATATGTACTATTGTAAACCTATATTGTTTTATTGACACTATTTTCTAGGGTTAAGAGATATTCTATAATATAAAATGAGCCAGTACGTTGTCAATGAACCAGTACGGCTAAGAGGAAACAAATTAGTTGTGGGATATGGAGTGATGGAAGGCCATTTGATTTTTTTATTGAATGTTTTATAGTCAGGCGATACTGTGGCGGGTATCTGTCCAAGCTTATGGTGTTGGGATCTCGAACAGAGAAGTCCAGTAAGATCGGATGGGTGCTGTCACAGTCGCCGGACTAGGGGGGTAAGTACCCATGATTTTAGTAGAGTTCAGGGGGGTTGCGGTGCCATATCCTCGCTGACCCTCTTAGGTTTTAGGCAATAAGAGTTTGAACGCTTCGGCCTTCAACCTCTTATTGGGGGGGTATTGTAACGGTACAAAATTGTAGGGCCAAGATAACATTTTAAAAATTATACTCTCCATGCAGTCATTGTTCACCCTTGTAGAACCCTGAGTTAGTCAACCAAATAGGCTGTGTTTATTACAGAACAAAACGTCTATGTTTCGTCTCCGCACTCAAGCAGCATAGACCGATTGTGAAATAACACCCAACTTTGCATCAGCCGTGAAACACGGACGAAAGTAATGTAATTCCATATTGCGCCAGGCGGCAAAATACTGCTAAAACTTACGCCTAAGCTTTAGCGCTCTTTTAACAGCACCAATGGGAGCGCAGTCTCACGATCACGTGACCAGAAAACCAGAAACTCTGTGTGACCAGCTGTAGCGAACTAACGCCAGTTTCATTGCAACTCACGGCTGAGCGGCCAGACAATCAGCAGACAGTTACCAGAACAAAAACGGTAGCCTCAGACGAGTTCTTGGTAGGCCGAAAAATACAAAAGTAGGCCTACCAAGTAATATAAAATGTACAAACAGTAAAGTGACGAATAAATGACGTAAGGTAATAATAAACTGTGTTTGGAGTGGAGAGTGATTAGTGAAAAAGTTTCGGACAATATCGTGTACAACGTCTGGATATTACACAAATAGGTAACAAGTGTAAAGACAGTTTCATTTGGCCAAAACATTATAATTAATAAAGAGCTCATTAATTAAATAGGAAGTTTTAAAATAGTAAATTAAGTGAGTGTGTGTATGGGTTATAAAAAGTACTGGCTCAACTAGAAAGATGTAGTAGTAGTCTATACAAAATTATTGGACTAAAATTAGTAAAACATTTTAAATATAAAGAAAACATAATAATCAATGATAGAGTAACTGGTAAAAAATTAAAAGGTTCATTCTTCTATTAACATGTGTTAGTGTAGTTATTTCGCCGCAAACCATTTCCTAGTTTTCTGTGCTGACAACTCGTTTAACGTAATCGGGGGTTTTCTGAAATTTTATTACAGTCAGATAGCGGGATTTTTATAAGGGCAAGAGTGTTCAAAGTTTACATGTATAACTAAAAAACATGTTGGCGACCTGGGCAGTTTCATAAGGTCAGTTTTACGGGGACTATGACGGTAAGTAAAATTCTGGCAGCGGTGAGTATTTTATGATGAGTGTATTATTTAGTTTAAAGGGTAAAAGGCGAGGACCTTTACATATACTCAGATCCTGGCAGTGACTCGCCATTTGTTAAGTTACACCCAAATTATAAATAAATTAATAAAAATAATACTGCCAGAGCCTTACCTGCGAACTTTTCTCGCTGACTTACCTTTTTATTAATTCCATCAGAAGTTCAGAGTCGCCACCAATATCTTTGCAGGACAGATATGGAAACCTTTATACATTACCTTAATTAAAACTAGACAATTTTGCAATCTGACTTCCCCCCCAATTCAGAAGATTCCCGGAAACGTTAGACGAATTTTTCAGCACAGAACACTAGGAAATGGTAACTACGAAATAACTAAGCTAACACATGGTTATATTCTGTTAAAACAAATCTTATTCATTTTTTCAAATTGAATTACTTCTTTCTCTCTCTTATTTTAATTACTTCTTTCTATTGACATCTATTACATCGTATCTTATAATAATAACCCCTACTTATAAACCAGTAATATTACGTTATTTTTTCCCCTGTTATTTTTTGTACACACACTCTCTCACTCTATTACTCAATAATAACCCCCGTTTTATTTATGAGCTCATTAATGATTTATAATGTTTTGGCCAAATGAATTTCCCTTTTTACTTGTTACCTATTTGCGTAATATCCAAATGTTGTCCGGAACTGTTTTCACTAAACACTCTCCACTTCGATCAAAGTTTAACGTCATTTAATCGTCACTTCATTATTTAACACTGGTTGTACATTTTATACTCCTTGGTAGGCCTACTTTAATACTTTTTCGGCCTACCAAGAACTCATCCGAGACTATGGTTGAATTAACGACTGTACAGGTTGAAGACACGTTTTCAATATCCAGCGTCAGGTGAAGCGTGGGTCCGCTCTGCAGCCCGTCTCGTTGGCCACGTGTTAGTAAATTCGAACGCTGATTGGCTCTTTCCATCTCATGTGCGGTTATGGAATGTATGTAAGTGTCTTTCATGCTGGGAAAGTTGGCCCACGCGTGCGCGCATACGCGTGAATGAGCACCCTTGTTGATAGTCTGCATTCCTGTGCCTCACCGCACCAGTCCCGGAGCTATAGTTCGTTCACAAAATATAATCGGGTTATGAAAAAAACTTTAGATTGTATACGCTCATCAGTTTGTACCGTTACAATAGTCATGTTTTAAATTAAGAAAATTCTAGTTAAATAATAATTATAGTTATCTGTTCATAGTAAAAAGAATATATATATAAGAGTAAAAAAAAAGAATGTTTAATGAATGCTAGTTGATGAGAGTAGGAAGGTATGCCATGTATTAAAAAATAGCATCTGCATATCGTGTTAGGAGGAATAGTATTATGTTTTGTAAATGATTAGGAATCATTAAATGTTACATGTTAATTTGTTGTAGTTATGTTTAAAATAGTTCTGTTCCATGAAACTCATGAAATATGTTATAATAACTGTATAAAGAAAGTCAGGTGATCTAGGCCTAATGAGCCTAGAGTGAAAAAACAGTAATTTGTAAAATTTAATATAATAGCAATAGTAAGTGAGAACAAAATGTAGGTAATACTATTAAAATTGATAATATAAATTTAAGGACACCTAATGTATATCAAAAGAACCAGTTATAAAATAATTAATATAAAAACAAAATTGTTAAAACAGTAAATCAGTAAATACTGAACTGAAACTAGTCATCTTTGGTTTCTAATTAAATTATAAAAGAAATGCAATGGAATAATGTTATTATCTTAGGAATTCAAAGTAGTATAAGAAACTTATGCTAATATAAAAAATATTTTATTAATTTTGTAAAATTTCATTAGCAAAATCTAACAATGTAAACAATATTTTCCACCAATAGGAGTATGAGGCTGGCTACCTTGACAACCAAACATTAACAGAAAAAACCGTTAGTCCATTTTTAGATTCAGAGAAGGGCAGATCAAAAATTATATGCAGCTCAATATAATAATTTAAAAGCAATAAATCAAATAGAAATGAAATTGTAATAAACACTAATGAGATGAGGAATAATAATAGTATGACAACAAGAGATTTAATAGCCAGAATTATTTAAAATCGAAAGAAAAATCTACTTAATAAATTATAAAGAAAAACGAACTCAGAGAGAGACAAATCAGATGTAAAGGAATGTGATAAATATAAATTAACTTAACAACTAAATGCAAAAGGACTAATCTACACTGTGACACTTTTTTCACTCAGTAATAAACTTTATATAAACACTCACTTAAGGAATAAACTAGGAACAATCAGTTTATATCTTTATTCACTTTTTAATTTATGGTGATCAATTTATTGGACATTGGAGTCTTTTTCTAAAACGAAATATTAACCTATTCAACAACTTTGAACCAACACTTGTAATATAACCTAAGAAGTAATTTATTAAGAACTGTATAATATTTAAGTTTGTTTTATGTGAAGTTTTGTACTTTCTAAAGACCTCTTGTTCAATTTGTCTGTAATCACAAGAACCCAGCAAAATTAGAAATAATTAAAATAAAACATTGTGAATTTACAAACTTATAAGTCACTGTGAGGGCGGCAATTGTGAATACCCTCACTCTTATCAATATTATTAGCACATATATTTAGTAAGATATAGATAACAAATACCATAATTCGGTATTAATGATACTCACCAATTTCATTATTTGCCGGGCTCATTTTCTTCCTTTATAACTTGTTTTCTACCTAAGGGGTACCAGGGTTCGGGTACAGGAAGATTTTGAAACACAGTTGACGACACAAATGATAACCAGATATTCTTGAAATTAACCATCAAATTTAATTCAATCTAAGGTAGTACACATACAACCATGCGGTCAAAATAGTGACGTCATATGATATGACACAAAACAAAATGGTGGCTACTTTTCCTATCTCTTTTGATTCTCTCTATTTCTTTATCTGTTGAATTAATATTAATGTACACTTTATAGCTGCAGCTTAAAATCATTTATTAATAGTTAATTAGTTACTACACAAACCAATGCCTTCGGCTTATGTGTTATGGCCATACATTCACGCATTCATTCTCACACATTCAACTTCAGACCCGTACATTCTTTTTTATTATCGATTTGGTATTAATGAGCTCATTAACTATAAAAATGACAAAAGGAACTTCTCTGCTTGTTAGGTGGTGGTGTCCATCCGTTGTTGGTGTGAGACTCCCATGGTGATGGTCGGTGTTCGCCTTTAATTCCGCTGAGTTTAATTAGATAGATGTGTGCACTGAATTTACATTTTTTATATATTTATACTGTTAAATAAGATGAGCCTTCATTGCTCCACTACTGTTGATAACATTTTTGTTAGTTAATTTAAAGTATTGTTAAAAAGTTATACACACAACGATACATCGCTGTGGCTCCTCTGAAGAATGGCGTTGAAATGAGAGCGAGGCAAGTGTAATTTCTTGCTTGTGTGTGTGTAGTTCTTACGTCATCCCGCTTTGTCTTGCTGGACAACGCCTCGTTGCACACATTGTACTCAGTGCGTCATTGTTCTTAGCGATGACGGACTAGTGTTATAGCCCAATCATAATACATATTGTGGTACTTCGTCATCAACACCGCCATGGTAGATTTTGCTGTTTTCACGTCCACCGGAGACCTTGGTGTTTTACTCTGGCCGAATTTACGTTGTTCCGTTTCCCAGAGGGACAATGTACCTAACCATTCTGTATGTTTAAAAAAAATACATAATACAACAATGAAAATACCCATAATTCCCATAATTCTGGTACTGAGTCATTCTGTACTGTTACAAACCCCCTCAAGGAAAATTTTTGTGTCGAAACATAAAAAAATTTCCTTGACTCATTCACACTCTCCTAAAAGGATCAGTCTAGATACGTCACCACAACCCCCTGTAACGTTACACAAAAAAAAATTTATCATCACTTACCCTCGGTCCTATGATGCTGGTCGCACCCTCTGACCTTACTGGACTTCTCCTGAGAGATCCCTACACCATAAGGCCATGAGGCACTATACACTCCTGTTCTGACGCTCCAGCCAGCCCAGGACTGCGGTCACAACACCACAAAACTCTGAAACATCCAATACAAAAATTTCAAAATAGTGGTATAATACACTTACATATCTACAACTGATATGTCCCCTTTTAGACGCATTGGTTTGTGTTCGGGCATTGGTTTGTTTTTTAATTCAAAAGTGTCACTTAACCACAACAAGACTTAAAATACATTGATTTTTTACTACCACCAAATTCAACTACTTCCTTGTAAGAAAATAAACAACATATATAGGCAACTATATATAACACAATATATCAATCATTCTTTATTATACCCCAAAATACCTTCACCTAATTATTTCTATAAATTCAACTTACAACTATCATGGCAGACACTTTTCCTTTAAACTTTGTTGCTCAACTTATAAACATTTATCTATTTTGTAAATGGCAGCTTCCTAGAATATTTTATTTAACTTCATTTTTTAACTTTATTTTTTCAACTTTAAAATATACTATCTCTTAACACTTATTATCGTCATTACCCCTGTAACGACCTCCTAGCCACACACTCTACTGCCCCCCAACATAATAAAACATCATAAAACATTGTACATTACATATTAACATTGTTACATTTACCTTACATTAAACAATTTAAATTTATATGATTTGTACCAAACTTTATCACATTACTACTTCATTAACTTTCAATTATTTGACATTTGTTTAGATTCTATACAACAATTTCAAATTTGTCCTTACCTTTCAGTTACAATTACCTTCCTTTGTTACCTCACCTTCCTACCATGAATTCTCCTTTTCTAATCCTTTTATCCTTACTCGTTTGGGTGACTCTCTATTATTCACTACTTTCTCTGTCTTATTTTGGCATCTGTCAACCTAACCTTACTACCCTTTTTTTCTTTTCTACACTAGCCGCTTCTAACCATTAATATATTTTGACACCAATATCTCTATAATAAACCCCTTCATAAATCCCATTTAAAACCTCTGGCACCGCGCCTTTTTTTTTTTTGTACCAGTATGTGTGTATTCCCTCTAACCAACTCATTCCCTTATCGGTTTCTGACCCTTTCAGATAACCCTTTCCGGCACACAACGATCCCTCCTGTCTCAACATCTCTCGTTGGACTCCTACACCAATACCCTTATTACAAAATATCACCATCAACAACTATAAAATTACCACTCACATCACTCAACTCTACATATAATTACTAACCACTGTGTCCCTAAAATATCTAACACCTCTTTATATTTTATCAGCATCTCAACACTTTATTTTTCCTAACTCCCATTAACTCTAACTAACTAACTCCAATGCCCTTATTTGTCACTATTCCCCAAACTCTTTATAACATTTCAACATTAATATACCATTACAAAATTCATCACTTACCTGCTAACAACACCTTTCATATCCAAATACATAATCATCTACTAACCATTAGAATCTGAATTCTCATAATATCCTTTAAAATCATTATTAACTTCCTTCAATTATTTAAAATCGTACAATACATGTTTACATAAAAAAAATACATAAAATACACAACAGTAAAAATACACAAATACATAGACATCAATACACAAAATATACAATTCACATAATCACTAAATCATTTACCATAATCAGTCCTAATCAGTCCATTTTTAAAAACACTGTCCACACAATTAAATGTTCATAACACAATAAACAATTACCCCATATCGTCGAACAATAGTCTTATCTTATATCTATATACATTGCTTATTATTGAATCTCTTATATTAACATCATAAATGCATATACCATTCAAATTTTCATTATTTTCCACAAACTCATTTAATCTGTCATGATTGGTCATTGTCCTGTCACCTCCAGTATAATTCGTCACCACTAGGTATGTTATAAAGTCATTATTTTCATTATCATCTCCTACGATTACTATATCCGCTTCATTATAAGGTAAGTATTTATTATTTTTATTATATATCATCTCTACACCTAACCTTTTCCTAAACTCTTCATAATTTTTCTTTACTTTATATATCTCAATTTCTCTCTTTCTCTCTCTCTCAAAACATTTCTCACCATCATACCAAGCTACACACTCTCTCTCCATATATGCAGGGGACTCTACTGCTTTATCACTGCACCACCTGTGAAGTGCACAAAAAAACCCAGGGACCACTTTATTTGTAGACCTTTTGTCTTCCAAATACGCATTGAAGGCACTCTCGTCCTTCCTAAACACACGTGAAGTCTTTACTTCACCCCCTACTACAACATTAAGGGAAAATTTTACCCCCTGCAACCCCTTTATCTGTAACTTTTCTCTATACTTTCTCTCTAATTCATCAACACTTTTTATAACTTCATTATCAAATTCTACTCCCATTATACTTTTATCACCACTCTCAATACTCACACAATTATTTTCTAACACCAAACTTTCAATTCTATTATCATAATTCTCACCACTTACCTTGTTTTTGTCTATCTCTAACTTGTCCATGTTACAATTTTGTTTCTGTATTTCGTTTTTAAATTTTTCTAATCTCTCTTCTAATTGGTTCAATTTTACATCTTGCACATTATTTTGTTTTTTCAATTCATTTTCGAGGCTATCAAACTTCTCGTCAATCTCTTTTAACACACTATTTTGTGTTTTAATCAATGCGAACAGGTCTTCTAATGATATTTTATTTTCGGCTACTTTAGGTGTTGAGCTAATGTGTCTTTCCCGTAAAATAGATTCTGTCTCTGAATTTTCTATTTCTATGCTATTGTTATTTTCTGCCATTTTGTATTTTAGTATTTAAATGGTTATTTATCTCTATTTGTATTTGACTACGCAATATACTCAACTCGTATTTAACTATTTACCTTTAACAACATAACCTCTCATTCATTATATATCGTCTTCTGTGTTTCTCCATCTATCTGTTTTATATAAATTAATTTTATACAAAGTCCACTGTGAGGGCGACCAATTGTGAATTTAGAAACTTATAAGTCACTGTGAGGGCGGCAATTGTGAATACCCTCACTCTTATCAGTATTATTAGCACATATATTTAGTAAGATATAGATAACAAATACCATAATTCGGTATTAATGATACTCACCAATTTCATTATTTGCCGGGCTCATTTTCTTCCTTTATAACTTGTTTTCTACCTAAGGGGTACCAGGGTTCGGGTACAGGAAGATTTTGAAACACAGTTGACGACACAAATGATAACCAGATATTCTTGAAATTAACCATCAAATTTAATTCAATCTAAGGTAGTACACATACAACCATGCGGTCAAAATAGTGACGTCATATGATATGACACAAAACAAAATGGTGGCTACTTTTCCTATCTCTTTTGATTCTCTCTATTTCTTTATCTGTTGAATTAATATCAATGTACACTTTATAGCTGCAGCTTAAAATCATTTATTAATAGTTAATTAGTTACTACACAAACCAATGCCTTCGGCTTATGTGTTATGGCCATACATTCACGCATTCATTCTCACACATTCAACTTCAGACCCGTACATTCTTTTTTATTATCGATTTGGTATTAATGAGCTCATTAACTATAAAAATGACAAAAGGAACTTCTCTGCTTGTTAGGTGGTGGTGTCCATCCGTTGTTGGTGTGAGACTCCCATGGTGATGGTCGGTGTTCGCCTTTAATTCCGCTGAGTTTAATTAGATAGATGTGTGCACTGAATTTACATTTTTTATATATTTATACTGTTAAATAAGATGAGCCTTCATTGCTCCACTACTGTTGATAACATTTTTGTTAGTTAATTTAAAGTATTGTTAAAAAGTTATACACACAACGATACATCGCTGTGGCTCCTCTGAAGAATGGCGTTGAAATGAGAGCGAGGCAAGTGTAATTTCTTGCTTGTGTGTGTGTAGTTCTTACGTCATCCCGCTTTGTCTTGCTGGACAACGCCTCGTTGCACACATTGTACTCAGTGCGTCATTGTTCTTAGCGATGACGGACTAGTGTTATAGCCCAATCATAATGCATATTGTGGTACTTCGTCATCAACACCGCCATGGTAGATTTTGCTGTTTTCACGTCCACCGGAGACCTTGGTGTTTTACTCTGGCCGAATTTACGTTGTTCCGTTTCCCAGAGGGACAATGTACCTAACCATTCTGTATGTTTAAAAAAAATACATAATACAACAATGAAAATACCCATAATTCCCATAATTCTGGTACTGAGTCATTCTGTACTGTTACAACATAACATATTAACCAGCAAACCCTGAAAACTGTGAAGAGTTGCCAACCGCTGAGCAAATAAAAAACTAAAGTTGGAGCAAAAATATATGTTATAAAAACATTTCATTTTGTTTTAAAAAGGAAATTAAAAAAAAAATAAAAATAAAATACCGTATGGCTTATTATTAACTGTATCTTTAACTTAAGTTAATATTACTAACAATTTATTCATTCATATAGCCAAGGTGGAAATTTTTTACCAAAAATAGAGGTTGGTAACCCCTATTTTTTGGAACGAAATTCGAATTGACAACCAGACCAAGGTGAGTCAAATTAAAGTGAAATAAGAGAAAAGAAGAATCCTTTTAATTGTTTTGGGAAAATAAAACAATTTGGCGCCTTAAATCGGGAAACTAACAACAAATAACATCAGCGAATTAAAGTAAGGTAATAGATTGGCAAAGCAAGGTAAGGCTTCAACGGGTACGACATAGATGGTTTGTAACAATATTTATTGATGCTAAGTACTGTGATACAGACTTATGCTTGACAGTCGACAACTGAAGCAATTTGAAAAAGAATTTCAGATAATACAGGATTACAAAAATCAGAGTCGAATTTTAGACAATAATTTTCAATATTATACGGGGTATTTTAATAACATAATGAAAGAATTAAATATTTTGTGATGACTCAGTCACACACACACGTGCACACTTTGATACACACACACTTCTACTCAACAGCGATGTATAAACATAATTTTTATATTGCTACGACAGCACAGAACAATCTAAGCGTTTATCGAATGCGCCAGAAAGATCTCGATGTAAGCGTGTGGTGTACGTGCTACTAGACGCATTTTGCGAGAATTTTCTCGACTGTGCCAGGCTTCGCTCGGGCGCTCGGACTGTGTCAAGGCCGTAGCAATTACGTAGTTCGCGAGAGATAAGACGCAGTTTGGAAGCTTCTGGTGTGTGAGCGTAACTATAAATACATCGCATCACGGCCTTAGTTTTCAGTTCAATGCGAGATTTTTGACTGTGCGGTTCGAGAGTATTAGTGCGATATATTTACAGAGCGGTTCGAGTTATTACGGTGTACGTTCAAGTAGTTATTAGTGAAGTGATGCATTTTATATTCGGACGGTATAATTGTAATACAGTTGAGTTTTAATATTAGTGGACATTTTATTGGGGATGAACAATTTTCATTTGATTTGTTGTAGACACTGTATTGTTAATTACAAACTGTTTTACTGTAACAATTAAAGGTGTGATTAGTGACTTAATTGGTGTCTTGTACTTATTTTGTTTCCACTGTACCTACGACGATCGAGTAGACCGTCGTAACAGTGGTGTCAGAACTGGGATAGAACGGTTAACAGTGGAAACAGTGTACTTTGTACAAGATGAGTGTGATTCGTAATTAATCGGTAAGCATGGATCCCAGTCAGATGATGGAAACTTTACAAACACTGCTGCGGCAGACACAGGAAGAAGCAGAGAAACGACAGGATGAGAAAGCGGAAGAAGCAGAAAAACGACAGGATGAAAAACGCAGGCAGGAGGCAGAGGAACGCAAGGCAGGAGGCAGAGGCACGTAAGCAGGAGGCAGAGGAACGTAAACGTGAAGCAGGTGACATCATTAATTCATGAACAAAAGCAGATGCAAGAACATACTACCGCAGAATTGGGTCTCCTACGTGGTGACGTAGGTGAATTACGAGGTAAGCTCAACAATCAGATTACCAGAATATCTGACGTAGAAGAATCCATGTCAAATAAAATAACTAAAGTAGAAAAATCTGTCTTGACTGTGGAAGAAGTTATGTCAACAAAAATATCTGCAGTAGAAAACTCAATGGCAAACATAAGAGAACAAATTAAAATTGAAGTTGAACAGTGCATGAAGATTCAACCAAAACAAATTTCTCAACAGACTGTACCAGTGATCAAGACAGAAAAATACACAGAAAATAAGTTAACAGAGAAAGTCACTTTGCCTGCAGTAGGGACAGTTCATGTCAAAGCTCCAACCTGTGACGGAAGCACTCACTGGGCAACGTACCTCCGCCAATTTGAAGCTGCTGCATGCGCAAATAATTGGACAGAAAAAGACAAGGCTGTTTCACTTGTTCTTGCGTTAAAAGGACCCGCGGCAGAACTACTACAGAAAGTGCCACCTGACAGCCAGAACACCTATGCCGAGTTGATAAAAGCTCTGGAATTACGGTATGGTGATAAACATTTGCGAGATGTGTACTGCACCCAGTTGAGAGCAAGGCGACAGCATTCCGGGGAAAGTCTTCAAGAGTTTGAAGCAAGTATCGACAGACAAATTAGACTGGCCTATCCTGAAGCGCCAGAAGATTTTCGAACGCGTTTTGCGATGCAGACATTTACTGCCGGTGTCCGAGATAACGAACTACAGCAAGTGTTACAAATGGCAAGACACCAGAACAGTGCGGACGGCCTGGTACATGCTTTGCAATTTGAGGCCGCCAAATCAGCGTCTGGTTGGACAAATCATAAAGTGCGCGAGCTAAAAGATCGCGACGGCACAGACGATGAGGAAGAAGAACAAGGAACAGAGACTCGACGGTCGGCGCCACAGAATAAAATAAGAAAGGATGGAAGACCGAAGTGTTATCGATGTGGGAAACCTGGACATCTACAACGAGATTGTCGGGTTAGAATTCAGCAGCAGGGAAACGAGCAATAGTCGGTGCAACGGGGCGTGTGCTGACTAACTGGAGGAACGAAGCCCCTAGAGAATACGCAATTTCTACGCTTCAGAAAAACACCGGGAGCTTGGTAGTTACCGGATTTGTTCAAGAAAGGCCAACCTCGATTACAGTTGACACAGGCGCAACAGTTTCTATTGTGCGCCCCGACGTCGTGAAAGATCTCAAGCCAATCTGGTGCTCTTGCAGCTTGCGAACAGATACTGGACGGCCTGTAAAAGTGTATGGAAAAGTGGAGATACACCTACGCCTCGGTAGACTTGAGTTTAATCATCAAGTACTTGTTGCAGACATTGTGGATGAAGCAATTCTTGGGGTGGACGTTATGAACGCATACGGATTTATAGTCGACTTCAAAAACAATGTCTTGAGAATCGGAGGCGAAGAGGTAATGCTATCAACAATGACGACAGCAGGAAAATCGATGGACGTCATAAACCAAGTGGCCGTAACTGTTCCGCCAAACTCCGAAAAGATCATCATGGTTAGAACTGCGGTAGATACTAGGGGCAATCAGTGCTCTATATTCGAACCCCAGGTAGTCAGCACACCGGGCATACTAATTGCCAGAAGTTTAGTAAAACCTGACGAAACTGGAAATGTACCTATTAGAGTGGCGAATATTTTTGATCAAGCTATCACTTTACAAAGCAATACGCTCCTAGGCAAATTGACTCCTGTGGCCTGGGTAGCCGGAATAACGCAACGAAGACCCAGTTCTTCGGATACTTCTAAATTACCAGAGGAACTGCAAGAATTATTGAACAGATCTTCTAACGACCTCTTAAGTGGTGAGGTAAAAGAACTCGGACAGTTTTTACACGAATTCAAAGATTGTTTTGCAGTTCGGGGACAGTCACTGGGAAGAACCTCTCTTGTGCAACATCGCATCAATACCGGGGACACAACACCGATACGCCAACCTCCTCGAAGGCCTCCATTATCTAAACAAGAGGAGATGTCTCGGTTAGTACAGGACATGTTGACAGAGGGAGTAACTGAACCTTCGTCAAGTGCTTGGTCTTCCCCTGTAGTGCTGGTAGCGAAGAAGGATGGTAGATTGCGTTTCTGCGTAGACTACCGGAGGTTAAATGACGTTACAAAGAAAGACTGCTATCCATTACCTCGCGTTGACGATACACTCGACACGTTGTCCGGAGCACAGTGGTTTTCCACATTGGACCTGAAGAGTGGATATTGGCAAGTGGGTCTTCATCAAGAAGGCAAGGAAAAGACCGCTTTCTCGACCCCAAGTGGCTTATTCCAATTTAACGTCATGCCATTTGGACTCTGTAATGCACCGGCAACATTTGAGAGATAGATGGACCTGATACTCCGAGGCCTGACGTGGAAAACTTGCCTTGTTTACTTAGACGATGTCATAGTGATCGGGAAGACTTTCGAAGATCATTTGGAAAACCTTAAGGAAGTTCTAACTAGAATTCATGGTGCACAACTGAAGCTGAGCCCGAAGAAGTGTTCTCTATTCCAGAAGGAAGTACAGTATTTGGGCCATCTGGTTTCGGCAGCGGGCGTTAGCATGGATCCTAATAAAGTAGACACCGTAAGAGACTGGCCAGTTCCGAAGAATAAACACGAAGTTCGGAGTTTCCTGGGGTTATGCTCATATTACCAACGTTTTGTGAAAGGCTTCGCTACTATTGCTAAACCACTACATGAGCTAACGGAAAATAAATGAAACTTCCAATGGTCGAGAGAGTGTGAACAAGCATTTAGAACGTTGAAGATCGCATTATGTTCGCAGCCAATTCTCGCTTTTCCAGCTTCAGAAGGGAAGTACATCGTAGACACAGACGCAAGCAATACTGGTCTAGGAGCAGTTTTGTCTCAAGTGCAGAACGGTGAAGAACGAGTAATAGCGTATTACAGCAAGATGCTTTCTAAACCAGAGGGAAATTATTGTGTTACAAGAAGAGAGTTGTTGGCAATTGTCAGAGCCTTGGAGCACTTCCATAAATACCTCTATGGGAGAGAGTTTTTACTACGTACCGACCATGCTGCACTTGCATGGCTCTTGAGATTTAAAAATCCGGAAGGACAGTTGGCAAGGTGGCTCGAACATCTGCAAGAGTACAACTTCAAGGTACAACATCGGCGGGGGCGCCTGCACGGTAATGCAGATGGCTTATCACGAAGACCATGCCCGGAAGACTGCCGACATTGCCACAGAAAGGAAGAACAAAACTCAAGCGAACATGTTCAAGCCATCACTGTAGATTTCCTGGCTGATGGCTGGACAACACAAGACTGTCGACAAGAACAGATGACTGATGAAGACATTGGACCGATCTTGACAGCAAAAGAGGAAGGTCGCCGCCCGGATTGGCAAGATATCTGCCATGGTTCCGAAGTGCTGAAGGGCTACTGGGCACAATGGGAATCTCTCACCTTAGAAAACGGATTGCTGAAAAGGGCTTGGGAAAGTGCAGATGGACGAGACGTGGTCATGCAGTTGATAGTTCCCCGAAGTAAAGTGCAGTCTGTTTTGAAGGAGATGCATGATGGAACATCTGGAGGCCATCTTGGCGTTAAGAAAACCCTTGACAAAATACGGAAGCGATTCTATTGGCTTCATCTTCGCCACGACGTAGAGGAATGGGTTCGGACGTGTGAAATATGTGCTGCAAGCAAGGGCCCACAAACCAGAAGCAGGGGAAAAATGAGACAGTATAACGTTGGACAACCTTTCGAGAGAATTGCCATAGACATTGCTGGACCATTCCCAGTTACTGACGATGGAAACCGGTACATCATGGTTGTAGGTGACTACTTTACTAAGTGGGTGGAAGCCTACGCAATTCCAAATCAGGAGGTTACCACTGTGGCAAAGCAGTTAGTTCACAACTTCTGTTGCCGTTATGGAGCCCCTATGGAAATCCATACGGATCAAGGGAGAAATTTCGAATCAGGAGTGTTTAAAGAATTATGCCGTCTACTTGGAATTCGAAAGACCAGGACAATGCCTCTGCATCCTCAGTCGGACGGGATGGTTGAGAGATTCAACAGGACACTTGAGCAGCATCTTTCGAAAGTTGTTAACGAGAACCAAACAGACTGGGACCAACGTATACCACTATTCCTTATGGCGTATAGGTCATCAGTACATGACACAACCGGCATGACTCCAGCAAAATTGGTGTTTGGGCGGGAGATTCGTCTTCCTGGGGACTTGATGTTTGGATCACCTGAGACTCAGTCCCAAGAGCCAAAGAACTATTCCTCGCAATTAGAAAACCAACTGCGAGAAATCAATCGCTTGGTAAGAGGACGGCTGAAGATTGCCAGTGATAAAATGAAAACTCGGTATGACATTCGCAGCAATAGTGTGGGTTTCCAAGAAGGAGATCAGGTCTGGTTGTTCAATCCAAAGCGCCGTCGTGGTCGCTCACCTAATCTTCAGTCTAACTGGGAAGGACCCTACACTGTGAAAAAAAGAATTAACGATGTTGTTTATTGGATTCAACAGGAAGGACAGCGAAAGTTCAAGGTCGTCCACCTAGATCGCCTGGCTAAGTACAAATTTAGAGACGCTTTGCCAGTTCGGGACGAACAGGCTTAAGGAGGGGGCAGTGCTACGACAGCACAGAACAATCTACGCGTTTATCGAATGCGCCAGAAAGATCTCGATGTAAGCGTGTGGTGTACGTGCTACTAGACGCATTTTGCGAGAATTTTCTCGACTGTGCCAGGCTTCGCTCGGGCGCTCGGACTGTGTCAAGGCCGTAGCAATTACGTAGTTTGCGAGAGATAAGACGCAGTTTGGAAGCTTCTGGTGTGTGAGCGTAACTATAAATACATCGCGTCGCGGCCTTAGTTTTCAGTTCAATGCGAGATTTTTGACTGTGCGGTTCGAGAGTATTAGTGCGATATATTTACAGAGCGGTTCGAGTTATTACGGTGTATGTTCAAGTAGTTATTAGTGAAGTGATGCATTTTATATTCGGACGGTATAATTGTAATACAGTTGAGTTTTAATATTAGTGGACATTTTATTGCGTATGAACAATTTTCATTTGATTTGTTGTAGACACTGTGTTGTTAATTACGAACTGTTTTACTGTAACAATTAAAGGTGTGATTAGTGACTTAACTGGTGTCTTGTACTTATTTTGTTTCCACTGTACCTACAACGATCGAGTAGACCGTCGTAACAATATAAAGACAATATAAATATAATTTTTTTACTCAAGTTAAAAATACTGTGCAGTGTATGGTTAAGCATATACAAGTCCGGTTTTATAAAAATGAAAACAGGAAGAGATTTTTTAGTCTTTCTTACGGTACATTGTGTGGTAAGTAACATTAAATAATAAACATTCTTCTAATTATTTAATTTTATTTAAGATTTTAATCATAAAATAATTTACTGAATTTATATTAATTTCGATAACTGCGAATAAATTTTGTCTAAAATGTTATGGCAGCACTGTATTGAATGGTGTGGAGTGGGATGAGGAAGCTTCTGTCTGGTTTTAGGCCACCATTAAAGGCAGCTCTGCATCTAACAGCATAAAAAGGCCTATACAAATTGTTCACTGTAATATACCATAATCAACTAAATCGTGTAGTAATGTGTGAAAATAAAAATACAGCTCTATAACCTTACTAATAAATTACATTAAATTAAATACACAATTACTGTACCTTCCACCACTAGGTGCTTGAAAATGAACACTCTCTATGTTTGGATGAAATCTCTTAACAATTTCTTTAGATAACTCAGGATCAGGAAACCTAATGACAATAGATTTATCTCCCGTCACTTTCTGGTATTCCATTTCAACAGCCAGTGCTTTTTCTGCATCTTCCCTGTTCCATGGACGTGATGTAAATCCTTGTGTAGTAGCAGTTCTACGTTTCTTTTTTCCAACACGTTCAACCACTTCTTCCATACCTCTAGGTTTACTACCAGGACCACTGCCTGGAATAACAGAAACTCCACCTCCTCCATCCTGCAAAATATAACTATTCTAGAACACTTACAAGTCAAGTTATCATAATATTTTATAAAATTAAAGTGAATAATAGAACAGAAGCAACTGTTTGAGAATACTGGATGTATCAAATAATTGAAAGTAATGGATATATCCCATAGAAAACTTTAAGACTAAACAAGCCAAAGATTATGGAAAGACAACATACCAGTTTAAGGAAAACATTACCTTACAACAAAATGCAAAACTGAATTTGCTTGAATTTAGCCAATCATGTTGAAAATATGTGGAAAAATGACCTATTTAAATATTGTCAACAAGTGACATGTCATATCATATCATATAATGAACCAAGGCAATAACAATAATGCACAGAGATCAAAGCTGGGGTAGGAAGGCAGTATAGAAAGAGAAGACAAGTGGAGGATAGCTGTAACTGACAAAGTTTATTTCAGCATGCCAGAAAATTGCATGATATTCACAAATTGTAACACTCTTCATAGCATATGTTTAGCAAAAATACAAAAAATGACTTCATAAATGATTTTCTAAATTATTAAACCAATTCTAATTTTTACAAAATATATCTAGAAAACAAAACACTTATGTAAGGCCCCTACAATATTCATCTGTGAATGCTTTTACAGGAGTTTATCTCTTCACATTCACAGTGTATCAGCAAAATCCATCCTTTTCAGACTCAATTTGTGATTTATTGAAAATTAAACTTTCTGTTGCACTGTAATTCTCAATATAATCTCCATCACTTGATATTTTAAAACAATCACTACCTGAATTAAACAAAAAATTATTTATCACTGTTTATGATGATTTAACAATGTACTCTTTTCATTTAACTCGCATTATTTCACAGCATATAATGAAAACTTTCTGATTGTGTTGTAGCTTTTTACATGTTTTAATGACATTTTTCTCACACTCTGACAACTGTTTTGTGTTCTTAAGTTAGTATAAAATGAGCTTTGTACACTATATGAGTAAAAATAAATCTATTTTCACAGAGAAAAATTGATACATAACACGCTTAAAAAATTATTCCATTTATCTGTAACTAAAATATACTTCTATGAATATACCATAAATTCGTTGTAGTGTTGTTTAATTTTCAATTAAAATAAACTAGATATCAAGTGGTTTAAAACATATTTTGCTGTGAGCTCACCGCAGCTACTCCTTCCTGAGGAGGTTGAGGTGGAGGAGGCACAGATGTGTTTGGTGGCCAAGCCTGTGACATGTGATGTTGATAGTCTGGTCCATCCATGAATGGTGCCCTTCCCGTCCACTGCAAAATGACAAACTTGTGACTCTTCAAAAACTCTCAACCACAATATAAACTATGGTTTGCTCCTCAATTTAACATGGACAAATCTTATCTAACGTCCATATTCCACATAATATTTATTCCTATATGTTCTGTCTGACTTTGAAAAACAATTACATTATTAACATGTGTCCTCCATCCAAACCTGCTACATAAAACTCCCCTTAAGATATAGCTTCATCAGTCTATAGCAGGAATTAAACTGCACATTGGTAATAAACAGAAGTTTTGTATTATAAAACTGTTGGTTAATAACAATTCATTTTATTTTACTACACATTAATATATATCTTTATAAAAATCTGTAACTGCTGTTGACTTTTTTCCTATTCAGTATACTTCTTACGCATCACATTATCAATTATTAATAATTCCATGGTAACCAACCAACAAACACAAAACATCTTTTTTTTTTGTAAGTAGCCATAAAAATAAAACCTTTCCCTTTATTATTATAAAACTGAAACTGAACGGAACTTTCTAATTTTATTAAATCCTTAATGTTTAGGTGGTATAACAGTTGGTTCAAATTAGAGTATATTTCCATGACACAACCTCATTTTGAAGTAGTCAAACTCACTTTTGACACAACCTCTTTTTACTTCAGTCACATATTTATATGACTTTATTTCAGTAACTTTATTTGTATTTCTACTTTTTTCATAGTCAATAATTATTTCTATACTTCATGTTTTGGTTTGTCCATTTTGTATTTAAATATCTCTTCAAAATAATATTCTGTCTCAAAAATGTTTTGTAGTCATCTTCAATTACACAAAATCTTGGAGGAAAATTGACAAGTTTTAAGATGCTGACTTTGTTTCATCTCCTTGTAAACTTGTTTCACAATGTATTCTGTAACTTGCAAAATAATTTTGTTTGTACTGTCAAATTACTTTTTTAATTTTAGCTGGGTGTTTGTTCACACTCTACTGTGTGAATCAGTTATATGTTTGAGCAGTTCATAACATACTGCCAAACTGTTTCAAGATATTCTCTTTTAAAGTAAAGGAAAATTGGACTGTTCTGTAGTTTCTACAGAAACTGAAATGGAGATCCTGTAGTATAATAAGTATAATCACAATCTGCTTTCTGAATTAATAACTTACTGAAGACAACACATTTTTGTTAACATCTTGTTTATTTTCAATTGAAAATACTTTATACTCTTTGTTGTCTTCAATGTTGTATAACCTTGGAGGGAGTCTGAAGTATTTTTAAGAAGTTTGCTCTTTTCTATTTCCTTGTAAATTAGTTAGTTGTTTTTCCTTCTCTTGATAAGTGCTGTTTGAGGATAGTTAATACTCTGAGTATTTCACCATGTACATTAACAGTCTTCTATAATTTATCTTTGAAGCAAGAAAGTGGAACTGCTCTAAAAAATATCTACACTAACTGAGATAGATTTCCATGGTTCAATAAATATAACTAAAAACATATTTCTTATCACTTGCTTCTCAAATCATTGATTTAATGAGACCAAGATACTTTCACTTTCATGCTGTTGACTTTGCACTGAAAATACTTGTGTTGCATTCTTTGGTGAAAATTTTGAAAAAAATTGTTTCAGAAGTACTATTGATCAACAACAGTGGTTCCCAAACTTATTATGCCCATGGACCCCTTCTCATAGCAAAAACCTGACCATGAACCCCCAAGTGAAATAACTACACAACTGCATAATAGCAAAATTACAAATTTAACTTTGATATCTTGAATGGTGAATGGTGACGTAAAAATAAAATATAAATAAAACATTCTGATATTTAAAGTAGTATTTATTGAAATAATAACTTTTGTTTTAAAATACAAAAACACATTATTTTTCAATGAGATGGGTGAACCTGATGGGATGATATGAGATTATTTATGTTCGGCTCGATGTTTGTGAGTAACATTCGTAAGTCTCCACAAGCACTAATTTGCAGTCGGTTTCTTTTTTTCGTGATGAGGCTTGTAACTGCACTGAATCCACGTTCTACTAAATAGGAAGACGGGAAAGCAATCAATAGCTTCTGTACAGTGGCCCATAATGCAGGATATAAAATTGGTATCTGTTTTTGTAACCAGAATTTGTGGTATCCTTATTCAAACATTGGTTTCAGCTCCTCATTTGTGGATAATTCAATAAGTTGCTCCTGTATTAATATGGATTCATCTGAGTTTGTGGGTCTACTTGCAAAAGGGTCCAACACCCAATCGGGGATGCCCAAGTGACGAATGTCTTCAAATCTTTGGCTGAGGTCAGAATGAAGAGCCGTAAAGTGTTGACAATAAGCAAGCAAATCTTCATCTCGTTTTTGCAATTTTGAAAGATTTGGAAACTGCGAGCATTCTCGTGTCCCCAAGTTTTGTTTGTACAGAAAAAATTTTGCAACAAACGCAGATATTATACTTTTAGTTTAGATTAAATTTAATTGATCACCTTGTAACTTCAAATTGGTTTCGTTAAATTTGGCAAATAAGTAAGTCAGTCATACAAGCTGTCATTTTTTGAATTAATTAAATTGAGCCGCAAATCATTGTCTTTGCTTTCCAGGAATTCCAACACTGAATCAAAGAGTGCATAAAATCTATCCAAACATGCACCTTTAGATAACCAACGACCTTCCGTGTTAAGTAGTAAACGATTATAATCGTCATCATTTTCCAAACAAAGTTGAGCTAATAATCTCTCACTTAAGGCATTCCTTTTGATTTTATTAACTGCTCTAATGACATAATCTAGTGAGCTATTCAAGCGTTCACTAAGATTTTTGACGACTAAATGTTGTCGATGAATGACACAATGTACAGATAATATATTCGGTATAGCTTGTTTTAAGTATGCCAGAAAGCCTCGGTGTCGTCCTACCATTGCCGGAGCACCATCAGTAGCAACGGAGACGATATTACTCAAGGGTATAATTTTTGCATCGAAAAAGTTTTGTAATTCATTAAATATTGTTTCACCTTTCGTATCAGTTTCCAAACATTTGGCAAATAACAATTCTTGGGAAATTTTTTCTTCTTTTACAAATCTCACATAAGCTAAAAGCAAAGCTTCGTTTCCTGCCAAAGTTGACTCGTGAAGCTGTATAGAGAATTCAGATGTTTTCAGTAATCCCCCGTCAACCGCGGGTTCTCCAACCGCGGAATTAATTTATACACTGTTTTATAAATGCACAGTAGTTTCCAACCGCGGGGCTTGAATTCGCTTATACGCGGTTTGTAGTAGCATCCGCTAGGCAGCACTTCGTGCACACATATCCCTTCAAATCGGATTGAAGTCAGTCAGTCGTGCGTTGCTCTTCTGCCGTGACGTATTGCGTGTTCTTTAGTTTTTAGTGTGCGTTGTTCTTATTATCTAGTGTTAATTTACTCTTTTATAAACTATCCTCTCGTCATAATGTGTTCCAAACGTTCGGAAAACATAATTGGCGGTGATAAGCTAGCCAAAAGGGCTAGGAATGTACTACCGCTGGAGAAAAAGCTCGATGTTTTGAACAGGTTAGGGCACGGCGAGAGTGCTGCGTCTGTGGCCAGGTTAATGGCTGTCAACGAGTCAACTATAAGAACAATAAAAAAAGTGAGGAAACAATAAAAGCTAGTGTTGCTAGTGGAACTGCTTCTAGTGCTAAAGTTACCTTTATGCCTCATGATCCCATTATTGAAAAGATGGAAAAGGCACTTAATGTTTGGATCGAAGGCCAAACACAAAAGAAAGTTCATTTAAGTAGCTTAGTTATACATGAAAAGGCACTGAGAATATACAAACATTTAAAACAAGGTGTTGGCCAATCTAAATTTCAAGCTAGTAAGGGATGGCTCGTCCACCGCCATAGCCTTCACAATTTGAAAACAGTGGGAGAAACAGCCTCAGCTGACCATAGCACTGCTGAGAGTTATCCTGAACAATTAAAAAAATTAATTGAAGATAAAGGATATTTGCCGGAACAGGTATTTAACGCAGATGAAACAGGTCTGTATTGGATGCGCATGCCCAAGAGGACATACATCTCTAAAGCTGAACGCTCTGCACCAGGTTTCAAGGTCTCGAAAGACCGTATCACCCTGCTCTTGTGTGCTAATGCTTCTGGTGACTGTATGGTGAAACCAATGTTAGTGTATCGATCGCTGAACCCACGTGCCTTGAAAGGAAAAAACAAATGTCATCTTCCAGTGTTTTGGCGTGCAAACAAGAAAGCATGGGTGACAGGTGCATTGTCAATGGACTGACTGAATACCTGCTTCGTTCCTGATGTTGAACGGTATCTATCCAAGGAAAACTTAACCTTCAAGGTTCTCCTGATCTTAGATAACGCTCCAGGACACCCTGAGGCTCTCCAGTTCGCCCATCCAAATGTTGAAGTTGTATTTCTGCCCCCAAATACTACTTCACTCATACAACCAATGGACCAAGGAATTATCGAAACATTCAAGCGATACTATACACGACGCACATTCAACAGGATACTGGAAGCTATGGAGAATGACCCAAGTCTGACAGTCACTAATTGCTGGAAACTGTTCAACATCACTGACTCCATCACCATTATTAAAGACTCTCTTAATGAAGTAAAACAGTCAACTTTGAATGCCTGTTGGTCCAAGCTGTGGAAGGAGTGTGTTAATCAACGTTTGCAACACAAACTCCCAGCCGTTAAGGATATTGTAGATGTTGCAAGACATCTGGGAGGTGAAGGATTGGCAGACATGAAAGATGACGACGTCGAAGAACTTCTTCAGTCACACAAGGAGGAGTTGAATGAAGATGAATAGGAAGAAATAATACGATCGAGTGAGGATGAGGATGATGACGAGGAGGACAAAGAAGAACAGAGAGAAATGACGTCTTCTAGCCTAAGCAAAGGAATACTTTTGGCTAACAATCTCGCTGAATTTTTTCTTGACATCGATCCCATCATGGAGCGGAGTATAAAATTCAAACGGGGTTTGGAGGATTTATTATCTCCATACAAGCAGCTTTAGAAGGAGTTTCAAAATAAAATGAAGTAGACTTCTCTTTTATGCTATTTTAAATCATCTGGTGGCAAGTCAACTGACGTCCCTCACCCTTCCACAAGTGCCAATTCCCATGCCTCGATTTAAAATTGTTTTGATTAAAATTGTGCGTTTAAATTGTTTGTGTGTTAAAAATTGTTTTTATTTTAAAATTTTAAGTTGAAAATTGTAGTAAGCTATAAAACTGGACTTACTTAGCACTAAAAACTGGCCGCTATTTTTTCCTTGTCTTAGTGGCTTTTTCGTTATATGTAATGTAATACAGTATGCATTTTAAAAATTTTGAAAATTTTTATAATTTAAGTAACTGTCAGCTATTTGAAATCATTGGACTGGTTTTATACATTCGAACAATGTAGTGTATACTGTATAATAAAGAGTTGTACAGTATTTTATATTTCTGGCTTTGTTTCAGATTCCCCTAACCTTACTTTTCCCATATAAAGTTAACTTCACCAACCGCGGATTCACTAACCGCGATGTTTTGTAGGAACCTAACCCCCGCGGTTGGCGAGGGAATACTGTACTCACATAAAGAATTTTCTACGTCCTGAGCCATTTCGTCAATCCTTCTTTGTACTGTATTATTACTCAGTGGAATTCTTCTTATAATGTCGGAAGCTGGTTTATGCAGCAGGGTGCGTATTACCTCACTTACAGCTGGTAGAATAAGTTCTTCACCAATGGTGTGCGGCTTTCCAGACTTTGCAATCAGTAAAGAAATGTTATAATAAGCACGCAGTCCATCATCGTCTCGCTCAGATGTTGTCAGGAAGAGTTGTTGCAATGACGGTGTTTTCAAATATTTTTCTTTGACTGTTTAAAAAAAAGTTAAATCTTTATATTTTTTGTTGCTATGGACTTTTGTCAAATGTTCCTTAAGCTTAGAAGGTTTCATTGATTCGTTTGTCAAAGTTTTATTGCATAGAAGGCACATAGGTAAAGTACTATTTCTTGGTAACAGAATAAAGCCATATTTTAAATATTCAACACTATATTGTCTGCATTTTTTCTTCGGCTCACTCATACTGTTATCTGTAAAAAAGGGCACAAATTTAAGAGATATAAGGGTAAAATGTTAAGTAAGTGTCACATATTATATAGGTACACATTTTTTACTATAAATTTATGACTATGGCCATTTATTTACGAGACTTAAATAATTAAAATGTGTTACTGCATAAAACACAATGTAATTTTTAATTTTTAAAATTGGTCGCGCGAAATTATTTTTCAAGAAAAATAAATAATTAAATTGTCAAATAAATAAATAATAATAAATAAATAATAAAATATAATATTGATAAATATTATATAATAAAACTATTAAATAAATTAACTTTAACAAAAGTATAACTTTGCTTAAATAAATTTAATATACAAGAAGATATCAAATGTATTCAAAAATACTTACGTAACGTACGCTATCTTCATAACAATAAAAAAAAATACTGCTTTTTGTTCAAAACTAGGAAAATTTGTTGCATGCACTTCACATCACGCACAAAACAGAATTAAATTGTTGATTAGATGCACGACTCTTTTATAGTGCCATATTTTAGACAAGCTATTACATGAAAGAAAATTGTCCTGTAGCGGCGAGATTCCGTTCCTGTTCAAACCTGCATAGATAGATAGGCGGCCGTGGTCGGCCTGGCTCCCACCGTGCGATGCTTGTCGTTACTTGTATTTTATGTACCTATCTATACTTATATTTTACTCAGGACGTAAAAATGGCTACCAATTTATTTATTGCTATTTATATTTAACTTTCATAATAATGAAAATGGGTCACAATTATTTTACTTTATATTAAACTTTTCGCGGACCCCCTGATGTTGTCCACGCACCCCCAAATTAATTTTGATTTGCCACGGACTCCCTCAGTGGTTCCAAGGACCCCTGGGGGTCTGTAGGAACCACTTTGGGAACCACCGATTTACAATAACACCAAAACAAAATGCAAGTAATACGATAATTGTCCTAAAACCAGCCTGGAAAACAACTTAATAAATCCAAATATTTTTTACCACTGTATTCAATAATTCCAATTTCCACTTTGATGAAAGATGTATGTTCAGCGTTTCATAATTTGGGGTATGATATTTTGGTCTCACTTTTACTAAACTGAATGGACAACAGCTAATTTTAAATTCCAGAAGTTACTGTTGATCAAAATAAAAACATTTCTTGAAACTCCTTTAGAGTTGTAACGGGTCAAATAAAAGGATTTTTATTTTATTAAATTTGGGGGATTTATTAAAAAATATTTTAAATTCATTGTCCATCTGTGTGACCAGTCCACGTGTCTGAATGAAAGCATTGCGTTAACCAAGGAACAGTACGCCTTAACTGTTGTGCAACCTTTACAAAAGAATGTGCCCGGTGTCGATTCTAAGAACTTTACATTTGTGTGACGTCCGCGCCCAAACGCACCACCCAGCAGGTGCGCAGACAGACGCGGAATTGTTGGACGCAAAATGGATTAGAGAAGAATCTCTGTTCGCTTCGTTAACCATGCTGGAGGAAATAAAGCTAAGCCCGGCCCATTTTGGTGACGCAGAACAGTGCTTACGGAATATCGTCGACATCCCGCACTAAAAAACTCCGATGTGTCATGTGTACAGCCACTAAACTTGGACAACAAAGGCTGTGCGGCGACGAAATTTGTTTCGCAGGCATGGCATTGATGTCCGGCATCATGCAAAAAAGCAGTCCACGGAAAACCACAACAGCTAACGGATGCAGATAGTGCCGCGTGGACCCGGTCGGCCTGAACTTTATAAAATATGAATAACTAAGTGTAATACTGCCTTCATACTGACCGGGACCCAAGGAAATAATGGGCTTACCACATGTATAACGGGCGAAGTGAAGTTGTCAGCGACAAGTTAATTAATGTGCATTGAATCGGTGAGATAAGAAACACGTGTCCGGCCGGAGTCTCGGTAGTGAACAGTTAAATCGCAATGATTTTGTAAAATAAAAACAAGGGGTAAGGTGTTAATATAGTGTGTGTGTGTGTGTGTGTGTGTGTGTGTGTGTGTGTGTGTGTGTGTGTGTGTGTGTGTGTGTGTGTGTGTGTGTGTGTGTGTGTGTGTGTGTGTGTGTGTGTGTGTGTGTGTGTGTGTGTGTGTGTGTGTGTGTGTGAAGGCAGACTGGGCGGTCTGATGTATGTATTAAGGTAATTAAGGTAAGATGGTAATATAAGATAGAATAGTAATTGTATCAATCATGTAGCGAATAGCGGAAAACCATGATACTTATATTTCATTCCAAATTTTAAAGAAATAGTCTAACAAAAGTTTTTTTTTCTCTCTAAAGTAAAGAAATAAAATCATAATTCTCTCCAAATAATGCGTACCGTAAGTTATTCCAATAACCCGTAAACCACGTTTTGTAACGGGCCTATTTTTGGGGTAATAAAGCAGTTTGTATTTTTTTTTTCATAAAACAAATAGCATTTTTTACAATGATTGGGACAAAACGTATAAACGAAAGGTAAATTCAGTGGTTGCGACGGAAGCGACAGTGGCAGCACTGCTGTTGACATTAAATACGTGAAAATTATTGAAGCGAACAGAATTAATAAGCTGGAATTGTGCCAAGGGCAGCTTCAAGGACATACAAACAGCATAAACAAATTATGTAACGAACATCAGACCATCTTACGTCAGAGACGATCCCCATTGTGGAATGCAGTTGTGTAACAAAACAGTCTGCTGGCGTAGTGATACAAACATAAAAAACAATAAGAATTGGTTATATAACCAAGGCCGCTTCACAAAATAGCGCCGGTGGCCGATTCCCAGTCTGAAATAACAACTCGCGCGAGTAACACCTATAAGTTCCGGAACTAAAATTGCGGGCGCCCGCATGCACGTAAAAATGTAAAAAGTGAAGTATTCAAATTCTAACTTAAATCAGAATGAAATAACAGTTTTAAAAAACATGTAAAGCCAGTGAAAGTTAAAAAATAATCGATGTAGTGCGTGTGGAGCAATATGACGTCTTTTGGACTGATTTGCAAGATAAGTAACAAAACGGGGGGCAGAACAATCTTTAAATAAGGGCAAACACTCAAAATTTTAATATGATTATCATATTTCTAAAAACGAGATCTCTAGGGGAATTGAATGATTGTGTGTGTGTGTCTGTGTGAGAGTATAGAAACTATATAAATTAAGAAGGCTGGTTTGTGTTTCAAAAAATTATTTCTATTTAATATCTTGATTTTTTTTTTGTTATTTAAAAAGTTTATACTAGGTTTCAATTTTATTTCATGTGAGTTTTTTAGAATGAGAGCAGAAAGTGGTGGAGAGACAAATCAATTTAACAAAAATAAAGTCGATCAGGTGGCAGATAATGAGGTAAGTAAAGATGATTTGAGTGAATCTAATAAGACGCGAATGATAAAGATGATGATTAAGATGTGCCAGGAGATGCTAAATTCGCAAGAACAAATGATCAATTATATGAAAAAACAAAACGAGGAGTGGAGAAGAGATAGATGTCAATTAAAGGAGAGTACAGAGGTTAAACCAAAACAGGTAAGTGGTAATAATGTCTTTGATAATAGTGAAGAAATAATTAACCAGGTGAGTGATAAAGATAATGAGTTAATCAATAATAGTGACAAAATAGTGGAAGAAATAGTGTTGACTAGTGATGATAATAAGGGTAATTTCAATTCTGAGGTAAGTAGGAGTGAAATTATGATAATATAAGTGAAAATATGATGTTAAAAAATAATGGAGTAAATATAGAGAGTACTGATGAAGTTTTAGAATGTAATAATGGAATGTCAGTATGTGTTAATGGATTAAAGAGAGAGAGTGAAGAGAGTTATGTTGGGGGTATGAAGCAGGGGATAAATTTTCCCCATATTTATGGTGAACCAAGGTGTTCACAAATATTGTTGTTGAAGGGTAAGAGTCCCTTGTTCTTGGAAGACATGAGGTCTTTGAATTGTTCCCCGAATTTTTATAAATTAGCACCCTCTGCATGGAGTGAGAGAGAAAGTGCGATATGGTGTTATGGTGAGGGAGATTTCGATAGAGAGTTGTGTATTGAGAAAGAGATAGAATTATATAAGTTAAAAAGAAACTATGACGAGTTGAGAGAAAGGTTAGAAGGGGTGAATATATTAAAAATGTGGTACTAGAGAATAAGTTAACAAATGATAATGATGATGTCGAAAATAATAAAAATAATATTGAGAATGGTAATGTATTTGAAAAGGTAGTATCAGAGAGTGATACGTTGAAAATAAATAGTGAGAGTACTGATGAAGTTGTAGAATGTAATAATGGAATGTTAATGTGTGTTTATGAGTCAGAGAGAAAGTGGAAAGATAGTATAGTGGTAGAATGGGGGCAGAGGGTAAATTTTCCCCTTATTTGTGATGAACCAGAGTGTTCACAAGTGGTATTATTGGAGGGCAAGAGACCCTATTTTATGAAAGATTTAAGTTGTTTTCCTTTTTTGTATAAGTTTATACCCTCTGTGTGGAATGATGTTAAAAGTATGAGATGGGGTTGTGATGAGAGAAATTTAGATAGAGAGTTGTGTGTTGAGAGAGAGACAGAATTATATGAATTAAAGAGAGATTATGATAAGTGGAAAGAAATGTTGAAGTGTGTTTGAACAATAATAATTTAATGTATGATGAAAGAGTAACTGACCCGATACTGAATATAATTATTAATGGAGACTGGACAGAAATAAACAATGTTGACTTGGTATATGATTATTATGATAAAATGAATAAACTGAAATTTTATGGTCATGACACACAAGATAGCCATATGTGTGCAAATAAATTTGAAAATTGTTATTTGAAACAAAGATTAATTTTTGACGATGGAGGTTAAACAATAAATGGACAATTTTAAATATTATGTTTTATGGTTCAGACCTCGCAACCTTGGACATTGAAGTGTGATATAACTGAATAATTAATGATGAAGATTTGTAAATAAATGTTTAGTGAATTTAATTGTGTGTATTGTAAAATGTTAGGTAAACAAGGTGTATGTAGGTAATTGTTGTGAGAATAATAATATTAATATTTTGCAGCCTAAACAAATAACAAAATAATTTGGAAGAAGATAATAAATGAATTGTAGTTATTGTAATTGGTGAAAGTAATTAAAAATGTTGTGTTTTCAATAATCAATTTAATTAAAATAATTTGAGATGTTTTAAATATTTTGATTGATTTAAAGGTTGTATAATGGAATTTTTCTAATGAGTTTGAATTATTCTGTGAGATGTGAATTTGATAGGTAATAAATAATGGGTAAATGTTAAATTGTTGATATGAAATAACACTGTTGTTAAATGTTTCAGAGGTTACGTGGAGTTGTTGGTGTGTATGGTGTGTATATTTTGTGTATGTCAGTATGTGAATAATGGACTGTAAGTATAAAATTTTATAATACAAGTCAGAGACAATAAAATGTTTACAGGTGTAACTCAGATGTGAAAAGAATTTTAAATTCAATAATGAGAATAATTTGAGATAATTGTTTAACGATTAAAAAACAATAGTGTGTGGTTTGGGGGGATGCTCAGGTGAGCAACGAATTTAAATTTTATAACTTAAAGATGATAACTCATTTTTGCACTAACTGAACGCTTGTATTACGATTTGATAAATGGATGTTCTTATGATTATTATACTGTGTTTATTCTGTTTTATAGATGTATCTTTTTATTGTGTTAGGTATAAGGATTGATAAAAATATGTGTTTCATGTAATTTGTAGAGAGTTGAAGTGTTTGTAGTAAGGTCATTCACCTTGCTAAGAAAATCAGCTGATCAGTAGTAGAATGTCACTGATAAATTGTTTACTAATTTCCAAGGTAATTAATGTTCAATATGATGTTAATGTGGTAAAAGATTTTAATTTTAATGGTGGACTGAATTGATATAGTTGAGAAGTTTAAATGATTTGTGAAAAATAATAAAAGGTAGATTTTGGGTGATCAATATTTTGTTGGGACATGTAGATCAGTCCAAGTTGAAGTTAAAGTGGTAATAGAGAGAAAATGTTGTTGTGAAGTAATGTGATGTAGAATTTGAGAAGTATGGATGTTGACACAGTAGTTATGGGGAATATATGTAGAGTAATGATTGATATATTGAGGTTTATAAATGAAGATGTTATTTTGTAGTTGAAGTGAGGTAATGAGAATGTTAATTAGGGGATGGTAATTTTGTAAGAGGGGATAGTGTAGTGTAGGAGTCCGCAACAAAAGGGTTGGGACGGGAAGGGACCATTTAGCGCCGGAAGGGGTTGCCTTAGGTAGAATCCAGGAACCAGATTAAGGGAATAAGCTTTTGGGGGGGGGGAACACACATCCTAAGTACAAAGGGTTAGAGAGTATTTTTTTTTATAACGAGAGAATGATGCGAATTGAGTTTAGTAGTAAGTTGGGTGTAGAGATTGTTTGATAGATGTTTTGATAGAGATGGGTGTCATGTTAGTTAAAGCTGTTAGTGGTATTAGAGTCAGAGTGGTAAAGATTATATGTGTATACATATCAAGTGGTATATCGAATTATTATAAATAATTAAATCACCCAAAGTAATGGAGAAGGAGATTATTAAATTAAGAGATTTATAGTAAAAAGGTAAAATTTTGATTGAAACAAGTGACAATTTTAATAGAATTGGAGAATAAAGTAAAGTTATAAAGTGTTTATTTTAAGCAATTTAAATATCAATTTTATTCTTAATCATAATAATATTTTGTTATTTTAAATGTTTTATTTTATTGTGCTTTTGTGTTTAAAGATAGAATTCTAAAGAGGTTCAATGTATGTTATGATGTAACTTATGTATAGCTTATGTAGGTCAAGGTTCTTGACTTGACCCAGTTTGATCACCTGATGGGTGATGCCAATTTTGTTTCTTAATAAATTTAAATAAATTTAAATAATTTTAATATTGAGAAAAAATATATTTTAATAAATTTAAATTTTTTTGAAAAAAAAAATTTTTAGATTTGTGCCTGCCATCTAATTGATGTTTTGAACTCTGATTATATTATTGTTTGTGTGTATTAATAGTGTTTTTTTTATTGAATTGTATTGTTTAGGGTATATGTATAATCACATGTTAGGATAAGGAAGTTCATGTTTTTAATAAATGTTCAATTTATTTGTTTTCTAATTACCAATAATTTTGGACAGGATGTAGCAATAAGCGTGTGTACAAGCCCAGTAACTGCTAAAGGCAGCCCAGTGTGCATGATAAGGGGAACATATCTGTTGAGGATTTGGCAGGATATAAGACCAAGGGTTTGGATTTTGGGGCGGCATGTTAGAAAGTAAGGTGCGCTGTGGTGCGTATCTGTTTGATTTTATGGTGTTGGGATCTCACACAGAGAAGTCCAGTGATCTCGTTCAGATGCGGCCATAGTCGCCGAGCCAGGGGGGTTGTTTACCCATGAAGTATAAGAGCTAAAGGGGGTTGTTGGCGCCATATCCTCACCGGTCCTCTTAGGGGTTTAGCAATGAGATTTTTTCTGTTTCGGCAGAAGATATCTCATTGGGGGGGTATTGTAACGGGTCAAATAAAAGGATTTTTATTTTATTAAATTTGGGGGATTTATTAAAAAATATTTTAAATTCATTGTCCATCTGTGTGACCAGTCCACGTGTCTGAATGAAAGCATTGTGCTAACCAAGGAACAGTACGCCTTAACTGTTGTGCAACCTTTACAAAAGAATGTGCCCGGTGTCGATTCTAAGAACTTTCAATTTGTGTGACGTCCGCGCCCAAACGCACCACCCAGCATGTGCGCAGACCGACGCGGAATTGTTGGACGCAAAATGAATTAGAGAAGAATCTCTGTTCGCTTCGTTAACCATGCTGGAGGAAATAAAGCTAAGCCCGGCCCCTTTTGGTGACGTAGAACAGTGCTTACGGAATATCGTCGACATCCCGCACTAAAAAACTCCGATGTGTCATGTGTACAGCCACTAAACTTGGACAACAAAGGCTGTGCGGTGACGAAATTTGTTTCGCAGGCATGGCATTGATGTCCGGCATCATGCAAAAAAGCAGTCCACGGAAAACCACAACAGCTAACGGACGCAGATAGTGCCGCGTGGGCCCGGTCGGCCTGAACTTTATAAAATATGAATAAGTAAGTGTAATACTGCCTTCATACCGACCGGGACCCAAGGAAATAATGGGCTTACCAAATGTATAACGGGCGAAGTGAAGTTGTCAGCGACAAGTTAATTAATGTGCATTGAATCGGTGAGATAAGAAACACGTGTCCGGCCGGAGTCTCGGTAGTGAACAGTTAATCGAAATGATTTTGTAAAATAAAAACAAGGGGTAAGGTGTTAATACTGTGTGTGTGTGTGTGTGTGTGTGTGCGTGTGTGCGTGCGTGCGCGCGCGCGCGCGCGCGCGCGTGTGTGTGTGTGTGTGTGTGTGTGTGTGTGTGTGTGTGTGTGTGTGTGTGTGTGTGTGTGTGTGTGTGTGTGTGTAGGCAGACTGGGCGGTCTGATGTCTGTATTAAGGTAATTAAGGTAAGATGGTAATATAAGATAGAATAGTAATTGTATCAATCATGTAGCGAATAGCGGAAAACCATGATACTTATATTTCATTTCAAATTTTAAAGAAATAGTCTAACAAAAGTTTTTTTTCTCTCTAAAGTAAAGAAATAAAATCATAATTCTCTTCAAATAATGCGTAGCGTAAGTTATTCCAATAACCCGTAAACCACGTTTGCACCCTACGTTCGTGTGACAGAATCCTGGACCAAGATAATTTTCAACAGGTAGGTGCAATTCAATAATAAATTATGTATTTATATTTGTAATGATTAATTAAAACACAGAGTTTCACGAAGAATTTGAAAGACAAGTTTTATTGGTTTCAGCAATTAGTGTAATAAAGTAAACTGTCTATGTTATCTCTCTCTCTCTCTCTCATACACACGCACATGCACAATCATAATAGTACTGTAAGCACATCTCTCTACTGCTGAGCAAATGGTTCCCCAGTCATTATACAGCAAGTTTTCTTTTTTATTTAGTTCACTATACTGTAGAATTTAATAAGGTCAAACTTTTACCTTGCAAAGAGCTATTAAAGAGATATTTTTATCTCCTGCTTTCAATCTAATAATCTTTGGAAAATTCTGTGCTGTCTTCTCACCTACAAAATGTCCTGTTCATAATTCTTAATTATGTAAATGATGCCACTTATTACAGTTTAAACATTTAACCCTTTTCACTATATCTCCTATCTTCCTTATTATTAATAATCCATGATACTGTCTATGAGTTTCTTGGAGTCCAGAGCTTTTTCACTATTTTTGATAGTGAGTTTCTAAGCCATAGGACACTGCACGATACACATTCACACACAACATACATGCATGCACCACAAAATCTTGGTTTAAAATGTCCAGCTTTTTTTTTTCTCTGCTTTCACCAAACTTCAGGAATCCATTCAATTTACTTTCTTGGCACATTTTTATGGTACATATGTTATGCTTGGCTCTCCTATATTAATTGCTTCCCTTCTATCTCATTTGTCAACCTGTCTCAGTCTTACTTCCCCATTTATTTTGTTTTCGTAGATAGATAGTTTCATTGACTTAATAAATGTATCCACTTCCACTGCTTCCAATTTGCATTAGGTATTCTGAGTTAGTTGTCACGATTCTGCTCTATACAATATGACTACTTAGTTTTTTTTTTTTTTTTTGTATGCCACATGTATGTATGCCTACAGTTTCTATAAGCAGTTAAATTATTAGCTGACAGCTACCTGGATTGTGACTATGGTTTTTTCTTCTTGTTCCTTAACATATGTTTCAACATCTACTCTGATGTCTTCTTCAGGGGTGTGTGTGTGAACTTCCTATTGTAGTGGGTGTTACAGTGATGACTTGTTATTGGTTCTCTGTAGGCACTAATTTAATCACTGTTTCTGAAAATGTTTTATGGTGTTAGTGTAGGTACATCAGTTCTAGAAGCATCTTCAATATTATGTTCAGATTCCTCATGTCTTCCTTGTTACTGTGGCAATTTGTGTCTACAATTTAGTTTTCTATAGTTTACTGTTTTCTACATTTGTACAGTTTTCTTTCAGACTGTCAGTGATTAGCTGTGGTTTTGGTGTGTTCAAATTGAATAACGTTTCCCTTCATAGTGTAATAAACTAAGATATAGTGAGATATATATGTAACTGTATATGCTTAGGTATTGTTGATTCCTCACTTATTCACAAAGTATTAGCACTTACATAAAAATTACAAATGAACAGATAAGTCACAGGCTGTTCTTAACCATAGGAGACACATCCAAGAAGAAGAAGAAACCACAACTAACAAGATCAGACAAAAATCAGCAAAATAAAATGCACTGAAGAAAAATGTATATACATATGAGACTGATTATGACAGGTAAACGAATAAAATGGTCAGGACACCAAAAAGCAAGGCCCCTAATAAAACCAGTTTCTATGAAATCCCCTGCAGGGTCTGCAACATGATGTACACAAGATAGTCTAACAACAGAATTCAGATATGACAAAACAACAAATTAGGTCAGTAAGGAATAAAACACACTTTAGCACGCTCACAATACTACAATATATGACATATGATATTTAATTTAAACACACCACAACCATAGCTACAAACACCAACACATACAAGAGAAAACTTCAGGAAACCTCAGAGATATAGAAATCATCAAAGAACATTAACCACAGGAATGAAAACAAGCTTAGTTTGTACTTCAGTCATTTTCAAGTGATTTCTTTTTGAGCAACTCATAACCAGTGCACTGTTCTTAATGAGACCACCTCTGCTTCTCCGTGCAAACCACAGTTTTTATACTGTTTTTGTATTAACTTGGCATATTTCTGAAAAATAAGTTACAGCAGAAAGTGTGCTGACTGAACAAGTGTCTTTTCAACCACAAATGGTATGTTACTCGTTCACAATATTATTTATATTTTCAAAGGTAACCCACCTTTATTCTGAACAGAAATCTCTAACATTGCATTTCCACTACTTGCTATCCAAATATTTTAGTTCATTCATACGTGTCAGACTTTGCTAAAGTTTTTAATTCATCTGGTATAGTAATGTCGACACATACTATCTTCCATCATCATATGATCCTCAGCCCAACCTTTATGCTTTCCTGGTTGGACTTGTTAATCATATTCTTCATTTCAATGTCATTTGTACAACACAACTAAATCATCTGCAACACCTCATCTGAGAGACAGACTAAAAGTTTGTATAAAAACACCCTTATTTATACATTTATTTCATTTTTTCGTACTTACCGTTGTTCTTAAGGGTCCCCCCAGAGCTCTATAAGCGAGATCAGAAACAGTGTGAGGTTACGAAATAAGTATGAATACACATTTTGAATGAAGAGAATTTAACTTTTCTTTTAATTTTGAATCATTTAAAAAAAATTTGTTTATAAATTTTACATCTGAAATAATTTTGTGAGAAATTATATATATTGCCTGGTTATACGAAGGTCATCCTTAATCTATTTTACTCTACGGCTTACCTTAATGTTTTACACACACACACACACACACACAAGACTGCCCAGCCTGCATATTTAGTACACACCCAAACACACAAAAAAGTTATAAATCCCAGAACATTTTTTAAATGATATTTCCCCCCGTCAGCCACGCGGTCTTCTCACACGCACTCATTGTTCCGGTAAAACTTCTTATTATTGTCCGAAAATTGCACAGTTACGTTCTTTATTCTTTTTACTGGACCGCGGTCACACCAAATTTTTTCTACTATTGCACTGGATGTCAGTTTAGAAAAGTTTTATTTCTGAGCCCGGTTGACGGGCGGCCTGCGCAGGCGAGAGTCGACAAAAGACTGACTGCGTCTCTCAGTTCCCCACTCCAGGAGCATTTTAGTCAAGACGATGGACATCAATGCCTTGTATGTAGTCGTCACAGTTTCGACTCATGCTAGTCATGTAGTTGTTGGAATGACGATAGCAGACGATTTCCACTAGGCACTGGCTAATGTCATAAAAGTGGGTGGGACTTAAAACAGCACTTCCGCAAAGTTTTGGAGAAGGCGATGAATATTATGCTCTCTAGCCATCTTGGTTTTTCAACATCGCTTGGGTAGGCGCTCATGCGCGAGTAGTCACGTGTGTGCACTGCCACACCAGTACAGATTTCTGCGAATTTTTAGGGTGGCGCGAATTCTCTGCCGCATTCCTCGACAACAACTGCGCCTTACTGCTTTGTTCCACTGTTCTGTTATACTGACAAATACGTTGCACAATAATACAGTTTTACAAATTTATTATACAAGTCCGCCCGAAAATGAAATAAGTAAAATATAAATGCCCCAAACCGTTAAAATAAAAACACCCAAAATTTGACCCGCTACAAGTTTATTTTAATTCTTATGTTTTCTTGTTCCAATCACCTGAACCCTACACCACAACAATATTTGAGTATTTGGGTACCCTTTTGTGATTTGGGAACAATCTTATTTTTATTTTATAGCGGTTATATTATTTTACACCATATGCAGTTTAAACTGAGCTGCTGAGTTTCACATAATTCAGACAGAATCTATAAATATTTCTTGTTGATTCATTGATCTCCTTCAGACATTATTATGAAACTTTGTTCCTTCCTTTTGTGTACGCAGAATCAAAATTTATTTTGCACTCATTATATTATGCAAAAAGTTGTTCTGCTTTCTCATTAATGTACTTTGTTTACAAAATGAGACTATAAATAAATATGGCATAAACAAAGTATTACATTGTTTACAAATTACTGACTGCATGTGAGAAAACTAATGTTTTAAACATCTATATATTAATACGTGAAGAGAAAACTTTGTACCCCTTTTTAAGCATATTGCGCGCACGGAGGAGTGTGAGATTTGGCATAGTTAAAGTTTATATGGAGAAGGAGTGCAGAAAGCTAAAATTTATATATAATATGTGTTACAAATACATTAAATTAAATAAAATAAAACATTCATTTGCACTTGAAAATTCATTTAAACTTTTTCAAACAATGGTAATTGTTAAAAATAAAATAATTTTGTCACCAGGCAATAAAATTATAATTTTTTCATTTTAGTGTACGTTCATACTGCCACTGTCAAACACATAATAGTCTGTCGTTTGTTTACGTTCACACTGCCAATGTCAAACATATAATAGTCTGTGGTCAAACAGTCGCACAAAGTAGAGATTGTCGCCAAAGAATTTTAAAATGTTGCCAACGAATAATTACTGACAGATTGCCTGAATAAAGCTACAGGTTTATTTGAAATCAAGGTAAAATGTTTAAATCTTGGTAATTAATGTAATTAAATTAAGTTGAGGTAATTAGGGACATTCAAAGGGGAAACATTTGTTTTAATGTAACAATGTGAATGTTTATTATGTAGCATCATGTTTAAGAGTGAACCATAAAGGGTTGAATTGAGTATTATGTAGCTGCGTATGAATGTAGAATAGAGATATTTGTATACTACCAAAATAAATAAGCAACCAGTACTTTGAAAACAGTCAACCAGTACTTGTTAATGACATACCAGTATGACTAAGAGGATACGAATCAGTTGGGGATATGGAGTAATGGAAGGCCGGTTATTGACATATTAATTGAATGTTTAGAGTTAGGTGATACTGTGGTGACGTGCCTGTCTGATTTTATGGTGTTGGGATCTCGAGCGAGAAGTCCAGTAAGGTCGGATAGGTGCGGCCACAGCCACCGGACTAGGGGGGTACGTACCCATGATTTTAGTAAGGACTTAAGGAGGGTTGCGGCGCTATATCCTCCCTGATCCTCTTAGGCTTTAGGCAATGACAGTTTTTATGCTTCAGCATAAAACCTCTCATTGGAGGGGGTATTGTAACGGGACAGAATGGGGTGATAATAATTTTTAATAAATGTCAATCCAAATATTGTACAACCTTGGGGGAATCTCTGTTTAACCAAGAGACATGTAAGTTTATTATGAAACATCAGACTGTTTATGTCTAGCATCAATCTGGCTAGACGTGTTATGCAACCGCCTACAGCTTGTGCTGACCGTGAATCACAGAAAACGCCAGTTTCAACAGGCAGAAAAGATTTAAGGATTCCCGGGCTGAGCGTTGGGACATACCGGCCAATCAGAGAAGGCGAAATGAACCATACAGACGTTGGCGTACAGCTCGGCCAATGCCTAACACCTCTTTAGTTGTTGACTAACAGTAGTGCTGAATAGCCGTTTTCCAACAGAGTGGGCGCAAGTCAACGGTGGCCTCGGGCATGTAAGATGGTCCGAAAACATTATAATCGGCCTATCCAGTACAGTGTGCGAGTAATTGGCAGTCAACTCGTATTTTTCAGACCGTGGGGTCATAAAAATCAAAAGAGCAAGTCACGTCGGCCGACACCATTAATGAGTTAAATGTGACAAAACAGTTATAAAATATCTCACCAAGACAACAAGTGACGAGCATAAAAGTATTCGGACATTTGCCGTTTATTATCGGAGTGTAGGGATCAACGGGGCCTGGACCACACCATGGGATGAAATCTCCATTAAAGACGAGTACCAATATAACAAACTTGCTAACTTAAAACTATCAACAGAATGAAAATCAGTGCACAGAACTTAGTAATTCATTAACAAGATCTCAATTTTAAGGGGTTTAAATATACAATTGTAAAAGAGTGAGAGTGAATGAAATAAAAAAAAAGTACAGGTTGAGTAAGACTTAAGTCAGACTTACAAGACGTGAGAGTTTATAGAGAAGTGCCAACATGGACAGCGATCACTATCTCGTGGTTGCAAAACTGAGAGCTAGAATCTCCAATAATAGAAATGAAAAAGGAATAAAGACTGTTAGATACAATACAGAAATGCTAAAGGAAGAAGAAATAAAACGGAGGTTCGAGGAAATTACTAATGAGAAAATTAGACAGTGGAGACTTGAATGCCGTGAGGAACAAGATATAGAAAACCACTGGCTTAATCTAAAAAACATGTTAGTGACCACGGGAGAAGAAATCGTTGGTTTGAAGAAGAGACATGGGCGAGATGAGTGGTTTGATAAGGAGTGTGAAGAGGCAACTGACTTCAAAAACAAGACATACAAATTTATGATCCAAAGGAAATGCACTAGGGCTGTTCAAGAGGAATACAGGAAGGCCAGGCGGAGGGAAAAGAAGATTCATAGAGGAAAAAAGAGGGAGTATATGATGAGACAGATGGAAAAGATAGAGGAATATAAGAGTAAAAGGCTGAGCCGAGATATGTACAGGAAGGTGAATGATATGAGACAGGAATTTCAGCCTAGAACAAATGCCTGTAGGGATAATAATGGTGGCCTTGTGAGTGATAATGCTGGCGTGATCAGGAGATGGACAGAACACTTCGAAGAGTTGCTAGGCTCAGTTGGGGAGGCTTCGATGGAGGCATCTGAGAATGAAGAGGAGGTAGGAGAATTCGAGGATGATAGAGAGGAGTTGGTGCCATCCTATGACGAGGTGTATGAAGCTCTAGAAAAGCTTAAAAATAACAAGGCAGCAGGTTCCGATGGTTTACCAGGGGAACTATTAAAGAGCGCAGGAGGAGATTTCATAAAGGAATTTGCCCATCTTATAGAGCGAATATGGCTGGAGGAGGTAATGCCTGATGAGTGGAACAATGGGGTGGTGTGTTTAATACATAAAAAGGGTGATCCGCTTATATGTAAAAATTATAGGGGCATCTCTCTACTTAATACAGCATATAAGGTATTGTCCAACATCATATTTTCTAGGCTGCTTCCCTACGCTGAGGAAAACATAAAAGAATATCAGTGTGGATTCACTAGGAATAGGTCAACAACAGACCAAATATTTACACTAAGGCAAATCCTGGAAAAAACGTTGGAATATGGAGTGCCCACTCACCATCTCTTTGTGGATTTCCAGTCGGCATATGATTCAATCAACCGGAAAATGCTATATAGAGCTATGAAGGAGTTGCATATACCATCTAAGTTGGTGCGTATGGTTGGAGTAGTTATGTCCAATTCTAAGTGCCAAATCAGAATACAATCAAATCTATCTAACTCCTTAAAAACATTGAATGGGTTGAAACAAGGAGATGCCTTAGCATGTCTGTTGTTCAACATAGCTCTAGAAAAGGTCATCAGGGATTCAGGAATTCAAACTAGCGGACACATATTTCACAAGGAGGTACAGCTTCTGGCCTATGCCGATGACATTGACGTCATAAGTAGGTCTGAATCTGGCTTAAAGGAAGCCTTTCAGGAACTGGAGTTGTCCGCTAAGGCTATGGGCTTGGTTATAAACCAAAGCAAAACCAAATATATGGTTGTAGGTGCCAATACTCGTACCCTGTCCCTGCGCATTAACGATTATGAATTTGAAAAGGTTCAGGGTTTTCCATATCTCGGGTCATATGTGGACTCTGGAAATGACTCCTCTAGAGATATTGAAAGACGAATATTATCTGCTAATAGGTGTTACTACGGACTGGTGAAACATTTTAAATCAAAATTAATAACTAAAGATACAAAAGCCTCCCTATACAAGACCTTGATTAGACCAGTCCTGATGTACGGCTCGGAATGCTGGGTGTTAAAAAAACTAGATGAGCAGAGACTATCCGTTTTTGAGAGGAGGGTACTGAGGAGAATCTATGGCCCTGTGAGGGAAAACAACATTTGGAGGCGACTGCATAATCGAGAGTTGTACGAAAGGTTTAAAGATCTTCCGATCGTGCAACTCATACAAATTAACAGATTGCGTTGGGCTGGTCATGTGCAGAGAATGGCGGAGGATAGAATCCCAAAAAGAGTGATGAATTATTTGCCGATGGGAAGGAGAAGGAGGGGAAGACCGCGTACAAGATGGCTGGACCAGGTTGGTAAGGAGGCAGTGAGGCTGGGTGCAGCAAACTGGTGGACATTGGCCGGGAGTAGAGACCAGTGGGGAAGATTTCTTTTGGAGGCCAGGGCCCGGACTGGGCTGTAGCGCCGAGGATGTATGTATGTATGTATGTATGTACAGGTTGAGTAATCATACAGATCATTTTGTTATAGTCTTATAAGAATTTTTTTTTGTCAATTTTATGCATCTAATTTTGTGTTTGAGATAAATGTCGTAATGTACAAGAAAGGATAAAAATTTGTGTAATTGTCATACAAGGGGAGAAAAACATAATTTCATTTAATAAAAGAAAAATAATTTGTTTTAGCCAGCATAAACTCTGTTAACATATTTCACAACTCAACCTAAATAATCCCTCTGCAACTGGTTTCATCTATAGGACTCTGGATGAAACCCGAAGGTAAGAAAAGCCATAAAAAAGAATTTTTTAAAAATTTAATAAAATTATTATTTGCAAAATTGTACAGTTACAAGTGGCGCCCGAACAGGGACGATTTGTATGATTTACTGTAATCATACAAATTAGACCTAATTCTAGTTGCAGAGAAGGGTTATTTGGGAGTGAGGGCGGTTGTGTAGGTTAGAAAGCATAATTGTAGATGTAAACACAATATTATACAAAATGGATAATAAGAATAAAATAAATCTGACCGACTCGACAGTTACGAGTGAGTTAGGAGATCGCTTAACCGACTCAACAGTTACGAGTGAGTTAGGAGGTCGCTTAACTCCAATTACGGTCCAAGAAAATGTTCTAACTGAGTCAACGATTACGAATGATTCGAGGCTGGAGATGACTCCAACCATAGTTAACAAAAATAATGTAACTGATTCAATTATAATTAGTAACGCGGGAGCAAAATCCACTCCCGTGGTAACAAAAATAAAAGAAAAAGAATGGTCAATGGATGATATAATGAATTTTATGAGTAGACGTTCTGAAAGTAGTGATACCAATTTGATGAATTAAGCAGTGATGTTAATGAGTTGAAAGAACAAAATAAGAAGTAAAAAATAATTTGAAAGAACAGAATAATAAAGATGATGCATTAAGTAGTAACATAAATAAACGCTTTGATGTAAATGATCATAAATTTGATGAAGTTAACAATAAGTTCGATGTACAAAATGCAAAATTGAATGAATTGAGTAGTAATGTAAATGAACAGAAAATAAAATGTGAAAGCAGTTTTAACGAATTAAACAAATGCTTTGATATAAGTGATGTTAAATTTGATAAACTAAAGAGCGATATTAATAATATGAAGTTACAAAACTCTAACATTGATAAACGTTTAAATAACATTGATGAACATTTCCAGATAGTTATAAAATGAATGAGAGATGATGTAGATGATATCAGAAAAAGAAGAGAGAGTAGAGAAAGTAAAATAAACCGGGTAAGGGGTTTTAGTATTGAAAATAGTAGTAATGAGGTATTAGAGAATAAAATAATTGGTTCTGATAATGAAGATAGTGAGACTATATGTGGTAATCATGATGATGGTAAGTTAAGCGCTAATGAGAATATAAACAAGGTAAGTGAAAATAACGTAAATATAAATGATAATGGTGTTAGTTTAAGCGTCAAACAAGTGACAGTAAACAAGGTGAGTAATGGGGTTAATACAGTGAACAATATTAGTGATATTGTGAGTAGAAAGTTGGTTGGCGTTAGTAATGGACTAGTAATAAGTATTGATGAGGTGGAGAAAGAATGGAGAGATCGTCTAAATGTAGAGTGGGGACAGAGGGCAAATTTTTCCCGTGATGTAGAGTGTGAAGCAGAGACTCCACGAGTGTTGTTGGAGGACGACAGTTCCTCAATAGTTTTTTGCAGAAGATAAAAGATCTTCAAAATGTCCCTTGGTTTTTAGTGTATCTGGTAAGACCAGATGGTGTTCTAATAATGTGTGGAGTGAGAATGTGAAATTGGGCTGGGAAAGTGATCATAAAGAGAGAGAGAGAGAGAGAGAGAGAGAGAGAGAGAGAGAGAGAGAGAGAGAGAGAGAGAGAGAGAGAGAGAGAGAGAGAGAGAGAGAGAGAGAGAGAGAGAGAGAGAGAGAGAGAGAGATTTAAGTTGAATAGAGGTTATAAAGGGTTAGTTGAGAAGTTAAATAATGAGAGAATTATTATAAATAATAGAGACTTACCTTGTGTAGTAGCAAACGATGATTATATTGAGGTTGATAACAATAAAACACTTACCTGTTGTGAGAATCAGCGTACTAGTAATAGCTGATGAATATAGTAAGGAATGTATAAACTATTTAACTGAGACAGAAACTACTGATTGAGACAACCAAAAATACGGATGTAGACATGGCTTATGATAAAATAATAAATGGGGATAACCCTGGGAATTATTATAATGGTATAATGGAAAAAACAAATTTATGTGGTTATTATATTAACAATAGTAATGTAATGAATTTAAATAGAAATGAATTGTGTATATTCGACATAAGACTAATTTTTGACGATGGTGGTTAGATAAACAGTGAATTAACATTTAATTATTTGAGTCAATGGTATAATTACTTGCCTGATTTAGGTAATGAAGTGTGGTAAATGATAACTGGATATGACGAAAATTTGTAAATAAATTTGTGTTGATGTTAAATGTATTGTGTCAAGTTTATACGGTTGGAATGTATACAATAGTTTATGTAACACCGGTTTGAAGTAAGGATTGATGTTATAATAACAATAATAATATTTTATTTTACCAAATAATTAACAGGAGGTAATAATGTGTTTTATGAATTGAAAGTGTTTATTTAAATCAAAAGTGTTTTGAATAATGTAATTAAAGTTAAATTATTTTGATTGGAGTTGGAATTAAACTGTGAGTTTTGGTAATGAACTTAAATTTATTTTGTTTCGAATTGTGTAATAGATGATTGAATAAGGTAATAATAATTGAAGTCTGATGATCAAGATGGTTAAAATGGTTAATTAATACAAAAGTGAAAGTAAAGTGGGAACGTTTGTAATATCAAATTTTATTCAAGGTCAGAATGGAAAAGTTTATTGTAATGTAGCGTTGGTGAAACCAGCTGTTTATACAACTGATGATGTAAACAAGTATAAATAATAAACCTATGTTATGTTTAACTGTAGATTCCCCGTTTAAATGCGGTCACGGCCTCACCAAACCGTGACCGTGGAGTAGTTAATTTACAGCAAGCCATGAATAAAATTGTTGTAACCGGATCATGGTTTGTTTTTGTCAACCTGGTGTATTGTGAATGTTAATTGGAGGGTTGTTTAGGGGAATCTACTTAAGAATTTTTTTATATCCAAGGCTAGGTACCGAAAGAGGTGATAGACGGCTCAATGTCTCATTAATCATTATTGAAGTAGGATTATTGGTACTAAATAGACCAGTTATACCGAATTTTATTGTAACGCCGAAGCAAGGACGAGGTGAAATAAAAGAAAAAATGTTCACCCCTTCTGCTTCAGTCCTTGTGGAGGCAACTGGGCGCTACAGTCCATGGGGAATAATAGTGTGTGTGGAAGGGTGCTGGCCATGTTACTGCCAGGGCATAAAATGAAATGTTTATGCAACCGTGAATACCAAAACCGGCGAGGGTGTGAGGTAATTCGCACAAAGGTAACAGGGTATCAGGGGTAAATTAAAAAGGGGGTTGGGGGTGTATATTTTTAAAAAAAATTTGTATAGAAGATGGAATTTTGCCATTGTAAGTGGTAACCATGTATTTTTGTGTACGTAACATGTATTCTGTAGTAATGTTGTTATTACTTACTTGTATTTTAAGTAATCGATTTGTAATTTTGGTGGGAAACAGTGTTCTGTTATGGGATTTTTATGTATTAGATGTAAGTAGACAGTAAGTTTATATTGCTATGTAGACCTTGTATTTTCTATAGTCAAGCTACAGGTTTATTTGAATTCAAGGTAAAATGTTTAAATCTTGGTAATTAATGTAATTAAATTAAGTTGAGGTAATTAGGGACATTCAAAGGGGAAACATTTGTTTTAATGTAACAATGTGGATGTTTATTATGTAGCATCATGTTTAAGAGTGAACCATAAAGGGTTGAATTGAGTATTATGTAGCTGCGTATGAATGTAGAATAGAGATATTGTATACTACCAAAATAAATAAGCAACCAGTACTTTGAAAACAGTCAACCAGTACTTGTTAATAACATTCCCGTATGACTACGAGGATACGAATCAGTTGGGGATATGGAGTAATGGAAGGCCGGTTATTGACATATTAATTGAATGTTTAGAGTTAGGTGATACTGTGGTGACATGCCTGTCTGATTTTATGGTGTTGGGATCTCGAGCGAGAAGTCTAGTAAGGTCGGATAGCTGCGGCCACAGCCACCGGACTAGGGGGGTAAGTACCCATGATTTTAGTAAGGACTTAAGGAGGGTTGCGGCACTATATCCTCACTGATCCTCTTACACTTTAGGCAATGAGAGTTTTTATGCTTCGGCATAATAAGAAATAAGAATAAAATTAATCTGACCGACTCGACAGTTACGAGTGAGTTAGGAGGTCGCTTAACTCCAATTACGGTCCAACAAAATGTTCTAACTGAGTCAACGATTACGAATGATTCGGGGCTGGAGATGACTCCAACCATAGTTAACGAAAATAATGTAACTGATTCAATTATAATTAGTAACGCGGGAGCAAAGTCCACTCCCGTGGTAACAAAAATATAACAAAAAGAATGGTCAATGGACGATATAATGAATTTTATGAGTAGACGTTTTGATAGTAGTGATACAAAATTTGATAAATTAAGCAGTGATGTTAATGAGTTGAAAGAACAAAATAAAGAAGTAAAAAATAATTTGAATGAACAGAATAATAAAGATGATGGATTAAGTAGTGACATAAATAAACGCTTTGATGTAAATGATCATAAATTTGATGAAGTTAACAATAAGTTCGATGTACAAAATGCAAAATTGAATGAATTGAGTAGTAATGTAAATGAACAGAAAATAAAATGTGAAAGCAGTTTTAACGAATTAAACAAATGCTTTGATATAAATGATGTTAAATTTGATGAACTAAAGAGCGATATAAATAATATGAAGCTACAAAACTCTAACATTGATAAACGTTTAAATAACATTGATGAACGTTTCCAGAGTTATTAAATGAATGAGAGATGATGTAGATGATACCAGAAAAAGAAGAGAGAGTAGAGAAAGTAAAATAAACCGGGTAAGGGGTTTTAGTATTGAAAATAGTAGTAATGAGGTATTCGAGAATAAAGTAATTGGTTCTGATAATGAAGATAGTGAGACTATATGTTGTGTAACGGGACAGATTTGAGGGGTTTTTCTTTACTGCAACTGTGAATGCGACACACAATAGTACCCACAGAGGGCCTCTGGCTGTAACAATAGACATTCCTGTAGGTGGCGCCCATCCGCCATGTTGGTCCAGAAAATTTGTCAACAAGTACGGTTTTGAGGTGCTATGGAATGTGCGCTATTGCTCGGATGCGTGTGCTTACAGTTAAATTATCACGTACTCGGCTAGTTGAGCAGTTACAGTGAGTATACTTTGTGCAGTGTTACATATTTGCCATGTCACATGGTTCCTTCCTGGACCAATGAAATACCAAGTTGCCGCGGGATGAAGCGGCTGGCCATCTTGAAAAAACTGGTAGCGTCCTTTTGTCTTACTACAGCCAGCGGACGGTGCGGTCGTATAAAAACTTAGCTCGAGCAAATTAGGGTCGACGACCAGTATAAAATGTGAATTAAACACGAAATCGGAAGTTATAAAACAGTACAACATGAACTAATCTCAGTGACCTCAAAATTAACGCAGTATAACATTTTTTCGGACAAATGTGATGAAAATGCGGAAAGCAGCACATGGGCAGCAGTGACGCCGTTAAATACGTAAATGTATCGCCTTCAATTAATTATGAATATTTAATTTGAAAGAGCTCTTTATTATGGGGAAAATAAAACTTAAATGTATAATGAATGACTGAGAGAGTGGGCAAACTGGGTCGCCTTACAAAATATATGTATAACCTAGTTAAGCAAATAGGATTAAATATAATCTATATAAGTAAATACAAGGTTATAGGAATTATTTTTAAATATATTTCAGAATCTATTTTCAGAAGACAAAATGTAGAGAAAGACGAAATTGTTGATGTGGTAGTTATTATGGTAGTTGATGACACAGTAAGATGAAATAAAATAATGTGTCAAGTAAACGTATAAATATGTATTTGTTATTTGCATTTACCTGTTTTTCTCTGCCGAGTACACTAGACGACACCTGGTCCAAATACAGGTAGGTGACACGATTTTAATATTTTTAATCATATTTTAATATATTAATATTTTAATTCCCTTGTACTATTTCAATGGCGCCCGTAACAGCGACGTTGTAAATTAAAATTAAATTAAATTAATTTACAACCTGGTCGAAATGGCAGAGATAAACAAGAGTGCAAATGTATGTGAGGGTGTAGAGGGGGAATCAATTTTAAACGTTACACAAGACGATTTAATATCGACGAACGAAAATATTGATGAGAGTGTACAATCAGAAATACCGAATGTAAATGAAACGGTCGAAGTTGTATGTAGTAGTAAGAGCCATAATGTAGATATATTCAACCAATTAGCATTGATGATGGAAATGATAATCAATAAGTTTGAACAACAAAATAAGAACAATGATAAAAATAATGATAAATTGAACACAAGTTTAGATGAGTTAAAGTCAGAATATTTTAAACACATGTTTAAATGAATTTAAAACTGAAATGAAATCAGAAAATAATAATTTAAAAACGAGTTTGAATGAATTTAAGATTGAAATCAAGTCAGAGATAAATGCTAGTAACATAGAGCTGAAAACGGAAATAAACAAACAAGACAAAAAATTGAGAGAAATAGACAATAAATTAGAAGAACAGAATAAGACTATTGCGGGAGTGAAAGATGAACTGACCATAGACATAAATAAAATACAAACCGAAATGAAAAATGATATAAAAATAATTAACGAAAAACAAAATCAGAAAATGCTAGAGACAAATAAAAAATTTGACGCGTTAACAAATAAATTTAATGATAAAATTAAAAAACAAAATGACAAAATTGACAGTAATGTTCAAGGTGTAATTGATGAGTGTGAGCAAATTAAAAAAGCGAATTAAATACAAGAAAATATAAATGATGAATTCAGAAGTAACTTTGAGCAAATTGAGACAATTAAAACTAATGTAACTAGTTTGAAAAGTAAACAAACAACACGAACAAGAAATAATTAAAGTCAGAGAAGATTTAAGTATAGCAATTAACCAAAAATTAACTAATGTGAGTGAAAGAGTGAACATGGAAGTTGAGTTAGGTTATTTCAGTAATGAAAGTAGGAGGGTGAACCCCATACAATTTTTAAACTCAATAAAAAGTTTCAATAAATATAACCAAGAAAGTTGGGAAATTAAGTTAGTACGAATTTTAAAATATTTTAAAGGGGATGCTAAAATATGGGCGAACGCTCATAATGATAACTGGGCAGATTTTAATGAGTTTGACCAAGCATTTAAAAATAAGTACTGGTCAGAGGAAAAACAAGAGGGCTTGCGCAGTACAATAATAGGATGGGGTAATTTTAATATTAAACATATGAGTATTATGTCGTATATGACACGGCTATATAGCCAGGTTAAATATTTAGAACCACCAATGCCTCTTTCATCTTTTATAAGATACATTAGTAAGCATTTACCTAAGGACATACGGTCCACAATCAGAACCCGGGAGTTTGATAATATAGCCGAGTTAGAAAAAATACTAGAAGCGTACCAGAGTATGAAAGAGGAAGAAGATAATAAGTATCAGTTTAGAGACAATGACTCAAGGCAAATGAATACCGAAGTAAGACAACCAGATGAGTAGACCGGAAGAGGGGGCATGGTTATGTCCAAACCCTAGTTGTAGAGCTAGTAACTATAATAGTTCGCGAAACCAATGTTATAGGTGTCGGGATCCTAGGGGTAGTGCTCAAGGGAGAGTAGAGCATTATAATAGAGGTTTTGATCATAGTAAGTTTAGAGGGAGTAATATGGGGAGAGGTTTCACCAGTAATCGGGGAATGCCGGGAAATTTTAACCACAGAGGTAGAGGGGGATATGTTGGTAACCCAAACGACACTAGGGGTGTTGAAGCACCTTCTAATAACCAAAACAGTAGAGGGGATCATAGGGGGGTTTACAGCGAACCACCACCTCCAGTACAGTTAAGCTAATCAGGGCAGTTGAAAAGGAAAGCCCCCAGCCGTCTAGAAATCACATGACAATAGGGTCACTTATTACCAATATACATAATGATTTATCCGATGAAGAAGTGGGGGAGAGTAGCAATAATTTTGGTATAGCAGAATTTGAAGCCGAAGTGTTTAATTCCAAATACACTTTTCTAGTAGATTCAGGGAGTGAGCTGACCGCTATAGATGATAACATTTTTGAAAAAATAAAAAATAAAACTACAGAGACAATTCCACAACTACCAGTATTGGGAATTAGTGTTGTAGGGGTAACAGGTGTTCGCAGTAAAAAAGTAACTAAGCAAATAATGTTACAGCTAAAGATAAATAAACACACAATAAATGTACCTTTTTTAGTCATTCCAGGTTTGAATATGGGAGCAATAATGGGTAATGATTTTTTGAATAATTTTAAGGTTGAGTTAAACTATTATACACAAACAATGAAATTAAATAATGAAAATCATATAATTGAAATACCATTTATACGAAAGAGAAGTGTAGAAATAAAAGCATTAAAAATAATTAGTAAGGGAATGTTAATTTCTGATAACGACATAAATGAATGTAGTTTGATTAATTATTGTAATTTAAGGGTAAATAGTAATGAATTATTTGAAGCTGAAGAGAGCTGGGGTGAGAAAATGAATAGACTCCTATATCAAGATAGGGAATTTAGCTATCAAGATAGGAAGAAAATAGTACAAGTAATAAATAAAAATAAATTAGTTTTTTCAGACGAACCAGGTTTAGTAAAAGATTTTAAGGGTAAACTAATCGTTAAGGAAAAAACACCTTTTGCGCCTAAAGCCTATCCAGTACCATACTCTAAGAGGGGGTTAGTACAAGAGGAAATAAACAAGATGTTGAGAGAAGGTATAATAGAAAAATCCACCTCACCATATTCCAACCCTTTAGTAGTGGTTACCAAGAAAGATTTATCGATAAGACTATGCTTAGACGCGAGACAGGTAAACAGAATAATTGTTCCAGACAGAGAATCGCCAGAACCAGTGAGTGAAATCCTTCAACACTTCAATGGGACCAAATATATTACAACATTAGACTTGACAGCCGGATATTGGCAAATAGAGCTGGAGGAAGGATCTCGTCAGTATGTGGCATTCCTATACAACGGCAGGAACTATCAATTTCGTAGGTTACCTTTTGGACTAAACGTAGGTGTTTCAATTTTTATTAAATGTTTAGACTACGTACTAGGGAGAAAGATTTTAGAATTCACAACCGTTTATGTGGACGATATAGTTATTACGTCACCAGACATTAATACACATTGCGAAAGGTTAGATAGAGTGTTAAGTAGATTGCATGAGTATGGCATAACGGTTAAGTTTAAGAAGTCAGAGTTTTTAAAAGAACAAGTTAATTTTTTAGGCCATCTAATTTCAGCCAAGGGTATCTGTACAGACCCTAAGAAAGTGTAAATAATACAGAATTTTCCAGTACCAAAAAATGTGAAACAGTTGCAAAGTTTTTTAGGCTTGTGTAATTATTATAGGCAATTTGTAGACAAATATTCTTATTTAACGGTACAATTGGGGCATTTGTTAAATAAAGATAATCGATGGCAGTGGAATTTAAAAGAGCAAACTGTATTTGAGCTGATAAAAAATAAATTTTTAAACACAGTTGTATTAGCTCATCCTAATTTTCTAGAACCATTTTATATACACACAGACGCATCGGACATCGCTTTCGGGGTAGAATTGTTTCAGTTAGATGGGAGTGGTAGCTTTTGCTAGTAGATCCTTAGTAACTAGTGAGAAGAATTATACAATGGAAAAGGAGGCGCTATCAATAGTGTTCGCCTGTAGAAAATTCAGAACATACCTGTTAGGAAATAAAGTAATAATAAGATCAGACCATCAAGCTTTAACATTTTTAAAAAACTGTAAACTAACACATGGTAGGTTAGTGCGCTGGATGCTAATACTACAAGAATATGACTTAACCATCGAGTATTGTAGGGGTAAAGAAAACGTAGTAGCTGATGTCCTATCCAGAACCGATTTTGACAATAATACCGAGGTAGATATGGCAAATACTTATAAAATATTTATAATAAAAGAAGCGGGGGAAGTCGATATGAAAAAATTAATAAATAACCTAGCAACAGAACAAGAAAGAGATACCGAACTTGGTAGAATAATGATAGCCTTAAATCAGATACCCAACATACCTCACAAGTGGGAAAAGCATTTTAGTTTGTATAATAAACATTTATTTCACCGTACAAATGAACAGGGTGATGATTGGAAAGTATGCATCCCTAAAGTTATAATACCTGAAGTAGTGAAAGATTGTCATTTGAGGTATGGTCATATAGGCCCCAAGAAATGCAGTGACATATTGAAAGAGTCATGTAAATTTAATAATATGGAAAGAACCATGCGTAAAATATTAAAAACATGCGAAATTTGTCAGAAAGCCAAAGTAAATAATCGTAAACAGGAGGGTTTAATGCAACATGTAATACCAGACAGTCCGTTAGCAATAGTTGCCGTCGATTTATATGGCCCTCTACCCAAAGGTCAAGGAGGGGTGAATTATTTATTTGTTGTACTAGATGTTTTTACCAAATTTGTAAAATTGTACCCGATTAAAAAAGCTACCTCCTTGGTATTAGCTAGGAAGATAGTAAATGAGTACATTACTGAAGTAGGTAGACACAAAATAATATTATCAGATCATGGTTCTCAGTTTACCAGCAACACCTGGAGGGAAACATTAGGTTGGGAAAACGTTTTAGTTAAACATACCTCGGTGTATCATCCACAATCAAATCCTAGTGAGCGTGTTATGCGGGAATTAGGGCGAATGTTTAGAACTTTCTGCCACAAAAAACATTCATTGTGGGCCACATTTGTGTACAAGATAGAAGGATACATTAATAGTAGTTTGCATGAATCCACTAGCTACAGCCCGCATGAGTTGCATGATGTTTCAGAGAAGGCCATCACGCATATTAGAGGAACTGTTAAACTTTCCAACCCGGACAGAGGTACCACATGGTAGGAAACTGGTGACTGCAAAGGAGCGGCTATTGAGTAAAGCTGAACAGCGTAAACGAAGACATAACAGGAATTTGACACCCATCCAATACGAGGTAGGACAACTAGTATTAATAAAAAACCACGAACAATCATCAGCTTTGGACAAAGAGATTAAAAATTTCTTCCTATTGTACGATGGTCCCTATGAAGTTAGCGAAGTGAAAATGGAGAATGCTTATGTTTTGGTAGATCTGCAAAACCGAGAAATAAAAGGAACATATAATGTGACCCAATTAAAGAAGTATTATTTAGCTGAGTGATGTTAGACATTTTTTTATTAAGGTTTTGATACATAAACACAGATTATGGTATAATTAAAAGAGAAGGGATCCTCCCCCATTTTCGGGCGGTCACGAACTTACCAATCCTGACCGTGGGTTTTGGCACTTTGGAAGCGGACCATGGTTGTCCTTCGGGTGGTGAAAGCGACTATGGTCCGGATTCACAAAATTGGTAACAATTAGAAATTTATCCATATTATTGAATTGGGAGGGGGACCTCTAAGGTACGTGAGGAAAAAATTTTTTTACACTCAAGGTGCATAAAAGGTGCACCACCCCACGTACCAACAATTGCCCTAGCGAGTGCAGTAAATAAAATAAAAATGAGGCAATTTTCAAGTATTATATTACCAGTATAATTTGTAAATTACGATTTACAAATTAAAAAAGTTTCAGTATCCTAACCAAAAAGTGTTTTGTGGACATTGGCTTGGAGATGGTGAGACGGCAGGTTTGGATAAATGAGAAAGAGAGGAAATTTTTGTATTGCAATTAATGTAACTAACAGGGATAAAAGTAAAGCAACGTAATTTAGTGGTAGAAGAGAGGAACGTGAATTCGCAATGTGGTGTCTGAATGTTTCCCTGTCTATGTCGATAGAACATACTTTTGGGGGCGGACCATGGTTGGCGGTATATTAGGAAATATAAATTAGTATAATTATAAATCTAAAATATAAATTATAAAATATTATTATAAAGTAATAATTTTTTTTGTTATAATAAATGTCAATATATAGTTATGAGTGTTTATAATAAAAAATTAAAATCAGTTAAAAGATAGGAATTTGGTAATGAATTTGAAAGTTTTGAGAGGCGGTTTACGAAAATGATTAACAGAAACTCATAATTAAAATGTGGTAGTAAAACATAACAAGATAAAGAGTTAGTAGAATTAAATTAAAACATTAGTGGATGCTAGGTTGTAAAATATGAACAAATGAATTTAGGTGAACAAGTAAATATTTGGTGGTACTCACTATTTGTACGAAATGAAAGATGGGCCTTGCAGTAAATGTCTATATAAAAATTTTATTGAAGAAGAAAAGAGACTTGTTATTGTGCAAGATTAATGGGTGATTTTGGGGGGTTGTTTGTGTCAATAGAAGAGAAAATCAATTGTGGAATGTGGTGTTAGTAAAAGCAGAAGGACATAAGTTTAGATATAAGTTATGCTATTGCAGTGGCAGCATGTGTCACTGTAGATAGCGGTGAGTGTTGGTGAGTAACGTCAAAGTACGTTACCATCATCAGAGGCCTAAACTGGGCGTAATATACACTGTACAACTACTTTATATAATATTATATTATATGTTAATTGCTATCGTACAGTGTATCAAGAATGATGAAGTGTAAACATGCTAATGAAAGAAGATTTCCCCGCCTTTTCGGGTGATTACTGTTTCACCAGCACTAATCGTGATTTTGGACGACAACCAGCTATGGGCAGAAATTGTAAAACTGACCATGGTTGGTTGCCCTTGAAATTTGTGTGAATTTGAAATTAATGGGGGGGTGACTTAGGGGAAATCCCCGGAACTATGGAACAGCGGCTATCACCTTGTTCGCGTAGGAACAGTAAAAAAAAGGTGATAGACCCGTCTTAAGGTTGTAACTATGAAATCAGATATTATTATATCTGGAATTTTAAAAAAATCTAAGGCCGAAGCAAGGACAGGAGATCCCAAAATTCCTCCATAACTTCAGTCCTTGTGGAAGCAACTGGGCGCTACAGTCCAGGGAGGGCCATAGTGTGTGTGGAAGGAGGTTACTAAGGGTAGTAACGCATTAATAAATATTAAAATGAACTATGTGGATGAGCTGATGAGCTAATTAAATGTTTTTATTTTGAGCTAAGAAATATTTTGACAATGGCAGATAATTAACGAATTAACGTTTTCCAGTAGATAACTTGTTCAGTAGTAGTTGATTTAAATATGTTTTGCTCTATACAATAATGTTATAGATGAATTTACTGGTTTGAAAGATTAATTCTAGGAGAGAAGGTGTTTATTATGTTTTATTATGTTGTACTATGTTAGAGTGTAGGAATTATAAACATGTGTTATGTATTTTACATTGTGTAATTTTGTGTAGTGTGTCTAGGGTAAGGTCATTCACCTGACCATGAGGTATCAGCTGATGACTGGTATTAGAGATGTAGTATGTTTCTTATAATTAATTCATAGCTTCTTTTGTTAATCAATTTAATCAAATGATAGAATTATTATTTTCATAAATTGGCAAAGTAGTTTTTTTGGAAATTAAATTTAAAAAAAAAAAAAATGTGTCCTTTGCAGTGAAGAATTTTATTTTAAATTTTAATGTTCACTATAGGCAGAGAAGATGTCAGCTGATTTATGTTGTTTATCTTATGTTGTCTTTTGTAACCAAGTGTAGTTATTTTTGAATTTATGATAGCAGTAAGTTGTTTATTTTTATTTGTTTATTATAATTGTTCGCATTTAGTTAATAAGAATGATAAAGTAAATTCATTTAAAAGATTTCGGAAATTTTTGGAAAGATTTAAAATTAATTGAGATGATGTAAATTAACATCAATGTAAATTTTTGATAGCGGACTTAGGTAATTTCACTATTTGAACAAAATTTAAATACTTTAATTTAATTTGAATTAATAACGTAAGGGAAACGATTAAAAGTTGAGAAATGGAATTCAATTTAAAATATAAAATATTTCTGTGAATTTTAGATTAAGAGTTAATGTGGAGATGTTGTGTTTAATGTAATAATCAGTATGTGTACGCACCCAGTACTTGCTAAAGGCAACCCAGTATGTATGTAAGGGGAGACATATCGGTGGAGGATCTGGTATAGTATAAGGCTAGTTGTTGATTTTATTTGGAATGTTATAAGGTTAGGTGGTACTGTGGTAAGTATCTGTCCGATTTTACGGTGTTGGGATCTCGAACAGAGAAGTCCAGTAATATCGTTCAGGTGCAGCCATAGTCACTGAGCTAGGGGGGTAGTTTACCCATGATGTGTTTAGAAATTAAAGGGGGGTTGTTGGCACCATATCCTCACTGATCCTCTTAGAATTTAGCAATGAGAGTTTTTCTGTTTTGGCAGAAAACCTCTCATTGGGGGGGGGTATTGTAACGGGACAGATTTGAGGGGTTTTTCTTTATTGCAATTGTGAATGCGACACACAATAGAACCCACAAAGGGCCTCCGGCTGTAACAATAGACATTCCTGTAGGTGACGCCCATCCGCATGTTGGTCCAGAAAATTTGTCAACAAGTACGGTTTTGAGGTGCTATGGAATGTGCGCTATTACGCGGATGCGTGTGCTTACAGTTAAATTATCACGTACTCGGCTAGTTGAGCAGTTACAGTGAGTATACTTTGTGCAGTGTTACATATTTGCCATGTCACGTGGTTCCTTCCTGGACCAATGAAATACCAAGTTGCCGCGGGATGAAGCCTGGTGAAGATGATGCCGCGGCCATCTTGAAAAAACTGGTAGCGTCCTTTTGTCTTACTACAGCCAGCAGACGGTGCGGTCGTATAAAAACTTAGCTCGAGCAAATTAGGGTCAGACGACCAGTATAAAATGTGAATTAAACACGAAATCGGAAGTAATAAAACAGTACAACATGAACTAATCTCAGTGACCTCAAAATTAACGCAGTATAACATTTTTTCAGACAAATGTGATGAAAATGCAGAAAGCAGCACATGGGCAGCAGTGACACCATTAAATACATAAATGTATCGCCTTCAATTAATTATGAATATTTAATTTGAAAGAGCTCTTTATTATGGGGAAAATATAACTTAAATGTATAATGAATGACTGAGAGAGTGGGCAAACTAGGTCGCCTTACAAAATATACATATATAATCTAGTTAAGTAAATAGGATTAAATATAATCTATATAAGTAAATACAAGGTTATAGGAATTATTTTTAAATATATTTCAGAATAATGTAGAGACAAAATGTAGAGAAAGACAAAATTGTTTATGTGGTAGTTATTATGGTAGTTGATGACACAGTAAGATGAAATAAAATAATGTGTTAAGTAAACGTATAAATATGTATTTGTTATTTGCATTTACCTGTTTCTCTCTGCCGAGTACACTAGACGACACCTGGTCCAAATACAGGTAGATGACACGATTTTAATATTTTTAATCATATTTTAATATATTAATATTTTAATTCCCTTGTACTATTTCAATGTGGTAATCATGATGATGGTAAGTTAAGCGCTAATAAGAATATAAACAAGGTAAGTGAAAATAATGTAAATATAAATGATAATGGTAATAGTTTAAGCGTCAAACAAGCGACAGTAAACAAGGTGAGTAATGGGGTTAATACAGTGAACAATATTAGTGATATTGAGAGTAGAAAGTTGGTTGGCGTTAGTAATGGAGTAGTAATAAGTACTGATGAGTTGGAGAAAGAATGGAGAGATCGTCTAAATGTAGAGTGGGGACAGAGGGCAAATTTTTCCCGTGATGTAGAGTGTGAAGCAGAGACTCCACGAGTGTTGTTGGAGGACGAGAGTTCCTCGATAGTTTTTGCAGAAGATAAAAGATCTTCAAAACGTCCCTTGGTTTTTAGTGTATCTGGTAAGACCAGATGGTGTTCTAATAATGTGGTATTGCCCTCTATGTGGAGTGAGAATGTGAAATTGGGCTGGGAAAGTGATCATAAAGAGAGAGAGAGAGAGAGAGAGAGAGAGAGAGAGAGAGAGAGAGAGAGAGAGAGAGAGAGAGAGAGAGAGAGAGAGAGAGAGAGAGAGAGAGAGAGAGAGAGAGAGAGAGAGAGAGAGAGATTTAAGTTGAATAGAGGTTATAAAGGGTTAGTTGAGAAGTTAAATAATGAGAGAATTATTATAAATAATAGAGACTTACCTTGTGTAGTAGCAAACGATGATTATATTGAGGTTGATAACAATAAAACACTTACCTGTTGTGAGAATCAGCGTACTAGTAATAGCTGATGAATATAGTAAGGAATGTATAAACTATTTAACTGAGACAGAAACTACTGATTGAGACAACCAAAAATACGGATGTAGACATGGCTTATGATAAAATAATAAATGGGGATAACCCTGGGAATTATTATAATGGTATAATGGAAAAAAACAAATGTATGTGGTTATTATATTAACAATAGTAATGTAATGAATTTAAATAAAAATGAATTGTGTATATTCGACATAAGACTAATTTTTGATGATGGTAGTTAGATAAACAGTGAATTAACATTTAATTATTTGATTCAATGGTATAATTACTTGCCTGATTTAGGTAATGAAGTGTGGTAAATGATAACTGGATATGACAAAAATTTGTAAATAAATTTGTGTTGGTGTTAAATGTATTGTGTCAAAGTTATACGGTTGGAATGTATACAATAGTTTATGTAACACCGGTTTGAAGTAAGGATTGATGTTATAATAACAATAAAATATTTTATTTTACCAAATAATTAACAGGAGGTAATAATGAATTTTATGAATTGAAAGTGTTTATTTAAATCAAAAGTGTTTTGAATAATGTAATTAAAGTTAAATTGTTTTGATTGGAGTTGGAATTAAACTGTGAATTTTGGTAATGAACTTAAATTTATTTTGTTTCGAATTGTGTAATAGATGATTGAATAAGGTAATAATAATTGAAGTCTGATGATCAAGATGGTTAAAATGGTTAATTAATACAAAAGTGAAAGTAAAGTGGGAACGTTTGTAATATCAAATTTTATTCAAGGTCAGAATGGAAAAGTTTATTGTAATGTAGCGTTGGTGAAACCAGCTGTTTATACAACTGATGATGTAAAGAGGTATAAATAATAAACCTATGTTATACGTTTAACTGTAGATTCCCAGTTTAAATGCGGTCATGGCCTCACCAAACCGTAACCGTGGAGTAGTTAATTTATAGCAAGCCATGAATAAAATTGTTGTAACCGGATCATGGTTTGTTTTTGTCAACCTGGTGTATTGTGAATGTTAATGGGGGGGGGGGTAGTTTAGGGGAATCTACTTAAGAATTTTTTTTATATCCAAGGCTAGATACCGAAAGAGGTGACAGACCGCCCCAGGGCTCATTAATCATTATTGAAGTAGGATTATTGGTACTAAATAGACCAGTTATACCGAATTTTATTGTAACGCCGAAGCAAGGATGGGGTGAAATAAAAGAAAAAAATGTTCACCCCTTCCGCTTCAGTCCTTGTGGAGGCAACTGGGCGCTACAGTCCAGGGGGAGTAATAGTGTGTGTGGAAGGGTCCTGGCCATGTTACTGCCAGGGCATAAAATGAAATGTTTATGCAACCGTGACTACCAAAACCGGCGAGGGTGTGAGGTAATTCGCACAAAGGTAACAGAGTATTGTTACGGGACAAACGATTGGGATTTATTTTATTCTTTAATAATTGTAAAAAGTAGTAGCAACTCAAGCTGAACAACGTTTGATCACAAACACTTGACATTTTTGAACACCTTGCAGTCCCCCTCGTACCAAACCGTATGAGACACACAAGCAATTAAGAGTCTGGGAACGTTAAGTGTCAGAAAGGGTGCGTATTCACGCGTATGCGCGCAGGTGTCGGCCAACATTCACATGATAATGTCACGTATCAAAAATTCCTTCTCGCCCAGTGCACAGAGAATAAAGCCAGTTGACTACCATCCGTAACACTGTACAGCCGAACCAAGTTCCGGAACAAAAAGAGCGGGCGCCTGCACCTCATAAAATGTGTGTATATATATATATATATATATATTACTATAATACTTATAACTATTTTACCTCAAGATGTATTTTTTCTTTAGGGACATGTTTCGGGAGATCCTGTTCTCCCATCTTCAACCTTCGCCATCTTGCTTCTGGTGCAGTATTTGTGTGTTGGCTTCTGGATGTTATTATGGTGGTTTGTTGGTCTTTGGTCCTTCAATGTTGCATTATTGTGTGTGGTTGTGGTATCTGTTTTTGTATTTTGTGTATTTTCGATGTTGAGTGCTTTGAATATTGTGTCATGTTTTGTATTGATTTGTATTTGTTCTGGTATTAATTTGTTTTGTGTTTTATGTTTGTAAATCTGTAAATTTTCCCAAATGTTCATTATGGTGCCTTTGTGTGGTATATGTTTTATTAGTGTTACATTGGTTATGTCTGGGAATTCATGTCCTGTGTTTGGACATGTGTTTGAATTCCCAGACATAACCAATGTAACACTAATAAAACATATACCACACAAAGGCACCATAATGAACATTTGGGAAAATTTACAGATTTACAAACATAAAACACAAAACAAATTAATACCAGAACAAATACAAATCAATACAAAACATGACACAATACTCAAAGCACTCAACATCGAAAATACACAAAATACAAAAACAGATACCACAACCACACACAATAATGCAACATTGAAGGACCAAAGACCAACAAACCACCATAATAACATCCAGAAGCCAACACACAAATACTGCACCACAAGCAAGATGGCGAAGGTTGAAGATGGGAGAACAGGATCTCCCGAAACATGTCCCTAAAGAAAAAATACATCTTGAGGTAAAATAGTTATAAGTATTATAGTATTATATACATCAAGAAACGGACTGTAGCAGAAAGTGATTGAAAAAAAATATATATATATATATATATATATATATATATATATATATATAAAACCATGTTTTATCAACAAGTTAAAGGCAGTGACAAATTTAAATGAAATAACAGTTTCAGCTAGAGACAAAAAAGTGAAAACAGGGAATCAGCTATGTAGTGCGTGTGAACGAGGGGACATCTTATGAACGTTTTCAACCAAGGACTACATAAGGGAAGTAATCAAAATTATGCAAAATTAAAAAAATAAAAATAAAATGAGCTCTAAGGGGAATTTAAATCATGTAGGGGTGAGCGTGTGTGAGTATATGAGCGAATGGAAATTACGTAATTAATGCCACTGGTTAGCGTTAAGTAAATTTTAGAACAATGTTTTTAACAGTATGTTTTCATTGAGTATAATGTAGTGTCAGTTTTGTTAACTTCATAAAGAAGGGAAAATTTTAATTAAAAAACGAAATAAATTAATGTTCACAGAGTAGATGTATAGAAGAGGGTGAAGGATATTTTATGTAGAAGGGAATATAACAATGAATGTCATATTAAAGTATAATAAAATAGTATTTTATTTTAATTTGCTATATATGTGTTAGAATAATCATTTCAACCACCTAACTTCATTTTCTGTGCTGGTAAATTCGCTATACGAAAAAGGGTTTCCACCACTAGATGATCTGGCGGAATAAGTAAACAAATTCAAGGTAAGTGAGGGTTTGTTGATATTTAATATACTGATATAATTATAAAAGTTACAAATGGTGCGGCGTGACCAGGATTTGGAATAAATATCATATTTATCCCAAATTTGCCTATTTTAAAGCACAGAGAATGGAATAGGGTTGGCGGAAATTGAGAATAACTTACATAAAAATTTACGTAACATATGCATAATAAGGTTTTGTGAGGTAAAGTTTACGAGGTGTTTATAAATTGTGCATGTTCGATTACAAATAAGATTTAATAATTAATTATTAAACCAATAAATAATAACAGTAAAAATGTCTAAGAACGAAAAAGAAATAAATTCGATAGACTCAGCTATGAGTGAAAATGGTTTTGGGTTGATGAACCCGTCACTGAGTGTGAGTGAGTTAGAAGGACAGTAGAGTCAAACAGCTGACTCGAGTATTCAATCAGTAACTGAATCCATTATAATAAATAATGCAGAAGCAAAATCTACTCAAATAGCGACTAAATAAAAGAAAAAGAGTTGTCGATGAATGATATATTCAACCTTATGCAAATAGTGTCCGAAAATATGGTAAAAAATAGTTATTTCAAAAATAAGTTTGATGAAGTAAATAATGAAATTAAGGAAATAAAGAGTAGTTTCGATGTACAGAATAATAAATTTGATAAATTAAGTAATGAAATTAATGAACAGAAAAGAAAATGTGAAAGTAGTTTTAATGAAATGAAGAGTAATTTTGATGAAAAATTCGATAAGATATATAATCGTTTTGATACAAACGAAAGCAATTTTAATGAGATTAGAAATGAAATAAAGCAAATTAATAAAAGTTTTGAAATTACCAATGAGATATTTGAAACTAAATGTAACGATTTAGAACAAAGTATAGAGGGTATGGGAGTGTGGAGAATAAATACAGGTAAGTGTAGTATAAACGGAAATAACGAAGTAACAGACGCTATAGGTGTCAATAAAAGTGAGTTAACAAATAGTGGTGATGAAAATATAGTAGTAGTTGAAAAGGTAAGTGAGAATAACAGCGAGAGAATTAAAAATGGGGTGTTAGAGAGTAACCGGATAAATAATAATAGTGGCGATGAAGTTTTAGAGAGTAGTAATAAGATAGGGGTTGAAGAGAGGTTAGGTTTACAAAGGGCAAATTTTCCCATTGATGTAAGTGGAGTAAAGACTCCATTAATGAGTTATGAGGACAGAGTTTCCTCCCATGATTATAGAGACAAGGTGTCTCTAAGTAGTTCCCCTAGTTCTCATGAGTTCCCTGGAAGAATCAGGATGTGTCATGATAACATTATGTTGCCTTTTGTGTGGATTGAGAGAAAAAGTGAGATGGTGTTATGATGAGAGGTATTGTGAGAGAGTGGTAGAATTATTCACATTGAGAGAGAGAGAGAGAGATAATATTATTTGATGTCATTATAAGTTATAAAAAGTTAAGAGAGAGGTTAAAATTTGAAAAAATAGACGATATGAAAGACTTACCTTGTGCAAGAGATATTGATGATTATTTTGATGATCCCACTGTAGATGATGAGCACTTATCTTGCGATGTGATTGATATTGTAGATGAATATGATGATATAATTTACCTGAGTTTAACGAATAATATTAAGGGAGACTGGACAGAAATAACTAATGCTGACAAGGTTTATGAGATAATAATAAGGAATAATCCTATAGAATATTATGGTATAATGAATAACACAGAGTTAACGGGGCAGTATATTAATAATAAGAATGTAATGTATGTAGATAAAGATGAGTTGTGTTATAAAAACATCAGGCTAATTTACGATGATGGTGGTTAGACAATCAGTGAATGAACATTTAATTATTTTAGTCTATGGTAATTACTTGGCTAACTTATGTAATGAGGCATGGTAAACAATAAAATAATGACGAAAAATTGTAGATAAATTTATAGAGAGGTTAATTGTGTTGTGTAAGAGGTTATGTGGTACTTTGTAGCTCATGTAAACAATAAATGTACGTAAGGTGAATTAGTTATATAATAATAATAATAGTATATCAGACTAAATAATTATGAAGGTTATAACACAAATGAATTGTAATTGTGTTGGAGTATGGTGATTAAAGTAACTTTGTATTTTAAAAAACTGATTGAACTAAATAATCTGAGATGAATTAATTAACTAGTTAATGTTGTATAGATGAATTTTGATAATGGATTTAAATGATTTTTCTGAGAATTATACTTTATAATAAATAGTAAATGATAAACATAAAATGTTTAGTTGTTGAGTCATATGGTTGTTATGATGTATCAGAAGGTGCATACGGTTGTGTACAATATCTCTTCATTCACTCTCTCTCCCCCTCTCTCACTCTCTCACTCACTCTCTCTCTCTCTCTCTCTCTCTCTGTGTCTCTCTCTCTCTCTCTCCCTCTCATTTGTCATTCTCCGCGATAGGCACTCTAAAACACTGTTTTAGAGTGCCAATCGTGGACAATGACAAATGAGAGAGAGAGAGAGAGAGAGAGAGAGAGAGAGAGAGAGAGACAGACAGACAGACAGACAGACAGACAGACAGTGGGGTGATAGTGAGTGATAGATCGATTTCAGGTTAGAGTGAGAGGCTGTGAGAAGGACTGGCAGGGGGAGCATGGGTGAAAGAGAAGGGTGATTGTGGACACATACATAAATTACATTATTCTATAGTACTCTTGACTATATTTTACAATACGATTACAATTATTATCCAAGTTTACCTGTTAGTAAAATTTACCAGAAACTTTTGTTTGTAACCTTTGTCAACTATCTGATTTAAGTCATAATGTTTTACAGTATTGTGTAAATTGCATGTTTCTAAATTATGATTGTTTGTTAACACCAGTAGGGAGTGAAACATGGTAAAAATAACTTTTAATAATTACGTAGTGAACATCCCCTAATCTGTTTTAGTTATAGGTAATATATTACTTTGCTATATGTTGACTGTTGTAGGTATAAACAATTTATGTACCAATCTAATATCCAATTGTTGATTACTGTTTCTTTAATTAATTAAAATAACATTACATTTAGTAATTTAAACTGTAATACTGTATAAATTAAGTTCTCTCATACTATAATTCGCTCGCTTTCTTAAAGATAATTTGAAGATGTAAACAAACTATCATAAGTCTTCACATAAAAAATGATACATACATACGCACGCACACATTCACATCACCCAAATATTTAATTGTTTCGTTATGTTTGATATTTCTATTGTATTTCATACACAGGTCCTGAAGATGACAATAAATATTGTCGAAACGTCGACGCAAAATAACTAAAAGTTGTATTATTGACCAATCCTCACTAACCATCCACTAAAACATTCATCAACATAAATGTTCAAACAATAATACATAAGAAAACCCAGCTTTGTGGGATGTCAAAATGATCTTTGAAAGAAAATATGAACAGTAGTGATAATATTTCATACATAGAGGGGAAGACGGAAGAATAATAGCAATCAGAAGATATACAGTAATTTTGAATAAAAATTCAAATATGATAACAATGGGCTTAAGTCAAGCTCAGCCAATCAGAATCAAAAAAAATAAGAAATAAAGAAGACAAAAGTGCATTGTTATCTGAAAATAAAAATAACAAAAACAAAGAAAAAATTAAGCACATAGAAACCAACCGTAGAAGAGTAAAGAAGAACCAAATAATTAAGAAGAGTAAGAAAACAAAGGATGTAGGAAAAATATATAAAAAGAAACTAATAAATACAATAGAAGAATTGGAGATGATGAAGCATGGACTAATTGATGTGTTTAATTTACCAAAGACCGACCAAAGCAAATTAATGAAATATAAAGATTGTAGAAGGCTCTAAAGTAAATATAGAAGGGATTCACAACAAACCAGCCAATAATAACTTCAACAACTCAATATTTAAATGGAAATTACCAGAAATAGAAATGCTGAATAAAAAACCACTGATAACATCAATGATGGAGGTAAGTTTAACTTCTTTGATTAATGAACCACATAATAAAATGATGGAAGCAGTCATGGATACTAAGGAACATATGATATTAGAAGAAGTGTGGTACAAGATAGAGGAGACCTATAGCACACGGACAGAAATAGTTCGGCACACCAGAGTGATCCGAACAACAAGTGCAGAGGAAATGATGGACCAAGAGTAAACTAAGTGAAGCTAAACACCAAGAAATGGGACTGATTTTCGAATTACCAACCATGCAAAAAAATGGAAAAGAAAAAAGAGAGTGATTTACCAAATTCAAAAGATGTAAGATCAACTTACAATAATATTTAGATAACATATGAGGTATAATATAAAATATAAAATGAAGGAATAAGTTACAAAAATTCCTACAAAGTAAGATCACCTTACACTAATATTTAAATAACATAAAGAGAAAAAAAATGTATAAAACAAAGGAATAAGTTACAAAAATTACTATAAGTAAGAACAACAAACTTACAAAAATTATTTAGAATAATATTTGAGACCAATTAAAACAAACAAATATAAAACCAAGCAAGAACTGCTAAGACTAATACATAAAATTACAAAGAATATAGAGTATTCAGAAAATAAAAATGAACTGATATAAGAAAAAAAAAAATGTATAGAGCAAATATATAGCAAATAGCTAATGCAAAATAATGGTAATCAAGAAAGAAGAAGAAAAAAGTGTCCAAATAATTAAAATGATCACAAGAAGAAAAGAAAAACAAACTAATGAAAAGTTAGAAATAATGAAATTAACAACTAAATAGATAAAAAACAATCAACTGTATGAGTAGATAACAGAATATAGCAAAGGTACAGCGGAAGGAAGAATGAGTAAAAAAAAAAAACAATAAAGTGGACAATCCCCAAAATATTATTATTAACGAAAGTCACAAGATGACAAAAATGACAAAAAGGTATTTAAGATTGACTGAGAATAGGTCCAGCAATCAATTAACTGGGCAGAGATGATGTTCCTCTGGTCTCAGAAAAAAAGGTAGTAATGGAATAAACCAGCTACTAAAAACTTAGGGAAAAAATTATATAACTGGGAGAACACACTAATGGAAATAAATAAAAACATCTAAATAAAATGGAGTGAAACAAGTAAGAAGAGAAACAAGAAAGAAGAAATAAACAAGAAGAAAAAGGAAAAAATGTATAACTGATAATTTCATAAAAAACTATGCTAGTGTCTTACCAAAATGATCAATTTTGAAGGAGAGGCATTATGTTACAACACAAACAAGCCACCCCAATACCAGGGAAAAAACGATGAATCAACTATATAAAATGTTTAAACTAAAGAAAATAAAATGACGATGACGCGACAAACGACTACATGACCCAACCCAAGTGATTGACCAAATAAAATGAAACCAAAGGAGAAGGGAAAAACCGAAATAAAATGAAATCAAATGAAATCAAAGAAGAAGGAAAATGAAAATGAAACAAACCAAGTATAAATGAAATAAAATGAGAAGAAATGAAAGGACACAAACAAATAATATAGAACAGACAAGGAGAAATGTTACACTCAAATATAATAATGAAAAAGAAACCAATAAATAACAAATGTAAAAGATAATTATTAGTATCGACTAAATGACCAATGTAAATGATAATTGATAAAACCCGATAAAGTAATAAAAAACTAAAAGTACACTAACCAAAGAAATAGAGTTTAAATGTAATAAAGAACTCTATAATGACATGAACTTATTAATAGTATAAATAACCTTTGTAAAGTGAGAGATAAAGAGATAGTGAACATAAGTAAGTGACAAAGAGAATGTAATGTTAGGGAATACCCACTAATAACACTTAAATAAAATTTAAGAAGTGCAAAGTGACAGTGTAAAACCCCAAAATAATTAGAAACCCTATTGATAGGAATAAACACTTAATAATCTGTGATGAACACTAAAGGTTTAATGGTGAACATTATTATTAAATAAGAATTTTGTTATTGATAGTATTAAGATTAATTGTAAATGAGGGATACAATGGTATTCAGGGAAGGGATCCCATGGAAGGTCAAAAATTAGTGTTACCATGGCTAGAGAGTAAAGTTTATATAAGAAAAAATATAGAAAATAAAAGAAAAGCAAAATCAATAAACACCCTATGTCCTAAGGGATAGTCAGTTAAGGAAATTTGATTGGTGTGATGCTGTTTATCACCCAAAAAATAATTAAGAATGAAACAAATTGTAAACAAATGTTGCATTATAGCTGTTAAAGAATTGTTCGTTTAAATCTATGAATAGGAATATGGCTGAAGGGATTAAACAGACCATAAACCTAAATGTTATATTATATTTTATAGAGAATAGTAGATAATTGCCAAATAATAAACACTGGCAAAATAAATAAGAAAAAAGATACAGTAATATAAGTCTGATAATACTGAAAGGGCAGTTAGAAAATAATAAACAAACCATAATGTAGAAACTAATGGGAACATTCAGTTATTATAAAACAGATCCAAAACAAGTCAACTAGTAAACAAATCATTTATAATACCAACACAAAACATGTATGAGAGTAAATTAATATGTAATTAGTATAAAATAAGTAAATAAGGCCAATTACTACTTAGGCCTATGAAATGCCTAACTGTATAAAACCAATAACTACAAATTATAAGAAATTAACAAGGAAATTAGCAAATCCAAGCCAAATAACTAGTCAAGGATAATTAGTGAATCATATTAAAGGATAAATGTTAAACTAAGGACATAAAATAAGAAAGAAATGTAATTAAATAATATCAACATAAATTAAATCCTTAAATTTTTAGTGATCAATGAATGTTTTAGTGGATGGTTAGTGAGGATCGGTCAATAATACAACTTTTAGTTATTTTGCGTCGACGTTTCGACAATATTTATTGTCATCTTCAGGACCTGTGTATGAAATACAATAGAAATATCAAACATAACGAAACAATTAAATATTTGGGTGTTCTGAGTGTGTGCGTGCGTATGTATGTATCATTTTTTATGTGAAGACTTATGATAGTTTGTTTACATCTTCACATTATCTTTAAGAAAGCGAGCAAATTATAGTATGAGAGAACTTAATTTATACAGTATTACAATTTAAATTACCAAATGTAATGTTATTTTAGTTAATTAAAAAAACAGTAATCAACAATTGGATATTAGATTGGTACATAAATTGTTTATACCTACAACAGTCAACATATAGCAAAGTAATATATTACCTATAACTAAAACAGATTAGGGGATGTTCACTACGTAATTATTAAAAGTTATTTTTACCATGTTTCACTCCCTACTGGTGTTAACAAAAAATTATAATTTAGAAACATACAATTTACACAATACTGTAAAACATTACGACTTAAATCAGATAGTTGACAAAGGTTACAAACAAAAGTTTCTGGTAAATTTTACTAACAGGTAAACTTGGATGATAATTGTAATCATATTGTAAAATATAGTCAAGAGTACTATAGAATAATGTAATTTATGTATGTGTCCACAATCACCCGTCTCTTTCACAAATGCTCCCCCTGCCAGTCCTTCTCACAGCCTCTCACTCTAACCTGAAATCGATCTATCACTCACTATCACCCCACTCACTCTCGCTCTCTCTCTCTCTCTCTCTCTCTCTCTCTCTCTCTCTCTCTCTCTCTCTCTCTCTCTCTCTCTCTCTCTCTCTTAGTATATCTCTTCATTCACTCTCTCACCCCCTCTCTCACTCTCTCTCCTCTCTCTCTCTGTGTATCTCTCTATATCTCATTCTCATTTGTCATTACCCAAAATTGGTACTCTAAAACACTGTTTTAGAATGGCAATCGTGGACAATGACAAATGAGAGAGAGAGAGAGAGAGAGAGAGAGAGAGAGAGAGAGAGAGAGAGAGAGAGAGAGAGAGAGAGAGAGAGAGAGAGAGAGAGAGAGAGAGAGAGAGAGAGAGAGAGAGACAGACAGAGAGTGTGACAGAGGGGGATAGAGAGTGAATGAAGAGATATAATGAGAGAGAGAGAGAGAGAGAGAGAGAGAGAGAGAGAGAGAGAGAGAGAGAGAGAGAGAGAGAGAGAGAGAGAGAGAGAGAGAGAGAGAGAGAGAGGAGAGTGGGGTGATAGTGAGTGATAGATCGATTTCAGGTTAGAGTGAGAGGCCGTGGGACTGGCAGGGGGAGCATGGGTGAAAGAGAACGGTGATTGTGGACACATACATAAATTACATTATTCTATAGTACTCTTGACTATATTTTACAATATGATTACAATTATTATCCAAGTTTACCTGTTAGTAAAATTTACCAGAAACTTTTGTTTGTAACCTTTGTCAACTATCCGATTTAAGTCGTAATGTTTTACAGTATTGTGTAAATTGCATGTTTCTAAATTATGATTGTTTGTTAACACCAGTAGGGAGTGAAACATGGTAAAAATAACTTTTAATAATTACGTAGTGAACATCCCCTAATCTGTTTTAGTTATAGGTAATATATTATTTTGCTATATGTTGACTGTTGTAGGTATAAACAATTTATGTACCAATCTAATATCCAATTGTTGATTACTGTTTCTTTAATTAATTAAAATAACATTACATTTAGTAATTTAAATTGTAATACTGTATAAATTAAGTTCACTCATACTATAATTTGCTCGCTTTCTTAAAGATAATTTGAAGATGTAAACAAACTATCATAAGTCTTCACATAAAAAATGATACATACATACGCACGCACACACTCACATCACCCAAATATTTAATTGTTTCGTTATGTTTGATATTTCTATTGTATTTCATACACAGGTCCTGAAGATAACAATAAATATTGTCGAAACGTCGACACAAAATAACTAAAAGTTGTATTATTGACCAATCCTCACTAACCATCCACTAAAACATTCATCAACATAAATGTTCAAACAATAATACATAAGAAAACCCAGCTTTGTGGGATGTCAAAATGATCTTTGAAAGAAAATATGAACAGTAGTGATAATATTTCATACATAGAGGGGAAGACGGAAGAATAATAGCAATCAGAATATATACAGTAATTTTGAATAAAAATTCAAATATGATAACAATGGGCTTAAGTCAAGCTCAGCCAATCAGAATCTATCAGTTACCATGACAACTGAAACGTTATTTATGAATTTTCCATTACAACTTATTATTCCATTATTGACGCTCAACAGGAATAGACGCCAGGCCGCAAATGACCAAAATTTTAATATAAAACGTTTAAAAAGTAATCCAAATTTGAAAAGATGAAGACGTAAGACGCTGATGAAAGACTAGAACATTCAACTGATGCCAAGGACCAATTTAACAAATTCCAAATTAATAAATTTCAACAACTAATACGAAAAGGAAGCCAGACGTACTTAAGTTCCAAGATAATTGAAGACTGAAGACTATTCAAGACCCCAACACATTTCAACTGAATGACAGTACACCTCAAGTCGACTGAGTTGATAAGTATTGCTAAATTACCCGAATTTCTGAATTAAATTCTCTTTAAATTTTTCTCACAGCAATCTGAACTCTCACTATAAACTGATGATATTATTTCTTTCAAAGATTAATAAAAAAATAAAACACTAAACTTATGTTAAATAGAAAAATAACCTGTATGAAAATTACGAACTTTTGAAACACACTACAGGAACAAATTATAATTACACCTTATATTACCTTATATTATCTAAGTACAATTAATGTAAGGTAGTGTTCTTTATTGTAATCATTATTAATATTTTTTTTGTAATCACAAGAATCCAGAATCTGAACGAAACTAATTGTAAACAAACGGTTGCAGTCGCCATGATTGACTGAATAATTCGTTCAAAGTCACTTCGCCAACCTTGAGATTTTTGTCTTATAATAACTGCCGGTGCAAATTTGTTGAATAATACAAAATAATTTTGTATGACACTGAATAATTACCAATCACAATTAAATAAACTAGTACAGAGTTGTAACCACTGTTCCTTATTCCATAGGAAAGTGTATTATTTTATTTGTGTATTTTAGCAAAAGACAAGGGTGACGGTAAGCGCTCACATCTGAAACTCAGCGAACTAACAGCTCGATTAAGAAGGTCAAACGAAGGCGGGAGTAAATTTGAATCCACCATACCGTCATAGTTAAGAACGCTTAATCGCCATATTTTTTATTTAATTGTTTTTAATTAAACAATTTGGCGCCACCCGGGATTTATGAACACAGACTGAAGAACAGGTAAGGTTCCCACTCGCGTGTACTGGTAATTCGAAGTATCGCTACGGACATCGTCCGAATAAAAATAAAGTAACGACTCCAGTGTGAGGCGAACACACAAGCATACATTTTTACAGAGCACGTACAAAGCTAAATCGTTACACATTTGGCTTCCATCGCGGGGCTTAAACAAGCCGGACGTCATCAATACACGTTACAGATTGGCGACCAACTAGTGAGGCTAGAATTGAAGACTAGTGGCGGTTACGAAAAAATATGAAACATTCCATGGTTACAAGGGGAAAAGCTAAGAAGGGAACTCAGGGTACCGACGAAGAAGAAATGGAAATGATTGAAGAAATGGTCGAAGAAGTGATCGAAGAGGATGCCCAAGAGGACCAACCAGGAAACCCAATCCAAGAAGAGGAGATGGAACAACAGGTGGGTGACAAGGGAGAAGCTAGAGGAGACCCAAATCTACTAAAGATAATGGACTTAATAAGTAGTATGAATAAAAAATTCAACAGAAATGACAAAAAATGTAAGCAAACCAATGAAAAAATAGACCAAATGAAAGAGGAGATCCATGAAAATTCAAGGAGACAGAATGAAATTATAAGAGAAGATATTGAAAAATTGAATGAGAAAATCGAAGGCAATAACGAAATATTAAAGCAACAAATCAATGAGAAAATGGAGGAACACAGTAATACCTTAAGGAAGAACCAAGAATCCCTACAACAACGATTGACGGAGGACATCCAAAAAAGAAATGAAGAACTGAAGGAAGAATTGAAGGGACAAATGAAGGAAGACAGTGAGAAGAATAGAGAAGAATTAAGATACATGCTAATAGGGTATCGTGAAGAAGTCAAGCAGACAAAAACGAGGATGAATAAGAAATGGGAAGAAACAAATTACCAAGCAGATCAACTTAATGAAACATAGATAGTGGTTTCACACAATTGAATGAAACACTAGACAGCACTTCTGAAGGTATCAATGAAAAAATAAGAAATAAAGAAGACAAAAGTGCATTGTTATCTGAAAATAAAAATAACAAAAACAAAGAAAAAATTAAGCACATAGAAACCAACCGTAGAAGAGTAAAGAAGAACCAAATAATTAAGAAGAGTAAGAAAACAAAGGATGTAGGAAAATATATAAAAAGAAACTAATAAATACAATAGAAGAATTGGAGATGATGAAGCATGGACTAATTGATGTGTTTAATTTACCAAAGACCGACCAAAGCAAATTAATGAAATATAAAGATTGTAGAAGGCTCTAAAGTAAATATAGAAGGGATTCACAACAAACCAGCCAATAATAACTTCAACAACTCAATATTTAAATGGAAATTACCAGAAATAGAAATGCTGAATAAAAAACCACTGATAACATCAATGATGGAGGTAAGTTTAACTTCTTTGATTAATGAACCACATAATAAAATGATGGAAGCAGTCATGGATACTAAGGAACATATGATATTAGAAGAAGTGTGGTACAAGATAGAGGAGACCTATAGCACACGGACAGAAATAGTTCGGCACACCAGAGTGATCCGAACGACAAGTGCAGAGGAAATGATGGACCAAGGGTAAACTAAGTGAAGATAAACACCAAGAAATGGTGAAGAAATAAAGATTTTCGAATTACCAACCATGCAAAAAAATGGAAAAGAAAAAAGAGAGTGATTTACCAAATTCAAAAGATGTAAGATCAACTTACAATAATATTTAGATAACATATGAGGTATAATATAAAATATAAAATGAAGGAATAAGTTACAAAAATTCCTACAAAGTAAGATCACCTTACTCTAATATTTAAATATCATAAAGAGAAAAAAATGTATAAAACAAAGGAATGTTACAAAAATTCCTATAAGTAAGAACAACAAACTTACAAAAATTATTTAGAATAATATTTGAGACCAATTAAAACAAACAAATATAAAACCAAGCAAGAACTGCTAAGACTAATACATAAAATTACAAAGAATATAGAGTATTCAGAAAAAAAAATGAACTGATATAAGAAAAAAAAATGTATAGAGCAAATATATAGCAAATGGCTAATGCAAAATAATGGTAATCAAGAAAAAAGAAGAAAAAAGTGTCCAAATAATTAAAATGATCACAAGAAGAAAAGAAAAACAAACTAATGAAAAGTTAGAAATAACGAAATTAACAACTAAATAGATAAAAAACAATCAACTGTATGAGTAGATAACAGAATATAGCAAAGGTACAGCGGAAGGAAGAATGAGTAAAAAAAAAAAAAACAATAAAGTGGACAATCCCCAAAATATTATTATTAACGAAAGTCACAAGATGACAAAAATGACAAAAAGGTATTTAAGATTGACTGAGAATAGGTCCAGCAATCAATTAACTGGGCAGAGATGATGTGCCTCTGGTCTCAGAAAAAAAGGTAGTAATGGAATAAACCAGCTACTAAAAACTTAGGGAAAAAATTATATAACTGGGAGAACACACTAATGGAAATAAATAAAAACATCTAAATAAAATGGAGTGAAACAAGTAAGAAGAGAAACAAGAAAGAAGAAATAAACAAGAAGAAAAAGGAAAAAATGTATAACTGATAATTTCATAAAAAACTATGCTAGTGTCTTACCAAAATGATCAATTTTGAAGGAGAGGCATTATGTTACAACACAAACAAGCCACCCCAATACCAGGGAAAAAACGATGAATCAACTATATAAAATGTTTAAACTAAAGAAAATAAAATGACGATGACGCGACAAACGACTACATGACCCAACCCAAGTGATTGACCAAATAAAATGAAGCCAAAGGAGAAGGGAAAAACCGAAATAAAATGAAATCAAATGAAATCAAAGAAGAAGGAAAATGAAAATGAAACAAACCAAGTATAAATGAAATAAAATGAGAAGAAATGAAAGGACACAAACAAATAATATAGAACAGACAAGGAGAAATGTTACACTCAAATATAATAATGAAAAAGAAACCAATAAATAACAAATGTAAAAGATAATTATTAGTATCGACTAAATGACCAATGTAAATGATAATTGATAAAACCCGATAAAGTAATAAAAAACTAAAAGTACACTAACCAAAGAAATAGAGTTTAAATGTAATAAAGAACTCTATAATGACATGAACTTATTAATAGTATAAATAACCTTTGTAAAGTGAGAGATAAAGAGATAGTGAACATAAGTAAGTGACAAAGAGAATGTAATGTTAGGGAATACCCACTAATAACACTTAAATAAAATTTAAGAAGTGCAAAGTGACAGTGTAAAACCCCAAAATAATTAGAAACCCTATTGATAGGTATAAACACTTAATAATCTGTGATGAACACTAAAGGTTTAATGGTGAACATTATTATTAAATAAGAATTTTGTTATTGATAGTATTAAGATTAATTGTAAATGAGGGATACAATGGTATTCAGGGAAGGGATCCCATGGAAGGTCAAAAATTAGTGTTACCATGGCTAGAGAGTAAAGTTTATATAAGAAAAAATATAGAAAATAAAAGAAAAGCAAAATCAATAAACACCCTATGTCCTAAGGGATAGTCATTTAAGGAAATTTGTATGGTGTGATGCTGTTTATCACCCAAAAAATAATTAAGAATGAAACAAATTGTAAACAAACGTTGCATTATAGCTGTTAAAGAATTGTTCGTTTAAATCTATGAATAGGAATATGGTTGAAGGGATTAAACAGACCATAAACCTAAATGTTATATTATATTTTATAGAGAATCGTAGATAATTGCCAAATAATAAACACTGGCAAAATAAATAAGAAAAAAGATACAGTAATATAAGACTGATAATACTGAAAGGGCAGTTAGAAAATAATAAACAAACCATAATGTAGAAACTAATGGGAACATTCAGTTATTATAAAACAGATCCAAAAGAAGTCAACTAGTAAACAAATCATTTATAATACCAACACAAAACATGTATGAAAGTAAATTAATATGTAATTAGTATAAAATAAGTAAATAAGGCCAATTACTACTTAGGCCTATGAAATTCCTAACTGTATAAAACCAATAACTACAAATTATAAGAAATTAACAAGGAAATTAGCAAATCCAAGCCAAATAACTAGTCAAGGATAATTAGTGAATCATATTAAAGGATAAATGTTAAATTAAGGACATAAAATAAGAAAGAAATGTAATTAAATAATATCAACATAAATGTTCAAACAATAATACTGTTACGACGGTCTATACGATCGTCGTAGGTACAGTGGAAACAAAATAAGTACAAGACACCAATTAAGTCACTAATCACACCTTTAATTGTTATAGTAAAACAGTTCGTAATTAACAACACAGTGTCTACAACAAATCAAATGAAAATTGTTCATACGCAATAAAATGTCCACTAATATTAAAACTCAACTGTATTACAATTATACCGTCCGAATATAAAACGCAACACTTCACTAATAACTACTTGAACGTACACCGTAATAACTCGAACCGCTCTGTAAATATATCGCACTAATACTCTCGAACCGCACAGTCAAAAATCTCGCATTGAACTGAAAACTAAGGCCGCGACGCGATGTATTTATAGTTACGCTCACACACCAGAAGCTTCCAAACTGCGTCTTATCTCTCGCGAACTACGTAATTGCTACAACCTTGACACAGTCCGAGCGCCCGAGCGAAGCCTGGCACAGTCGAGAAAATTCTCGCAAAATGCGTCTAGTAGCACGTACACCACATGCTTACGTCGAGATCTTTCTGGCGCATTCGATAAACGCGTAGATTGTTCTGTGCTGTCGTAGCACTGCCCCCTCCTTAAGCCTGTTCGTCCCGAACTGGCAAAGTGTCTTCGAAGTAATACTCGACCAGGCGATCTAGATGGCCGTCCTTGCGAAGGATAATTTTCCCGTTCTTCGAATTCAGTCTCGTGTGATCCGAACATCACGTTCCCAGGAATGCGAATCTTTCGCGTAACCACTAGCTTCGCTGGAATCACTCTCGTTGCGTCATGTACTAATGACCTAAATACCACTGGCTGATCAAAGTTTGTTTGGTTCTCGTCAACAACCTCTTGCGTAACCTCATCTTCAGCCACTTTACCCTCGGGCGCTTCTATCAGCTCAGGAACAAGCAAGAGTTTTGTCTCGACACCCATAGTTGGCTCTCCAATCACTTCTTTTGTCGTTATACTTATTTGTACTTCCTCTGCTAGTTCTTCCTCCATTTCCGCTTGCAACAGGGAGGTTTCCTCTTGACCAGACTTGTTGACTTTTTCTTCGACTAATGCCACTCGCTTAATCGAATGGTTGGTAGACCCTGTCATTTTAGCCATGCAAAGCTTTATCTTCTCTTGGCCAACTTTCAGGACATTCTCTCTTAAGTCCACAACGAATCCGTAGGCATTCATAATGCCCGTGCTAAGAATCACTTCATCGACAATGTCTGCAACGAGCATTTGGTGGCTAAACTCAAGAAGACCCAGGCGTACACGTACGTCTACCTTTCCTAGCACCTTGACGGGGCTTCCAGTCACAGTCTGTATTGTACAAGAGCTAATTAGAGGATGGCGGTTACAGACTAAGTCAGGGCGCACAATGGACACTGTTGCGCCCGTGTCAACTGTAAATGATGTTGGTTTACCATCCGCAAATCCACTAACTTGATTGTTTCCACTGATCTTATGTAGCGTGGAAACTGTGTGCTGTTCTGGGCCTTTACTTCTCCAATTGGTGCGATCAGTCTCTTCTCTCGGTATCTTCTTCTCCCAACAGTCTACCTGTAGATGACCACGTTTTCCACAGTTGTAACATTTCGGCCTTCTGTCTTTTTCAAATCGTTGCGACTCTCTTGAACTTTTGAATTGTTTGTCCGACAACACTGTTTTTCTGCACCCATCGTAACAGTAATTTGATACAGGGATCTTCGGACTGCAACGTGATGGCACAAACCCATTAATGTAGAGGGACGCTGACTTGGCAGCTTCAAACTCTAGGGCGTGAGCAAGAGCTTCTGAGCTATCTCGGTGTCTTGCCATTCGTAACACTTGCTGAAGTTCACAATCTCCGATGCCATCAATAAATGTCTGCACCGTAAACCTTATTCGGAAGTCTTCTGGTGCTTCAGGATAGGCCAATCTAATCAATCTGTCGATACTAGCTTCAAATTCTTGAAGACTTTCCCCGGAACGTTGTCGTCTTGTACTCAACTGAGCGTAGTACACCTCTCGCAAATGTTTATCACCGTAGCGTAATTCTAGAGCTTTTATCAACTCGGCATAGATGTTCTGGCTGTCAGGTGGCACTTTTTGTAGTAGTTCTGCCGCGGGTCCTTTTAATGCAAGAACAAGTGAAACAGCCTTGTCTTTTTCTGTCCAATTATTTGTGCATGCAGCAGCTTCAAATTGGCGGAGGTACGTTGCCCAGTGAGTGCTTCCGTCAAAGGTTGGAGCTTTGACATGAAAACAAAGACAAACTTTGCTACTGCAGGCAAAGTGACTTTCTCTGTTAACTTATTTTCTGTCTTGATCACTGGTACAGTCTGTTCAGAAATTTGTTTTGGTTGAATCTTCATGCACTGTTCAACTTCAATTTTAATTTGTTCTCTTATGTTTGCCATTGAGTTTTCTACTGCAGATATTTTTGTTGACATAACTTCTTCCACAGTCAAGACAGATTTTTCTACTTAGCTATTTTATTTGACATGGATTCTTCTACATCAGATATTCTGGTAATCTGATTGTTGAGCTCACCTCGTAACTCACCTACGTCACCACGTAGGAGACCCAATTCTGCGGTAGTATGTTCTTGTAACTGTTTCTGCATAGTTTCAAAGAGAGCTTCCGTTTTATCTTTTTGTCTTTCTTCTGTCTCTAGCATTAGTGCTTTCTGACGTTCCTCAGCTTCTTCTCTTTCCTGCCTGCGTTTTTCATCCTGTCGTTTTTCTGCTTCTTCTGCATCCTGTTGTCGTCTTTCTTCTGTCTGCAACAACAGCGCCTGGAAATTTCCCATCATCTGACTGGCATCCATTGTTTTTCGATTAATTATGAATTACACTCGTCTTGTACAAAGTATCCACTGTTTCCACTGTTACCGTTCTATCCCACTTCTGACACCACTGTTATGACGGTCTATACGATCGTCGTAGGTACAGTGGAAACAAAATAAGTACAAGACACCAATTAAGTCACTAATCACACCTTTAACTGTTATAGTAAAACAGTTCGTAATTAACAACACATTGTCTACAACAAATCAAATGAAAATTGTTCATACACAATAAAATGTCCACTAATATTAAAACTCAACTGTATTACAATTATACCGTCTGAATATAAAACGCAACAATTCACTAATAACTACTTGAACGTACACCGTAATAACTCGAACCGCTCTGTAAATATATCGCACTAATACTCTCGAAATGCACAGTCAAAAATCTCGCATTGAACTGAAAACTAAGGCCGCGACGCGATGTATTTATAGTTACGCTCACACACCAGAAGCTTCCAAACTGCGTCTTATCTCTCGCGAACTACGTAATTGCTACGGCCTTGACACAGTCCGAGCGCCCGAGCGAAGCCTGGCACAGTCGAGAAAATTCTCGCAAAATGCGTCTAGTAGCACGTACACCACACGCTTACGTCGAGATCTTTCTGGCGCATTCGATAAACGCGTAGATTGTTCTGTGCTGTCGTAGCAATACATAAGAAAACCCAGCTTTGTGGGATGTCAAAATGATCTTTGAAAGAAAATATGAACAGTAGTGATAATATTTCATACATAGAGGGGAAGACGGAAGAATAATAGCAATCAGAAGATATACAGTAATTTTGAATAAAAATTCAAATATGATAACAATGGGCTTAAGTCAAGCTCAGCCAATCAGAATCTATCAGTTACCATGACAACTGAAACGTTATTTATGAATTTTCCGTTACAACTTATTATTCCATTATTGACGCTCAACAGGAATAGACGCCAGGCCGCAAATGACCAAAATTTTAATATAAAACGTTTAAAAAGTAATCCAAATTCGAAAAGATGAAGACATAAGACGCTGATGAAGGACTAGAACATTCAACTGATGCCAAGGACCAATTTAACAAATTCCAAATTAATAAATTTCAACAACTAATACGAAAAGGAAGCCAGACGTACTTAAGTTCCAAGATAATTGAAGACTGAAGACTATTGAAGACCCCAACCCATTTCAACTGAATGACAGTACACCTCAAGTCGACTGAGTTGATAAGTATTGCTAAATTACCCGAATTTCTGAATTAAATTCTCTTAAATTTTTCTCACAGTAATCTGAATCCTCACTATAAACTGATGATATTATTTCTTTCAAAGATTAATAAAAAAATAAAACACTAAACTTATGTTAACAGAAAAATAACCTGTATGAAAATTACGAACTTTTGAAACACACTTCAGGAACAAATTATAATTACACCTTATATTATCTAAGTACAATTAATGTAAGGTAGTGTTCTTTATTGTAATCATTATTAATATTTTTTTCGTAATCACAAGAATCCAGAATCTGAACGAAACTAATTATAAACAAACGGTTGCAGTCGCCATGATTGACTGAATAATTCGTTCAAAGTCACTTCGCCAACCTTGAGATTTTTGTCTTATAATAATTGCCGGTGCAAATTTGTTGAATAATAAAAAATAATTTTGTATGACACTGAATAATTACCAATCACAATTAAATAAACTAGTACAGAGTTGTAACCACTGTTCTTTATTCCATAGGAAAGTGTATTATATTATTTGTGTATTTTAGCAAAAAACAAGGGTGACGGTAAGCGCTCACGTCTGAAACTCGGCGAACTAACAGCTCGATTAAGAAGGTCAAACGAAGGCGGGAGTAAATTTGAATCCACCATACCGTCATAGTTAAGAACGCTTAATCGCCATATTTTTTATTTAATTGTTTTTAATTAAACAATTTGGCGCCACCCGGGATTTATGAACACAGACTGAAGAACAGGTAAGGTTCCCACTCGCGTGTATTGGTAATTCGAAGTATCGCTACGGACATCGTCCGAATAAAAATAAACTTATTATCAACATAAATTTTTATTTGTAATTATAAATATATTACAAATTGGTGTCCAACTGTAGGGGCTAAAGATAGAGATTAATAGGCAACAAATAAAAATAATTTGCCTATTTTCCTATTTTAGCTTGGCAGCTGTTAACACGTCAGAAGAAGAAGCAAAATGCACAGGAGGGCAACATCGAAGAAAAGGGCGGTGGAGGCCGAGCAGGAAATAGATATGGAGGATAAGGAGGCGACCCCAGTGGAAGATGTGGAGTCGATATTACCTCCAGCAGAACCAACCGAACCAGTATCTCAAGGGAAACAACCCGACAAGCCGACACGAACAGAGAACTTGACAATGCAAGAAATGTTCAGGCTAATGATGGAGAGTAACCAACAATTGAAAGAAGAATTAAGGGAGAATAGTAAGAGGATGATGGAGAAAATGGATGAGAACCACAAATCGACAATGGAGAGGATGGATGAAAATAGTAAGAAGGCGGAAGAAAACAGTAAGAAAATGAAGGAAGAATTAAGCCAGAAACTGGATGATATGACAAAACATTATTGTCAGAAAATAGATGATATAATAAATGATAATAAACTGTGGAGGGAAAAATTAAAAAATGATAGGAAACCGGGAATAGAAGAAATACCAAACGATACAAAAATGGAACAACTAGCATTGTTATCTGAAATTAAACCTAACAAAAACAACGAAAATCCCGAGCACATGGAAATGAAATCAAAGAAAATGAGACCAATACATTGAAAGAAACTAATGAAAAAACGGGAAGAGTTAGAGATGATGCACAGTGGTTTAATTGATGTCCTGAATATCCCAATAACCAGTGAAAAAGACAACATGAATTCCATAGATTATAGAAGCAGGTCAAAACAAATTTCAGGAACAACTTACGACAAAACAGTAGGTTACAACTTTAAGAGGAATATAAATAAATGGAATACGACAGAAATAGAAACATATGGTAAAATATCTGTGATATCATTCATCCTGGATATACCAGAGACACCTGGGTTTAATCAACCATATGATAGAATCATTCAAATAAGACTTGAAACAAGCAAAAGGATAATAGGAGAAAAAATGAAATACGAGGAAGAAGCGAGAAATGTCACAAGAAAATAAATAATTATGAAGACAATGGTAGTCCGGACAATAAGAACAACTTACAAGGATTATTTGAAGGAGCTATTATATGAAAGGAATTTTACAAGAAAAAGAAATAACTAAATTCTTAGATATACCATTTAGAAATACCATTTTTAGAATGGTAAGAACAACTTACACGGATTATTTGAAAGAACTATTATAGAAAACGAATTTTACAAGAAAAAGAAATAACTAAATTCTAAAAACAGTAAGAACAGCTTACAAGAACTATTTGAAATAACTATTATATATAAAACGAATTTTGTAAGAAAAAGAAAATAACTAAATTCTAAAAACAGTAAGAACAACTTACATGAACTATTTGAACAAAATCTTAAGGAACGAATTATGTAGAAATGTAATTAAAAAAATAACTAAATTCTAAAAAATGGTAAGAACAACTTAGAAGAATTATTTGAAGGAACTATTATATAAAGGAATTTTGCAGGAGAAAAAACTGCTAAATTCTAAAAATGGTAAGAACAACGTACAAGGACTATTTGAAAAAAACTATTATATGAAACGAATTATGAGGAAAAATGATTATTGAATTACAAAATTCTAAAAAACCTATAAGGACAACTTATACCAAATATTTGAATAAACTCTTAAGGAAAGAATTATGAAGAAAAGTAATTATTAAATTACAAAGTTCAACAAACCATAAAAACAACTTACGAAGAACGATTTGAAAAAACTATTATATAAAAAGAATGTTACAAGAAAAATGATTCTCAAGAACAAATTACACTAATAATTTGAATGAACTCTTACATAAAAGAATTTGAGAACAAATGGAGTACAAATATGTAAACTTTCTCAAACTCTCCAGGGACAAGCAAATCAGAACATGTTCCAGTAGATAATGAGAAAAACCTATATCAATTAATTGAGTAAATTAATATTACAAGAAAAATCTATCCATGAATGTTAAAAGTGTCATAAGAAGAAAGTGTAGCAAATATTCATAAGAAACAGTTTGAAAAAGGAAAACCCCTAATAAACTATCACAGCTGTAAAGACAATACTACAGTTTGTATTGTAATAGTGACCATGATAACAGTAACAACTATTATAACTATGTAAATGAGATAATTTAAGACAAAAATGATACAGAACTTTTAAATGAAGAAAGGAAGGGGAGACCAGAATATTTTTATAATTTAACCAAAATAATTTAATCAAACTCACAATGAAAACAATTTAATGAAGAAGCAACAAGTACAAAAAGAACCAACTAAATAAGAACCAAGTATTAAGACCAGAAACCAAAAACCTGGTACCGTAATGATAATATTGTTGTAATAACCACTATTATAGTGATAATTAATGGAAGGTATTAATGTTATGCCATGAGCAATAGAATGACTCATTGAATACCAAAGAAAAAAAAATCTATATATATGCTAATTACTATGTAAACAAGAGACAGATTATACCAACAACAAACAAAGAAAAAGAGTGCAAAAAAAAGGATGAAATGAATCTTATACCCTATACCTAAGCCACATAATATGGAATGAGCTTTAAAGTAGAAGAAGAGTCAAGTGTATACAAGTATTAATTAATTTAAAACATTATGAAGTGAAGAATCCAAGGATGTTTATTATTAGTCGAAAGAGACTACTTTTAATGATTTTTAATTTTTATGACTAGATGTAGAGAAATTCCATCAGTCTTATATTTGAGCAGAGATGATAATTCCTCTGAGCTCAGCTAAGTGAAGTATTGGTCAGCAGAGAATGTAGCTGAAATGTGCCACTCTGAACTGTTGTTAGGGAATGTTAGGGAGTAAACATACCGGTGATGAAGCACCAAATAAGAAAAGAAAAAAAATATATAATAATAATGGTATACATAAGATTAAGGATTATCTATTAATGAATAAAGAAGCTAATGAAGGATATACTTATCAACTGAGAGAGAGCAATGGTGGACAAGAAGGTATATAAAGTGAAAACACGAATAAAAACATGGTAAATAAAAGAATCAGTAGTAATTATTTCATCCATACTAAGAGTATGATCTGAATTAATCACTTTTACAGGAGAGCATATGTAGCATAACAGAATTTTCACCATTAAACATAACTTAATACAACATTAAAAAAGAAAAAAAGGGACAATCAATAGTGAGTGATAACTAAATGGTTAAAAATGAATTAAATAAACTGATCATTATAGTCAATAAAATATTAAAAAATAAACTCTATAACAAAGAAAACTCTTGGTCCAAATAAAAGAAACCATCTATATAAAACCCCAGTACATCATCAGTATACCCAGTAGGATAGGGAGCAGTAATGAAAAAATAATAAGAGGCAACTTATCAAATTAATGACATCAGAAGATCCAAATACAAAAATGATAACATACTTATAGATGGAGCAGTAAATGAAAAAATAATAAGGGGCAACTTATCAAATTAATGACATCAGAAGATCCAAATACAAAAATGATAAAATTAAACAATTAAACAGATTTAAAACAATGACAAAACTAAAACCCAGTAACCCAAGTTACAGGATACATTACCAATGAATTGAATTGTAAAGTAAATATAAAAATAATTTAAGAATAAAGAATAGCATGTTAGCTAGAAGGAGTGAAAGACTACCATAGTGTAAATAAGAAGCAAAAACTACCATTAGTGTAGAGAATAGAAAGTGAAATACAATAATAAACATAATCAGAATAAAGACTACCATTAGAGTAGGTAATAAAAGTGTTTAGATAGGAGTCAAAGACTACTGTTAAGAGTAGATAATAAAAAGTGAAATAATATCATAAAACATAATGAGTCAAAGACTACTATTAAGAGTAGATAATAAAAAATCGGTATGGAGAACCATACATAACTTCCATGTTCTAAGATTTATATTTAAAATCATTTTCGAAATGAAATATTACCATAGAAACTACTTCTTTCTACTTACTGCTTCAGCCTTAACCACAGTACTGTGGTCACTAACGTATACCACCTCACGTTATCGCACTCGATTTTCACTGATGATGGAAGTCGATGGCATTGCCGAAACGTCTGGTTTTGTAGAAAACATTGGACTACGGCCAAACATCCCGGGAAGGAATTTTAACAAAAACTACTTCTTTGTTGCCGATAACGTTGTACACATATATATAAAAAATATGCATACAATTAATGCCTTGTATAAGTTAATGTTTGATCTCCATTAAGTAGTGCTCAAGTTTCCAAAGTTTTAATATTATGATGTCCGTAATTAAAACATCAGAGCAGGTTTAGTGTGTATGAGGGTACACCGTGGACAAAAATTTTCAACATTTCCTATTAAGCGTTGCTTAGAGTAAAGCTGCGAATCTACAGTGTACGTTTCACAGAACAAACACGCAGAAAAGAAGGAGCGCTCCAAAGTCACTCATGGACCCTCAGCATCTTGCAGAGGGTTCATTCCCTAAAGACGAAAATTCTGTCTATGAATCGTTCCTCTGTAAACACGTGCAGTTACACTGCCCAACGATCCACAGGAAGCAAATCGCTATCCACGCTGGACAATTTTTCGGCTTGCACGCGTTATGTTGGTGTGGGTTTCGGCATTTTCCATTTAAAAAGCGTGCAAATGTAAGAAAATAAACATGAGTGAGGCCAGAAATAACGCGAATTGTGTGTGTGTGTGTGTGTGTGTGTGTGTGTGTGTGTGTGTGTGTGTGTGTGTGTGTGTGTGTGTGTGTGTGTGTGTGTGTGTGTGTGTGTGTGTGTGTGTGTGTGTGTGTGTGTGTGTGTGTGTGTGTGTGTGTGTGTGTGTGTGTGTGTGTGTGTGTGTGTGTGTGTGTGTGTGTGTTCCCTGCCTTTATTGCAGTAATCATAATAATAAAATGGAAACGTAAACATTACATAATTGAGATATGCTTGCCTGCCACGAACGATATATTTTCTCTCATACACGATTTACATTAAAATGAAAAAAATTTAATTTTATTGCCTGGCAACAAAATTATTTTATTTTTAACAATTACCATTGTTTGAAAAAGTTTAAATGAATTTTCAAGTACGTTACTGTTGTTAAAACGTAAAAGGTTACAGGTAAACTACCCCTTCCCCTTAACCGATCTTCACCAAAATCAAAAGGCCTTGAGATCACTACAATTCAGGGATGTATGCAAAACATTATTTGGTTCTGTTTGAATATGTGGCAGTTACCGTTCGTCATAGAAAAAATTACCCTTGTTAAAACATAAAATGTTGCAGGTAAACTACCCTATTCCCTTAACCGATCTTCACCAAAACCAAACGGTCTTGAGAACTCTACAATTCAGGGCTGTATGCAAAACATTATTTGATTCTGTTTGAATTTGAGGCTGTTATCGTTTGCCAAAAAAAAATTACCCTTGATAAAAAAACGCTGCAGGTAAACTACCCCTTTCCCTTAACCGATCTTCTCCGAAAACAATAGGACTTGAGTACTCTACAAATCAGGGCAGTATGCAAAACATTATTTGATTCTGTTTGAATTTACGGCTGTTATCGTTTGCCATAGAAAATACCCTTGTTAAAACATAAAACGTAGCAGGTAAACTACCCCTTTCCCTTAACCGATCTTCACCAAAAACAATAGGTCTTGAGTACTCTACAAATCAGGGCTGTATGCAAAAACTTATTTGATTCTGTTTGAATTTGCGGCTGTTATCGTTTGCCATAGAAAATACCCTTGTTAAAACATAAAACGTTGCAGGTAAACTCCCCCTTTCCCTTCACCGATCTTCACCAAAAACAATAGGTCTTGAGAACTCTACAATTCAGGGCTGTATGCGAAACATTATTTGATTCTGTTTGAATTTGCGGCTGTTATCGTTTGCCAAAAAAAAAATTACCCTTGATAAAAAAAAACCGTTGCAGGTAAACTACCCCTTTCCCTCAACCAATCTTCACCAAAAACAATAGGTTGTGAGTACTCTACAAATCAGGGCTGTATGTAAAAAATTATTTGATTCTGTTTGAATTTCCGGCTGTTATCGTTTGCCATAGAAAAAAATCTAAGACAGACAGACAGACACACATACAGACACACAGACAATTTTCGAAAAACGACTTTTTTTCATGTTTTGAGTGTAGTACAATCAGAATCTGCAATAATCTCGAACACGATTTTTTTTTTGCCATCACCATACTTCCATTTCCTTAAGGAACATGGAAGTAAAAGTGAAATAATATAATAAAACATAATGAGTAAAGGACTACTATTAAGTGTAGAGAATAAAAAGTGTTTTACAGTATTAAACCATAAGAGAAAAAGACAGCAAATAACTGCAAATATTAGTAATTATAAGAGTGTTTAAACATAATATATATATAAGGATTGTTGAATAGTAAACTAGATAGGAAACCATGAACTTACCATAGATGTAATGGAATATGTTAAATATAGAATGCTTTGTTATGATTAATTAATATAGTTAAAAATAATAAAAATAAGATGTTTTATTTTAATTAAATAATATAAATAAAAATGATAATTATAAGATTATAATTATAATTAAATGATGTTAACTAATGTTAAAATTTTGTTAAGGCAGAGAAGGCAAGAAGGTAATATTGATATATTTTTGAACTGTAAACCATAGACATAATAAGGAAACAAAATAGTTAAAAAACCAATAGCAAAGCAAAACCGTATTTTAGGCCAAAATCAACTTCATCATATAATCAAATCCAAGAGGATAAAATAAATAAATTTAGCAGAGATTAGTCAATTTCATATAAAGATATTTAAATATAATCATCACAGAAATACATAAAAGTAAATGCAATGATCAGAAGATAAAATTAACTTTATTGGAAATACAGTGGAAATCGGTTAACACGAAATGACGGGGACCAGTTATTTTTTCGTGTAAACCGAATTTCGTGTTAAGCGAACAAAAAGTGAAACAAAATGAGGAAGTGAACAAATAGTGTACTGTAGATTATTTATTGTACTGGCTAGTAAAATGCAACAAATACAACCTCTTCCTCCTGCTTGGCTAATGGAGGTCTTCGAGGAGGTTGGCGCATAAGTGTTGTATCCCCTGTGTTGATAAGATGTTATACAAGAGAAGATCTTGGGAGATCTAGTAGCCTACCAATATTACCATCTAAATCCGGTTGGTTTATTATGGTAACATACAACAACTGTTGGAAACATTATTTGGCGGGTTGTTAGGCTGTGGTCTATCATTTGTGTTTACAGATGTTTAGCCTGCCATCGGAGGTCATCTTCAGTGTTGGAAGCAACTGCATGGTGTCCTACAATGGTGTAGACACTGTGTTTTTGTTTAAGAAGGCTCACTTATATACATTTTCATGCCAGCACAACTTAAGCTGGAAAGCAGCATCAACCAATCAGCTTCAAGTGCTATCTGATTGGTTTGGGAGCACAGTATGCCAAATCATATTCAATAGAGGCTTTCTCTGCTTCAATTCATAGCGCTGGAACCATGTTTGAAGATCTCTATGACTCCATGTGCACAAGAGGGTAGTAGGCACTGTCCAAGGACAAGATCTTGGTCTCCTCGAAGGGAACGCGATTATCAGCATTGGAGAGTACATGCTTGGCCACTGCAGATTTCTCCGGTGACAACACCAGGTGTGTTCACCAATGCGGGTGTGGACACAGTGCTTCGTGGTGCTGATGTACACTTCACCGCACAAGCAAGGTACACTGTACATGCCTCCCGACAAGAGCAGATCCCTTGCGTCCTTCACAAGTCTTGGGAACTATTGTGATTTCCTGGTCGGCTTGTAGACTCAGCCCCGTTGATTCAGCAGCCTACCAATGCAGTCTGTCACCCCGTGAATGTAAGGCAAGACAGTGAAGCTGACAGTCTCCTGTGACACCACCTTAGGCCAGCATGAAAATGACTATAAGTGGGCCTTCTTAGGCAAACAACAGTCTCCACATCATCAATGGGGTGAATTGGCAGACACCTGCCAACTGCTTCAACCTGCCAACTGCTTCAACACTGAAGATGGCTTCTGATGGTGGCGCAGAAACATCTGTAAACACAAACGATAGACCACAGCCTAACAACCCGGCAAATAATGTTACCAACTTTGTTGATGCCCAGCCGTGAAAGCCTTAGAAACTCTATACAATGTGGTATAGTGGGAGGGAGGGTAGCAGTACAGGCAGCGGCAGCGGTTAATCAAAAAGTAAAATAAATACCTGTTTGGAACTGTTAATGAGTACTGTTTTAAGGTATTGTTATAATCTTAGCAAAAAATATTTGATAACATTAACATGTCATTAAATTTTACAGTTATATATAGTATAGTTATATACTGCACAGTTATAGATAGTTATGTATAGTGCAACACATAAAAGGATTATTTTTAATGAAACAATGACTATAAGAATTTGTAACACCACAGTACTTTATTTAGAAGGCAGTCATAAAAGATATTTATACTGTATTCACAGCAGCCATAAAGACTCATGAACAAAGCATGCATAAGCCAAACAGCAATGTGAGTCACAGTATTTTTTTAATCATCCTGCCCTGCTACTCAGGCATCATGTCTACAAAGCAGCTGTGACTAATGTACATGACAGAACAAGACATGAGTAGACGCATAAAAAGATTGACAGTTGTGTACAATCAATTTACAGTGTAAATCTTTAAATTTAAAAATATTTGGAAGACAGCCATATGAACATTTTCCTGGGTTCTCTGATTTCCTCATTCCTTGTCATTTACAAACATCCCTGCCATTTCCCCTTAGGAGAACATAATCTGTGAGGAGTTAAAGGGGCTGAATCCTTCCACATTATGAAAGTTTTCTTACACAATATTAAGTAATGATTTTAAAATATTAAATACTATAAAGAAAATTCAGGAACATGCATAATAAATAAGGTGAACATTCAGAAACTGAATAGGTTACCACAAGAGAAAACTAAAGACACAGATAAAACCAGCTTTCCTTATCAAGTTCTAGGTTCATCTCAGCTCCCTCAATAAATATTTCTCAACCAAGATGCACTCTGCAGCTGCTATAAGTAGTGAAACTATTGTCAGGCTTGTATAAATATGCACATTCAAATGTAAACTTTATGAAAAAATATTACCAAATGGGTGGCAAATGTGATGATCATATCCGTTTTTCCAAACTTCTCCTCGTTCCAACATATTAATTTTACATTATATTGTAAGTTTTAGTGGATGGTTAGTGAGGATTGGTCAATAATACAAATTTTAGTTATTTTGCGTCGACGTTTCGACAATATTTATTGTCATCTTCAGGACCTGTGTATGAAATACAATAGAAATATCAAACATAACGAAACAATTAAATATTTGGGTGAACGTGTTGGTGATGTGAGTGTGTGCGTGCGTATGTATGTATCATTTTATATGTGAAGACTTATGATGGTTTGTTTACATCTTCAAATTATCTTTACGAAAGCGAGCAAATTATAGTATGAGATAACATAATTTATACAGTATTACAATTTAAATTACTAAATGTAATGTTATTTTAATTAATTAAAGAAACAGTAATCAACAATTGGATATTAGATTAGTACATAAATTGTTTATACCTACAACAGTCAACATATAGCAAAGTAATATATTACCTATAACTAAAACAGATTAGGGGATGTTCACTACGTAATTATTAAAAGTTATTTTTACCATGTTTCACTCCCTACTGGTGTTAACAAACAATCATAATTTTGAAACATACAACTTACATAATACTGTAAAACATTACGACTTAAATCAGATAGTTGACAAAGGTTACAAACAAAAGTTTCTGGTAAATTATACTAACAGGTAAACTTGGATAATAATTGTAATCATATTGTAAAATATAGTCAAGAGTACTATAGAATAATGTAATTTATGTATGTGTCCACAATCACCCTTCTCTCTCACCCATTCTCCCCCCGGGTGATTGTGGACACATACATAAATTACATTATTCTATAGTACTCTTGACTATATTTTACAATATGATTACAATTATTATCCAAGTTTACCTGTTAGTATAATTTACCAGAAACTTTTGTTTGTAACCTTTGTCAACTATCTGATTTAAGTCGTAATGTTTTACAGTATTATGTAAATTGTATGTTTCTAAATTATGATTGTTTGTTAACACCAGTAGGGAGTTAAACATGGTAAAAATAACTTTTAATAATTACGTAGTGAACATCCCCTAATCTGTTTTAGTTATAGGTAATATATTACTTTGCTATATGTTGACTGTTGTAGGTATAAACAATTTATGTACTAATCTAATATCCAATTGTTGATTACTGTTTCTTTAATTAATTAAAATAACATTACATTTAGTAATTTAAATTGTAATACTGTATAAATTAAGTTATCTCATACTATAATTTGCTCGCTTTCCTAAAGATAATTTGAAGATGTAAACAAACTATCATAAGTCTTCACATATAAAATGATACATACATACGCACGCACACACTCACATCACCAACACGTTCACCCAAATATTTAATTGTTTCGTTATGTTTGATATTTCTATTGTATTTTATACACAGGTCCTGAAGATGACAATAAATATTGTCGAAACGTCGACGCAAAATAACTAAAATTTGTATTATTGACCGATCCTCACTAACCATCCACTAAAACATTCAATGATTGACGGTCACTAAAAAATTTAAGGATTATATTGTTAGGTTTATTTGTAACATAAAGTTTACTTTTCACTAAAAAGTAGAAAAAATATACTTTTCTACTATAAAAAACTTGAGAAAATAACTAGTGATCACAACCACTTTGTATTCCACTTCGTTCTGACCACCCATTCAGAACAGTGTACTATAGCTCACATGCTCTGAATGTTTACAGGCAGAGCCCTTTGACGTGATAATATCTTCTTAGAACAGTATTACCACCCACGTACACCAATTAACCTGTTCCATTAGTAAAACAACAGAAAAACATCTTGTCCACGTGGACTCCTCATTGCCACAACTACAGCTTATTACCTTCAATGAAAGTTGACTTGTCATGTCATCATCCTGTTCCCAGTGCAGGCCTTTGTTTAAGTAATATAAGAGCATATCAGCAACACAACTATATGGGTGGAGCTAAAAAAATAATACGACTGATAAGAGTTGCTTTCATAGCCAACATAAAATGGATTGAATGAAGGAGTTCATTAACACTGTCAATGCAATTAAAATGGAAGACAATGATAGAGCAGTTTTTACTTGAATATCTGCCACTTCAAATATAGTACCTGTAAACAAATGACTTTTGTTACAATCAGCCTGAGCTGGGTGGTTGGCCACCTTTTTATAAATATCTTCTCCTTTCCCTACTCCCTTAATCTCTTGTCTCACTATCTGATCTACTTGATAATTTATATTTATTTAATTATAGTATATTTTCAGGTTATGTCTCAACTAAATTAAAATATTTTCCATTTTATTCGCTGCTTTAGTGTTTTTTTTTATGTTAATAAAAGTTAAGTGTACCATTAATGGTGCTTTCAAACAGTTTAAGTAGAGGACATTAACTACTTCATGATTATGGGCATACTTCACACCAAAATATCTAATTTATTACATTAAATTAGCACCTGTCTATGTCTTAAAAATTCTGTTTTTGAAGTCTTCTTCTGGTATGGACCGTGTCAAAAATGTCTTGTACGATGTCAGATCTATGTGACCTTAGGATCCTTAGTCACAGAGTCCTGAGGATATTCGTAATATGGGTGAAACATTGTTGTACAAGTTACAAGTCTGTTCAATTTTTGATGTGGTCCATACTAGAAGAAGACTTCAAAAACAGAATGGATAGCGGCTGTGGAAGCCTATGTGAGAATATATGTCTTATCAAGTCTGAATCTGATGGACTTGCGGAGTATACTTGTTTATTGGTCCACTACAAAAATTTGACAGAAGAAATATTTGAGAAAGATATGAAGAGTGGTCACACAAGGAAAATATAGTTTGTCTTGTATAGATAAAAACAATTGTGTATTTTCATTTAATCAACAGATTAACATTCATTTTTTATTTATAACTACTTCATATTTAATTGAAATACTGTTATTTTTAAAAAATAATACAATTTTATAATAAATAACAGTCAATCAGAAGAAGCAGCAAGAAAGCAAGTAGAAGATCTCAAAGAGATAGCGGAGAAAACTGGCCTCCAAATCTCCTTTGCTAAAACGGAAATTATGACCACCCTATTTAAATTCCTGAAAACGTGCCTGGACACTACGTATGGAGAAATAAAATAAACTAACAATTTTAAACATCTTGGGGAAAACATATCCCAAAACGGCTCAGTCAAAGAATCCTTTAAGATAAGGAAACTCAAATTAACAAAGGCCCGGGAACATCTACAAATTAACTTTAACCCGGGAACTGTACGGAAAGAAAAACCTTTCCAGAAGTACGAAAGTCCGCCATTATAGCACTGTGAACAGGCCAGTGATCATGTACGGAGTGGAAACAATGTGCTTTCAAAATTCGGAACCTCTTCTTAAAATTGAACGAACAATTCTTCGGAAAATGTATGGCCCCAAGAACACAGAAGATGGGTACAGGCATAGACACAAAGAAGAGCTGTACAGGGATCTGGAAACGGCTTTCCGAAGGAAAAGACTGAGATTCCTTAGACATATTGTTCGGATGGATCAGTCCAGATTAAATAAACAAATTTTCAACTATATTTGGAAACTTTCCAGTCTGAATGGATACACCAAACAACTCAAGGAGGAAACAATGAAACTGGGTAACTTCTTGAACGACTGTGTGAATAGAAATACATACAGAAACAAAATTCAAAATCTTGAGGTTCTCTGCAGTGAGAAGAAGATGAGAAAGGGTTGGACACTGGAAAGGAAGGTGGCGCATAGTGTGCGAATGAGGGCCTTCTGGCAGGAGAAGAAAAGGAAATGATATTAGTGTGGTCCACGCCCACCTGTTTGTGTAACAAAAAATTAATAAAATAAAACAACAGTCAGTATGTTGTATATGTTTATTATTATAATTATTATTATTATTTAATGGTAAATGCATTTAATAAAATAAAAACTCAGATATTCCTTTCAAACATTGGAAGATGTTTTTGAACATTTTGAAAATAATTTTTATTTTTTCAACAATATAATAATTTTTATTACAAATCACATGTTAATGACAGAGCATGTACGTCAGATTATATTTTGTTGTTTTAGGTTTAATGTCTAGGATTATTCTAGTTTTTGAACTATTTATCCTACGAGTCCATTTCGAACTTGGCAACTCTACGTAACTGAGTACAGAAAACTTCTCTACAATAAGAGAAAGGCAAAGATACTGTAGTAGGGCTGTCAAAACTCGTTATACCTGATTATATAGACTCCATTCAAGAATGGTAACAAAATTAAATTCATTCCAGGCCACATTCGCACATATTATCAGAAGAAAGAACATCCAACACTCGGCCAGTTACTACTTTCCTTGAAAAACACATATACAGTGGAACCCCGCTAGTCCGAAAACCCGCTTAATCCAAACCGGTAGTTTGAAAAAAGACTCTAAAAATTGGACAAAGAAGTAAAAAAAATACGACAAAATAACTGGAACAATTCAATATAATTTGTACATAAAAAGCTAAGATATGTGAAAAAATGCATTTTTAGTGAAATTTTTATTAAAACTAAGTACCTTTAGATTGTTTTAAATATATGGCAAAATAAAGTTTTGAATTACATTATCAAGAAATTGGCGTCTGTAAAATGAATGGAAAAACATATTGGTACTCACAGTTTAGTGCCAGTAAAAGTATATAAAACACAATAAATACACACTACATAACTAGACACTACTTACGGTTTTGTACAAAATCAGCCATTTTTCTCAGATGGAAAGCTGTAAATCCAGCAGACACCACAATGTTCTACCAGCGCCTCAAAAATATAATGTCTGCCGGTGTAGCATTGGGGTGCTGCTCTACATAGGCTAACGATAGTTCAAAAGCTCTCGCTGCTTTGGCATGTGAGATACTGGATCATCTGCTTCTCCGTTTTCATCGGAATTGTCATCACGTGTTTGTTGTATCAAAGATACGATTTCTTCATCAGTCAAAACTTGATGGTCTTCGATGTCAGCTGCCAGCCATTCGTTGACGTCTGTGTCATCTGCTTCTTCACAGCCTGGGATTTGTTGTATGAGCTGCAAGACTTCACTTCTCTCATCCACTTGTTCAGAACTATCAATGTAGGTAAGGTCTGGCCATAACTTAGACCAAGACTGTCTGATGAGTTGTTGCTTGACATTTTCCCATCCTTCGGCTATCCAGTATATTACGTCTTTTATGGTGACTTTGTTGAGGACTTGAAGAATTGTTTGTGTAGGGTTCTCGTTTTCAATTAGACCTTAGAAGAAATTTCTTATATACACACTTCATGTTCTGAAGAACCTGTTGATCCATTGGCTGCAGTAATGGAGTGACGTTTGGAGGTAAAAAAATTGCTTTGATATCTTCGTTGATAAGTTCTTCTTCTGGGGGGTGTGCTGTAGCATTGTCTAAGACAAGTAAAGCTCTGGGTTGTAGGTCGTTTTCTTTACTGAACTTTTTAACAGCGGGCACAAATTGTTCCTGAAACCACTCCTTGAATAATTCGCTGGTCATCCATGCTTTTCCTTGGCTCTTGTAGTGTACAGGAAGTGAGTTGACGTTGATGTTCTTGAATACCTTGGGTTTTTTAGATTTGCCTATAACCATGAGGGACAGCTTATTAGTCCCAGCTGCATTACTGCAAGCAAATAAAGTGAGTCGTTCTTTTGACATTTTAAATCCAGGAACACCGAGTTCTTGTTTAGCAGCAAGGCTCTTTTTAGGCAATGCCTTAAAATTTAATCCTGTCTCATCGCAGTTACATACTTCTTAAGGTGAATAATTTTCAATGATTGTTCAGTGTCGTTCATTGAAGTGAGTCACGTATTGTATCGGAATTAACAGTATCCAATGCAATATTTAACTGGTATTCACTGTATTTTTATAGTATAAAAGAGAGATTGCAAGATCAAAAAGTAGTACAGTACTTTGATTGTAGGCACGAATGTGGTACTGTTTATACACGTTATAAAATTTATATTTAATATACAGTACTGTATAACCTATAACCTGGTTAATCCGAATGTATGCCAATCCGAACAGGACTTGGTCCCAATTAGTTCGGACCAGCGGGGATCCATTGTATTTTAATTGGCAGCTATTCATCTTTACTTAATCTAATTCAGGGAATATGGTTTAGTTGCAAATAATTTACAGGCAGACAAATCATACAGTGATAGTGACTTAAGTGGGTGGCACGTATGCCTGCAAAATTACAATGTGGAACTGACATGTGTCACAAGGAAATCCAGTGATTGAAAATAAACTTGAATACAAAATCGGAAAAAGACTTTCTATAATTCTTTGTACTATTCTATTTAAAATCAGTTTGTATTAACTAAGCCCTGAACATTATAAACAAGATAAAATTGTTAAAATGTCTGTCCCCACTACAGCTCATATTAATTATCAGATTATAAAATGGAATCAAAGCCCAATTTACAGTTGTTAAAAAGAGAACAAATATACAACTATTTCAACTCTGTCAAATGGTTTATGCATCTGTTGCAAAAAATAGTTTCTGTAAGCTCTCAGCGTCAGAATGGAGCACACAGTTGACCAGCATAATGTGGCAGCACCATATTTCTGCCATGTGAGTTATCACTACAGAAGTTATATTAAACAAAGCATAATCTTCTATTAGAATAGGTGTTTTCAGATGAGCATAAATTTTCTTAACTTTATCTTGGGAGAAAGATTAATCCACTTTAAAATTTTCTAATTAATTCATTTTGACAATGAGATTGCATAAATGTATAAACACAAATGAGTTCTTAACGAAATAAACATAGTAAGTATGTTACCATAAGCAGACAGATAATATACAAAGGTTACATGCCACTCTACAAGGATTATGTAATGCTCTCCATCTTTCCAGACATTGGTCACTTATTCTACTAGCATCCAGGTCAATCTTGTCATGTATTATACCAAACATGTAAAGTATAAAAGCATGTTTCAACAGCTGTAAGTCAGTCTATGATAATTATGAATTATTGTGTGTGAACGTCTGTATTGGTGACTTGAATTGCTGCTAATTAGTTGGTATTTGTTGTTTATTACAATAATGCGTGTTGGACATCTTGTACTTGAAGAACTGTTGCACGCTAGTGTTTACTGATGTTTTTGTTCACTGGACTCCAATTGGAAGTTGAAATTGGTGATTTATCTGGTGTTCAGTTATTTGATTTCCAGTGTTCAAACGTGACAATCAGCAAGACCGTCATAATAATAATTATTAAGAACATTTATTTTTCTAAAACATAATCTATAAAAACCAATCTTAAAGAGCATTCATAAATAAAACACATTACAAAATTTAGGATTATATATTGTTCAATAAATAATTTCTTTCACTGTGGAAGATAAATATTAAAATAATTTCACAAAAATAAATATTAAACGTTCAACTTACCTGACCACAATAATTATTATAATTTTGTGGATACACAGGGCGCATTCCTCCTCCTCTGTTATAATATGGGCGGCTACGCCTTGGATAATAATTATTTGTATGCATAGCTCTACCTCTTGGCTGCATCCAGTTCCCACCATACATTTCTCCCCCCACCATAACTCCTCTGTTATAATCCATCTGCATTGGAACTGAATAACTTGAGTAATTTCCCTGTGCTTGAGCAGACAGAGCTGTACTTCCTCCAATATATCCATCTTCCGCCTAAAAAAATGCATACCCATTAGAACACACACATACACACAAAATAATTCTTTGATTTTTACAGACATTTATTATGTATTCTATCAGATTAAATTCTGCAATCGATTATTCTGCTTGTTTTTCCAAAATCGGTTTTGCTTCATTTCGGAATCTCAATATTTCATCTCTGCCACTCTCAGGCTGCTGACTCCTGGTCAGTGATGTAGAATATGTAACTAATGTTTTAAAAAATCATGAAAACAAGCAGACAACAACATGTCTCTCTCACACACACACACGATGTGTATTTGTGTAATTCTTTCAAACATTGTAAGTACAAATTTTCACTACTCTTGGTACATACAAATGAAATAAAAAAATATTGTCTAAAGATTATTATTTATTATTAATTTTATTTTTAGAATTTATTTCTAATTAAACTCTACTGTCAGTCACTTTCTTCTTAAACTTTTAATTTGATAGTAATTGCCAGCCTTCAGTTAATCAAGAAATTAATTAGAAACTAATGCATATTAGATTCATGCATAGTCAATTAGGTACCAGTTTGACAGGATTTTCGTAAAACCGCTCGCTGATATAACACGTAATTATTATAGGCAACAAAATTAAGGTAAAACTTGTTTCAATTGATATTTTTCCTGTTGTATATCCACTATCCATAATACTTCCACAAAGTTCAAAACTTAACAAAAAAACATTTCTGATAACCTGTTCACAAGCTTTTTTTCCCCACAGATTTACAAATTTTTGTTAGAATTATATAGTATGTAATACACGGTATTTAACAGTTGTGGCTGGCAGCTACAAATAATTTTTGTATTTTGGTCCTGTACATTCTGTCAATGAACTAAAAGTGTGATTTATCATTGCCCATTAGCGTGGAACGAAAATGGCCTTTAATTTTTTTTTTTTTTAGTTTTGTAATAGTGGGGAAAAGTTGCCTTTTAGGTTCAAAAAGAAGAAAAAAAATTTGGTTGCTATACTACAACATCTTGAGGTGCCGCAAAGAGCTTAAAGATTGTAAAAAAATTTAAAAAATTGAAAAATTATAAACTTTGATAAATTATTTTTTATGGTTTTCTCGTACATATAATGTTACACAAGATAGTTATAAATACATATATAAGCATTAGAATTGGAAAAAATTATTAATTACAAAATATAATGATAATAAAAAAATATTTTTTAATGTCAAAAAGTTTGTATTTTTGCTAATTTTGAAACTTTTGCGAACATTTTGGTTGTTACAAATAGTAGTAAATAAGGTTGAAATAAAAGCTCGTCAAATCAATTAGATATTTTTGTTATTAGAGCACACGTAAAAAAATATCATAATACACTTTTAAAGACATTGAAAGTTCATTTTTTATGATTTAAAAAACCCTTAATAATTACAAATGTTACAGCTACAAAATGTTTGTTTCTACTTCATTGACACATTAAACTGTTTTTTTGTATCAAATTTTGGCATGTTCTCACGTGAGTCAATTTTTGCTCTTATATATCCTTCTCTTGCGATTGAACCACAGACATTTTGAGCCGATTCGGTCACCAGTTTCACAGCTCTTTCCACTGCTTGCGTGTGACAAGGAAGCCGGGGAAAGTCGATAAGCGGGTCCACTTTACTATTTGGTTGAGCTTCAGATGTCTTCCGTATAAAGTCTTTGAGAGAGTCAATGGAAACATGTTTTACCAAGGGGGGTTCAGTTACGTCATTTTCAGCCCATGAGATCATGTCGATGTAATCCTTTGCGTCAAAGTTTATCTTTGGAACTTTAAACTTCCTGACTCCGCCTCTACTTTCTGTTCTTGCTTTTAAAACACGTCGTATACCAAGTTCTCTTACATTTTTGCGCTCATCACATAGCATGGACAAAAGGAGATTTTCTGCAGCAGCAAAGTACCCATTTCTTTGAATAACCGGGTCTAGAACGTTCTTGAAATCATCAGAGAGATAGCGTGAATATGAGATAAGCTTAAACAGATGTTTGGAACCATAAGTACATGAAAGTTTTAACTTAATGTTAAACCACACAGGTGCATACACTTTCACAATGTACTGAGCCAGAGTCTTAAGGTTTTCAGTTGGATTTTCAGTTGCCACATACAATCTAAGTATACGGTTTGCTAATGTAAGCCATCTGGAGTGAGCAAGTTTTCCAGGGTTTCTTAAAGATAAATCTAGTGAGAAATTTCCACTTGATACAGCGATACACATACCCAATAAATATTTCTGATCTGTACTTAAATCATTTATGTTCTCCAAAAGAGGAAGGTTATTTTCAATTGGCAAGAAAGTAACCACAGGAAGATTAGCACAGTTTTCCAGCTGCTGACCTATTTCGCCTTTAAACTCATTGGGTCCCTTCGTTTTACCATCTAAATGACAAAAAAGATGTCGCAAAGGTAGCTCATTTCCTGTTTTTATCTTTCTATTCATATTAAAACGCCTATTTGAAACTTTTTATTGCATAATCGAGACACGTAAAATTCTTTGAAAAAGTTACAAAAAGTGTGTTTTTATAAAACTTTACCGCTCTTGCGGCACCTCAAGACATAATCCAAAAAGTTAAAAAAAAATTGTATGTCTTTTTTGATATAAAAACTGATTTTTTGACAGTATTTGAAATAAAAAAAATTTGACAACTTCTTAAAAAAACTTAAAAATGTAGCGAAAATTACAATTTTATGAAAATTTATCGTCCTTGCGGCACCTCAAAACGTGCTCCAATATTTTTCATATTTTTTTTTATCTTATCTACACCAAAAGGCAACTTTTCCGCGCTATTACAAATTAAAAATCCAAACTTGATTTTTTCGTTCCACCCTATTGTCCATGCTCATGCAACAAAATATAATCACAAGACAGTGTTCAAAGCCTGACCATGACTCATACAACAAACAAACACAAAAAGTCAGTATTCACACACACCAGGCACAATCACAGAACAAAACATCATACAAAAACACTGTACTCATATGGACAGTATAAGAAGCATTGATTTTTGGCGCCACTCACTTCTCTGCCTAGAGAAGTTTTTCTCTAGGCAGAGAACATTTTGCTCATAACTGATGTTACATGTCAAATATTATGGTACCATAAATATAACATCTACGTTTATCTATTACACTTTGTAGTATTAATATAACAATTTCGGTACTTGTGTATTAGCAAAATCACATAAATTCTATATGTTCTATGACAAGCCTGTTTTTCATATGAGAATTATCAAGATTTCACACAACAATGTGAACGCAGTGGTATAATTATGGGGAGGATCAACCCCCTCCCCAAGACTTACAAAACCTTTCAGCAAAATTCCATAATCAGTTAAGCCTACATACATTGGATTCTTGCATTGTTACACTATGGGTCATAAATAATTGTATAAAAATAGTTTTCTTAATAATGACACTTACTCAACATTTGCTGGCATGAACAACAACTACACAGACACACCAGAAACCAAAGGCAGACCTATTAGTCTACCTTTCCCTTTTTCATTCAGACACGCTTTCTCTTACTGTTGTCTATGCCATGACTTCTCTAGTCTAATATCGCTATGGTTACAATGGTCATCTTAATCTAGGTAAATCAGCAGTTTCTTGACTGAAAATTACACGATTTTATTGCTGGAATATATTAAAAATACCGTTCTTTAACATGCATGCACTAAAAGTTGCTTAAAACATTATTCGAACAATATCCTTAAAAGTGTTAAGGGGTAAAAATTTGTTGTTTTCAAAATACCATCACAAATACTTATTTTTGGCAGATTTATTCAGAATACACATTTATCATTACAATGGCCCCTAATAATACATGGCAATTTGAATAACAAGTAGCTGGGATACAATATTTCAACGTTAGCACTTTTCCAAAGCTTTTCAATCCTCATACTTCACATTAATATTCTCAAACTTATTAGGAGATGCTAAAAGCAACAGACAGTAACATATTTAGATACTTTTCTTCAATCTGAGATCTTTAGCATTTTTACAATAAATTCGTAAATTGTGGTGAAAAAACTGAATCAATTACTTATTGTGGACTTCATCTATTTCTGAAATATGATATCTTTGATTTCTTTCTGACTACAATAAACATAATTATAATACAGTTGATATTTCACTGCTACTTGAAATAAATAGCCTAAATGTTTATTTAAATATCTTAATAAAATAAGTATAAGAAGAGTTGTATTCTAACTTTTAGAATTGGTCATAATTGTCGATATCTACTGTTTCAGTGTCAGAATTCTCATCTAAAACTACTGAATTTAGGCATATTACACCATGGCACCATTGTAATAGATGAATTTGATACAGTGATAACAATTTTGTGGTAAAACTACAATAATCAAATACATAATTAATTTCTATCCAAATCGCATGTGACATTACTCAAATTATTATTATTATTATTATTATTATTATTATTACTCAGTTTAAATTCAAATTTTTAGTAAATTTGTATAAAGTTCATAATTTAGAATATACGAGGTTTCAACTTCACCCAAGTCTTATTTTGAGAGTGTTGTCAAATTTTTTGCCAAACGTTTAGTATGATAAAGGAATATTATTTTCACTAAGTTACTAAAACAAAACTTTGTATTACATTTCTATCTGGACCATCTATAAGTTACCTGGAAAAAAGTTCACTTTTTCATATGATAATACAATTTTCCCAAGTAGTTTTGAACTTCGAAATAATAAAGAAAATTTTAAGCAGTACCAACTAAGATTCATAACTTTTTGTTTTATATATAATACATATATAATATTTAAAATTTATATTTACTTTACCTCAAGATGTTATTTCTCCCTTATTTGGAACATGTTTCGGGACCCTTAGTATCCCCATCATCAGCCTTCCTAATTTTGAATCTTGTGGAATAGCTGTGTGTTGGTTGGCTGTTGTTATGGCTTCTCGTTGGTTTTTGGTTTTTTCAACTGTTGTTATTGTGTGTGATTGTGGGTATATATTAGTACTTTGTGTATTTTCGATGTTGAGTGCTTTGAAAATTGTATCATGTTTTGTATTGATTTGTATTTGTTCAGGTATTAGTTTGTTTTGTGTTTGAATATTTGTAAATTTTCTCAAATGTTCATTATGGTGCCTTTGTGTGGTATGTGTTTTATTAGAGTCATGTTGGTTATGTCTGGGAATTCATGTCCAGTGTTTATTGCATGTGTGGCCAAATTAGATTTGTATATTTCTGGGTTTTTTTTGTATGCGTTTAGATGTTCAAAATAATGTTTTTTCAGTTTTTTTTTTTTTGTCCTATGTAACATTTATTGCAATCTTGGCATTCAATTTTGTATATACCGTTAGTTGTTGTATTATCTTTGTTGTGTGGGTTATTTAGTTTTTGTAAATTATTTTTATTAGTTTTGTATGCTATTTTGATACCTGTGTTTTTAAATAGTTTTGTTAGCTTTGTCATTTTATTATTTATGTATGTGAATGTGGCCCAATTTTTATTGTTGTTATTATTTATGTGTTGTTCACTTTGATTGATTCTTAATTGTTCAGTTTTTATTTTATATTTGATTTTATTTTCTATTTTGTTTAGAGTGTTTTTATTGTATCCATTTTCATAAGCAATTTGGTATATTATATTTCTTTCTTTGTCTGTTTCCTGTTTGTTTAGGGGTATTTTGTACATTCTGTTAAATAGTGAATAGAATGCTGCCATTTTATGTTGTAGTGGGTGGTCAGAATGGTTAGGTATAATGATGTTAGTGGAAGTTGGTTTTTCTGTATATTGCATATTGTAGATGGTTATTGTTTCTTGTGATGGTTAAGTTTAAATAGTTGATTTTGTTATGTTTTTCTTTTTCTTATGTGAATTGTATTTTTGGATATATGTTATTGATTTGTTTTAATATGTTATCTGCATTTATATTTTTGTTATTTTATACATATAGCCCATCATCCATATTATCCATATGCCATTTAGATCAAATGAATTTATAATATTTTGTATTTTGGTATCTATGTGTTGTAAGAATATTTCTGCTATTATGCTAGATAATGGAGATCCCATTGCCAAACCTGCTTGTTGTTGATCAATTTTGCTATTGACTTCAAAGTAATTTTGTTTTGTATTACTTGGAGACTATTTTTTATTTCAGTTATATATTGTGTGTCTTCATTTTCTTTTTAAATTTGTTTATTATTATGCCTATTGTTTCATCTACTGGGATGATTGATATCATATGATATGAAAAATGTGTTTTCATCTATATCATTACCTTTAATTTGTCTATTAATTCGTATGTATTTGTTATTTAGATAGTTATTTGTTAGGTGGTTACTTTTTAGTTTTTGTGCTATTATTTTTGCTATTTTGTATGTAGGTGCTTTTTTGAAGTTGATTAATGGATATATTGGGTTAAAAAAGCACCTACATACAAAATAGCAAAAATAATAGCACAAAAACTAAAAAGTAACCACCTAACAAATAACTATCATAACATAACAAATACATACGAATTAATAGACAAATTAAAGGTAATTCATTTTTCACATCATATGATATCACAAACATGTACACCAACATCACAGTACATGAAACAATAGACATAATAATAAACAAACTTAAAGAACAAAATGAAGACACACAATATATAACTGAAATAAAAAATAGCCTCCAACTAATACTAAAACAAAATTACATTGAATTTAATAGCAAAATTTATCAACAGCAAGAAGGTTTAGCAATGGGATCTCCATTATCTAGCATAATAGCAGAAATATTCTTACAACACATAGACACCAAAATACAAAATATTATAAAATCATTTGATCCAAATGGCATATGGATAAGATATGTAGATGATGGGCTACATGTATCAAATAACAAAAACACAAATGCAGAGAACATACTAAAACAAATCAATAACATACACCCAAAAATACAATTCACAGAAGAAAAAGAAAATACAACAAAATCAACTATTTAGACATAACCATCACAATAAACAACAACCACATACAATATGCAATATACAGAAAACCAACTTCTACTAACATCAATATACCTAACCATTCTGACCACCCACCGCAACATAAAATAGCAGCATTCTATTCGCTATTATAACGTACCTAAGTTATAATACCGGGAACCTGTGCTTCATTGGCTCTGGTCAATTACACATGCTGCCATAGACTTAACCAACTTCTAATTAAACACATATAATATTGAGAAATCTCTATAACTGAAGGAAAATGGATATGGGTTCCTGTTGATGTATTCACTCAGTTTTGTGTGTTATATAATGACATCTCTTTATTATTCTATAACCTTAAAATCTCTACATAAGGTTTTCAACATAGCTGATCCTTAATTTACAGATTACAGTTTACAACATATATTTCAGAAGGGCCCTTTAAATAAGGAAATTTATGTGTTTAAATTCTCCACGGATCCGGGATTTAAAACTTGTTTGTTAATAATGCTCATTTACTCATATACTATCTTTCAACTTAAGCCATTTGAAGAATGGACTTTATTTAGCTTTTGCCATTTGAAGAATGGACTTTATTTAAACTTTAGAAACAGAGACGCTCTATAATCTAAGCGTTACTTTCTACTACACATATTTTTAAGCATATTACATACTACTGGTTACAATTAGTGACTACTCTTAAAAGTCTTGAAGTGTTATTTAAATTGTCTTTGGTACATTTTTTATTTGAATATTATTTAATCACGTAAGACTGGCTTCCGCGTCACCTTATGGTATCCTGATGTTGATTCAGATTAGGCTCCTCGGTCCTTGGGGCGTCTACTGATGGTCTGTCGTTATTGTAGTTTCCGTTGACGTTGAAGTTCCTGAGGTGAGTTCGGTGATTCTGAGGCTGGTACTCTCTTCTCGGATGTCTGGTAGAAAACTTCGTTAGTAGTATAACTCATGTTAATGTTTGTTCCACAGATATGCACTTTACATAATTATTGATAAGGGGTTTTCACCTTAGATACCTAGTACCTATTTTGTTTTAAATACATTGTTCTCTTACAAATTAGTATGTAGAGATGTCATCGCGCACACTTATTCATTCTTTTTTCTTTTATATTACATGTTTATATAGGACTCACTATTTACCGCTACATTACGTTGCACACTGTTCTTAGTTGAACTTACAAGAAACCAAATATTGTTTTGTTTTGTGGCATCGTTTGGATGCGACCAGTTTACTGCGTGAGTGCTCCATCACTAGTTTTGTACGTTTATTGGGAGAGGTAAAGTAACTTCGCGGAGTTTACGCTTTACCAGAAAAATAATTCCGCCTTTTAATCGATATTTACCATTTTAATCTTTGATACATTTATTATCCAAAGATATCCTTTACTTCAGAAATGATTATTGTATATAACTGTTTTTTCTTGTTTATTTTTATTGAGTTGCACTTTACTCATATTATTAGTTTTGTTTATGGGTTAATATGCGTGTTGATGCCGGTTACCGCCTGTCAATGCATGATTATTTAGGGTGTTTCCTTACTTTTATACTCGCATTCCTTTCGGTTTTTTAAATCTCTTTATTATAATTCTTATTTCTGCGTTATTTTAGGGATTTAAAGTCGTTTTAAATGTGCGATTTTATTTAAATCTAAATTTTCTCCTCCTCTTATTTTTTTTTTATTATATTTTTATTATTTATGAAATCGTCACATACTCCGCCGCTTAAAGAAGACACAGGGTGGTAAAAAAAGAGGTGATTTCTATGGGTTGTTTGGTCAGCAAAGAACTGGGAGTATGCTTGGCATTTCTGTATGAAATTTCTCTCACCCTTTTCTCTTTTCGATTTCTTTAAGAGGTGCATGAATCACTCTCAACTTACTTCTTACTATTATCAAGATATACAACGCCTTACAAACTAATGCTTAGAATACATAAAATTCAAACTTCATGAAATATATTTAAAACACACAAAATTCTTCTTAATACTACTACTTAAGACTACTACCGGTTTTTTCTTTAGTTGTGAGTTACTCTTATTATAGAATTACTCTGCTATAGAATTACTGGTTAAGTAATCATTACTTAATTATTACTTATATTCGGTGTCAGCTGACTTCTCACTTTTTAACAGGATCTAAGGTTGATCAGGCCTCATTCCTATTTATACGGTAATTAATTTGTGACTCAATTACTCTGTAGCAGGTATACCTTTTAATACCTTTTTGTTTGCTTGCTCTCTAGCATTTCTTTTTCCATGATAATGCTTTATCTGGGAAATATGTGTTCTACGTACGTATTTTTGCGTAGTGGGTTCGTACAGGGCTACTGTTACTGGAGTTAAGTATTTGTAAATTTGGTAAGGACCACACCATCGGTATGATAGTTTGGAGGTGGTCTTATCAATTGCACTACTCGTCGGGTGTGTTCTATACATTACTAAGTCACCAACTTGGTACTTTACTACTTTATTATTATTCCGCTCATGATATTTTAGTGATTTTCGTAAGTTCGCTCTTAAATTAGCGCGAGCTTCATTCCAGATTTTCTTTATATTCTTATCCCTAATTTCGTGGGGTAGTAACTCATGTATTTTCCACTTAGTGGATAATGGGTGGTTAGGTTTGTGTTTATACAATAATTCAAAGGGTGTCGATTTATGTCCTTCATGATAGGCTGAATTGAAGGCGAATTGTATCCAGGATAGGTTCTGGTCCCAAGACGTATGGTCGTTTGCATGGTAGGTTATTAAAGCAGATTTTAGATTTCGCAAATACCTTTCAGCTATATTACCTTGCGGACGATACTCAGTAGTGGTAATGTTGTCTATACCTACTTTGAAACACATGTCCTTGAATTCTTTTGACTTAAACTGTGGTCCGTTATCTGACACTAGATGTACTGGTGTACCGAAATCTTTAAATAATCTATCCTGCAAAATCTTCACGGTGGTCGATGCTAACGCTCGCCGCATGGGATACATCCAGACAAATTTGGTGAATGAGTCTACACAAATGAGTAGCATGGTATTTCCTGATTTAGAATGAGGGTAGGGGCCTGAAAAGTCTAAATAAATTTTAGAGAACGGGGTAGTAGAAGTTTCCGAGATTAATTGACTTATTTGGCAGTTTCGTGCTGGCTTGCTTAGTGCACACAACTTACACCTTTTTACGAAACCAGCTATCTCGCTGTTCATATTTTCCCAATGATATTCTTTTCGAATGCGATGTATCGTTTTATTTATTCCCATATGAGCTCCAATGGTGGAAGAATGGTAGTATTCCATCAGCATAGGTTTAATAATATCAGGGGCAATATTCTTAAATATTTTCCATTTGCTATTCTATAACATAATACTCTCTTACTCAATATATATTTTTCTGACTTATTTCCTTTATCTAGCTGTTCTATAATTGGCCTTAAATGTGGGTCTTGTTGTTGGTAATGAGCTATATTCGTAAATGCAAGGGGAAATTCGGTAATCAACGTATTAATAATTGGAGTTTCTCTACTCTCCTTACTTTCGGAAGTTTTAATAGGTGGCTGGAACATACGGGACAGTGTATCAGCAACTACATTTTGGGTACCTCGAATATGTTGTACTTTAAATTTGTAACAATTTAACCTTAATACCCATCTTCCAATACGACCTAGCTGTTTAGGGTGATTTAATAACCAAGATAATGCTTGGTTATCCGTTTCCAACAGGAACTCTTTATGTTCTAAAAAGGGTTTGAATTTCTCAAATGCGAAAACTATAGCCAAACATTCTAATTCGTATGCGGAGTATTTCTTTTCTTGGTCAGTCAGAGTTCGTGAAGCGTAACTAATCGGTAATCTAGAGTTATCTACTTCCTGATATATTACTGCACCTAGGGCTACACTTGAACTGTCTGTCTGCACTACGAACGGTTTAGTAAAATCGGCTAATTGTAATACTGGGGGTAATATTATGCTTTCTTTTAGTTTTTCGAATGCAGCTTGGTGTTGCAGACTCCATTCAAATTTCGCTCCCTTTTTTCTTAAGGCATTCAGCGGTGCTGCTATATCGGCTAGATGAGGAATATACTTGTGGAAGTAATTTATCATTCCCAAAAATCGGGCTATTCCTTTCGCATCCCGTGGTGGCAAAAATTCTCTGATCGCACAGGTTCGTTCGGGGTCTATGCTTACCTTTCCGTCGGCCTTTACTATGTGACCTAAAAATGAAAATTGTGTAACGGCAAAATTTACTTTACTGGGATTTACTGTTAATCCTGCTTTCTTTAATCGGGATAGTACTTCACGTAGATGTTTCATATGATGGTCCATTGATTCGCTGTAGATAACAATGTCATCTAGGTAATGATACACATATTTAAATTTTATATCGTGGAATAATTTCTCTAATAATCGGCTACATACAGAACTTCCTTGGGATATTCCAAAGGGTATTCTCTTAAATTGGTACAGGTTGAATGGGACGGCAAATGCGGTTAGACGTTTGGATTCTTCCGATAGGGGTATTTGATGAAATGCCTGATTTAGATCCATAATAGTGAAAACTTTCGCTTTCGTAAAATAATGAAAAGCACTGTGGATGTCGGGAAGTGGTATAGACTTGAATTCTATGTTTTTATTTAATTGCCTGTAGTCCACAACTAGTCTATGTTTATCATGGCCTTTAGGTACTAAAAACGCAGGTGATGAATAAGGGGAAGTAGAGGGTTCGATGACTTCTTGTTCTAATAATTTATTGATTTGGTTCCTCATTATTTCCATTTTTGGCGGCGATAATTTGTATGGGTGTAGACGTATCACTTTACTGTCGCTCAAATTGATCTTATACTCAATCAGGTTAGTTAATCCTAACTTCGGAGTGAGGACGGTTGCAAATTCGTTTATTAGTTTCTGTATTTTCAGTCTATCTTTACTTTCTAGATGGGTTAATTCAGACTCGTGGTGTTCTAGATGTGTAGCAGCTGTTCCGTTATTTTTACTGTTATTTGTTTCACAATCAAAACTATATTTTGTATATGATCGAATCCGAAATAATACTTCTTATCGTGAATGTCAAGAATTATACCTGTTTTACTGATAAAGTCAGCTCCCAATATTAAGTCGGGTCATAATTCGTCGCATTCAACATTGGAAAATACCACGTTAGATTTTTGATTTTTAGTTTAATCGTGATGCTGAGTTTTATCATTAAATTTTGTTTGTTAGCTGTAGCGCATTTAATATTCACAGTTTGACTGCGTTTAACTAGGTTATGTTCAAATAAATTATCGGCTAGCTGTTGACTGATTAAGCTTCGAGTTGATCCGGAATCAATTAATCCGAGTGTGGATGTAACACCGAGGTCTACTTGTATATATGGTAATTGACACTTACTGATTTCACATTTAGTAATAGTATTACATTTATCAATAAACTTCTTAACATAGGGGTCTAATTTTCTTTGGTTATTTTTATTGTTTAATTCGTTGACTTTTTGGGATTTACTTGTTTTCATGATGCTGCGGAAGACACAGGATTTTGGATCTCCCTGCTTCACATGTTTTTTGAATAAGGGGGTTTCTGATAGTGCTGCTTCTGTTTACAGTTTCTACTGAGGTGTCCAAATTTCCTGCAGTTATAACATTTTCTTTCACTACGAGCTGTATCACTTGTATCCTGTTGAGGTCGTGGGTCATTTGATTTACCATGGTTGTGAAAGTTTGTAGGTCTTCGAAATGGTCGTCTTTCACGCTGGGTTCTTGCATCTGTTACCAGGGCTTGCGTTTCATTTCTACGTTGTACAGTGGAGAGTAACGCATGTCTGTTCTGATCTGAGTACCATACGTTTGACGAGTGAATACTGCTCTGTTCTAGATCAGCGAAAGTGTTGGGCCTATTTATTAATGCTAAACGAGATCTCTCTTCCGGAGATAATCCTACTAAGATTGTATCGACCAACTGTTTTTCGCTCCAGTTGACTTGCAGTAGTCGGGAAGATTCTCTAATATCAGCAATATAGTGGGCCAGACTCTCATGGGCTCCTTGTACTCGAAGTACGGTGTTGCGTTTGAGTTCCTCATAAATTCCAGTGGGAATAAAGTGTTTTATTAAGGTAGTATGAAGTTCTTCTACTGGAAGTTGCGAGCTTAATGACTCCAGTACACGATCTTTTAGCGGTGGTTTACATTTGGGTAGAAGGACTTGTAAGATTTGCCAATCGTTTAGTTGCTGTAAATCTTTTATCTGTAGGAGGTATTTGATGAAGTTTAATAGTTTGGTAATGCTCAAGCCATCCGTGTAAGGAATTTCTGTTATAATTTTTTCTACTGGATGCGTGATCTTTCCGTAGAGGTCCGCACTAAGATTTACGTGAGGTATAGTTCCAGGAGGACCAGATGCTGGGTTAGTCATCGTAAAAGCATACTTATTGGTGCGATTATGGAGACCACTAGGAGGTCTGATATCGCTAGGGTATTTTATGAAGTTTAATAGTTTGGTTATACTCAATCCATCGGTGTATGGAATTTCTGTTACAATTTTTTCTACGGGGTGAGTGATCTTTCCGTAGAGGTCTGCACTAAAGTTTACTTGAGGTATTGTTCTAGGAGGTCCCGATTCTAGATTTGTCATTTTAGAGGGTTCTAACGCATACTTATTGGTGAGATTATGGAGGGCACTGGGAAGTGGGGCTTCCGATATCGTTAGGGTATTCACGTCTCTATCTGGTAGCTGATCATGACTCAGTTGTACTCTCGATACAGTGGGTGATTCGTGATTCGCGGTGGTGGGCGGGTGTTCTAAAGTAGGAGATTGAACTGGGAAGATATTGTAAGGATTGCTGTAAGGGAATTTCTGTAAGGATTGCTCGATTTCCTCAATCCTAAATGAGTCGGACTTTCTTCACAATTGTCTTATTATGGTGGGTAATTGCTGTAATGCCTCATCCGCAATTTTTTGCGCATCGGGTGGGATTACAGTAACATTGGGCCAGTTTAATAAATTCTTCATCCGACGGGTTAAATGCTCTATTCTCTGCATGGTACGCAATATTACTGCAGGTGGTTTTTCGTCGGGTAGTGTTTGAGATAATAACGTCAATTCCCGGTACTTCGCATAACACGTTTCTCTTTCGCTCTCATAATCTAGTTCGCTTAATCTACCTAACTGCGCAGGTGTATCTGATCTACTTTCACGTAATGTTTTGCGTAATTCTGCGACTGTTACGTTCGCGTGAGGTAAATCGCGTAAAAGTGCTTCGTAGCACAGTTCGTCTTTTAATAACAAATCAGGGTTAAATAAAGCCATGTTTCCTTGATGTTAAGTACTATAAATACTTACTGTACTAATACTAAATACTATATACTAAATACTACTCTCTTTTGTTTACTAAAATAAACAATTTTAATTAGCTGTGGAATATTTACATAGTTTATACGAGAACTGTATCTCGTCTCAGAGAAAGAGAAATCTCACACAGATGTCATTTAATTTAAAACATATGGTGGAAATATGTAGTTACTAGGCACGGGAAGTCGCACGCTTTGAATAACAATAAGGGGAGACGGACAATAATTTAACTCGCCGTGACAATAGGGTGACAAGGTACCGTTTTATGCAGGAGAGAACAAGATATCTACCGGTCTGGGATTATTGTCAAATCGACAGGTTGGTGACTGAAATTTTCAGACAAGCACGTACATGGACATACACATTTAAAATTCACAATTATCCTTACCTATATTATATTATATTCTAAATATTTATTTAATTTTTTTTTTTGGACTCTTATTTATTATTTTTGTAAGTTACTGGAATATGTTAAAGTAACTGAGTGAATAGATCTACAGAGTGGCACATTTTATCTGTGTCACGATGTACGCAAACATTTTATATAAAAGCAGAGTGGCGCATTTTATAATGTACCTACATTATAATACCGGGAACCTGTGCTTCATTGGCTCTGGTCAATTACACATGCTGCCATAGACTTAACCAACTTCTAATTAAACACATATGATATTGAGAAATCTCTATAATTGAAGGAAAATGGATATGGGTTCCTGTTGATGTATTCACTCAGTTTTGTGTGTTACATAATGACATCTCTTTATTATTCTATAACCTTAAAATCTCTACATAAGGTTTTCAACATAGCTGATCCTTAATTTACAGATTACAGTTTACAACATATATTTCAGAAGGGCCCTTTAAATAAGGAAATTTATGTGTTTAAATTCTCCACGGATCCGGGATTTAAAACTTGTTTGTTAATAATGCTCATTTACTCATATACTATCTTTCAACTTAAGCCATTTGAAGAATGGACTTTATTTAGCTTTTGCCATTTGAAGAATGGACTTTATTTAAACTTTAGAAACAGAGACGCTCTATAATCTAAGCGTTACTTTCTATTACACATATTTTTAAGCATATTACATACTACTGGTTACAATTAGTGACTACTCTTAAAAGTCTTGAAGTGTTATTTAAATTGTCTTTGGTACATTTTTTATTTGAATATTATTTAATCACGGAAGACTGCCTTCCGCGTCACCTTATGGTATCCTGATGTTGATTCAGATTAGGCTCCTCGGTCCTTGGGGCGTCTACTGATGGTCTGTCGTTATTGTAGTTTCCGTTGACGTTGAAGTTTGTGATGGTACAATCATGGTACAATTTTGGAATTACCTTAAATATGGTAACTAGAACATAACTATTGTATTTTTATAATTTTGTCATACTCAACCCAACCTTAAACACCCGATACGAATCTGCAGTGAGTGTAGTGTATGACAATATTTGTCAGGATTTGAACCAATTCATAGCAAAAAACTGTGTAACATCACAAAAACAGTGTGCAGTTATTGCGATAACGGAGCCAAACCTTAATTACGTCAGAGGCGGAGAATGTGTTGACAACGACAACACGGCGCTGTCAACAAGTTAAACAATGGGATTGTGACGTCAGTACACCCCACTTCCGCAAATCCAACAAAGAATTGTCGACATTCCATCTGCAGCTCTGATCAACGCCGGCCGGCAACCCATTCACTTACGGGTGAATTTTTTTAACTTTTTAGACCACTGTAGGTGGTTAATAAACAGTATAAGTGCGTCAACTACCAAAATGTGACCGTTACGAGTATACGTAAAACTCGCGGTAAAGTTCGCGAAGTTTTACCGCACCAGCTATAACAACCAGGACAGACACGAAATGGGTGAGAGCGTTCCTTGTATATTTTAAATCCTTTCATTATTTCCCAATATAAAATTTTATTGTAGAAATCAATTATTTACAAAATTATTCAAAATTTCAATATATGTAAAAGGAGCTCCACAATTCATAAAAGTTTGTACCATGAGCATGAAAGAGAGAGAGGTTGCGTGTGTGTATTATAATTTAAGTGCTGGGTTGTGCGTTCATACACATATATATATATATCTTTACATTACCATTGTTTACTATATGTTTATTAGATGTTTAGATCAACTAAAAGTTCCATATTAAATATGTTTGTGTATTTGTATATTTCATAATACGTCGGACTACGCCCCGAGGCGTGTTTGGCGTATGAGCGAGTCTAAAATTATGTAATTTTTTGTTAATAATAAGTTTTGTTTTATTATTTCATTTTCAGAGTACAGAGTATTTATTTCAGATAACAATTCCTGTTCAACAACCTCGTTCGCTTAACAGGAAACTTGGCCCGTAAAGTAAATAATATCAGCTGTTAGTAATTCCCAATATGGCGCCCGATAGTAAATACAATAATTACTGTTATTGTGTATTGGTAAAATACAATTATATAAATAATAACAAATTTGATTAATAACAGATGGCGCCCGAACAGGGACTCTATATAATAAAATTTTATATAGAGTAAGCCTACGAGGTGAATGAAAATAGTTATCTGAGGTAATATAGAAATTACGTAAACATAACCAAATTTGACGAAGTTAGGTTATACTATTAGATGCATGCCTGTATTATAGATTGTAAACATGAATACTGATGAAGATAAAACTAAAAAAGTCAGCCTCTCTGACGAAATAGTTATGAGTGAGATGGATGTTCCATTAACCCCAATTAGTCAGGTTGGCGAGGCGAGTGCGACCGAAAATGTAGAGACTGAACAAGTAACCTCCATCTCACTTCATGAAAACAAAACAGACGAAATGTTAACACGTCTGTATAACATGATGTGTAGCAATTTTAATGACCTCAGAGGGGACATGAATTTTAAATTTGATGTTCAGAAAAGTGAAATTAAAGAAATTCAAAGTAGTTTTAAAAGTAATTTCAATGAATTGAAAAATGAAATAAAATTGGGTCACGACAAACTTATTAAGAAATGTGACCAGCTTATTACAAAACTAGATAATTTAAATGTGGTAGAAAATCAAGTAGAAACCCAGAAAGTCAATAGCGGTACCCAGCAAAATGCTGTACTGAATATAAACCTATTTAAAAATAATAATTCCAATAATGAATGTAGTATAGATAATCCAAATAATACAAGTAGTAAGATTGTGGTGTTAGAAAAGGATAAACATGATAATGAAAGTATAATGAATGATAATGAAATATTTGAATTTACGAAGTCAGAAAGAAAGTTGAGAGAAAGTATTTTAGTACAAGGAATGCAGGGGGTAGAATTTTCTTTTAATGTTGTATTAGGGGGTGAAGACAAGTCTTCATGTAATTGTTATAAGGATAAGAATGCCTTTAATTTATATTTGATAGACGATAGTTCTACAAATAAAGTTTCTTTATGTTTTTGTATACCTAAGAGGTGCAACAATTTTATGTTAGGGACCCCTGTATATTTGGAGAGAGAAAGTGTATTTTGGTGTTATGGAGAGAAATGTATAGAGAGATATTGTGAGAGTAAGAGAGTAATAGAAATATTTAAAGTAAACAGAAATTACAGACAATTGTTAGAAAGGTTAGGGTTAGATGTGGTATATGAAAATGATGAATACTTGCCTGATAATAACAATAAATTTGAGATAACAAGAAATGAGAATAAAGACATTAGGTACTTACCTGTGGTGGAAGATTATGGGGATAATTATAGTATAAACCGATTAATGACATATGATACTGAGATAAACGGAACCCTACTTGATCGTGACTGGAAATATTTGTTTAATAACCGTTTCATAAAGGAGTACGAATATAATGTATCTAGTAATAAAATCTATTTATTAAATAAGAATTTATATAGACCTAAGATTCGTTTATTGTTTAATGATGGTGGATAGACTGTTGTATTGTGAAATGAACATTAAATAATAATATGAAAAGTGGTATTGAATTGGACTGCTATGAACTGAGTTTGGTATATAACAAGATAATGAGTTGGAGTGTATATTTTTCATTGTTTTATATGTATTTATCTATCCATGTATTTTTGATATGTATTATGTATTACAGGTATATTTACACCAGTATGTATTATTATATATTGTACATATATAACATGTTTAATAATAATATTTTTAAATTTTTAATTGGTAATGAAGGTAATTACTGATGAATAATAATAATGTTTAAGTAAGAATATATATTTGAATTTTGAAAAGAGGTATTGTTATAAGTAGGTAAGAGAGGAATTTTATAAGAGACTTGTCAATGATTACAGTAAGTGTTTAAACAGGAATAGAGCCTGGATATAGATAAAATGCAGGTGAGTTATGCAATTAATGTAAATGGAGTTAGAATGATAAGAATTTTTAAGAAAATACAAAGAGAATTATTAGATATTTAGGGACACAGTAGTTAGTGATTATTTGTAGAGAAGGTGTTTAAGTAAAGGTATAAACATATAATTGTTGTTGATGAATTCTGTAGTGGGGGTGAGGTGATAAAGAGTAGCCAACCAATAGTGTTGTGGCAGGTATTAGCGTAGTTTAAGGGAGTGTTTGCCGAATATTTTGGAAGGGCAAAATAATATGAATGTATATAGCCAGTTAGGGAACACCCAACCCAGTTGCAAAGACGAGCGGTGCCATAGGATTTAAATGGAATTAGTAATGGAGTTTATAATTGAGATATTGGTGTCATTGATAGGTAAATTTGATGGTCAGTTAGAAGAAGGTGAGTAAGATTATAATAAGAAGTATAGTGAATATAGGAGTTATCCAGACTAAACAATGATAGAAGGTGAAAGGTTAGGTAGTTAGGTAGGTAGGAAGTTCAGAATAGAGAGGCAATGAATTATGAATAATGAAATAATAATATTATAAGAATGTAATAATAAATTTAAAATGAATTCTATTATTATAATATTGTAGTAATTGACGTCTAAATAATTAATTAATATTGAAATTGAAAATTTTAACTTAAAATGCAACTTAGAATATGCAAATCAAGATTAAAAAATGAATAATTTATTTCAGTATTAAATGTATCAGTGTTAATTATCAATGTATTATTATGTAAAATGTATTTATGTTATAGAAATTTCAACATGATTCTATAATAAGGAAATAATGTGTAGAAAACAAAAAAAAAATTTTTTAACTGGCGCTGTTAATAATAACAATAAGCCAGATAATTACCTGTTAATAATAATAATAATAATAATAATAATAAGAAGAAGAATTTTTTTTTTGTTTTATCATTCACTGAGAGTATTCAATAAATAAATATACCAAGTTATTAATTCTTTTATAATTTGTTTTTCTCTAGATTAGGGAGATCTATAATGTGTAATTTTCCTATTATATTTTCAATTATATTTTATTCAATTTTGGTAACTATATTATATTAATGTGCTTATGTTACAATTCTAGTAACTGTAAAAGAATGAAGATAAATATTATCGATAGGAATCGAAACCATTTTTCAACTCAGGGTTTGTAATATGAAAAAGAGATATTCTTTTTAATTCTTGAGGATTATAATTTTATAAATATATTAAGCCAACCCAGTGCTTATTGGCACAAACCAGCACTTAGCTAAGGGGAACCAGATCAGTTGAGGATGTAGTGATTTACTAAGCCACTATTTTAATGTTTATTATATATTGTTTCAGTGTTTGGTGGTGTGACAGCGGTCCTGAGCTGGCCAACGAGTCAGAGCAGGGGCGTAAGAGCCTAAGTGGCCTTATGGTGTTGGGATCTCGCAGGAGAAGTCCAGTAAGGTCATCTAGGTACGGTCATCATCACCAGACCAAGGGTGAGTTGTTGTTATTTTTTATGTAAATTTGTAATGGGGTTGTGGCGACTTGTCCTGGCTGATCCCTTTAGGAAGTATGAAAGGGTCAATGAAAGAATATGTGCTTCGTCACACAATCTTTCATTGAGGGGGTTTTGTGATGGTACAATCACGGTACAATTTTGGAATTACCTTAAATATGGTAACTAGAACATAACTATTGTATTTTTATAATTTTGTCATACTCAACCCAACCTTAAACACCCGATACGAATCTGCAGTGAGTGTAGTGTATGACAATATTTGTCAGGATTTGAACCAATTCATAGCAAAAAACTGTGTAACATCACAAAAACAGTGTGCAGTTATTGCGATAACCGAGCCAAACCTTAATTACGTCAGAGGCGGAGAATGTGTTGACAACGACAACACGGCGCTGTCAACAAGTTAAACAATGGGATTGTGACGTCAGTACACCCCACTTCCGCAAATCCAACAAAGAATTGTCGTCATTCCATCTGCAGCTCTGATCAACGCCGGCCGGCAACCCATTCACTTACGGGTGAATTTTAACTTTTTAGACCACTGTAGGTGGTTAATAAACAGTATAAGTGCGTCAACTACCAAAATGTGACCGTTACGAGTATACGTAAAACTCGCGGTAAAGTTCGCGAAGTTTTACCGCACCAGCTATAACAACCAGGACAGACACGAAATAGGTGAGAGCGTTCCTTGTACATTTTAAATCCTTTCATTATTTCCCAATATAAAATTTTATTGTAGAAATCAATTATTTACAAAATTATTCAAAATTTCAATATATGTAAAAGGAGCTCCACAATTCATAAAAGTTTGTACCATGAGCATGAAAGAGAGAGAGGTTGCGTGTGTGTATTATAATTTAAGTGCTGGGTTGTGCGTTCATACACATATATATATATATATATCTTTACATTACCATTGTTTACTATATGTTTATTAGATGTTTAGATCAACTAAAAGTTCCATATTAAATATGTTTGTGTATTTGTATATTTCATAATACGTCGGACTACGCCCCGAGGCGTGTTTGGCGTATGAGCGAGTCTAAAATTATGTAATTTTTTGTTAATAATTAAGTTTTGTTTTATTATTTCATTTTCAGAGTACAGAGTATTTATTTCAGATAACAATTCCTGTTCAACAACCTCGTTCGCTTAACACGAAACTTGGCCCGTAAAGTAAATAATATCAGCTGTTAGTAATTCCCAATATGGCGCCCGATAGTAAATACAATAATTACTGTTATTGTGTATTGGTAAAATACAATTATATAAATAATAACAAATTTGATTAATAACAAGTTCCTGAGGTGAGTTCGGTGATTCTGAGGCTGGTACTCTCTTCTCGGATGTCTGGTAGAAAACTTCGTTAGTAGTATAACTCATGTTAATGTTTGTTCCACAGATATGCACTTTACATAATTATTGATAAGGGGTTTTCACCTTAGATACCTAGTACCTATTTTATTTTAAATACATTGTTCTCTTACAAATTAGTATGTAGCGATGTCATCGCGCACACTTATTCATTCTTTTTTCTTTTATATTACATGTTTATATAGGACTCACTATTTACCGCTACATTACGTTGCACACTGTTCTTAGTTGAACTTACAAGAAACCAAATATTGTTTTGTTTTGTGGCATCGTTCGGATGCGACCAGTTTACTGCGTGAGCGCTCCATCACTAGTTTTGTACGTTTATTGGGAGAGGTAAAGTAACTTCGTGGAGTTTACGCTTTACCAGAAAAATAGTTCCGCCTTTTAATCGATATTTACCGTTTTAATCTTTGACACATTTATTATCCAAAGATATCCTTTACTTCAGAAATGATTATTGTATACAACTGTTTTTTCTTGTTTATTTTTATTGAGTTGCACTTTACTCATAGTTTTGTTTATGGGTTAATATGCGTGTTGATGCCGGTTACCGCCTGTCAATGCATGGTTAATTATTTAGGGTGTTTCCTTACTTTTATACTCACATTCCTTTCGGTTTTTAAAATCTCTTTATTAAATCTTATTTCTGCGTTATTTTAGGGATTTAAAGTTGTTTTAAATGTGCGATTTTATTTAAATCTAAATTTTCTCCTCTTCTTATTTTTTTTATTACATTTTTATTATTTATGAAATCGTCACACTATTTAACAGAATGTACAAAATATCCCTAAACAAACAAGAAACAGACAAAGAAAGAAATATAATATACCAAATTGGTTATGAAAATGGATACAATAAAAATACTGTAAACAAAATCGAAAATAAAATAAAATATAAAATAAAAACTGAACAATTAAGAATTAATCAAAATGAACAACACATAAATAATAATAACAACAAAAATGGGCCACATTCACATACATAAATAATAAAATGACAAAGCTAACAAAACTATTTAAAAACACAGATATCAAAATAGCATACAAAACTAATAAAAATAATTTACAAAAACTAAATAATCCACACAACAAAGATAATACAACAACTAACTGTATATACAAAATTGAATGCCAAGATTACAATAAATATTACGTAGGACAAACAAAAAAACAGATGAAAAACGTTATTTTGAACATCTAAATGCATACAAAAACCCAGAAATAAATAAATTCAATTTGGCCACACATGGAATAAACACGGGACATGAATTCCCAGACATAACCAATGTGACACTAATAAAACATATACCACACAAAGGGACCATAATGAACATTTGAGAGAATTTACAAATATACAAACATAAAACACAAAACAAACTAATACCTGAACAAATACAAATCAATACAAAACATGACACAATATTCAAAGCACTCAACATCGAAAATACACAAAATACTAATACATACACCATAATCACACACAATAATACCACTTTAAAATACCAGAGACCAACAAGAAACCAAAATAGCGTCCAGCCCACACACAAATACTTCACCTTAAATATTTTACATACATCAAGAAACGACCTGTAGCAGAAAGTGATTGAAAATGTGTGTGTGTGTGTGTGTGTGTGTGTGTGTGTGTGTGTGTGTGTGTGTGTGTGTGTGTGTGTGTGTGTGTGTGTGTGTGTGTGTGTGTGTGTGTGTGTGTGTGTGTGTGTGTGTGTTGAAAATGTTTTTAGCTGTTTTTACCAGTTTTATTGTCTGTTTAAGATATTTTTCTGTTGGATCTTTATTGAGTTGCATGCATTTATTATTGTTGATGAAATCTTCAGTTTTTCTTATATAATCTGTTTTGTCTATAACAAATTACATTTGCTTGACTTTTGTCAGCTTTAGTTATGACTAAATTGTTATTTACTTTATTTTTAATTTCTTTTATTATTTTATTATCTTGCTTCTGTTTAGATGTGTTTTTTATTTCACTAGTAATTATTGTTTAATTATATGTGTTGCTTCTGTTCATTTTTTTTTCTTGTATATTGTCTTGTATTAGGTCTTATAATATTCTGTTTCAACTATTAAATTTTCTAAGTTTTTATTTATGTCTTGAGTTAGGTTAGTTTTTGTCATGTTGCTTAAATATTCTTTTTCTTTTTTGTTAAATTCTGTGTTGCTTAGGTTAATAGTTCGTGACAAAATGTGTGTTTATTTTTGTTCTTGATTTTCGTTGTGTTGTTTTAATGTGTTGAGTTTTTTGTTGATTGTTATTGTCATTTTGTTTTTTCCAAATTTTATTTTACTTTCTATGTAATTGTATTTATTATTCCATGTAATTAGATGTAATAAACTTGTTAGTTTTAAGCGCAATTTATATATGTCTACTGTTATGGTGTTTTTCTTTTGAATGCTGTTTCTAATGAATTCAATAGCAAAATTTATCAACAACAAGAAGGTTTGGCAATGGGATCTCCGTTACCTAGCATAATAGCAGAAATATTCTTACAACACGTAGATACCAAAATACAAAATATTATAAATTCATTTTATCTAAATGGCATATGGATAAGATATGTAGATGATGGGCTATATGCAGTGGCGATTTAACGCATGGGCGAACCCGGCGGCCGCCGGGGGCCTCGGTCTCTAAGGGGGCCTCAAAATATTGAAAACAACAATCACGTCATTCAAGAATTATACTAAGCTTTTTTTACCAAAGATATCAGTTTCACTGCTTCATTTTAATGATTTCAAATATCGGAGTCATGTTAATCGTTATCCAATAAAGTATTATCGTATTGGGCAATGCGCTAACCTGCGGCTCGCTCTGAAATACTATATTAAAGGCTTGCCGAAACCATACACTCATTTCTTAAACTATGACCCTAATTTCTGTAAGCATCCGCACTAATAACATTCGTACACATTCAATTGAATTGTTATCGTTCCCCACTCCCTTGTTACTCGATCGGTACATATACAAAAACAGCAACTGAAATTCTTGGAAATTGATTCAATTCCCAACCTATTAGTTCCAAGAATTTTAGTTGCTGTTTTTGTATACATACCGATCGAGTAACAAGGGAGTGGGGAATGATAACAATGCGTTTAACTTACCGATGTTATGTTTATGCTACACAATATCCGACAGTATTCATTTGTCTTTCAAAGTGATCGTGTCAGTGAGAGTCTATTAGCCTAAGTTTTCTAATTTAACACTCTTCCCAGTTAACGTATCAATTACTATCATTTATAATGAGGCGTTTTGAAAGTGGTTGTGCTAAGCGTAAGAAAGTCAAAGAACGAGAAGAAAATATTAAGAGAATTCCGAAACTAATTAATTATTTCAATTATACTGTCAACAAAAAGGATAATACTGCATACGATAATGTACCGGTAAATCACATTCCTGGCCCCTCAACTTCGAGTTCAGAGAAAAACGATTTACAGAAACAAGCGGAAGCAACAAACGTGTGCTAGAACGTAAAGATTTGATAACGTACAGTGAAGAAGATATTCAAGATCAGGTGACAGACTGTGCTTCAGGAATCTATGTAAGTACCATTATTTCAGAAAACAGTCACTATACAACATCAGACCCCGGTCTTTGGCCACATACTGATGACATCTTACGGGATTATTGGGTAGAAAAGGGACCTTCCGCTTGTCAAAATAAAGAAAATAATTTTGATAAATCAGCCCATGTATATAAAACTGGGGATAATATGGAAGAAAGATGCCTTACTCAAGCAATGTTCTCGCGACAATTGCCAAACAAAGAAATCGTACAAAGAGAATGGCTCATTTATTCACCTGCGAAGGGAAAAGTTTATTGTTTTGCGTGTAAATTATTTTCTCACTCCAAATTTCCATTTAGCGGAGATGGATTTAATGACTGGAAACATGCTCTGAAAGCTGCATCAGAACATGAAAATAGTCAAGAACATAGAAACTGCATGGTAGCTTATTGTAGTTGCTCAAAAACACTCGGGCGAATAGATACACAGTTGGTCACCCAATTCAATAATGAGCGATAATATTGGAAAGAGGTGTTGAAAAGAGCTACTGCGGTAATTAAATTCTTAGCATCGAGAGGACTCCCTTTAAGAGGTTCTGACCAAAGAATTGGTTCAGTAAAAAATGGAAATTATTTGGGTATTTTGGAACTTATAAGTCAGTTTGACCCATTCTTACACGAACACATAAAGAAATATGGCAATGCAGGGAAAGGGATTCCATCATACTTGTCAGCCACCATTTGTGAAGAGTTCGTAGAAATAATGGGGACTAAAGTTCTTTCAGTAATCATCTCGGAAATTCAAAAAGCAAAATACTATGCTATTTCTGTAGATTTCACTCCGGATGTGACTCATATTGATCAACTTACTTTTATAGTAAGATATGTGATAGACGCTGTTCCAAAAGAGCAATTTTTGCAGTTTATTCCTATTCATGGTCATAATGCAGAACATCTAACTGAGGTTGTGACACACTTCTTAGAAACCAATAACATAGATATCCTGAATTGTAGGGGTCAGTCTTATGACAGTCATGTCAGGGCGATGTTCAGGATTACAAGCAAAGATAATAGAACTAAACAAGTATGCTGAGTATGTACCATGTGCTGGACACTCACTTAACTTAGTAGGGGTACATGCTGTCAAGTGTGTTTCAACTGTGACAATTTACTTTGATGTGGTACAAAATCTTTACACCTTCTTTTCATCGTCAACACACCGCTGGGAGATACTCCGTTCACATTTAGGACCTCATCATAAAGTGGTGAAACAACTTTCAGACACTAGATGGTCTGCGCAAGCGGGCGCAATAAATGCTTTGTGTGAGGGATATAATGAAATCAGATTAAGTCTTCAGTCTATAAGAAATGATGTGACAAATCAGTCATTAGAGACACGTCTTATGGCTCAAGGATTAGAGAAAAAACTTGATAAACTTGAAACAGTTTTTCTAACAATACTGTGGAATGAAATCCTCAGTAGATTTAACGCAGTAAGTAAACTACTGCAAAGTGAAAAAGTGAATTTGTCTGTAGCAGTTAAGATGCTGAAGTCATTAATTGTCTTTATTAGGGAGAAGAGAGATGGCTTTGATGATTATGAGTCCAAATCAAAAGCGAAATCAGTTGTGAAAGAATATCATGATACACAAAGGCGTCAAACAAAACATAGCTCCATTCTTGCATTTGCAGATGGTGGATGTAGTAATGAGGAACTTCTTGGAAGAAAAAAGTTCAGAGTAGAGACATTCCTACCCATAATAGACACCCTGGTTTCTAGCCTAGAACTCTGAAGTAAAGCATACATAGACATTTTTGAGAGGTTTGGTTTTTTGGAAAGTCTGCATGTGTTAGAGAGTTCAGAAATTTCAAAATATTGCGAAAACCTTGCAAATTTTTATAGTGGAGACTTTATTACTGCAGAGCTAATATCTGAATGTCACCATTTTGCTGCATATCTAAAAGTAAATATAAAATATTTCCAAGAATATGCTGGAGATGATAATGAAAAAAATATTAATATTCATTAACTTGTACAGTTACATGAACAATGAGAATATTTTATCAGCATTCCCCAATATGGAAATTGCTATGAGAATTTTTCTCACTTTATTTGTGACCAATGCATCTGGAGAACGTTCATTTTCAAAGTTGAAGCTAATAAAAGATGAGTTATGAAATTGCATGGCACAACCACGCTTAAATAATTTAAGTTTGATGAGTATTGAACATGACATTTTGGCAGAAATTGATTTTGAAGACACAATTCATGATTTTGCCTCCTCGAAGTGCAGAAAAGTTCTTCTCTAAAAAAGTAAAGACTAATAATAATTAATAAGGGAAGAGTGGAGTGTTAATAACTGTGTAATTATATGTAAACTTCGTTCGTTCAATCGTCCCTGCTTTAACATCAAATAGGTGAGTTTATTATTATTGTTATTATTATTATTATTTTTACATTCGCCTGGGGCCTCTACCTTTCTTGATTCGGCCCTGGCTATATGTATCAAATAACAAAAATATAAATGCAGATAACATATTAAAACAAATCAATAACTTATATCAAAAAATACAATTCACAGAAGAAAAAGAAAAACATAACAAAATCAACTATTTAAACTTAACCATCACAAGAAACAATAACCATCTACAATATGCAACATACAGAAAACCAACTTCCACTAACATCATTATACCTAACCATTCTGACCACCCACCCACCACAACATAAAATGGCACCATTCTATTCACTATTTAACAGAATGTACAAAATACCCCTAAACAAATAGGAAACAGACAAAGAAAGAAATATAATATAACAAATTGGTTACGAAAATGGATACAACAAAAACACTGTAAACAAAATAGAAAATTAAACAAATATAAAATAAAAACTGAACAATTAAGAATTAATCAAAGTAAACAACACATAAATAATAACAACAATAAAAAGTGGGCCATATTCACATACATAAATAATAAAATGACGAAACTACTTAAAAACACAAACATTAAAATAGCATACAAAACTAATAAAAATAATTTACAAAAACTAAATAATCCACAGAGCAAAGATAATACAACAACCAATGGTATATATGTTACTGGCAAAGTATGTAATCCAGGCATTCTATGAATCTATACTCTATAGAATACCTTAGGCATTTTATACAATGCCTGGAGTTTTTAGGCAAAGTATATAATACAATACTTTTCAAATGTTTTTTATACTTTTCCTAGGCATTCTGTACATTGCCTAGGCATTCTATATAATGCCAGTGAATATTTAGGCAAAGTGTAAAGTAAGCTTACTACGGTCAAAATGAAAACATTTTATTACCAAATCACACATAATTGTTTAATTTTACACAGCGAACTTTGTATGACATTTCAAGATTATCTATTCTTTAAAATTATACTGTATAAGAATGTTTTTTAACCAATCTGGTTTTAAAAAATACATTAGATGTTATTGGTATTTATTAATTCTAAATATATGAAATACACTCTACTTATTACAACAAGACAGAGAGCTGTGACATTTTGAAGTACACTTTCTTTCATTTTTTACACAATTACATTTTTTATTTTGACATTTAGTCTTGCACACACATTTTACGACCCTTGTCCAGATCCTGATGATTGGGCAGTATCAGCAGCAGAACGAAGTGTGGTTTCTTGTTCAGGAACATCTTCAACTCCCATTAGTGGTCTTGGGCATACAGTAAACTGTGATCTTGTGTACAACTGCTTTAACAATCCGTTAGTGGTTCCCAGTTTGTAAAATCCGTCTTCTGTCACACTCACGACGATTGCTAGGATGTTTCGAAGATCTTCCTGCCCCTTGTCTACTTCAGGAATTGGAACACGAACAGACGCACCCACAGGAGCTGGAGGAAATTTTTTGTCAGAATCAGATTTCATCTTTTTTGCCTGAAGTTCTAGAAATGATTTTGATTTTTTTCTTTCTTCTGTTGCATTTCTTGCTTTGAAGCAGAGAATACACAGCTTCTTGCCATCGTCACACCTATCTCCACTATTGCCACTAGTGTTCAAAAAATGTCCACACGTACAGGGGCGTACCAATCGAAAATGGCGCCTAGGGCGAGCATCGAAGTTGCGCCCCTTCGTAAATTATCTAAATATAAAATAAACAGATACACTAAATAAAACAGTCATAAATCTTACAAAACATTTTTATTTTCTGTTTTAGAACGAAAATTAGTCCGTAAAAGTGCACTTTTAATAGTCTTAAACTTAAAATTGCACCTTCCTTGCCTTCTGCGATGCAAATAGATTTATAACATTTTCGAAATCTGTTTCTTCGGTTTCTTCTCGCTCTACACTAAGCAAAGCTAGGTCGCATAACCTTTTTTGACCCATTGTAGCCCTCAAAAACGAAAGTATTAGTTTTAGCTTACTGAAAGATCGCTCGCAACTTGCGATGGATATTGCAATCATAAGCATAATCTGAATTGAAATGCGCAGATTCGGAAAGACGCTCTCATCTCCGTACTGAACAATGAATTCAAGAAGCTCTTCAGATCTCTTTATATTTACGTTTTTTCTTGTGGATATTAGCATTCGAACATCCAATATTTCTTCGTATAACTGTTCTCCGTTAACATCACAACCATAGAAGTCTCCAAATTCTTTAGATTTCTTTTTTAAATCGTCGCAGTCGTCAGTGCCGTAACACAGTTTTTTAATATCTAGAAGAAATCCAAATCTGGCGTCGGTTTCATGCAGACGAGTGAACCTTTCGCTCATTTCACACACAATACGATCCAGCGATCCCTTCATCACTCATTCTATTTCTTCCTTAGCAGTCAACCCAGCGTCCATCGCATTCTCTTCAGCCATACGTTTTTTTCGCCTTTGACGCCTTTCAATCACTACATCCTATTCCTGGCAAAGATTGAAACCTTTCTCGAGTGCATCATTAACCAACCTCTCTCTTTCATTAGAAAAATAGTCTCGGAGGGCTTTCATATCTAAGGCAGCATTATGAAAATTCATACTAGGATCCTGGAGCCGCTTCTGAACAGGGTCAATAGAAGCGAGTACATTGTTCCAACAGTAATTTTGATTACGGTAGTGTTTTTTTTACATTTTATTTACGGTATTTTTATTTGTTTTTTATTTTTATTTCGGTATTTTTTGTATCAACTATGACTGAGCCTCAGCAAAGTGTGTCATCAAAGAAAAAGAACTTTGTCGTTCATAGTGAAGCTCGACAGATAATTAGCAGAGTAACTGAAAAATGTGACAACGAATCCAAGTCTAAAGTACTCGGTTACCCTATCAGTCAGGCTACTAAAAGAGCTGCTGATTACTGCGGGAAATCTGAAAATTTCATCATAAAACTCCGTAAAGAATCGAAAATGTTAAAAGAACAAGGGTCCGAACAAACATTTTCTACGCCAAGGAAAAGAAGAGACACAAGGAAAGGTGACCGAAGAGTTTTTGTAGACGATATGGATAAGTGCATAATTCGACAAGTAATTAAAAAGAATTTTACGTTACTCAGAAAGTAGTACCGAGCGCTATAAAATTGCTTCCTGTCGTAAAAGAGCGAATACATTTTTCTTGGGGCCGAGATTCTTTAATAAACATTATGAAAGGTATAGAATTTAGGTGGCGGAAATGTCAGAGCAAAAGAAAGTTTTTAATCGAAAAACCAGATATAGTGTTGTGGCGTTATAAATTTCTTGTAAAAATGAAAGCTTTGCGAAAAACTTGCAATAATATATTTTATTTGGACGAAACGTGGGTAGACAGTAACATTAACGTAAAGAAATGTTGGCAGTCAAGTGATGTTTTTGGCGTACAGAACAATTACAGTGCGGGAAACAGACTTATTTTGTTGCATGCATAATTAATACATTAAACTGCGGAACGGATGCTTTTGACTTGGCTAGTAAATCAAGTGTTTACGTGTATCATCTTTCCCACCTAGTGACTCGGCAAATTCCTTAGCGACACACAGAGCTTGTCGTGTGACAGTACAAATACGACACAAAAAATATGGCGTGTCAGTCTTCGTTCGCGCAGACACTAAAAGACGATCGGCGATGATACCCGAAACAATAAATAAACTTATAATCAACCTTATCCCCACGATAGTTATAAAGTGAAAAATTGATTACCGCACACGGTTTTCACAAAGATGTGTTATGTTACTATTCAAATGAATTTCACTGTAAATAAACTCAGTTCGATTCGAGGTTATGTCACTTACGAGTGTTTATGTCATGTCTACCTACTGTAGAAAATAGAAATTCAATAAATTAATGTATGTAGGTACCTACCGTAAAAATAAGTCCAATATTTATGTTCAAAGCACTGTCGTCGACGGTAATTTAATTTATCAAATCAAGTAGCTTCACGCTCGCTCACGACACGTGCAAACAAAATGCAAACAACTGCGCCACGCCAGTCATATGAGCCGATAGCCGAGCAAGTGAAAGCATTTTAAGCAATCTACCTGCGCCGCCCGGCGCGGTGGCACCACTCATTCCCTCTCGCTCGTTCGCGAAAGCTCACCACGCGCGGGAATCGCGGGATTATTTGAATATGAATTATATTGTTTGTTTTGTTTTGATTTTTAAGTTTAATAATTTGCGAATTTTGCGCCCCCCTTTGAATGGCGCCCAGGGCACGTGCCCTACTTGCCCTACCCTAGGTACGCCACTGCACACGTACTATGCATATCTCTGCAGCACTCTACACACTTTCCACAACCAAAAGTTTCATTTGAACAAACACAGCATGCCATTGTCGGATTTGGGTGGGATTCTTGGGGTGCGTCTAAACGGTAATTTTGGTCGGTGGTTTTGGCTGCGCTAGAATGCTCTACGGGATCAATGCTTACAGTTGAAGTGCTTGCATGTTCTGTTGCCTGAATTAGGTTAGGCATGGTAGGGTCGATCAGTTATACCGGTATCGGTATTTTGTGTAGTCTGTATATTGTTGATGACTTGTTCGAGATCTTCTTCACTTTCAAGAGTATCTAACACATCATGGGGAATCGAGGATGTAGTAAGCCCTACCTTAACTTTACATCCAAAGAGAGCTTCATAGAGTGATTGTTTGATGCCATTCATCAACTGAACAAACCGTAGGCCCTCACTCCATTGGTCAGTTTTCTCATCTTGCATCCAAGTTGCAATCATATTTTCAATGTCTTGATTTGCCCGTTCTACACTGCCCTGACTTTGTGAATGAACAATTTTTAATGAACGCCAATTTCTTTCAAATTATTTACAATTTTATTAGAAAATTCTCTACCGTTATCAGACTGTAAAATAGACGGAGCTCCAAATAGCGTAAAAATATCAATGAGGTTGTACGCAACTTCTTCAGAAGTCTTTGTTTTGAAGGCCCGAAGGACAACAAAATAAACCATAACAAAGTTAAAATCTCTCTAGCTGGGATTGGAAATAGATGAGGTCAACCTGGCAACGAGAGTTAAACTCGGATTACGACTATACCCTTTTTTACACATTTTTGCTTTTTTTGACAAGGCTCACACAAATGAAGGTATAGTTCAACATCATGACATGTAATGTTTTATACTTAACAGAAAGTTCTTTTAACATTCTGTCTCTGCCTCCATGGCCTATCGCTAAGTGGGTTTCATGCAGTACATCAAACAACTCTGTATCACTGACATAAAACTGAATAGCACTATCACCTTGCTTGAGGGGATGAATTAGTTTGCTTTTATTTTCAACAAGCATAACATCGTACCTATTCAGTAACCAGTAATCCCGTGGGTCCAACTGTTCTTTCTTCTTAGCAGCATGCATGTCCAACACTAGCTTACGATAGTCACCATCACTGAGAAAAACACTGTTTTTAGCACTAGAACTTCGAAGCTGAGATATGTCAGTGTCAAATCGAACTCACATTAAAGCAACGTGGTCATTAGCACTAGACTCAGCACGTGGTTGCGACATCTTGGACGTTACTGAAGATCAGTGGGAGGTAGGCGCGTACACAGCGGTACGGGGTGACTGAGGGGAAATTCATGTTGTGACATGAAGCCATAGACCACACATTGTCTTCTATACATTACCTATAAGACGATAGGCATTCTATACAATTCCTAGGCAATGTATGAAATGTGTTTTATTTCATACGTTGCCGACTGGATTCAGGCATTGTATAAAATGCCTACGTATTCTATAGAATGCCTGGATTACATACTTTGCCGGTAACATATACAAAATCGAATGCTAAGATTGCAATAAATGTTACATAGGAGAAAAAAAAAGTTATTTTGAACATCTAAACGCATACAAAAAAAAAAACAGAAATATACAAATCTAATTTGGCCACACATGCAATAAACACTGGACATGAATTCCCAGACATAACCAACATGACACTAATAAAACACATACCACACAAAGGCACCATAATGAACATCTGAGAAAATTTACAAATATTCAAACACAAAACAAACTAATACCTGAACAAATACAAATCAATACAAAACATGATACAATTTTCAAAGCACTCAACATCAAAAATACACAAAATACTAATATATACCCACAATCACACACAATAACAACAGTTGAAAAAAACAGAAACCAACGGGAAGCCATAACAACAGCCAACCAACACACAGCTATTCCACAAGATTCAAAATTAGGAAGGCTGATGATGGGGACACTAAGGGTCCCGAAACATGTTCCAAATAAGGGAGAAATAACATCTTGAGGTAAAGTAAATATACATTTTAAATATATTATATACATAAAGAAATATACTGTAGCAAAAAAGTATTTAAATGTGTGTGTGTGTGTGTGTGTGTGTGTGTGTGTGTGTGTGTGTGTGTGTGTGTGTGTGTGTGTGTGTGTGTGTGTGTGTGTGTGTGTGTGTGTGTGTGTGTGTGTGTGTGTGTGTGTGTGTGTGTGTGTGTGTGTGTGTGTGTGTGTGTGTGTGTGTGTTGTCCCTCAAAAATATGGAATTTCAAGGTATAAAAAAAATAATAATTTCACGTTCAGTTAGGCCTATTTGAAATTATTGATTAAGCACAGCCATGTTTAATTGTCTGTAGCTTCATGAAAAATCACCATAGAAAAAATAAAGGAAATTTTGTTAGCTTTAATTAGATATATCACAGTGTTTACAAATACACCATTTTCATATTATTAGCAAAGAATAAATATTTTCTTTATCAGGCCAAGAACTTTTTGAACTGTTCTTGTGTTACATGTCTTTCAAAATATTATACATTACTTTGGGATAGTGTACAAACTAGAATTTTATCCTGAGGAGGGGGAGATGAGAACTAGTCTAATGAGATGAGAAAGCAGATGAGTGATGACAATTATTTATTTTTCAATATTGTCCCTTTTCAACTCAACATCCTTGGACCAACATTGTTATAACTTCTTTATATGTTCAATATAAAACAGTTTCTCTAACTCTCCAAAAAAAGCATTTGTCTCAGGAAATTTCTTCACGTTCAGAAAATGGAAAAGTCACTGTAGGGCTAAATCTGGTGGTAGAGTGCAACAATTTGAAGAGCCATTCATAAAGGTTTGAATTACTGTTGAAGAACCATGTGTGGGTCCCTTGTCATGATGGAAAACAAATTTTCCCTTATTAAATGCAGACATTTGGTCTTGATAACATCATTCAGTTGGTCCACCAGTGATATAATATAATACTTCCCATCAGTGGTTTTGCTTTTTTCTATACAGTTTATGAGCACCACACCTTGTGAATCCCTAAGACCAGTTGGCATCACCTTTCCAGCTGATACAAAAGTTTTTGCTTTCTTTGGAGCACTTCCACTAGCTTCCATACTGTTTCATATGTGTTGTTGGTGTGTAGCGGTGAACCCATGTTTTATTAACATGTTTTACCACAGTGGTTAATCATTACACAAATTCAACTGTATTGCCTGTAAATGCACTTAAACATGCCAAATACTCCAGAGAAATGCCCATTTAATGCGTTTCTGATCGTACATTAGCAAATGAACTACCCATCATAATGAAACCTTTTTCACGTGCAAATTATTATATATGAAGTTATGAACTTAATCTAACATGGCAGTGTAGATTTTTAAAATTCTTTCTTCAGGTACAGTAGTTTTTGGGCAACTTGAGCATTCATCATATATGGACAAACAACCATGATTGAATGAACAGTCTATTTTGAAAATGATAGCGAAGAGTCTTGAAAAGTGCAATCTAGCTCTTTTTTCATGTCTGTTGGCTTTAAATATTTTAAAATGAGCTATTTTATCTTTTTCTTCTTCTGGCAGCACAGCCCAGTGTGGGTCTTAGCCTGCTCAATGATTGTCTTCCATTCCATCCTCTCACCAGACAATCTTCTTCAGCTTCTCACATTCATACTTCTTCTCAAATCATCCTCTATGTCATCAACCCATGTTTACCTAGTCTTCCTCTAATTCTTCTGCTTATTGGTTTTCAGTCTGCAATTCTTTTAGTTGTTCTGCTATCATCAATTTGTCTTTCCATTCTAATCTCCTAGAAGTATTTGATCACTGTATGATATTTGATTTTTCCATTTTTTGAGACACATAAAACCTTATATGCTTTACTTGACCAAAACAAACTAAATGTATTTGGCTGAAATTTTATAATAAGCTCTCTAAAGGACCGAACTTACAAAAACAATCAATCATTTGAAACTCCTAGTACCATCTCTGTGTAATCCTGAGAACTTTTCAAACTATACTCATATAATAATTAAATAGAAATAAAATGCAGTTAAGAAGGAAGATAGCATTTGTCAATTATGCCAACTTTCAAAGGACTTAGCACTGTTACCAACAGAGCCAATTCAATACAGCAACACTGAAATTTCATTGTTATATTGTTGGCCAGCTGTTTCTTAGTTGACTGAATTTCATAAAATCCAGTTTTATCTAATATATTTTTTTTTTTAATGTTTATTCCATTTTTGTCATTTTATCAATATGTGAAGCATGTTTAGCATTTACTGGTCAACTGGCATTATTGGGGATACAACATGCTGTAATTTGGTCAACACAGTAAGGTCAGAAGTGATATTCAGCCGATTCGCACTAGTTCACACAAAGCAGCTGTTAAATTTCACTACTGCTCCACACGGGTGATGTTGTCAGCATAATCTATAATCAATTAGGAACCAATCTATGTTAGGCTTCATGTTGTTCTATAAGGCATTCTAGCACTTTTAACATTGCTTATGTTTATGTTCTGTCCTGTACTTTGTAGAGTTTGTGTTGCATTGGCAACTTTTTTCTTATTTATTTCTTGTGCGTTTTTTGTTTTAGAATTAGTTTCACATTTTGTTCACATAGCTTTTTTAAAACATGAAAAGACAACATGACATATTACTATATTTTGGAAAATACATAAAAATTCTTGTGTTGACAGTGGCAATGTTTAGTAGTTGATAATGATGTGAATGATGAACTCAAGGAACCACTACTAGAAAGAAATTCTGCAAACAGTATGTTCAGTAAGATCAACTGTGTCTAGTTCTATTATTTATACTGATGTGCCTACAGAACCTAAGTTACTAACTATTTGGACTCTGTTACAATACAGGTTTTCCCAAATAAAAATCCATGGCTCATTGTAAATGATAATGATGATATTGACTGCAAAACATCCATTCAATGAGCAATGAGTAACAAAAATGGATGCTTCTCTTCCAAAAATGGCAAAATTCTTTTGTGAAACCTAATGGATCAATGAATACTACTCATCAAGCTTCCATACGGAAAAAATTAAATGAGCACAATAATTCTGATGGCCATTCTAAAGATCTATGGTATTTTCGGCTTCAAAGGAAAACCAAATGCAGAAAATGGAAGACAGGGAGAAATAAAAATATTTGTGAAGCACAGCAAAAGTATTTAATACTGTTTACAGTTTGGCAAAATATCTTAGAGCCATATCAGATATGAAATGTAAGAAGAAAATAGTATTGCTTTAGGTGTCAGTCTTCACTCCAGGGATAGTGCAATAAAAATGGTCAATCACATATTCACTGAATACTTTCACAAAAATTGTTAGATAAGATGGAAAACTGTGCATAGTTACTGACACAGACATGACTATTTCTGAGCTGGAGTCAACTACAGAACATAATATATTTTTTACGACATCACAGAACAATCTACGTGTTTCTCAAATGATCCATTGTAATCTGGCTGAAGTTGTGGCGTACGTGATTTCGGCATGCGCTTGCAAGACTTTTCTAGACACCACCAGCCTTGCTGACTGTGTCAAGGCCGCAATTAATTACGTCATAGTGTAGAGATTGTGACAGTACAAAATGGGTATAATTATTTTCATATTGTGCAATAATACAATCTATGTAAAACTGAATAAGATATGACTTTCGAAATTGGAATGGTATGAATCAGCCAGTGTGACGTAGGCATTAACGTCTCAGACGAAATAAACCTATATGGTCACGAATTTTTATCGATCCAACTGACATCATGAGAATATCACGAAATGAACACGTGTTTTATAATACTGAAACGCAATCCAAGCTTCTACAATGTTCCAGACATTTCGACATGGCCTGGTCAACGAGGAAGGGGTACCAAGTGGCCAGCCCGTAGAGTATACACTGACTCGTCGCCATTCTGCCCCAGTTCGAACAACATCTGAAAGCAATACAGTCGCAGTGAAATAGTGTTGGGAGGCCTACGCGTGTAAGTACGCTAGGTCCGCCCCAAAGTGATTTTAAATAAAGAATCATGCAGTTTAAAACCACAACCACTTCGATCAACATCTCCAAACTGTACGGTTGTGTTAACCCCAGTCCGCGGACAAAGTCGATTTAGGCCCTCAAAAAGTGAAAAAATGTATTTAAAACAAGTATAAGTAAATCTATGCAAGTGTCAAGGTAACTGAAAAGTTAACCAACAGTTTCGAACAGTTTTCGGGAGTGTTGGAGCAAAACGTTTAGAACGAGCAATGGTGCAACATGTGGAATAACTGCTACAGCTAAGTACTTAACAACTAGATCGACTGACCAACAATTAATATCTATCTCCCTATTATTCAATTCCTGTATTCAGAACAATGAGATCTCAAATTTAAAGGGGGGTTTGAAATGAATGTGAGAGAGAGAGAGAGAGAGAGAGAGAGAGAGAGAGAGAGAGAGAGAGAGAGAGAGAGAGAGAGAGAGAGAGAGAGAGAGAGAGAGAGAGCGGAGTACTGGTGAGCCTTCATAATATTAAGTAAATACTGTAACGTCACAAAACGTTCCATAATAATAATGAACACCAGAAGGGTGAATGATACTAAAATAACTGGACAGTAATGTGGGAATTCTATAATCGAAAGGTTGGCTAATCTGATCGTGTTCAAGCCGTGCTCGCGTCGGCCAGCATTTCGACACCATGCTACGCGCATCCGAATGCAGCAGACGTAATTGCGCTTGTTGCTTCGGCTGTCATTTTTCATTATTGTCACGACAAATTATGTAGGCCTTAGGCCCTACAGCATTCACTAATGTAGAATTTTCTTCAAGTGTTGCGTAATAGCGCCTCATCTTTATAATGTAATATTTTTCAAACGAACGTGATCTTTAGATCTCATAATGCACACAAAGGCTTAGCTAACCTTACGAATTCAAATTAATTGTAACATTCATTCTTAATAAATGTATTAAACTACAGTCCACTCGATCGTCATTATTTTCTTCATCCTGGCAATTTAATTCCACCAAAATATTAATTCAAAACATTAACTCTTAACATTTTTTTGGTCCTCCGGGCCGGATTCATCATTTTTACCTTCTTTCAAAACTTTATACCCTACCGAGCAGCTTCTCATCATTTTTCTACTTCAATTTCTGGCCATCACGGGCGATTCAGTATGTTCGCTGATCCGACCGTGTCAGGAGTTATTCAGCATTTCTTTCGTCGTCGTCATTGAGCCTCATAGACAACACCAATACATGACCATCCACGTGTTAATGCCTACACGCTAGATTGAGCAGTTCCAAGTTGAGAGCAGTCATCCATCCAGTCCGTGCGTGTCTGCCATCTACTCCATGGCCTCAACACTGCAGGACATCTTACAGAAGGTACGACATCAACGCCATCAGTAAAAGGTGCGTAAAATGACGGAAGAAGGCTTGAGAGTGTTGGTTAGAAAGAGAGGCGGCTTAAAGTCTGCCATAGTGCGAATCAATTCCGCAATACTTAATTTTGATAAAAACAGTAATACTAAACATTTTTTAACTGTCAGACTAGAAAGTTTAAAGAGTTTGGCAATAAAATATGATGAGGTACAGTCTGAAATTGAATTAATTTCCAAAGACATAAATGCTGCCCAAGAGGACAGAGTCGAGGTTGAAGAACTTTTATATTCAACAGAAGCTAACATCTTACAACTAATAGACACCTTCAACATTCAGACTGAATCTCAAACATTAACCAGTAACATTCAATTAAAACCTATAAGTTTGCCCTGCTTTACAGGCAACATTCTAGAATGGCAGCACTTTTACTCAATATTCCTAGACTTGGTACATGCCAGATCTGACTTAACTTCAGTGCAAAAACTACATTACTTATATTCATCTCTCAAAAATGAACCACTAGATCTAATTAAGGCCTTGCCTATGTGTAATGAAAACTATTCAATAGCGTTAAGTTTGCTGTCCGCTAGATATGACAATAAATTCATATTAGCTAAATATTACATTCAAAATTTACTAGAAGTGAAGTCTACAACCAAAGACTCTGTACAGAGCTTAGCAGAATTTATAAATACAATAAAGTCTTCTGTCAATTCGCTGACAGCTATGCAATTGTCAGTGGATTCATTTGAACTCATTACTGTACAGCTATTGTCAGCAAAACTTGACCATTCCACATTTAAATTACGGAAAGAATCTATAGATCCTGAAAATCTTCCTAATTTTCAGAGCTTTATACAGTTTTTAAACGCCCGTAGACAATTATTAGAAAACACATTACGATAGAAGCTGGACAGCAGCTTAACAAACCAGCTTTAAAATTTAATAATAAGACTGAAAAACATAAGTTATGAAACTCTGCTGGCAGCACTGCGATTAAAAGTTATCATTCGACTTCAAATAATTATTCATGCCCCTGCTGCAACGCGAGTCACCCAATTTATATGTGTGACAAATTTTGCAATTTAAGCATATCGGAACGAGGGCAATTTATATTAAAGCATAAATGCTGCACTAATTGTTTATGACCAGATCATTTTTCACCTAATTGCAAGGTCAAACAATCATGTAAGATCTGTTCCAGACGACACCATACATTGCTGCATATAAATAATGTGTCAAAACAAGGTTCTGCGAGCAGTAGTAATTACTGTTCATTTAAGCTTCAATCAGCAAACAATGTTATTTTGTCTACAGCCGTCGTGTTTGTCATCGACCGTGCTGGTAACAGACAACTTGTACGAGTTTTGTTGGATGCAGGGTCACGAGTAAACTTTTGTACTGCATCATTTGCTAAAAAATTGCAACTTAACTTGACTAAATCTGATATACCAATTTCAGGTATTAATAACGCGACATGTTGCGCTACTAATTTGGTATCAATTCGTATTGTTTCTCACTATCAAAGGTTCACTTTTAATGCTCCGTGTGCAGTCTTATCTGCGTTGACCCACAAACTTCCAGCACAATCTTTCGACATAAATCATTTTAATATCCCTGATTTTCCTTGCTGACCCACATTTCAACGTATCAGCTGACATAGACATACTGTTAGGAGCGCAGTTTTATTTAGACTTGATGCAAGCTAACAAATATGTACGTGGTCCTAACTTTCCTATTATACAAGAAACTAAGTTAGGCTACATTCTAGCAGGCAATTTGCCCAAGCATTGTCATTCTAAGGGTCCTGCTGTTTCGTTCTTGGCAAGAAACAACGATGACCAAATTTTAACGTCTCTTGAAAATTTTGGGAGACCGAAACCGTCCTTGATAATGCACCCATTATTAACAATTCAGTTTGCGAGGAACATTTTGTTAAGTCCACTCATCATAATGATGAAGGTAGGTTTGTTGTCTCATTACCATTCGGGTCTGATAATCCCCAGTTGGGTGAGTCCTATGCTACCGCTGAAGCGAGATTTTTAAGTTTAGAACGCAGGTTCAAACGCGATTCTGAGCTTGCGCGTGAATATGCAAATTTTATTCAAGAATATAGGGATCTTGGCCACATGCTGCTGGTTGACGATTGTTCTGTTAATTCCAAGGTTTCAAATACCTACTATTTGCCTCATCATGCCGTTTTCAAACATTCTAGTTCCACGACAACACTTCGCGTCGTTTTTGATGGTTCGGCTAAAACTACCAATGGTCTATCTCTCAATGATATTTTGTTAGTGGGCCCAAATGTCCAACAAGATCTTTTCGCTATTCTTTTGCGATTTCGCATACACAACTATGTTCTGATCGCTGACATCAAGAAGATGTATTGACAAATTCTAGTGTCTGATAACGATTGTCATTACCAACATATTCTGTGGCGTAATTCTCCGCTTGAACAGTTTAAACATTTTGTGCTGCGAACCGTAACATATGGTACTGCTAGTGCTTCGTTTTTGGCTACTCGCTGCCTTATTCAGATTGGTAAGGATAATGAAGTTTCTTTTCCTGACGCTGCTTCAGCTATAATTAATGATTTTTATGTTGATGATTTGTTAACCGGTGCAGACACCATTTCTAATCTAATCAAGTTAGCTCGTGATTTAAGTATGTTGCTGAGTCAATATGGCTATACTCTACATAAACGGGCATCAAATGAACCAAATGTGGTCACTGAACATAATAATTTATCACTTCCATTAAACAAACAAGGCAATGTGCGTACGTTGGGCATTCTTTGGAACAATTCTACAGATTCATTCTTGTTTGACATCAAGTCATTTCCAGTTGAGTCAAGTATTTCTAAGAGGAGAATCCTGTCAATTATAGCGGGTATCTACGACCCATTGGGACTCATTGGTCCAATTGTTTTTCTTTATAAACACTTTATGCAGCAACTGTGGTTGTGCATTCTTGGTTGGGATGAGCCAATTTCTGAGCAATTATATTTGTATTGGCGTTCATTATGCGATAAGTTGTATTTAATTGGTAAAATTATTGTTCCATGCTCCATACACAGCGAGTCTGAGACCAAGCTAGTTGAATTACATGGTTTTGCGGATGCCTCTGAAAAGGGTTATGGATGTTGCATTTACGTTAGAGTTATTTATCAAGATTTAACGGCCTCTTGTCACCTTTTGTGTTCCAAATCTCGCGTGGCTCCACTACGACAGGTGTCATTACCCCGCATTGAGCTCTGTGCTTGTTTGTTGTTATCGCGACTTCTATTCAAAGTCACCCCTGCTCTCCATTCCCTTGTCAATAGTGTTCACCTGTACTCCGACTCCATGGTATCTCTCTATTGGATTCATGCTCAGTCTTCTAGGTGGAAGACCTATGTCGCTAATCGTGTTGCTGAGATTCAGCATCTCACTGAAACCTACACATGGCATCATATTAATTCGCAACATAATCCTGCTGACATTATTTCTAGAGGATGTCACCCTGACGTTTTGCGCGATTGTTTGCTTTGGTGGCATGGTCCCGCTTGTCTGTCTCAATCTTCTGAACCCAATCTTTTTTCACCTTTCTCACCTTCTAATGTGTCGCTTCCTGAATGCTCTGTTGAGGAGAAACAAACCCCCAAACTTTCTCTAATTTCTACCCTACCTATTGATCTCTCTAAGGACTTTTCCTCGTTGCACCGACTGACCCGTGTGTACACTTATTGCTTTCGATTTATCAAAAATACTAGACCCTCTAGGGCAGAGAAAATCTCGGGAGTTCTTACCCCCCCCAAAATTCATTCTACTCTTAATTTTTTCATAAAGCAATCCCAGTCAATCCACTTCGCTACTGAGCTTAATTGCCTTCGAAATGGGGCTTCTGTCTCTATTAGGAGTAAGCTGTCTTCTCTGGACCCATTTCTTGATGAGTTTGGCATCATACGTGTCGGCGGACGCCTACAGCAGTCGCAACTACCCTATGATAATAAGCATCCTACTGTCTTGCATCCATCGGCTCACATCACTCGCCTTATAATCGAGAGCGAGCATATTCATCTCCTCCACGCTGGTGCTCAACTTGTCCATCATTCACTTCGTCAACGCTGGTGGATCATTAACGCCAAGATAGTCATTCGTTTCATCATTCGTAGATGCGTCAAATGTCTCAGATTTAACACCAAATATCAAGTTCAAAGGCTTGGTGTTTTGCCATCTCCCAGGGTTACTCCTTCCCGGTCGTTTTTATTCTGCGCAGTGGATTATGGTGGTCCCTTCATGATCCGTCATGGCGGGCAGAAATCTAGGACTCTGTCCAAATCATACGTGTCTTTATTCATTTGCTTAGCCACCAGGGCCATTCATTTGGAATTGGTTTCCGATCTTACGGCCAGTGCGTTTATAGCTGCCTTACGTCGCTTCATGGCCCGTAGGGGCATACCTAGCCAGTTATATTCTGACAATGGCACGAACTTTAGGAAGGCCCGCAATGTTTTGCATGACCTTTACAATCTCTGGCATAAAAAAGATGCCACCTCAACAATCCAAACATTTGCAACTTCTCATGGTATTAAGTGGTCATTCATTCCTCCATCGTCACCTCATTTTGGTGGTCTATGGAAGAGCGGTATAAAAAGTTTGAAGTACCATTTGCGCCGCGTTGTCGGCAAGTCCATACTCACATTCGAGGAGTTTACTACGGTTTTGTCACAGGTAGAGGCCTGTCTAAACTCACGTCCATTATTTGCCGTTTCATCGGATGTAAACGATCCAGTGCCACTTACCCCTGGCCATTTTTTAATTTGTGCACCATTAACGGCAATACCCGATCCTGACTTATCACACGTTCCCATCTCTCGTCTCGGCCGTTGGCAACTTCTCCAGAAGTTTGTCCAAGCTATTTGGAAATCATGGTCACGCGACTACCTACACCAATTGCAACAGCGTCACAAATGGAAATTCGCAAAGGGAAACGTTTCCATTGGTGATCTGGTTTTGCTGATCGAGGATAACTTGCCTCCATTAGCATGAAAATTTGGGGTAATCACAGCCACATTTCCCGGACCAGACAACTTAATAAGAGTAGTTGACGTTCGTACGCCTGTTGGCATCTTTCGCAGACCAATTCATAAGTTATGTTTGGTGCCAGCGAGGGACGAACAGTAAACACTACATCAGTGTAGCTACTTAACACAAATAGTAAGTGTTGTGTTAAGTCATTGTATCAATACTATGTATGTATACTATTATGTTCTTTCTTTATTGTATTTACTATATTGAGTCAGTTTCAGACGATATTTTCTTTATATAGATTAAAGGATGTCGTTTTTCTTTTAAAATTAAATGTATGTATTTATCAAACATGTGTTAATGTTTTAAGAAGATTATGTTAGTTATATAAGCATTTTATTTTTACCATAAGCTTTAGTTTGTATCTTTTCAATTCAGAAATTGTTTGTTTTACTTAAGCAAGAGTCAACTTATTTAATATGTAAAGCTTCAATTATTTTTTGTATTTTCTTGTATACAACATTTGATTTATGTATTATGTCATTGGTGGTATTTGTTCTTATGTTATAGATTTTGTTATATAATATTCACATGGATTTGGAGCTATACAAACCATGTATGCATATATTTGCTGCACATTTTTTGTTAATATTTGTGCATTGCTATTTTATTGTTCTATGAATTTTATGTGTTACTTGTGATTGTTCAACACATGCTGGCTGATCCCGGCCCAAGTGGGCCGAAACAGTTTAAGAAAAGTAACGTTCCGCAAGTGCGGACCGGAAGAGTTAATTTGTTCAGCCCAAGCGGGCGAAAATTATGTATCTTGCATTAAATATTTGTCTGCTGGTCTTCCATTATGATTGAAGATGTTGTGTAGGATGTATTAAATTACATTAAGAAATAAGAGAAGTGGACTGTATACGAATAGTTTTAATAATTTGAATGATCACATTACAGCTGTAATAAATTGAAAGAAGGCTGGCTAATGCTGCATATTGAATTAATAATTAATAAATTTAGTTAAGAATGAAGTTGTGGCGCTAGTTGGCCATGATAGAAAATAGTAAGGCCTAAGGCCTACATCTAATGTCGACACTAACTTGACGGAAAGGTCCGGCGAACCGAACACCGAGATTGCTGAATGTGCACTGGTCAAAGTACGATTACGCGAACGTTGATGAGATATAAATCAGATTAGCCAACCTAGTAAAATAAAATCATCGCGCTACCGTCCATAAGCTGCCCGTCAAAAATCAAAAAGATTTTTAATACATTCTTTAATAAATTATAATACATTTACAATTCAATTTGAAATAGTGGAGTTTTAATAATTAGAATCAGCTTCAAGGCTGAGTTGAACCTTGAGTTGAGATTAGATAACGGCAATCGGCCGCTAATTTGAGATAAGCATGCAGATAGGCGACTGTAGGCCAAGGTTTGGCAAACAGCTGTTTCATGTACCACTAAGTCTGGTTAACCAATATTACTGACACAAGTGCGCAGTACGTAACATTACAAAACATGAACGAGAAATACATAATATGCAAGTCATAGAGTTAGCTTAATGCTAGCTAAGGTCCGTAGACCTGTACAGAAGTTCATTACATGAATAAAATTGTTGTTGAACATGTTGCAGTTGCATGTTTCATTGTATATTCAGGAGGGCGACATGTATCGACCTAAATACGCTATTCCTGAAGTTTCAGGAATTTACAATGTATGCCAACGTGTGAGCAAGCTAGATGCTGAATGTAGCCCAGATATGACGTGTATGTCATAATTTAAATAAAGAATTGTGCATGCTTACTTACAAAAATGAATAAAATATAAGTACAATATAAATAAATTAGACAAGGCAGTTACACACGGTAGACGCTTACAATACTTTACATCGACACAATTTATGTGAATACAACAATAATAATTTGCATAATTACAAGATAAATAATTGTAATGTCAGCCAACAATACAATACTGAAATTACAGAAACAATTTAACAATTTAAGACATTCACAAAATAGTACATATTTATCAGCAACAATATAAAGAAATGAATGCATGGTTACTTGACAGCAAACATGCGAATATTATGTAATAACATTAATAAATAAGACCACCCAAAGACATGCAGTACACCCCATGACATCAATGAAAGTGTGACATAGTATGCCACAAAAATTAACATACAATACAAATATTAAGATATCACCAGAACTGTGATACTCAGAAGCGTGCCATGACGCAAAATTGACAAAAATATTGTGACAATCCATCACAATCATGTTGACCAAATGGTCGTAATAAATAATAAGTCAATGGCGGAATAAAGCCGCATTGTGCTGTAACCATAGTGTCACATCTCGTCTCCCGCTGGCAATAGACATAATTTATGTATTGGTCTCCGCAAAACACCCGTAGGCGTGCAAATGTCCACGATGCGAACCAAATTATCTGGGCCGGGAAATGTGGCGATGATCACGCCAAATTTCCAGGCTAATGGAGGCAAGTTGTCCTCAATGAGCAAGGCTAAGTCACCAATGGAAACATTATCTTTGTCAAACTTCCACTTGTGACGCTGTTGCAGCTGGTGCAAATAATCGCGAGACCACGCCTTCCAAATGCCCTGGACAAACCTCTGAAGTAATTGCCAACGACCAAGGCGAGAAACAGGAACGTGAGAAAGGTCTGGGTCAGGAATCGCAGTTAGGGGCGCGCAGATCAAAAAATGGCCAGGTGTAAGTGGCACCGGGTCATTAACATCCGAAGAAATAGCAAATAAAGGTCGAGAGTTCAGACATGCCTCTATCTGAGACAAAACGGTTGTGAACTCTTCGAAGTTTAGTATAGATTTGCCTACCACGCGCCGCAAATGAAATTTCAAACTCTTGATGCCGCTCTCTCAAAGGCCACCGAAATGAGGTGAGGAGGGCGGAATAAATGACCATGATATCCCCTGAGAGGATGTGAATGACTTGATCGAGGTGATGGCATCCTTATCGTGCCAAAAGTTGTAAATGTCACGTAAGATGGTGCGGGCCTTCCTGAAGTACGTGCCGTTGTCGGAGTACAGTTGACTAGGTATACCCCGACGTGCCATAAAACGACGTAAAGCAGCTATAAATGCGCTGGCAGTAAGGTCGGACACCAATTCCAGGTGAATAGCCCTAGTTGCTAAGCAAACAAACAGAGACACGTACGCCTTAGTAAGAGTTCTAGACTTCTGCCCGCCATGACAAATCATGAAGGGACCACCATAATCAACCGCGCAAAATAGAAACGGAGTGACTCTAGGGGATGGCAAGATGCCAAGCCTCTGAACCTGCTGTGTGGCGCTAAACCTGATGCACTTGAGACGCTTACGAATAATGGAACGGATGACTAGCCGGGCATTAACAATCCACCAACGTTGACGCAGTGAATGATGCACGAGCTGCGCACCAGCATGAAGCAAACGAATGTGTTCGCGTTCGATGATAAGGCGTGTGACATGCGCCGATGGGGGTAGTACGATAGGATGTTTCGAGTCGTAAGATAACTGGGAATGCTGCAATCGTCCGCCCACGCGTATCATTCCAGTGTCGTCAAGAAACGGGTCGAGAGAGGCTAACTTGCTTCTGATGGAAACAGAAGATCCGTTCCGCAGACAACTAATTTCGCCTGGGAAGTGGGTCGATTGAGATTGCCTTATAAAGAAATTAAGAGACTGATGAATTTCCGCACGGGTCAGATCGCCCGAAAGCCTGTCCGCAGATGAGTGCCTAATATTTCTGATGAAACGAAAACAGTAAGCGTATACATGTGTCAGCCGGTGTAACGAGGAAAAGTCCAACGATAAGTCAACAGCCAGGGTAGACATTAGCGAACGGTTATGTGTAGTTTTCTCTTCCGTGATGACTTCCGAAGATGATGGAGTGGCCGGTACGAAGGATGGGAAAGGATTAGACTCTGACGATTGAGACAGACAGCCAGGACCGTGCCACCAAAGCGAGCAATCGCGCAAAACGTCCGGGAGACACCCCCTAGAAATAATATCAGCAGGATTGCGTCGCGAATCAATGTGATGCCAGGTACAAGTTTGCGTGCGACGCTGAATTTCAGCAACCCTATTAGCGACGTATGTTTTCCAACGCGAAGACTGCGCATGAATCCAGTAAAGAGCCACCATAGAATCGGAATACAAATGTACATCCTCAATGAATGAATGAAGAGCAGGAAATTTTAGACACAAGTCGCGATAATAACAAACAAGCGCAGAGCTCGATACGAGGTAATGACACTTGGCGCAGGGGAGCCACGCGAGATTTTGAACACAAAAGACGACAGGAAGCAGTAGCATCTGGATAAATGACTCGGACATACACACAACAGCCGAACCCTCTCTCGGAAGCATCCGAAAAACCATGCAACTGAACTGTAACCGCCTGATGGTTGCAACGAATAGATCGCGGGACCACTATTTTACCAATCAGACTTAATTTGTTACACAAAGAATGCCAATCCGACAGTGACTGACCGGAAAGCGGTTCATCCCAACTGAGCTTACAAAGCCAGAGTCGCTGCATGAAGTGTTTATACAAAAAGACAACTGGTCCAATTAAACCCAGTGGATCATATATTCCGGCGATTATTGAAAGAATTTGCCTCTTGGATATGCTATGAAGAACCGGAGATAGGTTGACATCAAACAAAAATGAATCAGCAGTGTTGTTCCAAAGAATGCCCAGGGTACGCACATTGTCCTGTTTATTTAGGGGTCGTGAAAGGTTGTGATGACTTGCGACCGCTGTGGGTTCATTTGATGCCCATTTGTGCAACGTGAAACCATATTGAGCAAGTAACGCACCTAGGTCGGATTTCAGATTAGTCAGATCGGGGATAGTGTCAGAACCGGTAAGTAGATCGTCTACATAAAAATCGTTAGTGATGGCTAAAGCCGCTTGGGGAAAGGAAGTTTGATTGTCTCTAGCAATTTGTAAAAGGCACCGTGTGGCCAAAAAGGAGGTGCTAGCCGTGCCGTAAGTTACTGTTCGCAGCGCGAAATGCTTAAGTGGTTCGAGGGGAGAGTCACGCCACAAAATACGCTGATAGTGACAGTCCTCTTCAGCAACGCGAATCTGACGATACATTTTTTCGATGTCAGCAATCAGGACATACTTATGTGTGCGAAACCGCAACAGAATAGAGAAGAGATCTTGCTGAACATTGGGGCCTACCAATAATAGGTCATTTAACGAAAGGCCATTTGTAGTCTTGGAGGAACCATCAAAGACAACGCGCAATTTTGTGGTCAAGCTAGAATGTTTAAACACGGCATGGTGAGGCAAGTAATAAATATTTGACGATCCTAAATTGATAGCGCCATGATCAATGGGTGTCATGTGCCCAAGCTTCATGTATTCCCCGATAAAGTCTGCGTAGTCGCGAGCGAGCTTGGGATCGTGCCTGAATCGACGCTCCAAGTTTAAAAACCTTGATTCGGCACTTGTGTAGGATTCCCCTAAGTGAGGATTATCAGACTTGAATGGGAGCGACACTATAAATCTACCCTCGTGGTTGCGCTGAGTGTAGCGCATAAAATGCTCTTCGCAAGCCGACTCACCATTAGGGGTATCACTGGGGATCGTTTCTGCCTCCCAAAATCTCTCAAGAGATTGCAGGATTTGGCTGTCATTGTTCCTTGCCAAGAACGAAACAGCAGGACCCTGGGTGTGGCAGTGCTTGGGCAGATTGCCGGCCAAAATGTAACCCAGTTTTGTCTCCTGAATGATAGGGAAGTTGGGTCCGCGTGTGTACTTATTAGCTAATATTAAATCTAGATAAAATTGAGCCCCCAATAGTATGTCGATCTGTGAAGATATATTAAAATCTGGGTCGGCGAGAAAAATTTTATTTGGAATGTGGAACCGGTTGATGTCAAACGATATTGAAGGCAGATTATGAGTTAAGTTAGATAAGACAGCAAATTTGGCCTCGAAACTATGTCTCTGATAGCGAGACATAATACGCATAGAAACAATGTCAGTAGCGCAACACGCTGTGTTGCTTATTCCTGTAATCGGAATATTAGATCGGGTTAGTTTGAGGTGCAATCTTTTCGCAAATGATTTCGTACAAAAATTGATCTGAGACCCGGCGTCAAGAAGTGCGCGCGCCTTATGCCTATTGCCAGCCTGATCAATGACATATACAACTGCAGTGGATAAAAGTACATTGTTTTTACACTGTAATTTAAATGAGCAGTAGTTACTGCTGGCAGCTGCTGATTTCGGCACGTAATTAGCGTGCAGCAAGGTGTGGTGACCCTTTGAACAAATTTTACAAACCTGTTTACTTTTACAATTTGTTATCAAATGACCTGCTCTAAGGCAGTTAATACAACATTTATGGTTTGCCACCAATTGCCCCCGCTCAGCGGCACTTAATATGCGAAAATTATTACACATGTAAAGCGGGTGATCAGATTTACAGCACACACATGAATAATGCCTTGCCGTAGCATGATAACTCTTAAAGGTACTGCTGCCAGCAGTATTTCTTAAACTACATTTCTCAAACTTATTGTTTGGTTTTACACTAGGTTTATTGAATTGCTGTCCGGGTTCAATTTGCATAGTATTTTCTAAAAGCTGTCGGCGCAAATTCAAAAAATGAGTAAAGTCTTGAAAACTAGGCAAGTTGTCAGGGTCTATAGACTCCTTCCAACGTTTTAAAGTGATAGGGTCAAGTTTAGTGGAAAGCAATTGTATAGTAATAAACTCAAATAGGTTTACAGACAGCTTCATTGCCGCCAGCGAATTAACAGAAGACGTTATAGTATTCGTAAACTCAGCTAAGCTTTGGACTGAGTCCTTTATTGTGGACTTAACCTGAAGTAGGTTCTGTACATAATATTTTGCTAATATAAATGGATTATTGTACCTATCGGACAGCAAGTTCAACGCTATTACATAATTCTCTTGACAAATTGGCAATGATTTAATTAAGTCTAATGGTTCACACTTCACCGATGAATGCAAGTAATGCAGTTTCTGTACTGGTGTTAAATCTGATCTTGAATGCACCAGATCATTAAAAATTGAATAGAAATGTTGCCACTCAAGTATGTTGCCTGAGAAGCAGGGCAAACTTATCGGTTTTAAATGCACAGGCGTCGATAGTACAGGAGGCACAGTCTGAGTATTAACAGTGTCAAGAAGTTGTAAAATGTTTGCCTCAGTTGAGTATATCATTTCCTCAACCTCGACTCGGTCTGCCTGAGCAGTGCTCACGTCTTTACTTATAAGCTCTATCTCAGACTGTACTTCGTCGTACTTCGAGGCTAAGCTCTTAAGACTTTCTAATCTCACAGTCAAAAAATGTTTTGTGGTTAAATTAATGTCAAATGAATTTACCGCGGATTGTATCCGCACTATCGCGGACTTTAATCCGCCTCTCTTTCTGGTCAGCACCTTGAGGCCTTCCTCAGACATTCTTTTACGCACCTTATTACTGTTGCTGGTGGTACCTGGTCAGCGACGTCCCGCAGCGTCGGCTCCTTGATGATGATGGTGAACAGCTGGCAAGATGACCACCTTGAGGCACTGCAGCCGGCAGGAACTTGCTATCAAGTTGCCTGAAGACGACGAGCGAAATGGCGACGCAAATCACGCCACGGTCGCATTAGCTGACGTGCTAACCCGCCCGTGATGGCCAGAAAAAGATACAAAAGACATTAAGTGGAAATCCAGGTCCGGAGTGACCAAAAATATGGCTGATCCCGGCCCAAGTGGGCCGAAACAGTTTAAGAAAAGTAACGTTCCGCAAGTGCGGACCGGAAGAGTTAATTTGTTCAGCCCAAGCGGGCGAAAATTATGTATCTTGCATTAAATATTTGTCTGCTGGTCTTCCATTATGATTGAAGATGTTGTGTAGGATGTATTAAATTACATTAAGAAATAAGAGAAGTGGACTGTATACGAATAGTTTTAATAATTTGAATGATCACATTACAGCTGTAATAAATTGAAAGAAGGCTGGCTAATGCTGCATATTGAATTAATAATTAATAAATTTAGTTAAGAATGAAGTTGTGGCGCTAGTTGGCCATGATAGAAAATAGTAAGGCCTAAGGCCTACATCTAATGTCGACACTAACTTGACGGAAAGGTCCGGCGAACCGAACACCGAGATTACTGAATGTGCACTGGTCAAAGTACGATTACGCGAACGTTGATGAGATATAAATCAGATTAGCCAACCTAGTAAAATAAAATCATCGCGCTACCGTCCACATGCATTACATTTTTGTATGAACACATTTACTGTACTTGTCACTTATACTATTATATACTATCATGCCTTGTATTCATGCATTTGTAATTATGCAACACACATATTTCTATTGTATTTTATCATGTACTTTGTATCTATGTAAAACACATTATTGTACCCGCATTTACTGTCTATGATTATGCGCCACGCACATATTTTTACACATATTTTGTATTGTATTTTGCGATCACGTATTGCACATATATTATTATTCATGTTTGTGATTATGACATACATGTCATTACGTTTATGTACTTGCAACTATTCAACAATGTGTAATCTGTTTTCACATGTCAATTTATCGTGCATTCTTGCAATTGTTTGGTATAGCATGCACTATTTAATTATTATATTACAGCGTTATGCTAAATCTATGTTTTTACATACCTATAACCTTTGTAATAATTTTGTCTATTCATTTATATTCTAAATATCACTATAATATTGACGATTCGGAACACTAAGTTTTTTATAAATAAAAACGTAAAGTTTTACCTTACAGCCTAAACCGGCTTTCACCTATAGAAGGCTTCATCAGAGGCTGTCATAAGTAGCGCTGTTCGTCTTGTTGTTGGCGACGAGATAGTGTTTCGAAAGATCGAAGCTGTGTGTGTGTGGTGAGATGTGTTCGAATAATGCGTGCGATTTGAATTGTGTCTGTTCGTTTAGGATGTCGTTTTTATTTGTTTTTGTGTGTTTGTATATTTCTAATTGTTCTAGAGTGTCTAGTTTTCAGCCTTTTGTGTGTACGTGTAGTATGTTCATGTTATTGTCGATGTTTTTATATGTGTGGTTTGCTTCAATGAGGTGGTTTGCGAAGGTAGATTCTGTAGTGGTGTGGAGTGCTTTTGTGTGTTCAATGTATCTCTGTTTGAAGCTACGTCCTGTCTGGCCTATGTAAAATTTATTGCAATTTGAACAATTTAGCTTATATACGCCGGGTAGATCGAATTTGTTTTGTGCTTTGGGCATGCGTTTTGATAATGTGTGTTCTGTTTTGTTAGTAGTTTTGTAAGCGATTCTGTATCCTGCTTTTTTGAATTTGTGGGCAATTTTTTCTGTTTGTTTGTTGATGTATGTTAGTGTTATGAATTTGTTGTTTTCTGTCTTTGTCTGTTGTTTGTTTTGTGTTTTGTGTAGGAGTTTACTGACTATTGTTCTGTCATAACCATTAGATTCTGCTAGATATTTTATCGTGTTTAGTTCATCTTTGTAGTCTATTTCATCTATAATAACATAATAACATCGACAATAACATGAACATATTACACGTACACACAAAAGGCCGAAAACTAGACACTCTAGAACAATTAGAAATATACAAACACACAAAAACAAATAAAAACGACATCCTAAACGAACAGACACAATTCAAATCGCACGCATTATTCGAACACATCTCACCACACACACACAGCTTCGATCTTTCGAAACACTATCTCGTCGCCAACAACAAGACGAACAGCGCTACTTACGACAGCCTCTGATGAAGCCTTCTATAGGTGAAAGCCGCTTTAGGCTGTAAGGTAAAACTTTACGTTTTTACTTATGAAAAACTTAGTGTTCCGAGTCGTCAATATTATAGTGATATTTAGTTAAGTAACGGACACGTCATGGACAACGAAATCCAAGCATTTATATTCAATACTATTATGTATAAATCAGCTGGCCTTGACTGGCTTAGACTGTCATTCATGACTTGCATAAAATATTTGCAATTTGTATCGGACCCATCATGAGATGAGTCACCGATTATTCATCATCAAGCATTATCAGACTATTCATTATTCATGTTTTATATTGTATTATATTGTATACATTTTTGCTAATTCATGCACATTTATACTCATGTATAAATCAGTTTGTAAGCAAACTGTGGCCTGTTTAACTGTTATCATCATTATTGAGGTTTTTATCTCTGAGTAGTTTAATGTTATAATATTGTTATCTAACATTTCAATGTCAATGAGCAATACAACCTACTGATGGTGGATATCTATTATTAAGAACGTACATTGTGTTTTCTTATAATATAAATTATTTTAAAAAAAATGTATTATAAAAAATCGTTCGATTTTTGCGGGCAGTTATGGACAGTAATGTGGGAATTCTATAATCGAAAGGTTGGCTAATCTGATCGTGTTCAAGCCGTGCTCGCGTCGGCCAGCATGTCAACACAGTGCTACGCGCATCTGAATGCAGCAGATCTAATTGCGCTTGTTGCTTCGGCTGTCATTTTTCATTATTGTCATGACAAATTATGTAGGCCTTAGGCCCTACAGCATTCATTAATGTAGAATTTTCTTCAAGTGTTGCGTAATAGCGCCTCATCTTTATAATGTAATATTTTTCAAACGAACGTGATCTTTAGATCTCATAATGCATACAAAGGCTTAACTAACCTTACGAATTCAAATTAATTGTAACATTCATTCTTAATAAATGTATTAAACTACAGTCCACTCGATCATCATTATTTTCTTCATCCTGGCAATTTAATTCCACCAAAATATTAATTCAAAACATTAACTCTTAACAATAACTATAAATAAGTAAACAGGAAGAATGTAACAGTAAATATAATAAACCAATAAAGAATGAAAGGAGAGTTTCATTAAGGAAATATCATGAACAATCCAATTAATATAAAATGTATAACAAATAAAATGAGATAATGATTAAAAGACTAACAAGGAGATAATGATGATAAATAAAACAATTACTTTAATGAATAATTAAAAGGAACTAACCAACATAGAAATGTTACAAACTATTATATAAACAATGTTATGAATGAATTATGATGAAAATGAGGAAGAATAGAAAACTACAACATAAGGTGATGATGAATTTATACATTTCACTGAATAATTATATGATGATGAAAATAAATGTGAAAATAAAAATATGTATAATAACAAAACCAACATCCAACAACATTGATGAAAAACAACAAAGCTTATGATAATACAGCAAATATGTCAAGTTATAATAACCAATGACCTGTGAAGAAAAATAAGTTAAATGAATTGATAAAGCATCAGAAGTGATACAAAATGGAATTTATGTAATGGAACCTCTAATCCCTTGAGTATTCTAATAAGTGAATATAATGTCTTTTAATGAAATATGAATAATATATTATGTCTTACGTGTTGTGATAGTGCAACTGTTGTTATGTACAACTTTTTATTGTCTCAGACAGAGATGAAGATTCCTCTGATCTGTGAGTATATAGTTAAGGAACGGCGGAGAATGGATGCCAATGAGAGCCCCTCTGACTCCGAGCCTGCTATAAATGTTAGGGAATTATAATATTTCAAGGATTAAGTCAACCACTTCGAGGTAAATGAAAGAGAAAAGGAGAATTGTTATAAGAATTAAGATGCGTTTAATGAGAAGGAGAAAGGTATTACTACAGAAGAACAGGGAAATTATCAAGATAAGAACAAATGCATAAATGAACAAATAACTAACCAATAAAATGAAAAATTGACAACTACTTGTAAGCTAAAGAAATGAGGCTAATGAAGAACATAGTCTGGACCAATACAACAACAAAAAATCACAGAGTTAGATAAAGAAGAAAGCAGTAGTTTTATAACTGAACCAAATTAAAATGATAATTTCATCAAACCAAAGAACTTGTTTTTCTCAAATTATCAATTTTGAGAGGGGAGCATACGTAACGTCACAAAACGTTCCATAATAATAATGAACACCAAAAGGGTGAATGATACTAAAATAACTATAAATAAGTAACCAGGAAGAATGTAACAGTAAATATAATAAACCAATAAAGAATGAAAGGAGAGAAGAAATTCAAGTGAACAGTGGTAAATCCACTATCTGCATAATATGACACTACAACATAAACAAACAGAATGACAAAGACGAAGTGACAAGACAAATTTCCCACATAAACTGTTAAGTGAGCTAAATAAAACCTTTAAAGAATAAAGTCAAATAAAATAAATAAGATAAGAGATGACATGAAGGATATTTGTATATATATTGTAAATAGAAACAGCACATTAGCTGATCCATGTCAAAGTACTGATCTAAAAGGACAAATATAAAGAACGATACTATGATTAATCATAAACTATAAAAGATAATAAGAAAACCAATAATATATGTTATAATAAATTAAAGATAACAATCAATTTAACCACTGAATGTATCTAAGTAACGTTATAAGAAGTTAAAATATTGTAACGTTACCAAATATGGTAGTTACATAAAGTAAGCAAATATAACGTCAAGTGACAGGAAAGCATGAAAGTATTTCTAGATAAATAAAACTATGTGAACAAAAAGTGTGTATCTACAGATATATTAGTGTAAAGTTCCAACGATGACGGAGAAAGTGTAACATAGCAGCATCATATACGAAATGAAGAAAGAAAATGACCATGAGCCAAAATAAAATGTTAGTAACCAGGCCCAATAGGATCCAACAGTGAGGGGAAACAACGAGAATAATATATACCAATAGGATCCAACAGTGAGGGGAAACAACGAGAATAATATATACCAATAGGATCCAACAGTGAGGGGAAACAACGAGAATAATACCAATACCAACAACATAACGACAATACCAATAGATTCCAACAGTGGGGGGAATCATCAAAAATAATTATGCCAAATAAAAGGAAGAAACAACTCAAGAGCAACCACAATGATGGCAGACAAACCGATGTATTGACAAATATAAATATTATGAACCAACGACTACTACAATGAAAACATTGAAGAAGACGTACAAACCTAAAGAAGAAGGGAAGAAGAAGGACAAGGAAACATAACATGAAGAGAGAAGATAATGGATAGACCATGCAAGGAATAATCATTCATCAAGTGTACTAGAGACAATACTAGTAACCAAAAGAATAGTGATTGTCGACTATGAAAAAACAGTGTTTAACATTTAAAAAAAATCACAAACAATTATAGTGAGTACTTAATATAAGTGTGAAAACCTGTGACCAGTTAACTAATTTTAACCTAATAAACCCCACAAACAATTCCAGTGATAAGGTTTATAGTGGAAGAAAATGTGTTACTTTCATAGTGAAAACATCAAGAATTAAATAGTCAAATATACACAGACAGTTAGTGTGACTAATTTAATAAAGATTGTGATCCAAATAGATAATCATAAGACCACCAAAATAATGTAAAATAGGACAGTTATATTATTACTCAGAGAACTGACAATAAAAAACCTTTGTAAATTTCAAAAGAAATGTAACTGAATGCCACGGCAAAACAGAATACAATGCAAAGAAAGGCCAGAGAAAGAATAATAACAAACAAAGTAGTTTGTTAAATATCAAACAAATGTGACAGAAATTAGTTACAAACCATGACAAGAAAGGAATTATCATTAGTTCAAGAATATTTGTATTATTGTTTAAGAAGAAGTAGTGTAAACATGTGTATTAAAACAATTAAAATATTGTAATAGAATACCATACTGAAGTCATGTTAGTAGTAGCAAAATGCTGCATTAGAATATGTTGTACATTGTTACATAACCCCATAGGAAAGGCACCTATGAAACAAAAAATCATACATGTTAGTTTAACCAAATAACCATCAACAATTGTATCAATCAAGAATTCATTATAAGTAATGATGCACCCTAGTAGACAGTGTATTATATTGAAATACAATACAAATAAAGCAGATCAAATATGATAGCACGAAGCTAGAAGAAATGGAACTTAGTATGCCAAATTAGTTAAACAAAATACAGTGTTAAAACATGTACCAAGATTAATGAAAGTATTACCAGTAGTTAGATGAACATCTGGTACTACTATGAGAACAGATTATAAGTATAATGACAATAGTTTTGTAACCAAAATATTGTAAACTAGTTGACTAGGAATACATAGCCAGAAGTAAGCAGAAGCAATGTAACCAACTAGTTAAGCAAGATACTTTATTAAAACTTGAACAAAGATTAATAAGAGTGTTACCAGTAGTAAGAGGGACACCTAACACTACTATGAGAACAGACCATGACCATGAGAATAGTCATTTTATATATAAATTATTAAAAACTAAATGACCATGATGGTGGAATCAGAGTGTAAACAAACCGTAGGTAGCAAGTTATTTATGCAAAATGCAACATACAAACTTGTTTAAAAGTAGATAAAAATGTTATCAATGATCAGAAGAATGTCTGATACTACTTTGAGAATCTATGTCAAGTATAACAATAACAATTTAGTTATTGATCTTTCAAAAAATAACTGACTACCATGCTATGACCTAATGTAAACAAACCCATTACTAGAAACTGAAGGGTCCTCAGATAGCTAAAAGCTAACAAATATATGTAAGGAATTAGGTACTATAATTGTACACTAGTGGCATTTATAACATAATATACCTTATATACAAAAAACCATAAATAAAGTGACAATTTTAAGAAAAGAGATAGGAGAGTGGTGAACCAATGCTAATAGTATATGAAACACAGCCCTGTACATATACTAAAGTACAAATTTATGTAAATAGACATTTATATTATTGTTAGATTACAATATCGATGTTATTAGATAAGAAAAAATAGTTTTAAGGACAATTGTGAATAATCAAATATGGACGCTAAAGACGCCATGACCAGACATTGTTTGGGTAACAATTATTCCCAAATTTTGTATTAAACAAGTTGAGATATAGACTCAGATCGTTTAATCAAAAGTGTTTTAGTGTAATTAGTTAAGTTTGGTGTAATAAACTTATTAAATATAAGATGCACCATAAAAATCGATAAAATCGTTATAGTGATTTAAATAATGGACGGATTATAATCTTGTTTGGACTTTATTTAAAGCTCAGGATGTCCGCAATTTATTGACACTAACCGTTTAACGATAAGACAAATATTAAGAAAGTTATTACGATTTTAAACTTTTTAATTATTTTTTGTACCAGTGCTGACGTCAAGCTAATCTCAAACCCAAACACAAAATTGGTAAAAAATTAAAAATTTTAATAAGCCAGGGTACTTTGGGTCGGAGAGTTCAAACATTTCAGCCAATCGAATGAATGGAAATCGGCAGACAAGCCGGAGACGTTCCAACGGAGCGTCACAGTCATCAATCAAGCATCAACTAGACAGGACGTGTCACTCTGCGAACCAGATATATGAAGAAGTTTTTTTTGAATTGTGCGCGACACGTGAACATCAGTAACCAACACACATCTAACCTAAATACAACACAAGCAATAACGTGTGTACAGTGCGGAGTGAATAATATTTAAATACGATCAGTGTACAATATCGATCGTATTCGCGAGTGTTGTGCGAAAAATAAACCAGGGAGTACAATATTTTTCATTAATTAACAATAAAACAGAAATAAAAATTTCTGTCAATACCAATCGTTTATATACTACGCTAATCAATAATAGCGAAGTATAATAATGCTGATGAAATTTATCAGGATCGACGAAAGTATTATTTCGCAATTTTTAACATGATAAATAAATATTTTAATTATTTTTCATAATTAAAAGAATCACGATTAATGTACTTATTACAAAATACGAGCATAGTAAATAGTCGCTCAATTGACTAACGTTGTTTTTTGATTTTTTACTATTGAAGATAAATATTTTAATTTTTATGCGAAAGAATATTCTATGCTACTGATAGTTATGCATCAGAAATATTATAAATAATATATGTATGTTTAGATTAAGAAGAAATTAATGCTTAATATAATTAACTCTAATAACAATTCACGTTATGAGATAACCTTAATATCATAACCGCAACTTGCCATTTTTTTTGTCACAAGTCTGTTCTCATATAATCCAAACCAGATGAATACTATAACAAGAGTTTTTTTATTTATAACTTTTTCTCTTGTAAATAAATAATTCCCACAGTGAATTATTAAAATATAGTAATACATTTCAGCAGTGCAAACCAACGCACTTGTTTACTGTCAAGACAACTACTGCATACTGTGTACGAATTCCCGCGTACGATAATACCATAATTATCTGTTATATGGTACCAATTTTCTATTTTAATATTTGTTTGTTTGTTTTTTATTAATTGTTCATTTAATCTCATTATAAAACGCCACATCTTGTACCTGGCATCATGCTACTTAAAAGAACCACACGAACTTGGTAATTAACTGATATAAGAGGACATAACCTCTCAAAATAAAAACTATTCTATAACCAACAGGGTTACCAGCCTTGAGGCTAAGGAGAGTTTTATTTTAAATTTTGTTCATTGTAATTATTCTCAGTAAAACTATTAGTAACTGATTGTCAATTTTTAAAAGATTTTATAGCATTATTAACTGTTAATAAACCTCTACATTTTGTTACCAGTGGAAAAAGAGTTTAATTTCAAACTTAAAATAGTTCATTCATTCATAGCCAGTTCTACCAAAAGGTGGCGGAGGAATTCAAATATTTCTGATAACTCAGAACTTTATTTAGCTGTTATATTATTATTGTGCATGCTAGTCACGTTGGATATTCAAACAGAATATCTACTTGTATATGTAGCGTGTATGTTACAGCTGAGCAGTCACCGAACAGAACAACAATATCCACATATGGTAAGTGGGGGAGGTTACTAACGGAGTGCGAGACATACTTTTAAATTAAAAGAGTTAACCATCGATACCCACATATTTATCAATCACAATCAGACTGATAATAATAATTATAATTTGAACATTTTATCTTACAACATTATTGTAGATACCGGTGCGTATCTGCAAGTAACACAAGTAACATACAATCACACATATATCCATCTACGTATCTACGTAAAACCAAATATTATCGTTGTGTTACAATATGTAAAGAAATGTCATAATAGTCAAGGAACAAAACATTGTAAAGGAATGATAACAAACCAAGAATGACACACTTAAGTCATAAAAGTAAGAATCAGGTAGAGACCCTACTAAGCATAGGGAAGTAAAATAATAATAATGACAAAAAGAATGTAAAGCACCACTACTTGAGTGATGTTATAAGTATAAGAAATAAGAAAGACATATTGAAGTAAGAATAGTTAAATATAGAAGTTTATGATAAAAAATCAACAAATGTATACTAATAATTAATATTGTTCAGCTGGATACAGAATTTAAGTATAATAATGTGTTCTTTTCAATCAAATAATCATGTTCAAATTAGAAGTTAAGGATAATTAAACGAATAATAAGAAAAAGTTAATAGTCGGATCTGCAACATTTAGCAGACGATCCTTGTAAACAATGGCTTATTTAATTTAGAATAAAGAATTGTTAATGAAAACTATGACCAAACTGTCACCAAGACATGTCAAAATAAAGAAAAGTAAACAAGCTTTACAATGCTAACAGCAGAACCTGAATTGTACTTGTAATAACTGAGATATTAACGTTAGCATCATAAATTTGTTGAATTTCGAATAAATACAACAAATAATATTAACATTGAAATCAGACGCTTCCAATACCATTATGTAATGGCTATAACTAGAATTATGTCACCATGACATCATTTTCTACCAATCGCGAATGACTTTAGAGACGAGGGAACACCACCTAGTGGCTATCGGAGAAAAGTATATATACGAACACAATTGTAAACAAAGAAGCACTTTGTCTCTTTCCACTCAATCAACAACAACTAATCCAGGCCGAATTATCATCAAAATTTTATAATCAACAAGAAGGAAGAAGTGTAATTAAAGAACAGTGCATCGATATCAGTAGTGATACTTTTACTAGAAGTGCGTGTTAGAGAATGAGGTTAAGTATCATACATAACCAATTAAACAGTCATTCAAGAAGAAAATAATATCATTCACGTGCGAAATAAGTTAAGTGTAACCACGATCAGTGTACCAGATCGTGAGTAGTGTTAATAAATAATCATTCAGATTATTAGTCAGGGAGTACCGTGCATATATTTACATTGTTTATGAGTAAGCTGTTAGCAGTATAATATAATACATGAAGAGTATACTGATGTAAGAAACAATAATACAGTAAGTACTAAGCACTGTTTTAACTTTATTTAGAGGAATTACAATATTCCGACATAAGATTTCATGTAATAACGTTATCCTAACCTAAAATTTGTCCAGATTAAATGAACTTTTCGTTAATTAATTTCAATAACTAAAGGTGTCTAACCTAATAATCTAGTGTTTTGTAATAGCATTGTAGAGTGAAGCAGTGACATTTTATTCTGTAAATTAAAAGAAGTTACCCTTGAGATAGCTAATTTTTTATAAATAATCAATCGATTAGGGTTAGAGTTGTCATTGCAAACAGACTGAGTTAAGAAAATTGAAAGCCGGATGATTTGTAATCCGTGTGTTGTATTAAACTGAATGTATTTAATTAAACCAAGTATGAGAGTGAACAATAAACCAATGAATTGTAAATTAACAAAGATTGTCAGCAATTATTTAAATAAGTGATTAATTCTTTTTTGCTAGTTAATGAATTGCGATTTCAAGGCAAGCAACCAGTAAAGTTGGCTACAATTCAGATAAGTGAACTGCCAACAGTTAGAATCAATTAAACAGATAAAAGGGAAATTAACTCCTGATATTGATTCAACCACTCAATCAATTACTAACTTATAATCAATCAAAATTAATCATTCGATTATTCAAAAGAATTCTTTTTTATGGAATATTTCTCACGAAATTCCATATGGCGCCCAGGTAAAATTCATAAGTGCTCACTTAAACACTAACAGCACTATTACACTGTTTTATAAAAAAACTTGACAGTTTATTAATCAACTGAGACCGACTGAACTTCTAGTACGACATCAAAGGTATGTGAAGGTTTGAATTATATAAATAACTTTGTCTAAACTAACACTAACATACACAGATGACATAATTCAACGGGAGTGCGAACGAACTTCAAGAGGTCTACAAAACTGTTTACATTCAGAACATACGGGGATTACAACCAAATAATTACTCAAAAAGAATAAACAACATTTCTTAAAACAAGATATCGTAATTAAACAAAATTAATTAAAGAACAATAAACAATTAACAAAATTATTTAACGATCCAGTGTTAATTTAAACTCAGAGTCGAGTAACGTGTGACAAGTGATATTTATTTACAAAACAAAGTACGTAGAGATTGATAATTTAAGTTACAAATTGGTGACCAACTAGTGCGGCTTTAAATAGAAAGGAGAATATTATATTTTATTTAAATTATCCTAATTTAGCCCGGCAATTACAGTAGAACGACCATGCCTCACACACACAAACACGGTACCAGATCGAAGTCCCGACCAAGAGAAAACAAAGGAACAGACACCGAAGTGAACGTGGAGGTACAGGAAGAACAACCAACGTGTGAAATGAAAGTTACGACAGATGAGGAAACGTTAAATAAAAATAATAAATCCATAGAGACGATCAATAAATCCATTGAAACTTTAAAAGAAAATTAACGGAAGAATTGGGTAAGAAAATAGACAACACCAATCAAAACATGGAAACGTTAAAAGCAGATTTGAAGGAAGAATTGGGCAAGAAAATAGACGACATCAGTAAGCGAATACAGGAAAACAACGAGAAAATCAACACCAAAATAGACGGGGAGATAACTAGAGTTAGAAGAGAAATCGCAGAAGTCCAAGAGAAGTGTGAGCAATACCACCAGGAATTAACACAAACCAGAGAAGAAATAGAGGGGCGAATTAACAACCTTGAAGAAAATACAGAAGTTACACTGGACTCTCTGAAGAGAACGACTCAAGAGGAAATACACCAAGTTCGGGAGGAGAGCAAGAAAGCGCAAGAGGAAATCCTACAAGACGTCGGTGACAGAGTAGAGAGAACATTCCTGGTAGCAAACGAATTAGATAAACAAATCAGCACAAATAAAAACAACATAGAAGAAATCCGTCAGCGAGAGCGTGAGCTACAAACCAAAATAGATTCATGGCAGGACCGACCAATCCAGAGCACTCACACATGCCACAGTGACAATCGAGAGGTAATCAACTTTAAAAACTACAGACGCAACCCGATGGAGTTCCTGGAATGATTGGAAGAAACCATCGAGAGGACAAGAGAGACCAGATGGAAAACTATACGGGGGATGATAGACGAAATGTTCAAGGAGACGTACGATAATTGGTGGACAGCAGTATGACTCGACATCCCAGACCTCAACGAATTTAGAAGACAATTTAAGGAAAAGTACTGGTCAGATTCCACACAGAACCGTATCCGTATGAACTTATCCAATGGGAAGTACGACGCATCCAAGAAACAATCACCGACATCATACTTTTTGGGTAAAACATGCCTAGCACGGAAATTAACACCCCAAATTCCAGAGGACTCCCTGGTAGAACAACTATCCCGACATTACAACAAAGAGATAGAAAACTCCAGCAGGTATAATCAATTCAAGAAGATCCAAAATCTGGCAAGCTTACTGGAAACCTGCGAGCAGACAGGACAATACCGTGATTATCAGACGACTAGTTATAAAACAGACAATCCCACAAATTATAACAGACAGAATAACAGGGACAATGGGAACTATGATCGCCCGAATAGAAACAGCAACAATTATAATCCGCTACCAAACAATAACAATAGTCAATACCGGGGAAATAACCCAAACAACAACCAAGGTAACGGTATTTATAGGGGAGGTAATCAGAATCAATACCCGAATAATCATCAAAGTAATGGCAACTACAGAGGTAACAATTATAACCAACGGGGTAACCAAGGAGGAGGAGACAGAAGAGACCAGAACTATAGACCCCAGGTGAATTATACTATGGCTAACAATCAGCGACAGTATCACTCCAGATCACTGACACACAATAATTACTACAACCAAGCGAGGAATTACAACCGATCTGATGGAGGAGACAATGGACCGGTAAACAACGATCCTGATACTACACAGGAGACACAGACTAACCAAACAACCAATATACAGAGGGACCGAACTAGCGAGGTAGCTCTTCTTTTAAACTGAATGCGGCAGTGAAAACTAGAGACAGCCCATCACTGAACCAGTCTTATGGGGAAACGAAACGAAAAACACAAAACATTAATGACCAAACAATAACCATAATAACCAATCATTATCTCAAAGACATTAGAGAAGAACTGTTAGAAGAAGATAACCATATAATGAATAATAATAATAATAATAATAATAATGAGATTGTTCATGTAAAAGCTAATTTAAATGGAACCCAGAACTATGGCGGAATAAGTTAGAAGAAATCCGGGATTTCCAACGGAACAGAACTAGAACCCAAGTCAGTGAAGCACAAGCGGAACAATTGATTGAAATATATAACAAGTATCAACATATTTTTTCCAACGCTCCAGGTAAAGTCAAAGATTACCAGTGCACAATTAGCTTCAAAACACCTGTAGATTCCCACAGAAAATCATACCCAATCGCCTATTCCTTGAAGAATGAAGTCAGAGAAGAACTCAAGCGGATGATGGAAAATGACATCGAGTACAGTCATTCACCTTACACTAACCCTATAATAGCTGTACCAAAGAAGAATGGCAAAGTCAGAATATGCTTAGACGCCAGGGAGATCAATAAAATGACAATCAACGACAGGACATCTCCGGGTGAAATCGAAGAAATTCTCAAAAAATTCCATGGGACCAAATATATCAGTTCATGGGATACAGTATGCGGCTACTGGCAGGTAGAGCTACATCCAGACAGCAGAAAATATATGGCCTTTATATTTGATGGTAGGAACTATCAATTCAAGCATCTGCCCTTCAGTTTAATAAACTCTGTTGCAGTATTTGTGAAGATAATGGATCAGATATTGGGACGAGAAGTGTTGAAATTTACTACAGTGTATGTTGACGATTGGTAACATCATCTACATGGAACGACCACTGTGATAAGGTAGAGCAAGTATTAGAAAAACTCTCACAAAACACTTAAACTGAATAAATCCCAATTTATTGCTAATGAAGTGAAATTCTTAGGATTCAATCTAACAGAAAAGGGAATCTTTCCATCTACAGAGAAGGTAGAAGCTATTCAACAGTTCCCTACACCTAAAAGCAGGAAGCAGCTACAATCTTTTTTAGGAATGTGTAACTATTACAGGAAGTTTCAGGCCAATTATTCAGAACTGACTGCTAGATTCCAGAAGCAGTTATCATCCAAAGACAAATGGACTTGGGGACCAGAACAAGATGGAATTTTACAATCAAAAAAGGAAAATTTTTGGAATCTGTCATGCTACATCACCCAGACTTTACTAAACCTTTTTATCTAAATTGTGATGCCACCAATGTGAGTTTAGGCGCTGCACTCTATCAAGAAAATGAAGAAGGACATCACATGGTAATTAGTTTCGCCAGCAGAGTGCTGAACCACTGTGAACGAAATTACAATACCACCGAGAAGGAGTTATTAAGTGCTGTTTTTGCCTGCTACAAGTTCAGAACATATATACTGGGGTACCCTTTAACTGTAAGGAGTGACCATAAATCTATTTCATTCCTGAAGCGATGCAAACTGAGCCATGGGAGAATAACTAGATGGGTACTGGCATTGCAGGAGTATGACATTACATGGGAGTATATACCAGGCAGAAAAAACATAGCAGCTGATGTATTATCCCGCATCAACATACAAGATCAAACTTTTGACGGTGAGAAGGAACAGTTAGCCAAAGTGTACCATGTCATTAAAAGTAGAGAAGATTTGGAAAACATCCTGAAGGAAATCAAAACACAACAAAAATCAGATCCAAAATTAATACACATCCGACAAAGAATACATGAGGAAGATAACAAGATTACCAACTATTACTGTTTACATGATGATGTGCTATTTATTAAAACTAATCCAAACCAAGAAAACTGGAAACTAGTTATCCCACCAACTATTGAAAAACCATTAATTGTAGACTACCATGTCAGGTATGGACACATGGGACCCCTTAAGGTGATCAAAACCTTAGAAGAACAAGTATATATTAAAAGCATTAACAGGAAGGTACAACAGGCAATACAATCATGTCACTTCTGCCAACTAGTAAAGTGTAGTAACGAACAGAAGGAGGGGGTAATGATACCAATAACATCCAATCATAAACTCGACAAAGTGTTCCTAGATATTTGTGGACCATTTCCACGCAGCGGTGGAAGGCACCGATACAAGTTCATAGTGATAATATTCGACCATTTCAGCAAATATATATAATTATATCCCATAAACAGAGCCACTATGAAGAAGGTATTAGCTCACCAAACCCCATAATTACAGATCATGGCATGCAGTTCAAAGGAAGGAAATGGAGAGAACACCTTTTAGAACATGGCATCAAAACTTATAAAACATCAGTGTACCATCCCAACAGCAATCCAGCGGAAAGAGTATTGAGGGAAGTTGGACGATTATTACGGACATACTGCCACGATCAACAAAAGAAATGGCAGGAGTACTTAGCTTCAGCAGAAGAATTTCTAAATTTGGCATACCACAACACTATTGAAGATATGCCATACACCGTGATGTTTGAAAAACCTCCACCCAGAGAGATAAAAGAAATTATCAATTTCCCCAACAACCCTACTTACCAATATGAGAGAGCAAAATTTTATAACAGAATACGAGGTTTGTTCAAATAAAGACAGGACTTTTGAAAAGCGCTCCGATCAGTGAATGGAGCGTGTTCCGACATGTGGTGCCGCCTAGCGGCAACTTGACCCCGATTGTTGCGTCGTTCTACTCGTATTAGTTGGCGGCATAAAACTGTCGAAGTAAACACGTGTATTCACCGTTCTGCGAAGTAAAGATGAAAGATTTTATGGAGCAGCGCGTTTGTGTGAAATCTTTCTGCAAGACCGACAAAACTTTTACTGAAACGTGGGCTTTGCTTCAGCAAACCTATCAGGAAGACTGTATGAGCCGTTCGCAGTGTCACGAGTGGTTTAAATGTTTTAAATGGGGCAGAACATCGATTGAGGAAGAGTCAAGATCGGGACGACCTTCGACGTCAACAAATGATGAAAACATCGATGCTGTTCGTTCCATGATTCGTGCAAATCGTCGTTTGACTGTGCAAGAGGTTGCTGAGGAAGTCGGCATCAGCATCGGGTTGTGCCACGAAATTTTGACAGTAAAACTTGGCATGCATCGCGTCTCTGCAAAACTCGTGCCACGTCTGTTGACCGACGACCAGAAGGAGAAGCGTGTCAAGATCAGCCAAGAGCTGCTTGATCGTGCCAGTACCGACAAAAACTTCATAAAAACCATCACAACAGGAGACAAAACATGGGTTTATGGTTATGACATCGAAACCAAGGCGCAATCGTCAGAATGGATTGGAAAAATGTCGCCCCGACCGAAAAAAGCATGCATGAGTTGGTCAAACTTGAAGTTGATGTTGATTATTTTTTTTGATTATCGAGGAATAGTCCACCACGAATTCGTGCCACAGGGTCAGACTGTTAACAAGGAGTCTACGTACAAGTTTTAAGGCGTTTGAGGGAAGATGTGCGCCAGAAGAGGCCTGAGCTGTGGAAAAACAAGAGCTGGGTGTTGCATCACGACAACGCGCCAAGCCACTCGTCTCTGCTAGTCAGCCAATTTTTGGCCGGTAACGAAATAGCCGTCCTTCCTCACCCTCCGTACTCTCCAGACTTGACCCCCGCGGACTTTTTCCTGTTTCCAAAATTGAAAACCACCCTGAAAGGACGTCGTTTTCAAAGTGTTGACGAGATTCAACAGAATTCGCAGAGACAACTACGCACCATCTCACAAAACGAGTTCCAGGGAGCATTCCAACAGTGGCAGAAACGATGGGAGCAGTGTGTTGCAAGCAGGGGGGAGTACTTTGAAGGGGACAAACATTTGTAATGTTGTAATTACAGTAATAAAGTTTGTATGACAAAAGTCCGGTCTTTTTTTGAACAAACCTCGTATTAGAGAAAACGGAACTATAAAAGAAGAAATACTTGAAGAACCAACAGAAAGCTATTAAATATCATATATGAGAGAAAGTGGTAGTGAGGAACAGGGAATTACCAAGTACGGTACAAGGTATAACCAAAAAACTATTAGTATTATATACTGGACCATATCTGATCACCAAGGACAATGACAACAATACCTATGAGTTAACAAACCCTGTCAACAATAAAATGAAGGGTACATATAACCAAGTTTCATAAAGGAAATATCATGAACAATCCAATTAATATAAAATGTATAACAAATAAAATGAGATAATGATTAAAAGACTAACAAGGAGATAATGATGATAAATAAAACAATTACTTTAATGAATAATTAAAAGGAACTAACCAACATAGAAATGTTACAAACTATTATATAAACAATGTTATGAATGAATTATGATGAAAATGAGGAAGAATAGAAAACTACAACATAAGGTGATGATGAATTTATACATTTCACTGAATAATTATATGGTGATGAAAATAAATGTGAAAATAAAAATATGTATAATAACAAAACCAACATCCAACATTGTCAGATATTTTGTTTTTATAACAATAGTTAAACTCACCCTATCTATATTTCATTATCTCTAATAGAATGCACTCCCATTACCTGTTTCAAAGTTCAATTCACATTGTAATCAGCAGTCATAGTTAGAGCGTTTTTCTCTCCTGTAGTGTACGGTATATCGTGCAGTTCAGTTCTTTTCGTTTATACCCGCATACCGCAAGAATAGAAAGACTATTCAACGCTCTTGTTATTTTACTTTGTGCTTTTTTTTTCATGTGTTTATTTATGTGTTTAACGTTTGTTGGGATATTATTGTTAAGTTTAGGACTGCCTAGAAAATCACCAGTGTTGCTTACAACAGGACATTTACAACGCACAAGGACAAGGTCAGTAAACGCTTAATTTTTATGCACTGCTGATTACATGGGAATAAAGCCTTTTAACTATTTATTTTGACAATATACAGTCCACTGCAAATCAAAAAGAACCCCACATTTTTGGTCCTCCGGGCCGGATAGCATCTTTCATTCAGAATCCAGCACGTTGGAAAGCAAGATTTTTATTAATTATTACGCTCTTTATTATTATGTTTATTGAATTATTGTAACGCTTAAATAAAAAAAAAAAAAAAACATTATTTACTACTGGCAAGTATTGCCAATACTCAGTGCTCTTTTCATTTTGTTATGATTTTCTCTTGTTTTTTCATGCAAGCATAGTTTTATTGATTCATTGTGCAGCGTGTGTTATTTCATGTTTTATCTAGCAAGCATAGTTCTGAAGTGTAGTGTGTTTCTTCAAAACCGACCTCTGTATTAGTTTCTAAAATACAGTAGCCATATTCCTTTATTACCATATTACCATTATTATTGTCATCTACGCTATTGGTATTAGAGTGATAAAAAATAAATAAATTAAAATTATTTGGACTGGAAATTACTGAATAGTGGAAGAACATTGTGAATTACAACTTTTACTCAGAACTCTTTTGTTATTTACATCTGAATCTGTTTTTTAAACCGAGTGTATTCATAAATTACCAAAATGAGATTTTCTTCTTTTGTGAAGCAATGTGAACTGATTGAGAGTAGGCTTCATAATATTAACAAGCAAATTGTTGCTCTTGAGGTTATTGGTATAGGTAATTTAACTGAACAGCAAACACAAAAGGTTAGTTTGCTTAGTTCCACCGCAGAAAATAAATATGCTGAATTTGAAAGGCTTATAAATAAACTATTTAGTACAACACCTTTACCAGAAGATCTGGATAATGAACAGATTTCAAGATTACAAGATTCTATATCAGACTTAAATATATCTATACAAAGTTTGTGTGCTCCTCTTCTACCATCGCAACCACAGGAAACCTTGGATCAGTCTCACACTGGTGCACCACAACTAGTTGCACCCACTCCCACCGTAAATTTACCTCGCTTAAACTTGGGAACATTTTCTGGACAACCTGAGAAATGGGTAGCCTTTCACAGTCTGTTTGAAAATGCAGTGCACAAAAATGAAACCATTTCTAATGTGGAGAAATTTACATACTTGCTTTCTTGTTTGACTGATGAGCCGCTAAATTTAATTAAATCGTTGCCTGTTACTAATACAAACTATGCCATAGCCTGGCAAACTTTGCTAAAAAGATATCAAAATTCTAGATTGTTGATAACACTTCACGTAAACAATATATTTGAGTTACCACAATTGCACAATCCTTCAGTTAAACAAATGAGGAATTTTCTGTCGACCTACAATGAAAATTATCAAGCGCTCAAAGCACTAGGACATGATATTGCTAGTGAAAGTTTGTTGTTGACCTCATATATTTTGCGTAGATTTGACACGGAATTCAGGACCAAACTTGAACGTTCGCGAGATAATTTACAAAATGTTCCTACCATTACAGAAGTAATTACATTCTTAGAAAATGAATGTTCTTGCAAAGAGGCAGCGGGTTTAACTAATATCATCTCAAAAAATGAACCTTCTCTTCAAACCTCTCAAAAAATCAGTGGCTTTAAAATGAATACAAACCAGTTTAAACCGCACAAAATAGCGATGGTCACTACTCACACTCAGCATTGTATCTTCTGTTCATCAAATTCACACAACATATATAGATGTGCAGATTTTTCCGCACTTACTGTACAAGAGAGACAAGCTTTTGTTAAAAATAAGAACTTGTGTCAAAATTGTTTTGGAACACATAAGTTAGTCACCTGTAAGTCCGTCCACACATGCAATGTATGTCATAGGCGTCACCATAGCCTACTACATTTTTTTGTTGAGAACCGCTCCGCACAACCGCAACAAAAATTGACTCAGTCAAATAAACCTACCTTGTGCCCTTCTGTTGAAACGACGATGAATAAGCAAAACCACTCTGCAGAGTGTCACCAGGATACTACCTTGATAGGTGTTTCTTGCAACCAGAATAACACTGTGTTACTCGCAACCGCTTTGGTGCATATCACATCTGCCAATGGAAATGCAGCAGTTGTACGAGCTGTGCTTGATAGTGCATCCCAAACAACAATTATTTCAGAAAGTTGTGCAAAGACGTTGTGTTTGTACCGCTCTCAAACAGATGTTCCAGAACTTAGTGGCATCTCTACAGCCCCAGTGAAAATGAAGGGACTTACCTTTGTGACATTGTCTTCGCTCAGTGGGAATATTTTAGCAAAATCTCACCCAGTCATGATTCTTAATAAAATATCATGCAATCTGCCTCGTGTTCAGCTCCCACCAGAAATTAAGGAGCGACTCAAAGGTTATATGCTAGCGGATCCAACTTTTGATGTTCCGGGTCCAGTTGACCTTCTGATTGGAGCAGATTTATTTGCATTGACTCTTAATGGTACCTTTATCAATCTCGGCAAGAATATGCCATACGCTGTCAATACAATCTTTGGCTATGTTGTGCTTGGTCCGACACCTGTTTCACTTAAGTCTAATCCTTACTCAGGCTTAGTGACTCTTTTATCGACGAATGATCGTGATCTGCACGCAACAATGCAACGTTTTTGGTCCATAGAGGAACCACCTCACACTACAAAACTCGCTCCACAAGATGAAAAATGTGAAGCTCACTTCGTCTCTACTCATAAGAGAGATGCCTCCGGCAGATATGTTTGTCACTTGCCTTTCAGCGGAAACCCTGCTCAACTAGGTGACTCTACAACTTTGGCAAAACGCCTGTTTAATACACTGGAACGCAAATTTGAATCTCAACCTGAGTTTAAACAGAAGTATGTCAATTTTATGAATGACTACTTAGCATGTGGGCACATGAAACTGTGCACATCTGTGCCATCTCTGAACAAGCCGCATTACTTTTTGCCACATCATGGCGTTTTTAAAGATAGGAAAATCCGTGTTGTTTTCAATGCATCAGCACCATCTTCTTCAGGTGTCTCACTGAACCACATTCTACATCAGGGTCCAAAGTTGCACAATGACATTACTGATATAATTCTTCGCTTTTGTCAACATAAATTTGTTTTCTCTTGTGATATCAAACAAATGTTTAGACAGATATCCATCCATGAAGATGATCAGATCTTTCAGTTAATATACTGGAGAGAAGACACTTCAGTCCCGCTAAAGGTCTACCAATTGACTACTGTCACTTATGGTATGACGTCCTCGCCTTACCTTGCTAATAGAGTAGTACAACAGCTCATTATGGACGAAGGAAAAAATCATCCACTTGCTGCTGAAGCACTCCAACAGCAAATATATGTTGATGATGCTCTATTAGGGAGCAATTCTCTGGAAGAAGCTCTCCACCTTCAAGAGGATGTTGTTTTACTTTTGAAAAAGGGTGGATTCGAACTGAGCAAGTGGTCTTCAAACCATCCTAAACTCTTAGAAAATGTCATGCAAGATAATCCTGAGACATCCCTCATGTTACGCACATCGAACAGCCATTTTCAAGTGTATTAGGGCTAAAATGGATCCCAGATATTGATGTCTTTTCATATGTGATGCACACACCTTCAAGTAATTACACAAAAAGAACTTTACTTTCATCAATTGCTCAGATTTATGACCCCTGTGGTTGGATATCCCCAATAGTTTTTTGGTCTAAAGTCTTAATGCAGCATGTATGGACCTTAGGCTTAGATTGGGATTCTCCATTACCTGATCATATTTCCGAGAAGTGGTCACGATTCGTGAAAGAACTTCCAGAAATAGAAAAGCTAAGGATACCACGTTTCATATCCTTAGCAACTGCAGTCAATATACAGCTTCATGGATTTTCAGATGGAAGTGAATCCGGATATGCAGCTTGTGTCTTCCTGCGCACAGAAGACGCAGAAGGAGATGTCAACATACGACTGCTGATCGCAAAATCAAGAGTAGCTCCACTGAAGCGTGTGACTATTCCCCGCTTGGAACTTTGTGGTGCACACATGTTAGCCAAATTGCTACGTTACTGTACAGAACAGCTCTCACAACATCACAAGATCGACAACATTTCAGCATGGTGCGACTCTACAGTAGTTCTATCTTGGATACGCACTCTAACTTTTCGTCTCAAGGTGTATGTTGCTAATCGTGTGGCACAAATACAAGACTTAGTTTCACCGCACATCTGGAAATATGTTTCAACTGTTGACAATCCTGCTGATTGTGCTTCTCGAGGCTTGACACCCACGGTTCTGATGAAACATAGTCAGTGGTGGCTAGGACCACCATGGCTCGCTAAATCAACGCAGACCTGGCCACAATCTATCCTTCATCCAATTTCGGAGGAGTCTATTCCCGAAATGAAACCAAATGTGCTTAATCTTATGATGACCATAAAAGAAGTCCCAACATTTGGATTTCTTACACAGTTTTCTTCTTGGAAGACTCTTCTTCATGTAATGGCTTATGTCATTCGCTTTATAATCCGTCTGAAATTTGAAACCACCATAAGTGGATCATTTACAGTAACTGAATTAAATAACGCCTGTAACCGCATTTGCTAGCTCATTCAGAGACTTCACTTTGCAGAAGACATAGATCTACTCTCCAAGAAAAGGACATGCTCAAACCGCATCCAACGTCTAGCACCCTTTATTGATGATGCAGGAATAGTCCGTGTCGGAGGTCGACTGAAAAACTCTGCGCTTACTTACAATGCCAAACATCCTATTCTTCTGCCAAAAAATCATGTCGCTATTCATTTACTCATTGATTACTATCATGGCATGTACCTGCACGCTGGTCCCCAGTTCCTCCAAGCAACACTATCTCAACGCTTTTGGATCCTCTCCGCCCGCAGTGTTATACGCTCAAGAATATTTAAATGCGTACGATGTTTTCGTGCAAAATCAACAAACACGTCTCCGCTCATGGGTGATCTACCAGCCGGTCGTGTTACCCCTACTCGTTGTTTCAACGCTTCTGGAGTTGATTATGCTGGCCCTTACACAGTCAAGTTTTTTACACTTCGCAGGATACAGCCTATAAAGGTGTACCTCTGTCTGTTCATCTGTTTTGCAACAAAAGCTGTACACTTGGAAGTGGTTACTGATTTAACTACAGACGCCTTCATTGCAGCCCTTACGAGATTCATCTCTAGGAGAGGTCTTGTATCAGACCTGTACTCTGATTGTGGGACTAATTTCATAGGAGCTGCTTCTTCGCTCAAAAGATGTTTCCAAGATCTCATGAAGCAACCAGAGATGCAAGATTTTGCTACGACCAACAGTATCACATTCCATTTCTTTCCTCCGCGTGCACCTCACCAAGGTGGACTTTGGGAACGTGCCATTAAAGGTGCAAAATATCATCTCACCAGAGTCATAGGTGAACACATTTTAACGTACGAAGAATTTACCACCTTAGTTGTGTGTGTTGAAGCTATCCTTAATTCGAGGCCGATAGCTCCTCTCTCGAATGACCCTTCAGATCTTCAACCTCTTACACCAGGACATTTTCTAACTGGAGGACCTCTTAATGCCCTGATCGAACCTCAACTAACCAATGCACCACTTAATCACATAAAACGCTGGAAATTGGTTCAAGCCTTCACACAACATCTCTGGAAAAGATGGCAAATGGAGTACCTCCACACACTTCAAGAACAGTCCAAATGGATCAGACCTCAAGAAAATCTCAAAATAGGAGATTTAGTCGTTATTCATGAAACAAACCTGCCACCCCTCAAGTGGAAGCTCGGGAGAGTCATCTCCGTATCTCCAGGGAATGATGGAGTGGTACGTGTCGTCAACATGAAGACTGCCGGTGGAACCTTGACCCGTCCTTCTGTTAAGGTATCCCGTCTTCCCATTTACTAAAATCCTCGACCAGTCAATTGGCTACTGCCCCTTATAATTTAGTTTTATTATACTCTTCCAAAGGATCAAATTTGTTCTTATGTTCTTTTAATGTTTCTTGTTGAACCAGTTGGTTCAAAGGGGCCGGTATGTCAGATATTTTGTTTTTATAACAATAGTTAAACTCACCCTATCTATATTTCATTATCTCTAATAGAATGCACTCCCATTACCTGTTTCAAAGTTCAATTCACATTGTAATCAGCAGTCATAGTTAGAGCGTTTTTCTCTCCTGTAGTGTACGGTATATCGTGCAGTTCAGTTCTTTTCGTTTATACCCGCATACCGCAAGAATAGAAAGACTATTCAACGCTCTTGTTATTTTACTTTGTGCTTTTTTTTCATGTGTTTATTTATGTGTTTAACGTTTGTTGGGATATTATTGTTAAGTTTAGGACTGCCTAGAAAATCACCAGTGTTGCTTACAACAGGACATTTACAACGCACAAGGACAAGGTCAGTAAATGCTTAATTTTTATGCATTGCTGATTACATGGGAATAAAGCCTTTTAACTATTTATTTTGACAATATACAGTCCACTGCAAATCAAAAAGAACCCCACAAACATAGTATTGATGAAAAACAACAAAGCTTATGATAATACAGCAAATATGTCAAGTTATAATAACCAATGACCTGTGAAGAAAAATAAGTTAAATGAATTGATAAGCATCAGAAGTGATACAAAATGGAATTTATGTAATGGAACCTCTAATCCCTTGAGTATTCTAATAAGTGAATATAATGTCTTTTAATGAAATATGAATAATATATTATGTCTTATGTGTTGTGATAGTGCAACTGTTGTTATGTACAACTTTTTATTGTCTCAGACAGAGATGAAGATTCCTCTGATCTGTGAGTATATAGTTAAGGAACGGCGGAGAATGGATGCCAATGAGAGCCCCTCTGACTCCGAGCCTGCTATAAATGTTAGGGAATTATAATATTTCAAGGATTAAGTCAACCACTTCGAGGTAAATGAAAGAGAAAAGGAGAATTGTTATAAGAATTAAGATGCGTTTAATGAGAAGGAGAAAGGTATTACTACAGAAGAACAGGGAAATTATCAAGATAAGAACAAATGCATAAATGAACAAATAACTAACCAATAAAATGAAAAACTGTCAACTACTTGTAAGCTAAAGAAATGAGGCTAACGAAGAACATAGTCTGGACCAATACAAAAAAAAAAAATCATAGAGTTAGATAAAGAAGAAAGCAGTAGTTTTATAACTGAACCAAATTAAAATGATAATTTCATCAAACCAAAGAACTTGTTTTTCTCAAATTATCAATTTTGAGAGGGGAGCATACGTAACGTCACAAAACGTTCCATAATAATAATGAACACCAGAAGGGTGAATGATACTAAAATAACTATAAATAAGTAACCAGGAAGAATGTAACAGTAAATATAATAAACCAATAAAGAATGAAAGGAGAGAAGAAATTCAAGTGAACAGTGGTAAATCCACTATCTGCATAATATGACACTACAACATAAACAAAGAGAATGACAAAGACGAATTGACAAGACAAGTTTCCCACATAAACTGTTAAGTGAGCTAAATAAAACCTTTAAAGAATAAAGTCAAATAAAATAAATAAGATAAGAGATGACATGAAGGATATTTGTTTCATGCATTGTAAATAGAAACAGCACATTAGCTGATCCATGTCAAAGTACTGATCTAAAAGGACAAATATAAAGAACGATACTATGATTAATCATAAACTATAAAAGATAATAAGAAAACCAATAATATATGTTATAATAAATTAAAGATAACAATCAATTTAACCACTGAATGTATCTAAGTAACGTTATAAGAAGTTAAAATATGTAAAGAAATGTCATAATAGTCAAGGAACAAAACATTGTAAAGGAATGATAACAAACCAAGAATGACACACTTAAGTCATAAAAGTAAGAATCAGGTAGAGACCCTACTAAGCATAGGGAAGTAAAATAATAATAATGACAAAAAGAATGTAAAGCACCACTACTTGAGTGATGTTATAAGTATAAGAAATAAGAAAGACATATTGAAGAAAGAATAGTTAAATATGGAAGTTTATGATAAAAAATCAACAAATGTATACTAATAATTAACATTGTTCAGCTGGATACAGCATTTAAGTATAATAATGTGTTCTTCTCAATCAAATAATCATGTTCAAATTAGAAGTTAAGGATAATTAAACGAATAATAAGAAAAAGTTAATAGTCGGATCTGCAACATTTAGCAGACGATGCATGTAAACAACGCCTTATTTAATTTAGAATAAAGAATTGTTAATGAAAACTATGACCAAACTGTCACCACGACATGTCAAAATAAAGAAAAGTAAACAAGCTTTACAATGCTAACAGCAGAACCTGAATTGTACTTGTAATAACTGAGATATTAACGTTAGCATCATAAATTTGTTGAATTTCGAATAAATACAACAAATAATATTAACATTGAAATCAGACGCTTCCAATACCATTATGTAATGGTTATAACTAGAATTACGTCACCATGACATCATTTTCTACCAATCACGAACGACTTTAGAGACGAGGGAACACCACCTAGTGGCTATCGGAGAAAAGTATATATACAAACGCAATTGTAAACAAAGAAGCACTTTGTCTCTTTCCACTCAATCAACAACAACTAATCCAGGCCAAATTATCATCAAAATTTTATAATCAACAAGAATATCAGTAGTGATACTTTTACTAGAAGTGCGTGTTAGAGAAAGAGGTTAAGTATCATACATAACCAATTAAACAGTCATTCAAGAAGAAAATAATATCATTCATGTGCGAAATAAGTGAAGTGTAACCACGATCAGTGTACCAGATCGTGAGGAGTGTTAATAAATAAGCATTCAGATTATTAGTCAGGGAGTACCGTGCATATATTTACATTGTTTACGAGTAAGCTGTTAGCAGTATAATATAATACACCTGTATACTGATGCAAGAAACAATAATACAATAAGTACTAAGCACTGTTTTAACTTTATATAGAGGAATTACAATATTCCGACATAACATTTCATGTAATAACGTTATCCTAACTAACCTAAAATTTGTCCAGATTAAACGAACTTTTCGTTAATTAATTTCAATAACTAAAGGTGTCTAACCTAATAATCTAGTGTTTTGTGAATAAACCAATGAATTGTGAATTAACAAAGATTGTCAGCAATTATTTAAATAAGTGATTAATTCTTTTTTGCTAGTTAATGAATTGCGATTTCAAGGCAAGCAACCAGTAAAGTTGGCTACAATTCAGATAAGTGAACCGCCAACAGTTAGAATCAATTAAACAGATAAAAGGGAAATAAACTCCTGATATTGATTCAACCACTCAATCAATTACTAACTTATAATCAATCAAAATTAATCACTCGATTATTCAAAAGAATTCTTTTTTATGGAATATTTCTCACGAAATTCCATATGGCGCCCAGGTAAAATTCATAAGTGCTCACTTAAACACTAACAGCACTATTATACTGTTTTATAAAAAAACTTGACAGTTTATTAATCAACTGAGACTGACTGAACTTCTAGTACGACATCAAAGGTACGTGAAGGTTTGAATTATATAAATAACTTTGTCTAAACTACACACTAACATACACAGACGACATAATTCAACGGAAGTGCGAACGAACTTCAAGAGGTCTACAAAACTGTTTATATTCAGAACATACGGGGATTACAACCAAATAATTACTCAAAAAGAATAAACAACATTTCTTAAAACAAGATATCTTAATTAAACAAAATTAATTAAAGAACAATTAACAATTAACAAAATTATTTAACGATCCAGTGTTTATTTAAACTCAGAGTCGAGTAACGTGTGACAAGTGATCTTTATTTACAAAACCAAGTACGTAGAGATTGATAATTTAAGTTACAATATAGTTTGTACGATTAATAATTAGATAACTAGGGGTAAATCCCCTTTGAATTTCTAATTGCAATTAAAATACCAATTTCAATGTCACCATGACCACATGTTTAGTGTATTTATTGTGTTGAAACCTAGTCTATTCACAGCATCAAAATCTTGCATAATCGAGCTTTAGAATCTTCTGAGTCTAGGGAATAAGATTGTATAAATTAGTCAAGCGTTTTTTCAAGGGGATGAGTGTCATGGTTTACATATTAACCTAAAAATATGTTGGCGATCCTGTAACATGCTAATGAAACGTAAGGTAAGTGTGAAGAATATCACGCAGAGTGAGTATAATAAAGGTGGGTATAGTCTGTAAACTGGTTTGTGAAAATACTAAGTAAGATTACAATTGGCGACACTGCCAGGATGTTTCAAATGAAAAGTAAGTAAGTTCACAATTGGTGACACAGCCACGATTTTTCAAAAAGAATTGTAAGTTCACAATATAACGCATAGTTGTGGAATGTTCTGGTCTGTGAGCGGGATATAAATACTTGGCGTCAGCAGCTTTAGTTCATGTATTTTGTCGGCGATTACTCTATGCATTTAAGTGGTTATTAGTGAAGTGTTGTGTTTTATAATCGGGCGGTATAATTGTAATACAATTGTGTTTTATATTAGTTGACATTTTATTGCATGTGAACAATTTTTATTTGTTTTGTTGTAAGAGACTGTCTTGTTAATTATGAACTGTTTAATTGTGATAATTAAAGCTGGTGATTAGTGACTTAATTGGTGTCTTGTATTTTGTTTTCCACTGTACCTAAAATGATCTAGAGACCGTCGTAACAGTGGTGTCAGAAGTGGGATAGAACGGTTAACAGTAGACACTTTGTACAAGATGAGTATAAATTCGTAATTAATTGCTAAACAATGGATGTCAGTCAGATGATGGAAGCTTTCCAAGCACTGCTGCGGCAGACACGGGAAGAGACAAAAGAAGAACGAAGACAAGAAGCAGAAAAACGATAAGATGAGAAAGCGGAAGAGGGACAGAAAACCCTACTGCTGGAAACAGAAGAAAGACAAAAAGCACTGATGCTCTCGTCGGAACGACGAGAGGCAGAAGAACAGAAGTGCGAAACAGAAGACATCAATGAGTTAATACAGGTGCAGAAGCAGACACAAGAACAAACCGCTGCAGAGTTGGGTCTCCTACGAGGTGAGCTTAACTAACAAGTTACTAAAATGTAGGAAGTACAAGAATCAATGACAATAAAAATAGCTGAAGTAGAAAAATCTGTTTCGAGTGTTGAAGAATCGATGTCTACAAAAATATCTGTCATAGAAGAATCGATGTCTACAAAAATATATCATGTCATAGAAGGATCTGTGTCAAATAAAATATCTGCAGTAGAAAACTCAATGGCAAACATAAGAGAACAAATTAAAAGTGAAGTTGAGGAGTGCATGAAGATTCAACCAAAACAATTTTCTGAACAGACTGTACCAATGATAAAGGCAGAAAAAGACAAAGAAAATAAGTTAATAGAGAAACTCACTTTGCCTGCAGTACGAACAGTTCATGTCAAAGCTCCAACCTTTGATGGAAGCAGTCACTGGGCAACGTACCTCCGCCAACTTGAAGCTGCTGCATGCGCAAATAATTGGACAGACAAAGACAAGGCAGTTTCACTCATTCTCGCATTAAAAGGACCCGCGGCAGTACTACTACAGAAAGTGCCACCTGACAGCCAGAACATCTATGCCGAGTTGATAAAAGCTCTAGAATTACGGTATGGTGATAAACATATGCAAGATGTCTACTACGCTCAGTTGAGAACAAGACGGCAACATCCCAGGGAGAGTCTTCAAGAGTTTGAAGCAAGTATCGACAGACTGATTAGATTGGCCTATCCTGAAGCACCAGAAGATTTTCGAATAAGGTTTGCAGTGCAGACATTTATTGATGGCATCGGAGATTGTGAACTTCAGCAAGCGTTATGAATGGCAAGACACCTAAATAGCTCAGAAGCTCTTGTTCACGCCCTAGAGTTTGAAGCTGCCATGTCAGCGTCCCGCTACATTAATGGGTTTGTGCCATCACATTGCAGTCAGAAGATTCCTGTATCACGTTGCCGTTACGATGGGTGCAGAAAAACAATGTTGTCGGACAAACAATTCAGAGGTTCAAGAGCGCCGCAACGATTTGAACGATGGGAAAAAGACAGAAGACCGAAGGGTTACAACTGTGGAAAACGTGGTCATCTACAGGTACACTGCTGGGAGAAGGAGACACCGAGAGAAGAGAGTGATCGTACCAATTGGAGAAGTAAAGCCCCAGAACAGCACACAGTTTCCACGCTACATAAGACCAGTGGAAACTTGATTGTTAATGGATTTGCGGAAGGTAAACCAACATCATTTACAGGTGACACGGGCGCAACAGTGTCCATTGTGCGCCCTGACTTAGTCAGCAAACACCAGCCTCTAATTAGCTCTTGTACAATTCAGACTGTGACTGGAAGCCCTGTCAAAGTGCTAGGAAAGGTAGACGTACGTGTACGCCTGGGTCTTCTCGAGTTTAGCCACCAAATGCTCATTGCAGACATTGTCGATGACGTGATTCTTGGCACGGACATTATGAATGCTTACGGATTCGTTGTGGACTTAAAGAGAGAATGTCCTGAAGGTTTCCCAAGAGAAGATAAAGCTTTGCATGGCTAAAATGACAGCGTCTAACAACCATTCGATTAAGCAAGTGGCTTTAGTGGAAGAAAAAGTCAACAGGTCTGGTCAAGAGGAATTCTCCCTATTGCAAGTGGAAATGGAGGAAGACCTAGCAGAGGAAGTACAACTAAGTGTAACGACAAAAAAAGTGATTGGAAAGCCAACTATGGGTGTCAAGACAACACTCTTGTTTGTTCCTGAGTTAATGAAAGAACCCAGAGAAAACGTTACTGAAGATGAAGTCACGGAAGAGGTTGACAAGAACCAATCAGACCTGGACCAGCTGATGGCCTATAGATCATCAGTACACGACACAACCGGCATGACTCCAGCAAAATTGGTGTTTGGGTGGGAGATTCGTCTTCCTGGGGACTTGATGTTCGGATCACCTGAGACTCAGTCCCAAGAGCCACAGAACTATTCCTCGCAATTAGAAAACCAACTGCGAGAAATGAATCCAACATTGTGGGTTTCCAAGAAGGAGATCAGGTCTGGTTGTTCAACCCAAAGCGCCGTCATGGTCGCTCAACTAAGTTGCAAACTAACTGGGAAGGACCCTATACTGTGAAAAAAAGAATCAACCATGTTGTTTATCGGATTCAACAGGAAGGACAGCGAAAGTTCAAGGCCGTCCACCTAGATTGCCTGGCTAAGAATTACTTCAGAGACTGTTTGCCAGTTCGGAACGAACAGACTTAAGAAGGGGGCAGTGTCACTTCATCACAGAACAATCTACGTGTTTCTCGAACAATGCATTGGAATCCAGCTGAATGTTGTGCTGTACATGATTTCAACATGCGCTTACGAGACTTTTCTAGATACTGCCATCCTCACTGACTGTGTCAAGGCCACAATTAATTACGTCGTAGTGTAGAGATAACGCGTAGTTGTGGAATGTTCTGGTCTGTGAGCGGGATATAAATACTCAGCATCAGCGGCTTTAGTTCATGTATTTTGTCGGCGATTACTCTGTGTGTTTAAGTGGTTATTAGTGAAGTGTTGTGTTTTATAATCGGGCAGTATAATTGTAATACAATTGTGTTTTATATTAGTTGACATTTTATTGTGTGTAAACAATTTTTATTTGATATGTTGTAAAAGACTGCCTTGTTAATTACGAACTGTTTAAATGTGATAATTAAAGCTGGTGATTAGTGACTTAATTGGTGTCTTGTATTTTGTTTTCCACTGTACCTACGATGATGTGGGCGAGCCGGCACAGTGGTAGCGTCTCTGACTCATAATCAGAGTGTTGCTGTGTTGCCGATGTGGTGAGACCGAGTCAAGGCGGCTCGATTTGCTTGTCCACCCACACGTACGCTGACAAATAATAATACGTACATCTTCTCTGGCATACCTGGGCCAGATAAGTAACAAGGGCACACAACATATACTACACACATAAGCAACACTCTTCCCCCACCCCGCACGGCTTGCCCTGGGCGTGGGTTATAAGGTTGGCTAATATCTCTCTGGCTGGGGTGGGGCGTGAGTTCTATCACGGCCGGAGGGCGCAACAGGTCTATGACCTAATGCCTGAAGTGGAGAAGAAGAAGAAGAAGAAGAAGACCTACGATGATCTGGAGACCGTCAGGCCCCCAGACACCACTGTTACGACGGTCTCCAGATCGTCGTAGGTACAGTGGAAAACAAAATACAAGACACCAATTAAGTCACTAATCATCAGCTTTAATTATCACAATTAAACAGTTTGTAATTAACAAGACAGCCTCTTACAACAAAACAAATAAAAATTGTTCACATGCAATAAAATGTCAACTAATATAAAACACAATTGTATTACAATTATACCGCCCGATTATAAAACACAACACTTCACTAATAACCACTTGAATGCACAGAGTAACCGCCGACAAAATACATGAACTAAAGCCGCTGACGCCGAGTATTTATATCCCGCTCACAGACCAGAACATTCCACAACTATGCGTTATCTCTACACTATGACGTAATTAACTGCGGCCTTGACACAGTCATCAAGGCTGGCGGCATCTAGAAAAGTCTCGCAAGCACATGCCGAAATCACGTACGCCACAACATTCAGCCGGATTCCAATGGATCGTTCGAGAAACACGTAGATTGTTCTGTGATGTCGTAACAATATTCAATATGCTTCTTCAAGTGGTCACGTCACATATTTAACAATCAATATTTGCGAAGAAATATTCTGATAGCGCTAGTTCAATGCCCAACTGGAACTGGTTGGGGGTTCAACCAGGGTTTTACAACAGTACTTCAAGGTTGCTGTATGGCTTGAGTCATAGGCTTCAACTAGCCTTTGATGATGCTGTAAAACGTGTGTTGCAAGTAAATCATTTCAAATTTTCCTGAACAAAACTTATACATATTATCATGCATCAGCAGAAAATCAGACTGAGCTAAGCAATACGGCTGAAGGCCTTCATTAGACATAAATAAGGTAGAAAAGGTGTTGGCCGAGGTGGGATGTATGAAGTTTGAGAACAACAATACCAATGTGGAAAGCCTATTCAGCACTAAATTTTCAATTTGTGAAAAAGAAGGAAAAGGGAAGTCACTCCAGGTTAGAGAACAACTTTTTTTATGACCCTCCCTTATGACAGACATTCTTAGGAAATTTACATTACTTTCTTTTGCTCTTCAAAATGAAGGGGTGCACATATATTGAAAGCTGATAAAGAGATCCACTAATGCATCGTATAATATGACAGTATAGGGAAATATGAGGCACAAGTTTAAGAAATTATAATTTCCAGTCTTTAGAAGGAATTTCATTTGAAAAGAATAGCAGATTTACTCTGCTACCAAGGAACAGCTTAATACAAGCAGTTATTGATAACGTGGATAAATGACTACATTGTGGAGAAGAATACACTTTGTTTTCTTTATTAGAATTTAATACACGGCCACCGGGTATTATAATGTCTTTATGGATGGAAAGAAAACAGAGACGAGAAGATATGGACCAAAAGATTACATTCAATATCTGTGTAAATGACTTCAGAGCTTATACTGATGATATGGATACATATCATCAACCAAGAAAATAATAAAAACAACTGCTGTCAGTTCTGCTGAAGCTGAGGGGGCATTCACTCTGATGAACTCTATTTATACCTCACAGAGGAACATGTTCAACAATAATAACATACCTGACCTAATGGCCACCACACTCCTAGGACTACTGTTCAAGAGTTGGATTTCTACAAAATACATGAAGTCATGGTTGAGAAAAAGGAATCACATTGCTGATGACCACAGAGTAAAAGGAAAGAGGAAGGAGCCAGTCACACCCAACCTAGTAGCAATTTGGAGTCCTTCTTTCTGCATAAACTACTCTCAAATTTTTGAAAGTCTTTCAATTCAGAACAAATAACAAACAGTTTTACATTTATCTAATTTTAGGATAATTATTACAGTCAGTTCATGTTAAGACTATCATCTGTCAGGACCTGAATAGTGAATAGTAACTCAATTTCATTACTGGAGTAGCCTGCAAAATGTGTTGTGTTACTGGGTTGCCATCATAAAGAGAGCCAAATAATGTATGAACAAAATAAAAAAAAAAATATCAAGTTTTAAGAATATTTATATTTGAATAAATGCACAATAGTATACAGAACATTACAAAATGCAGAGCAGAGCTGAAATACTGCAATACAATTTTTGAAGATTTTTTTATCATGAAGTACTACATAGGAAAATGTCCAATCGGTCACACCTCTAAACACAGAGGAAAACCTCATAAAACAATGCTAGAATGATGTAATTATATGAATTAAATTAAAATTCATTGTCATTAACTGACCTCTGGTGAAATTGCTATATATTTTTTTTATTTTTAAGGAAATTTTCAATAAAATATTAACAATTTCAGTTTGGTTGTGTTTACAAAGGCAACTTTGACAATAAACTAACCTCATACCAGGAGATATTTCCAAACACATCAGCATAGTAACAATCAGTGTTGTATAATATCACCAAAAGTGAAAATGAACAAAATTTCTCGGATTAAAAGTTGAAATTATCCGAATCGTGGCCGTGACCGAGTGGAACCTGCCGTGACCGATTGGACAAACAATGATGTGATGTCAATAAACGTATTAAATAACTATAGTAACTGTTGGAATGTATTATGCTAAATAAATTATGCAGAGATTGATTAGAATAAGTGTATTCAATTAAAGATCAAAGTTACAAATGAAGAGTATCATGACAACTGAGAGTAACGCAGTTACTCTGCTGACAGAACTCACAGGACTAAAACATTCAAATACAACAAGAACAGAGAACATACAAAATACTATTATTCGTCCCTAAAGCATAATTGTCACAGCATTCATAAAGAACATGGAGCAACCTGTCCTATCGGTCGCGCTATGTCTCACTCAGATGCGCGACCGATAGGACAGTGACCGATTGGACATTCGGCACTTAATTTCGCGTCAACTCGCTGCCGTTGCTTGTCTCGTGACTCGTTTTGAGGTTAGGCTTGCGGCTTTTAGTCGCAGTTCGTTTACACAATTAAAAATTCACACGTAATATTATTACTGTAAAGATATTAAAGTGACCGATAGGACACATATTAAACATACTGTAAAATACTTACCAAAACTTTTTATATTTTCTCGAAACTATTAAAGATAAACTGTAAACAACACACATGTACCAACGAAAGCATTTATCACACAATGGACTCCCTGCTGAATATAATGCGCTCTTCTTTCGAACTTTTGGCAGGAGTTTTAAATTCGCGTCGCTCGGTTACGATTTTCGGAGACTTCGTTATTTACATTAAAATAATAATTTTCGACAGGTTCGTGGTATATAATTTCAGCTGTATTCCATTTTATGGAAAGTGTATTATTAATTCATTATACAAATTCACAATAAAACATTTCATATACATATTTTTTTCGTAAAAAAACTTGTATGTTCAAGGTAGGGACAGTGACCGATTGGACAAAACGTCATTACATAATTCGTTTTTGTTACGTTTTATTGCTTTTTTCAACAGGTAAGTGGGTATAATATTTTCAAAGCAATCATTTATGAAATATATACCATTTTTAATACTAAAAATATTACAATTATTTCATTACAAGCTTGGGACTTAAATTGTCCCTCTTTATGATGGCAGCCCTACTACTCTTCATATTAGGGGTGAATATGTACTTCCTGAGTGTAGTACTCAGGTATTTTGTCATTCTTGAATGGTAAATTTGTCACTGGGGTAATCACTATTCAGACACACAAGCATAAGCGCACACACGCACAAACCAAACATCCTCATCCTCTTCTCTCTATAACTATAAAAAAATTCATATCACAATGTTATATATTAGAAAACTGGTTTGAATATCACCACTTAGTAAGGCGGATTAATATGTTGAATTCTCATTGCATAAAACACTCATCTTTTGCTTTAAATTTTTCACTACTCACTTTTATTTTTCAGTCTGTCAACAAAACATAATGTTTATTAGAATTGCTTGGTTTGTAGTTTAGTTTGAATTGAATGAGAGTCATTTGATAATTAAAAGAGACCAATAGCTGTAGAGGAAAACGGAAGCAGAGTATGACAGTTTAAGAACTATAAGCTGGCATCCCTTTGGTGAGTTCTGGTCAGCTGTTTAATTAAAACTGTTTGTTTATAACCTCAAATTCTCATTTCACTATGGCAAGTCCTCTTGAAGTTTTGAATTAGTCAAACAACATGCAGTGATCCAGTTTTTTGCTTTCTGAAGGTGAAACCCTGGCTAAAATTTACTCTCATAAGACTAAACAATATGGAAAAAGCTCTACATACTGTGGAAATATTTATAAGTGAGTAGAACGGTTTAAAAAACAGCACACAGTGTCTGACGAGCACTGTTATGGGAGCCCAGATGAGTTTTCAGCTCTAACCAAAGAGTTGAGTTTGAAACTCGCATAGACCTCCCATTCATGACAACCAACAGATTATAGTTGAAGAATTACAAGTAAGTGTTCATAATATTATCAGCCAAAATCTAAAGTACCATAAAACAAGCACAAGATGGGGTCCAAGAAAGTTGACCAACCACCACGAAGAGACTAGATTTTGAGTGTGCACAGAGCTGAAACTATTCTGTGTGCACGATGGTGATACTTTTTTGGATAGAATTTGAACATGTGATGAAACATGGGTTCATCATTGATAGACGGAATCCAAAAGAAAAAGCATGGAGTGGAAGGATACGAATTCACCTGTCCATCTGGAAAAGATCAGAACCCATCAGCATTCATGATATTTTGGGATGCTGACACACTGGTTTTCCAATTTTTTAGAAGATCTACAGACAATAAACAGTACATACTACTCTAACATGCTTATCAATAAACTAAAGCCGGCAGTGATATGGAAAAGTCCTGAATTTCTGCATAAAGGCATCATTCTCCTTCATGATAGTGTCCGTCCACACACAGTTGAGTTAACATGCAAAACCATCAATAAATTGGCTTGGAAGACTCTACCCCACCATCCCTACAGTCCAGACTTGGCTCCATCTGATATACACTTGCTTGGTCCACTCAAGGAGGCGTTACAAAGAACAAAGTTTTATGACAATGATGAGGTCAAAGAAATTGTCCTAAAACTGCTCTGACATTAACATAAAGATTTCTTTGCAGTAGACATAAAAAAGCTTATTCAGAGATGGGACAAGTGTATTACTGTTGCTGGGTGATACATTGAAAAGTAAAAAATTTAGTAACTTTCATACTAATTACATAAACTGTTTTTCCTCTACAGCTATCTGTCTCTTTAATTAACTACTGAATGACCCTCGTACCTTAATTTGAGTTGTGTACTGTTTGTGGTTTCCAAAATAAAAGTGAAAATGTATTATTTTTTATAACATTGTTTTATTTATAGATAAAATAAATAACTGCTATTCCATTACGAAATAAAAAACATATTACCAGCTAACATTATAGTCAGTTTTTTAAATTACGCTTACTTCAATGCATTTCTATGGCATCATTCAACGAATTGCAACAGTGGCATTTGTTAGTGAAATATTTTAAGTCATACATTTTGTTTAGTTAAATAAATGTCCGTTTTTGTTCTTAAATTACATTTTATTCTCATCTAATTATTGTGCAAACCAAATTTTACTACATTGTAGGTTTTTCTGCTTTATATTATCACAAACTCACACACCTATAACTTGAACTGTTGTTAATAATAACAGGTGATTGTCAATTTATAACCATATTAATTCAATGGTAGTTACGAGTTATAAAACAAATATTTCTATATAGAAACAGTAATACTAAAACTATGGAATATCCATACATAATGACTGTCAATGTGTAATGTGTTATGTAGTATATTTTAAGTATTATCATTTAGTTTTGTTTTTGTATCGCTGCTAGTTACTGAAACAGTTGTTATGTTCAAAGTTTTTATTTAAAAGAAAACACCTTGAGGCTCCCTTTCGCTAGTGAAAGTGAGTTTTGGCTAAACTCGTCACTCTTAAAAATTGTAAATAGGTTTCATTTAGTAAACAACTAAACAGTATATAAATGGAACGAAATGTCCATTATATTGAAACGCTTATCAATCCCAGAGGGTTGTAGTACGACAGAGGGTCACAGTACGACAGATTGTCAGTGACAGGCTCGTTGAATAGTTGACTAGATGTAAACTGGGTAAAGTAGAGAATTAATTTATAATTGTATGTAAAGAAGTTGTTAAAGTGTTAATGAAGAGTCAGTATTATAAAGTAACAAAGAATAGAATCTCAGAAGAGTTAATGTAAAAGAAAATTAATTGTACTTATTGTGAAATAGAATAACTAGTAGCATTGCATTATATCAAGTAATTGTCTGATGTTAGAATAAATCATTCTTTTGGTATCTTTTGAATTTCTTAATTCTTAAACAGGCAACGTACTCCTATTAAAATTTGCTTAGCCACTCGAGCAAATAGTAAACTGTAATTACCTTCGTACAGTTTGGTAACAAACATGGTGTCAGGTGTGGGGTATGCCTGAAAGATACCCTAAAAGAAGATAGTGTACTTGTGTGGTGTGAGGTTCACCAAAAGAGACCTCGAAAATTCCAGACAGAAGGCCCAAGAAATAAGAAAGAAGTAAGGAGAAAATACGTAAGTACCCATTATATAGCTAGTGTGGAACACTTGATGAAATAGATTAACATAAAGTACTAAGTACAAGTTAAAACAATGTCTCTCGTGAAGCTAGATACCGCTCTACAGTTGATACATATATATGGTGATGAAAAGAATGTAGACTTGCAAGCATATATAGATGGTGTTAGTTTTGTTTTAAAAAATGTAAAGCCGGAAGAACATAATAATTATTTGCAGATCGCTAAAATCAGACTTAGGGGCGAAATAGGAGCCGCCGTACGCCGCTCAGATATAGAAATGTGGAATGAATTATAAGAATTTTTACGTAACAGAAACGACAAACAACAGAGCGAGTCATTTTTAGAAGATCAGTTAATTAGTATTAGACAAAAACCATACGAAAACATTCAGCACTTCGCGGATAGAATAAAGAAAATAGGACATAAATTAATCATAGCATTATGTAAAAACGGCATAGACAGTAAAATGGCCGAATTAAGTACTGAAAGGAGCATGCACAAAAGTTTTACGAAAGGTGTGTTAAAACCGTTCAGAAATATTTTACTGAATCAAAAAACGAATTCATTCAATGATGCAGTTAAAGATGCCTTAATCTTAGAACTAGAATTAGAGGAAGATAAGATCCTTGATAGACGTAAAAGAGTTGATTCCGTTAAGTGTTATAAATGCGGAAGAGTAGGACACAAAGACGTCGCTTGTAGAAGGGGTAAAGAAGTAAACACAGTAGATAGCAAATGCGTAACCTGTTACAATTGTGGCAAAATAGGTCATATCGCTCGAGACTGTCGTAGTGCAAAGCAAAATAAATCAGTCAATAATAATTATCAAAATACTAACCGCAGATTTGAAAATAAGACAGCGGGAAACGATTTATGCCTGCCTGCCGCAATGGTGGGTCGGAACCTATGAAGTCGGGGGATTACAAGGTAGCAACAAAGCATACCTAACTTTAGACATAGAAGAATGTGAAAACCGAAAGTGTCGAATGTTAGTGGACACAGGCTCAGACATAACAATTTTAAAAATAGCGAGTTTACATGATAATGTAGATGTATATAGTAATAAAAAACTAGAGCTTAATGGAATTAGTGGACGAATCATAACTTATGGGGAAGCAAATTGTCACGTTAGTATATGTGACACTATCATACAACACACAATTCACATAGTTCCGATGACATTTCAGTTACAAGCAGATGGCATAAAGGTATAGACCTTTTGAATAAATTAGGTGCCATGATAGACTGCGTACACAAAACGATTGAAATATTACCAATTACACATATGAACGAATTTAAACTCGATACACAACATTTAAATGCGGAAGAGAGGAGCGTACTCTTAAACATGTGTGCTAATTATACCGATGTATTTAGGAAACCAGGGCACTAATTATCACACACAAATACTGTAAAACACAAAATTCCAGTAGACCCAGGTCAAACACCCATTAACCAGAGCTCACCCATTGCCGAACATTACAGAAATATTAGATCACTTGGGGGGAATGCGATACTTTACCACTCTAGACTTCTCAGGTTTCCACCAGATTGAAATAAAAGAAACCGATACAAAAAAAACTGCTTTTAGTACTCCACAAGGACATTTTGAGTATGAACGAATGCCTTTTGGGCTAAAGAGTGCCCCAGCATCTCATGAACGAAGTTTTACAAGAACTAATCAGATCAATCACTTTTGTATATATAGAAGACATTGTTTGTTACGGGAAAAAACCTCGAAGAAAGTATACAGAATTTAGAGACTGTATTCCAGAGGCTGAGGGAACACAAATTGTTAGTTAACCCAGAAAAATGTTCACTACTGTGCGATAGCGTAACTTACTTAGGGCACGTAATAAGTAGAGAGGGTGTATCTCCAGACCCTTCAAAAATAGAAGCTGTTACAAAATTTCCGATTCCAAAAAACGTTAAGGATTTGAAAAGTTTCTTAGGTTTAGCTGGTTACTATAGGAAATTCATAAAGAACTTCGCTAAAATAGCAAGACCATTAAACTATCTGTTTAAAGATAATATTGAATTTAAGTGGGGACAAGAGCAAAACGAAGCTTTCAAAACTCCAAAAACTATACTAACTAGTAAACCTCTTTTGCAATACCCTAATTTTGAAAAAGAGTTCATCTTAACAACAGATGCATCGAAAGAAGCTGTAGGGGCCATTCTATCACAAGGACTGATAGGAAGCGATAAACCTATAGCGTATGCCAGTAGAACTTTAAATAAAGCAGAACAAAATTACTCAACAATCGAACAAGAACTATTGGCAATAGTATGGGCAACAAGACAATTCCGTCCTTACCTATGGGGCCGGCACTTCACCATAATCACAGATCATCGACTGCTAAAATGGTTAATCAGTCTGAAGGATCCAGGTAGCCGATTAACCAGATGGACAATAAAACTGAGTGAATACGACTTTGAAATAATACATAGACCAGGTAAAAGTAACCAAAATGCTGACACACTTAAGTCATGTAATAATAGCGAAAGTAGATATATCGCCACAAGAAATATTAGCCAAACAGCAATCGGAAGATGAGATAAAAGACATCAACAGAACTCTGAGTAAATATGAGAAGGATGATCAAGGATATATATATATATTACGTAGACAAAAGAAACCGTAGGAGGTTAGTAGTACCAAAAGACAACACAGAAAAAATAAGAAAGCGTATCAAGACACACCTTTCGGGGGGACATCAAGGCACTGACCGAACTACAGAGGTAATCAAGGAACGATATTATTGGAAAAATATGAGTCGCGATATAGAGAATTTTGTCCTCACATGTAAAAATTGTAACAAGAGAAAAACTCCAGCTAATGATAGAGCAGTAGCACCAATGCAGATAACGACGCCTGTAACCAAGTCATTTCAGAAGGTTGCGATGGATATAATGGGGCCAGGGGCGCAGCGAGGGGGGGTTAACCCCCCCCAGAGAGATTAAAAAATACATTTTTTTATGTTGAATGGGCTACATAATAAAGAAGTTTTAAAACAGTTTAAGAAGTTCTCATATCAAAATATGCTGACAGTGGACTGAGGGGTGTTAATCGTCAATTCCATGACCGTAAACTGCGACTCTCTGCAAGTCCACTCGGTGAGTGTTTGCTGCCATTACCATGGCAGGCAACACCGCTATGTGTAGAATGATGCGCGTTTTACTCGCCGTTCACTCGCAGTGGTTCAACTGCTTAACGTATAGAATGCGCAATTTTTAATCAGTTTGTAGTAGGCAAACCGCAGCGGTACACCCGCTCGTGTAGAATAAGCCTTTCTTGTTTTTAATTGGAGGGAAAATACGCGACTTGTCGGGAATGTCCGGAAGCTATCGTCTGACTTCAGCCGTGAGGTGCGCGAAAGTGGTGGGGTTTGGGGGGATTGGGTCAGTCTATAAACATTTGTATTACTCGCTCGTTGCTACTTCTGGCAGTTTCTCATCTTCTCGGGGGTGAAGAGAATAAGTTTTTCTTTTTGTTTCATAGTTTGTTCCTGCACTCTTTATTGATGGATATTCGGAGGTTCTTCAGCCAGCATTCTGATGCATCAACAACAAGTTTAACTCCAGGTAATTTTGATTGTTCATGACATTTATACAGTTTAACTAACTAAAACAGTGAGCACTGTCATATTGTCAAATACTTATTTATTTCACAGATTATTGTATTATAATCCTACTTGGTAAACGCAATATGCACAAGAGTTTGATTTTTGCAATGTAGCACACTTAAACTGACTACCACTCAGTCAAAGCATTGAAATATAATTTTTGCAACGTTCAGTGAGTTTGAGGTTATGATTTATCATTGAGCAGTAACCGAAAAATCGTGTCAGACAGTGCTGCCACCTCATTAAAAAAGTTTCCCTAATATTGATAGAAATATTACGTAGTCTATATTTTGTTCTAGTCTCCTGGACTGGTTATATATAACAAATCTGTAGATGGGGTAATTTCTTTCCATACATTGAAAATGTAAGCGAAACCCCACTTTTACAGTACAAACAATAGAGACTGAAAGTTTTTAATTCCATGTGAACGAAAACAATCATAACTTTGTAAAAACAAACTTGGCGTAAAATATATAGTTTTTACTCCTCTTTCATTTGTAATTCGTGGTCCACCAACATACGAGCACAATAATTCCACTTTATAATATTACTATAGACCAGCATGTGAACGAAGTCGAGAGCAACGAATGGCTAGTTGTTCTATGATAACACTGAAATCGGTCAAATCCAAGTCAAACATTGTTAAACTATTAAATGTGTAATGAACATTTTAAGTTTTGGAGTTTTTTTCTAGATGGTGATGAAGACAAAAGAAGAGAAGGATTTAGTTCGACCACGTCGATAAGCAAGAAACCAAGGCTCAAGGAAGACGAATCTTCATCAGCTTTGCTGCAACCCAACTCTTCAACAGTGTTTGATTCTGATATTGGCCTATACATTGGACAAAAGGTACGAACAACATTTGTGAACAAGAATTCAGTAAAGTTGACGTAGTTGAGAAAAGTCAATCAATTCAATATGTATACTTTTTTAAATATCTGAAGAAGGATTCAAGTTTTCATCTTTCCTTTTTTCATCCCCTTTCGTCCCCCAATTTTTTTTATTGAGAAGTCCAGTATACCTAATTGTTTCTTAAAATTTGATTGTTTTCTCGTCACTATTGTAAGATAAAAAGATTTTTCTTTTTACAGTATCTACTTAACTTTTCTGTTATGTTCCAGATTGATGACACCATTAGGAAGAAGCTTCTTCTGAGCCCTTGGAAACCTGACTTCAGCTTTATTTTTCCGTCATCTGGTCCAAGAAACTTGAAGTTTGTTCTAAGATGGCTTGGTGAGTGGGATTGGCTTGTGTATTCACCATCACAAGACAGAGCATTTTGTAAGTTTTGTTTTTTGTTCTGCACTACAGTTGGGAAGCAAAGTTCGTGTCCTGGAAAATTAGTTATGTATCCATTAAAAAAATGGAAAGATGCCAGGGAAGTTTTCCGAGAACATGAAGAGGCAAAATACCATGCTGATTCTCTTCAAAAGGCAGGTATGTTTATGGCCACACACTCGGAAGGGGTTCCACGCATTGACAAGGCTTTAGATAGAGGGCATGTGGTTCAAGTCAAGAAAAACAGAGAACTATTGAAGCCGATTATATCTACAGCAATTTTCCTTGCCAGAAGAGGTTTAGCGTTCCGTGGACATAGGAACTCTGGAACTCTTTCAATGAACGAACCTACTAAAAATGCAGAGGGAAACTTCAGGTCTTTATTAAGTTTCCGGATTGAATCTGGCGATACTGTTTTGAAGGAACACTTGGAAAAAGCAGGGGCAAATGCAACTTACATAAGTTGGCAAATTCAGAACGAGATCATCTCGCCACTCAACAACATTATCTTGAAAAAACTCGTTGAGAAAGTGAAAGATTCTCAGTGGTTTTCAGTTCTTGTCGATGAAACGACAGATGTGGGTACTGTTGCCCAAATGACTTTCTGTGTTAGATTTGTTGAAAATGGAAAAGTCCATGAAGAATTCTTGCAGTTCATTCCTATCACTGATATGACTGGAAAGGGACTAACTGATGTAATATGCAAAACTATAAATGATCTGAATCTTCAACCAGAGTTCATAGTTGGTCAAGGATATGATGGCGCAGGGGCGATGAGTGGACATATGAAGGGAGTTCAAGCACTTATACAGGAAAAGTATCCAAAAGCCATATATGTGCAATGCAGCTCACACTGCTTAAATCTCTGCATTTCTGAAGGATGCTCTGTTCAGGGAGTGCGAAATTGTATGGGCACAATTGAGAGTGCTTACAATTTTTTCAACACCCCAAAGAGGCAAGCAGTTCTAACAACACAAATTGAAATGATGGAAAATGACAACAGAAGGAAAGAAAAGATGAAGAGAATGTACCCCACTCGTTGGATCGAATGCCACGACTCTGTGCAATCTTTTGTAGAGTTACTTCACCCTATGCTGTCAGCTTTAGACGAAATCAAAACCTGGACTGACAAGAAAGATGCCACTGAAGCTCAGCTTCTTCAAAGTGCAATTGAAAAATGTTGACTTTCTGATGAGCCTCTTTGTAATTGAGTACGTATTTTCACTGACTTTACCATTAAGCTTGTACTTGCAGAGAGAAAATCTTGACCTTTCAGATGCCATAAAGTCTGCTATAACTGTAAAAAAGAAGTTAGAAGAGGCTCGAAATGAGGCAGGTGACACATTTTCACCTATTTTCAAGAAATCTAGTGACCTGTGTGAAGATTTGGAGGTCCCTGTTTCGAGACCAAGGACGATAGGGCGGCAGACAATGAGACACAATGTTCCGGCCGACTCAGTTGAGGAATACTTCAGAAGATCACTATTTATCCCTTTCCTCGAAAATACTATCCAGGCTTTTGACCAAAAGTTTGAATCTCACCAGAACATACTAACACCTTTCCAGTGTTTGATACAAACCAGCCTAGAAGAAAGTAATTAGGCCCATCAAAACACTTCTAGCATTACCAAACTAGCGGAGTTTTACGAACTTGAAATTTCAGGTGAGATTATTCTGAGGCAAGAGATTTTGAAAGAAAAAAAGCCGAAAAATGCAATAGAGGCTTTACAGCATTGCAACGCTGACCTCCTGCCCGTGGTAAATTCTTTACTTTCTATTTTGGCAACAATCCCAGTCACTACTTGTACACCTGAAAGGTCATTTTCTTCATTGAAGTTGCTGAAGACCTATTTGAGGAACAGAACTTCCGAAGAGCGCCTAAATGGACTAACTATGGCGTATATACACGAGAGAATCTGTGTAACTGAGGATGAAGTACTTGACGAACTTTCTCGAAAGTCACGAAGACTCAATATTTCTTTGTAACGATGAATAAACAAATTTAAAATTTACTTTTGGAAAACTTTTCTATTTGTTGCCAACCTACAACCCTGTGTACCTTAATACTACCCTTTCCCTATTTATCACAGTTATAAATTATGTACATGCTTAATTTAAGTTTTCTCAATATGACATAAGGTCCACAAAATACATCAGATGTGCGCAAGACATATATTAGGCCCTGGTAGACCGCATCTGCCCACCCTAAAAATAGTAGGGACAAATTTCACCAATGAGATATTCCGAGAGATATGCAAACTTTTAATACAGAAAAACTACAGACTACTGCATACCACCCGCAGACAAACGGTATAGTTGAGCGAAGCCACCAAACAATAATGACGGGTCTGAGTCAATTCATTAGTAATGACCAAAAGGATTGGGACGTGTGGTTACCGTATGTCATGATGACGTACAGATGCACTCCACATAGTATGACGAAATACTCTCCGTATTATTTGCTGCACAAGAGAGATGCGATTACCTACTAACTGGATGAGAGAAGAAGTTCAACGGGATTTAAGTGAAGACGACTTAGTCCAAGAAATCAAATGAAGAATGCAGATAGCTAATCAACGAGTGATAGATGCATCTCAATGCAGAAAAGAGAACAGCAAGATGCATATGATATAAAGGCTAGGGAGAAAAGATTGTTGGTGACAAAGTTCTATTACACCAACCATTAGATGAGGCCGAAGCAAGAAACTGTCTAAACCGTGGATAGGACCTTATACCATTATTGAAATAAATAATAGTGTAAATGATACTATAAAGCATGGTAAATGTATGCAAAAGGTACATGTAAACGGAATTAAACCTTTCAGAGAAAGAAAGTAAAATTTCAATGTCTCGTTCCAGATAATGATGATATTCACCTTCGTGATGATACTACCATCTGGAGCGCAAGGTCGACGGTATGACGTACAACTCCTCAAGGATAAACCAGGATTATACTTTGCCGAGCAGTACCAGTTTTTACTCACCTCAGAGCACTGGGTTATCGCTATAGACACTGACCTACGGGAACTCGAGGCTAAACTCAGCCAGATTGATTTAATATGGGAGGAAACCAGTTCTGCGCAACGCCAATGACTTAACGATTTGGGCTGGACCATACTTTGAAAAATCATGGAACGCTATCAAACGGACAACTAAGAGGGTCAAACAGTTATACGATATTGTTGGAGCTAGCGACATGATCACACGGTCTAAACGGGGAATCTTTAATACAGTTGGATTTGGGTTAAAAACGTTATTCGGGACTATGGATAGCGACGATGCCGAATACTTTAACGAAAAAATAAACACGCTTGACAGTAAGCAACATCGCGTATACCAGCTAGAGAAAGACCAATTAACAGTAGTTAAGAATACGTTAACTGCTATCAATCATACGATGCGCGACTTCAAAAATAACCAAGATGTTATACTAAGAACAGAGGACTACCTTAAGGAATTGCAAGACCTAAATAGAGAAGGACTCAAGAAAATAGATGATGTCATGTTAAAACGATCCAGGGCTATGGATGCTCTGAAATTCATTGGAATTGCGTGTAACGATATAGACAAGGAAGTAACTAGATTTTATCTAGGGATTGATGCTATGAGGCAAGGGAAACTAAGTACAATGTTAATATCACCTTAAACTCTTAGTACTTATTTATTTACTATAAGCATTAAGCTAAGAACTGGTTCCACACTACCTATAGTGGTTACTCCTCAAACAATACACTCATATTATGAAATTACCGAAGCTATGGCTTGGCTTGTAGATGACCATATCATCCGAACTTTCCTAAGAATTCCTCTTAAAAATGTTGACCGAACTTATAACTTGTATGAAGTATTACCTATACCTAATCCTACCCCAAAAGCGAAAGAAAATTTCCTTTACACCTTCATTAATCCGGGAATGGATTTCCTTGCCATATCCATAAGTGAACAGCACTTCATTCCTATGACTCAGAGACAGGTAGATGACTGCAAGGGCAGCAGCATGAAAATCTGCAATAAACCGACCAGTGTTAATCACCTAAGTTCCGGACTTGAGACTTGTGAAATCGCCTTCTATAAGGGAGTAACGCCGCCACTAAGCAGATGCGACACGAGGATAACATACGTCGGAACGTCCATGTGGATGGAGATTCCAGGTACATCAGAATGGATGTTTGTAATTCCAAAAGAAGAAAGTCTCACTGTCACCTGCCTTGGACCCGACAGACATCCAGAGCATGATGGCACAGAATGGATACAAGGAACTGGAATACTGACGTTACCAGCTAAATGCCAGATGGCCGTTCACCATTTACAGTAGAGTAGCCTATAGATCAGTTGAGAAACTTAATGTAAGTGATGTAATAAAAATACCTACCGCTAAAGCTCACAAAGTTAAATATTAATAATAAAATGTATAATATAATCTCTAAAAAGATGGCTAATGATAATAATCACTTGAGATACATAACTAATAGCTTTCAAGATTTAAAAGCAGCCAGTATAAAATTAAACATGTTGGATGACATAATGAAGCAATATGAACATGATAATTACATTCCTGAACCAAGACACTGTGTATCAATTACTGTTCTAATTATTCTTATAGGGTTAGCTTCGTATTTTAGAGTAGACAAATTGTGTTCTAACAAGAAAAGGAGAGAGTTCAAACTACTTCCTATTACTTTTAAAAAGAATAAGACTGAGCCTACAGTAGATTTAGAAGCTGACGAATTAGACGATATGCCTTTAGAAGATAGGATAAAAATGAATAGAAGAAAATAAAACAAGGAGCAATAAGTCCTTATAGACTCATTGTCCTTGACTTAAGGGGGAGCTGTTGTATATTTTAAATATTATCATTTAGTTTTGTTTTTGTATCGCTGCTAGTTACCGAAATAGTTATGTTCAAAGTTTTTATTTAAAAGAAAACACCTTGAGGCTCCTTTTCGCTAGTGAAAGTGAGTTTTGGCTAAACTCGTCACTCTTAAAAATTGTAAATAGGTTTCATTTAGTAAACAACTAAACAGTATATAAATGGAACGAAATGTCCAAACGCTTATCAATCCCAGAGGGTTGCAGTACGACAGAGGGTCACAGTACGACAGATTGTCAGTGACAGGCTCGTTGAATAGTTGACTAGATGTAAACTAGGTAAAGGAGAGAATTAATTTATAATTGTATGTAAAGAAGTTGTTAAAGTGTTAATGAAGAGTCAGTATTATAAAGTAACAAAGAATAGAATCTCAGAAGAGTTAATGTAAAAGAAAATTAATTGTACTTATTGTGAAATAGAATAACTAGTAGCATTGCATTATATCAAGTAATTTTGTCTGATGTTAGAATAAATCATACTATTGGTATCTTTTGAATTTCTTAATTCTTAATTGGGCAACGTACTCCTATTAAAATTTGCTTAGCCACTCGATCAAATAGTAAACTGTAATTACCTTCATACAGTTTGGTAACAGTTAGCTTAACAATCTGTCCCAACTTCCTTATTTTGCCTAACGCCCTATAAGGTGTCAGATTTACGGCAATTTTGACTGTTTATCCACTTCCTCTATTCTACAATTTCTCTTAATTCTGAAGTAAGTTTTGTTACTTTTACAAACTTTGAACATTGTTTAGACAACAGACCACACCTTAAACTCCCCCAAAATTTGTATACCATGGACAGTTATATTTTTTTGGTTGCATAATATTACCTCAAATAAAGTGCACAAACCATAAACAACTTATTTTTGTGAAAAAATATGTATTACGAGTTACAGACTTGTAGGAGCAAATATATTTTCAACTTACCTTGCTTTTTACTCCACAGGTACATTATCTATATGAAACTTTATGAGTCACTATTATGCATTCTTTGCTAGTGTTTATTGAATGAATCTTTTTCGCTATAGCCACATTCAGTAGTGTTGGATAGTTTTCAATACATATTAATAAATGATCTGAACGATTCGCACTCGTGAAGTATGCAAACTATACACTGATCAAAATATTCTCTCAAAACTGCACTTATGCTCGCAAATTATACACACAACCAACTGATTTGTTTGCAATAGATATTAAAAAGGCAGTTAAGAAATTTAGGTAGCAAGATAATGTAAATATCAAAATCAGATTAGTATACACAGGCATCAGACAATTTAAACTAACTGAATTATGCTAAAACAATTATATACAAAGACATGAAATACACTTACATGGGCCAGAAACACATGAATGAATTGCACAAACAGGAAAATTTTTTATGAATATATTCTGATAATCAATCGTATGATGCAACTGTAATTATAATGGTGTTGATATTGTCAATTATGATTTAAACCAAGTTCACACATGCACGCACACACGCACACGCACACACACACACGGATTATAATTACTGTAGGTTTTCACATGTGCATGTGTGTGTGTGTGCATTTAATAAATGAAAATTATCAATTTTGATTTAATAATTAAAATAAAAGCAAACTGATATTTCACTGACATAGTAAGCCTCTGATATCAAGACAGTTTATTTTTATACCTGTTTTCTTATGATGATGTTAGTTTGGTCACTGTTCTATTCTGTAATGTTTCATGGTTAATCACAACTTAATCATTTTGTGTAGCATGGCCTCATTCAGGTTAAACATTGTTGTAATTATTTCACAGACAAGAGCCTGTGAAATGTATGTTAAACAAAATAATTTTATAGTTCCACACAAAATTAATCATAACTATGGTATAACTATAAGAAACTGAATGAATGAAACTGATACTAAAAATTTTGTTACTCTATAATATGTATAGGTGGAAATCACAGCTACAATCTCTAGTGAGCTGAGAATAGGCCATCATTAACCAGAGAGGCAAGCAAATTCTTGTTATGGCAAAGGCAGACGCAATTGTGAAGAAGTGGATATTACAGATCTGTAGCAAATAATGAGAACCAGCTGTCAAGTTCTGTTTAAACATACGCACACACACACACACACACACAGTCTTCGGAGAGGAATGTCTAAAAAGCTGGTAGACTTATGCAATTATTTGAGGTTCTGAAAAAAGGTGAACAGAAATGGAAAAATAAGATTTATTATAAACAAACGTTATGCATCACACAACTGAAGCATATTTTAGAAACAATAGTACAAATAACTTTAAAAATAAATAAATACACAAAGATGAAAGCCACCCCAGTTATCTACTCCAAATAATGAAAATGAAGTAGAAGAGATATTCATTTATTTATTCATAACAATACAGCATGAAGTAAAAAAGCATACAATGTTCATGGAAGACTTTAATGTAAAAGCAGCAAAGACAAAAAATTGTGAAAAATATAGAAGAAAGATTATGTAGGAGAGTTACATCAGCCTAATTACGTCAACAGGCTCCAGCTACAGAAATTGTTTCTTCAGTCTATGTACCAGGAAAATGTAAATAATAATACATTGTTAATAGCATTCAAGTCATAAACTTTAAAGAACTTTTAAAGACAAAAATTGTGTAAATACAAACTAGAGAAAGAATTAATTTTAATTAGTTTTATGTTTGGTCAACAGACTAATCTATACCTAAATTAAATCATAAGAAAACAATTATAATTTTTACCACTGTTAAATTAATTTTTACACGTGCATGTGCACGTGCGCGCGCGCGTGCACACACACACACAACATACAACTCACAGGGGCAACACTGAGATCACAGAAACTAATCTAACATCCGGTTTTGATATATCTAGTTTCTAGTGACTTTTTTATATATCATACAAAATACCAATGGATTAAATGGGCTGTTTTTATATTATAGTTAACTGCATGGAAGTAGTACCGTCAAGGTCACTCACTTTCACTGCTTCTCCCTGTCACCTCCACGCCCCTCGCCCAGCGTTGTTGCCGGCTAGTACAGTGTGCAGCGTTTTAGCAGTGTTACGAAAACAAATTTCATACATCCACCTTATATTCCTCGTTTCAAATTTATTTATGCGTATCGCGTAAATGAATTTGTTTTATCAGGAATAATTAGTTGTGGGTAACACTACTCAGTTAAATTCTGAGCGCCAGTATTTGAGCTATAAAAATTTGTGTGAGTCGGCAACATATTTTTTGTTGTCGTGTAAATATCTACAGAATTTCTATCTTTGCGTTTCTTCTCTTTCTTTGGCTTTTTTTGTTACGATTTGCAGTTCTCTGAAACTACTATTTATACTGCGCTGGTTTTTCTTATGTTAGAATCTAAAGCTTTTAGCAATACACGCCCTAACTTTACGAAGTAGCATTAGATCAGTTATTTTGTGATTTCCGAACAGTGAACTAACTTATTTAAAGTTTTACTGTTTTCTTCATGGACGGTTATCCTACAGGCTGACAGTTGTCTGAGAACGCTGACCTTGCCTGCTGTTGTCGCTTTAATTTTTTCATACTCACGGTCTTTTCCCTTTTGTAAATGAATCTGTTTTGTTCTCTGCACGGTCGTTCCTAAGCCATATGGTTCGGAAGTTCTGTTAGGTATATGTACACATTTGGTATGCAAATTGCGTATACCCTGTTGGCATGTCTTTTCGGTAAATATTGCTGTCTGACACTTTTATGAATGCCTTTGTCATTTTACACTCCCCTCAAAAATGTGTATGTTTACTGGCCGCGCTACTACCTTTCTTCCGTTGCACAAAGATAAATAGGACTGAGCAATTTCTGTAAACAAAATTGTCGCTGTTGTGGCAAAAGCCAATCCCATTTCAGTTACAGTACCCCATTCCAAGTAGGTTGGGTGAACGAGGTGAGGAAGAGACGAATTAGCAACAAACATCCAAAATATTTATCGTCCTTAGTATTGTTGACAGACATTTTGTGCGTTTCATGTGAACGGTTGACGTCTTTATTGTAGACAGTGTGTGTATTAGTTTATTTCAATAATTTGTATTTATTATGAGTGATATTGAGGAACAGTATCCTACATTTAGTTCGGGTACAAGCAACGGTGGTGTAAGTGCGGGCCGAGAGGACATTAGAAAACAAAGTAAAGTCATCATAGCAAACGTTTACAAGTTTTTTAAAAATCTTGCATATAATGAAGAAGCCAGGAGGAACATAAACTTTGCACAAGTTCGAAAATTGACAGCGGAAGCTTGTGGCATTTCTGAACAGTCGGTGCAACGTATTAGCAATACCGTTGCTTCAGCAGATGATCAAGGCGTGAGTGTTGTGTTCAGTTCTCCAAGGAAAGGGTATAAACGGGAACACAAAAACACTGAACTGGATGATTAATAAACAAATAGTCCGCAGGACCGTACTAGAATATTACGACCGAGGGGAATACCCCACTGCAAGCAAAATTCGAGCTGATCTCTGTCAGAAAATCAATTATTCTGGTTCAGAAGCCTCTGTACTTCGCCTTCTGAAAGTGCCTGGTTTTAAATTTAAGAAGTGCAACGATGGACGAAAATTTTTAATGGAGCGCAGAGACATTGCTGCCTTGAGAGCGAAGTTTTTGAGAACCATGCATATACATCGTACGGAGGACAACAGGCCTATAATTTATTTGGATGAAACCTGGATATCACAGAATCATACGAATAAATACATCTGGCAAGACTCCAGAGAGAACGGTGGGCTGAAAGTACCTACTGGTAGAGGTGGCCGGTTGATTATTGCACATGCTGGATCCGCAAGTACAGGTTTCATAGCAGGTGCCAAACTTGTCTTTCGTGGCAGTAAGCATTCAGCTGCATCTGACTACCACACAGAAATGAATGCTGAAGTTTTTAAGACCTGGTTTGTTGGTATGTTGCACTCCTTGGAAGAAGGCTCTGTCATCGTGATGGATAATGCCAGCTATCATTCTGTACAAATAGATAAACCACCATGTTCAAACTGGCATAAAGCGGATATCATGGAGTGGCTGCGTAAGAAGAGAATTTCATTTTCCACAGCTGAAACCAGGGATTAACTTCTTTCTAAAGAAGAGATCCGAACGGCCAAGAAGACGTACGAATTGGATCAACTGGCAAATGAAATGGGACATACAGTAGTGCGCCTGCCACCATATCATTGTCAGTATAATCCGATCGAGCTGATGTGGGCCCAAGTTAAACGGTATGTTGCAAACAAGAATAGGACTTTCAGATTGGCCGATTTTGAACAACTTGCACATGAAGCTTTGGACAGGATAACCCAGGAAGACTGGGAGAAGTGCGTAAGACATACGGAGGCACTACAAGAAGCCAATTACTCAAAGCAGTGCACGAGAGACACCACAGTGGAGCCCTTCATCATAAACTTACGTGTGAGTCGTGACAGCGAACCTGAGTCCAGTGAATCCGAAGACGAATTACTGCAGGAGTGTTAAAGTGTATATAGGTGGTAAACGTGTCTATAGCGAAGCGTAGTATTTTCTATTTTTATTGAAACATAAAAAACCGTGTGTGCGTGTTTTCTTCAGGAGTGTTATGAATGTGGTCTGTGCTATCACTCTGCAAAGTGATAATTGTGTGACTAACCCTATTTAAGGTGAGTTTTTCAACATACTGCTTATTTATAATAGTCATAAGGAATTCTATAGTTCATAAAATAAGGAAAATTTTAATTATAAAATTAGTACGGACAATGCATAAAATATAGAATTATAAATTTAAATTCTATATTTAAAAATTTATAATATATTAATATATAAATAAGGAATTTTAAATTTATTTCATGAGGCATTTGTATTTGTTGTTTATAAAATTATCCTTATTTTCTTAAGAAATCCAATTCGTTTCACGTTTATACATACCATTATTTTTATGCTACTTATGCATGTAACGTCTTATAGTATAGTTCTAATTTTTTTACGTAATTATTAATAAGCAGCGCAGGAAATAAAAATAGAATATTTTTCTGAGTCACGAATAGTGCGGTGTCTCTTCAATAATTAAATGGGGCAAGCTTAAGACACAGGGTGCATATAAAAATTCGTTCAAACAAACTATAGCTGACGCGTCGCATTGAATGTTATGTATAAGATACGGAAATTAATTGTTACTTAATTATTAACAATATATTAATTGTGATGTAATTATTATTAAGAATTATTGACAATGTAACAATGTACTCTAATGCATGTATTAGAAACTTTCTCACTTCGTTATATTCTGTACATTAAGTAGGCTTACTTACTAGTGTAGCATTTTTCGGAAGAAAGGGAAACTGTTGCTTAGTGGCAACGCTGTAAGTAAGCGGTGTGACCTTGACGATACTACTTCCATGCAGTTAACTATAGTTTGCTTCTCTCCTAGATGTTATATATTATACTAAGACAATATTTTCTTATAAAAAGAGTTAGTGTTAAAACCAATCTAAGGGCTAATTTCATAATTTTTTAAATAGTAAATAGGTGAAGTCAGATTTTTGAATTTGTCATTTCTGTGTACTATATAAGTTTTTGACTGGATATTAATAAATATTAATGCGAGTGACAGAAAAAAATTTATTACAACTGATTAAATCGTCTACTCCAAGTATGTGGCCCTGAAACCATTGCTATCCCTATAATATTGTTGACAATTAGTCATTAGCCTACATTCCATTTAATATTGTTATGACAATCAGTGTTTACAAGATGATGATAGTTCCTGCTGAATTTATTATTAATAAATAAAAACTATGGAACAAATGAGAAAAGTAGAGTTATTTTTCTATTTTGTGTGCATGCCATCAATCATGACCATAATATAATTGCAACAAGAATACAACAAACTAGGCAATACTTATTGTAAGTGAACATAAACTTTTACAGCTAGTGTTGAAATTCTCACAAATTTCAGGGTTGTTAGCATGTGGTCCAGATTGTCTATAGATATATATTTGCAGACATTTCGTCTGTACCCATAACGGACATACGCAGATCACCCATGAACGAATAAGGACAGTCCTGTCCTCAACTTGGTGGTCTTTGATTGGTTGCTGAGAGAGGCAATTAAAATACATAAGAAATGCAACTGTAGCATAATTACGAAAGAGGAGTTTTTAGTGCTCAATAAATACTGGGTAGTGGCATTGAAACATAGTAAGATAGCCGAGCCAATTAAAAAAGGCGAATGATGTGACTGGCCAAATAATGACCAACTGTTATCTTAACAAAATGTATAAATAGAACCGCCTCAACAAGACAGAACCGTCTTTGTTCGTATTTGTTTTTGGGTGTTTGTGATCTGTGTTACCGGACCCACTTAAGACGTGGACCAGTACCGTATATAGACAATCTGGACCATAGCCTAACAGCCCAAAAAATTGTGACATTTTTATTGTACTTATTTGCCTTTTTTACTTTGTGTTTTTTTAATTATAATTGACAATATCGACACCAGTTATGATTAGTCACTTCATGATTTCGATTATCAAAACATATGCATACAACATTTTCTAGCATTGCACAATTCATGTACTGCTGGCCAGTAAAGTCTAAGTCTATTTCCATGTCTCTGAGTATAATCATTTTAGTTTAATTTAAATTCTGTGATATGCCTACATAACACTAAACTGCTTATCTTTTGTTGCTTACATTACCTCACTGTCTAAATCTATCTGTCCACAACTACTGCAAATGAATACCATCACTTGTTCTGCGCATGACTAGTGAGAATTAAGTGCAACTTGTGAGAGAATATTTTGACCGCTGTAGATTTTGCCAACTTCAGGAAGTATGAATTACTCAGATCATTTACTTCCATTTGCCCCTATTACTATGCAACCCATACTACATACTTATCCATACAAATAAATTGTTACGTACTTAAGGTTTCCTCACTTTATCTACGTCAATATTATGCAATCAAAAAAGTATATTTACAATGATACACAAATTTTGAGGTAATTTACATTGCAGTCCATTATATAAACAATCTGTATTTATATATTCTATCATATTCATATCCCTATCCTTTGTGGCCATCATCTCTTTGACCTCCCACTCTTTTGTTTTCTATATCATACCATTTATGTACCTACATAAAATATCAGCTTACCACTGCTGGCAAGCATCACACTATGTCACTGCTGCTAATATTAATTTGCTGAAGGCAGTACTCCTAGCAGCATTTTGTATGCTACTAAGTATGTAGTGGAAAGAATGTGTATAACATGTACCTGACATAAGTACGTTTTAGACATTTTAAAGAAAGGAGCTTGTTTATAATCTACGCAATGGTCCTTTAAACAAAATAATGACACCTTACTCGGAATACAAATGTTGGTATACCCAAATGTTTGAGTGTACACCTCTTAACGAAAATTTCCTAAGTACAGTGTATATATATATATATATATATATTTCAATCACTTTCTGCTACAGTCCGTTTCTTGATGTATATAATACTATAATATTTATGACTAAATTTACCTCAAGATATACTTTAAAGTATATCTTGAGGTAAATTTAGTCATAAATATTATAGTAATATATATATATATATAAGGTACAACTTGTAGTTAATAACCCAATAATTTCTTCTTTATGCACGATTAATTACTGTGATCATAACTTATTCTCTTTATGATATTACTCATTTAAAATTTTCTGACTTCTGTTTATTACTGCTGTATGTTTTGTATATGAAGATATTCTCAATTTGAAAATATAATTAAAATAAATATTTTACTGTCGAGTTAACACCAACTAACACAATAATATTTTCAATTATTGTACGATCGGGCATGTTAACTAGATAACTAACTAACTAAAAAGCTTACAGCACGAAACTCACTGACAGTAAACACCTAACCTCTTACATATACAGACTACATTAAACTCACTTTCCGTTTCATTTCGTTACGTCAATAAACACATTACAATAGAACAATCCTTAAAAGCAAATGTCATTAATTTCATAAACCAAGTCACACAGTACAAACTTTAGGCATATTTAAATTTCACAAGTAACGTTAGTAAAAATAATCCAGTAAGTCGCCATTTTGTAGTAACTAGTAAGTTATTGTAATTTCCGCCTGCTTTCAATGCTAGAAAGATACAAATTGCCCTAAATGTATAGGTATACATTTACCTATACGGGCAATTAACGATAATACAGAATATTTTAGTTTTGATTATAAAAAAAAAATGTAACTCCCTAATTTCAAAGCTTATTTAAAAATTTTTAAGATAAAATTCAATTCTTGCCTTTTTAGTAGAAACAAACTTATTTCGATTATTCCAGAATTTTTAAGTAAATAAGAAAAGAACAAACCGTTTGAATTATGTTGATTTCTTTGAAATTTTAAATATATAAGAGGAACTAAAACCTGTATGAAGAAACCTTACTCCCTTGTTACTATTATTTAAATGGCAGTAATTCTACGAAATCATAATCCTGTGCAGCATTTAGTGTGGCATGGCCATGGCTGGAATTAAAACTGAAGAACCTGAGGTAAATGTAGTAACTTTTTTAAGTTTGGCATCGTTGATTTTAGTAGCTGTTGCGTCGGAAAAGTAATAATAATTTCGCGATGTTATGGTTGTGTGTGAATTTTCTTGTATTTGGAAAATAGTATCCTGCTCACTTATAGCTGACATCTGGTTCACCCAGAGTAATATAATTTTTATGAAGTGAATTATATAGGCTCAAATTAAAATTGTTAATTAAATATTAATTTTATGTAAAGTAAATTTTATATGAGTTTTGTGTTGTCTAATATAAGCCGTCAAGAGTATACCGTATTTTTAAGTTCCGAAAATTTGTTAACGAACAGATTAAAAACATTTCAAGAATTTCTGCGATTTATAATTATAGCATGTGTTCACTGTAAACGTATAGACGAAAATGTAATCATGCAGTAAACCATTTTAGGTGTTCTAGATCATACTTTATCGTAAAGATAGAAACATAACATGGTGAGTTGCTAAATGATACTTTTCGTCCATAAGCAAACTACTATCGGCACTCAGGTGACACCCCATGTTTTGTTTTTAAGATATTATTGTATATGTCAATCAAATTATATAAGTGTATGTATGTACACACACACACACACACACACAGAAACAAGCTTGTTCAATGAACTAATTTAGGATAACATGAACCAAATAGAAAGAAGATTTAGTGTTGTGGTTGATATACAAAATAACCTTTACAATCGGATTTGTAAGAAACCCAATTACTTCGTAAATATGAAACTAATACCAAAATTTTGTTTGGTTCCATTCTATTTATGGACAGAGAATTCATTCCTGTAATAAAAAGGGTCAAAATTCTGATTTGCAAGCGTTTTGCCTTTAATTTTACCCAAGTTAAAAATAGTACATGTACTTATAAAATAGTAAAGTAACAAAAAGGATGAAATGCATGTAGTAAGAATATAAATAGTAAAAATTAATATTAATAATCATTAGAGTTACCGTGTCAGTGTTCCAATTAGAGGAAACAATTTCTTTATTATAGGTAGACCACGCACATAAGAACCTTCGGTCAGAAAGCTTCGCGCATCTTCCCCTCTGTCCGTTCAAACACTCACTCTCCCACCACCTGACTGACATTTGTAGACTCACTTGCTCACTATATCGCGTATTCAGTCACACACTGCTGTGGAGGGGTACCCCTCCACTGTACAGTGTTATGCGCCAAGCTCAGAACACTTGATTCCACGCAGGCTCTTATGTCTGTGGTTTTGCTATAGTACACTATCTGTTTATAGATGGGTAATTGCTGTAAATAAGTAGTGAATTCTGTATTTTATACACACAGTACTTTTGCTTTAGTAAGTGTTCAATTGTTTGGCCAGTTATCCAATGAAGTGATGTTTCATATTTTCAAACCTAGGCAAGTCACTTGGCATTCCTCCACAGCTATTCAGTACAGAGTATTGGCATGTATATCAAATTTACAGACCTGATATTAGATTTTGAACAGTGAGATTGAGGTGCTCAGTGCATAAAAATCTCAGGTAATTATCGACTTTCTGGGCCGCGCTGGTATTGGAGTGACATTTTTTTCTATTCTTCTGTTATATAAACACGCAAAAAATAATTTTAAACGGCGGTCAATCCTATTTACAGAGGATTAAAAAATAAAATAATTACTCCCATAAGAACGCATGCAAAGGTGAATGAGTAGTTAGTGGGATCACCACTACATTTTGCCTTAATGTAATTCAATTGCCTACAACGCAAAGCATTACATTTCGGACTCATGGTGGCCGGCTCATCAGTTTCCTACAGTATCCACCGCTGAGAGTGATTTTGGGTAGCCGGCTCACCACACATGCTTTAGTCTCCGGTGCCTTCGGCGCCTCCGAGGTTACTAATAATAAACTCGCGGTTGGCTCAACACAAAGCTTTAAACCGCCGTTTGGGCTCAACACAATTTTGAACATGTAAGAATCATGTAAATTTTGTTTTGAAAACGCATCAACATGATTTCCAGTCAAATTCGGCTCACCATCTACACAGTCAATATGGCGCTCATTCACCATTGCATGCGTTCTTATGGGAGTAATAATTTAATTTTTTTTCTCCGTAAATAGGTTCGACCGCCGTTTAAAATTATTTTTCGCGTGTTTATATAACACAGAAGAATAGAAAAAAAAATGTCACTCCAATACCAGCGCGGGCCAGAAAGTCGATAATTACCAAATCTCATTGCAAACCTAACAAAATTTTCATACTCTCTGCACGTGTCCAGAACAGTCTTGTACAGTTTTTTTTTTTTAGAGTCAGTTCCAACAAGGCTGGTGAGAACATTAGGATCATGCAAGTGTCAGTGTGAAATGACAGAGAAAGATAGTGTGTGCCTTGGTAAACTGCAGACTTGGGAAAGTTAATAAAAATTTTTAACTGTTCAAAGGTAAAAGTTAGTGTGCCCCCCCCCCCCAAAATTAACTAAGTTAAAGTTAATGCATGCAAAAAGTAACTGATTCAAGTTAAACTTAAATTCCAGTTAACTGATTAAAAGTTAAAACTTTATGTTTTCTTTTTTGTTGTTTTATTGAGCAGGCTGCTTTGGCTGTTGAAATAATTAAAATCATTTAAATATCTACAAATTAAGCTTTTTCAAAAAAATTAAAATTTCCATTGCAGAAAAATTACTTTAAATATTTAGCATTAAGAAATTCAGTCATTAATAATTAAATAATCATTAATTATAAAATAGATGATTTTATTTTAATCATCAAATTATATTTACATTATTTTAAATTGCAGCAAGTAATTAAATATTATTTGCGTTTTTCAGTTCACAGTACTGACTACTGATATTGTATTGTGTCTACAGGGCAATGCAGTATTAAATGGCTTAATAGAACAGACAGTTATTAGATTACTCTATTACCTTTTATAATCTATTAACCTGCTTACGTTTATGTGTGTCCTCAAGTTAGACACTGAAGTCAGCGATGTTTTAATACGTTTGTCAATATAAAAATAATAAATGATACAGAACAAAAATAAATTAGTGAAAAAACAATACGTGACAGAAAGCTACTCTATTTACAAAACAATTAACACGAAACTGTAGAAACACAACAATAACAATTACCACTACCCTCATTGCACAAATATCAAAATGATGACAAGCACATGAAAACAAACAGTGAATGGTAAATTTGTGGAATTGAAAATCTGTTTAAATTAACCTCCATTGTGGTATCTGGGTAGTAGGAGGAGTGGAGTTGTGAACTAGCCAACGTTGGTAGTTTGAGTCATTACTAGCCAATGTTTGAATCATTGGTAACGTTAATACGTGCCCACCCAGCAGCAGATGAATGTTGCCAGGTCGTGGCACCAAATAAACACGTGCAATATTCAGCACATGCAACGCAATTTCGTTTTAGATCTCTGCATGTTATTCAAATGTATGTTAGCAACACTGTATTCCCACTACTTCAGATGTCAAAACAGAAGTTGTTTGTTGTCTACTTGTCTGGGGTAGCCATGTGAATAATTCAACAAAAGACAGGAAACCATCCTTGCCCCACAGATGTTGACAAGGAGACCTAACAGTGCCATGGAGGAAAACCAGTCCATTGTCTGCCAACATTGACTTCAACATCTTATTTTGGCTATTAATCGTTAACAAAAATTTTATTGGTTAATGATTAAGTTAAAAAGTTAACCAATTTTTTAAACGATTAATTTAATCGTTAATCCCAAGTCTGGTAAAGTGTTACCACAACATACTCTACTTTCTAGTGCCCATAGCTGTTCTTTTAAGTGGTTGTAATTCTTTCATTGCCTCCACACAGGACTGTGATCAACACATTGCATCTGAACTGTTCATGTAATGTATTTAACTTTTTATGGCTTTGTGATCGACTCAATGGCCTTTTGACAAATGATTGTACTATTTCTCTCTTAAATAAATAACATTTATTTAAGTTTGATTAAAACCAGTGGTGGTGAAATAATAATTTAAAATTGCCAAAAAGTGTTTCAAAAAAGTCTACAATTTATTAATATTTTATATTCAGCAGTAAGTTGTTTTTATTTTTATTTATTTGTTTCAAGCTTATGAAGATGTTTCTGAAAAGTTACCTGACAATAATATAACCAGGAAATGCATGCATTTTAAATAGCACATTAAAGAGAGTAAAACTTCTGAACTGTTTGGATCAGGGGTTGATTCAGTTGTTTATTTGTTAGGATTTCTGAACAAACAGTACAATATAACAAATATAATTGTAGTCATAAACTCCAGTTAAGAGTTGTGTAGTGGACTGAGGCTGTGAAGCACAGTGGGTAGGAAACAGCCATTATGTGTTAAAAGTATATCATAATTTTACAGTAACATGCTATATTTTGTTACTTACATTACGAAATGTTTAGTAATAACTATAAGCTGGTTATATTAACATGTTAATAGAAAAAAATACATAGTGTTACAGGATTAGGGATAGACAGAAGGCAACCAAAATGTGTGTAATGTCAGCAAGCCTATTCTAGCTCTGATGTAGCTTGGTGCAATATGTTCAGATATCACTCACTTGTTAATTCTCCCACTCACGTGTAAATTCTTTTACTCTTTCTAACAGTATACACACACTGTGTATTCTAGTAGCAGAAGTCATGTTATACTATTGTATTGTACAATAGTTAATTGTGCAAAATAGAGTAGGTTATATTTGTGTGAAGTAGAATAGACTGCCGTTGTTGTAAATACCAATAAAAAAGTAGTGCTATACAATTACATAAGTAATAATTATACAACTAAATTACAGACCATATTAGAGAAGCATACATGATTAAAATAACAAAAAATTATAGTACAATGTAGACTTTAAGAAATTGCTTGCAATTCTGTTTGGATTGTTGATAGTCCAGACTGTGAACATTATGCTGTACATATCTACATGTGTTAACAGCGTACGTTATTAAAATAAAATTTGAGTAACATTATAACATGTCTTCTGACTTCATGTTACGTGTGAATACCATTCTGATAGTTGTATTCTATACACATCACTATTATTTTTCCATAGTGTAACACAAAGAATGCCAAAAAGTAACTGTTATATGCAGTAGCACATACTGTAGAAAATGTGTTATTATGCAGGTTATGGACTGCAACATTTTACTGTATTTCATATTTAAAGCACTAGTTGCTATTAATAAGTTTGAGTTAGCAGTTAGCGAAATTCCTTCATTTTTAAAAATTAACAAAACATTAACTGCAGTTTTATGTTTTTCCTAGATTTCTATATATACAAATGTATGTTACGCATGTAATGAACATGGGTATCCTTTTGTCGTGATTTGCTGATGAAGATGTGTCTCAGTATGATCATTGAAACCACTGTATTTACTGGCCTATGACAATGCTCCTGTGTGTTGTTTTTTTTTTTGGTGGTGGTGGTGGGGGGAGTTAAATATTGTTATGGCTTGATATTCATTTATAAGAACTTGCTTAATAACTATTAACTAATTATTAAAAGGATTTTTTATGTCACACTTTTTCAATAAATTAATTATTTATACAAATACAAGAAAAGAATATGAACTGTGACAGTGTACATAAAAGACTATATATATATATATATATATATATATATATTGTAACGAAGAAACTCTGTCGTATTTTGTAAAATGTACACCAGTTTTTTATGTGTATTAGTGTGGTGTGTTCGTCTCACACCTGTCGTTACAGCAATGGTTGTTGCTAACGAAGTCCGTAGCGTTGTCACAATTATCAGTACAACCTAGTGGAAACCTTACCTGTAATTTCATAGGGGTTTGTGAATCCCGGGCGGCGCCAAATTGTTTATTGAAAACAATTAAATTTATGAGTTAATATGTTAGTATGGTGTTTTCAGCAGTGACGGCTGGAGCGTTCGAATCGGTTCCCGCCTTTGTACAGCTTACAGTATTGCACAGATAGCGAAAGCGCTAGTTGTCTGATCTTTAAGTTCCCTAACACACGTATATTATACAATTTCCTATGAAATAAAACAATGGTTACACTCTGTACTGTTTCTTTAATGATAGTGTGGTAATTAATTACTGTGACAATAATATTATAATTTAGTATTCAATAAAATTGCTCCGGCATAAAACATGAAACGCTTTATCTCAACTGACGAAATTGGTTTCGGACGAGCTATACTGACGCCATCATGGCTACTGTTTGTACATTATACGTCAACCCGTCCAAAATCTGGAGTTCTTTAGATTATAAAGAAAACATTAAATATGGTTACAATAAAAAAGTACACTGCCGTACATTATCCGTACTTAAATAATATAAAGTGTGGCTACAATTTGTTCTGCAGTGTAGTAATAGATGTTACAAAAGTTCGCAACTAGTGCGAGGTTATTTTTCAGTTAACAAGTTTTTCTACGTAAGTTTGTGTTATTTAATCCTTGAAAGAAAATTATTTTTAATTCATAGTGAGAGTTTGTATTGTAAGAAGACCTGTTAACTGTAGTTACAAATAATAAAAAAGAAAAAATTTTGTAAAAAAAATTTTATGTTTGTTTGTTGGGTATATAATTTAGAATTAATCCTGGTTTTATGTTTTATTCAAATTTTTAAAATTCTGTAAGGTACTTTTGGTTTAACTTGCACTTCTGGTAGAGCTTAACAAAATCTGGAGTTAATCAGATTATCTCCTTTCAGCAGTCGATTAATGATTTTCAGTGCTGCTCCAGTATCTCACCTTTCGTTAATATTTCTCGTCTTCCAGGAAGTCTCGTGGTTAATTAAACACTTAAAGTAAAATGTGAAATAATTTTATAATTCACACAGTTGAAATAAATTGATTTATTGACAATTATTAATAATAATCGATTTTAAATCGATTTAGAGCAATTGTTCGACTCCGTCACAGGGATATATCGATATGTGAATACAGGTTAAAATTTTATATAATTATTCAAAAAGGTTCTTTCAACGATTATTTTATATATAGTCAGAGAAGGGCAGGCCTAGAAAGTATAACATTTACAAGAAATAATCTTAATAATTAATATTGAACAAATTGTGAATATTATATAATGTTTAATATAGTTGAATTCTCAAACCAATACTGCAGGCTATTAGATCAGTCAAATGTTGCAGTGCATGTTGGGACCATCATGGCGGCTAGCTGAATTGATGAGGTTATACGTAATCTTGTCACAGGAAAATCTCACAATAAATTCACCTTTATAATTGTTTTAAAGATCTCCGAAATTGTGTATACTGTCTAGTATGTTGTTTGAGGTATTCTGGATGAGTGTTCAGTGTCCACTGGTGTTAATTGTTTTCTATTAGAAGTATTCACTTTGTCTGTTCGTGACGACGAATCGTTAATCTGTTGTAGAGTGAATTATTAATATTATGTAGTTTAAATGTTTTAAATCACTTGTATTATGTGGTGTATTGTTCGTTTTCACCGTTGTAGTAGAGTATTTCATTAGTTTTAACTCGAAAAGTGTTAATTTGTGTAACTCCCGTTTTCCACTGATTTTAGGCTTTAACCTATGCACTCCATTATACGGTTTTAAGAACGCGATTCCGCATCGACTGTCCCGTTTGAATGTTAACAAAGAACTAACTTACTTCCTCCACTTTAGTAAATATCTTGCCAAGTTAATATTGGAAAAGTATTGTTAAAATAATTTTCACTTCCCATGTACATAATTCCAAAGTACATTATATATGGAATAATTTTAGTTTATTGTTCGCTTTCATGAACTATTAACCATATAATTGGTTTATTTATCTCATTCTGTTTAATTTGATATGTCATAGTCCATATTTGTTGAGATTTTTGTTAAAACTACCAAATTTCTGTCTTTTTGGAAATCTAGGCCCAAAAAAACTGTTTCCGTCCTTCCACACTTTTACTGCCATTTTAAGTGTTATTAATATAATTATAATAAATTTCAAATGGTCACAAATCCTTTCTTTCCTTAATTACTTATAAATTTAACATTTGAACTGTCTGTTAGTGATAATTTCTGAATTTACCATTCCTCTTTAAAAATAGTTATTTTATACATTTCAAAAATTTTCAATAATTTAAGATATTTTTCTATATTACTCTTTTAAATCATAGGTTCATTTACAGTAGTTGTTAATTGACCTACCTTACCTAAATCTTGTCAGTTTACATGGTTCATTGGTGAATTAACTGGTTTATTTTAATTTTTATGAATTCATTATTTGGCCTAGAGTTTAGTATTTTACATGTATGGTTTTTTTCAAATAAATTTAATTCTACTCCTCCTCTGAGTCTTAATAGTTAACATGACATAAAAGAAAATTGTTTACATAACTATTGTTATGTGTAGCATCTAATTCATGCTACTGTTACAAAAATAATAATTAACATTACTCAGCATTCTATAAAGTTGGACATGTTTGCTGAAACTGTTTTGAACATACATTTAACTCCTTTGTAAATTAATACAGCATCCATACTGAAACATTTTAATTTGGATGTATGCTGTGATATAACTAATACAACTTACTCTAAACATATAAACCTTATTCCATTAGAAATCTTTTAAAAATATGGAGTTCATGGCTTTGAACAATATCAGCCATTTAAACTTCTTAATTCTATTAAAACTTAAACTATTACCAGTCCTTTCTGATTTTACTACTATTATCTAACATCCCCTTATACAGTAAACATTTCCACCCATACTTTAGTTGTTATTGTCATTCCTACGAATGTCTTGAGATAACACAGTGACCTTATTTAATGAAATATTGGAAATTTTTCCATTTTAATATTTCATTATTTGTTAATTATAAAATATAAAAGTTATTTTATAGCATATTGTTTAAGTTATAGATACACTACAACTTGAAGTTTATTACATTTCAAAACACTTACACGAGTACACTTTCACTGTTGGTTCTGACTTACATTTGAGTTTTATTATTCTCAGACCAGACCTTTAGTCATAATGGACTGTGAAGATTTGTTTATTTTTTATCATATAATAACTTTAGTTGGTGCACTTCTTATCATACTACACAACACTTTTGTTTATAAATAATTACAATTTCATAAGGTTTTGGGATGTTATACTTTCTTTAATGGTATCAATTGGTTTGGGGTTAATGGTAGTTAATAATAGGTTTTTATGGTGGCTCTTCCATCCTATTTCTTCCTTTCTTCTCGTCTTCCTTTTTGTGTTCATTCTTGGGTAAACCAAGGTACTCAGTGTTATCTTGTCTGATGGTTGGTTCGGAGTATCTTCTTTATTATCTGATGCTGACTTTACTCGTCTTTCTTGGTTTCAGGGTATCTTGTTTATTACCTGATATTAAAATTTACTCTTCTTTCTTCTTGTGTTTGGGGTATTTTGTTTATCACCTACTCCTAATCTTATCCTTTTTTCTTGATTTTGGGGTATCTTGTTTATCACCTGCTCCTAAAATCTCCTGATTTTTTAATATGAGTTTTCTTTAATTTATTTACTTTGACCTTTATGGTTGTATTTTTATTATTTAATTATTGTTTTTCTTTTATTGTGGTGTTTTCCTTTGAAGTTTAATTGAATTTCATTTGACATTCTTTGAGTATATGTAATTTAATTATTTTTTATGATCTTAAATGAATTAATTATTGGTGGAATATCTGTCATGCTACAGTATTGATATGAGAAATATTTAAAGTTCTTTTATTCCTGGGATTAGGGTATTTAAATGATACTTATCAGTTCAGAAGGTTGTGATAGATCGTTGTTCTTTGGTAATGGAAAATTCATAAATTTTGAGTGACTTAGGCTGCTAGCGTCCTTTTCTAACTAGTCTTGGGAATTTCTGCTTTTAATTTTCATTTATTTAGTTCCTGGACATCAGTTAAACGTTAATCCTCTTCATTTCCTTCTCACTGGTACTTGTTTTTGACTTTTGAATATTTTTTAAACTTTTTAAAGTAAAATTTCGGTCATACAATATCTTGCGTCCCTACTACCCAAGCGTCATTATACGAGCACTGAAAATTAACGGAAAATTAGTAACCAACTAATTTCAGTTACCGTTTCTATGGTAACTGAAACCCTTTGATTGGCTAAGGCCTAGATTATAAGCATTGTTATCATATTTGAAATTTTATTCAAATTTATTATATATTTTCTGATTGATTTTATTCCTCTGTCTTCCTTCCTGAGTATCAGATATTATCACTATTGTATTTATTTCCTTCAAAGATTAAAATAATACCTCATAAGGTCATGTTCTATTAGATATTAACTTTTGTCTAATTATGTTAACATGTGACAATTACATATTTCTTTTAATTTAAGCTCTTATTGTAACATTTTTCCTTTAAAATGTTTATACATTATTTTTGGCTAGTTACTTGCCTTAGATTTGTTAATTTTGCTTGTGGATTTTATACAATTTGTGATTATTGGTTTTGACAGTTAGGCATTTCCTAGGCCTAAGTACCCATTGATTATTTTTTTACTTATCATATTTGTTGAATAAACATTAAGTATCAGTTAAAAGTTATGTTTATGAAATATAAATAATGATTCGAATATTATATACTTTGTGATTATAAAAATGAAGTTATATGTTCACTAGTACCAACTTGAAAAACGTAAGATGTAACGAGGTCATTGTTGTTGTTAGTGCGTGTGTATTGTGTGAGCAGAGCTGATGCTTTGGTAATTTCTAATAAATCCATTATATATTTAACTATCGCTCAGTTAATTGTCCACCACTTATATCCTTTAACAGGTTATGGGCCCAGGTGCGCGCAAAGGGCAATATTTTTGTGAAATTGAGCAGTGATAGTCCAAAACGTGTTTACGTGCAAATAGGTTATTCCGACCGCATGGTAAAGTGAAAATTAACCTCAACGCCATAAACATGGAAAGTGAATCAATTCAGTGATAGTTTAAAAAGTGTTTACGTGCAAATAAAAAGGTTATTCCGACCGCGTGTGTAAAAGTGAAAATTAACCTCTACACATAAACATGGAAAGTGAATTACTACGTATTAACAAGTTACAAGGTAGCGAGAACTGGTATGTATGGAAATTTCAGATTATAGTTATATTGAAATCCTACAGCTTATGGAATGTAGTTAAAGGTGTACAAGTTATGCCCACTATGTTAGACAATAATGCATCTGTAGCCGAGAAAAAAGAATATGAAAAGAAGAAATCTGATTTCGAAAAGGCAGACGGGACAGCTCAGAGAGTAATTGTGACAACTCTGACTGAAAAAACCATGATTCATCTTGTGCATCTAGAAAATGCCAAAGAAATGTGGGAAAAACTTGTGTCTGTGTATGAGCAAAAATGCGAAGCATCTCTGCACATTCTTCAGCAGCAGTGGCACTCATTTGTTAAGGATTTAGCTGATGATATGGCCACACACATTTCAAAGATTGAAGATTTAGCCTATCGACTTAAAAGCATGGGTGAAACTGTTGATGACAAGATGATAGTGTCAAAAATTCTGCTTACACATTGCCTAAGAGTTTTAGTCATTTTCTGTGTGCATGGGAGTCAACAGCTGAGGCTGATCGTACAAAAACGAACCTCATTAATAGATTAAGAGTTGAAGAAATGCGAGTGAATGATACTGAAAAGACTGAAAGTAAAGCTTTTGCGTCAAAATCTCAATATAAAGGCAAAGGTGCAAAACAGGGTATGTATAAAAACAATTCTAATAATGTGTTTAAACCAAAAGGCGATTGCTTTGTTTGTGGCAAGCCAGGCCATTGGGCTCGAAATTGTAGATTCAGAAAATACAATAATAAAAGTGATAAAAATGACACAAGCAAAAAACGTGATACAACACAGGGAACTGCACTTATAAGTGAGGCCTTAGCATCTATTTTACAAGGCTCTAAAAAGGTTGACATGTGGTATAAAGATTCAGGTGCAACTGACCACATGACTCATCATCGAGATTGGTTTGTAGATTATAAACCATTAAATCAAGAAATCTTGGTGCGTATTGGAAATGGTGATTTTCTAAAAGCCTGTGGAAAAGGCAATATAAACGTGAATACATTTGATGGCGAAAAATGGAATAAAAATCATTTAGCAGATGTATTATACGTTCCAGATCTTAGTTACAATCTTTTCTCGAGCTGTGTTGCTTTAGACAAAGGTCTAAAACAAATTGCAGATAATAAAGTGTGCAAATTTTTGAAAAATGGTCAAGTCATAGCTATGGGGTTACGCAAAAGACATAGTTTATTTGAGATGCAATTTGAAATTGAGCCACCGAGCAAAAAACATGAAGAATTGAACACTAACTGTGCTAATATTGCAGATACTTTGGAAACATGGCATAAAAAACTAGTGCATCAAAACTATCCTAGAGTTAAAAAGGTACTTGAACATTTTGGTGTTAAAGTTAAAAACAATGACATATGTTTTTGTAATGCAAGTGCAATTGGAAAAGCTCATCGCCTACCCTTTCCAATGAGTACTTCCGAAACCAGTGCTATTGGTGAGATTATTCATGCAGATTTGTGTGGTCCAATGTCACAAAATTCTTTAGGTGGATCAAGATACTTTCTCCTCCTAAAAGATGATTTTTCTCATTATAGACATGTGTATTTTATTAATGCAAAGTCTGAAGCTCTTGCTTGCATGACTGACTTTGTTAAAAAAAACAGAAAAACACTGTTCTAATGGGATAAAAATCATGAGAACTGACAACGGATTGGAATTTGACTGTGAAAATGTTTCCAAGTTGCTCAGTAACCATGGAATCACGCACCAGTGTTCAGTGGCATATACACCAGAACAAAATGGATCAGCTGAGAGGGAGAACAGAACAGTAGTTGAAGCAGCACGTACTATTCTGCACGCAAGAAAGTTCAAACAGACTTTTTGGGCTGAAGCAGTCAATACAGTGGTGTATGTATTAAATCGCACAAGTACAAGTTCAGTAAAGGATTTCACTCCTTATGAACTTTGGCATGGTCGTAAACCAAATTTAAAAGATCTACATATATTTGGAGAAATAGTGTACTCACACATTCCCAAGATCAAAAGGAAGAAGTGGGACGCTAAATCTGAAAAGGGATATTTTATTGGATATGAAGACCACATTGGATTTCGAGTTTGGTTTCCTCACAAAAAACAAGTAAATATAGTACGTGATGTCATTTTCACGAATACATTTGAAAGTGAAGAAGAAAATGATGAAAACAGGGAAGAATACACATCATTATTCTTACCCGATGAAAAGAAAGATAAAGTTCCTGAAGTTGATCAAAACAACTGTTTTGTTGAAGATCATGATATCGTTCAAAATGATATAACTTCTGAGGATCAAGTGCAATCTGAAGAATCTGAAATAGCTGGTACTGAGAATGACCAGACTACAAACTACAGAAGCAGACTGCGCCAATCATCGACAATTAAACCTCCAGCGAGATATGCTGATTATGTTAACATTGATGACTGTTTTATTGCAGAAGGTACTGAACCTCTCAATTACCAAGAAGCTGTAAACAGTGATGATGCTGAAAACTGGAGTATTGCTATGAATGAAGAAATCGAATCTCTTTTTAAAAATCATGTATGGGATCTAGTTGAACCACCACCTGGGGCCAATGTCATGGGAAATCGCTGGGTCTTCAAGATTAAAAAGAATCCAAATGGAAATATTTCAAGGTACAAGGCAAGACTAGTTGCCAAAGGCTTTGATCAAAAGGCTGGAATTGATTTCAAGGAAACTTTCAGTCCTGTAGTAAGATTTGATTCAATTCGAATGATTTTATCTATTGCAGCAAAAGAAAAACTGAAACTGAAGCAGTTCGATATCAAAACTGCTTTTCTAAATGGTGTGATTGAAGAGAATGTATACATGAAGCAACCAGAAGGTTTTTCAAATGGAACAAATCAAGTCTGCAAGCTGCTTCGGAGCATATACGGACTCAAACAATTCTCCAGATGCTGGAACCAGAGGTTTACCAAATTTCTAAAGAAGTACGGACTTGAATCTACCAAGGCAGATCCATGTATCTTCACTAGCACGAATAAACATCGAAGGCTGATTTTGGCCATCTATATTGATGATGGACTAATTGCGGCTAAAAACCAAGATGATATCAACAATCTAATCCATGGACTAAAAAAGGAATTTGAGGTTACTGATGACCAGGCAAATATATTCCTTGGGTTGCAAATTGAAAGACACCAGGATGGATCAATATTCCTCCATCAAACTGCGTATGCAGAAAAGGTAATCAAAAGGTTTAGGATGCAGAATGCAAATCCAGTAACAATCCCTGCAGATCCTCATGAAGAGACATGCACTGATGCTCATAAAAATCTGAACACTGGAATAGTCAAAGCGCCTTATGCAGAAGCTGTTGGAAGCTTGCTTTACCTATCAAATGGTACCAGGCCAGATTTGTCTTTTGCTGTTAATAAGGCAAGTCGCTATCTTCAAAAACCTACCAAGCTTCATTGGAATGCTGTGAAACGAATCCTCAAATACCTAAAGGAAACTCTGGACTATGGTCTAAAGTTCGAAGCAGATATTAATACTCATTTGCAAGTCTATAGTGATGCAGACTTTGCTAGAGAAATTGAAACTCGCAAGTCTACTTCTGGATATTTAATCAAACTAGGATCGAGTGTACTTACCTGGAGTTCTCAACGACAAGCCACAACAGCATTGTCTACAACCGATGCTGAATATATGGCAGCGTGCCAAGCTGTTAAAGACATAATGTGGCTAAGGAAACTTATGAACGACTTATGCATCTTGAAAAGCACAAAAACAACTCTGTACATGGACAATAAAAGTGCAATTCAACTGATCAAGAATCCAGTCTTTCACAAGAGGACTAAGCACATTGACGTCCAATACCACTATATAAGAGAAAAGTTTGAAGAGAAGGTCTTCAATCTAGAGTATGTCAACACCAAGGATCAGACAGCAGATATCCTCACCAAGCCACTTCCACGTCCAGTTTTTGAGTTACATCGGTCAATCATTTGTAAAAGTTTTAAATAATTTTTATGCAGAGACTTTTTATATATATTACATAAACAAGGGAAGTGTTGAATAAACATTAAGTATCAGTTAAAAGTGATGTTTATGAAATATAAATAATGATTCGAATATTATATACTTTGTGATTATAAAAATGAAGTTATATGTTCACTAGTACCAACTTGAAAAACGTAAGATATAACGAGGTCATTGTTGTTGTTAGTGCGTGTGTATTGTGTGAGCAGAGCTGATGCTTTGGTAATTTCTAATAAATCCATTATATATTTAACTATCGCTCAGTTAATTGTCCACCACTTATATCCTTTAACAGGTTATGGGCCCAGGTGCGCGCAAAGGGCAATATTTTTGTGAAATTGAGCAGTGATAGTCCAAAACGTGTTTACGTGCAAATAGGTTATTCCGACCGCATGGTAAAGTGAAAATTAACCTCAACGCCATAAACATGGAAAGTGAATCAATTCAGTGATAGTTTAAAAAGTGTTTACGTGCAAATAAAAAGGTTATTCCGACCGCGTGTGTAAAAGTGAAAATTAACCTCTACACATAAACATGGAAAGTGAATTACTACGTATTAACAAGTTACAAGGTAGCGAGAACTGGTATGTATGGAAATTTCAGATTATAGTTATATTGAAATCCTACAGCTTATGGAATGTAGTTAAAGGTGTACAAGTTATGCCCACTATGTTAGACAATAATGCATCTGTAGCCGAGAAAAAAGAATATGAAAAGAAGAAATCTGATTTCGAAAAGGCAGACGGGACAGCTCAGAGAGTAATTGTGACAACTCTGACTGAAAAAACCATGATTCATCTTGTGCATCTAGAAAATGCCAAAGAAATGTGGGAAAAACTTGTGTCTGTGTATGAGCAAAAATGCGAAGCATCTCTGCACATTCTTCAGCAGCAGTGGCACTCATTTGTTAAGGATTTAGCTGATGATATGGCCACACACATTTCAAAGATTGAAGATTTAGCCTATCGACTTAAAAGCATGGGTGAAACTGTTGATGACAAGATGATAGTGTCAAAAATTCTGCTTACATTGCCTAAGAGTTTTAGTCATTTTCTGTGTGCATGGGAGTCAACAGCTGAGGCTGATCGTACAAAAACGAACCTCATTAATAGATTAAGAGTTGAAGAAATGCGAGTGAATGATACTGAAAAGACTGAAAGTAAAGCTTTTGCGTCAAAATCTCAATATAAAGGCAAAGGTGCAAAACAGGGTATGTATAAAAACAATTCTAATAATGTGTTTAAACCAAAAGGCGATTGCTTTGTTTGTGGCAAGCCAGGCCATTGGGCTCGAAATTGTAGATTCAGAAAATACAATAATAAAAGTGATAAAAATGACACAAGCAAAAAACGTGATACAACACAGGGAACTGCACTTATAAGTGAGGCCTTAGCATCTATTTTACAAGGCTCTAAAAAGGTTGACATGTGGTATAAAGATTCAGGTGCAACTGACCACATGACTCATCATCGAGATTGGTTTGTAGATTATAAACCATTAAATCAAGAAATCTTGGTGCGTATTGGAAATGGTGATTTTCTAAAAGCCTGTGGAAAAGGCAATATAAACGTGAATACATTTGATGGCGAAAAATGGAATAAAAATCATTTAGCAGATGTATTATACGTTCCAGATCTTAGTTACAATCTTTTCTCGAGCTGTGTTGCTTTAGACAAAGGTCTAAAACAAATTGCAGATAATAAAGTGTGCAAATTTTTGAAAAATGGTCAAGTCATAGCTATGGGGTTACGCAAAAGACATAGTTTATTTGAGATGCAATTTGAAATTGAGCCACCGAGCAAAAAACATGAAGAATTGAACACTAACTGTGCTAATATTGCAGATACTTTGGAAACATGGCATAAAAAACTAGTGCATCAAAACTATCCTAGAGTTAAAAAGGTACTTGAACATTTTGGTGTTAAAGTTAAAAACAATGACATATGTTTTTGTAATGCAAGTGCAATTGGAAAAGCTCATCGCCTACCCTTTCCAATGAGTACTTCCGAAACCAGTGCTATTGGTGAGATTATTCATGCAGATTTGTGTGGTCCAATGTCACAAAATTCTTTAGGTGGATCAAGATACTTTCTCCTCCTAAAAGATGATTTTTCTCATTATAGACATGTGTATTTTATTAATGCAAAGTCTGAAGCTCTTGCTTGCATGACTGACTTTGTTAAAAAAAACAGAAAAACACTGTTCTAATGGGATAAAAATCATGAGAACTGACAACGGATTGGAATTTGACTGTGAAAATGTTTCCAAGTTGCTCAGTAACCATGGAATCACGCACCAGTGTTCAGTGGCATATACACCAGAACAAAATGGATCAGCTGAGAGGGAGAACAGAACAGTAGTTGAAGCAGCACGTACTATTCTGCACGCAAGAAAGTTCAAACAGACTTTTTGGGCTGAAGCAGTCAATACAGTGGTGTATGTATTAAATCGCACAAGTACAAGTTCAGTAAAGGATTTCACTCCTTATGAACTTTGGCATGGTCGTAAACCAAATTTAAAAGATCTACATATATTTGGAGAAATAGTGTACTCACACATTCCCAAGATCAAAAGGAAGAAGTGGGACGCTAAATCTGAAAAGGGATATTTTATTGGATATGAAGACCACATTAAAGGATTTCGAGTTTGGTTTCCTCACAAAAAACAAGTAAATGTAGTACGTGATGTCATTTTCACGAATACATTTGAAAGTGAAGAAGAAAATGATGAAAACAGGGAAGAATACACATCATTATTCTTACCCGATGAAAAGAAAGATAAAGTTCCTGAAGTTGATCAAAACAACTGTTTTGTTGAAGATCATGATATCGTTCAAAATGATATAACTTCTGAGGATCAAGTGCAATCTGAAGAATCTGAAATAGCTGGTACTGAGAATGACCAGACTACAAACTACAGAAGCAGACTGCGCCAATCATCGACAATTAAACCTCCAGCGAGATATGCTGATTATGTTAACATTGATGACTGTTTTATTGCAGAAGGTACTGAACCTCTCAATTACCAAGAAGCTGTAAACAGTGATGATGCTGAAAACTGGAGTATTGCTATGAATGAAGAAATCGAATCTCTTTTTAAAAATCATGTATGGGATCTAGTTGAACCACCACCTGGGGCCAATGTCATGGGAAATCGCTGGGTCTTCAAGATTAAAAAGAATCCAAATGGAAATATTTCAAGGTACAAGGCAAGACTAGTTGCCAAAGGCTTTGATCAAAAGGCTGGAATTGATTTCAAGGAAACTTTCAGTCCTGTAGTAAGATTTGATTCAATTCGAATGATTTTATCTATTGCAGCAAAAGAAAAACTGAAACTGAAGCAGTTCGATATCAAAACTGCTTTTCTAAATGGTGTGATTGAAGAGAATGTATACATGAAGCAACCAGAAGGTTTTTCAAATGGAACAAATCAAGTCTGCAAGCTGCTTCGGAGCATATACGGACTCAAACAATTCTCCAGATGCTGGAACCAGAGGTTTACCAAATTTCTAAAGAAGTACGGACTTGAATCTACCAAGGCAGATCCATGTATCTTCACTAGCACGAATAAACATCGAAGGCTGATTTTGGCCATCTATATTGATGATGGACTAATTGCGGCTAAAAACCAAGATGATATCAACAATCTAATCCATGGACTAAAAAAGGAATTTGAGGTTACTGATGACCAGGCAAATATATTCCTTGGGTTGCAAATTGAAAGACACCAGGATGGATCAATATTCCTCCATCAAACTGCGTATGCAGAAAAGGTAATCAAAAGGTTTAGGATGCAGAATGCAAATCCAGTAACAATCCCTGCAGATCCTCATGAAGAGACATGCACTGATGCTCATAAAAATCTGAACACTGGAATAGTCAAAGCGCCTTATGCAGAAGCTGTTGGAAGCTTGCTTTACCTATCAAATGGTACCAGGCCAGATTTGTCTTTTGCTGTTAATAAGGCAAGTCGCTATCTTCAAAAACCTACCAAGCTTCATTGGAATGCTGTGAAACGAATCCTCAAATACCTAAAGGAAACTCTGGACTATGGTCTAAAGTTCGAAGCAGATATTAATACTCATTTGCAAGTCTATAGTGATGCAGACTTTGCTAGAGAAATTGAAACTCGCAAGTCTACTTCTGGATATTTAATCAAACTAGGATCGAGTGTACTTACCTGGAGTTCTCAACGACAAGCCACAACAGCATTGTCTACAACCGATGCTGAATATATGGCAGCGTGCCAAGCTGTTAAAGACATAATGTGGCTAAGGAAACTTATGAACGACTTATGCATCTTGAAAAGCACAAAAACAACTCTGTACATGGACAATAAAAGTGCAATTCAACTGATCAAGAATCCAGTCTTTCACAAGAGGACTAAGCACATTGACGTCCAATACCACTATATAAGAGAAAAGTTTGAAGAGAAGGTCTTCAATCTAGAGTATGTCAACACCAAGGATCAGACAGCAGATATCCTCACCAAGCCACTTCCACATCCAGTTTTTGAGTTACATCGGTCAATCATTTGTAAAAGTTTTAAATAATTTTTATGCAGAGACTTTTTATATATATTACATAAACAAGGGAAGTGTTGAATAAACATTAAGTATCAGTTAAAAGTGATGTTTATGAAATATAAATAATGATTCGAATATTATATACTTTGTGATTATAAAAATGAAGTTATATGTTCACTAGTACCAACTTGAAAAACGTAAGATGTAACGAGGTCATTGTTGTTGTTAGTGCGTGTGTATTGTGTGAGCAGAGCTGATGCTTTGGTAATTTCTAATAAATCCATTATATATTTAACTATCGCTCAGTTAATTGTCCACCACTTATATCCTTTAACAATATTCTAATTATATTTCATTTTATTACAAACTGTTTTGTTCTGTTGTTATAATTGATTTGTTTAGTGGTTGTTGTGTCTTGAATTTGTTTGTGTTCTGATTATGTGTCAAGATTATTTTCTATATCTTAATACCTAAAATATAACAACTAGGCCTATGGACTGTAAGCTTCCTTCAGCCATATCCTATTCATAAAATTAAAATGAACAATTCTTTACAAGTCATTATAGTCAGCTGCATGGAAGTAGTATCGTCAAGGTCACTCACTTTCACTGCTTCTCCCCGTCACCTCCACGCCCCTCGCCCAGCGTTGTTGCCGGCTAGTACAGTGTGTAGCGTTTTAGCAGTGTTACGAAAACAAATTTCATACATCCACATTATATTCTTCGTTTCAAATTTATTTATGCGTATCGCGTAAATGAATTTGTTTTATCAGGAATAATTAGTTGTGGGTAACACTACTCAGTTAAATTCTGGGCGCCAGTATTTGAGCTCTAAAAATTTGTGTGAGTCGGCAACATATTTTTTGTTGTCGCGTAAATATCTACAGAATTTCTATCTTTGCGTTTCTTGTGTTTCTTTGGCTTTTTTTTTTGTTACAATTTGCAGTTCTCTGAAACTACTATTTATACTGCGCTGGTTTTTCTTATGTTAGAATCTAAACCTTTTAGCAATACACACCCTAACTTTACGAAGTACCATTAGGTCAGTTATTTTGTGATTTCCGTACAGTGCACTTACTTATTAAAGTTTTACTGTTTTCTTCATGGGCGGTTATCCTACAGACTGACAGTTGTCTGAGAACGCTGACCTTGCCTGCTGTTGTCGCTTTAATTTTTTCATACTCACGGTCTTTTCCCTTTTGTAAATGAATCTGTTTTTGTTCTCTACATGGTCATTCCTAACCCATATGGTTCGGAAGTTCTGTTAGGTATATGTACACATTTGGTATGCACATTGCGTATACCCTGTCGGCATGTCTTTTCGGTAAATATTGCTATCTGACACTTTTATGAATGCCTTTGTCATTTTACAATCCCCTCAAAAATGTGTATGTTTACTGCCCGCGCTACTACCTTTCTTCCGTTGCACAAAGATAAATAGGACTGAGCAATTTCTGTAAACAAAATTGTCGCTGTTGTGACAAAAGCCAATCCCATTTCAGTTACAGTACCCCATTCCAAGTAGGTTGGGTGGATGAGGTGAGGAAGAGACGAATTAGCAACAAACATCCAAAATATTTATCGTCCTTAGTATTGTTGACAGACATTTTGTGCGTTTCATGTGAACGGTTGACGTCTTTATTGTAGACAGTGTGTGTATTAGTTTATTTCAGTAATTTGTATTTATTATGAGTGATATTGAGGAACAGTATCCTACATTTAGTTCGAGTACAAGCAGCGGTGGTGTACGTGCGGGCCGAGAGGACATTAGAAAACAAAGTAAAGTCATCATAGCAAACGTTTACAAGTTTTTTAAAAATCTTGCGTATAATGAAGAAGCCAGGAGGAACATAAACTTTGCACAAGTTCGAAAATTGACAGCGGAAGCTTGTGGCATTTCTGAACAGTCGGTGCAACGTATTAGCAATACCGTTGCTTCGGCAGATGATCAAGGCGTGAGTGTTGTGTTCAGTTCTCCAAGGAAAGGGTATAAACGGGAACACAAAAACACTGAACTGGACGATTTTAATAAACAAATAGTCCGCAGGACCGTACTAGAATATTACGACCGAGGGGAATACCCCACTGCAAGCAAAATTCTAGCTGATCTCTGTCAGAAAATCAATTATTCTGGTTCAGAAGCCTCCGTACTTCGCCTTCTGAAAGTGCTTGGTTTTAAATTTAAGAAGTGCAACGATGGACGAAAATGTTTAATGGAGCGCAGATACATTGCTGCCTTGAGAGCGAAGTTTTTGAGAACCATGCATATACATCGTACGGAGGACAACAGGCCTATAATTTATTTGGATGAAACCTGGATATCACAGAATCATACGAATAAATACATCTGGCAAGACTCCAGAGGGAACGGTGGGCTGAAAGTACCTACTGGTAGAGGTGGCCGGCTGATTATTGCACATGCTGGATCCGCAAGTACAGGTTTCATAGCAGGTGCCAAACTTGTCTTTCGTGGCAGTAAGCATTCAGCTGCATCTGACTACCACACAGAAATGAATGCTGAAGTTTTTAAGACCTGGTTTGTTGGTATGTTGCGCTCCTTGGAAGAAGGCTCTGTCATCGTGATGGATAATGCCAGCTATCATTCTGTACAAATAGATAAACCACCATGTTCAAACTGGCGTAAAGCGGATATCATGGAGTGGCTGCGTAAGAAGAGAATTTCATTTTCCACAGCTGAAACCAGGGATGAACTTCTTTCTAAAGAAGAGATCCGAACGGCCAAGAAGACGTACGAATTGGATCAACTGGCAAATGAAATGGGACATACAGTAGTGCGCCTGCCACCATATCATTGTCAGTATAATCCGATCGAGCTGATATGGGCCCAAGTTAAACGGTATGTTGCAAACAAGAATACGACTTTCAGATTGGCCGATATTGAACAACTTGCACACGAAGCTTTGGACAGGATAACTCAGGAAGACTGGGAGAAGTGCGTAAGACATGCGGAGGCACTACAAGAAGCCGATTACTCAAAGCAGTGCACGAGAGACACCACAGTGGAGCCCTTCATCATACACTTACGTGTGAGTAGTGACAGCGAACCTGAGTCCAGTGAATCCGAAGACGAATACTGCAGGAGTGTTAAAAAGTGTATATAGGTGGTAAACGTGTCTATAGCGAAGCGTAGTATTTTCTATTTTTATTGAAACATAAAAAACCGTGTGTGCGTGTTTTCTTCAGGAGTGTTATGAATGTGCTCTGTGCTATCACTTTGCAAAGTGATAATTGTGTGACTAACCCTATTTAAGGTGAGTTTTTCAACATACTGCTTATTTATAATAGTCATAAGGAATTCTATAGTTCATAAAATAAGGAAAATTTTAATTATAAAATTAGTAAGGACAATGCATAAAATATAGAATTATAAATTTAAATTCTATATTTAAAGATTTAAGTTAAAAAAAATATATATATATATATAAATAAATAAGGAATTTTAAATTTATTTCATGAGACATTTGTATTTGTTGTTTATAAAATTATCCTTATTTTCTTAAGAAATCCAATTCGTTTCACATTTATACATACCATTATTTTTATGCTACTTGTGCATGTAACATCTTATAGTATAGTTCTAATTTTTTTACTTAATTATTAATAAGCAGCGCAGGAAATAAAAATAGAATATTTTTCTGAGTCACGAATAGTGCAGTGTCTTCAATAATTAAATGGGGCAAGCTTAAGACACAGGATGCGTATAAAATTCGTTCAAACAAACTATAGCTGACGCGGCGAATTGAATGTTATGTATAAGATACGGAAATTAATTGTTAATTAATTATTGACAATATATTAATTGTGATGTAATTATTATTAAGAATTATTGACAATGTAACAATGTACTCTAATGCATGTATTACAAACTTTCTCACTTTGTTATATTCTTTACATTAAGTAGGCTTACTTACTAGTATAGCATTTTTCGGAAGAAAGGGAAACTGTTGCTTAGTGGCAACGCTGTAAGTAAGCGGTGTGACCTTGACGATACTAGTTCCATGCAGCTGACTCTAGTTACTGTTGGTTTAACATACATTTCATTATTTTACTATTATTTTGAGTGAGAAACATCATCACTTCCTTCAGACTTGCTTAATTTATTTTCCCTTATAACATAGGGTATTTATTAATTACATTCTTACTTGCTTATTTCCTAATTAAACTCTACTCTCAATCCATGTTAACCCTAGCTGTTTATATTTTCATGGGATACTCCCCTTTTAAATACTATCGTTTACAATTAAATCTCTTAATTAACAATGTTATTATCACTTTACAGTGTTCGTTTCTTATTACTACTTGTTTTCTTTTACTATTATGAATAAAACTTTATATTTTTAATTACTAGTTCGTATCACTTTTAATCACACAGTGTTTTCTTATCACTCTTCAGTGTTTATTCCACATTATGAACTGCTTACATTTAATATTATCCTAAAAACCTTACTCTTACTTATAATTGGATTCACTATTAATCAATTATTGTTTCTTATTAATTATTGAGCGTTTGATTATCATTATTATGGTTGCTAACCGTTTTTGGGATTTCACACTTTCACTATTGCACTTTTTAACTGTTTACATTAAGTGTTTCTTAGTGGGTAATCCCTATCATTATTTCTCTTTGTCACTTTCTCACTCTCTCACTATTTCTTTCATTACAAATTATACATAGTATTATTAATGTTATTTTTCCATAGATTTTTACTATATCTAACTCTAATTTTTGGGTTAGTGTACTTTTTCTTTTTATAATATTACTTTACTGTTTTGGTTAAAACAGTTATATTAATTATTTCATTGAGAATAATATTTATTTCTAGTATTGGATAATTATTGGTTTTATTCCCAACATTATACTTGAGTGTACCATTTCTCCCTTTTATATTTGTGGTGTTTCTTATCTCTTGGTTTCACTTCGTTTCCTCTTCATTTTTCTTCTTCTTCTCCTTCATTTTCAATTGGCTTCATTTTAATTTGGTTCTCCCCTTCTCGTTTGGTTTTATTTTATTTGGTTGTATGAATTCGTTCACTTCCTTCAATTGTCTTTATTCTTATTTGGTTTCGGTTTTTTCCCTTCTTTGTTGTTTTCCTGTTTGTTTGGTCAATCACTTGGGTTAGGTCATGTCGTCGTTTGTCGTGTCACCGTCTTTATATTTTATTTATATTTAATCATTTTATTTAATATGAAGTATATTTATATTTATTATCATCTTTTTTATCCCTGGTACTGGGGTGGCTTATTTGTGTTGTAACAATATATATATATATATATATATATATATAATCCTTCCATCCACCACATACAAAATGTTTTTAAAAGAGTATTGAAAGGTAGCGAACCATAAAGTAACTGAATAAAGTTGTTTTTAACTTAGTTAACAACTTGATCACTTTTACTACTTTGTAGCCACTTTTTTTTGTCATAGATTCCCTAAACAATACTCCTAGACACTGTGCATCACTACCACACTTTGAACAAGTTTCAGAACACCATTCTCATACAAATTTTATCCGTTCTTAATATCAGCATATTATATACCTTCCCATCTTATTATATTCTAAATTGCACCATTTAGCTCTTACTAATGCCACAGAGAGATTTTTGCTTAAATTTAGAAGTTTTGTACCGCTTGCATGCACAGGCAGCATTGCATTAATTACTTCATTGTTATATAGTGTGACGGCAGCGGTATGCGAACATCTGCTCCGGTACCAGTGGTGGACACAGCGAGCCAATCCGGCATCGGCAGCCGCCGAGACGTGACCAACTACGTGTTCGGAGCTAGCCAATCAGCGATCCCGGTTAGTTAATAAAACCCGGGCCGGCAGAAAATTTTGCACACTCTTCATCGCCACGCCAACAGACGCACTTCATCTCCTCTCCTCTCTCGGACGACATCGGCGCGGAGTCAGCCGGAAGGAACGGCCGAAGAATAGAACCGGCGTTCTTGCGTCTTCGCCCTCCAGTTCCGCGCCAGCGATGGATTTCGCTGGGCGGCAGCCGACTCTACAACCGGTGCCGGAAGAAGAGGAGGACTGCAGTACGCCACGAACAGCGGGCGCAGCCTCCGAACATCTCAGCGCGGCACTACCAACATCACCGTTCTCGCCACTCGGTCCTTTTTAGGGCCACCAAAATAACTAGTGTATGATTGGCGCCTTTTGTCCGGTGACAAGTGGCGCCCAACGTGGGGCAGCGATCATCTTGCGGATGCAAGATCCAGCCACGCCAGCGAGCTACCAGCCGGCACACCAATCAACATGGCGCCCAACAGACACCTCTACAACATCCGGAGAAGAGCAGTAGGCTGGGTACCGGAGAGCATTCAAGACCTGGGGGAGTTGTGACGGCAGCGGTATGCGAACATCTGCTCTCCGGTACCAGTGGTGGACACAGCGAGCCAATCCGGCATCAGCAGCCGCCGAGACGTGACCAACTACGTGTTCGGATCTAGCCAATCAGCGACCCCGGTTAGTTAATAAAACCCGGGCCAGCAGAAAATTTTGCGCACTCTTCATCGCCACGCCAACGGACGCACTTCATCTCCTCTCCTCTCTCGGACAACATCGACGCGGAGTCAGCCGAAGGAACGGCCGAAGAATAGAACCGGCGTTCTTGCGTCTTCGCCCTCCAGTTCCGTGCCAGCGATGGATTTCGCTGGGCCGGCAGCCGACTCTACAACCGGTGCCGGAAGAAGAGGAGGACTGTAGTACGCCACGAACAGCAGGCGCAGCCGCTGAACATCTTAGCACGGCACAACCAACATCAGCATTCTCGCCACCAGGTCCTTTTTAGGGCCACCAAAAACATTAGAGTGTACGATTGGCGCCATTTGTCATGCGGCAAGCCTTTTGTCCGGTGACAATAGATTGAAAAACTGCAGATTTTGTTGTGAGACTCGAATAGCAACAGCAGGAGGTAAATAATAGTGTCTTGCATGAATAATATTCATGACTAATAGGTTAGTATCCAGTGAAATTAATATGGGTAGTTGGAACTTGTCTATAATAGTTCATTTATGAGTCATATAGCATTCCATGCATTGCTATTCTTCATCTATTTATTACACTTTATAATTTATTTAATGTGTGTAGTGTTAAGTGGTCATTACCATGTGTACACGTGTGGCATGTACATAAATATGTTAGCATATATGGGTGTAATATTCAAAGCTAAAGGCATCAGAATCCATGAGGCTCTTATGCGTGGAAGGGAATGCTGTTGACAGGCTCGGTGCAGCCAAGCTATGAGTAAGAAGTGTGATAGTAAACAAAACGTGTGTTGTCGAGGTTTGTTGTATAATCCTCCTCCGTCCCCTTGTTACTTGGTGTGTGCATGCGTGCGCACGTTTACATCACAATAGAACCACTACATTTGTAGTCTTTTTTACATTTGTAGTTATGATCTTTTTTTTTGTACCCATGTGAATAAAGGTACACTCAGGACGTCATCAAAAATCTTGAATCATGCTGAAGAAAGTACGAACGTCTGGTACTAATATATTTTTTTAATTCCTATTCAGTTGGTTTTATTATAACACTTGGGCCTCCTTATCCAATTATTATTAAACTTAATATATTTTTGCAAGAATTTCTCTGTTGAAGTTTATGTTTTCCATAATTATGGGTACCAGTTAGCTTAGCGTTGGATGCTTGTATTGAATAATGGGATTGAAATTGATTAAGTCCAATGAATAACAGTTGCAAGTCAGCCACTCTTGTCTTTGGACAAAATTGGGTCTAGGTGTGTTTTAGGCTCATAAACGGTCATAATGTTTCTCCTTATGCAACACATGATAACTTGAGTCTCAGTTGCCAAAGTAACACATTCAAAAATACTTTTAATTCAAATTTTTTGCCTTCTCTTTCTGTTCTTTTTCTCTTCATCTCTCGTAACTTGTAAAACATAAAAATTATTACTCATGCTTGATTGTGAATTATTTGAGAGCAATTTTCTTTGTCGAGTTAGCAGGAGAAGAATCCGTTACATTTAATATTTATAACTAAATTTACCTCAAGATGTTATTTTTCCTTATTTGGAACATGTTTCGACAGCTCCCGTGCTCTCATCTTCAGCCTTCGCGATCTTGTGTCTAGTGAAGTATTTGTGTGTTGGCTGCTGGATGCTATTAAGGTTGTTTGTTGGTCTTTGGTATTTTAAAGTTGTATTATTGTGTGTGATTGTGGTATATGTATTTATATTTTGTGTATTTTCGATGTTGAGTGCTTTGAATATTGTTCAATCAAATATATTGCAACTTACCGTCGGCGGCTTTTTGAAACAACGTCTTCACTATAAAGTTGACATGTTTCGGGACACTTGTCCCATCCTCAGAACTTAAAATAATCGTGTGTCATTTAACGTTGATACAGTTGTCAAATAATTAAAATATTAAAATCCAATATGAAACAAAGTTGCTACAATTGTCTTTACGTCATCCCCTTACAACATCAAGATTATGCAAAAAAATTTACAATTAATTAATTTACTCAACCTATGAACCAGTACTTTACTTTGTACGTACGTACCCAAACTTACGCTCTCACTCACTCACTCTCTCTCTCACCCTCACACGTCTATCTCATTTGGTTAATTTTGTTAGTATTCTACCCATTATATCTGTGAAATTTAAAAGTTTTGGCCAATTAGTTACTGATGGTACTTAACCGTTCCATGTGTCTCTCTGTAAGTTGTACAATCACTGTTTGTTCAACCTTACGGTTCACTCCGCGTTTAGTTGTTTTTCCTTCTGTACACTGGTTAATTCACGTCATTGTTATGACCGTCCATCACCACTGTTCAAATTATACGTGTATTATTTATTTAGTCGGCCGACTTTAGTTTGCTCGAGCACTTAGAGGTTGACCGCGCGGTCAGAGTTACAAATTGAACTAACTCTTAAACTGGCGTTAGGGCCATGATTCACAAGGGTTAGTCGGGTCACGTGATCGCCAGTCTGCGTGCCCATTGGTTCTTTTAAAGGTGTTCTATAAGCGGGACATCGAGTTTAGCAACATTTTGCCGTCTGGTGAAATCTATGGCTTGGCGTCATTTTTACCGTGATTCACGGTTACCACAAACTGTATGTCGTTGCGTAATCTGTCCGGCCTGTGTGGGTACAAAGACAAAACACAGACGTGTTGTTTTATAATAACACTGCATGCGTGGTTGATGAAATCGAGGTTCCACACCGGTGAACACTGACTACATTGGGATTACAATTGATTTGAATTATTATTTTTTAGCATACCATTCCGTACCGTTACAATATCTTCCCATTTATCCACAGTGAGTATGATTTCTGTATCAACTTCATTCTCATCTTTATCTTCAGTGTGACAAAAACTGCTTTTATGAAAGCAATTAGCAATCGTTTTTTGTGTAACGTGGTCCCAAGCACTCTTGCATGTGTGGGCAGCTTGAAGAATGTCAGTCTTGATATTTTCAAACCCATCTAAGTAAACACCTGACAGAGTGTTTTGGACCACAAGCCATCTGTAAAAATGATTACAATTTTTTATTATGCCCTGGCCCATAGGTTGAACCACAGAAGTCATGTTGGGGGGGGGGGCAAACCTTTACACTTTCTATCACAGGAATAGGTTGTCAGTATACAAAACATTTCTGTTTTGCTTCCTGTCAATTTTCAAAAGCTATCTTTGAACATTTTCACTGCCATACAAGATATATTGTTCAATTCATACTCACCTGGTTTTGTTTTTACATTTTTAAAACAACATGGGTTGGCTGACTTCCCTATCGTTAGCAAAGGCAGTTTTTGTGAAACATCCATGTTTGGTCTAACCAAAAGTGTTATGCCTCCTTACTGTGCTTCCCGGCTCGGCAACGTTAAAAATGTCTTTGGTGTCAGTGTCAGAAATATTTGCAAAAAATCGTCTTTCCAAGAAATTGTAGCTTCAGTGTCCACAGATTCACTTTCCCCATAAATAGTTTTGAAAGAAATGTCATTTACGATGGTTTTAAACCATCGATCCAACCAGTGCTAGCCTTAAAATCATTTTCCCCAATGCTAAATGCGAATTCTTCAGCTTTGGCTCTAATGAGCGGCCCACTAACGGGTATTTTTTTTTTTGTCCTTGCTTGTTTAAACCACTTCACTGCGCATTAATCTACATCGGGATTTTCTGGTCCTCTCGCTCTCTTCATATCTTTGTCGCCAGCTGTACATACACTATTCAGAATCTCTGTATTTTTTAGATACGTTAATAATGAGGTATCCCGAATAATGGCAACGGCTAATGTCGGTGATTTGAATTGTCTCTATATTGGCTTTGAAAGAGCTGTGATGAACACACAACACAGTAAAACTGCTGCATAATAAGAGTCACTAAAACACACTAGTCTGTATACAGTATACAGTACTATATAAAGAAAGGCATTGTCTCTCACTACAGAACACAGTACATACAGTAGAAACTCAAAAAGACTTTACTCTTCCATGAATGTACAAAGACCAAACAAAAGAGTGTTGCATAGAACAATAGGCGATGACAGACTGTACTGTTATACCAGCGACTGTACCGTTATACCAGCCGGTCACGAGTCATTGTGGCATACTGGCCTAGCCAGTTCCAGGAATTTGACACTAATGATAAGCGTCTGTTCACAAGTGTGATGTCTGCTTATCTATTTCCAGTCATTTCTGTGTAATTACATATTTACTACCCTCATAATACACAAGCATTTTTCAGAATTTGCACAAAACCTTTTCTTAGAATTAACCAAAAAAAGTTTGAATGACAGACGATGTTTTTGCACAGTTTTACATAGGAATTTCAAGGTATCAAAAACAAAAGTTAAAAAGAGTTTGAATTATACATATTCGAATTAGCCAAGTTCTATTATATTATTTCAGCAGAGGGCGAGGATGTACTTTGCATAAATTACGCTTCCCTATCCTTGTTTGTCACAAATTCAATTTATGTGTGCCTGTATTCTTATCGATCATGAAACGGGTATATTGTGTGAGTAGGTGAGTGACATGTATAATATATGTTCACTGTTCATGCATATTGTAACGCAACATAGTTGAGGTTCCCCAACGTTACATAAAAGATTGAATGAAATATGGTCAAGGACCATACCCTGACTTAAGGTTGTTCAATAGGTCATGTGCTCGAGAAGTAACTCAAACCAGAAGGAGGCAATGACTAGTATTAAATGTATAAAAGCCAGACTAAGGAATGATTGAATGTTATGAATTGTTTGTTTTGTACTGTGGCATGTTCAGGTCACAGAGTATTTTATATTGTATGTTGACTATACTAAAGATGAAATAATGTTATTTGATAATAATACTTCACCAATAATTATGTTTATGTTTATATTGGATTTGTATTTATATAACCCAGTATAGTTACCAATGTTAGGTACTGTACTAAGTTGTCAGTATTGTATAATGTTGAAAAATACTGTTGTTCTAATTAATGTTTATAAACTGGATCAGGAGTGTGACCAGTGTTTTAAATCTAACAAGTAGTTCTGACAATTATGTCATAAATTAATAAAGGGTTCCAGAACCAGTTAATTAATATAAAAACAAATAACCACCAATAAATTAAAATTCATGTAATTAACTATGTAACCAATAATTAATTGTACAGTAGGTCAGGTAAAAAAGAAAATTAAGTTAAAAACCAAATAATGTTATAATGGTTGTAAATGAATCTATAGGCCTAAATTCCATATTAGTGAAAGGAAATTAATACCTTTTTAGTAAACCCAGTCCAACGAAAATCTGGTAAAACATTTACTGTTTAATAAGGAAGGTTAGGGGAGAATTTTATGTGATTCAATATTAATCCAAGCATGGAGTATTTTATTGGAAAGGAGTAGTAATATTCTATAATGTCGGCTCAAGGATATATAGAAAACATGGTTGTTAAGGCAACTGATATATAATAAGTTGTTGATTTTGAATAGATGGTACTGATTGTTACAAGCTATTAGATTGAAATGAACCGATATAAAAATATATGAATAAATATAAAGGAAAGATACGTCCAAACTGATAAAGCCTTTTTGTAAAACAATTATATTTGAACGCTAATGAATCGTACAAATTAAATAAAACTCTAAATTATCAATGAGTAAAATAAAAAAAGAATTGAAAGCTTCTCACCTCAGTCACTAAATATTTCCGCTGAATTTGGTATCAAACCAATTCATGCTATAAATTGAAGACCAGTAAAGAGTTAAAGCCTGAATTAACGGAAATATTTGGAAATACAGAAGACTCGGTTGACGAAATAACCTTCATTGACAGCGTAAGCTGAGATCCTAATTCCAGTTCGTTGGGACCAAGAATTGTGAAGACGCAAAAGAAGAATCGAAGCACAAGAGTTCCTGTGGGATTACCATCATCCATTCATTGAAAACCAGAGCAGTTTTACTGGGTGAAGACGATATAAACTGGATTTTGACCGCTGTTGACAAACATTCACCGCCTAATGAAGCTTTCGCCGTTTGGGTAAAAAACAAATTATTTTCATATCATTGTATTTTAAGTAAATAATTTTATTCTTTTTGTAAATTGAACAACCTTAATTATGCGTTTTACCTGGCCTTACTAATGGTTCAAAGAACTACACGAAGCCTGGTATAAGAATTAATTGTCATTATTTTCAAGTATATATGTTTTTTAGAGTTCGAATAATTAAGAATCGATATATGTTGGGATAGTCGATTGGATCGTCTTATTGTTTGTCTGAGACAACGTAACTTGTTAAATACCAGAGAAAAATAAATAAAGTACATTTGTTGTATGAGATAACGTTTTAGTCATTGCAGAGAAAATACTATATGTAGTTGGTGTAATAATTTATTAACAGATTGATACAAACACTCCGAATAACTAACCTATAAGTACACTTATTTCTAGTAATAGCGCTCCAAGTTTGCAGCTGGTGGGACGGGAGATTGCTGAACTAACTGGTTTTTTAATAATAAATTTGAATGAAATTTTTATCGTTGAGGGACTAGGGTTGAAACAAATACCACTTACATTCAGTAAATACTCCATATATATTGCTCATATTAAACAACCACTGAGAACTAAATTAAGTCTATAGAATAATACCATTATAAATTCAGGAACATAATTCTAATTTTGTGGACTTAATAATCTATGTTCTGAGGGTTTCACCGGTCACAACCGAAAGGTATATTAGTTAATAACATATTAATTAAACCAGGTAACAGCATCTTAATTGTTACGAATCGCCACCTATAACGAATTACTTGACGTTTGTTACACCAGAGTCTCTTATAACTAATTACACTCATAGACAAGATTTCTTTACAATTTGACGTCTCCAGCTGGTATCATACACTATAACATACGTTCTCACATAATTAACAAGCAGTTCGCTACAAAATTGATTACAACAGTGGGGTTTGAATAAGACGGACGTTCCACCGCTAGTACCCAACATACATATTCCATAACAAATTGACGACTCCTACGAAGGGGACTGATCAAAGAAGGACTCACCATACGTAGTTTATTACAACTTGCCGCTTGCAAATAGGGGCTTATAAAAACATTCATCACCGGTATATATTGGATTTATTTCAAATTGGCGCATAACAACGTGGAGCTTATTTAAACACGTACTCAACACATTCTATTTTATATTATTTCAATATTTGTGTGTCTGTTCTTTTATTTGTAATGCTGTGTATGTTGTGGAGGGGATATTCACTGGTATACATATTTGTATTCATCGGGAGTGAATTGTGAACTATTATATTTTTAACAGCTTAATACTAAATAACATCCAGGGAACAGTTACTGTGAGGGCAGATGTTTCAGATATAAACTGTGTTATAAAATATCCTTATTGTGTTTACTCTTATTGCACCCTAATTGCTCATTTAAAAAATTCTTTCTGCCCTCACATATATGGTGTAATTGTTTTATGACAGTTCATTTGTAATATCCTTTATAAGTACCCTAATTTATGTAATATTAGAATGGCAGTCAGTTATATTTTGTAGATAAGTCGCAGCAGTGTTAATTTGATTTTTTTTTTTTTAGACTATTGTAAAGACAGAAGCATTAGAAGAACTCCCCCCAGAATTAACAATTAAACATCCTCTGCACAACACGTGGACATTGTGGTATTATGAAAGTGATAAAAGAAAATCCTGGGAAGATAACCTACGAGAAATTACTAGTTTTGATACTGTAGAAGATTTCTGGAGGTAAATTATTATTGTGTCTGAATTCTGTGTAATTGAAAGATAGAGCATACATTTTTCAATGTCTTCCCTTGAACACAAGTTGTACTTTGTAAACAGCAAATATTAGTAGTATGGGTCATTCCATGCCAAACCAACCAAAAATTTTAAGATTCAGCCTGACCATTTCAGAATTCAAACTTTCAGGAATCATTCTCCCTCATGATAGAAATGAGAATATATTTTTAGATTTTTTTACCTGTTTGGGTTTTGATGTAATTAATTTTTAAAATTTAGAAAAAGTACAGTTTTTCAGTTTTCACGGACTTTTTAATTCTTGAACAACTCAAGTTCTATAAGGCCTAGAGACTTGCTTGACCCCTCATTTTAAAGAGAATCATACAAGGTTTAATTTGATATGCTACTTGACTATGTTTGGTAAATTGTTTTTTTAATAGTGTGTTTTATATTTTTGAAATAGTGTTTTTTAAAAAAATTGAAAAAATATGTTTCTTGTAATATTATAAGCTATAAAACCTGAAACTTTTAGAGTGGGATCTCCATGGGATCAGGAGTTCTGACAAAAACCTTAAAGTAATGTACAACGCATCTATAGGCTAATAATTTTTGGTTTGTGTTTACACGGTAACAGACAATTTGTAAAATTACATTTTTTTTGTTACTTACATCATACTAATACATAGTCAATCGTCATAACAAGGAAGGTTACATACCTGGTTTTACATGATAAAAATAATAAGTTTTTTTCTTGGTTAGCACTCAGTAATTTTGTATAATCGCACCAAAATACCTAAATAGATCTTAGTTCTTCTTTAATTTAACAAATAATTTCTTGTTTGCCTTTTTAGTTTCTAAGTCTGTAAGGCGATAAACTCTTCCTGTTGCTGTTGTAGGATCAACTTTTGTTAAAACCTCACTTTTGTGCACAACTAATATGTCAGTAAATTGTGGGTATTTGAAAGATGAAGAAGGGCCATGTGGTTCCAAAAACCTTATTTTTACTTCATCTTCTACTCCTAACACACAACCTAACCACCACTTGTCTTGAGTATTGGCATGTGACAAAGCCAACAATGTCATTAGTGTCCAAATCAGCATCAGTGTCATCAGCTGAAACTATTTCTGCACTTGATACCTCTGAAAATGAGTGACTTTTCACTAAAACTCTAGTCTCACTCACAGGAGTGTAACTGTGAAATTGCTGAGTGCTCTGTATTGTTGTTGCTGCTTCAAATCGTCTCTTCAAGGTCTGTTCCTCTGCCTCATGTTCATCTTTAGTTGAATACAAAAAACTGATGTCAATATTGGCTTTAACCCAATCATAAAGTTGGCAAGGGGTCATGATTTATTCATTGTAAACTATACGTAGACTGGCCAATGCTGCTAAACGTTTTACAGTTCCTCCTACACCATCACATGCATTCTTTCCATGTGACGATACAAAAAAGTTCCATTCAGCCTTAATTCCAAAATCGTTCTCATGGTGGCAGAGATTGAGGAAGTTGGATTTGTTTTTGTACTGTGATGCTGCTCCGTCTGAAAAATAATGGAGCTTTTCAGGCTTATGAGGCAGGTTCTGTTTAATAAAGTCAATCATGAGGTGTTGAAATAAATGAACAGCAACGGTATCGTGTGTCATGCAATCAGAAATGATAACTAAGCTAAGGTATGCCAGCTTTTTGCTTTCCTCATCCATGTAGTATATAACAAACGGATGTATTGTTGCTTGAGCATTATTCCAGTGAAAGCCTTGTGCAGCATATTGAAGTACAAATGCATAATTTTCAGCAAAATCACAAAGCACAATGCATTGGTTTTGAGGTAGATTTTCTTTTACGTGTCGCAAGTACGAAGACTGTTGAGTACCAATGAAAGAGTGTCTTAAGAGTTTGAGACTGTTGAAGGCGTCCGCCTACACGTAGTATACCAGCGTTGTCTATAAATGGATTGAGCGAGAAAGTTTTACTATTAGTAGGTACAGGGCGTTGTGCCTGGAGTTCTTTAATTTCAATATTGAAATGCGAAAACTGGGCTTGGCGTATAAAAACCAAAAGCGCGTTGTGTAGCTCTTGCGCAGTCAAAAAGGAAGTGTTTCTGTTAGAAGCGGGAGACTTAGCATTCCAAATGAAACGCAGGCAGTGAGTAAAAACGCGGAGAAGTCTAGAGAGAGAAGAGTAATCTTCAACGTAGTTAGAAGAGAACGAAGCAGTAGCCAGAGCGAGTAGAGCCTGTTTACGTTCTTCCTTGTGCAAATCCGGATGAGCGCAGGAGGAATTGGAATCAAAAGGACGGATGGGCCACGCTGAAGGCTCCTTTAACAACCAGTAAGGACCATGCCACCATTGCTGGTGGCCGTGTAACAAACGGGGTAAACAGCCGCGGGATTATCATGCGACGCGACATGATACCAATTGCCCTTAACAGTGAGCTGCTGAATCTCCGAAACGCGGTTGGCTACAAACACCTTCCACCTCGACGACTGTTGGTGAATCCAGTGTAGGGCAATCGTGGAACAGAATAAAAATACAGCTCGCTGAAATTGTAGGTCACAGCGTGGACAACCTTATAAACCAACTGCGCCAATAATAAACAGACGCAAAGTTCAAGGCGAGGTAAAGATATCTGCTTTAAAGGGGCGACTCTTGATTTAGAACACAATAAGTGAGACGATATACTGTTGTCGGAATATACCGTACGCACATAAATACAGCATGCGTAACCTTTTGCTGACGCGTCGGCAAACCAGTGTAATTGAAATGAAATGCTTGACGAATTACATGAATCCTTTATAGCTCTCGGGATCCTAAAATGAGTGTCTGAAATCAATTGAGCGTAAAGCTCGGCCCATTTAATTGATAATTAGTCAGAAAGCGGGTCGTCCCAGTTGGTACCCGAAGACCAAAGCGTTTGCATAAAGTGCTTGCACCAAAACGTGATATGCCCAATCAGCCCCAAAGGGTCGTAGATTCCAGCGATGACCGATAATACCTTTCCTTTGTTGAATACATCAATTTTAAAATTTCTTTGGATATTGTATATGAAGCTGTCAGCATGAACGTCCCACTGTATGCCTAAAGTGCGGACGGTTTGATCCTTGTTGAAGTCCAGGGACGAGTTAGTATATGAGGATGTTATATTCTGGTCATTAGAAGACCATTTGTGAAGAGTGAAGCCGTAGCGGCTTAACAACTCAGAAATGTCAGTGTTCAGTTGGGTTAGGACGTGTGAGCTATCTGAACCGGTAAGGAGATCGTCGACGTAAAAACGTTAGCAATGACCGAGCAGGCCAGGGGGTACTGAGTACTATTTTCCTGAGAGATTTGTTTTAAACATCTAGTGGCCAAAAATGATGCGCTGGCAGCCCCGTATGTGACTGTTCTCAGAGCATAGTGTTTGAGTTCCTTGTGGGGAGCGTCATGCCAAACAATTCTTTGTAAGTTAGAATCACTCGGGGTTACCAAAATTTGGCGATACATTTTCTCGATGTCAGCAATGAAAGAGTAACGATGGGTTCTAAATCTGGCCATAATGGCGAAAAGATCCTGCTGGACCGTAGGGCCAACCATAAGGGTGTCGTTTAACAACAAATTGTCGGACGTTTTGGCCGAACCGTCAAAAACAACGCGAAGTTTGGTGGTTGTGCTGGTAGTCTTAACGACAGCATGGTGAGGTAAATAAAAAATGTTTGACTTGTTAATTGATAAATAATATGAATCAAGCGGAGACATATGGCCAAGGTTTAAATATTCTTGCATAAAACTAGTATACTCTTTGTGCAAAGACTTGTTTTGCCTAAACTTGAGTTCAAGGGTTTGAAACCTGCGAACCGCTCCGGGTAGAGAATCGCCGAGGCACTCTGTACTGTGGGGTAGTGACACAACAAACCTACCACTATCGTTACGATAGGTGTTTGTAAGGAAATGATTTTCACACTCCGTGTCCTGAGCGGAGGGAGTACGACACGAAACATCCTCCAGAAGGTTTTCAATTGTGATGAGATAGCATTATTGTCGTCACATTATGTATGAACGAAGAGACCGGCTTAGTCGTGTCTACGTTGAAGGGTAAATTCCCGGCGAGTATAAACCCTAGCTTTGTTTCCTGTATTATCGGAAAGTGCGGACTGTGAACAAATTTAATCAGCTCAATCAACTGCAAAAAATACTGTGCCCCGAGTAATATGTCAATTTGTGACGAATGATTAAGTTGTGGGTCAGCTAAAAATATCCCCTTTGGAATTTTCAACGATGCCATGTCAAAGGATTCTGTTGGGAGGTTATTTGTGATTCTGGGCAGAACAGCGCAGTGGACATTTAAAGTGAAATCCTTATAGCACCCGTGTGCTAAAATTTGGCTTGACATAGTGAGTTATTTATGCCCGTGATAGGCAGCTCGGATTTGTTTAGTTTTAAGCCCATGCGGCGGGCAAAACCCATTGTACAAAAATTCGCTTGCAACCCTGAATCCAGCAGGATTCTTACCGGGCGCTTGTTACCAGCATGATCGGTGGTGATGCATACGGCAGTGGACAATAAAATTGATTTGTTAGTTTGTAGCTTCAGGGAACATTGCTTATTGCTCCTGTTGGTTGAGTTATTTATTGAAGCGTGGATCATGGTGTGGTGCCTTTTCGAGCATGCTTTGCAGGAATATTTGGAAGGGCAATGCGAGCTTTCATGGCCCGAACGTGTGCAATTCAGGCAGAGTTTGTTACTTATTAAAACCTCTCTACGTTGCGTAGGTTGTAAAGCTACGAATTGTGGGCATTCGAGCAATTTATGATTACTACGACACAGCTGACAAAATTTATTGTTTGTTTGAGTGTGTATCAGTGACCCAGTGAACTCCGCGCGTTTAGCCGATTTGCGATAAGAAGTTTTATCGCTAACTTGTCTGCCGCCAGACGAACCAGTCGGAGCATTTACGTTTTGCAACAGCTGACGTCTGGCATTTAGAAATCTAATAAAATTATCGTAAATCGGAAGCTGTTCTTCACCTAAACTTTCCTTCCACAATCTGCACGTACGCTCGTCAAGCTTTTGGGCGAGAAAATGCACAAAAATAAGCTCAAATGTGTTTACTGATAGGTTCAATGAGTTCAGCGCATTTACGTTAGCGGTGAGCTCATCTATAAATTTAGAAATGCTGAGCACGGAATCCTGCTGCATGTGCTTCATGCCCAAGACATTAGCCGCATGATACGTCGTAACAATCAATTTACTGTCATACCAGGCTCTTAACAAGTCAATGGCCACCGTGTAATTTTCGTGCGTGATAGGGAGTGATTTTATGACATTCAGCGCCTCATCCCTTAATGATAAGTGCAAGTAATGAAGTTTTTGGATGCCAGTCAGGTCCGTTCGGACATGAACTAGCTCCAAAAACATATTGTAAAAATGTTGCCATTCAATTATGTCACCTGCAAAACAGGGTAGCTTAATAGGTTGCAACTGAATTGGAGGCGTGCTAAATGTGACCACTTCGGATTGACTTGCTGCCTTCCTGCTCATCTCCTCGGCATGGTCTAATAAATTTTGCAGCTTGCATTCTATGCTGCATAAATCATCTTTGGTCTGAACCCTATCGCTAGCGGATGTAAAGTCAGAGTCCTCAGACTCAATTTGTGTTTGAATTTCATCATATTTGGCTGATAGCTCCATAAGGTGGCGAAGCTTTATTTTTAGTGCATGATGGTCATGCGTATCGTGATCGAAATTGTCTGCGTATGTGTTTATGCGAGATATAGAGGCCTTGATCATGCCACGTTTCTTGATCAGCGCCTTCATATCCGTCATGATTGGGTATGAGAGAAAATTTAAATGATAATACGAAAGAAGCCAAGTGAATGCAAAGCGATGAGCAAGACCAGGCAGGAAATCCAAATTATAAAGTCACGCAACGACACGGTAACCCTTACTTAACACATCTTAAACTAGTTCTATATAGTAATAAATACTGATCTAGGCAGTACAAACAATATAGCAGTATAATCACTAATGATGTGAATGCTATTTGAAAGGTATGACTTACAATTAAAAAATGCTTGTTGAGTTCACAAAAAAATTACAAGTTCATATTCAAATGAAACTGATTTAAAAAATTATATTATTATTTTTAAAAACTGCTTCCTTTACTTTAATGCCATTGAAAAATATGCAAATCATGCAAAACTAATATGAAACATGAGTTTATAGTCACTTGACATGGTACTTATCGGCATGTTCTAGAAGGCCTCAAAGCTTGTCGAAACCTTGGTAGTCCTGTCAGGTACCCATGAATTGATGATGCAGACACGGTCACTGCCTGTCAGGTGATGTCCGATGCGGTCGAATCCTGTCTAGATAGGCTGCTCTGGATTTTCCCACATGCTGAATGCCACGTGCTGATGGTGCTCAACTGCTGTAATGATGTTTCAAATGCTCCGGTTGGCGAAATATGACGTCCCCAAAGTCATGCAACACGAGCTCCAATTGTAGTGATAATTAAGGAGTTGCTGAATTAAATCATGAAGAAAAAATCCTGATAGGCCTGCTTAATAAACTGATCCATGAAACGAATTGTCCATGAAATGAGTCACATCCGTGAAATACATTGTGTGTGGATTGTACATCCATAAAATGAATCATATCCGCGGCCCGGAGGACCATATGATGTCGCTGTGGACGAAAGTGCTGTCGCAGGACAAAAGTGCGGTCGCTTGCGGGCCGAAAATGTTGTCGCTTGTGGACAAAGAATGGCGGTCGTTTGTGGACTAAAAATGTTACCCTAAGGCTAAAATAATATCCGGGTTCGGAGGACCATATGTTGATTGCTTAACGCTCTCAAAAATTTCTAGAGTTGGTGTCGCAGACTAAGTGTTGCTGGTATAGGAGTCAGAATGTGTTTGAATGAATAAGTAGACTGTATGAAATCTGAGTTAAGTAGCATTTATTGAGACATTATAAAGAAGCGCAGGCCCAAGCAATTACGTGTGGCGATACATTGCCGAGATACAATTACGTGTGGCGTAGACTGCCGAAATACATAACGTATAGAAGCGAGAATAAACTGTATGAGAAGTTACATAATAAAATTTTACATTGCCGTGGCTAGCAAAATGGAAGAGTCTAGTGTACAGATGAAAAGCTGAGTCTTAACTAACTAACGCAGCAGCGGGCCGGCGCGAGCTGCACTGCAACGAATGACGTAAGTGCGTGGGCTGATTGCGCGTGAGCAAGTAAGCAGATACAATGCTTTAACAAACGCTAAACATCGAAGTTTCATCTGTTCACTAGTTAAATTCTTATTTGTTTCAGTATTCAGCAAAACTTTGTACAGCAAAGCAAAGTACAGTTCATCAAGAGGCTTAAAATGAGAAGGATTTCGATATTGAACATCCTTCAAGGGGGTTTTTCTAGACAATCCTCCTTCATGTAGCAGTCTAATATTGTTTTCAGCGTTCCCTCAACATTACGGTAAATGGTGTGGATTTGAGGGGTTTCTGATTGCATCTTCAGATTTAAGGAGTTAAAGATTGGCAAGACAAAATCAAGAAACTGGAGAAAAAATTTGGGTTCACCATCACTTAATTTCTGCAAAATTGTGTTGCTTGCCTGCTTGCCAAAAGTCTATCATTACCCGTGGCATCAATAAAAAAAAAAGTCTTAGGTCATTGTATTGTTCTAGAAGCCTAGATACAACCATATGTAAGGAAAGTCAGCGTGTCTGGCTGGGATGAAGTAATTTTTTTTCTGAAAAACATATTCAGAATCTGAACTTGATCTCATACTTCTATGCACAAAGAACGCTACACAATATACGCCTACGAATGAACGAACGATCTCAGTCAACTGCATGCTTACACTGAAAAAAAGTCGAAATGAATTGGCCCTATCTATTGCGAGAGCGCCCGCAATTCTAGATATGGAGTTCCACGAATTTGATGTTTTGAACCGTGTTGGCTTGATGTTTTCGATTCGCCAGAGCTCGAACTTTAGGACCGCAGAGGTGTAGAAATAACAACAGCTCAACAATCTTCATACCCAACACAGATTATTTTAGCCACCTGGTATAGTACTTTTATTTTCATGTTTATCACGGCGACTTGACATTATTATGACCTGGTATAGGCTAGACATTACAGTATATGTTTACTCAAGTGCAGTCATGTAGTCCGATTCTGTCAGCTTGAGACTAAACAATAACGATTAGTCACTCTTAGTTAAATAAGCAGTATGGTAAAATAAGTGGATATTGCAGAATGCCTATTATATTACTGTGTATGGGTGGTCATAATTGTTTATAACAAGAGGAAGGAACTATAATTTTGGACAAGACCTCTATAAACTTTTATTGAAAGCAATTAAAATTACAGTTGCAATGAAACACCAGATTTGATGTCATATCGTACGCAAAAACAAAACTCTAGAAATGTGACATAGCACTGAAACGAGAGTAGGAAAATAACCCTCATCGCATGCAGCTAACTTCAGGTACAGAAAGCTGCGATTCGCGCGATAACGTACCTGAAGTTAGCTGCATGCAACGCGGGTCTTTTTCCTACTCTCACTGAAACTCGCGTCGGAAAAAATTAGGAAGATTTACACCAAATTTCGTATTTTCTGGAATATTAAAAAAAATCAGAAGACCTGGCAACACTGAACTAAGCAAAAACTGAGCTAGAGTGGGTATGAGTCACACTCCTTTAAGAACATGAATCAGACAAGTCTGTACAGGCTTTCTGTGCTGTGCCAGAACACCTGTAATTGGCAGATATTTTATACACAATGATCTTAAATAAGTTATGGCTTGATTATTTGTTTGTAGGTTTAGTAAACCTCTATTATAATCCCTATTGTAAATTGGTTACCTTACGGCCTATGAATATTTTTTATCTTTAAAAAAATTTAAGATTGATTGCAATCTAGCCCTTACCTTAAAACATTGTCATACGTTTTTTGATATAACTCCTGATCCCATTGAGATCCCACTTTAAAAGTTTCAGGATCTATAGCTTATAATATTACAAGAAACATATATTTTTTCAAATTTTTAAAAAACTATTTCAAAAATGTATGTAAATGTTTTTTGGATTTTCATTTTTTTAAAATTTCACCAAACATAGTCAAGTAGCATATCAAATTAAACCTTGTAAGATTCTCTTTAAAATGAGGGTTCAAGCAAGTCTCTAGGCCTTATAGAACTTGAGTTATTCAAGAATTAAAACGTTTGTGAAAGCCGAAAAACTGTATTTTTTCTAAATTTAAAAAACTAATTACATCAAAACCCAAACAGATAAAAAAATCTAAAAACATATTCTCATTTATATCATACGGGAGAATGATTCCTGAAACTTTCATTGAAATCTGAAATGGTCAGGTTGAGTGACAGGTTGATTTGGCATGGAATGACCCATATAACCTAATTATAATATTGCAGGAGACAGAATTCCTGTAAAAGTATTTTTACACTAATATAGAAGCAAATCACTGTATTACATGATTTTTTTTTTCAAGTGAAAAATGCAAAATAGATTGTCTATTCAGGAATTTAAAAAAAAGTTCACATCTTACAAATACATTGAATAGAACTTTTGAAATTATAAATATAAGAAGAATAATTGTAATTTTTTTGTTGCAAAGTCTGTTGTTTTTCTTTTTCATGAAAAGTTTTTTTCCTTTTCTGTAGCAAGCTGACAAATTTGTATTAATGTTATTACCTTTGTCTTTTGTATCTGAGACAGATTTCAATATTATTTCATCTTAGCCAAAATTCACCCAGCAGTTTCTTTATTAACTGTGCCTTTATTTTGAAAATAGACAGCAATTCTTTTCTATGTAAATTTTCAAATTCACAGTTATAATGATGTATCTGGAGATAATGGCGTATCCGTCATTTTGACAGGAATTGAATGCATATTGTAATGAAAACTTATTACATGTGCAATATAACACGGATGATCAAGGTAAAAGATGATCCAGTGGACATTGTAATCATACACGTCTAATTTCTAGCAATAAGTAGTAAGTATGACAAGAGTATTTATGAGTACATTGAGGAGTTGTTGAAGATATTAAGGAATAAAATTGATATTTTTTAAGGGTGTTAACGAGTTGGTTCTCAAGAGAGGAAAAATTATGTAGGTTTGATTTAGGTAAAATGAAGTCCAAATGGGAGAAATTGTTGGAATTTTGTAAACAACATTTGAGATGGTAATAACACATTCTGTGAGATTTTAAGAGAAGGCATTATTTGTGGAATACACTGGTGGAGAGGGGACTATATTTAAGAGATCATCTCATTTGTAATATAATGGCACTAGCTGGATACCCATGCTTCGCTACAGTGATTATAAGAAAAAAATAGATTGTAAAATCAGAAAATAGAAATAGGTTATTTGTGAAGCTTAAATACCGGTATTTTGAAACAGAGAAACCATTTAAGCTCAATCAGTTTGAAGATGATCAAGTTTGATCAATCGGCTATTAAAGCTTGAAAATTAACAATAAATTTTAATTAATCAGCTATTAATTAAAGTAAAGTTGTTAGACTTTAATCACCTATTAAAGTCTAACAACAATAAAATAGATGGGCTTAAGCACTTTGATCCCACCACCACTCCTGTTTTTTTTTGTCTACGTAGCCAGGCTAATAACTTTCTTAGCATAGACTTTCTCAGATTAAGTGCTTGTTGCTCCCTCAGATTAAGTGCTCAGGACCTCCCTGTAAACAACATAACCTGGTTTTGCTCTCTGGCTGGAGGATGACCAGGCGGTCAGGTGAACTGACTCTGGAACATGCCACGTACAACTGGCCATGGGAGAAATAGTCACTCCTCTGATCCACACCAGCCACTATCAAACTCTGCCCCTGTTTCTTATTAATGGTCATGGCATAGTACACCTTAACGGGAAACTGCAGACGTTTGAACTGAAAGTGGTAGTCTGATGGGATCAGAGGAATTCGGGGGATGAAGACAGTTTCTCCCTGACCGACACCTGTGAAAATCATGGCTTTTGTGACGTGTTTGTGTAGAGTCTTCACCTGAAGCCTGGTGCCATTGCACAGTTTCGGAGGGTTTAGATTGTGCAACAGCATGATTGGAGCACCATCCTTGAGGTAGAGGATGTGAGGTGGTACTCCTGGTGGGTCAAAAGAATGCATGAACTCCACAGGGTAATGTACAGCATCCTCGACCTCCACCACAGAGTCCACAGACTCATACCTCATATGCTCAGTCGGCAGCTTCTCCAACAGAAAGTTGTTGATGCTGTTGGCTGAGTAGTTTTTTGGAGTGAGAATAGCTCTTTTCCTCAGCCATGAAGCGCAATCCTCTCCAGCCTGATGAATGTTGGGGTATATTCTGCCAGTCAAGCTGATCATATCTTCCACAACATCACAAAGGTTACCAGGAATATTTATTCTTCCCTCCTCTTCCAAAAGCTTGCCATCACCAATATCAAGCAATAAGTTAGAAACCTCCTCTGCCCTCAAGTCACGTTGGAGGTGGACACGCATGTTAACTCTCAAGGACAGGACTTTGACATTAGGCCATAAGAGGGATGACTTGAGACAGGCCTTGACTTCATCTGCACGTGTCTCCCAGTGACACAACAGGCAAGGTCTGTAAGACGGTTGGGGCCCCTAATGTCCTGGAGGGTCCTGTTCAGAGCTCAATACCTCCCTTGTGGACCATGATGGACTCCCAGCGATTGTCAAGATCGACTCCACTGATGTTGGCACAGAACCCACTGTCTGCTGGGGACCGCCTGCGATACCGAGGATAGCCATCCTCTCCAGTTTGAGTTTCCTTCAAAAAGGGCCGGGGGTATTTCTTGGTGCAGGCTCCATCCACCATGCAGGGTGAGTTCCTGTTGAGAGGTCCACATGGGCCATGGATCATAGTCGTCTTGACAAACTCATGGAGGGCTGGGTCTAGGTCAGGATCAGGTATTTCAGCGCTTATAACTTTGTCAATGGACTCTGGTCTTATCTTCTCTTCTAGCCATAGGAGAATATGAAGGTGGGGGAGTCCACGTTTTTGCCATTCCACGGAGTACATGTGATACCTGATAGGCCCAAAGATGCAACCTTTAGTGAAGAGCTTTATCATATGGTTCACTTTCACGTGGAAAACCCGCGCTACTATGTCATGTCTATCGTGAGACTTTTGGCCTTGTTTCAAGATCTCTATGATTTCTGGCCATTTCGGGTTGCAGGTAAATGTAGTAAACAGATCTGGCTGTCTGAAATGGCGCACATAAGACATAGCATCTTGAGTTCGCTCATGCATGTAGAAGGGTCCTCCAGTGAAAGAGGATGGCAACACAACCATCTTGCCAAGCTCTGATAACTGGCCGTCAGTTCTTGTCATGGCATCTTTCAGGTGCACATACTCCTCACCAACAACCCTCGAAAATTGCACTCGCCCACTCGCCAGTGGCGAGTGGGTTTTGACTGTGAAAAAAAGGAGAAAAGAGGAGAGAAAGAATGAAAAATGGAAAAAAGAAGGACGTCTATTAAACCAAAACACATGTTTTTGTTTTAGTAAAGGCGCGTGTTGAAGTCATAGGCCGTCAGTTAGCTGTCACCGTGTGAATTTTATAAACAAAATTGCTCTGTTGGATATAAACATCTTAAAACACGTCGAACAAAATAGTGTTGCTGAGAGAGGGGAGCGGAAATTTCACCCCGGTCTGCGCGGGCCGCCGGCCTTTGTCACTCCTTTCAAGTTGTACAGTCTGCTAATTATTGTTGAGTTGACCGGATGTGTTACGCGTGTGATTTATTGTTTCGTGTACTAAGAGTATTCTCAATTTCTAAGATCGTGTTCAGCGTGTATTTTATTTTTTGTGTGTTATTTTATTCATAATGAAACAGAGTAAACTTAATTATTTCTTTAAAAAACGTTCTACTGTCAGTACGACGACGCCTAGTGAGTCTGCGAGTGCGACGTCTACTGCTAGAGATGTAAGTGCCGGGCCTAGTAGGGAAACTGAAATGCCTACTGTGGAAAACGCGAGTTCTAGTGGACTTAGGCCTACTCACGGTTCCTCTGGGAAACGAAAATTTCAAAGAGCTTGGCTGGATATCTTCCCCTGGCTAGCTTACGATTCCGACCGCGCAAAATGTACTATATGCGCTAAATACCCTCAAAATAGTGACCCAAAATGATCTCGTACCTCTGGTCATCCATCTTGAGGATACAATGAACCGGAAAGCTACAACAGGAGAAGCTACGGATGCAGCTAGAGCAAAAGGCTATCTAAAAATCCTTACATCATACAAGTTTGTAAAAACATTAAACTTTTTGATTGACCTGTATGGGAAACTAGAGCCATTTTGTAAAGTTTTACAGTTGAAACAGTTACTGGTCTCACAGGTACGATCGTCAATGATTGTAACGGTGGAAATGGTTCAGTTCTTGCTTTCATCTGAAGGATCCAGTGTGAAACAATTCCTTTCTGACACTTCAGACTCAGAGAAACTGAATTGTTCAAAATACAAAGGCGACCAAGGAATTGTTCTCACAAACACGTCTCAAGGGGAGGAAGAATACAAATCAATCCGTAATAAGCTGATCAAAAGCACAGTTCATTACTTGAAGTGCCGTCTTGATACACTTGAGACTGTAGTAGGCACCAAGTGCCACGTTCTGGATTTCTTGTGCCTTCCTCAAGATGACACCCTAACTGCATATGGCAATGAGGAGATTCTTCAATTGGCGCATGTTTTTATTACTGGTGATATAAATGAGGATGTTTTGCTATCGGAATGGCTTCAATTAAAAATGATGGTTAAAGAAGAGCAAATAATTTCAAAAGGACTGGGTGAGTTATTAAAAACTCTGTACAAGTTTCCTGAGCGTTTTGGTGAGCTAAAGAAAGTATTTTACGGCGTTGCATGCATGGCAGTAACAACAGCATCTTGTGAACGGGGATTTAGCTTCGTTAACAGGATAAAAGTGAAACAGAGACTTTCCCTGGACATCACTTCATTAGGAGATCTAATGCAGCTGGCAGTAAATGGACCACCCTTAGAAGATTTCAACCCTGGTGTAGCAATAGACAAATGGTATTTCTCGTCGGGACTTCGCCATGTTAGTGGCCACAAGAGGAAACACTCAGCCTAGTCCAGCTTGATTATTTTTAATCAATTATTTTTCATCTTCAACTCGATAAGGGACTATCAGAATATAAACTGGGCTAATGAATAATGTAGCGGTACATGGTAAATATTAAATAATAAAGTTTTATTCCCCCCCCCCCCCCCGGAAACGGTATCGGGCGAGTGGGAAACGCCAACAATTTTCGAGGGTTGCTCCTCACTTCTCAGCTTTTTCTGGTTGTTTCAAATCCAATTTAGTCTTTCAGTCTCAATTTTTGCATACGTATCAACCAGAAATAGATTGAGAAGGTTGTGGAACAGCAGTAAGTAGCATTCTTCCCCATCACGCTCCATTATCATGTAGCTGTAAAAGTCAGCAGCAGACACAGTATTCTTGAGAGGAGCCTTGTTCTTTGGGTCACGCTAAGGTATATTGATGTAATAGCTATCTTCTCCACGGCAGAACATCAGAGGGTACTGTAGACCGTCATAGGCACAGTGCATCTCACTGATTCATACCAATCTCTTGTCTGTGGAGAACGATGTCGCTCTTCTCAAAATCCTAGCTGGCAATGAGAACTGCCACTTCTCTAGTTGTGGGGGGCATTGAAACGACCTCGGTACTCTCCAGAAGGCTTCCTATCGGCTTTAATCACCACTTGGAAGTCCTTCTGCTCCTTAGGAACAGAATCAACAGCAGCCTTAAAGTCCAAAATATACTTGTGTTCATGCAGCAACTTCTGCAGTTGGCTAACCAGTCCTGGCTTAACGCCATGGTAGATGCCACAACGGAAGTCCCTCTCATTGTCATCATCACCAACAAAGTATATCTGGAGAAACGAAGGCTGCTGATGAGGCTCCCTATCCTGTGGTAGACCTGCCCCTGCACTTTGAATGTTGGCATAAAGTTGACCTCCTTCACATCTCTGGCTCCAAAAGACGTCATTTGAAAGCATACATTATTCTTCCGGGCAGCAGAAAGAAAGTGCTCTGCAATTGGATGCTGGTGGGTGAGGAGGCTGTGTAGGGGTTCAGGGCAGGGAACTGGACTTTACCGCCACTACAGCACATTCCGGGAGCCTCATCCTTCCACTTCAGGACACAGCACAAGGGTGATGAGGTCCGAGGTCAACAACCTTGTCCCTGGAATAATCAGTCTGAGGTTCATATTTAAAACCAGACAAAGACTTATTAGTGTAATAAAAAGATTATTACAATAATCTGATTTGTGATCTCTTCATTGTAATTAGCTGTAGCTGCCTGATTAATGTGGGTGTTGTTAGATGCATACTTTTTTGCAGCTTCTGTATTTATCTCAGGATTAGTCTCTGTATTTTTCAACAGCTTTCCTATTTATCTTCGGATTTGTTTTTCTACATTTGTCGGCAGTTTTCATAATGACCTCGGGATGGGTGTTTTGGTATTTTTTTACAGCCTCTCTATTGACTTCAGAATGACTTTGACTATACTTCTTGCAGCTAATCTGTTTTTCATGGTTGTTTTTTGCATATTTTGAAGCAGCTTCCCTTTCTTGATTTTCCCTAATCGTATCTGTAAATCTTTTCCTGTTTTGCCTCTTTTCCCTGTAACTGGTGTTGTAGTAGAAGGAACAGATTCGTCTGAACTGAGGTCAGTGTATGAAGTGAGTTGAGGCTGAGACATGATGCAGGACAAATTTGGTTCACATTCCATTGGCTCACTGGTGGTTGGTGGTTGTTGGGCATTATCAGGGTTAGTTAATTGAACATTATCAGGATTTGTTGGTTCAGCCAATGGAATTCGAACATCAAAGTGCCCTTCCTTGAAATCTCCTGTGAACCAGATTCTTTTGACTCCCTGTAGTGCTTCCCCAAAGATAGCAAAAAGGAAGCCACTTTAGAACACCTGAAACTCATAAGGGAATATCTCTCCCGCCGCCTGGAGCTCGCAAGGAGTTCCTTAGATGTAAGGCCTAGACATTTCGGTGAGGTACTATGTTTAGTACTGAAAGGAGCCCCAGACCGATTCTGAGTGAAGGGGTTGAACCTCTGCGTGTTGTTGGACATGTGATTTGACAGCCCGAATTTGAGCAGCCATTAAGACGTCGCCGTGCACCAGGTAGGAAAGGGTGAAGAATAGGCATGCACCGTTACCACGGATCTTTACTATTTGGTGAGGGACCTGTATTTCGTTAATAATTTCCTCATCCATAATACTAGGCTTTGTTCTTTTCAAATCGATAAAATTAAATATGAACTAACAAAGTTACTCAAACAAAGGAACGTTTCTTCTAGATTTATTTACTTTAAAATAAAATGAAATAAAACTTCTCTCTAGAATAAAATGAAATGCTAGTAAAACTTACTTAAATTAAAGTAAAATAAAAACTAAAAACTCAAAGGGGTTTCCTTAAAATCCTTGTAAAAAATATCACAAATGCGTGACGTTCGATCTAAATGGGGTACAGCTGCGAACATTAACTACATGTTAAGTAGAATAAGGTTTTCTGAAAATGCTTAAAAATAGAATAATTTTGATAGATGAATTGTCGAAAGAAATTAAATGCTAGTAAACTAAACGTAAAATGTAAAATATGAACTGGAACTAAAAGTGTTAGTGGGTTCTCTGCCCAGATTAAGTAGGGGTAAACAGGATTGAAAAATGAAAAGGAAAAAGAAAATGAGAAGCTGTAAAACTACTGAACTGAGATAAGACTTCTTCTAGAAATTGAAATAAATTTCTTCCTGACTGAATTTAGCTAAAGGTTAAACTAACAACTGTATTAAAAATCAGCAACACAAAAATACACTGTTATACTTACCCTGTGAATTGTGGGAATATTTATTGTGAATTTATTTAGTTAACAAAAAATACTGAGTAGAAATACATTGACAATATGCGTGAGCTGGCATGAGCAGGACTGACTGACCACGCGGTGCCCCCCCCCCCCCCCCAAGTTAAAGCTTTCAAAACTGTTCCTTAGCTAGCACCCAGCTAACAACATAGAGTTGTTTGGTTATTGATATATGTTAGAAACGAAACAACAGAAACTCTGATCATAATCACAAAACAAAACTACTTCACATATAACAATAAATTTTATACACAGAATGACGGTCTACCCATGGGCTCACCCATATCCAGCATATTAGCAGAAGTCTTCCTCCAACACTTAGAAAAAACAAGAATCCTCACAAACAATGACAGACATGCACATAAAGTACTAAATTGGCACAAATATGTTGATGACATTCTAATACCATACAGGGGAAACAAAAGACAATGTGAACAGTTACTAATGCACATAAACAAAATACACAAAAACATAACCTTCACTGCCGAATACAGTGTATAGCATAACTTCCAATAGCCAAACACAACAATAGCATAAACTTCTTAGACCTCTCCATCATAAAATTTGAACACAGGCACAAATTCAGTGTACAGTGGAAATCGGTTAACACGAAATGACAGGGACCAGTTATTTTTTTCGTGTAAACCGAATTTCGCGTTAAGCGAACAAAAAGTGAAACAAAATGAGGAAGTGAACAAATAGTGTACTGTAGATTATTTATTGTACTGTCTAGTAAAATGCAACAAATACAACCTTTTATTTATCCTCATGGTTTATTATTGTTAATTTTTCTTAAAATTATTATTAGCTGTTCTAAATTTAGTCCTATGATTTAGGTTTTCTTATAGATAAAGACCGGATTTTCGTGCAGTATAAACCATTGAAACGTGCAACAAAAACTTCAAAACGTGCAAAAACGTGCAATAAAAAAATCAAAACGTGCAAAAAGGTGTACTAAATAAAAAGATTTTCGTTTTTATTTTTTATTAGCACCAAGTAGGCATAAAATGAAGTAAAATATTGAATACAATAAAATTAATAATTTTCCTTTATTTAAACTATATTTTGTATTAATAAAATTAAATAAAAAACACTCTTAGGAACAATAATTATATGCGGTTTAAAAAAGCATAAACAGTAAGACAAAACATAATACAAAATTCTATTAATTATCATCAAGTAGATACATAATATTATGTTTTAAAAGAATATATTTTAAATCTATCTTTTAAACTATAAAAGACGAAAACAATAGGAACATTCTCTAGGACAAGAATCAATTAATTAGACGATATAAACAATTCAATAAGACAAAAACAAAATAAAGAAATCAATTTTTTTCGTTAAAATTTACTACCATGTACATTTCTAAATTTTTTTCTGTTAAATTATACCTCCTGTCATCGAGGATATGTTTTAAAAGAGAAAAAGCTCTTTCTACATCAATACTCGTAATTGGGCATTTTTTATAGGAACTTAAAATGTTTGGTGCCACATCTACATCTGAACGTTTGCCATTTAAAACGTCGTTAAATGTTTGTAAAATTTTAAAGCCAAGATTTTTTTCAAATACGGTTTGAAATTTTTCATAAATTAATTTTCCTTTGTCGTTATTTACTTTTTTGAGTGTCTCTTCAATACTTTGTACGTTATTGATTTGTTCATCTAACGATAGATTTTTTGCCTCTAAACGTTTTATTGCAACGGGTATTGGGCTAAAATGGGACCTTATGAATGCCAATTCGGACTTAACTGAATTGTTTTTTACAATGCTTTTTAATTTGGTGATAGCAAGAGCATCTTCTTCCAAACGTTCTATTAACTCTGCATATCTATCCAAATTTTCGGAATAAACAAGGGCAGCGTCTATCCAGGTTCCCCACCTGGTAAGAACTGCTTCTGGGGGCAAGGGGCAATTCATTACATTCCTATATAAAGCCACTCGCTGAGGGGCTTTCAAGAAGATTTTTTTACCACAACTTATTAATTTATTTACATTTTGGAAAACTTCACGTATTTTCTCGGCAACTCTATTAAGACCATGCGCCACACATGTTGTGTGAACCATGTTTGGGTAAAACACTTTAAGAGCGTTCCCAGTTTTGAGCATATAAGGGGCTGAATCGGTTACAAAAAGTAAAACCTTATCTTGATACCCGTTTTGACCGAAAAAATTTAACAAACTATCGTTAACAAACCGCGACACCGTCTCAAAATTGGTTTTTTCCAATTCTTTACAAGAAATTAAGTGAGGGGTAGGCTCAATTTCTGGGTGCAAAATACCAATTATTAATGCACAAATATATTTCCCTCTCGAATCAGTCGTTTCATCGACTGAAATATAAATAAAATTATTGGAAATTTAATTCTGTCCAGTATATTTTTCTAAAAAGTTTGTAAATTGCGGACATGAAAGCTTGAATAGCGGAATATTGGAGGAGATTAATGCCATATACAAGTCCTGATTAAAAGAATTCTTCTTATTGGCGCCACTACAGCTTTCTGTTATCAAAAGTTGAGTTACGTTTTTTCTTTTCTTAGCGGCCTCAACTGCCTGTTTATGACTGCCTATAAAATAAAATAATAAAGTAAAAAAATGTAGGTACACAGACCGAGATAAATGATTTAAAGGTCAGCATAAATTGGGCAATTTGACTGTTTAGGAAAAATTAAAATTAAACGTAGGTAGTACATTAAATTACATTTTCTAGATTAGGATTCAGGAAATGCCATTTCATAATTTAAGTCTAAAACTTACTTGTTTGGCAGTGGGCGTCTACTTGCGATTTTCTATCGACACCTACAGCAAGAATTTTGCAGCAAGATTCACAAAAAATGATTTTTCCATCAGTTTTTAGTTCTGGGTACGGCTGTATCCATCCCTTTAATTTGGAGCAAACACTACTTTTCCCTTTAGGCATGTTTGATATTGAATTGCACAACTTGACAGTGGCAGAAGGAATGAAAATAAAGAACTGAGAAATACAAACACGGCTACCGGATATAGGGGGGAGTGGGGGTGTTGAAAAACATAAAACGATTCCCAGAAAATCATCGACTCGAGAATTGAAAACTTCTACGAAAAAATATTAAAACCGATTCAAAGAAAATGGTTTGTTTTATTCCACTTGTTTTATAAAACGTATAGTGTTTGTTTATATTGAAAGTAATTAATTTTAATGTTTTATCCGCTTTGTTGACTGATTTTTTTTAAATAACAGACAAATTTAAAAATAAAACCTTAAAACGTGCAATTTCATGCAGGAAAACCTTAAAACGTGCAATTTCGTGCATTAACGTCAAAACGTGCAATTTCGTGCAATATAAAACTAGTATCGAAATAACGTGGTTTTCATGATTCGAATTTCTATCAAAGTTTTAATGAATTTGAAGTTAGCAAAAAAAAGATGCAATTGCACGAAAATCCGGTCTTTACTTATAGACTACTGTATGTCTTTCAACTTTACCGTAGTTTTCATGTTTATCTTTATTTAAAATAATCCGTTATTTTCTTTTGCACACAATTTTGCACTATTTTATTTTCAACAAATTGTTCTAATTTATCAACGTGTTCAAACATTTCACCTTCCGAGTTGGCTTCAAAATATCGACGAACACGGCTCAGCAACGAAAGCATATCGGTAGCGGTAGGAACATTTTCACTATCATTTTCCGTGTCAAGTTCGTCGTCACTATCATCACCTTCACAGTTGTCAACTTGCACTGTTTCCACGATATCGGTATCTGTTAATACGGGAGCCGTAGTTACGTTCTCGTCGACAGTCACGTACTCATTTAGAGAAATTGAAACATTTAATACAGATGACACACGATTAAACATTTCAGATAGGATCAATTTCATTTGCCCGACTCATACAGTTCTAAAGTTTTATCTCTATTTTTTATAATCGTGCATAACGTAGAGTTTGGTATACCGAATGTTTTACAGATTTCTGTTTTAGTTCGAATACCCTCATTAACAGCTTGGAGGAGTTCAACTTTTTTTTCTAAAGCGAGGGCACTTTGTTTACACACTTTCTTCTCCATTTTACTTCCGGACTGCAAAAACGAAATTTACGAAAGCGTAACTTCACTTAACACGTACACGTCACACGCTTAACGTCACTTAACTGGCTGTAAAAGACTAACAAGTTTGTATAGTAAAAAAGTAAACAGTTAACCCTCACAACTGAGTAAATTTTTTACAATAAAATGTTATCGGTACCGTACCGCAAACTTTACCACCGCTGTACACGCACAGAATACAACTGAACTGAACTCACCACACCCTATAAAGTAGGTAGTTAATGTAAGCGATAACGGTTTATTTGCGGTCAATGAACAACACATTTGGTGCTGAAGGAGAGGCTATGGTTTCTCGTAAACAACGGTACACTGTATACAGTACGTACTGTAAATAGAACTTGGTACTGAAGACAAAACAAAACAGGTAGACAAAACAAACTATGGTCACTGCCTGCTCTTTCTCTTTTAGAGATGAAGAATGGATTCCTTTACATCGAAAACAAGCTTTTGGGCGTACTTGTGTGACTTTATTTTGTATGCAGTTACTTAAAAGCCAGCCAAAAAAAAATTATTTTTAACAAAAATTTTTCGTGTTAACCGATATTTTTCAGGTAAACCTTTCGTGTTAACCGTACAAATAATACACTGTACATAACAAACGGCGATCGGTACCCGAGTGGTATTTCGTGTTAACCGATATTTTGTGGTAACCGTTTTCGCGTTAAACAATTTCCACTGTATATAGAAAACCAACTACAACTGACACACAACTCCTCCAATCACCCAATACAACATAAACTAGCTGCCTTCAGAATTATGATACATAGACTTAACAACATCCCACTATATGAAAAAGACTACAAAGACAAACTAAACATGATAAAATATCTAGCAGAATCCAATGGATACAACAGAACAATAGTCAATAAACTCCTACACAAAACAAACAACAGACAAAGACAGAAAACAACACATTCATAACACTAACATACATCAACAAACAAACTGAAAAAATAGCCCACAAATTCAAAACAGCAGGATACAGAATCGCTTACAAAACTACTAACAAAACAGAACACACACAAAGCACAAAACAAATTCGATCTACCTGGTGTTTACAAACTGAACTGCTCAGATTGCAACAAATTCTACATTGAACACACAAAGCCACTACACTCCGCTACAGAATCCACCTTTGCAAACCACCTCATTGAAGCAAAACCACACATACAGAAACATCGACAATAACATGGACATTCTACATGTACACACAAAAGGCCGAAAACTAGACACTCTTGAACAATTAGAAAAAATACAAACACACGAAAACACATAAAAAACAACATCCTAAACGAACAGACACAATTCAAATCACACACATTATTCGAACATATCACGCCCCACACACACACAACATCGATCTTTCAAAAGTCGATACCATCACCATGAACAAGACGGACAGTGCTCCCAGCGGCAGCCTCTGAAGAAATTTTTTAAAAGCAAAAACTGGTTCACGCTCTAAGGTAAAGCTTGTATGTTTTTACCCATAAAAAACTTTTTGTGTTCCTACTCAGTAGTGAATTAATTATATTTAGTTAAGTAACGGGCACGTCATGGACAACGAATTGCAAGAATATATAGCAGAGTTTGTTGATAGCTGCTATGGAGATGCTAGGGGAAGACATGGATGGGTAAAGAAATTTTAAATCTTGTGAAAGAGAAAACAAATTGAGAGAAGTATTTCAAGAAGTGTAAGGTGGTGAAAAATTCAATGACAGGTTTGTATTTTTGGAGAAAGCCAAGTGGCTGAAGCAATTAAATGAATTATTAAAAAGTATTTATGGGATAGGAAACCGGAAAAAGTATATTTCAAGCTAAAATCATTACAGTGTAAACCATAAACTATGAGGCACGTAGTAAGGAGCAAGGAAAATTGTTATTTGACATTGGGAAGGTTGTAACAAAACGGAGTTATACCCTTTTTGTTCGTTAATTAATTTCAGTTATTTATTTATATTGGTTTTAGTTTGTTTCGATGCGATTGTAATATTATGAAGCTGTCAGTTTAATAGATTTCCTAATTAAAGTTAATATTTTTTACTGTTCACTGGTTATTGTGGTTCATAGTTTAATGAGACGTTGACTTTTTATTCACTTGTCGAGACGATTCGGCTAAGTAGATGCTCACTGAAAGCATAGTTAATTTATGATGAAAGTACTTACTTGGTGTGATGCCCTGATCTCATGTAGAGTATATAAGCTTAACTAAACACAAGATTAATTTTAAAATCCTCTTGTTGGCGCTAGAAGTGGTGCCAACAGTCGCACGCGGTCCACAGAGCCTGTAAATGTCTAGTCTTGTGAAATAGTGGTCTCAACTCTAATCATTTAGTGGAAATATAATTTATTTCTCACTAATACTCATTAATTTGGTAAACAATTACCACAAGAATGTCGAACTTCATAATAGTAATTACATTTATAAAATTTCTCTTTGAATCTCAGGGTGGTCAATCTGATTTCGTGGCCATGATGTACCGCTTTGTATTAGGTTAAATTATTTGAAATAAACATGAGTTCTTTGAGTCTGCAAGATACTAAACTAGAAGATTGCACTACTATAATAATTGATTAGTAGGAGAGTGATTACATGATTACATTTAATAAATAAAATCTTGATTGATTATATAAACTTCAAAGACGTCTGGCGTCAACATATAGGTTAAACACGGTGTGTCAGCATAATATCAGTTCAACTGAACTAAAAGAATAATGATTTAATAACAAATAAAATTCAAGCGCACAAAAGTTTATAAGTTCTTTTAGTGTGAAAAAACGAACAGCTTAAACACTAGATTGGATAACCTTCTGCAGGTAACTTATTTACTTTCGCAAACATGGTTGGCAATTAAGAAAAGGTTTGAAAAATAAAAAAAATTAAAATTTCATTAATGCCTAGCATCCTTCTAATGTCAGTTAAAAATCATCTTATAATATAGGGTTAATAATGTTCACTGATTCTTATTACTACGAAAATTATTAATTATAAACTTCATGAGGTTTAATGCCCCTTCAATGTTCAGTTTAAATTGTCTTAAAGATATACATGGTAATATTACCGATCATTTTATAAATTTCTTAAGACTAATTCAAAGTCACTATACTCCCTTTTTTTATTTTATATTCCCACGATTGCAAGGGATTGTACACTTTGCAATCGAGTCGCACTGTCACTCGATTGATTTACTAGGTTAATTAAAACCTTTAACACCTTTGAAAAAATTGGGTTTAGGTTAGTCCCAATATGACGTTTGATATACGCACAGATTAGGTTAACTTTTTCTCTTCTGGCGTCTGGAGCTCTCGTCTCGTCTCCTTCATCGACAGTACAACAATAATGCTTAGCGTGGCGTCGGTTTTGGGCCAAGCCTCGCTATAACTATTTTGATTGGTGGAATGATCGACTACATTCCATCGAACGTGCCTCCCCCCTTTATAAAATTATTTAATTTTCTAAAAGAGCTTCTGACTTTGGGTTGGAGAGTATGAAAATGATGCTTAGTATTCTATCCAAATTGATACAAATATTTTTAAACTCAATTAACTTTCTTATGGTACTTGTGAGCTCTAATCTAACCTTGTCAATCGTTTGCAATTGTCTTTTTGGATAGTTAGATACCCCACAAGCCATAATTCTGTTTATGTTTGACGAAGGTCACTGTTATCACTTGAGTCTGTTACAATATTTTTTATTAAAATGTATCTTATATTTATTTTATTTACAATCTGATTTCGCTAGTGTTTGTTTCCACTAATATACAGTCTATTTCTGTTACTGGGTTATATTATAATCCCTTAATGGTGAAGACAACACTAAATTTGGTACTAAGCTTTACTATGCCAATAGCCTCATAACTTAGATTTAATTATTTTTAATGAAGAAAGTTGTGTTAGTGGTTGAAATCACAAGCAGAATGATCACTGTTGCACACCACTATATAAAAATTATCCCGATTAGCGCTTTCAAGCTTCACAGCTCATCGTCAGATCGGAATTGAAAGATATAATTGAAAACAAACCCTTCACCACCATCTCACCCCACCCTGCTCACACACAACAAGTTATAATGGAGGGACAGGTCTTGGGGGGGGAAGGGACATCTAAATTATAGCTTGTTGTGTGTGAGCAGGGTGGGGTGAGATGGGGGTGAAGGGTTTGTTTTCACATTATATCTTTCAATTCCGATCTGACGATGAGCTGTGAAGCTTGAAAGCGCTAATCGGGATAATTTTTATATAGTGGTGTGCAACAGTGATCATTCTGCTTAATTATTTTTGTTCAATGGTTGTACCTTTTGATTGGGTTACATTACACACTTAATCATAAACACTCAGTACAACTTCTGGTCACTTTAGTTTGGATTTCTATACATTTATTCTCTGGAATTTTAATCTTTTAATTTACCTATAGTTTAGGCACTATATGGTGTTACATTCACTCTCCTTTATATACTTAATTTTGGAGTCATCATCCTTTACAAAATACAATGGTTATTCTAAAGTTTTACAATCCTTTGATTGATAATAGGATATACCCTTTTCAGATAATTCAGTAAAAGTTCTTGCATCTAGTCTCATTATACAAGTATGTTTAAATTACATTATCATGACAGATTTCTATGCTAATTACAATTGTGTCACATCATATAAGTTACTTTGAACATTACTGGTTCCACTAATGACAGTTTTTCATCTCCATTTGTAACTTTTACGTTTTTATCAATATATTAAATAACAACAAACTCCCACTTACCTTGAACTATTTCTTATTTACTTGTTCGGCCAGATTATCTAGTGGTGGAAACCCTTTTTCGTATAGCGAATTTATCAGCACAGAAAATGAAGTTAGGTGGTTGAAATGATTATTCTAACACACATATAGTAAGTTGAAATAAAATATTATTTTATTTTACTGTATTAAGATATTCATGTTATATTCCCATTTACATAAAACTTCCTCCACTCTTTACATATTTCTATATCTTTACTTTTCATATTACTGTAATGGACTGTAACGGGACATTGTCCACTAACGTATGGAATACGTTATCTAAATAAATTTATATAAACAAGAAACACATGTTGAAAGAAAAAACAGCTTAACTTATACTACATTTATCTATTAAGACAACCCAGTATTTGCTCACACGCTTCATTCACACTTTTACCCCATTTATGTAAATTTAGCGCTTTTGTAAATTTTTTATATAGTGATAGGTTTATGATATTCGGTTACTTGACTGGCGGCATCCCTGCAGACCACGTGTGGCACTCCGTATATTTTAGTTCGTCCACATTGTTCACTGCATTTTAGTTTGATGTTACATTGTCGAATTATTCAAAGTTAATTGCTACCCTTTGAGTTGTAAGTTTATTCACATTTTTATACCACTTTAAATTATAATGTAGACCACATTTTTGAAAGTTTTAATAAATTTTCGGCTCGCGAGCCTGTACACTGAACCGGTTAGTTTATTTACACTTTCCTGTCGGTCGGTCTACATTTTTACTGTAATTTGGGCACACCAACGCCTCTGCGCATTTCCTAAGTTTGGCTGCCGACTGTCTTTTACTTAATTTCACATATTTATGTGCGGGCGAGATGAAAACTGTGCCCAGCCGGCGGGCACGCACAACTGCTCGCGTCCGTTGTCGTGAGATGTTGTTTGCTGACTCTTTGTTCTCTGCGCACTAGGAGAGAAGGAATCTTTTGAGGCGTGACATTTTCGTGTGAATGTTGGCCGAACCGTGTGCTCGTCCGCGGAAATGCTGATAACTCTTACATTCCTGTACCATTTTGTACCTCACACGGAGCTATAGTCGGCGACCCATTATTACGCTTTGGTTAAATAAAATGAAAAGTTTTATATTGCAAAACTTCCTTTGTTTGTACCGTTACACATTATTTATTAATGTTAAGGTTTATTAGTTTGCCTATTAGGTAAATTTAGACTGTCCATTTCAGTATTTGATTTCACACTAATTACAATATATTTTCCATGTTATGATAGCTAATTTTATTGTTGGTATTATCCTTATAACATACAAGTTCATTACCATCTAACAGAAATTGGATTAATAACCATTTCATTATTTAATTCTGTTATTTTAAGTGCACAATTCACATTGAGTTTGGTTATGGGTCACCTATTTTGGTTGACAACAGTGTGTTCATCTCATGATGAGTTTTTTTGTCTTTCATTTATTAATCTTATATTACTAACAATGCTAATTACTATTTAAGGTTTAGTATACAATTTTTTGTCTTTTATCACTCTTATTATAGCTATACTGATGATTATCGTTTCATAATTTATATCCCTACATTTACTCTAGTTACATGACTGGCCTACAAGATGCACTTCTGTTATTCTTTCTGATTCACAGTTAATTTACCTTTAGACTATTTTTATTTCACTCTCCTGACCATTATTTATTATCATTAATTTATATTAGAGTTTTTGTCAGTCAAGTCATCTCAATTAGTTTGTCAATGTTTCATTGTTATTAACTGTTCTTCACTCTGGGCTTCTTTTGTTACCACTCATTCATCTTGTATTGATTCTCATCTTGCATAGGGTGTAGGACATATCTTATTTCTTCCTGCTTTTGTATATTGTGTTGGGTTTCATAATGCTGTTCTTCAATCCACTTCATTTTTCTTCTCTTTGTCTTGGTTTTTTTCACTTTACCTAATCTATTGGGTTATTTATTAGTCACTTTACGTCTAGTCTATTGTCGTTTTGTCTTAATTTCTTTAATGATACTTTTTGTTTACTAAGGATGTCTTCTTTATTTTATAACATTAATTTATAACTTGATCTCCTTTATCAACTTCAAAGTTTAGATGTGGTTGTTCTGGTGATAGGTGATTGTCGATTAGTGTTTCTTGGGCCCTGGTGGTACCGTGATATTATGTAATATTACAAGGTAAGTGACAGAAGTAGTGTACTGAAGATCTGTATGATGGTAAGAAGATACAACAGAAGAGTACATGGTGAAGAAAGATTTAGTTGAGGCATATAGGGGTTCAGTTTCAAGAGAAGAGCTCTTTATTGCACTGGTTGAATTGAAGACAGGACTAGATGATAACCCTTCAGAGCTTTTTAGAATCCTGGTTAGAGTATGATTACCAGTCTCTTTAAGATTTTTGCAGAATGCTATGAGGAAGGCAGTATTCCTCAGGATTTTATAATGATCCTAACTTTTGTTCTGCCTAAGAAGAGAAATGCAAATTATTCATAATAAACAGCTGTTTCTTTTGTCCCTTGCTTCCAAGATTTTGCTAAACATAATTATAGATACAGTTAAACAGAAGGTAGACCAGTTTCTAGATGATGATCAGTATGGTTTTAGATCAGGCAAAAGAACTAGAAAGATGATTAGAAACTATTAGAATTTCATGTTTCATTTGACGTAGAAAAGGCATTTAATAAAGCTAGTTGGATACTTCTGTTTGAAGCAGTGCATTGAGTGGTGTTGGATTGGAAAGACTGGTCATGTGTGCTAAATTTATATATAATTACTGGCCAGACAACAGTAATTAATATAAATGACCATTTAATTTATTTGTGGTGAGAAAAACGCAAATAGAGTAAGAAGTGCAGACACTTAGAAAGAAATGGACATTAGCATTCATATTATAGAGACAATAGAAGTAAAACGCTTGAAGTGGTGTTCAGGCATGTTCAAAGGATGGCCAAACAAGGTAGCCAAGGACCAAATAGAAAAAAGAGGGGAACAAAATACACTTGGGAAACAGAGGTGATGGCAGAAGAGAGTTAAGCAAAGAAATATGTCAGGATAAAAGGTAGTAGAAATAGAATGCAAGAGATGGTCATGGGCTGTATATTAACTTATACACACATCATCATCATCATCATCAAAGTGTAGTCAGAATCAGAAGAAGAATATAGCTGGGCTGCCCTCTTTCACAGTTTTGTTCAGCTTGTTCATAGAAGAGACTGTCTCACTGATGAAGTGAAAAGAAAAAGTGTTAAAATTAATGGTAAACAGATTCAGTGTCAGGCTTGTAGATGATACAGCAATACTGTTAAATTTCGATTGGGAATTGAACTGTATGATAGGAATTTTCAACAAAACACTTCACAAGTTTGAGGTAGGAATCAACTACAGAAAACAAAAATCATGGTTATAGATAAAAAGAAGAGCAGTGTAAGGGTGAGTATAAAATTAGGTAATCTGCCTCTGGAGAATGTTAGCGGGTCCTCTTACTAGAGCAGTACGATTGCTGCTAATAGTAAATGCCTTCTGGGAGCACGGTTGAAATAAAAATAGCATTTTAAAAACAAGCATTTCATAATAAAATAATCTTTCTACATACTAAGCATATTAATATTAAGATTAGGAAGTCATTTACTAAACCATTCATTTGCAATGTTTTGGTGTAGGCCTATGGATGTGAGTCTTGGAGTTTTGGGAGGGGCAGGAGAGAAGAAAATTTGAAGCTGCAGAAATGAGGTTTTGGAAGAGAGTAACCAGAATAAGATTGGAGAGGAATAGTAATGAGGAGGTTTTCAATGAGCTTACAGAAAAAATGGCTTTGCTGAATGCTTTAGGCATTTGGAGAGCAAGGCTTTAGGATACTCTGGCAAGACATCTTTCTATAAAACATTCTTGAAGGAAAGGTGTTGGTAAGAGGTTGGGGAGGATCATAGTTTGTTGTATTTGCTCTCAATGTCCCGTTTTAAATTAAATACTGTGAATAATTTACAGCGTATTGTAGTTTTTGATAGTTTAGGCCAAAAGTTTTAAGAATTTAAATAGTTTATAACATTAATAAACTTTACAGGCTTGATATAAAAATAATTCTTTACATACCCAAAAATTAATTATAATTGAGTATTTATAAACTTGTGTGGGAAGAATCCTGAATTTTTATTTGTCATGAGGATGTATGGAGGAATCCAATCATAAAATAAGTCTCATCTCCCCCCTCCCCAGAGCAACTCCTAGTTATGCCACTGCCAGCATCCCAAAATTTGACATGATACAGAAGAAGACTTCAGTAGTTAGTACTGTTGTGAAAAATCACGATCAGTTACCAAAAGAAGTTTCACTCAAGATAGGAGAATATACATTGTGCTGCAAAAACAATTTGTTTTATTCTGCAGTGGGGGGACAGGAGAGATGTGTACATGCTCCCACTAAAGCACAAAATGACAGTGTCCTTGTATGTGTGTATACCAGAAATGGCCTAATTCAAATCATGAAACCTAATGTTTTACTTGACTGTAATATAAACAAAAGTGAATTTAACCATGCGTCGTGGTCCCATCATAAGTTCCTATCCTTTTCAATTTAAACATAAAATGGTGGAAGAAGGTTGAATATTTCTGTTCATGCGCTTGTATTAAGAACAATATCTAGCAGATTCATAGCCCGTTAGTCCGCTACGTGCAACCATTAATTATCTTTCTTTCAATTTGCAATGCTACTATTAAATTTCAAGTAATTGTCATTATTAATAAAACTTTGAATTTATTTTATTAATTTACACAGTATTGTAATGCCTTTTATTTCAAGCTTGACACCTTTTTTTTGGTACTTTTGAACCTAGTTTGAAATATGCTGTTGGCTGAGGAATAGGCCTACAGTAAGTGGTTAAGAAATTTTTTAAATAGCTCTGGGAGGGGACTGATCCCAACCTCCACCCTCTTGGCATTATGTCACTGTTGCTGTGCACCATTTAATGTACACCTGTGTTCCAGCAACATTACATTTGGTAACTGCTGTGTTTGCAAGAGTCAAGTTAAGTTGTATGTTGTGTCTATCACATAACATGTCGCATGGGTGAGGGGTGACAAGGATTCCCCATTCAGATGATGTCAGAGAATTCCAACCAGTAGACAAGCTGTACATTAGTTAAATTTCATATCCAGCATCAGTATCATCTACTCTCTTCCATTCTATCAAGCCTGTTATGTTTTCAATTGGCACATGACGTTTTTCATTTTATCAAAGAACTGCTGCTTCAAGTTTCATGTAATACAGGCCATGATTTGTTCAGTAACAAATTATTCTGTTTTGGGAAGTGTTATACAATGCCTGTGAGACATTTATTATAATAGTATTATATATATGATAATATCATCACAAGATGATACAAAACAAAAACTCAATTGAATTATCAAAATATTTAGGGAACTTAATCAAATAAACAAATAATGGGTAACTGAATGAGGAATGCAATAGAGGAAGAGTGATTTAATGAGAACAATCAAAAAATAATTATATAAAGGAAGAATTAAAATAACTAATCCAATAAACCATGAATAAATAAAGAATAATTGTTACAGATGCATGAATAGATTAAAAACATAAATTAGCCTTGTAAACAAACATCATAAATAACTTGACAAAACAGTCATAAAAAAGGAGTCTAGTGTGAGAATTCATTGCGACAGTCGAAGCCGCAAATTTAAACATCAGAGTCGAACCTCGGCTAGGTTAGGTGAAACGTAAACATACAAACATAACCAAAAAGTGTAAGTAGTGTCGTGAGAGTTCATACTAACAAAAGCAGAGTTAAAAATTAACAGTTATTAATAATTAAAAGCATTAATAATTAACAGTGAATAATAAAGTGTGTTTTAAAAGAAAAGGAAAGTATAGTGTACATCTTAAGGTTATAATCGACTTATAACAAATTACTATAATATAATTATAACACTTTGTGTACACTTGAACTATTTATTCCACCACAGCTAAACAAAAACACTATCAATATTATAATTTTTCACTTTTAAACCATTATTTCTTTGTTTTTTAATGTTAAAGCGGTATAACCGATAGAAATCGGTTAACCTCAAAAGTCGACATCGATCGACATACAAAATAATTGTTATTCTAGGTCTAAGATATTGTTCTGTTTTATTTTAGTCACTCTTATATTGTGAGGTTTTGTATTTTGTAAAAGACATTTTCGTTCATTATTATTGTAGTCAAAAGAACCCTGATTTATATTTAAATAACATAAATAATCTGTACACTAGGCTAGAATTAGATCATATTGCCAACGTCTGAGCGAAGAATTTTAACCAGCGTGGACCATTGTTTAAAAAGAAAAGGTTGTCACTTTATTTTAAAAGGAAAAGAAACAAATATAAACAGGAATAAAAGGAATTGAAGAGAATTAATTGTGTATGGAATTATTTTAAATACTTAACAATTTTTTATCAGTTTCGGAATATTAGTGTTTATTTACATTTGAAGAAAAGTTGGTAGTACCTATTGCCCGGGCAACATGTGTGATTCGAATTAAAGTATGTAAATGAGTTCAGTCAGCCTCCAGGAAGGATCAAAAGAAGTTAAATCATTTAAATCTATTAAACCATTAATTATATTAATTCATGAAAAATAACATCAAAACTGGAACACTATAGGTACAAATCAACAAGGTAAATATATAAATATAACCACCACTCATGTCGAATACAACACTCAGTTCTCAATTAATTTTTTTATTAATGGGAAAGTTTAATTGTTTATCAACAGAACCATAATTCTTATTGGTAATTATATTACAAATCAGTGCAAACAACTAGTGAGGTCTAAGAAAACATAATTAAGAAGATTTTATTATTAAAATAGATCAACCAATCAATGCAAATAAAATACATGTTTTTGAAAAGACCTAACCCAACCAGTAATTAGTCTTATTTATCAAGTAAAAACAGTAACAGTAACGTTACAAATGGCGCACCAACTCTGGGGCATAAAGGAATTAACCGTTATATTATAAAAATATTATATTTCAACTTAACCAAGTAAAACATAACAGTAACGTGACAAAATGGCATCCACGTGTAGCGTAAAAAAAAGCAAGCAAGCTCTTACTCTTATCTCTTATTACTTAATTCAGAAGTAGAAGATAACCTTGATCGTTTATTGTATTCTTTCAATAGTTCTACTCTAGTGGCGACTACAATACAAAATGAAAATGCCACGTAGAGCGACATCAAGTAAACGCACAGCAGATACCGAAACAGAAATAAACATGGAAGAAAAGGAGGCCCAACCAGCACCTGAAGTGGAGGTAATAGCAAAGTGATACACAAGAAAAACCAACCAGACAGACCAGCACAAAAAGAGAATGTAAGCCTACAGGAGATGATGAGGGTTATGTTTGAACAATTAAGCCAGAAAATGGAAGATAACAGAAACGAATAATCAACAGTTGAAGGAAGAATTAAGTAAGAAGATAGAAGAACAAATGACAGAAATCAGAAGGGAAATGAAAAATCAGATGGAGGAGAATAATAAGAACTTAAGACAACAAATGTCAGAGGCTAATGAGAAGTGGAACCGGACAAGTCAGGAGCTAAAACAAGTTAAGGAAGACAACCTCGTATGAATAAATAATGTAGAAGAGGATAATATAATTCGAATCGAATCGTTGCAGAAGGAAACCCAAGACGACAGTAAGAATACAAGCAAGGTTAGGAGAAAGATTTGAAAACATTAACGCAAATATGAACGATGTAAAAGGTCAAGTCATTAATAACAAAGAGAAGATAGAATAAATCATCAACAAGAATTAATGAACATCAGAGAAGAACTCGAGATGATTCGGAGTAGACCGTTTAGTGTCTCTAATATACATACCACCGATAATAGAGAGGGGATCAACTACAAGAAAAACCCCATGGAGTTCCTAGAAAGAATAGAAGAGAATATCGCCAGACCAAGAAACGAGGTGGACATCTATTCGAAGCATGTTAGATGAGCTCTTCAAGGACATATACGACAACTGGTGGACTGCAACCAGACACGGCATCCAGGACTACCAGGAATTTAAGACCCTGTTTAAAGCCAAATACTGGTCGGGATCGACACAATATATTAAGGGATAACATCTGTAATGGCAAGTATGATCCGTATAGAGGACAAACACCGACGGCATATTTCCTAGGTAAGGTATGTTTAGCAAGGAATCTACAGCCTAAGATACTGGAAGAATGTTTGGTTACGAAATTATCTTACCACTATGAAGAAGGAATTGCGCGAGCCAGACTTTGTGGTCAAATCAAAACCATCCAAGCAACGGCAGCCTTGTCAAAAAATTATGAACACGAGAACTATTACCGTCGAAGCCGTCAAAGAAATTACAACTATGTGGGAAGGAGTAATAATAATAATAGTAACAATAATAGTAATAATCGTAGTAATAATAATAATAACAATCGGCAGAATCACGGTGATCACCATAACAATAATAGAACGTACCGACACCGAGTAAACCATATACGAACCGATGATAGCGATCCTAGGAAACATTACTATCAACGACGTAGAACAGTGGTACTCACTAGGATTTCATGAATAGCCATTTTTGGGATCTCCAAAGTTCCAAGGGCCGCACACCGAAGGGCACCCTTATATGCTTACAGCACCAATAATATTGACAATATTATTGATCTATACAATACGAATACACTAATGAAAATAGCCAATCCAACCATCAATATCGAGGATTTTACTTAAATATTATTGTCCATACTTATTACTTATTTATTGATAGTGTAAGTAAGGGACGTTGCGAATGTGAAAAAATATATTAGAAAGCCCTACTTTTGCTAACATTATTTAACTTGCAAACAAATATATAAACTGATACTTTGTGGATTTTTACGAAATATTAATAATTTTATATTCAGTTATTAATATTTCTACAGCAAATATTTTATCAGTAAATCTGCCACATTAATATTAATTAATATCCACAGTATGTTAATAGTTAAAAATGTATTACTTTCTTATCGAGTAACTTTAGCTTCATTAACTCCTCCAAAGGACTGAAATGAAACTGTTGATCAGAACTATTGAAATTTATTACAGTACAAAGAAAAGCTGCTAAATGTGCCGTTTTGACATAGGCCTACTACACTTCAAATTAGTTATTTTGAAAATCAAACTATTATAGAATACATATGACGTTTTGCAAGGTTTACGAAGATTTATTTTACTAGTCTTAATTAGTATAAAAACAAACTTAAACTGATAATTTTGAAACTTTACCAAATATAAATGATTCAATTAATAGTACTTTGGCACCAAATATTTCTTTCAGTATACTGTCACTTTAATACTGAAGAAAATCCACAGTATTACAATCAGGTCTTAGCAAAATTTACATTCGTTAGTTAAAAGAAGTAAAGAAAAGCTGTTAATGACAAAATTATTACGTATTAAAAATTAGTTATCATGAAATCAAACTGTTTTTATTATGTTTTTGATGTTGAAGGTCGGAATCTTTCACAAGCTTCCAAAACATTGTCAATGTCTGCAGGCTCTGTGGAAACTGCGATACTCAACAGGTGCTGTAGATTTTCACTGGTGAGGCGGGATCTATTTTTGTTTTTTATAAACTTTAACTTACTAAAAGTTGACTCACATATGTATGTTGAGGCAAATATGCACAGGATCAACTTAGAACATTTTTCCAAGTTTGGAAACTGATTTTCTTCTATTATAGTCCAAAACTTATAATGTTCCTTTTCTTTTGCCTTTTGTTCAAAAAGGGTTTTAAGTTCCGTATCTTGCTGTATGTCAATGAGTTCTTCTTTTAAAAGCTTGCTTTGAAACCCAAAAATTGCTAGCTCTGCTATGTTTGCAGCTGTTATTGACCATGGATTTTCAATAAGGCGAAATGAGTCCTTGTACTTTCTAAAATCTTGAAATCTGACTGCCATTTCGGTTTTTAGATCTCTTAGTACCTCTTTTAGGCATTCGAGGTCTTTTTGTTCATCCAGGTTTTCCTTCAAAAGTGTTTCAACGGAGGGAAAACTGCTCAACTCCTCCTTTGAAACCTCCTCTGAATACATGGATAGTTTCTCGTCAAGAGAAAATACTATTGACATCATTTTTGTAACAATTTTGTTATAATCTCCCTGCAATTTTGTCATAGTTTCATTAATTATACTGGTGACATCAGTAAGTATGGCCACATGCAACCACCATTTGAAATCATAAGTTTCAGGGAATTCTTTTTTCTCGCTTAGGAAGAGGGCTATTTCATGTCGAAGTTAAAAAAATCTTTCCAAAACCCTTCCTTTACTCAACCACCTTACCTCAGTGTGATACAAAACATCGCCGTACTGAAATATGAGTTCTTTCAGGAACTCCTGAAACATTCTGTGATTCAATTCACATGATCTTATGTAATTTACTATTGTGACCACTTTATTCATTACATTATTCAATTCTTTGCAAACTTTACTGAAAGGCTTTCTTGGTGAATTATACGAGGGCTACCTTTTAAGTTTTTACAAAGACAATGAAAGAAAAAACATTTTTTGATACAAATCATTTTATTGTTTCTCTCAAAATATTCGCCTTTGAGATTTACACACTTTTGCATGCGTTCGAACCAAGTCTCGAAACATTTTTTCTACTCTGATGTTGGTGCCTCAGAAATATGGTTTTGGAAGTATTCAACAGCTTCTTGAGGTGATGAAAATTGCTGTCCACGCATTTTTTGTTTGACATTCGGGAACAAAAAGAAGTCGTTTGGCGATAAATCAGGTGAATACGGACAATGAGACATTAATTCGATGTTTTCCTCCTTCAAATAATCAATTGTTTGACGTGCTGTGTGAGAGCTGGCATTGTCGTGTTGAACAATGATGCGACGTTTTCGGTTGTGTTTTCTGATTTCATCGATGACTTGTGGCAAACAAATTGTTGTATACGATTCAGCATTAACTGTTCTTCGATCCTCTAAAGCAGTGTTTCCCAACGTGGGGCCCACGCCCCACAGGGGGGCAATTCGATTGTTAAGGGGGCCAATTCGAAAATGGACTCGTCCAGAGTTTAAGTTAACCGTATGGCGACTCTCAGTCGCTACTCGAGCTGGGTAAACGTCCAGTATAAGTAACTTCTGTCCGCCATGTTAGTAGCCGTGATTTCATTGTTAGACGTTAGAGTTAAACTACTTGTTATACTGGGCCGGCACTAAGCATTTCACGCTATTTGTTCTGAATGGCGCGAAATGCTTAATGCAGGGATCTCAGTTTAAAAAATATATACGTTGTATAAATATAAGTGATATATAAATGGTATGTAAATTCAATTGGTAATTTTTATTAACCCTTTCCAGCCCAATGACTTTTAAGGATCATAGTTTACTACTAATGAAATTTCATATCCATTACTTCCCAATGATTATTTTAATACTCATAGTTTATACAATACTTTCCATTTCCTTGGTTGGCAGCTCTGCAGCCATTTCAAATGTGTTTTGTTTACTAAAGAACAATTTCTGTGTTTGAAGTGCATGTTCCTAACCCTAGTTGTTGAACGGCTGATTTCTAGCACGATTTTGGTAAGTATTATAAAATATATCTTTATTAAAAAATAATAGTATTAAAGTATTATTGTTTTTAAGTAATTTAGAGTATTTCAAAGTTGTATATTATTAGAAGACAAGGAAATAACCTCAAAATAGTATATGATTGAAATAGTGATCATTGGGCATTTGTGGGTGAATTATTGTATTGCAAGACAATATATAACTAATGCCATTATACATATTATTTATTTGTTATTATTTTTGTAATGAGAATATTTTATTTAAAAGTACAAATTAGATTTTATTACCATACTCTATTTACTGCTAGGTTTAGCCCGTATCATATAATTGTTTGGAAGGCCTACAGTAATAAAATATCAACTGTAATATAAAGTGTATATATAAATTTATGTATCCTATATTTTATACTGAATTTATATTATTTTTATTATATTTATTTTATACTGAAACGTAACTGCTTTGTTGCATTTCGTAAGAAGCTATAAACTTATTTTGTAATTTAAAAAATAAATTAATATATTAAATTTTACAGTTCATATTTTGTCTTGTAACTTCTTATTATAATTTTACTTATTATAACTTTTCTTGTAACTTCTTATAATTTGTCATATTAGTTTTTTACATATTATTTATAAGAAATAAATAATGTCAAATTTTAATAAGTCTACTAATTTTACCATTACTTCGCAATGATTACTATTGTGATCATGGTTGATTTCGGCCTCTCGAAATTTCATGATGGCTAATTTATGTCATTTCATGTTATTTAGAGTGTAAATAAACCATTAAGGAACAAAAAAATTTTTTTAAGAAGACAGAGTTTTGGGCTGGAAAGGGTTAATTTCAGTTTTAGAAGCATCATTTTCCAGAAAATTTTGTCAAATGAAAAAGTATGTTTTTTGCGGTGGGGTAAATGTGCCATACATACTTAAATATGCATTTTTAGTCTACGTTTACTCCAGTTCATATATTTTTTTTAGTTTTTAATTGATCTTATATTTATTTATTTCAGCCCATAGTGAAATGAGTGGTGCAAGCAAGAAAAAAAAATTCGTCAGTATTCGGAGGAATATTTAAAATTTGGTTTCATACCCGCTGTCCACGATGAACGGTCACCTTTTTGTCTTTTATGCCAACAATGCTTGACCAACGAATCAATGAAACGAGGTCGTCTTGAGGCACATTTGAAGGCGAAACATAATGCTCATATTAATTCAGATTTGAATTACTTTCAAACTTTAAAGAAAAATTTTGAAAAAAGAGTAACATTAAAGTCTCTATTTACTGCTCATAATGCAACTATCAATCATACTCTTGAGGCTAGTTATCAAATTTCATTACTCATCGCTAAATCTGGGAAAAGTCATACTATAGGGGAGAATTTAATCAAACCATCAATATCAGCATTTCTTAAAACGGTTCTGGAAAAAGATGACAAAGACGTTAAAGCTATGCCACTAAGTAACAATACTGTTAGCAGAAGAATAGACGAAATGAGTGAGGATATTGAAATACAACTTGTTGAAAAGCTGAAAACAAGAAAATTCTCGGTGCAAATGGATGAATCAGCTTTGAGAGACAGTGAGGCCGTACTTATAACGTACGTAAGATATATTGATAAAGGTGATTTTGCTGAAGAAATGTTGTTCTGTAAATCATTAGAAAGCACCACTACCTCCAAAGATATATATAGTAAGCTAAAAAATTACTTAGATGTCAATAATATACCAATGAAAAATATAACATCTTGTGCTGCAGATGGTGCTCCTAATATGATGGGGAAGAAAAATGGATGCTTAAAATTGATGAAAGATGAGAATCCAGAAATGCTTCTTGTGCATTGTGTTATTCACAGGGAAAACCTGGTAGCTAAAAACATTTCGCCTGTTCTAAATGAAGTACTAAATTTAGTTATAAAGTGTATCAATGCTATTAAAGCTAGTGCCAAATGTGAACGTCTCTTCAAGTTATTTTGTGAAGAACAAAATGAAGACCATGTGAGACTTATACTTCACACTGAAGTAAGATGGCTCTCGAAAGGGAACTGCTTGAAAAGATTTATGGAACTATTTGATACTCTTAGTGATTTTTTAAGTGACAAACCTGAAATGAAAAATCTGTTAACGGTCGATGGTAAGGCATTTGTGAGTTATTTAGCCGATATCTTTGAAAAACTAAATATATTAAATAAACAACTTCAAAGAACAAATAAAACTCTTGTCGATGCAAAAGCGAAGATATTTGGTTTCATTACCTTTATTGAATTATGTCAGACATATATTTACAACAAAAATTTTGAAAAGTTTCATTGGCTCCAAAAATGTGAGGTGACTGATACCGCTATACATGTTATTGTCGATCATCTGAAAATTTTATCGGCTGATTTAAAAGAAAGATTTTCTGATTTGAAACAAATTGATTTCCCAACTTGGATGATGCAGCCAATGTTAGTGGATTTGTCTGATATTTCAAATATGCAGTATCAAGAAGAACTCGCAGAAATGCAAAATGATGAGTCAATTAAAACTTTATTTAATATAAAAGGATCGATGGCATGGCTTTGTGAGGAAACCGAAATCAAATATCCAAATGCAACCAAATGTGCAAGAGAACTATTGTTACCGTTTCCATCTTCATATTTAGCTGAATGCGGATTTAGTGCCATAAATGATTTGCTGCTAAAAAAAAAAGAAATCGGCTGGATATAACAAAACGGGGAGACTTGAGACTGAAGTTAACTAAATTGGAACCTGACATAAAATCTCTTTGCATCAAGCGCAAGGATCTCACTAAATTTAAATAATAAATAATTACTAATAATTAAAATAATATAGAAAAATCTTTCATTAAAATTATTTTGTACTTGAATTTCAGTTCTCCATTATATGTTTTGAAAATTTACTTACTGTGTTTGCTCAATAATTTCCTAGTGATTTCTTCCTAAAACCTATCATTCAAGTTTCTTTAGTGAACGTTTCAATTTTTGAATATTAAACATTATGTATATGTTAGGGGGGGGGGGCATAAGAATTTTAGAAAGGCTTAGGTGGGGCATAGCACAAAAAAGGTTGGGAAACACTGCTCTAAAGCAATGGTCGCGACATGTCCAGTGTAAGCAAAGAAACAAGCGATCGTTTTCTTGGAAGTGCTTCGTGAACGAACCAATTTTGTTGGCTTTGGTTCATCTTGGAACACCCAAACAGTTGATTGTTGCTTAGTTTCTGGCTCGTACGAATATATCCAAGTTTCGTCTCCTGTTACGATGTTGTATACGGATTTTGCATTTCCTCAGTCGAATTTTTGTATCATTTCCTTACACCAATTGACACGAGCCTGTTTTTGAGTTTCGGTCAAATTAAGCGGAATCCATCAGGAACAGATCTTTTTAACAGCTAAATGTTCATGTAAAATCGAATGTACTGCAGTCTTCGATATGCCTAAGGATGCCTCTCTCTCACGGTAAATCACATGCCGATCTTTAATCATGTTGTGCACAGCATCGATGTTTTTGGGAACAACAACCGATTTAGGTCGACCTTCACGAAATTCATCGCTGACTGAAGCACGACCACGGCGAAATTCCACAAACCAATTGTAAACAGTCTTTTCTGATGGTGATTGATTACCAAAAGTTGTACGAAGCGATTCGAGGCATTGTTGTTGAGTTAGGCCTTTATTAAAATCGTAAAAAATCATCCAACGAAAACCTTCACATGAAATTTCCATTTTTTCACAAACACTTTTGTTTTAAACGCTCACTGTAAACAAACTACTTGGCCAATATCTGAGCTGCAATTGTTTTACAAATAACATATGACAAATTTTTCAACAATGATAATGTCACATCTCATTAGCGCCATCTAGTGGTCGTTTGTAAAGACTTAAAAGGCAGCCCTCGTACAATGAAAACTTAATAAGTTTTCATTTTTAAGGTGTTTTTTCAACAAAGGAATTAATCCTGAATGTGCTCCAACCATGGATGGGCAGCCGTCGCTACAGACAGAAAAAAGGTTGTTGATGTCAATTTTATGATTGTTAAAAAACTTTAACACTGATTCTAAATAATCAATACCTCGGGTTCGTCCGGTCATGGGTATTAAAGTTAAAAAGTTTTCCTTAACTTCACCATGAGGCAAAATATATCTTACAAATAAAATTAATTGTGAAGTAGATGTTATGTCAGTAGACGAGTCCAGAGCAAGACTGAAGCATATGCATTTTTGTAAATCATCCATAACATGTAAAAAAATATTGCTAGACATATCTTCACATCTCCTTACATATGTAGAATCTGATAGCTGAAGTTTGGTTACTTCACTCATGATTTGTTTACTGTTAGGTAAGTTCGAAAACACTGTATTACACACAGCAACAATGCAATCTTTAACAATTTCAGCGTCTGTAAAAGGTTTCATTTTCTTTGCTAAGATTTCTGTTACGAGATAAGAAGCTTTTGTGGTAAGTTCATTTTTTGTTACAGCGTTAAACAAGTTTTTTGCTCAAGTGAAACAGACTTTTTTAATGAGAGTAACTTTTCTTTCCTGATTTTAGATTTTGAGGGATATTTACTTTCGAAATTGGCATGCACTGTTGTATAATGCTGATGTAAGTTATAACGTTTGTTTCCCATTATTACTTCACAGCATAGTAAACACATTACTGAGCCTTCTTTCTACCTCTGACAAAAAAGAAATCGTGTTCCCAATCATCTTGAAAAGTCCTGTTTTCTTCTTCAATTTTCCGTTTCTTACCTTTATAAAAAACTCCCACCATTTCTTGATATAAAAAACTGATCAACTTAACAAAAATACAAGTTTTAATTTTCACTTCGCCAAATCACTGATTTACGTGAGTGTCGTGCACACACAAATAATCCAGTAAATAACTCCAGCACATATACTCATCGCCTGCAGCTCACAGGAACAGGTCGTGACACACACGCGTACTAATTGAACAAAGAAACACGTGTGGAATATCACTGTGACGCACAGCGCAAAGTAAACAAAGCGCGGGGTTTGGTAGTCTGGGGAGGGGTGTAGGGAAAGCGGCAGGTGCTTCCAGCGCGTGACGTTGACTGAATTCCGCTACACTGCGTGCCATCTTGGTGTGTAGCGCGGTAGAGGAATAAATATTGCGTTTTTTCAGAATTTTTATTTTTATTCTCGAATCGCGAATATGTTGTCAGAGGGCCACAAAATTTCAGCCCGTGGGCCGCGTAGTGAGTACCTCTACTCTATTGCATTCCCCATTCAGTTACCTATTATTTGTTAATTTGATTATATAATAATGGCTCCCATGTGTATCACCAAAGCAGCTTAGAAGAAGGCAGGGTAGGCTGCCTTATGCAAGCAATACGGCATACAAAGAAGGCAGTGTGGCCAGCACTACGCTTCAGCCACCCATTATTATTCCCAGGATGTTATCCCAGGTACTCATTTTCAACAGGCTGAGTCGACATGGGGGCTGAACTTGATTTTATGGTGTGGACCTGGGGGATCGAACCCAGGACCTCTAGATTAGTAGCCAGGTGCCATACCCACTGGTCTACTGAGCTGCCAGTAGAATTTGCTAATTTGATTAAGTTCCCTAAATATTTTGATAATTCAAATTGAGTTTTTTGTTTTGTATCGTCTTGTGATGCTACATATTGCCTCCCCACCAAAATGATTATTTCTGAAAGCAAATTTACATGGTTGATGAAATGATCATTTGTATTTTTTTTTTTTTTTGTTCATAATATTTCTTCAACGATGACTGGTTATATGTCCCTTTAGTCTTAGTAATAGGATTCATTATCTCATAAGTATTATTGGATTTATCTTTGATGATGATGTATGGTCCAGTATAAAGTAGTAATAGTTTCTTTGTAATTCCTTCCATGGTACTGGGTAATTCTCTATTTCTCAGCAACACTTTCTCTCCTATTTGATATTTTATGATGTTCTGTTGTGCTTTTTGGTATTTATTCCTTTCCTTTTCTGTCCTTTCGATTATTTTATTGTAAAACATTACATAATCAAACTGGTATTCCATGGTGTCAGGAAAGTTTATTATTTCTTTAATTTCTCGGGGTGGTTGTTTTTCGTACATGACTGTGTATGGAGTAGTTTCTATTGACTGGTGATATGCTAAATTTAGAAACCCTTCTGCCGCTGACAGGTACTCATTCCACTTTCTTTGTTGGTCAAAGCAGTACGTTCTAAGTATTCTTCCAACCTCTCTTAGTATTCTTTCAGCTGGATTGCTACTTGGATGGTAAACTGAGGTTTTATATATTTTTATTCCATGTTCTACTAGAGTATCCTTCCACTTTCTCCCCTTGAATTGTGTACCGTGGTCAGTAATAATGGATTTTGGTGCCCCTAATTCTGCTATGTATTGATTTATGACTACATTGTTTATCTTATTGGTGGTAGCGCGGTTAATGGGATATAATTTTATAAAATTATCAAACATCATATGATAAATTTGTATCTATGTTGTCCTCCACTGCGAGGAAATGGTCCACATATATCCAGGAATACCTTTTCTAATTTATGTGTTGATGTTATGGGTATCATTACTCCTTGTTTTTCTCATTGTTACATTTTACTAATTGGCAAATATGACAAGTTTGGATATAGCTTCGGACTCTTCTATTGATATCTTTAATGTACACATGCTCTTCCAGCGCTTTTATTACCTTTAGTGCTCCCATGTGACTATATCGAATGTGGTAGTCTAATATTAATTCTTTTTCAATGGTTCTGGGTATGATTAATTTCCAATTATTCTGGTTGAATTTAGTTTTTTCAAATAATATGTCATCATGTATGCAGTAAAATTGTACTATATTGTCATATTGCTCAGTTAATCTTTGTCTGATTTTAATTAATTTTCCATCCATCTTCTGGTGTTGTATAATTTCTGTATGTTCTCCAAATCAGATCTACTCTTTATTATATGGTATATTTTTGCTACCTCTTCCTTTTCTCCTTCAAAAGTCTGGTTTTCTAAGTTAATTCGAGATAGTCCGTCGGCTGCGATATTTTTCTTTCCTGGTATATACTCCCAGTTTATATTATACTCTTGTAATGCTAGTACCCATCTGGTTAACCTACCATGGCTCACTTTACATTTTTTTAGAAAGGATATTGATTTATGGTCAGTCCTGACCGTTATTGGGTATCCAATATGTAAGTTGTGAACTTATTGCACGCAAATACCACACTCAGTAACTCCTTTTCGGTGACATTGTAATTGCGTTCCCAGCTGTTCAGTACCCTACTGGAAAATTAATGACCATGTGGTTTCCTTCTTCATCCTCTTGATATAATGCTGCTCCTAGACTTACATTACTCGCATCACAATTTAAATAGAATGGCTTACTAAAATCTGGATGGTGTAACATAACGGACTCTAAAAATATGTCTTTAATTAATTGAAATATTATATCCTGTTTATGTCCCCATGTCCACTTGTCTTTGGAAGATAACTGATGTTGGAATTTTGCTGTTAATTCCGAATAATTTCGTTGAAACTTACGATAGTAGTTGCATATTCCCAGAAATGACTGCAATTGTCTTCTATTCTTGGGTATAGGAAACAGCTGAATTGCCTTTACTTTGTCTTGTGATGGAGAGATACCGAATTCTGACAAGTTAAAACCTAAAAATTGGACTTCATCTGGTATAAATTTAGATTTATCAAGTTTCAGAATGATATTATTGTCAGATAGCTTTTGTAGCACATGCTCAACTCTACTGGAATGGTCGTCCCAATTTGATGAAGTAATTAGTAAGTCATCGACATATACTGTGGTGAATTGTAATGCTTCTTGACCTAGGATTTGGTCCTTCCATTTAACAAATATGGCTACGGAATTTATAAGTCCAAAGGGTAGTCTTTTGAATTGATAGTTCGACCCGTCAAAAATAAATGCCATATACTTACGACTATCCGGGTGTAGTTCCACTTGCCAATATCCGCACACTGTATCCCACATGCTAACGAATTTAGTCCCATGAAATTTTTTCAGTATGTCCTCAATTTCTCTGGGAGACGTCCGGTCATTAATGATCATTTTGTTAATTTCCCTAGCGTCAAGACTGAGTCATACCTTACCATTCTTCTTATGGATTGCTACTATGGGACTTGTATATTGTTACAGAACAACAAGTATATATTCAGGTGTAAATATAGTAGTATCGAAGTGTAATCTTCTATCAATTCTGCCCCAAATTGGGTTCGTCAACTTGTTAAAGGACAAGTAATACTAGTATATATTTAGTGATGTGTAGTGTGCTTGCAGATACGCTCCGGTATCTGCTATTATGTTGTTTTTATAAAAACTGCTCCAATTATAATTATTAGGAGTTATTAGTGTGATTGTATAATCTGTATAAGTGTCTATGGATAATTCACTCTTTCGATTTAAATAAGTTTCGCGCACTTTTTGTTGTATGCCTCCCTCACTTACCATAAGTATCTGTTTCAGTCCTGTTCTGTGACGGTTGTTGCTGAAATACATACATTTAAAATGCACACAAATATTCAATTTGAATATTCAAAACAGTTAGTACACACAATATGAATGAACTAGCACATATAGGTAATACTTTAAATTACTCTCTGTTTGAATTCTTCCGCCACCTTTGGTAGAACTGATTTACAAGAAATAATTTAATTTATATTTGAAATGATACTCTTGTTCATAGGTAAATAAGTGAAAGTTTATTAACAATTTTAAAATGGCAAATTTCAAAAATAATTAACAATCATTTGGCTAATAACCCTTTAAATAATAATTACAATTGATTAATTTTAACATAAAACTCTATCCAGGCTCAATGCTGGTAGTCCTGTCTTTAGTACAATAATTTGAACTTAATAGGTTATGTCTTCTTGTTAATATATTATCAGGTTGTTAGGTTCTTTGAGGATACATGATATCAGTGTCAAGATGTAATATTAATAGAATTAATAAAATTGAACAATGGTTCAAAAATAACGAATAAATATAAAACAATGAAATTTAATACCATATGTATGGTAAGTATGTAATTATCGTACGCTTGGATGCGCATGCACCTTATAAAACTCTATAGCAAGCGTCAGACTCGTGGCTTGTACAGTTTCAATGTATCGTTTTATTTTCAATAATGAGTTTGATAACTATATATTTTCAAGAGAAAAAATTAATAAAATACAAAAAAAACTCTTGATATGATTTCTATTTGGTTTGGAAACTATTTGAGAACAGATGCAACAGTTAAATTAATAAGCTACCGCTACCATTTTGAGGTTAGCGATCACAGGTAATGCTATTCGGTAAATGATTTCTTAATGGTTAACATTTCTTAATTTATATTTTTGAACATAATATTAGTAACCTTTTAATATGTTACTATTAAAATTGCTTTATACTTTTGTACGAAAGTTAATGTTATTTATTTCAAAACATCGAATAATCAAAACAAGTTTAGTCAAAAGAGTGTCTAAACGTTAACTCTTGTAATTAGTGACAATTACTTTAAACATACTTTTTATAATTATGAAAATTAATTAAAATATTTGTTTAATATTTTAATAAGTAAAAATTGACATTTCTTGAAATTCTAATAATTCCATTATAAGTTTGATGCTGCGCTAGTAATGACTCGCGTAGTATCAAAATGTCTATTTCAAAATATTATTTTTGAAAATCAAAGTTATCTAAATAAAATATTGTACTCCCTGTTTATTATCACAACACACGCGAGTACGACTGGGATTATACACTATCGTACTTATATAGTTCGGTAATCCCGCACATATCACTCGGAAGTATATTTGTTGTGTCAAGGTTATGTCTGTATATCAACTTAATGTCAATGTACGCGCACAAATTTGAAAATAATACTTTTTCATGGTGTCGAGTTGCGTGACTTGTTCGTCTGGAAGCTGTTCGTAGACTGTTACAATTTGCCGAAGCGTCTCTCTCATGTCTGACAAAATGCGTTGATTTGATTGGCTGTAATCACTATAGTCTTCACCCCAAAAGCCTATGTTTTATTAAAATATTTGGTGTTTTACCAAATTTCGACTTTGGGTTCTGGTTTATGTGACGTAAGCACTAGTGTAAAAAATAATTGAAAAGTTAATAATTACAATAACTTCCTTATTGAACGTCCTATCGTTACATGAGTTATGTCATTGAATTATAGACATTTTCCTCTTTAATTTAAGTCTAAACAACACTATTTTATTTACATTGCTTCTCTTAAAATAATGTTTTTATTAATTATCTTGGTGTTTCTTATTTTTATAAGTTTTTTGACACCAGATTTAATTATTTTTAATAAAAACACTTTCTAAATAAACACTTGGAGTCCATTTCTCACTTGGTTTGATTTGTTATTTGGAGATAATTATTTCCTTAACAATAGCTTATTTTAGCGTCATTAGGCGTCCATCTTGATTTTTATATAAAAGTATTTAAAATGAATTTCCCTTATCTAATACAAGTAATCTTACAATCTAATAATACTAAAACAATTATGTACATGATTTCACACTTAAATATCCTCACATGATTGTATTAAATATAATACACATACTGTCTTATTCCTCTTCTACCTGTCTCATACAATTGTTAACATAATTTTAGTCTTTTCTATGTGAATTATATTATGTATGAAACTGTCATTAGTGTACATATATTGTACTTAATGTATTACCTATATTGGTCAGCTTCTAGCTAGTTTAGAATCCTTCAGTTCTCTAATATTGGGTTTGTTCCTATGGTGTCTCAACATAGTGGTCATTTATTTTTCATAAAAACAATAATTAAACTGTTATTATTACATTATGTTTGTGTTTCTACATTGGTATTAGACATTACTCCTACTTTTGGTAATGTTCTCATTTACTCTTAGATAAATTTATATGTCATATTTTACCTAAGTAACTTACTTAACATGGTTGGTTTATATCTGATTTCTGTCACTATGGTCAGTTGGTTTCTAATTATTTGCATATATACTGACTGTTTTTATAGTTCTAATCTGTTCTCAAAGTTGTATTGATTTTCCCTCTAACTACTGGTAATATTGTTAACAATCTGTGTTTAATCTTTAATACACTATTTTCCTTAACTAATGGGCCATAGTGGTCCATCTTACATCTGATTGTTTGTACTTGGTTAGTTAGTTTACATCATTTTGTTTATAATACTGTTGTTATTATGTTAAAGATCTGTTCTCAAACCATTACCAGATATTGGTCTTTCTACTGGTAATATTGTTATTCACTTTAGTATTGGTTTTGATATTGCACTATGCCTATTTGAATTGGCATATTTGTTGCATCTTTGCTATAGCTGTCTGCCATTGCATTTGATTGGTTTTATTTACATGGTTGCATTTTAATGCATTGTCTATTAGGATGTATTGTTATTTATAACAATTCCTTAATTGATATCATTGTTGATAATCATTTGTTTTCATTGATATTTTTGGTTCTCTGTTTAACAGGTACCTTCTCTATGGGTTATGTAACAATGTACCATCTGTTTTAATGCAGTATGTCTCTACTACTTACATGGTATCAGCATGGTATTTCACAATAATATTTTACTTATTTTGTGACACATGTTTATACATTCCTTCTTAAACATTAATACATATCTTATTGTATTATTTATGATATTTTTCTAGTCATAGGTTGAATTCAATTCAATCCATTTTGTTTGATACAATGGTTTTTTATACTGTTGTCAGTTCTTTACCAAAAATAAAACATAGTTATATTGTTCTATTTTGTTTCATTTTGGTGGACTTATGATTATCTGTGTTAATCACAACTTTATTAAATGCGTCACACTCATTGTTCGTGTCTATTTGACTTATTTAACATCTTGTTGTTTTCATCATGGAATTAACATATTTTCATATACTTATAAACTTCCTCACTATAATTGTTTGTGTGGTTTTATCAGTAGAAATAGTTAGTTATTCACATTTTTCACATCTATTAAGTACGCACTGTTATTGTTTGTGTTTCCTTAAATGCTAAGCACTGTCTTTCATCCTCACATTTGATAATCATTATTTCACTTGTCACTTATATAGTCTTTGGTGCACGTGGTTTATGTTGATTTCTGGTATGATTTATTCATCTTCTTCTCTCTTCTGAGTCAGCTTTCTTGTCCTTCTTCTTTCTTCTTTCTTGTTATTTTCATCGTAGTCATTATTCTTTAGTCGTTTCCCCTCACTTTTGGAGTTTGTTAATTCTTATTTAGTCGTTTCCCCTCACTTTTGGATCCTATTGGGTCTATAATTGGTATTTTGTTTTGGCTCATGTCATTTTCTTTCTTATTTTTCGTAGTTGATGTCACTAGATTGATATCATCTTATTCATAGTTGGATTTTCGTATTAACACATTTGTAGATACACACTTTATATACATGGATTTACTTATCTAGATTTACATTCATATTTTTTCTCTTACTTGCCGTTCTTTAGGCTCATTTTATGTAACTGCCATATTTGGTTATGTAACATATGCCTTCCTTTAAGAATTGATGAATTTTGAGTTATGATTATACTATATTTTTCTATGAAGAATTTATCAATTATTGTACATTCCATATTGATTTACATGTTTTTTCCATATATCCTTTCGCTTTCTGCTCTTTGAATCATATTTATTTCTTCTCTATGTAATTACTTCCCTCGTTTATTTAGTTCCCTAACATACATTTAGCTGGGGCAGTTTAGAGCGGCTCACTTTGGCTATTCGACTCTACTGGCCATACTAATTTCAATAAATATGGAGGCAAATCATCTCCTTTAATAATAATAAATGATTGCTGGCATTACTCTTCAGTCAATTCATCTCAAATCATTAATAATAATAATAGTGGTCGTTTTTCCGACAAATAATAAATATTCTTGGGATTAATTCTCGCATCTGCGGTTTGTACATTGTGATTCTCTCTTTTCTTGATTCAACTTAACTAATTCTTCACATATCATCGGGATATTTTGTTTTACATTTCCTCACTGGTATACTCTCATGATTTTCTTCGTTAGTATATTCTTTTTTATTCTTCTTCATCATAGATTAATCTCTTCATTCTGTGTTACCTGGAACGTTATTTCGTCATAATCTTCGTTCCAAATTCATTCTTCTAGATACTATGTATTAGTACATTTATTTTTTCTTTCCTTTTCCAGGTTTTAGTTGGTATTTGTACTTCATGTAGTGCTGGTTTTTCTTTATTCAAATACAAATTTGTCGTGTGTGGTCGTTTCTCTACAGTAATAGCTTTCACTTGGTTTATTCTTCCAACTCTTCTTTTTCTTATAGTAGTACGGGTGAGATGTTGTTGTTCTACTGGTTGACGTGGCTCTTGGAATTAATTTGTGCCAAAGATGGTGTTTGTCGATCTCGTATTGACATCTTTTTTATATAGTAGTAGTACGGGTGAGATGTTGTTATTCTACTGGTTGACTAGGCTCTTGGAAATAATGAGTTTGCTTCATATATGCCTGGGATGTAATGTGTCTGTCTCGTATTGACATTCCTTTTTTATATAGTAGTACGGGTGAGATGTTTTTGTTCTACTGGTTGACGTGGCTCTTGGAAATAGTTTGTGCCAAGGTTGTTGAGTGTCAGTCTCGTATTGACATCTTTTTTATATAGTAGTAGTACGGGTGAGATGTTGTTATTCTACTGGTTGACTTGGCTCTTGGAATTAATTTGTGCCAAAGATGGTGTTTGTCGATCTCGAATTGACATCTTTTTTATATAGTAGTAGTTGATATTGATGAATACAATGTTCTGATTCCTTTACATAAATTCTCTGGGATCATTTTTTCCCACATTATAAAATGACAATATACATTCAATGTTTAATACATAATTACATAGTTATTTTTCATTTAATATAAACATAATAATCTTCATGATAATAATTCACCCTTTTTCTTCAGTCAACATCTATTTTTATAATCATATTTTCACTTTTCATTTTGTAAATAACAATAGTCTTCATGGCCACGTTTCATTTTTTCATCTTGATATAGTCAACAGTTATACTCGTAATTATCTTTTTATTTTACACAATAAATATTTTCATCCTTTACATAGTATTAATAATAAAATAATCCTTATCGCTCACTTTTCACTTGTAATTTCATATCTTAATTGTCAACGTATTTTTTCCTCGAAGTCTGATTATATGTACCCTTTATCTTTTTTGTAATAGGGTTTTGCAATTCATAGGTGTTGTTTAGATTGTCTTTTGTTACAGTATATGGTCCGGTATATAATAGTAGTAATTTCTTTGCAATGCCTTCGATAGTACTTGGGAGTTCTCGATTTTTTATTAGCACTTGGTCTCCCACTTTGTATTTTATAATTTTGGGCTGCAATTTTTTGTATTTAATTCTCAGTTTCTGGGCTCTTTCAACCGCATTATTATAGAACTTGGTTTGGTTAAACTTGATCTCTGCACTTATTGGAAAGTTAATTATTTCTGTGATCTCTCGGGGTGGTCTTTATTCATGCATTGCCATGTATGGTGTTTCCTCAGTTGACTGATGGTATGCGAGGTTTAAGAAGTCTTCAGCTGGGGACAAATACTCCTCCCACTTCCTCTGCTGGCTGTGACAGTAGGTTCTTAAAATCCTTCCTACTTCCCTCAACACTCTCTCAGCAGGGTTGCTGTTGGGGTGGTACACCGATGTCTTATACGTTTTGATGCCCAGATGGAGCAGTGTTTCCCGCCATTTCCGTCCTCGAAACTGCGTTCCGTGATCTGTAATTATTGATGCTGGTCGGCCCACTTCGGGTATGTATTTGTTTATAATTACTTCTAGTATCTTACTTGTTGTGGCTCGATTAAGTGGATACAGCTTCGTATATTTTGTATAGTGGTCAAAGATAATAATGATATATTTATACTGGTGTCTTCCACCACTCCATGGAAACGGCCCACAAATGTCCAGGAAGATTTTTTCTAATTTTGTCACAGATGTTATCGGTATCATCACTCCTTCTCTCTTTTCGTTACTGCATTTGACTAGCTGGCAAATATGGCAATTCTGTATATATTTTCTTACCTTCCTATTCATATCAGTGAAATACACATGTTCTTGCAGTGCTTTTACCACCTTCACTGCGCCCATATGACCATATCGTATGTGATAGTCGATGGTCAAATCTTTCTCTAGAACCTTTGGAACAACGATTTTCCAGTCTTCACCATTTTTATTGCTTTTGGTGAACACCAGTTGATGATGAGTACAGTAATACTGTTTAATGTTTGCATCGTTATCTGCTAGTTTTTTAATAATTATCAATATTTTGGGATCTTGTTGTTGCTGTATAGCTATATCTGACAGTATTTTAGTAAGCTCAGATTTATTTTTTAGCAAGTGGTAGACCTTCGCGATGGTTTCCCTCTCTCCTTGAAATGTTTTGGCGTCGATGTTAATCCGGGATAACACGTCTGCAGCTGTGTTGCTTTTTCCCGGTATGTACTCCCACTGTATATTATACTCTTGGAGGGTGAGAGTCCATCTTGTCAATCTTCCGTGTTTCAATTTACAGTTCTTGAGGAATGAAATGGATTTATGATCCGTTCTTACTGTCACTTTATATCCCAAAATAAAGGTTCTAAACTTTTCGCAAGCGAATACGATACTTAATAATTCTTTTTCTGTGGTGTGATAGTTGCGTTCACACTTGTTCAACGTGCGACTTGCAAAACTGATTACTTCATGGTTCCCGTCTTGGTCTTCTTGATATAGCACGGATCCGAGACTCAAGTCGCTGGCGTCGCAGTTCATGAAAAATTGTTTTTCAAAGTTAGGGTGATGTAACATAACGGTTTCTAGGAACTTTTCTTTAATTAACTTAAATGTAGATTCTTGTTCTGATTCCCATTTCCACTTTTCTTTTGATGATAGCTGTTTTGAAAATCGAGCTGTTAATTCGGAATAATTCACTTGAAATTTACGATAGTAGTTGCATATCCCGAGGAACGATTGCAGTTGTTTCTTGTTCTGTGGGACGGGGAAACGCTGTATTGCCCCCATTTTTTCCTGGGACGGTGTAATTCCATGTTCAGATAGGTTAAACCCCAAAAATTGGACTTCTTTTGCTATTAATTGAGACTTATCTAACTTCAATGTAATGTGATTATCTTCTAATTTCTGTAACACCTGTGCCACCCTTTCACAGTGTTCCTCCCAATTGTTGGAGGCGATTAAGAGATCGTCAACATAGACTGTTGTAAACTGCAGTGTATTGTGGCCCAGTATCTCGTCCATACATTTGACGAATATCGCTACCGAGTTTACTAAGCCAAACGGTAGTCTTTTGAAATGGTAATTTCGACCTTCGAAAATAAAGGCAGTATACTTTCTACTATTCGGATGCAGTTCAACTTGCCAATATCCGCATACCGTATCCCATATACTGTAGAATTTTGAACCATAAAACTTCTTTAAGATCTCATCAATTTCTCCAGGTGATGTCCTGTCGTTAATTATGGTTTTGTTTAATTCCCTAGCATCTAAACAAATTCGTACCGCACCATTTTTCTTTGGTACGGCGACAATAGGGTTGGTGTATGGTGAATTGCTTACTTCGATGATGTCATTTGCTATCAAACGCTGGATTTCTTCCCTTACTGCTTCCTTCAGCGAAAAGGCGATAGGATAAGATTTTCGTTTAAATTCGGTTTGGTCTTTGAATCTTAACTTGCATTGGAAATTTTTGATTTTTCCGGGTGTATCGGAAAATATGTGACGATACTGGCAATATATGTTTATCAGATGGTCCTTTTGTTCCCATGTCAGCTCTTGGCTATTTTGGTTGGTCTTGAATTCTCGTATCTCATTAATCTTGGTCAACCATAAATCTTCCTCTGGGTTATCGTGAAACTTCTCGTTGATGGCGCCTTCCTGATGTTGGTGGCCTTCCCTAATGTAATAGATTACATGTCCTGCGGGTGCCTTTTGATATTCTGTTAGCTTGGCTGTCCACTCAACTTCTCCTGTCTTCATCCTTACTGTATTTGTGTCCATGTTAATTATCGCAGTGTATTTTCTGAGTATATCACACCCAATGAGCAGGGTAAACGGTAACCCACTGGCTACGAGGAATATCATCTGTATCGTGTTGCCATTGCTGGATACATCAAGTTGCACTTGTTGTCTAATCGTCTTGTTTTGACGTCCGGTAGCTCCAATGAGTACAATGTTGTTAATAGGTAAAGTGGGTATTGTCGCTTTATTTTCAGATTGGATTCTATCTAACTCCACTTTATCAATCAATGATACATTTGCTCCGGTATCTATCATTGCCGTTGCCTTTATGTTATTGACCTTTACCGCTATGTATGCAATTTCACTATTACTTGTATCGCTGATAGTATTCTCTTTTTCTTCCATTATGTCTCTTCTAATATTTTTCAAATAATTATTGGTGTAAGTTTTGCGAAGATTTGGATGGTTTGCCAAAACTCTAGACCCAATAGTCCGGTTCAGTGAGGGTACTACTTGGTTTTTCACTGCCGGTTGGCGTTTAAAGGCAGGTCACTATTCCCGTGCCTGTCTTGCGATGTCGAAGCTATGGGTTCTTGATTCCCATTTCCATGTCCATTATTGTAGATTGCTGTATTTTGCGTTGTTGTTCCTTGACTCCCATTACTGTCGCTTCCGTTAGATCGGTATCCAGATTCCCGCTCCTCTCTATCGCTGTTGCTGGAGTGACTATGCTGATTAGGGAAACTCCTCCTTCCCTGGTAGTAGTTTCGACGATTTCCCCCTCGACTGGCTTGAGCATAATGCACTCTACGAAAGTGATTATTATGTTGGTTGCCATTGCTTTGTCTTGGGTGATGATTGGGAGCTTGATTCTGGTACGGCCGGTAATAATTGTTACCTCTTTGGTAAGCTGGCTCTCGCTGATATCCACCTGAATGCTGATTATTATTATTCCCTCTATTATTGACGTTGTTGCCCCCTCCGTCTTGGCGTGGTATAGGGTGATTTTGGAATCTCGGTGGGTAATTGTGATTTCTTCCCGGGCTATTCCTTTCGTTGGATATGTTGGGGTTATTATTCCCAGGTCCTCCTCGATCATATGTCTGGTTTGGTCCTTGTCGACTGCGTTGGTAGTAGCGTTCTCTTTCATGGTTCTCCAACAGTTCGCACATCCCTTGGACTGTTTTTATTTGTGCATTTAGCCTCCCTTGTGATATGCCTTGATTGAAGTGGTAGGCTAATTTCGTCACTAGGCATTCTTCTGGGATGGCGGGTTCAAGATTCCTCGCCAGGCAAATCTTTCCCAAGAAATACGTTGTCATTGACTGCCTTCCATGTATATCGACCTCCCGTTTGTGATATCATCCCTGACGATGTTCTGGGTGGCTTCTGACCAATATTTTTGTTTAAACGCCACTTTGAAGTTGTCATAATTCCCCACTTCATTACGGGTTGCCGTCCACCAATTGTCGAACGTGCTTTTGAAAGCTTCATCTAACATTCCCTTAATGGTAGTCCATCTACTCTCTCTGTTTTTACGTATTATTTCTTCCATCCGTTCTAAAAACTCTAGCGGATTTTTATAATAAGTCCTGAATTCAATCTGGTCTCTGTTGTCTAGATGAGTCAATCCGGATAGTAAATTTGGTATCGTCTGTAATCGATGCATCTCGTCGCGGAGGTCATCTATCTCTCTTCGTTGACGCTCGGTTAGTAGGGTTCTATCATCATGTACCTGCTGCTTAATTGCGTCCACTCTTCCAGATACTTCTTCACACTTGTCGGTTAGTGTTGACTGTGCTATTTTCATGTTGGTTTGTTCTTGTGTTATCACATTTATTTGTGTACCGCGCGTTCTCTCCATTTCGTTAATGCGTTGATTGATGTCTAACTCTGTTTGTATTAGTCTCAGGCTGGTACCTTCTCCCTCCTTTCGTACTTCCTCCATCTCGACATTAACTTCAGTTGATAGGATGGCCATGCGCTTCTCGATTTCATCAACATTTTCCTTCAATCTTTTTTCGATCATCTCTTCTGTATCTTTGGCGGCTTCCTTCATCTTGTTACTGTTGATACTTATTTGCTGCCACATCCCTTCATGGTCAGATTGTATTGTTTCGACGTCTCTATTGAATTTAGCCGTGATTTCATCCATTTTCTGGTTGGCCTGATCCATTCTGACTCCCAACTCTGCTGATAACTCTTCTTTCATGGTGGCCATTTTCTTCTCCAGTACTTCCTCAGTTTTCTTTTGTCCATCTTCCATCCTCCTGTTCGTCTCCTGTATTTGGTTATTGACTCTTCCTTTAATAATTCCATATGTTTCTTGTTCTCCCTCTGGCCTTCCTCTATTTTCTTGCTTAAATCCTCTTTAGTGGATCGCTGACCTTCCTCTATTCTATTTAAGTCCTCCTTCATTGACCGATTGTCCTCTTTGGTGGATCGCTGACCTTCTTCTATTCTGTTTACGTCCACCTTGGTGGAGTTCAGTGAATCTTCCATCCTTTTCTGGCCTTCCTTCAATGACCGTAATATCTCTAAAATACTGGCATCCATTGTTGCCCTTGACTCCTCCGGTTGGCGTATTTCCGGCAGAACTTCTGGTTGTATTATTTCGGGCTCCTCATCTGGCTGTTGAACCCCCTCCGCCGGTTCAATTTGTTTGTCTTTTTCTTCCACTACTATCTCCTCCACGTCTTCTGTTGACATAGCCTCCTTCTCTTCTTTTCTGGTTTCCTTCTCTGCTTGCGCCATCCTTTTTCTTGACGTTGACCTTGATTTTGATCTTGATTTCAACCTGTCTGTATACATCTTGATCTTCTGATAATGTTCCTGCTGTCTTCTCACGAATTACAGTGTTGCAAACTGGTCAGTAAAGTCAGTAAAAGTCAGTATTTTTGAGCAAGTCAGTAAAAAGCCAGTATTTTTTAAATTGCTCAGTAAAGTCAGTTTTTTAAAGCAGAATTTAGTGGTTCTTAAGAAAGGGTTTTTACTCAATACCGGCAATTCATTTTTTTTATTTCCTTACTTTCTAACATGATAATTAAAAAATTTTTTGTCAGAAATAAATAATTAAGATTAGGTATGAAAAGCAGATTGTGAGATTGCATTCCAGTATAAAAAGCAGTCTGGAATGTACTGTTTGCCCAATGATGTTTAACTGAGGGCGCAATATTGGTGCTATAAATTCCTGTTGCACTAACAGATTTTTATAGCACCGTAATATTTTTAACTGTACATTTCATCTGTGTTTTTGTTTCATGTGCTGGTTTACTGGTATAATTTATAAGGCCGATAATATCCATGAAAGATCACTGAAAAAATTGTTAGAGCTTCCATAGACTTACTACACTGGCTCAAAGTTAAGAAAGAAGAATACAACCGGAACTGAAGGGAAGAAAGCGACCACCCAAAGTCTTTTAATCCGTTGTTTCGTACCGGCCTTATAATTTTTTGAAATCAAATAATTTGTTGGGACTCTTAAGTGTTTAAAAACAATTTCTTACTGTGTAAAGTATTTGAAATGGGCAGGTATAAATTTAAAAGTGACTGGCTGAGAAAGTCTGACTGTAATGGATATATTGTTGCTGAGTGGGGACGTAAAGCCAGTGACCATGAGATGTTCTGTACCCTTTGTATAAAAACTTTCAATATTTCGTGGGGATATGAAGCCGTGGAACAGCATGCATCTTCTCGGAAGCATAAAGAAGAATGTAAACAAAAACTTTCCTCTTCACAACTTCACCTGACTTCAGTTCGCCAATGCACAGCTGGTTCACAAGACTGTGCGCCATCTACTAGTGTTGGTGAAACAATCAAGCAAACGGTTCAGTTGTACAACATTAGAGATAGTGCAGCCAAAGCGGAACTTATTTGGGTAATGAAGACAGTTGCAGCGGACTTTCCTTTGCTTCCATCGTGTGAAGACATTGGGAGACTTTTGAAGCGATGTTTCCATCAAGTGTTCCTACAGATTTTTCACTTTCAAGAACAAAGGCACAATACTTGATAACTGATGCTCTGGCACCATTCTTTAAAAAGCAAATGTTGAATGAAATGGATGGTGCTCTTTTCACATTATGTTTTGACGAAACTGTTAATGCTGGCTCATCAAAAGAACTTCAAACAGCTGTTAAGTATTGGTCTCCATCTAAAGAAATGATTGTTACAAGGCATTTGCAGACTTTTTTTATGGGGTCAGCTACCGCTGATGAATTGTATAATAAGCTGTGTGAAGCTATAGATAACACAACCTTACTGCGAACCAACTTACTGATGCTCAGTAATGATGGGCCCAATGTCAATAAAGCAGTTACAAACCTGATGAATGAATCTCTTATTTTATTAAGAAAAAAACTAATGGTTGAGATTGGTACATGCAACATTCACATACTTCACAATGCTTTTAGGCGCGGTATGAAAGAACTTGGTGATAACGCTTCAAATTTGATATTCCTTATTCATGGCTTTTTTTATGGTTGGCCTTCGAGATGGGAAGATTTTGAAAAATTCAGAATGATCTGAAGCTACCTAAGCACAGGTTCATCAAACATGTTTCTTCAAGGTGGTTGTCTTTGGAATCAGCAGGTTTAAGACTCTTAGAACAGTGGCCAGCAGTCACGAAGTATTTCATGGTATTTGTGCCAAAATATAAAAGTGATTTAATGATATCATCCAAATACAAGAACATTGTTAGTCTTCTGAAAGTTAACACAATGAAAGTGGAAATAAACTTTGCTTGCTCCAGTGCTCACATATTTTCACAGTTTACTGGTCACTTTCAGAAAGAAGAACCTTTGATTCACCTTCTGTATGATCACCTCAAAACTCTAACAAGCAGACTAATGACTCGTATATGTCATTCTGAGGTTATCTTCTCGTTAGATTCCTTGAATGATGAGAAAAGTTTTCTTCCTCTTAAAGAAGTAAACTGTGGATTAGATGTAAAAGAATTACAAATGTTACCAGAAAAGGACAAACTTGCATTTCTGCTCCAAGCAAAAAAGCATTTCATTGCTAGTTGTAAACACATTTTTACCAAGTCTTCGTTGACGTCAAAACCTTTATTGAAGCATTTTGAATGTTTGATCCCATCCGAAAGAACAAAAGACAATAGTTGGAAGTCCATTGTTGAAGTGGCAAAAGCATTGCCTATTGATCTGAACATAGCCTCCCTTATTGATGAATGGAAGTTACTGAGTTTGGAAGAAGATGAGCTCCATAGCAAGAGCAATCGCACTGATGTTTACTGGAACCAGTTTTTTAAGAAAACTGATAAGGCAGGTGAGATTAAGTACCCACTTGTTTCTAAGGTTGTCAAAGCAGCTTTATCTCTTTCTCATGGTTCAGCAGATGTGGAAAGAGGCTTCTCAAGCTCACAGAGAGTTATGACCTCTGATCGGGCAAGTATGTCTGAAAGAACTCTGGATGCCTATCTTCACGTTAAGTTGCATAAACTCTATGATGGAAAAGTACATTTGGTTCATATAAACAAAGAGCTCTTGAATCTCGCTCAGTCAGCCTATATACATCATAGGCAGTACCTAGAAGAACAACGTTTAAAGAAAGAACAGTAAAAGAAAGAAGAAGAAGCTAAGGAGAAAGAGCGTATTGCCGAAAACGAATTAGAGAAAAAACTCTCAGGTGAGAGGAAAGGTATTGATGAAAAAGAAGTAGTATTAAAACAACTGAAAAGTCATGAAGAAGAGAAAAGAAAAGTAGCTGATACTCTTTTAAAAGATGCAAATGAAAGATTAAAGCAGGCTATTAAAAACAAGGATCTTGTTGCGGCTAATGTTGCACAGGCAATCCTGGAAAGTGCTCAGAAAGTTAAAGAAGAAGCTGACATAAAAAGACATGATGCGGAAAAAATTCAGAAAAATGTTGAGAAAAGAAAATCTTCACTAATTACTTCATTTTTCAATAAAAAACCCAAGCAATGAGTTTCAATTACAATTCTTAAGCAGACTGATCATAGAGTACCAAGGATATTTAACGTTCTCTTGGTATGTACATTATATTATTCTAGGAATATTTAAGATGGGTAATTATGTTACAGTTTTATTAGATATAAGATGTAAGTTAAGCGCTGAATAATATGTCAATAAAATAAATATACAAAATTAACTTATAATGGTGGCAAGGGAAATTGGCCTGAGTAGCTGTAAACCAGTTAACAATATGCCTGCTGATTTTACTTGAACAATGTTTAGTTTTTAATGTTTTTTAATAAGTCTCAAACTAAAATAATGCCGTTGTATGTTAGATTTTGTTTTACAGCTGCTCAGTGGGGAGAAGGGTGGCCAATTATAAAAAATATGTTTTAAACTGTCTCTAATTACTTGTAAATTAATATTAATATGGTCGATGGAGGTCAGTAATTAAGGTCAGTTATTTTATCTTAGGTCAGTAAGAAGTCAGTATTTCAGTGATTTTAGTCAGTAAAATCAGTAATTTAGACCTCAAAACCAGTTTGCAGCCCTGGAATTAGTATTTTAGGTTATTGGTTATTGTATATTTCCCTAACTCGTGCTCAGACGTTGGGCGCCAACTTGTTACAGAACAACAAGTATATATTCAGGTGTAAATATAGTAGTATCGAAGTGTAATCTTCTATCAATTCTGCCCCAAATTGGGTTCGTCAACTTGTTAAAGGACAAGTAATACTAGTATATATTTAGTGATGTGTAGTGTGCTTGCAGATACGCTCCGGTATCTGCTATTATGTTGTTTTTATAAAAACTGCTCCAATTATAATTATTAGGAGTTATTAGTGTGATTGTATAATCTGTATAAGTGTCTATGGATAATTCACTCTTTCGATTTAAATAAGTTTCGCGCACTTTTTGTTGTATGCCTCCCTCACTTACCATAAGTATCTGTTTCAGTCCTGTTCTGTGACGGTTGTTGCTGAAATACATACATTTAAAATGCACACAAATATTCAATTTGAATATTCAAAACAGTTAGTACACACAATATGAATGAACTAGCACATATAGGTAATACTTTAAATTACTCTCTGTTTGAATTCTTCCGCCACCTTTGGTAGAACTGATTTACAAGAAATAATTTAATTTATATTTGAAATGATACTCTTGTTCATAGGTAAATAAGTGAAAGTTTATTAACAATTTTAAAATGGCAAATTTCAAAAATAATTAACAATCATTTGGCTAATAACCCTTTAAATAATAATTACAATTGATTAATTTTAACATAAAACTCTATCCAGGCTCAATGCTGGTAGTCCTGTCTTTAGTACAATAATTTGAACTTAATAGGTTATGTCTTCTTGTTAATATATTATCAGGTTGTTAGGTTCTTTGAGGATACATGATATCAGTGTCAAGATGTAATATTAATAGAATTAATAAAATTGAACAATGGTTCAAAAATAACGAATAAATATAAAACAATGAAATTTAATACCATATGTATGGTAAGTATGTAATTATCGTACGCTTGGATGCGCATGCACCTTATAAAACTCTATAGCAAGCGTCAGACTCGTGGCTTGTACAGTTTCAATGTATCGTTTTATTTTCAATAATGAGTTTGATAACTATATATTTTCAAGAGAAAAAATTAATAAAATACAAAAAAAACTCTTGATATGATTTCTATTTGGTTTGGAAACTATTTGAGAACAGATGCAACAGTTAAATTAATAAGCTACCGCTACCATTTTGAGGTTAGCGATCACAGGTAATGCTATTCGGTAAATGATTTCTTAATGGTTAACATTTCTTAATTTATATTTTTGAACATAATATTAGTAACCTTTTAATATGTTACTATTAAAATTGCTTTATACTTTTGTACGAAAGTTAATGTTATTTATTTCAAAACATCGAATAATCAAAACAAGTTTAGTCAAAAGAGTGTCTAAACGTTAACTCTTGTAATTAGTGACAATTACTTTAAACATACTTTTTATAATTATGAAAATTAATTAAAATATTTGTTTAATATTTTAATAAGTAAAAATTGACATTTCTTGAAATTCTAATAATTCCATTATAAGTTTGATGCTGCGCTAGTAATGACTCGCGTAGTATCAAAATGTCTATTTCAAAATATTATTTTTGAAAATCAAAGTTATCTAAATAAAATATTGTACTCCCTGTTTATTATCACAACACACGCGAGTACGACTGGGATTATACACTATCGTACTTATATAGTTCGGTAATCCCGCACATATCACTCGGAAGTATATTTGTTGTGTCAAGGTTATGTCTGTATATCAACTTAATGTCAATGTACGCGCACAAATTTGAAAATAATACTTTTTCATGGTGTCGAGTTGCGTGACTTGTTCGTCTGGAAGCTGTTCGTAGACTGTTACAATTTGCCGAAGCGTCTCTCTCATGTCTGACAAAATGCGTTGATTTGATTGGCTGTAATCACTATAGTCTTCACCCCAAAAGCCTATGTTTTATTAAAATATTTGGTGTTTTACCAAATTTCGACTTTGGGTTCTGGTTTATGTGACGTAAGCACTAGTGTAAAAAATAATTGAAAAGTTAATAATTACAATAACTTCCTTATTGAACGTCCTATCGTTACATGAGTTATGTCATTGAATTATAGACATTTTCCTCTTTAATTTAAGTCTAAACAACACTATTTTATTTACATTGCTTCTCTTAAAATAATGTTTTTATTAATTATCTTGGTGTTTCTTATTTTTATAAGTTTTTTGACACCAGATTTAATTATTTTTAATAAAAACACTTTCTAAATAAACACTTGGAGTCCATTTCTCACTTGGTTTGATTTGTTATTTGGAGATAATTATTTCCTTAACAATAGCTTATTTTAGCGTCATTAGGCGTCCATCTTGATTTTTATATAAAAGTATTTAAAATGAATTTCCCTTATCTAATACAAGTAATCTTACAATCTAATAATACTAAAACAATTATGTACATGATTTCACACTTAAATATCCTCACATGATTGTATTAAATATAATACACATACTGTCTTATTCCTCTTCTACCTGTCTCATACAATTGTTAACATAATTTTAGTCTTTTCTATGTGAATTATATTATGTATGAAACTGTCATTAGTGTACATATATTGTACTTAATGTATTACCTATATTGGTCAGCTTCTAGCTAGTTTAGAATCCTTCAGTTCTCTAATATTGGGTTTGTTCCTATGGTGTCTCAACATAGTGGTCATTTATTTTTCATAAAAACAATAATTAAACTGTTATTATTACATTATGTTTGTGTTTCTACATTGGTATTAGACATTACTCCTACTTTTGGTAATGTTCTCATTTACTCTTAGATAAATTTATATGTCATATTTTACCTAAGTAACTTACTTAACATGGTTGGTTTATATCTGATTTCTGTCACTATGGTCAGTTGGTTTCTAATTATTTGCATATATACTGACTGTTTTTATAGTTCTAATCTGTTCTCAAAGTTGTATTGATTTTCCCTCTAACTACTGGTAATATTGTTAACAATCTGTGTTTAATCTTTAATACACTATTTTCCTTAACTAATGGGCCATAGTGGTCCATCTTACATCTGATTGTTTGTACTTGGTTAGTTAGTTTACATCATTTTGTTTATAATACTGTTGTTATTATGTTAAAGATCTGTTCTCAAACCATTACCAGATATTGGTCTTTCTACTGGTAATATTGTTATTCACTTTAGTATTGGTTTTGATATTGCACTATGCCTATTTGAATTGGCATATTTGTTGCATCTTTGCTATAGCTGTCTGCCATTGCATTTGATTGGTTTTATTTACATGGTTGCATTTTAATGCATTGTCTATTAGGATGTATTGTTATTTATAACAATTCCTTAATTGATATCATTGTTGATAATCATTTGTTTTCATTGATATTTTTGGTTCTCTGTTTAACAGGTACCTTCTCTATGGGTTATGTAACAATGTACCATCTGTTTTAATGCAGTATGTCTCTACTACTTACATGGTATCAGCATGGTATTTCACAATAATATTTTACTTATTTTGTGACACATGTTTATACATTCCTTCTTAAACATTAATACATATCTTATTGTATTATTTATGATATTTTTCTAGTCATAGGTTGAATTCAATTCAATCCATTTTGTTTGATACAATGGTTTTTTATACTGTTGTCAGTTCTTTACCAAAAATAAAACATAGTTATATTGTTCTATTTTGTTTCATTTTGGTGGACTTATGATTATCTGTGTTAATCACAACTTTATTAAATGCGTCACACTCATTGTTCGTGTCTATTTGACTTATTTAACATCTTGTTGTTTTCATCATGGAATTAACATATTTTCATATACTTATAAACTTCCTCACTATAATTGTTTGTGTGGTTTTATCAGTAGAAATAGTTAGTTATTCACATTTTTCACATCTATTAAGTACGCACTGTTATTGTTTGTGTTTCCTTAAATGCTAAGCACTGTCTTTCATCCTCACATTTGATAATCATTATTTCACTTGTCACTTATATAGTCTTTGGTGCACGTGGTTTATGTTGATTTCTGGTATGATTTATTCATCTTCTTCTCTCTTCTGAGTCAGCTTTCTTGTCCTTCTTCTTTCTTCTTTCTTGTTATTTTCATCGTAGTCATTATTCTTTAGTCGTTTCCCCTCACTTTTGGAGTTTGTTAATTCTTATTTAGTCGTTTCCCCTCACTTTTGGATCCTATTGGGTCTATAATTGGTATTTTGTTTTGGCTCATGTCATTTTCTTTCTTATTTTTCGTAGTTGATGTCACTAGATTGATATCATCTTATTCATAGTTGGATTTTCGTATTAACACATTTGTAGATACACACTTTATATACATGGATTTACTTATCTAGATTTACATTCATATTTTTTCTCTTACTTGCCGTTCTTTAGGCTCATTTTATGTAACTGCCATATTTGGTTATGTAACATATGCCTTCCTTTAAGAATTGATGAATTTTGAGTTATGATTATACTATATTTTTCTATGAAGAATTTATCAATTATTGTACATTCCATATTGATTTACATGTTTTTTCCATATATCCTTTCGCTTTCTGCTCTTTGAATCATATTTATTTCTTCTCTATGTAATTACTTCCCTCATTTATTTAGTTCCCTAACATACATTTAGCTGGGGCAGTTTAGAGCGGCTCACTTTGGCTATTCGACTCTACTGGCCATACTAATTTCAATAAATATGGAGGCAAATCATCTCCTTTAATAATAATAAATGATTGCTGGCATTACTCTTCAGTCAATTCATCTCAAATCATTAATAATAATAATAGTGGTCGTTTTTCCGACAAATAATAAATATTCTTGGGATTAATTCTCGCATCTGCGGTTTGTACATTGTGATTCTCTCTTTTCTTGATTCAACTTAACTAATTCTTCACATATCATCGGGATATTTTGTTTTACATTTCCTCACTGGTATACTCTCATGATTTTCTTCGTTAGTATATTCTTTTTTATTCTTCTTCATCATAGATTAATCTCTTCATTCTGTGTTACCTGGAACGTTATTTCGTCATAATCTTCGTTCCAAATTCATTCTTCTAGATACTATGTATTAGTACATTTATTTTTTCTTTCCTTTTCCAGGTTTTAGTTGGTATTTGTACTTCATGTAGTGCTGGTTTTTCTTTATTCAAATACAAATTTGTCGTGTGTGGTCGTTTCTCTACAGTAATAGCTTTCACTTGGTTTATTCTTCCAACTCTTCTTTTTCTTATAGTAGTACGGGTGAGATGTTGTTGTTCTACTGGTTGACGTGGCTCTTGGAATTAATTTGTGCCAAAGATGGTGTTTGTCGATCTCGTATTGACATCTTTTTTATATAGTAGTAGTACGGGTGAGATGTTGTTATTCTACTGGTTGACTAGGCTCTTGGAAATAATGAGTTTGCTTCATATATGCCTGGGATGTAATGTGTCTGTCTCGTATTGACATTCCTTTTTTATATAGTAGTACGGGTGAGATGTTTTTGTTCTACTGGTTGACGTGGCTCTTGGAAATAGTTTGTGCCAAGGTTGTTGAGTGTCAGTCTCGTATTGACATCTTTTTTATATAGTAGTAGTACGGGTGAGATGTTGTTATTCTACTGGTTGACTTGGCTCTTGGAATTAATTTGTGCCAAAGATGGTGTTTGTCGATCTCGAATTGACATCTTTTTTATATAGTAGTAGTTGATATTGATGAATACAATGTTCTGATTCCTTTACATAAATTCTCTGGGATCATTTTTTCCCACATTATAAAATGACAATATACATTCAATGTTTAATACATAATTACATAGTTATTTTTCATTTAATATAAACATAATAATCTTCATGATAATAATTCACCCTTTTTCTTCAGTCAACATCTATTTTTATAATCATATTTTCACTTTTCATTTTGTAAATAACAATAGTCTTCATGGCCACGTTTCATTTTTTCATCTTGATATAGTCAACAGTTATACTCGTAATTATCTTTTTATTTTACACAATAAATATTTTCATCCTTTACATAGTATTAATAATAAAATAATCCTTATCGCTCACTTTTCACTTGTAATTTCATATCTTAATTGTCAACGTATTTTTTCCTCGAAGTCTGATTATATGTACCCTTTATCTTTTTTGTAATAGGGTTTTGCAATTCATAGGTGTTGTTTAGATTGTCTTTTGTTACAGTATATGGTCCGGTATATAATAGTAGTAATTTCTTTGCAATGCCTTCGATAGTACTTGGGAGTTCTCGATTTTTTATTAGCACTTGGTCTCCCACTTTGTATTTTATAATTTTGGGCTGCAATTTTTTGTATTTAATTCTCAGTTTCTGGGCTCTTTCAACCGCATTATTATAGAACTTGGTTTGGTTAAACTTGATCTCTGCACTTATTGGAAAGTTAATTATTTCTGTGATCTCTCGGGGTGGTCTTTATTCATGCATTGCCATGTATGGTGTTTCCTCAGTTGACTGATGGTATGCGAGGTTTAAGAAGTCTTCAGCTGGGGACAAATACTCCTCCCACTTCCTCTGCTGGCTGTGACAGTAGGTTCTTAAAATCCTTCCTACTTCCCTCAACACTCTCTCAGCAGGGTTGCTGTTGGGGTGGTACACCGATGTCTTATACGTTTTGATGCCCAGATGGAGCAGTGTTTCCCGCCATTTCCGTCCTCGAAACTGCGTTCCGTGATCTGTAATTATTGATGCTGGTCGGCCCACTTCGGGTATGTATTTGTTTATAATTACTTCTAGTATCTTACTTGTTGTGGCTCGATTAAGTGGATACAGCTTCGTATATTTTGTATAGTGGTCAAAGATAATAATGATATATTTATACTGGTGTCTTCCACCACTCCATGGAAACGGCCCACAAATGTCCAGGAAGATTTTTTCTAATTTTGTCACAGATGTTATCGGTATCATCACTCCTTCTCTCTTTTCGTTACTGCATTTGACTAGCTGGCAAATATGGCAATTCTGTATATATTTTCTTACCTTCCTATTCATATCAGTGAAATACACATGTTCTTGCAGTGCTTTTACCACCTTCACTGCGCCCATATGACCATATCGTATGTGATAGTCGATGGTCAAATCTTTCTCTAGAACCTTTGGAACAACGATTTTCCAGTCTTCACCATTTTTATTGCTTTTGGTGAACACCAGTTGATGATGAGTACAGTAATACTGTTTAATGTTTGCATCGTTATCTGCTAGTTTTTTAATAATTATCAATATTTTGGGATCTTGTTGTTGCTGTATAGCTATATCTGACAGTATTTTAGTAAGCTCAGATTTATTTTTTAGCAAGTGGTAGACCTTCGCGATGGTTTCCCTCTCTCCTTGAAATGTTTTGGCGTCGATGTTAATCCGGGATAACACGTCTGCAGCTGTGTTGCTTTTTCCCGGTATGTACTCCCACTGTATATTATACTCTTGGAGGGTGAGAGTCCATCTTGTCAATCTTCCGTGTTTCAATTTACAGTTCTTGAGGAATGAAATGGATTTATGATCCGTTCTTACTGTCACTTTATATCCCAAAATAAAGGTTCTAAACTTTTCGCAAGCGAATACGATACTTAATAATTCTTTTTCTGTGGTGTGATAGTTGCGTTCACACTTGTTCAACGTGCGACTTGCAAAACTGATTACTTCATGGTTCCCGTCTTGGTCTTCTTGATATAGCACGGATCCGAGACTCAAGTCGCTGGCGTCGCAGTTCATGAAAAATTGTTTTTCAAAGTTAGGGTGATGTAACATAACGGTTTCTAGGAACTTTTCTTTAATTAACTTAAATGTAGATTCTTGTTCTGATTCCCATTTCCACTTTTCTTTTGATGATAGCTGTTTTGAAAATCGAGCTGTTAATTCGGAATAATTCACTTGAAATTTACGATAGTAGTTGCATATCCCGAGGAACGATTGCAGTTGTTTCTTGTTCTGTGGGACGGGGAAACGCTGTATTGCCCCCATTTTTTCCTGGGACGGTGTAATTCCATGTTCAGATAGGTTAAACCCCAAAAATTGGACTTCTTTTGCTATTAATTGAGACTTATCTAACTTCAATGTAATGTGATTATCTTCTAATTTCTGTAACACCTGTGCCACCCTTTCACAGTGTTCCTCCCAATTGTTGGAGGCGATTAAGAGATCGTCAACATAGACTGTTGTAAACTGCAGTGTATTGTGGCCCAGTATCTCGTCCATACATTTGACGAATATCGCTACCGAGTTTACTAAGCCAAACGGTAGTCTTTTGAAATGGTAATTTCGACCTTCGAAAATAAAGGCAGTATACTTTCTACTATTCGGATGCAGTTCAACTTGCCAATATCCGCATACCGTATCCCATATACTGTAGAATTTTGAACCATAAAACTTCTTTAAGATCTCATCAATTTCTCCAGGTGATGTCCTGTCGTTAATTATGGTTTTGTTTAATTCCCTAGCATCTAAACAAATTCGTACCGCACCATTTTTCTTTGGTACGGCGACAATAGGGTTGGTGTATGGTGAATTGCTTACTTCGATGATGTCATTTGCTATCAAACGCTGGATTTCTTCCCTTACTGCTTCCTTCAGCGAAAAGGCGATAGGATAAGATTTTCGTTTAAATTCGGTTTGGTCTTTGAATCTTAACTTGCATTGGAAATTTTTGATTTTTCCGGGTGTATCGGAAAATATGTGACGATACTGGCAATATATGTTTATCAGATGGTCCTTTTGTTCCCATGTCAGCTCTTGGCTATTTTGGTTGGTCTTGAATTCTCGTATCTCATTAATCTTGGTCAACCATAAATCTTCCTCTGGGTTATCGTGAAACTTCTCGTTGATGGCGCCTTCCTGATGTTGGTGGCCTTCCCTAATGTAATAGATTACATGTCCTGCGGGTGCCTTTTGATATTCTGTTAGCTTGGCTGTCCACTCAACTTCTCCTGTCTTCATCCTTACTGTATTTGTGTCCATGTTAATTATCGCAGTGTATTTTCTGAGTATATCACACCCAATGAGCAGGGTAAACGGTAACCCACTGGCTACGAGGAATATCATCTGTATCGTGTTGCCATTGCTGGATACATCAAGTTGCACTTGTTGTCTAATCGTCTTGTTTTGACGTCCGGTAGCTCCAATGAGTACAATGTTGTTAATAGGTAAAGTGGGTATTGTCGCTTTATTTTCAGATTGGATTCTATCTAACTCCACTTTATCAATCAATGATACATTTGCTCCGGTATCTATCATTGCCGTTGCCTTTATGTTATTGACCTTTACCGCTATGTATGCAATTTCACTATTACTTGTATCGCTGATAGTATTCTCTTTTTCTTCCATTATGTCTCTTCTAATATTTTTCAAATAATTATTGGTGTAAGTTTTGCGAAGATTTGGATGGTTTGCCAAAACTCTAGACCCAATAGTCCGGTTCAGTGAGGGTACTACTTGGTTTTTCACTGCCGGTTGGCGTTTAAAGGCAGGTCACTATTCCCGTGCCTGTCTTGCGATGTCGAAGCTATGGGTTCTTGATTCCCATTTCCATGTCCATTATTGTAGATTGCTGTATTTTGCGTTGTTGTTCCTTGACTCCCATTACTGTCGCTTCCGTTAGATCGGTATCCAGATTCCCGCTCCTCTCTATCGCTGTTGCTGGAGTGACTATGCTGATTAGGGAAACTCCTCCTTCCCTGGTAGTAGTTTCGACGATTTCCCCCTCGACTGGCTTGAGCATAATGCACTCTACGAAAGTGATTATTATGTTGGTTGCCATTGCTTTGTCTTGGGTGATGATTGGGAGCTTGATTCTGGTACGGCCGGTAATAATTGTTACCTCTTTGGTAAGCTGGCTCTCGCTGATATCCACCTGAATGCTGATTATTATTATTCCCTCTATTATTGACGTTGTTGCCCCCTCCGTCTTGGCGTGGTATAGGGTGATTTTGGAATCTCGGTGGGTAATTGTGATTTCTTCCCGGGCTATTCCTTTCGTTGGATATGTTGGGGTTATTATTCCCAGGTCCTCCTCGATCATATGTCTGGTTTGGTCCTTGTCGACTGCGTTGGTAGTAGCGTTCTCTTTCATGGTTCTCCAACAGTTCGCACATCCCTTGGACTGTTTTTATTTGTGCATTTAGCCTCCCTTGTGATATGCCTTGATTGAAGTGGTAGGCTAATTTCGTCACTAGGCATTCTTCTGGGATGGCGGGTTCAAGATTCCTCGCCAGGCAAATCTTTCCCAAGAAATACGTTGTCATTGACTGCCTTCCATGTATATCGACCTCCCGTTTGTGATATCATCCCTGACGATGTTCTGGGTGGCTTCTGACCAATATTTTTGTTTAAACGCCACTTTGAAGTTGTCATAATTCCCCACTTCATTACGGGTTGCCGTCCACCAATTGTCGAACGTGCTTTTGAAAGCTTCATCTAACATTCCCTTAATGGTAGTCCATCTACTCTCTCTGTTTTTACGTATTATTTCTTCCATCCGTTCTAAAAACTCTAGCGGATTTTTATAATAAGTCCTGAATTCAATCTGGTCTCTGTTGTCTAGATGAGTCAATCCGGATAGTAAATTTGGTATCGTCTGTAATCGATGCATCTCGTCGCGGAGGTCATCTATCTCTCTTCGTTGACGCTCGGTTAGTAGGGTTCTATCATCATGTACCTGCTGCTTAATTGCGTCCACTCTTCCAGATACTTCTTCACACTTGTCGGTTAGTGTTGACTGTGCTATTTTCATGTTGGTTTGTTCTTGTGTTATCACATTTATTTGTGTACCGCGCGTTCTCTCCATTTCGTTAATGCGTTGATTGATGTCTAACTCTGTTTGTATTAGTCTCAGGCTGGTACCTTCTCCCTCCTTTCGTACTTCCTCCATCTCGACATTAACTTCAGTTGATAGGATGGCCATGCGCTTCTCGATTTCATCAACATTTTCCTTCAATCTTTTTTCGATCATCTCTTCTGTATCTTTGGCGGCTTCCTTCATCTTGTTACTGTTGATACTTATTTGCTGCCACATCCCTTCATGGTCAGATTGTATTGTTTCGACGTCTCTATTGAATTTAGCCGTGATTTCATCCATTTTCTGGTTGGCCTGATCCATTCTGACTCCCAACTCTGCTGATAACTCTTCTTTCATGGTGGCCATTTTCTTCTCCAGTACTTCCTCAGTTTTCTTTTGTCCATCTTCCATCCTCCTGTTCGTCTCCTGTATTTGGTTATTGACTCTTCCTTTAATAATTCCATATGTTTCTTGTTCTCCCTCTGGCCTTCCTCTATTTTCTTGCTTAAATCCTCTTTAGTGGATCGCTGACCTTCCTCTATTCTATTTAAGTCCTCCTTCATTGACCGATTGTCCTCTTTGGTGGATCGCTGACCTTCTTCTATTCTGTTTACGTCCACCTTGGTGGAGTTCAGTGAATCTTCCATCCTTTTCTGGCCTTCCTTCAATGACCGTAATATCTCTAAAATACTGGCATCCATTGTTGCCCTTGACTCCTCCGGTTGGCGTATTTCCGGCAGAACTTCTGGTTGTATTATTTCGGGCTCCTCATCTGGCTGTTGAACCCCCTCCGCCGGTTCAATTTGTTTGTCTTTTTCTTCCACTACTATCTCCTCCACGTCTTCTGTTGACATAGCCTCCTTCTCTTCTTTTCTGGTTTCCTTCTCTGCTTGCGCCATCCTTTTTCTTGACGTTGACCTTGATTTTGATCTTGATTTCAACCTGTCTGTATACATCTTGATCTTCTGATAATGTTCCTGCTGTCTTCTCACGAATTACAGTGTTGCAAACTGGTCAGTAAAGTCAGTAAAAGTCAGTATTTTTGAGCAAGTCAGTAAAAAGCCAGTATTTTTTAAATTGCTCAGTAAAGTCAGTTTTTTAAAGCAGAATTTAGTGGTTCTTAAGAAAGGGTTTTTACTCAATACCGGCAATTCATTTTTTTTATTTCCTTACTTTCTAACATGATAATTAAAAAATTTTTTGTCAGAAATAAATAATTAAGATTAGGTATGAAAAGCAGATTGTGAGATTGCATTCCAGTATAAAAAGCAGTCTGGAATGTACTGTTTGCCCAATGATGTTTAACTGAGGGCGCAATATTGGTGCTATAAATTCCTGTTGCACTAACAGATTTTTATAGCACCGTAATATTTTTAACTGTACATTTCATCTGTGTTTTTGTTTCATGTGCTGGTTTACTGGTATAATTTATAAGGCCGATAATATCCATGAAAGATCACTGAAAAAATTGTTAGAGCTTCCATAGACTTACTACACTGGCTCAAAGTTAAGAAAGAAGAATACAACCGGAACTGAAGGGAAGAAAGCGACCACCCAAAGTCTTTTAATCCGTTGTTTCGTACCGGCCTTATAATTTTTTGAAATCAAATAATTTGTTGGGACTCTTAAGTGTTTAAAAACAATTTCTTACTGTGTAAAGTATTTGAAATGGGCAGGTATAAATTTAAAAGTGACTGGCTGAGAAAGTCTGACTGTAATGGATATATTGTTGCTGAGTGGGGACGTAAAGCCAGTGACCATGAGATGTTCTGTACCCTTTGTATAAAAACTTTCAATATTTCGTGGGGATATGAAGCCGTGGAACAGCATGCATCTTCTCGGAAGCATAAAGAAGAATGTAAACAAAAACTTTCCTCTTCACAACTTCACCTGACTTCAGTTCGCCAATGCACAGCTGGTTCACAAGACTGTGCGCCATCTACTAGTGTTGGTGAAACAATCAAGCAAACGGTTCAGTTGTACAACATTAGAGATAGTGCAGCCAAAGCGGAACTTATTTGGGTAATGAAGACAGTTGCAGCGGACTTTCCTTTGCTTCCATCGTGTGAAGACATTGGGAGACTTTTGAAGCGATGTTTCCATCAAGTGTTCCTACAGATTTTTCACTTTCAAGAACAAAGGCACAATACTTGATAACTGATGCTCTGGCACCATTCTTTAAAAAGCAAATGTTGAATGAAATGGATGGTGCTCTTTTCACATTATGTTTTGACGAAACTGTTAATGCTGGCTCATCAAAAGAACTTCAAACAGCTGTTAAGTATTGGTCTCCATCTAAAGAAATGATTGTTACAAGGCATTTGCAGACTTTTTTTATGGGGTCAGCTACCGCTGATGAATTGTATAATAAGCTGTGTGAAGCTATAGATAACACAACCTTACTGCGAACCAACTTACTGATGCTCAGTAATGATGGGCCCAATGTCAATAAAGCAGTTACAAACCTGATGAATGAATCTCTTATTTTATTAAGAAAAAAACTAATGGTTGAGATTGGTACATGCAACATTCACATACTTCACAATGCTTTTAGGCGCGGTATGAAAGAACTTGGTGATAACGCTTCAAATTTGATATTCCTTATTCATGGCTTTTTTTATGGTTGGCCTTCGAGATGGGAAGATTTTGAAAAATTCAGAATGATCTGAAGCTACCTAAGCACAGGTTCATCAAACATGTTTCTTCAAGGTGGTTGTCTTTGGAATCAGCAGGTTTAAGACTCTTAGAACAGTGGCCAGCAGTCACGAAGTATTTCATGGTATTTGTGCCAAAATATAAAAGTGATTTAATGATATCATCCAAATACAAGAACATTGTTAGTCTTCTGAAAGTTAACACAATGAAAGTGGAAATAAACTTTGCTTGCTCCAGTGCTCACATATTTTCACAGTTTACTGGTCACTTTCAGAAAGAAGAACCTTTGATTCACCTTCTGTATGATCACCTCAAAACTCTAACAAGCAGACTAATGACTCGTATATGTCATTCTGAGGTTATCTTCTCGTTAGATTCCTTGAATGATGAGAAAAGTTTTCTTCCTCTTAAAGAAGTAAACTGTGGATTAGATGTAAAAGAATTACAAATGTTACCAGAAAAGGACAAACTTGCATTTCTGCTCCAAGCAAAAAAGCATTTCATTGCTAGTTGTAAACACATTTTTACCAAGTCTTCGTTGACGTCAAAACCTTTATTGAAGCATTTTGAATGTTTGATCCCATCCGAAAGAACAAAAGACAATAGTTGGAAGTCCATTGTTGAAGTGGCAAAAGCATTGCCTATTGATCTGAACATAGCCTCCCTTATTGATGAATGGAAGTTACTGAGTTTGGAAGAAGATGAGCTCCATAGCAAGAGCAATCGCACTGATGTTTACTGGAACCAGTTTTTTAAGAAAACTGATAAGGCAGGTGAGATTAAGTACCCACTTGTTTCTAAGGTTGTCAAAGCAGCTTTATCTCTTTCTCATGGTTCAGCAGATGTGGAAAGAGGCTTCTCAAGCTCACAGAGAGTTATGACCTCTGATCGGGCAAGTATGTCTGAAAGAACTCTGGATGCCTATCTTCACGTTAAGTTGCATAAACTCTATGATGGAAAAGTACATTTGGTTCATATAAACAAAGAGCTCTTGAATCTCGCTCAGTCAGCCTATATACATCATAGGCAGTACCTAGAAGAACAACGTTTAAAGAAAGAACAGTAAAAGAAAGAAGAAGAAGCTAAGGAGAAAGAGCGTATTGCCGAAAACGAATTAGAGAAAAAACTCTCAGGTGAGAGGAAAGGTATTGATGAAAAAGAAGTAGTATTAAAACAACTGAAAAGTCATGAAGAAGAGAAAAGAAAAGTAGCTGATACTCTTTTAAAAGATGCAAATGAAAGATTAAAGCAGGCTATTAAAAACAAGGATCTTGTTGCGGCTAATGTTGCACAGGCAATCCTGGAAAGTGCTCAGAAAGTTAAAGAAGAAGCTGACATAAAAAGACATGATGCGGAAAAAATTCAGAAAAATGTTGAGAAAAGAAAATCTTCACTAATTACTTCATTTTTCAATAAAAAACCCAAGCAATGAGTTTCAATTACAATTCTTAAGCAGACTGATCATAGAGTACCAAGGATATTTAACGTTCTCTTGGTATGTACATTATATTATTCTAGGAATATTTAAGATGGGTAATTATGTTACAGTTTTATTAGATATAAGATGTAAGTTAAGCGCTGAATAATATGTCAATAAAATAAATATACAAAATTAACTTATAATGGTGGCAAGGGAAATTGGCCTGAGTAGCTGTAAACCAGTTAACAATATGCCTGCTGATTTTACTTGAACAATGTTTAGTTTTTAATGTTTTTTAATAAGTCTCAAACTAAAATAATGCCGTTGTATGTTAGATTTTGTTTTACAGCTGCTCAGTGGGGAGAAGGGTGGCCAATTATAAAAAATATGTTTTAAACTGTCTCTAATTACTTGTAAATTAATATTAATATGGTCGATGGAGGTCAGTAATTAAGGTCAGTTATTTTATCTTAGGTCAGTAAGAAGTCAGTATTTCAGTGATTTTAGTCAGTAAAATCAGTAATTTAGACCTCAAAACCAGTTTGCAGCCCTGGAATTAGTATTTTAGGTTATTGGTTATTGTATATTTCCCTAACTCGTGCTCAGACGTTGGGCGCCAACTTGTTACAGAACAACAAGTATATATTCAGGTGTAAATATAGTAGTATCGAAGTGTAATCTTCTATCAATTCTGCCCCAAATTGGGTTCGTCAACTTGTTAAAGGACAAGTAATACTAGTATATATTTAGTGATGTGTAGTGTGCTTGCAGATACGCTCCGGTATCTGCTATTATGTTGTTTTTATAAAAACTGCTCCAATTATAATTATTAGGAGTTATTAGTGTGATTGTATAATCTGTATAAGTGTCTATGGATAATTCACTCTTTCGATTTAAATAAGTTTCGCGCACTTTTTGTTGTATGCCTCCCTCACTTACCATAAGTATCTGTTTCAGTCCTGTTCTGTGACGGTTGTTGCTGAAATACATACATTTAAAATGCACACAAATATTCAATTTGAATATTCAAAACAGTTAGTACACACAATATGAATGAACTAGCACATATAGGTAATACTTTAAATTACTCTCTGTTTGAATTCTTCCGCCACCTTTGGTAGAACTGATTTACAAGAAATAATTTAATTTATATTTGAAATGATACTCTTGTTCATAGGTAAATAAGTGAAAGTTTATTAACAATTTTAAAATGGCAAATTTCAAAAATAATTAACAATCATTTGGCTAATAACCCTTTAAATAATAATTACAATTGATTAATTTTAACATAAAACTCTATCCAGGCTCAATGCTGGTAGTCCTGTCTTTAGTACAATAATTTGAACTTAATAGGTTATGTCTTCTTGTTAATATATTATCAGGTTGTTAGGTTCTTTTAGGATACATGATATCAGTGTCAAGATGTAATATTAATAGAATTAATAAAATTGAACAATGGTTCAAAAATAACGAATAAATATAAAACAATGAAATTTAATACCATATGTATGGTAAGTATGTAATTATCGTACGCTTGGATGCGCACGCACCTTATAAAACTCTATAGCAAGCGTCAGACTCGTGGCTTGTACAGTTTCAATGTATCGTTTTATTTTCAATAATGAGTTTGATAACTATATATTTTCAAGAGAAAAAATTAATAAAATACAAAAAAAACTCTTGATATGATTTCTATTTGGTTTGGAAACTATTTGAGAACAGATGCAACAGTTAAATTAATAAGCTACCGCTACCATTTTGAGGTTAGCGATCACAGGTAATGCTATTCTGGTAAATGATTTCTTAATGGTTAACATTTCTTAATTTATATTTTTGAACATAATATTAGTAACCTTTTAATATGTTACTATTAAAATTGCTTTATACTTTTGTACGAAAGTTAATGTTATTTATTTCAAAACATCGAATAATCAAAACAAGTTTAGTCAAAAGAGTGTCTAAACGTTAACTCTTGTAATTAGTGACAATTACTTTAAACATACTTTTTATAATTATGAAAATTAATTAAAATATTTGTTTAATATTTTAATAAGTAAAAATTGACATTTCTTGAAATTCTAATAATTCCATTATAAGTTTGATGCTGCGCTAGTAATGACTTGCGTAGTATCAAAATGTCTATTTCAAAATATTATTTTTGAAAATCAAAGTTATCTAAATAAAATATTGTACTCCCTGTTTATTATCACAACACACGCGAGTACGACTGGGATTATACACTATCGTACTTATATAGTTCGGTAATCCCGCACATATCACTCGGAAGTATATTTGTTGTGTCAAGGTTATGTCTGTATATCAACTTAATGTCAATGTACGCGCACAAATTTGAAAATAATACTTTTTCATGGTGTCGAGTTGCGTGACTTGTTCGTCTGGAAGCTGTTCGTAGACTGTTACAATTTGCCGAAGCGTCTCTCTCGTGTCTGACAAAATGCGTTGATTTGATTGGCTGTAATCACTATAGTCTTCACCCCAAAAGCCTATGTTTTATTAAAATATTTGGTGTTTTACCAAATTTCGACTTTGGGTTCTGGTTTATGTGACGTAAGCACTAGTGTAAAAAATAATTGAAAAGTTAATAATTACAATAACTTCCTTATTGAACGTCCTATCGTTACATGAGTTGTCATTGAATTATAGACATTTTCCTCTTTAATTTAAGTCTAAACAACACTATTTTATTTACATTGCTTCTCTTAAAATAATGTTTTTATTAATTATCTTGGTGTTTCTTATTTTTATAAGTTTTTTGACACCAGATTTAATTATTTTTAATAAAAACACTTTCTAAATAAACACTTGGAGTCCATTTCTCACTTGGTTTGATTTGTTATTTGGAGATAATTATTTCCTTAACAATAGCTTATTTTAGCGTCATTAGGCGTCCATCTTGATTTTTATATAAAAGTATTTAAAATGAATTTCCCTTATCTAATACAAGTAATCTTACAATCTAATAATACTAAAACGATTATGTACATGATTTCACACTTAAATATCCTCACATGATTGTATTAAATATAATACACATACTGTCTTATTCCTCTTCTACCTGTCTCATACAATTGTTAACATAATTTTAGTCTTTTCTATGTGAATTATATTATGTATGAAACTGTCATTAGTGTACATATATTGTACTTAATGTATTACCTATATTGGTCAGCTTCTAGCTAGTTTAGAATCCTTCAATTCTCTAATATTGGGTTTGTTCCTATGGTGTCTCAACATAGTGGTCATTTATTTTTCATAAAAACAATAATTAAACTGTTATTATTACATTATGTTTGTGTTTCTACATTGGTATTAGACATTACTCCTACTTTTGGTAATGTTCTCATTTACTCTTAGATAAATTTATATGTCATATTTTACCTAAGTAACTTACTTAACATGGTTGGTTTATATCTGATTTCTGTCACTATGGTCAGTTGGTTTCTAATTATTTGCATATATACTGACTGTTTTTATAGTTCTAATCTGTTCTCAAAGTTGTATTGATTTTCCCTCTAACTACTGGTAATATTGTTAACAATCTGTGTTTAATCTTTAATACACTATTTTCCTTAACTAATGGGCCATACAGTGGTCCATCTTACATCTGATTGTTTGTACTTGGTTAGTTAGTTTACATCATTTTGTTTATAATACTGTTGTTATTATGTTAAAGATCTGTTCTCAAACCATTACCAGATATTGGTCTTTCTACGGGTAATATTGTTATTCACTTTAGTATTGGTTTTGATATTGCACTTTGCCTATTTGAATTGGCATATTTGTTGCATCTTTGCTATAGCTGTCTGCCATTGCATTTGATTGGTTTTATTTACATGGTTGCATTTTAATGCATTGTCTATTAGGATGTATTGTTATTTATAACAATTCCTTAATTGATATCATTGTTGATAATCATTTGTTTTCATTGATATTTTTGGTTCTCTGTTTAACAGGTACCTTCTCTATGGGTTATGTAACAATGTACCATCTGTTTTAATGCAGTATGTCTCTACTACTTACATGGTATCAGCATGGTATTTCACAATAATATTTTACTTATTTTGTGACACATGTTTATACATTCCTTCTTAAACATTAATACATATCTTATTGTATTATTTATGATATTTTTCTAGTCATAGGTTGAATTCAATTCAATCCATTTTGTTTGATACAATGGTTTTTTATACTGTTGTCAGTTCTTTACCAAAAATAAAACATAGTTATATTGTTCTATTTTGTTTCATTTTGGTGGACTTATGATTATCTGTGTTAATCACAACTTTATTAAATGCGTCACACTCATTGTTCGTGTCTATTTGACTTATTTAACATCTTGTTGTTTTCATCATGGAATTAACATATTTTCATATACTTATAAACTTCCTCACTATAATTGTTTGTGTGGTTTTATCAGTAGAAATAGTTAGTTATTCACATGTTTCACATCTATTAAGTACGCACTGTTATTGTTTGTGTTTCCTTAAATGCTAAGCACTGTCTTTCATCCTCACATTTGATAATCATTATTTCACTTGTCACTTATATAGTCTTTGGTGCACGTGGTTTATGTTGATTTCTGGTATGATTTATTCATCTTCTTCTCTCTTCTGAGTCAGCTTTCTTGTCCTTCTTCTTTCTTCTTTCTTGTTATTTTCATCGTAGTCATTATTCTTTAGTCGTTTCCCCTCACTTTTGGAGTTTGTTAATTCTTATTTAGTCGTTTCCCCTCACTTTTGGAGTTTGTTAATTCTTATTTAGTCGTTTCCCCTCACTTTTGGATCCTATTGGGTCTATAATTGGTATTTTGTTTTGGCTCATGTCATTTTCTTTCTTATTTTTCGTAGTTGATGTCACTAGATTGATATCATCTTATTCATAGTTGGATTTTCGTATTAACACATTTGTAGATACACACTTTATATACATGGATTTACTTATCTAGATTTACATTCATATTTTTTCTCTTACTTGCCGTTCTTTAGGCTCATTTTATGTAACTGCCATATTTGGTTATGTTACAATATGGAGAATGACTGTACTCAATAATATCATCTGCCATCATTCAGTTAATTTCCGTCCTTACTGCTTCCTTTAGTGAATAAGCGATGGGGTAAGATTTCTTATGGAATTCAATGGGTTCCCTGAATTTTATCTCACATTGGTAACCTTTAACATTACCAGGTGCATCTGAAAAAATATGTCGATGTTTATTATAGATTGATATTAGTTTCTCTACCTGTTCTTCACTCAATTTTACTCCCGTCTTTTCTTGCTGGAATTTTTTAATCTCTTCTAATTTACAACGCCATAATTCGTTATTGTCATCCTGATATTTAATTCTCTCGTCTGGTGTGTAATCCCTACAATAATCATCTTCCCTAACATGATAGATGGTTCGGTTCTGAGGGGCACCTTAGCTTCCAATTAACTCAGCCGTCCATATGTAACGGGGCAAACTAAGGGTTTTTCTTTTATTTCATAATAAGTGTAACAATCTGTAGCAACCCACGCTGAACAACATTTTTAGATCACCAAATGTGTGACTTTTGTAAACACCCGGTAGTCATTTCGGTCCCAAGCAGTGCAAGGTACAAAAGCCATAACATTGGGATGTGTACGAGCGTGCGCGCGTGCCACCTTTTGCGACATAGAAATTACCACGAGGCGACGGTGCGGGATTGATTTCCTTTACATCATGCTAATAATGAAATTTTACAACCAATCACAATTGAGTATGGACCTGTTTCCTGTGGAGAACGAGAGCAAGTGGACTGGCAGAGTCCTTTCTCGCCATTTTGGAGGCCAACAGTCGGCATCTAATTTCAGAACCGCACAGATGTGTTAACACGCGGTTCGCCGAAAATGTGTTCGTGAACAATGTAAGCCGACCGACCAAAAAGGAAAATGTTATTTAAATTGTTTTAAAAACAGTACCGGAGTGTAAGTTAAACCAACATTCAGCAATATCAGTTTTAAACAATTCAGAACATATTTCAGAGTGTCTCGTGAACGTAATGAATCGGCAGCGGTGGTGAAATATTTGAACAATGGCTACAGCAAGGATGAGTACCATTTAAAACGTTTAAACCTTTAACCATATAAATAAATTAGACAACATCATACGAAAATATTTGAAAAACTAAAAGAGCTCAATAAAAGGGGGTTATGAATAAGTAAAAGAAAATGAGAAGGGGTTAAAAGTACTGGCTTGTCTTTGTTATCATATAATCTAGTTGGATAAGTAATTTTTTGTTTTTGATAAGTGTTTCATAATTAACTGCAAAAAAGAAAAAGTAAGAGAAAGAAAAGTAAAGGAGAATTAGAAATTTTGAAAGAGTAATATAAATGAGATGATTATTTAATGAAACCCATGTGTTAGCGTAATTATTTCGCCAGTCAAACCCAATGAATCACTTCTATAGTTCACAGATTCGTCCATAGAACCCTGGGTAATCAACAAGGTGAGTGAGAGAAAGAGATATTGGAAGTGTTGTTTTTATTAAATAATTTGAATAATTACACATACTATACCATCTGAGGTCAGAGACGCCTTCTCTCTGCTCAGGTCAATGATTGCTGAATATTGTCTCAACATATCACATCCTATTAATACATTGAAAGGTAGACTGTTTGCTACCAAGAATACCATGGGGATGATTACACCATTGCTTCTTAGGTCTAACAACACTTGTTTTCTCACTGACTTATTTTGGCGTCCTGTAGTTCCAATTAATATGATGTTGTTCACAGGTAAAGTGGGTAAGATTTTTTCTACATTCTTCTGAATTCTATCTAATTCTGTGCTATCGATAAGCGACACAATAGCACCCGTATCAATCATTATCTTTGTTGGAATTCCATTTATCTCTGCTGTTATGTAAGTAATTTAATTACTATGAAGGGTGGTATCGGCAGACTCTTCCACCAGTAAGTCATCTCTAATATTTTTTAAATAGTTGCTTTCTATTATTGTTATCGTCTTGTCAGACGTCTGATTGTTTTGTCTCAGTAGATACCCAAAAGATTGGTTCAGTGATGGGCCATGATGCGTTTTCACTGCCTCCTCTCGTTTAAATAGTGGCTTTCTTCATCGGTACGATTTTCCTGCTGATTAGGTTGGTTATTGAGGGGTGACTCCTGTCTCTCTCCAGGATTGTTATTGAAGTTTTCATTGTCATTCCTCCTACTATTTTCGATACTCCTGCTTCTTCTCGTATCGTTTCTGTGGTAATGATTGTTTTTATTGTTGGTGTCTCTGTCATAATGATTGTTAAAGCTTCTACGTCAGAGGTACTCACTACGCGGCCCTCGGGCTGAAATTTTACAGCCCTCTGACAACATATTCGCGATTCGAGAATAAAAATAAAAAAATCTGAAAAAACGCAATATTTATTCCTCTACCGCGCTACACACCAAGATGGCACGCAGTGTAGCGGAATTCAGTCAACATCACGCGCTGGAAGCACCTGCTGCTTTCCCTACACCCCTCCCCTGACTACCAAACCCCGCGCTTTGTTTACTTTGAGCTGTGCGTCGCAGTGATATTCCGCACGTGTTTCTTTGTTCAATTAGTACGCGTGTGTGTCGCGACCTGTGCCTGTGAGCTGCAGGCGATGGTTGAGTCATTTCGCTATTTTATTGACAGTTACAGGCCTCGTATATGAGCTGGTTTATTTGTGCTGGAGTTATTTACTGGATTATTTGTGTGTGCACGACACACGTAAATCAGTGATTTGGTGAAGTGAAAATTAAAACTTGTATTTTTGTTAAGTGGATCAGTTTTTTATATCAAGAAATGGCGGGAGTTTTTTATAAAGGTAAGAAACGGAAAATTGAGGAAGAAAACAGGACTTTTCAAGATGATTGGGAACACGATTTCTTTTTTGTCAGAGGTAAGAAAAAAGGCTCAGCAATGTGTTTACTATGCCGTGAAGTAATAATGGGAAACAAACGTTATAACTTACATCGGCATTATACAACAGTGCATGCCAATTTCGAAAGTAAATATCCCTCAAAATCTAAAATCAGGAAAGAAAAGTTACTCTCATTAAAAAAGTCTGTTTCACTTGAGCAAAAAACTTGTTTAACGCTGTAACAAAAAATGAACTTACCACAAAAGCTTCTTATCTCGTAACAGAAACTTAGCAAAGAAAATGAAACCTTTTACAGACGCTGAAATTGTTAAAGATTGCATTGTTGCTGTGTGTAATACAGTGTTTTCGAACTTGCCTAACAGTAAACAAATCATGAGTGAAGTAACCAAACTTCAGCTATCAGATTCTACATGTGTAAGGAGATGTGAAGATATGTCTAGCAATATTTTTTTACATGTTATGGATGATTTACAAAAATGCATATGCTTCAGTCTTGCTCTGGACTCGTCTACTGACATAACATCTACTTCACAATTAATTTCATTTGTAAGATATATTTTGCCTCATGGTGAAGTTAAGGAAAACTTTTTAACTTTAATACCCATGACCGGACGAACCCGAGGTATTGATTATTCAGAATCAGTGTTAAAGTTTTTTAACAATCATAAAATTGACATCAACAAGCTTTTTTCTGTCTGCAGCGACGGTTGCCCATCCATGGTTGGAGCACATTCAGGATTTTAATTCCTTTGTTGAAAAAACACCTTAAAAATGAAAACTTATTAAGTTTTCATTGTATAATTCACCAAGAAAGCCTTTCAGTGAAGTTTGGCAAAGAATTGAATAATGTAATGAATAAAGTTGTCACAATAATAAATTACATAAGATCACGTGAATTGAATCACAGAATGTTTCAGGAGTTCCTGAAAGAACTCATATCTCAGTACAGCGATGTTTTGTATCACACTGAGGTAAGGTGGTTGAGTAAAGGAAGGGTTTTGGAAAGATTTTTTTTAACTTCGACGTGAAATAACCCTCTTCCTAAGCGAGAAAAAAGAATTCCCTGAAACTTATGATTTCAAATGGTGGTTGCATGTGGCCATACTTACTGATGTCACCAGTATAATTAATGAAACTATGACAAAATTGCAGGGAGATTATAACAAAATTGTTACAAAAATGAAGTCTATAGTATTTTCTCGTGACGAGAAACTATCCATGTATTCAGTGGAGGTTTCAAAGGAGGAGTTGAGCAGTTTTCCCTCCGTTGAAACACTTTTGAAGGAAAACCCGGATGAACAAAAAGACCTCGAATGCCTAAAAGCAGTACTAAGAGATCTAAAAACCGAAATGGCAGTCAGATTTCAAGATTTTAGAAAGTACAATAACCCATTTCGCCTTATTGAAAATCCATGGTCAATAACAGCTGCAAACGTAGCAGAGCTAGCAATTTTTGGGTTTCAAAGCAAGCTTTTAAAAGAAGAACTCATTGACATACAGCAAGATACAGAACTTAAAACCCTTTTTGAACAAAAGGCAAAAGAAAAGGAACATTATAAGTTTTGGACTATAATAGAAGAAAATCAGTTTCCAAACTTGAAAAAATGTTCTAAGTTGATCCTGTGCATATTTGCCTCAACATACATATGTGAGTCAACTTTTAGTAAGTTAAAGTTTATAAAAAACAAAAATAGATCCTGCCTCACCAGTGAAAATCTACAGCACCTGCTGAGAATCGCAGTTTCCACAGAGCCTGCAGACATTGACAATGTTTTGGAAGCTTGTGAAAGATTCCGACCTTCAACATCAAAAACATAATAAAAACAGTTTGATTTCATGATAACTAATTTTTAATACGTAATAATTTTGTCATTAACAGCTTTTCTTTACTTCTTTTAACTAACGAATGTAAATTTTGCTAAGACCTGATTGTAATACTGTGGATTTTCTTCAGTATGTGGTGTTCTAAATACACTTTAAAATATATAAAATACAAAAAAAATACCATTTATTCTAACCTACCTGTAGAGGTTGTTTCTTTGGGTCCAAGATTCTGCTCGCACGAACTTCGGATACAAACATGTGTACGGGTTGTGCAAGAATTAAAATTAACTCTTTCGACACAATTTTGAAGAGAAATTACTATTTTTTAATTAATCAAAAATTATTTTAAAATTTTGTTCAAAAAACTTTTGCTCAGTGTTTCACAGATTAAGTTACATTTTTCTTTGTTCTGTTGGCGTCTTCTACATCCTAACTTACTCTAATATCTTACCTTACTGATCACTATATAAACAGACATACAGACAGAGCCCAGCCTGCAATTTTTTCACACTCACTCAAACACACTAAATTATAAACCCCTTAACATTTTATAATAAAGCCCCCAGCCCTTACACTTAAACCGCCGGCAACGTGGTTCGCGCGCCCACTCATCTTCTGTTAATTTCTTGTTGTTTACTGTCCGAAAATTATACAGTTAATTTCTTTACCCTTTTTTACTCGACCGCGGTCACATAAATTTTTCTCCTATTACACTTTTTACTGTTAAATATATAAAGTTTTGTGACGAGCCTACTTGGCTCGGTCCGGCGCCGGAGCGATCGGTTAACAAACTGGGAGCGAAAACGTAGCAGGTGTTGCTAACGTGATCTCATACTTGTAAGAAAATCACTGCCTTGGGCTTCGTCGCAGAAGTTTCGTCCCATGCCATGCATGTAGTTGTTGGAGTGACGATAGTAGACGATTTCAGCTAGGCACTGGCTGACGTCACAAAAGAGGCCGGACTTAGACTATATTTCCTCCATCTTAAACGCACATTGCTGAATCAAATTCGCCCAAGCCATCTTGCCTTAAACCAACTCGGCGTCCCAACAGAGCACGTACTGGTATTGCGCGTGAGTGCGTGGTCACACTTATGCAAAGTTCTGAGAATTTAGGGTGGTACAAATTCCTTGCCTGGTTACTCAACAGAAACTGCGTTGTACGGCTTTGTTCTCAACACTGTTTCTTACCACGTGGTCTGTTATAATGGAAATAGCGTTGTCGGAAAATAAAACTTTCACCATATTTTTATAAAATCCCGCAAAATTGAAATAAATGAAATATAAATGCCCCATAACCGTAATAAATGAAATTACCCAATTTAGACACGTTACAAGTATTAAAGTGACAGTATACTGAAAGAAATATTTGGTGCCAAAGTACTATTAATTGAATCATTTATATTTGGTAAAGTTTCAAAATTATCAGTTTAAGTTTGTTTTTATACTAATTAAGACTAGTAAAATAAATCTTCGTAAACCTTGCAAAACGTCATATGTATTCTATAATAGTTTGATTTTCAAAATAACTTATTTGAAGTGTAGTAGGCCTATGTCAAAACGGCACATTTAGCAGCTTTTCTTTGTACTGTAATAAATTTCAATAGTTCTTATCAACAGTTTCATTTCAGTCCTTTGGAGGAGTTAATGAAGCTAAAGTTACTCGATAAGAAAGTAATACATTTTTAACTATTAACATACTGTGGATATTAATTAATATTAATGTGGCAAAATTACTGATAAAATATTTGCTGTAGAAATATTAATAACTGAATATAAAATTATTAATATTTCGTAAAAATCCACAAAGTATCAGTTCATATTTGTTTGCAAGTTAATTACTGTTAGCAAAAGTAGGGCTTTCTAATATATTTTTTCACATTCGCAACGTCCCTTACTTACACTATCAATAAATAAGTAATAAGTATGGACAATAATATTTAAGTAAAATCCTCGATATTGATGGTTGGATTTAGTGATGGGTCGAATCCAAGAAATTACCGAATCCGAATTCGAACCCGAACCAGAATATTTTGTTTTCGAATCCAAAACCGAATCCTTAGTGACAATTCTGAGTTGAGTAACGTGAATGATGTAAATTCAGTAATAGGATGCTGATGAAGGCTAAAAGAATATTATATAATTCTTCTATATTATAAAAATTATGTTTAATGAAATAGTTATTGTAATAATTCTGAAATTATACATAAATATATAAGAAAGCTAGGTTTAATTAAATTTACTCAATTGTTAAACCAACTTATACAGAAATACGTGAACCTATATTTGTACAATGTGAAATTAAATGTTAATACAATTAAAATTATACAATTTACCGAATAAATTTATGTTACCTTATTTTTTCTGATGGGTTTACAGATTCATTAAGTTAATACAAAAAAAGCTACTTAGAAATCAAATTTGCAATTTTTTCTACAATGTAGAAATGGCCTTAACATAAGTCACATGATAAATAATTGCAACGCATTAAGTTACTTAAGAGATGAACTCATGCAAACAGAATAACTGTATATGCTGAAAACAGAATAACCTACCTAATCTAAACAAATCTAATATAAAATCGTTTAAACAAACTCACATTGAACTTAAAATTGAGTAGCACTAATTGACAATATTGTTTTCTTATTCTTCTAAAATTTAAATATAAAATATTATAAAGAAAACTTAGTAGGCTACTAATTACTATTTCCAACCCTTGTTTTTTGTTCATTAGACTAAATTTAATAATGTATTATATTTATTTATTAGATAACAAAAGATTGTTATCAACATAAAAAAAAATTAAAATTTTTGTATTTAAACTATGAGCACTTGTTTTAATAAAACATTACAATAGGCCTACTGAGCAAGGATGAAACATCACTGTTTTAAAACTATTTTTAATATTGGGCCACACTGTTCTATTATTGTTGAACATCACTGTTTTCAACAATTCATATGAAATTATTCAAATTTAGGTTTAAATTTTGGATATAACAACATTAGCTAAAATATATAGTTAAATATAGTCTTGATGGCAAGTAAAAAACTAAGTAAAAGTACTGTACTAGAAGAAATACACAAATAAAAATTGAAGAAGTCTCACAAAACTATTTAAGGAATTTTCAACAGTAAACTACAATGACTAAATAACAATTCAGGCCTATTACAGTAAAATGGCAGTCCATATGTCTTAAGAAATACAAATAAAATATAACCTAACCAACTGAAATAGTAGGTAACACACTAACAAGCTATGTAATTTAACATCTATATTTTAAATTTTTCTTCAAAAATATCAGCATTTTTACACGTTCTGGGTCTAGTCTATTTCTCTTTTTGTCCACTAGAGCACCTGCTGCACTAAAAAGCCTTTCTGAAGAAACTGTAGATGGACGAATGCATAGGTACCTTTTCGCAAGTTTTCTTAGAGATGGATATCTGGTATTGTTTCGCCAGTAATCTAAAACATTATGTTCTTGTTTCACCAAACTTTCCTCAAGGTACTGTCTTACTTCTTCTGCTGTAAGAGTTCCTTGATTAGATCCAGTTGATTCTCGGTTGAGTATTTTTGAATACATTGAGAAAATTTTATTTTCAGAAGATAAAGCTGGTGAAATACTTGTTTTTGATTGTTCGTCAGTTGCTGAAGTAGGTCTGTTTTTTTTTAATTTCATTGATTAAAATATTTTTTGCAATATCAAAATTTCTTTCATTTGAAAACATTCTACCTTTGAATCTAGGATCCAGCATCATTGGCAAAGTATATAAAGCCTCAAGTTCCCAATTTTGGAAACGATGTTTCATTTGCGACAATAATTCATATTTTAAAGCCAGCATCCCTGTACTCAAATTTGTTTGTAATTTAAGAAATTCTCGAGTACTATGTATAATTGGAATTATTTCAGATGCAGATGTTTCAGTCTTGCTCAAGATTTTTGTTGCTTCATAAAATACCTTTAATATATCTTCAAGGTTGTCAATGTATGTCCAGTCTGTGGTACGCAGTTCAGTAGTCATTTCAAGAGTTGATGATGCTAGTGCAATTGCATGTTTCTGTTCCTTTAGCCTAGCAAGCATCTCATAAGTAGAATCCCACCTTGTAGGTTCATCCTGTATAAGACGATGCTGCTTAGTCTTTACAGTGGCCTGGGCTTCTTTTAAGACTTTTGTAGCTTTAGCAGAATGCTTGAAATGGCTGACTACTCTTCGACATGTTCCAACTATTTTTGATGTAGTTGCTTCTTTAAATAGGGCACTGTCCAACACGCGTTGCAGTAAATGTGCAAGGCAAGGAATATGACCAAAGTCTGATGTATTCATTGCAGCAACCATATTGGCAGCACTATCATGAACAATTGCTTGCACTTTGTCTGCAACATCCCATTTAGCTAAAGTGTCTTTCAGAAATTCCAGTATATTTGCAGCTGTATGTGAGATTTCTGAAAATGGAGTTACTTCCAAACAGAATTCTTGCAGATTAAAATTATCATCAATAAAATGGGCTGTCAAGGACATGTAATCTTGATTGGACAGTGATGTCCAAAAGTCAATTGTAAAACATATGTGTTCAACTTTTCTTAGTTCAGATCGTATTGCAGTACACTGTTTTTCATAAAGTTCAGGTAAAACATTGTTGGCCAGATATTTCCTGGTAACCATTGGATAACGTGGCTCCAAATGCTGAATAAGTTTCCGGAAACCTATGTCTTCAACCACTGGCACAGGCTGCATGTCTGTACAAATCATTTCAGCAATTAAATGAGTAATTTTTTCTCTTCTTTTGTCTCCGGCTTTGAACGATTGCGTCTTGCTTATAACTTGCTGTATTGTAGGCTGATTAACAGAACGCTTGAACTTCTTAGTGGATGGAATTTTGTAAGTCCATGGTGATTTAGATGAAGAAGAAGACTGTTCGGATTCAAAAGATTCTGCAGGAGACAGAATAGGTATGTCTACTGGTGAAGAAATGGTCAAATTTAATTGATGAAGATTTTCAGACGACTTTTCAGAAACGGTAGGGTTTTCTATGGGCTGAAGATTTTGTAAACTAGTGGTACTAGTGAACGGAAGTGGTGATAACATAGGAGAATCTACAAGATCTTCCGTTGAAGTAGTGGTTGCATCGGCAGCATTTAGGTGACGTTTTTTAATGGCTTCCTGGAGTTCCAGAAAATTGTGTTGTTTTAAATGTTTTTTCAAAGGAGATGTTGTTTTAGATACGCCTCCACATGAAATACGAGCTCCACATATAGCATATCTGTTGTCAATGTCGATTTCAAAATAATTCCAAACTTCACTCATGATTTTGGGTTTCTACACACGATCACTATTAATTTATTACTACTCCAGGGAAATCGTCAAAAAAACAACGATTCTGTGCCAAAAATACTATCCAACAGGCGAAATATGGAAAAATTCTGTAGAATTCAATAAAAATAAATAGTCCAGTAAGGAGAGCGGAAAAAACGCCAAAACGTAACAAAATTTTGACTGTACATGTATCAACATGATATTTTGTTTATATACTCCATTTGGGTCCTAGATCAAAATTAAAAAAAAATAATTATACGCTTTCACCCCTAAAGGGTGAAAACCACCCCCAAAAATATGTGGAAGACAAAAATTGGAATTAGAGGCTGCAAATTTGTTTGGGTGAGGTTTGAAGGGTGCTGAATGTAAATATGACATGATAATTAACATTAATTCTATATTTGGGGTGATATCGACAATTTTTCGGGGGTGGTTATGAGAACATTAGCATTCTTAATGCCGCGTTTTGGTGTATAATTAGTTTTTAGACCAATATCAAAGACTACTATGTAATACCATGTCCAGGATAGACACAAATATGCGTGACGACGACGTAAGAAAGTGAAAACTACCCCTGTAATTAAAAAATTAAAATTAAAATAAATAAAAAAATGACTGAAAATTTGTTTCTGGATGTTTTTGAGGTCGATAAATTCAAATAAGATGCTAGAAAAGTTTTTCATCCATTATATCAGGGTGAACCACCCCTGTTAATAAATAGATAATAAAATAAATAAATGTAGCTATAACTTTGTTTATTTTAACTGTACACAAATAATTCAAAAACGAATAGATAGATAATTTCAACCCTTACAAATAGTGTCCTGAGGACTAATCTGTCTAAAATTTGAACGACAAAAAATATTCAAGGTCAAAGGAAAAAGCCACCCCTTAAATTCGGTATTTGACCACCTTGTGACAGCTGTATCTTTGTAACGATGACAGATAAAAACATGGAACACGAGGCATTTTAGTCATTTAATTGTGTACTTTGACTTTGATCTGCATAACATTTTTGCCTAAGTTAATCCTTATTCCGCAATTTCACAAAATGTATTAAGATTTGCAAATTTCCGAAAATGTGAAAAAAGGAAAAATCACCACCATTTTTGTCAAGAGCACCGAAATAAATCTAAATAATTTTTAGTTGGTCCTTATGGTATGTATAAGTTAACTCTAGAAATATTTTTAATTATGTCTATTTTTGGACATGTGGGAAACATCGCGCGGGCCAGAGTTGGGAAAAAATTTCAAAAAATGCGCAATTTTTATGATGTAACTTTTTTTATTTTAAAGACAGAAAATCCGGATAATGATTAATTTAAAGGATATTAATAGACCATCAATATGCACTAGACATTTTATAGTCAAAAGTATTTTTCTCGGTTAGTAGGAAGGGTTAAACTTTGTTAGTGCAGGCAAAAAATTTGCAAGTAACAACTTCTCACGGCCATATCTTAAAAACAACTCGTGGATTAAAACCCGGCCAAAACGCATTTTGTTTGTTATTTTGTGTAGAATAATTTTGGTCCTATTCATTTTTACTATAAACTCAAACATTTTTTAGTTATTCGCTAAAAATTACGCTAAAATCCTGTTTTTGGCGGGTAAAAATCGAAAATGTTGATTTGGAATAACTCAAAAACATCGCATTTTTCAAAAAAGTTGCATACAGACTTTTTTGCTTAGAATTTGATTGTCCATTGGATCCTGGGGTTAATTTTTGTTGTTGTCAATCACCCTTGAAAAAGGGGTGGTTCTCACCCCCAAATAGAAAGCGTACAGTTTAATTTTTTTAACTTTGTTGTAGAGTGCATATAGAACATACATATCAAATTTCATGAAATTCCATCGACAGTCAAAATTTTGTTACGTCAAAAGCTGCGCTTACTGAACTAAAAAGTAACAGCTGTGGTACAACTATATGTACTCACAACCGGGTAAAATAAAATTAGAATAAGAAACGAAACGACACTACAAAATCATATGTAAATAATACGGTACCTACTGGCGAAACGAACACTACGAAATCAAACTTAAATAATACGGTACCGATAACGATAACACGAAACGAACACTACGAAATGAAACGTAAATAATATGGTACTGACAAAACGAACACAATGAAATCAAACATGCACAATGCACAATGGAATACTGTACAGATAACACGAACAACTGATAAGGCTGACTGCTAAATTCCAACTAACACAGCACATTTGTTTCCATGGCAACTCCCCATTAAAAGTTAGCTCGCTATGCTGCAAGGATGGCTTATTGCTTTCAACCTTAGCCATTACTTTCATGCACGTACTTATTTGAAGAATTATAAATACAATAATCACAATAAATATTTCGTTGTTATTATTATTAAATAAATCTGTTCAAGAATAAATTATAAATTTTTATAGTCTGGAATTTGTATGAACCAAAGACGGATGTATTAAAACGAAATTATGAAAAAATAGGAGCTGGGTACCGGTACATGCGATTTTGTGAATGTATAGACGTATACAGTTAAGAATAAAATACAGCGGCAAATGAAATAATTTCTGATTGTTTTGAAACAGTCTCTTGTTATTTTCTTTTACTCGAATAGACCCGGATTCTCGGGATTCGAACTGTTTATTGTTTTTATTTTATTCCCGTCGAATCTTCGAAACCGAACCCAGTCGGATTCGGCCAAATCCAAGATTCGACCGAATCCTCAACCCATCCTTAGTTGGATTGGCTATTTTCATTAGTGTATTCGTATTGTATAGATCAATAATATTGTCAATATTATTGGTGCTGTAAGCATATAAGGGTGCCCTTCGGTGTGTGGCCCTTGGAACTTTGGTGATCTCCAAAATGGCTCTTCATGAAATCCTAGTGAGTACCACTGCAATAGAGGATGAGTGATTTAATGAGAACAATCAAAAAATAATTATATAAAGAAAGAATTAAAATAACATCCAATAAACCATGAATAAATAAAGAACAATTGTTACAGATGCATGAATAGATTAAAAACATAAATTAGCCTTGTAAACAAACATCATAAATAACTTGACAAAACAGACATAAAAAAGGAGTCTAGTGTGAGAATTCATCGTGACAGTTGTAGCCGCGAATTTAACATCAGAGTCGGAACCTCGGCTAGGTTAGGTGAAACGTAAACATACAAACATAACCAAAAAGTGTAAAGAGTGTCGTGAGAGTTCATACTAACAAAAGCAAAGTTTAATAATTAACAGTGAATATAAAGTGTGTTTTAAAAGAAAAGGAAAGTATAGTGTACATCTTAAGGTTATAATCGACTTATAACAAATTACTATAATATAATTATAACACTTTGTGTACACTTGAACTATTTATTCCACCACAACTAAACAAAAACACTATCAATATTATAATTTTTCACTTTTAAACCATTATTTCTTTGTTTTTACTTCCATATTCCTTAAGGAATGGAAGTATTGAGATGGCAAAAAAAATCGTGTTCGAGATTATTGCAGATTCTGATTCTACTACACTCAAAACATGAAAAAAAGTCGTTTTCCGAAAAGTGTCTGTGTGTGTGTGTCTGTCTGTCTGTCTGTAGATTTTTTTTCTATGGCAAACGATAACTGCCGCAAATTCAAACAGAATCAAATAATTTTTTGCATGCAGCCCTGATTTGCAGAGTACTCGCGACCTATTGTTTTTGGTGAAGATCGGTTGAGGGAAAGGGGTAGTTTACCTGCAACGGTTTTTTTTTAGCAAGGGTAATTTTGTTTGTTTGGCAAACGATAACAGCCGCAAATTCAAACAGAATCAAATAATGTTTCGCATACAGCCTTGAATTGTAGAGTTCTCAAGATCTGTTGATTTTGGTGAAGATCGGTTAAGGGAAAGGGGTAGTTTACCTGTAACGTTTTATGTTTTAACAAGGGTATTTCCTATGGCAAACGATAACAGCCGCAAATTCAAACAGAATCAAAAGATTATTTGCATACAGCCCTATATTGTAGAGTTCTCAAGACCTATTGTTTTTGGTGAAGATCGGTTGAGGGAAAGGGGTAGTTTACCTGCAACGTTTTTTTAACAAGGGTATTTTCTATGGCAAACGATAACAGCCGCAAATTCAATCAGAATCAAATAATGTTTTGCATACAGCCCTGATTTGTAGAGTACTCGCGACCTATTGTTTTTGGTGAAGATCGGTTGAGGGAAAGGGGTAGTTTACCTGCAACGGTTTTTTTTTAGCAAGGGTAATTTTGTTTGTTTGGCAAACGATAACAGCTGCAAATTCAAACAGAATCAAATAATGTTTCGCATACAGCCCTGAATTGTAGAGTTCTCAAGATCTGTTGATTTTGGTGAAGATCGGTTAAGGGAAAGGGGTAGTTTACCTGTAACGTTTTATGTTTTAACAAGGGTATTTCCTATGGCAAACGATAACAGCCGCAAATTCAAACAGAATCAAATAATGTTTTGCATACAGCCCTGATTTGTAGAGTACTCAAGACCTATTGTTTTTGGTTAAGATCGGTTAAGGGGAATGGGTAGTTTACCTGCAACCTTTTACGTTTTAACAAGAGTAAAGTACTTGTTTTTTTTTATATTACTTCCATATTCCTTAAGGAATGGAAGTATGGTGATGGCAAAAAAAATCGTGTTCGAGATTATTGCAGATTCTGATTCTACTACACTCAAAACATGAAAAAAAGTCGTTTTCCGAAATGTGTCTGTGTGTCTGTCTGTCTGTGTGTCTGTAGATTTTTTTTCTATGGCAAACGATAACTGCCGCAAATTCAAACAGAATCAAATAATTTTTTGCATGCAGCCCTGATTTGCAGAGTACTCGCGACCTATTGTTTTTGGTGAAGATCGGTTGAGGGAAAGGGGTAGTTTACCTGCAACGGTTTTTTTTTAGCAAGGGTAATTTTGTTTGTTTGGCAAACGATAACAGCCGCAAATTCAAACAGAATCAAATAATGTTTCGCATACAGCCCTGAATTGTAGAGTTCTCAAGATCTGTTGATTTCGGTGAAGATCAGTTAAGGGAAAGGGGTAGTTTACCTGTAACGTTTTATGTTTTAACAAGGGTATTTCCTATGGCAAACGATAACAGCCGCAAATTCAAACAGAATCAAAAGATTATTTGCATACAGCCCTAAATTGTAGAGTTCTCAAGACCTATTGTTTTTGGTGAAGATCGGTTGAGGGAAAGGGGTAGTTTACCTGCAACGTTTTTTTAACAAGGGTATTTTCTATGGCAAACGATAACAGCCGCAAATTCAAACAGAATCAAATAATGTTTTGCATACAGCCCTGATTTGTAGAGTACTCAAGACCTATTGTTTTTGGTGAAGATCGGTTAAGGGGAAGGGGTAGTTTACCTGCAACCTTTTACGTTTTAACAAGAGTAAAGTACTTGAAAATTTATTTAAACTTTTTGAAACAATGGTAATTGTTAAAAATAAAATAATTTTGTTGCCAGGCAATAAAATTATAATTTTTTCATTTTAATGTAATATAATATTTTTCATTTAATACAGCAATAAAAAGGCAGGTAAGACACAGCCTGGCTGTTTGGGTGAAAATGATTTTAAATATAAATCTTAGAATATGGAAGTCATGTATGGTTCTCCATACCGATATTTTAATGTTAAAATGGTATAACCGATAGAAATCGGTTAACCTCAAAAGTCGACATCGATCGACATACAAAATAATTGTTATTCTAGATCTAAGATATTGTTCTGTTTTATTTTAGTCACTGTTATATTGTGAGGTTTTGTACTTCGTAAAAGACATTTTCGTTCATTATTATTGTAGTCAAAAGAACCCTAATTTATATTTAAATAATGTAAATAATCTGTACACTAGGCTTGAATTGGATCATATTGCCAACGTCTGAGCGACGAATTTTAACCAGCGTGGACCATAGTTTAAAAAGAAAAGGTTGTCACTTTATTTTAAACGGAAAAGAAACAAATATAAACAGGAATAAAAGGAATTGAAGAGAATTAATTGTGTATGGAATTATTTTAAATACTTAACAATTTTTACTGCCATGATCCTTAAGGAAATGGAAGTATGGTGATGGCAAAAAAAATCGTGTTCGAGATTATTGCAGATTCTGATTGTACTACACTCAAAACATGAAAAAAAGTCATTTTTCGAAATGTGTGTATGCCTGTGTGTCTAGATTTTTTTCTATGGCGAACGATAACAGCCGCAAATTCAAACAGAATCAAATAATTTTTTGCATACAGCCCTGATTTGTAGAGTACTCAAGACCTATTGTTTTTGGTGAAGATAGGTTAAGGGAAAGGGGTAGTTTACCTGCAACAGTTTTTTTTTAATCAAGGGTAATTTTTTCTATGCCAAACGATAACAGCCGCAAATTCAAACAGAATCAGCTACTCTTTTGCACACAACCCAGAATTGTAGAGTTCTCAAGACCTATTGTTTGTGGTGAAGATCGGTTAAGGGAAAGGGGTAGTTTACCTGCAACGTTTTGTTTTAACAAGGGTATTTTCTATGGCAAACGATAACAGCCGCAAATTCAAACAGAATCAAATAATTATTTGCATACAGCCCTAAATTGTAGAGATCTCGAGACCTACGGTTTTTGGTGAAGATCGGTTAAGGGAAAGGGGTAGTTTACCTGCAACGTTGTATGTTTTAACAAGGGTATTTTCTATGGCAAACGATAACAGCCGCAAATTCAAACAGAATCAAATAATTTTTTGCATGCAGACCTGATTTGTAGAGTACTCAAGACCTATTGTTTTTGGTAAAGATCGGTTAAGGGAAAGGGATAGTTTACCTGCAACGGTTTTTTATCAAGGGTAATTTTTTATATGGTCAACGATAATAGCCGCAAATTCAAACAGAATCAAATAATGTTTTGCATACAGCCCTGAATTGTAGAGTTCTCAAGACCTGTTGGTTTTGGTGAAGATCGGTTAAGGGAATAGGGTAGTTTACCTTACCAGCAACATTTTATGTTTTAACAAGGGTAATTTTTTTTATGACGAACGATAACTGCCGTACATTAAAACAGAATCAACTACTCTTCTGCATACCTTTTTGAATTATACAGAACTCAAGGTCTGTTCATTTGGTTGAAGATCGGTTAAGGGAAAGGGGTACTTTACCTGCAACGTTTTATGTTTTAACAAGGGTATTTTCTATGGCAAACGATAACAGCCGCAAATTCAAACAGAATCAAATGATTATTTGCATACAACCCTAAATTGTAGAGTTCTCAAGACCTATTGTTTTTGGTGAAGATCTGTTAAGGGAAAGGGGTAGTTTACCTGAAACGGTATTTTATCAAGGGTAATTTTTTCCTATGGCAAACGATAACAGCCTCAAATTCAAACAGAATCAAATGATGTTTTGCATACAGCCCTGTATTGTAGAGTTCTCAATACCTATTGGTGTTGGTGAAGATCGGTTAAGGGAAAGGGGTAGTTTACCTGCAACATTTTATGTTTTAACAAGGGTAATTTTACTTCCATGTTCCTTAAGGAAATGGAAGTATGGTAATGGCAAAAAAAATGTGTTCGAGATTATTGCAGATTCTGATTGTACTACACTCAAAACATGAAAAAAAATCGTTTTTCGAAAAGTGTCTATGTGTGTGCCTGTCTGTCTGTGTCTGTAGATTTTTTTTCTATGGCAAACGATAACAGCCGCAAATTCAAACAGAATCAAATCATTTTTACTTTCATATTCCTTAAGGAATGGAAGTATGGTGATGGCAAAAAAAATCGTGTTCGAGATTATTGCAGATTCTTATTCTACTACACTCAAAACATGAAAAAAGTCGTTTTCCGAAATGTGTGTGTGTGTGTGTGTGGATTTTTTTCCTATGGCAAACGATAACTGCCGCAAATTCAAACAGAATCAAATAATTTTTTGCATACAGCCCTGATTTGCAGAGTACTCGCGACCTATTGTTTTTGGTGAAGATCGGTTGAGGGAAAGGGGTAGTTTACCTGCAACGGTTTTTTTTTTAGCAAGGGTAATTTTGTTTGTTTGGCAAACGATAACAGCCGCAAATTCAAACAGAATCAAATAATGTTTCGCATACAGCCCTGAAGTGTAGAGTTCTCAAGATCTGTTGATTTTGGTGAAGATCGGTTAAGGGAAAGGGGTAGTTTACCTGTAACGTTTTATGTTTTAACAAGGGTATTTCCTATAGCAAACGATAACAGCCGCAAATTCAAACAGAATCAAAAGATTATTTGCATGCAGCCCTAAATTGTAGAGTTCTCAAGACCTATTGTTTTTGGTGAAGATCGGTTGAGGGAAAGGGGTAGTTTACCTGCAACGTTTTTTTAACAAGGGTATTTTCTATGGCAAATGATAACAGCCGCAAATTCAAACAGAATCAAATAATGTTTTGCATACAGCCCTGATTTGTAGAGTACTCAAGACCTATTGTTTTTGGTGAAGATCGGTTAAGGGGAAGGGGTAGTTTACCTGCAACGTTTTTTTATCAAGCGTATTTTCTATGGCAAACGATAACAGCCGCAAATTCAAACAGAATCAAATAATTTTTTGCATACGTCCCTGAATTGTAGAGGTCTCAATGACTTTCGATTTTTGTGAAGATCGGTTAAGGGGAAGGGGTAGTTTACCTGCAACCTTTTACGTTTTAACAAGAGTAAAGTACTTGAAAATTTATTTAAACTTTTTGAAACAATGGTAATTGTTAAAAATAAAATAATTTTGTTGCCAGGCAATAAAATTATAATTTTTTTCATTTTAATGTAATATAATATTTTTCATTTAATACAGCAATAAAAAGGCAGGTAAGACACAGCCTGGCTGTTTGGCTGAAAATGATTTTAAATATAAATCTTAGAATATGGAAGTCATGTATGGTTCTCCATACCGATATTTTCATACAGCCATGACTTGTAGAGTACTCGCGACCTATTGTTTTTGGTGAAGATCGGATGAGGGAAAGGGGTAGTTTACCTGCAACGGTTTTTTTTATCAAGGGTAATTTTGTTTGTTTGGCAAACAATAACAGCCGCAAATTCAAACAGAATCAAATAATGTTTCGCATACAGCCCTGAATTGTAGATTTCTGAAGATTTGTTGATTTTGGTAAAGATCGGTTAAGGGAAAGCGGTAGTTTACCTGCAACGTTTTATGTTTTAAAAGGGTATTTTCTATGGCAAACAATAAGAGCCGCAAATTCAAACAGAATCAAATAAGTTTTTGCATACAGCCCTGATTTCTTGAGTACTAAAGATCTATTGTTTTTGCTGAAGATCGTTTAAGGGAAAGGGGTAGTTTACCTGCCACGTTTTTTGTTTTATCAAGGGTATTTTGTATGGCAAACGGTAATAGCCGCAAATTCAAACAAAATCATATAATATTTTGCATACAGCCCTGAATTGTAGAGTTCTCGAGACCTATCGTTTTTGGTGAAGATCAGTTAAGGGAAAGGGGTAGTTTACCTGCAACGGTTTTTTTTATCAAGGGTAATTTTTACTTCCATATTCCTTAAGGAATGGAAGTATGGTGATGGCAAAAAAAATCGTGTTCGAGATTATTGCAGATTCTGATTCTACTACACTCAAAACATGAAAAAAAGTCGTTTTCCGAAAAGTGTCTGTGTGTCTGTCTGTCTGTCTGTCTGTGTGTCTGTCTGTCTGTAGATTTTTTTTCTATGGCAAACGATAACTGCCGCAAATTCAAACAGAATCAAATAATTTTTTGCATACAGCCCTGATTTGCAGAGTACTCGCGACCTATTGTTTTTGGTGAAGATCGGTTGAGGGAAAGGGGTAGTTTACCTGCAACGGTTTTTTTTTAGCAAGGGTAATTTTGTTTGTTTGGCAAACGATAACAGCCGCAAATTCAAACAGAATCAAATAATGTTTCGCATACAGCCATGAATTGCAGAGTTCTCAAGATCTGCTGATTTTGGTGAAGATCGGTTAAGGGAAAGGGGTAGTTTACCTGTAACGTTTTATGTTTTAACAAGGGTATTTCCTATGGCAAACGATAACAGCCGCAAATTCAAACAGAATCAAAAGATTATTTGCATACAGCCCTAAATTGTAGAGTTCTCAAGACCTATTGTTTTTGGTGAAGTTCGGTTGAGGGAAAGGGGTAGTTTACCTGCCACGTTTTTTGTTTTATCAAGGGTATTTTCTATGGCAAACGATAACAGCCGCAAATTCAAACAGAATCAAATAATGTTTTGTATACAGCCCTGATTTGTAGAGTACTCACGACCTATTGTTTTTGGTGAAGATCGGTTAAGGGAAAGGGGTAGTTTACCTGTAACGTTTTATGTTTTAACAAGGGTATTTCATATGGCAAACGATAACAGCCGCAAATTCAAACAGAATCAAAAGATTATTTGCATACAGCCCTAAATTGTAGAGTTCTCAAGACCTATTGTTTTTGGTGAAGATCGGTTGAGGGAAAGGGGTAGTTTACCTGCAACGTTTTTTTAACAAGGGTATTTTCTATGGCAAACGATAACAGCCGCAAATTCAAACAGAATCAAATAATGTTTTGCATACAGCCCTGATTTGTAGAGTACTCAAGACCTATTGTTTTTGGTGAAGATCGGTTAAGGGGAAGGGGTAGTTTACCTGCAACGTTTTTTTATCAAGCGTATTTTCTATGGCAAACGATAACAGCCGCAAATTCAAACAGAATCAAATAATTTTTTGCATACGTCCCTGAATTGTAGAGGTCTCAATGACTTTCGATTTTTGTGAAGATCGGTTAAGGGGAAGGGGTAGTTTACCTGCAACCTTTTACGTTTTAACAAGAGTAAAGTACTTGAAAATTTATTTAAACTTTTTGAAACAATGGTAATTGTTAAAAATAAAATAATTTTGTTGCCAGGCAATAAAATTATAATTTTTTCATTTGAATGTAATATAATATTTTTCATTTAATACAGCAATAAAAAGGCAGGTAAGACACAGCCTGGCTGTTTGGCTGAAAATGATTTTAAATATAAATCTTAGAATATGGAAGTCATGTATGGTTCTCCATACCGATATTTTCATACAGCCATGACTTGTAGAGTACTCGCGACCTATTGTTTTTGGTGAAGATCGGATGAGGGAAAGGGGTAGTTTACCTGCAACGGTTTTTTTTATCAAGGGTAATTTTGTTTGTTTGGCAAACAATAACAGCCGCAAATTCAAACAGAATCAAATAATGTTTCGCATACAGCCCTGAATTGTAGATTTCTGAAGATTTGTTGATTTTGGTAAAGATCGGTTAAGGGAAAGCGGTAGTTTACCTGCAACGTTTTATGTTTTAAAAGGGTATTTTCTATGGCAAACAATAAGAGCCGCAAATTCAAACAGAATCAAATAAGTTTTTGCATACAGCCCTGATTTCTTGAGTACTAAAGATCTATTGTTTTTGCTGAAGATCGTTTAAGGGAAAGGGGTAGTTTACCTGCCACGTTTTTTGTTTTATCAAGGGTATTTTGTATGGCAAACGGTAATAGCCGCAAATTCAAACAAAATCATATAATATTTTGCATACAGCCCTGAATTGTAGAGTTCTCGAGACCTATCGTTTTTGGTGAAGATCAGTTAAGGGAAAGGGGTAGTTTACCTGCAACGGTTTTTTTATCAAGGGTAATTTTTACTTCCATATTCCTTAAGGAATGGAAGTATGGTGATGGCAAAAAAAATCGTGTTCGAGATTATTGCAGATTCTGATTCTACTACACTCAAAACATGAAAAAAAGTCGTTTTCCGAAAAGTGTCTGTGTGTCTGTCTGTCTGTCTGTCTGTGTGTCTGTCTGTCTGTAGATTTTTTTTCTATGGCAAACGATAACTGCCGCAAATTCAAACAGAATCAAATAATTTTTTGCATACAGCCCTGATTTGCAGAGTACTCGCGACCTATTGTTTTTGGTGAAGATCGGTTGAGGGAAAGGGGTAGTTTACCTGCAACGGTTTTTTTTTAGCAAGGGTAATTTTGTTTGTTTGGCAAACGATAACAGCCGCAAATTCAAACAGAATCAAATAATGTTTCGCATACAGCCCTGAATTGCAGAGTTCTCAAGATCTGCTGATTTTGGTGAAGATCGGTTAAGGGAAAGGGGTAGTTTACCTGTAACGTTTTATGTTTTAACAAGGGTATTTCCTATGGCAAACGATAACAGCCGCAAATTCAAACAGAATCAAAAGATTATTTGCATACAGCCCTAAATTGTAGAGTTCTCAAGACCTATTGTTTTTGGTGAAGTTCGGTTGAGGGAAAGGGGTAGTTTACCTGCCACGTTTTTTGTTTTATCAAGGGTATTTTCTATGGCAAACGATAACAGCCGCAAATTCAAACAGAATCAAATAATGTTTTGTATACAGCCCTGATTTGTAGAGTACTCACGACCTATTGTTTTTGGTGAAGATCGGTTAAGGGAAAGGGGTAGTTTACCTGTAACGTTTTATGTTTTAACAAGGGTATTTCATATGGCAAACGATAACAGCCGCAAATTCAAACAGAATCAAAAGATTATTTGCATACAGCCCTAAATTGTAGAGTTCTCAAGACCTATTGTTTTTGGTGAAGATCGGTTGAGGGAAAGGGGTAGTTTACCTGCAACGTTTTTTTAACAAGGGTATTTTCTATGGCAAACGATAACAGCCGCAAATTCAAACAGAATCAAATAATGTTTTGCATACAGCCCTGATTTGTAGAGTACTCAAGACCTGTTGTTTTTGGTGAAGATCGGTTAAGGGGAAGGGGTAGTTTACCTGCAACGTTTTTTTATCAAGCGTATTTTCTATGGCAAACGATAACAGCCGCAAATTCAAACAGAATCAAATAATTTTTTGCATACGTCCCTGAATTGTAGAGGTCTCAATGACTTTCGATTTTGGTGAAGATCGGTTAAGGGGAAGGGGTAGTTTACCTGCAACCTTTTACGTTTTAACAAGAGTAAAGTACTTGAAAATTTATTTAAACTTTTTGAAACAATGGTAATTGTTAAAAATAAAATAATTTTGTTGCCAGGCAATAAAATTATAATTTTTTCATTTTAATGTAATATAATATTTTTCATTTAATACAGCAATAAAAAGGCAGGTAAGACACAGCCTGGCTGTTTGGCTGAAAATGATTTTAAATATAAATCTTAGAATATGGAAGTCATGTATGGTTCTCCATACCGATATTTTTCTATGCTAAACGGTAACAGCCGCAAATTGAAACAGAATCAAATGATGTTTTGCATACAGCCCTGTATTGTAGAGTTCTCAATACCTATTTGTGTTGGTGAAGATCGGTTAAGGGAAAGGGGTAGTTTACCTGCAACGTTTTATGTTTTAAAAGGGTATTTTCTATGGCAAACGATAAAAACCGCAAATTCAAACAGAATCAAATACGTTTTTGCATACAGTCCTGTTTTGTCGAGTACTAAAGACCTATTGATTTTGGTGAAGATCGGTTAAGGGAAAGGGGTAGTTTACCTGACACGTTTATTGTTTTATCAAGGGTATTTTATATGGCAAACGATAACAGCCGCAAATTCAAACAGAATCATATAATATTTTCCATACAGCCCTGAAATGTAGAGTTCTCAAGACCTGTTGGTTTTGGTGAAGATCGGTTAAGGGAATAGGGTCGTTTACCAGCAACATTTTATGTTTTATCAAAGGTAATTTTTTTTTTTGACGAACGGTAACTGCCGTACATTAAAACAGAATCAACTACTCTTCTGCATACCTTTTTGAATTATACACAACTCGAGGTCTGTTGATTTTGTTGAAGATCGGTTAAGGGAAAGGGGTAGTTTACCTGCAATGTTTTATGTTTTAACAAGGGTATTTTTTCTATGACGAACGATAACTGCTGTAAATTCAAAGAGAATCAACTAATGTTTTGCATACAGCCCTGAATTGTAGAGTTCTCAAGACCTATTGTTTTTGGTGAAGATCGGTCAATGGAATAGGGTAGTTTACCAGCAACGTTTTATGTTTTATCAAGGGTGTTTTCTATGGAAAACGATAACAGCCGCAAATTCAAACAGAATCAAATGATTATTTGCATATAACCCTAAATTGTAGAGTTCTCAAGACCTATTGTTTTTGGTGAAGATCTGTTAAGGGAAAGGGGTAGTTTACCTGAAACGGTATTTTATCAAGGGTAATTTTTTTTTTGTAAACGATAACAGCCGCAAATTCAAACAGAATCAAATGATGTTTTGCATACAGCCCTGTATTGTAGAGTTCTCAATACCTATTGGTGTTGGTGAAGATCGGTTATGGGAAAGGGGTAGTTTACCAGCAACATTTTATGTTTTAACAAGGGTAATTTTACTTCCATATTCCTTAAGGAGTGGAAGTATGGTGATGGCAAAAAAAATCGTGTTCGAGATTATTGCAGATTCTGATTCTACTACACTCAAAACATGAAAAAAAGTCGTTTTCCGAAAAGTGTCTGTGTGTGTGTCTGTCTGTCTGTCTGTCTATGTGTCTGTCTGTCTGTGTGTCTGTCTGTCTGTCTGTCTGTAGATTTTTTTTCTATGGCAAACGATAACTGCCGCAAATTCAAACAGAATCAAATAATTTGTTGCATGCAGCCCTGATTTGCAGAGTACTCGCGACCTATTGTTTTTGGTGAAGATCGGTTAAGGGAAAGGGGTAGTTTACCTGCAACGGTTTTTTTTTAGCAAGGGTAATTTTGTTTGTTTGGCAAACGATAACAGCCGCAAATTCAAACAGAATCAAATAATGTTTCGCATACGGCCCTGAATTGTAGAGTTCTCAAGATCTGTTGATTTTGGTGAAGATCGGTTAAGGGAAAGGGGTAGTTTACCTGTAACGTTTTATGTTTTAACAAGGGTATTTCCTATGGCAAACGATAACAGCCGCAAATTCAAACAGAATCAAAAGATTATTTGCATACAGCCCTAAATTGTAGAGTTCTCAAGACCTATTGTTTTTGGTGAAGTTCGGTTGAGGGAAAGGGGTAGTTTACCAGCAACGTTTTTTTAACAGGGGTATTTTCTATGGCAAACGATAACAGCCGCAAATTCAAACAGAATCAAATAATGTTTTGCATACAGCCCTGATTTGTAGAGTACTCAAGACCTATTGTTTTTGGTGAAGATCGGTTAAGGGAAAGGGGTAGTTTACCTGTAACGTTTTATGTTTTAACAAGTGTATTTCCTATGGCAAACGATAACAGCCGCAAATTGAAACAGAATCAAAAGATTATTTGCATACAGCCCTAAATTGTAGAGTTCTCAAGACCTATTGTTTTTGGTGAAGATCGGTTGAGGGAAAGGGGTAGTTTACCTGCAACGTTTTTTTAACAAGGGTATTTTCTATGGCAAACGATAACAGCCGCAAATTCAAACAGAATCAAATAATGTTTTGCATACAGCCCTGATTTGTAGAGTACTCAAGACCTGTTGTTTTTGGTGAAGATCGGTTAAGGGGAAGGGGTAGTTTACCTGCAACGTTTTTTTATCAAGCGTATTTTCTATGGCAAACGATAACAGCCGCAAATTCAAACAGAATCAAATAATTTTTTGCATACGTCCCTGAATTGTAGAGGTCTCAATGACTTTCGATTTTGGTGAAGATCGGTTAAGGGGAAGGGGTAGTTTACCTGCAACCTTTTACGTTTTAACAAGAGTAAAGTACTTGAAAATTTATTTAAACTTTTTGAAACAATGGTAATTGTTAAAAATAAAATAATTTTGTTGCCAGGCAATAAAATTATAATTTTTTCATTTTAATGTAATATAATATTTTTCATTTAATACAGCAATAAAAAGGCAGGTAAGACACAGCCTGGCTGTTTGGCTGAAAATGATTTTAAAAATAAATCTTAGAATATGGAAGTCATGTATGGTTCTCCATACCGATATTTTTATATGACGAACTATCGTTCGTCTATAATTTACTGCCGTAAATTCAAACAGAATCACCTAGGTTTTTGTATACCTTTTTGAACTAAAGAGAACTCAAGGTCTGTTGATTTTGTTGAAGATCGGTTAAGGGAAGGGATAGTTTATCAGCAACGTTTTATGTTTTAAAAAGGGTAATTTTTTATGACAAACGATAACTGCCGAAAATTCAATGAGAATCAAATAATTTTTTGCACCCTTTCCTGAGTTGCAGAGAGCTCACGGTCTATTGATTTTGGTGTAGATCGGTTAAGGGAAAGGGGTAGTTTACCTGCAACATTTTATGTTGTAACAAGAGAAATGTTTCCATGATGAACGATAACTGCCGCACATTCAAACAGAATCAAATATTTTTTTGCATGCTTCCCTGAATTGTAGAGGACGGAAGGTCCGTTGATTTTGGAGAAGATCGGTTAAGAGAAAGGGGTAGTTTACCTGAAACATTTTATGATTTAACAAGAGTAAAGTACTTAATTTTTATAAATAAAGTATCCTGATAAGAAGCTCATAGTAATCCACTGTAGAAACGTAGATGAAATATCTATAAATGAAGAAGTTAGGTGAATGGGGTGGGGGTAATTTTCTATTATTAAAAATTATAGTTGAAGGTGGAGGGGAGAATTTTTTATGTGTACTACGTTATCGGCAACAAAGAAGTAGTTTTTTGTTCAAATTGCTTCCCGGGCTCTTTAGCCATAGTCCAATGTTTTCTCCAAAACCAGACTTTTTGGCAGTGCCATCGACTGCCATCATCGGTGAAAATCAAGTGCGAAAACGTGAGGTGGTATACGTTAGTGACCACAGTACTGTGGTTAATGCTGAAGCAATAAGTATAAAGACGTAGTTTCTATGGAAATATTTCATTTCGAATATGATTTTAAATATAAATCTTAGAACATGGAAGTCATGTATGGTTCTCCATACCAATATTTTTATATAACGAACGATAACTGCTGTAAATTCAAACAGAATCAACTACGTTTTTGCATACCTTTTTGAACTAAAGAGAACTCAAGGTCTGTTGATTTTGTTGAAGATCGGTTAAGGGAAAGGGGTAGTTTATCAGCAATGTTTTATGTTTTAAAAAGGGTAATTTTTTTATGACGAACGATAACTGCCGAAAATTCAAAGACAGTCAAATAATTTTTTGCACACTGTCCTGAGTTGTAGAGAACTCAAGGCCTGTTGATTTTGGTGAAGATCGGTTAAGGGAAAGGGGTAGTTTACGTGCAACATTTTAAGTTGTAACAAGAGAAATGTTTCCATGACGAACGATAACTGCCGCACATTCAAACAGAATCAAATATTTTTTTGCATGCTTCCCTGAATTGTAGAGGACGGAAGGTCCGTTGATTTTGGAGAAGATCGGTTAAGAGAAAGGGGTAGTTTACCTGAAACATTTTATGATTTAACAAGAGTAAAGTACTTAATTTTTATAAATAAAGTATCCTGATAAGAAGCTCATAGTAATCCACTGTAGAAACGTAGATGAAATATCTATAAATGAAGAAGTTAGGTGAATGGGGTGGGGGTAATTTTCTATTATTAAAAATTATAGTTGAAGGTGGAGGGGAGAATTTTTTATATGTGTACTACGTTATCGGCAACAAAGAAGTAGTTTTTTGTTCAAATTGCTTCCCGGGCTCTTTAGCCATAGTCCAATGTTTTCTGCAAAACCAGACTTTTTGGCAGTGCCATCGACTGCCATCATCGGTGAAAATCAAGTGCGAAAACGTGAGGTGGTATACGTTAGTGACCACAGTACTGTGGTTAATGCTGAAGCAATAAGTATAAAGACGTAGTTTCTATGGAAATATTTCATTTCGAATATGATTTTAAATATAAATCTTAGAACATGGAAGTCATGTATGGTTCTCCATACCGATATTTTTATATAACGAACGATAACTGCTGTAAATTCAAACAGAATCAACTACGTTTTTGCATACCTTTTTGAACTAAAGAGAACTCAAGGTCTGTTGATTTTGTTGAAGATCGGTTAAGGGAAAGGGGTAGTTTATCAGCAATGTTTTATGTTTTAAAAAGGGTAATTTTTTTATGACGAACGATAACTGCCGAAAATTCAAAGACAGTCAAATAATTTTTTGCACACTGTCCTGAGTTGTAGAGAACTCAAGGCCTGTTGATTTTGGTGAAGATCGGTTAAGGGAAAGGGGTAGTTTACCTGCAACATTTTAAGTTGTAACAAGAGAAATGTTTCCATGACGAACGATAACTGCCGCTCATTCAAACAGAATCAAATATTTTTTTGCATGCATCCCTGAATTGTAGAGGTCTATTGATTTTGGAGAAGATCGGTTAAGAGAAAGGGGTAGTTTACCTGAAACATTTTATGATTTAACAAGAGTAAAGTACTTAATTTTTATAAATAAAGTATCCTGATAAGAAGCTCATAATAATCCACTGTAGAAACGTAGATGAAATATCTATAAATGAAGAGGTTAGGTGAACGGGGTGGGGGTAATTTTCTATTATTAAAAATTATAGTTGAAGGTGGAGGGGAGAATTTTTTATGTGTACTACGTTATCGGCAACAAAGAAGTAGTTTTTTGTTAACATTGCTTCCCAGGCTGTTTAGCCGTAGTCCAATGTTTTCTGTAAAACCAGACTTCGGCAGTGCCATCGACTGCCATCATCAGTGAAAATTGAGTGCGAAATTGTGAGGTGGTATACATTAGTGACCACAGTACTGTGGTTAATGCTGAAGCAATAAGTAGAAAGACGTAGTTTCTATGGAAATATTTCATTTCGAATATGATTTTAAATATAAATCTTAGAACATGGAAGTCATGTATGGTTCTCCATACCGTTATTTTCATAAGTTTCGGAATATTAGTGTTTATTTACATTCGAAGAAAAGTTGGTAGTATCTATTTCCCGGGTAACATGTGTGATTCGAATTAAAGTATGTAAATGAGTTCAATCAGCCTCCAGGAAGGATTAAAAGAAGTTAAATCATTATCTATTAAACCATTAATTATATTAATTCATGAAAAATAACATCAAAACTGGAACACTATAGGTACAAATCAACAAGTAAAGGTATAAATATAACCACCACTCAAGTCGAATACAACACTCAGTTCTCAATTAATAATTTTTTTATTAATGGGAAAGTTTAATTGTTTATCAACAGAACCATAATTCTTATTGGTAATTATATTACAAATCAGTGCAAACAACTAGTGAGGTCTAAGAAAACATAATTAAGAAGATTTTATTATTAAAATAGATAACCAATCAATGCAAATCAAATACATGTTTTTGAAAAAACCTAACCTAACCAGTAATTAGTCTTATTTATCAATTTTATCAAGTAAAAACAGTAACGTTACAAATGGCGCTCCAACTCTGAGGCATAAAGGAATTTAACCGTTATATTATAAACATTATATTTCAACTTAACCAAGTAAACCATAACAGTAACGTGACAAAATGGCATCCAGAACGTGGGGCGTTTAACAAGAAAAACAACAACAACAACGTACTGAAAAAGAGATATTGCAAGCTCTTACTCTTATTACTTAATTCACAGTAAGGTATGTTACTATATATATATATATATATATATATATTGTTACATGACATTTTTATCATGCCCTTGTAACATAAATATACTTTAATTATATTAATAAAAAGTAGCAAGAAACATAAGATTTTTAAGAAAGACTTGATTGAACATGGTTTATTTTAATTGTTTAATATATGTTAATGAAGACTATGATAGTTATGTTTATCATAGTTAAAATGATGTCAATGATGATAAGTAAGAAGGACACTGTTAATGAACTTACTTATGGAATTTTGTTTTATTTGTGCAGACTGTAAATTTATAAATACAGTCAGTTAAGTGGAATTATAATATATTACTAATAGTTATTAGTAATTAGTTTGGGTCACCTTAATTAATATTATATATGATAGTGTTAATGACACCAGTGTTTTTCTTAACAAGAAAGTACCAAAATAATAGTCATAGATTTTTGTAAAACTAGGCATATTGAGCTTAGTCAGTTAAGTTATATGAATAAGAATTTCTATTAAAATAATAATGAAACAATGTCAGGTTATGTTAAAGGATTACTAAATGTGTCAAATAAATTTAAGAAAGTGAAAAGTACAAAAAGAAATAATAATAAATAAGTTTGGAACAAATAGAATAAAAAGTGTAAATTAATAACTCAAGAAATATAGAACAGAAGATAGTCACAAGTCGTGTCAAAATGATCAGTGTTTCATCAGAAGATCAAAGGAACCAATAAAGTGAAGATTAAAGCTCTTATAAAAAAGGTATATCCTTTTAAAGAAAATGACATTAAATAGTAAAAGTTTGTTTATATTATTATTATTATGATGTCACCAGGGTGACATAAAACTGTTACATTGGAAACCAAGGAGATAGCTGATATAGGCCTTAGCAACTAATATGTTAATAAAATAAAATGGGATGGTATTATTGGAGCTGAATGAAGAAAGGTTGAATTAAACATCACATAGTGACAAAGTTAAGTTATGAGACATTTTATATCAGTGCATCTAAATAAAACAAATAATTATCCTCATCAAGATTAAAATAGAAGAAGGAAGTGCTACAGGACTCTACAGAATTAAACCAGGATATCTCTGAAGAAATTGAATCAAATGACACAGGAAGAGAAGTATTTTTGATATAAAATTAATCTGAACCATTCCCTGTTAAGCCTAGACTATAGGTTTCAAAGACATTGAGTACACTTTTCATAAAAACCATTTTTGAACTTCCACTGAGAACAATATTAATGAATAATATTACCATAAGCATAAAAAACCATTGATGTATAGTGTTACTATAATCTAAAGCGAATTAAGTCTAAAAAACATTTTAATAACATAACCTAAACACTGAACTTTGTTACACTAATTATATAATCCTGTTAAGGCACATTGTAACTATTTATAATCACATGTATTTTGGTACTTTCCCTGCAAAAACTGTTGTTTATACTGTAGCCAAAAGGACCTAACTTAACGCCTTATATTTGTATTTTATTCATTAAATATAAAATATGAAATGTTTATGCCCTGAGGTATAAGAGTTACTGTTGCCACTCTGAGCATATTAAAATACAGCTGGCCAAACTTTGTTAAGAATTATATTTGACATTTAAAACAAGTTAAAGAATAAATAAAGGATTTGAGTTTACAAAATACAGAAAAAGGTTTATTCGTTTCTTTATTTCATGAATACAAAATGGGTATGATATACTAAACAAGATATCTGGTACTGTGAATTGACTTCAGTAATTAGATTAAGTTGGCAACACTCATCGTTTGAAAGTCATGGCAGATTTTTAAAATTGTTTTGATGAGCACTAGTTATCACATTCATTGCTGAAAGAAAATATTAAAAGAGATTTAATTACAGCTGATAAAGAAACCATATATTATTTAAATTTTTTTTTAATAAAAATTTATAATTGATATTTTACAAATAAATTTTATTTGCAACCGGTGATTGCAAATTGGCGCTCAACAAACATTCCCCTGAACAGATACTCATCCTTTAAAACATTAACAAAGTATACACAAATAATAACCAAGTTAAACAAGGTACAAATTCTGATAAATAACCCGTAGATTTGATACTGGATGTTACAAATTGGCGATCCCAACAGTGAGGCTAAATAACATACAATTTAGAAAGTACGATTATTTGTGTCGTTACAATATTTAATATTTATAAAGTAATTACCTCAAGATATTTTGTTTTCCTTATTAGGAACATGTTTCGAGAACCATTGTGTTCTCATCCTCAGCCTTCATGATTTTGCGTCTGGTGAAGTACTTGTGTGTTGGCTTGTCGTTATTGTGGTTTCTTGTTGGTCTCTGGTACTTTAAAGTGGTATTATTGTGTGTGATTGTGGTGTATGTATTAGTATTTTGTGTATTTTTTATGTTGAGTGCTTTGAAAATTGTGTCATGTTTTGTATTGATTTGTATTTGTTCAAGTATTAGTTTGTTTTATGTTTGTATATTTGTAAATTTTCCCAAATGTTCATTATATGGTTCCTTTGTGTGGTATGTGTTTTATTAGCGTCATGTTGGTTATGTCTGGGAATTCATGTCCAGTGTTTATTGTGTGTGTGGCCAAATTAGATGTGTATATTTTTGGTTTTTTGTATGCGTTTAGGTGTTCAAAATAATGTTTTTTCAGTTGTTTTTTTGTTTGTCCTATGTAACATTTATTGCAATCTTGGCATTCAATTTTGTATATACCATTGGTTGTTGTATTATCTTTGTTGTGTGGGTTATTTAGTTTTTGTAGATAATTTTTGTTAGTTTTGTATGCTATTTTAATGTCTGTGTTTTTAAACAGTTTTGTTAGCTTTGTCATTTTATTATTTGTGTATGTGAATGTGGCCCATTTTTTATTGTTTTTATTATTTTTGTTTTGTTCATTTTGATTAACTCTTAATTGTTCAGTTTTCATTTTATATTTGATTTTATTTTCTATTTTGTTTACAGTATTTTTATTATATCCATTTTCATAAGCAATTTGGTAAATTATATTTCTTTCTTTGTCTGTTTCTTGTTTGTTTAGGGGTATTTTGTATATTCTGTTAAATAGTGAATAGAATGCTGCCATTTTATGTTGTGGTGGGTGGTCAGAATGGTTAGGTATAATGATGTTAGTGGAAGTTGGTTTTCTGTATATTGCATATTGTAGGTGATTATTGTATCTTGTGATGGTTATGTCTAAATAGTTAATTTTGTTATGATTTTCTTTTTCTTCTGTGAATTGTATTTTTGGATGTATGTTATTGATTTGTTTTAATATGTTATCATTAATTATCATTTTAATTCAAATTACGTTATAAAGAACACATCCCAAGCTCTAAGTCAAATGTAGGAAGATCTACATTTGCTGAACATTTAAGCTTACGTTACCATAACATAAAGAGTATTGGTGAGAATTTAGACAGCTTACATAAATGTAAGAAATCACTAAAACTAGACACTCTCGAACGGTTTGAGATATATAAGGCTATAAAGGAGGATTACAATCGCATCCTAAACGAAAAATCAGTACATACAAATAATATTTTGTTTAATAGAATCAATCATATAGAACGAGAAATCGGCTATATCAGATCGATAAAAGTGAACGAAGGTCAAGCCCGTATCGATTAGTTTTACCGTGGAGGCGTTCCTGTACAGGTTCGTGACGGCCGCATGTTTTGTGTGTTATTACATTTTGTTTTATATTTATATTTATTGTGTGTTATTTTATTTAATGTTTTATACCGTGCACGTGTTGTTTTTATTATCTGACGTGATGTACAAACATCGAGAAATGGAGTTTTAACCATATTTGTATTGTGACGGTAGCGGTATGCGAACATCTGCTCTCCGGTACCAGCGGTGGACACAGCGAGCCAATCCAACAACATGCTCGGAGCGAGCCAACCAGCAACCCTGGTTAGTGCATAAAACCCGGGCCGGCAGAAAATTTTGGGCACTCTTCATCGCCACACCAACGGACGCACTTCATCTCCTCTCCTCTCTCGGACGACATCGACGCGGAGTCAGCCGGAAGGAACGGCCGAAGAATAGAACCGGCGTTCTTGCGTCTTCTCCCTCCAGTTCCGCGCCAGCGATGGATTTCGCTGAGCCGGCATCCGACTCTACAACCGGTGCCGAAAGAAGAGGAGGACTGCAGTACGCCACGAACAGCGGGCGCAGCCGCCGAACATCTCAGCGCGGCACGACCAACTTCAGCTTTCTCACCACCAGGTCCTTTTTAGGGCCACCAAAGACACTAGAGTGTACGATTGGCGCCATTTGTCTGCGGCAAGCCTTTTGTCCGGTGACAGTATATAAGATCTGATGATGACACAGTTGTGATCGAAACTCGAGTAATCCCGCAATTGGATTCAAAGAAACGTGACAGAAGGTAATTAACCTGTTTTATAGTATTTTATTCTCCCAACTCCAATGTTGCATGACCCATTTGATAAGTCTCAGGGGTATAAAATTTTGACAATGAATAGAACATTGATAAGTGAATTTGTGACAGAAAATGTTTTTCTTACATATACATTTTTCACAACAGATTGATAATTCTGGTTAAAGAGTGAAAAAAATAAAAGACAAAACTGCATGACCAGAAGACAAATAAACAATGATTTAATTTGTTCAATTAATTAATTTTATCTTAGATACTGTGAAATTATAAATTCTACACTTAGTGTTCTCCTTTCTTTAAACAGAGTATAGAAAAAAGGTGTTCCCTTAATGCTTCCTTTATTTGGTCCAAACAAATCATGGTAGCTAGATAAAAAATTGGGGGTGTTAGAAGGATGTTCAGCTAAAATTCATTTGACTTGCCACAATATCGCATGATTTATGGTGGCCATATTAGGCATAATATCACGAAGAAGCGACATCCTGCTGATCAGGATATTATATCTTTTGGATTGATGAGTTGCTTTAACATTGTACAACAGTCTGCAGTAATATGAAGATAAATTTTTGTTTTTCATTAAGAAAATTGGCATACACAACTCCTGTAATTCCAAAAATCGCTGGCAAGAACTTTGCCCATTTGCTTTTACTGGATTGGGCAGTTTTGTTTAATGAATGCTATTCGATACTCTGCCATGTGTTTCAGGCAATATCTCTTCACAGATCAAAAATGAATCCTTTTCCGCTTCATACTGAGCCAGACGTCTGACAAATTCAGCTCACTCAGCCTTCTCATAAAAGTATGGGGATCTCCTCATACAGAAATTTTTCTAAATTTAAACTTGTGATTGATGTACTGCACACTTCCATGACTTATGCTGCTTTTCTTGCAAATTCACCACTATTACTCATCAGTCACCTTAAAAAAGGTTACGAGTTCATGAAACTCATGTTTTTTTTTTGGTCATACTGCTTTTGGTGGACAAGGATGAATCAGATTATAAGTCAACCATCAGAGAAAGCCTTATACCATCCAGACACTTGTGTTTTTGTTGAACTATCATTACCAAACTGTGCAAGTAATCTTTGAAAAATACCACTAGGAATGCTGCCCGTCCTGTTTGTAGTACACAGGTAGGGCTCCCATCAGACGGCCTTGCTATGGGAGCCCCAACTTCCGCTATCATATCTGAACTTTTTTTACAAAAACTTGATAAAGAAGTAATAAATATAATTAAATTAAATGACTCATCAGGATGCTACTTTAGATATGTCGATGACACTATATATCCCAAAATAAGGGCATTAACATTTCTAATATATTAAATTCAATTAATAATTTGTATAACAAAATAAAATTCACATTAGAAAAAGAATTCAATAATAAATTACTTACACTGAACCATAACTAGAAACTAAAATAGTTTTGATTAATCAATATACACAGAAAACCATCTCAACCTAATTTAATCACTCCAAACAAATATAACCATGCTTCACAACATGAGATCTAGCACATCATACAACCATCTTATCCTAGGTCAGCCCCTCTTTCTGCTTTTTTATAGACTTGTGCCCTCAGGATTTTCTTTAGCATAGGCTTATCATCCATCCGCTCTAGGTGACCTAATCATTGTATTGGTTAAGCCTCTATGCATCTTACAATGTCCTCATGATTCAGTAGCCTCATCTATCTCCTGGTTATTTCTTATTCTCCATTCGTCGTCTTCTTTAACTGGGCCATAAACACGTTTTATGATCTATATTTCAAACCTTCTTAGTGTTTCTTGTTCCTTTTTTTATTGGTGTCCATGTCTCGCCTCCATAAGTAACAGCCGGGCTGATAAGTGTCGTGTGTGTGCGCGTGCGTGCATGAAATAGGATGCTGAGCTGCAATAAAGTGTGTGTAGGCCAGACAGAAAAGTCAATAATTTATGATTACCTTGAACGCGGTATATTTTTCTTAAAACACAGTATATATTGTTGTGTTGGTTTGTTTCTGAAAATATCAATTGGCAAAAAAAAGGACATCTTGGTAAATCTTTTACATACAAAAATCACAAATATAATAGACTTATTCCTAAACAGATACACTAAACAGAAACCTATACACAAATTAATAATTGCATGCCTGTGCATACATCATAGAAAATTCAGAAAGAACAAAATTGCAAACAACGGTTCTGTTATTGTCAAAGTAATTCAGTTGCATCATTGAAGGGGGTTTGACCAGTCCTTGGAAGCACAATACACAATTAAAATAAGTTTGTTATTTATTATATTTCGCCTGTTCATAAAGTTTCTGAACTTTTTTAAATTAATTTGTTGGACATATGTGCAATCTAATGAGGCTTATCTCCTTCAAAATATTCCCCTTCTGCATTGATGCACTGATGCCAATAAACATATCAATACATTGCATTCTTCTATTATTTCTTGTACAGAATGATGGTCAGACACACAGTATCACAAACTTCTGCAATATGAATGTCATCAGGTGACAAGGGCCATCCCAATCTCAGGTTAAATCCATAAATATGTTAAACTGTTCATGACAATGTGTAAATACATTAATCACCATAACCTTTAGTTATAATTCCATGAGCCTCCGTATGTGTTTCTCAAGTTTAAAGTGTAATAGTGTTGTAATACGGAATGTTCTACAAGTATCTCGGCTATTGTGACAGAGCCCAGCTGTAATGTGTGTGTGTGCATGCGCACGCATATTGCTGCTGCTTTGTGATGAAAGACAATTACGTGACACTTATTATACGTCAACAATCGAGGCAGTGTTATGTAATGCGGAACGTTCTCGTCCGTTTGATGGTATCGCTCTACAAGCTTCTCGACTAGCCCTTCCGGTGTGTGTTTCTGCCAAGGCCGAACTGAAGTATCCTCTAGAATTTTTGATTGCTTGTTCAGGATGCATGTTATGGAACCCTGCAGACTATAAATAGCCCACACCTACCGCTTAGTTTTTAGTTTACTTCGGTGATTACCCAGTGCATTTCAAATGGCTATTTGTGAAAAGTGATTATTGTGCGGGACTCTATTAGTTGACATTATTATTGTGTGTGGACAAATTTAATTTATATTATTGTACAAGTATAACTTTATGAATAACTTGATTACAAATTGTTACAAATTAGATAGTTGATCATTGTCACTGATTTTTAGTGACATCATTGGGGTCTTGTATTTGTTTTTTTTTCCACTGTACTGATTTTTCATCAGTAGACCGTCATAACAATTGTATAAATTAATGTTAATTTGCTGCCCATTTAAATCTGATACATCAAATATCCCAAAACACAGTCTCTACACACATGTTATTGAACAGCTCTAGTACAATGATTAGTCGTAGGATGGTGTAACCAACAAGAGGTTAATTAAGGGTGCCACTAGGCAGCATCACTCGACATGACATTCCCACACCTGGCGTTTGCATGGTATTTATGAAGTTCCAGGGTGTTTTGAATGGCTTTATTGTAGCTGTATAATATACAGAATGGCCCATAAGTCACTTGAGAAAATTTAGAAATGCATTTTTTATTATTACTTGTGTCAAGCAACTTATGGCTCACCTTGTATAGTCTTACAGTGATTGTGTAGTTTTCAGATTAGATGTTGTATAAATTCAACATTAGATTGGTTTCAGTGTACACATTTTGCTCGTGTAGTAAACTTTGTGCTGTTTGATTAATTTTCTGGAAAGCTTATGTTTTTTTAATATTTTAATTGTTTGTGTGTTTTTATAGTTTATACAATCATATAAAGTCTGCAAGTGAATTGCGGCAGGGCTGTGATTATTCCTTGTTCAAGAAAGGTATTAGGCCCATGTGGGAAGACGATGCTAACAAACAGGGTGGGCGTTGGCTCATCAGTCTTGAAAGAAAACAGCGTGATTGTGATCTGGATGTTTTTTGGCTAGAAACTGTGAGTAAACAAATTCTTCTATGTACTTTGATATAATATTTTTCTCTTCAAGGTTGTTATTACAGTAAAACTTCAACTAATTTGAAGGACCAGTAAAAATTTAAATAAGGGTAGAAAAATAAGATCAAAATAGAAATTATTACAACTGTATGTTATTTTATTAAACTGTTCTATACACGATATTTAAAGTTGTGTAAAAAAAGGCTAGAAATTCTGCATTATTAAAGCTAGAATCTGGTACACAAACTAGTTTGTATTGCATTTTGGAGTTACTACACCGAGTTGTAGTAAACTCTTCAATAAGTGTATGAAAAATAATATCACGTATGTTCCGCTGTCTTCCAGCAAACTATGTCAGGTGTTGAATATAATTTTATGCTTTTGAAGCTGTTGCAATTGGGTTCGCTGGAACTTCTCACTGGTCACCTTCTTCATTGGATGATGCACCATCATTTTCTTTTCTTCATAGCATCAGCCACTATCTCCACATTCAGTTCGACCCACACCACAAAGCCTTCATCCATGTTTACAGAATCTTGACAAGTACCTATGTCATGTGCAACATTTCCCCCATCATCCACAGTGGGAATGACCACTCTAGGCATGTTCATCCTCTCATCTTTTATCTCAGTGTGGTAGAAACCATTTTTACAAAAACAGCAATTTTTGGTGCCAAGCACTGTTGCATATTTGGACAGCTTGAAAGATGTTATTCTTAATTTGTTTATGCTTATCTAAGTAAGCATGGTACAGAATGTTTTGTAGCATAAGCTTTCTACAAAAAAGCTTAAAATTTTGTACTACACCTTAGCCCATAGGTTAAACTACTGAAGCCACGTTTGAGAGGGGCATCTCATCAGCATTGAAAATGTCATTAGTGTCTATATCAGATGTCATTTGCAGCAAGTCATGTTTCCATGACTGCAGTTTTTACATCATCAGATCCATTTTCTTCCCCAAATGGTTCTAAAAAAAATCTAATTCTTTCTTTATAACCATCAGACCAACGATTTTTGGCCTTAATATTATTTTTTGGTAAGCAAATGCAATTCCCCAGCTAGGGGAATAGGGGCTACTCTCGCTAAACTTTTTCGTTTCGTGTTTGTTTAAACTACTTCAACACCATGTCAGGATTTTCTGAGCATCACAAACTTTTCCTATCTTTATACCACCAGATTTGTACGCACTACTCAAAATCTTCTCTTTATTTCTGAGTTATATTGACAGTGTATGTGACAGTACCCCAAATTATTTAACGTCTTTTTTTGCCCCTTTTCCACTTTTGAATAACAGGAATTTTTTCGGCAAATGTAAATGTTTTGTGTTAGGTCCATGTTTGTTTCAAAGAACAATACTCAACACAAAACATAAAACTGCACAGTAAGTCACTAAAACATACTAGTTTGTATAAATTTGTATAGTACTATATAAGGAACAGAACTACAGGTCAGACTCGCATGGTAGAAACTCAGAATTACTTAACACTTCCATGAATGCAAGCAGACTGAAGTAGTTGATTCAATGAAGCCTGTAAAACTGCCAAACCTTGGAATTCACTGGAATAAAACAATCATCACAAAATCTTTTGTTATGTTTTCTTGAGTGTCGAGATAAAAGTGAATAAAGTGTTGGGTGCTGTAACCCTTAGAAGGTGAAAACAACCCTCAAGTGCAGGAAATTTATTGTTTAGTAAACTACTATAATAAATATTGATAAAACTACATAAAATTATATTTTTGAGGTTGCTGATTGAGGATTTAAATTCAGATATATTATACAGCATGTATAATTTGAAGGGGGTAAAATATATAAAATAGTGACATTTTTTTAAATCTTTTCTAATGATAATTAATTTTAAATAAAAAGTAAGGAACATTATACTCCAAACACATTGCTACATTACATACTATAGGGTTGAAATCACCCCTACACTGGAAATTTCTGTTATAGTAAATTATTTAAACAAAGTTGTTGAAAATATATATATACTTATCTCTTCGAGGTTGCTGATTAAGAATGTAAGGTTAAAAGTACTGTAAAATGCAGATAGGTCAAACTTTAAAGGAGGTGAGATGTACAAAATAATCATATGATATGCTTTTCTTATGATAGTTAACTATAACTAGCAAGAATAAGTGGCCCAAGGTACATCACCTTCCCTTACATCATTTCAATGCTCACTATGCAATTAGAAATTTAGTAAAGTTAACCACCATATTTAAACAGTCATATCTCACAAAGTATTTGGCCTACAGAAATAAAAGAAACGTATATGTTAATAAACTTTATTTAGTATGTCCATCTTTCTTTGCTAAATTCAACATTTTTCCACTTATGATGTCAAACTATCAAAGTACCCTGCTATTCAGAGTCTGATGTTTTAAAAAGTCGTAGTTAACAATTTTTTTTAAATTAAGCTTAGTCAAAATAATGTAGACCTAACTGTTAAGAATTTTTCTTAACTTTTATTTAGTATCAAATTATAGCAGAAAAATCGCGGAACGCTCGCTCTCACCGTCTTTTCACTATAACTTTGTTACTTTTACTAATATGAGAATAAAACAGAATTCATTTGAAAGACAATTTAAAGATCTTTAATCTAATTTATGAGCAATGCTTTCATTGAATGGGTGGTTTCAAGTGATTCAAAGTGAAAAATCATTCAAATAAAGAAACAGAAGCACTTTGATAAACAGTCATGCCTTGTAAAATGTTGGTTCAGTAGAAATGAAAAGAATAACAAATTGCATCTCATAAAATACACTTTATGTATGTTTTTAATATACTAAATTTAATGTTTTTAAAAGTCTTTCTCTTTAATGAAATCATTAAATTGAGTTAATATTCAAAGCCTAATAGTATCAAAACGTACACCGCATAAATAAATTGTAAAAAATTTGAGCATATTGAGAACAGTATAGATTAATGACACATACTAGGGATTTAAAATTGTTTAACAAATTACAGCAGAAAAATTGCAAAATTTTTCCAAAACAAAAATACAAAAAAGTTTTTGGCCATAATGTTGTAATTTGTACTGATACCGTGGGAAAGTAAAATTCATTTTATAGATAATTTTATGACTTTCAATTTAGGTCATCAGAATTGTTGGTTTTTGAATTATTGAGAGTAAAACTCAAATGTTTGGTGGTAAAGTAATGGAAGCATCACTTTTTAACAATCATACCTTCCAAATTCGTGGACTTACAGGAATAAGAAATGTATCGTATTGTTTCAAGTAAAATGAACTTTGGTTTCAATACCTATTTTTTTTTTTTTAGTTATGTAACAAAAATTGTCATTAGGTAATATCCTTACAGGGTGAAAATTGAAAATTTTAACTCATAATAACTCGAAAACCATCGGCTTTTATGAAAAAGTGCCTACCAACTTTTTTTTCTAATGACCTATCAACTACAGGTGTTTATCTTTTTTTATTGTTTTCCCCTGTTCACTGAGAAATAAATGTGAGAAAAATTGAAAACTTTTTAGTGATGTAAAACTGTCAAAGTAACCTGCTATTCAAAGTCTAATATTGTAAAAAGTTATAGGGAGAGTTCCCAAAACTTTTTTTACTTTTGTTTAGACACTGTGTGGAGATATAAAAGGTTTCATGTAGTTCGTTCTATTGCAGAGAATTCCAAGGTAAAATACTTCATTGACTTGACTACTGAAAGCAGCAACATTGAGAGTGGCTGACTGATGTGGCAGAGAGTACGGGGCAGCAATGGACAATACCATTACACAAGCATCTGTCCATAAAGTAAAGGCAATGCCTTATCTGTTTCCAGTCATATCTCTTTAATGTTACATGGTCTAGCCCATACTACAGCAATTTTTTTCTTAATTTGAATTATTGAAGATATTTCTGTATTGTTTTGTGTAGTATATTCAAGGAACCATGGTAAAAGTTCAAATTAACCAAGTTTTACAGTAGATGCACATTACATTTATGTGTGATCTCACTCGTAAGCTCAAGCATGAAACCAGTATCAATTTTAATTATATTTGTATATTCCACACTTTTCTTCTATTAATATTTACTTTCTCAATTGACTCTCATAGTTACAAACAAAAAATTATAGTTAGTTGGACACATTTCAATACCAACATAAATTAACTGTAACAAACTGGAGATGAATTCACCATTTAGAAATACTTTTCATGTTCATAAAGTCATTGACTTCACACTTTTCTTTGTGTTGTAGCCAGTGTAGTCGTGATTAAGTAACGCTTACAAGTAAACATACAGTAACTAAAAGTAAACATTTACCAAGTAAATGGTATAATATGCTATCACAGGTTTTTCCTATCGGTCTATATAACTTTCTCTGACAATACCGTTTCCATCCCCCACGTACCGTGTATCTTGGCCAAAAAATAAATTGCCCTCAAGCTCCATTTTCTCAATTCTGCATCTGTACTCTCCCCTCCACGGCTTTAACTTAATGTGCTTTAGTATTCTTCTTTGGGTTCCCATTTTTGTATCTGTTTTGGAGTCGGTGAGCAACCTGTAATTATTGAAACAATAATAAGAAGAATAAGCCCCCAATACTGATCACTTACCTTGCATGTTCAGAAGATTAAAAAAAACCAAAAGCCCTCATCACCACCACATTTTGACAGGTGGAATGTGGAAACCACATCATTGTCCCCACGAAAACAACTTAAAACTAACAAACTTTCCCTTAACAAAAGATTCCAAAGGTTTGTCTAGGTGAACTTGTTGAGGTGAGGTGACGTTGAAATAACGTAACTGATATACATTGCTATTCAAATGAACTCATTTATTAATATGACTTGAATTATATTTGCTGACCATCATTAGTATATAATGTAGTTGCACCTCATCTATAATTCAAATTTACTACCAATTTTTAACAATCTGAATTTTATATATTGTTACATATGAATAACATACCAATTTGTTAGAGATTACTACATGAACGTATAAAAACAAATCTATTTGCATTTTGTTTAAACTTATTGCTAAGTGAACAATCAATGCCAATCAGTACTTCGTTATTTCTAATTACCTTCACTCTCTCTGATGTCATGAATATCGTTTATTTCATCATTTTTTCCTTTTTATGGCAAAAATTCCCCCACACTTATAATAGTGCTACGACAGCGTAGAACAATCTAGGCGTTTATCGAATGTCCCAGAAAGATCTCGACGTAAGCGTGTGGTGTACGTGCTACTAAACGCATGTTGCGAGAAATTTCTCGACTTTGCCAGCCTTCGCTCGGGCGCTCAGACTGTGTCAAGGCCGCAGCAATTACGTAGTTCGCGAGAGATAAGACGCAGTTTGGAAGCTTCTGGTGTGTGTTAGCTAACTATAAATACATCGCGTCGCGGCCTTAGTTTTTCAGTTCAATGCGAGATTTTTGACTGTGCGGTTCGAGAGTATTAGTGCGATATATTTTACAGAGCGGTTCGGGTTATTACGGTGTACGTTCAAGTAGTTATTAGTGAAGTGTTGCGTTTTGTATTCGGACGGTATAATTGTAATACAGTTGAGTTTTAATATTAGTGGACATTTTATTGCGTATGAACAATTAAATTTGATTTGTTGTAGACACTGTGTTGTTAATTACGAACTGTTTTACTATAACAATTAAAGGTGTGATTAGTGACTTAATTGGTGTCTTGTAATTATTTTGTTTCCACTGTACCTACGACGATCGAGTAGACCGTCGTAACAGTGGTGTCAGAACTGGGATAGAACGGTTAACAGTGGAAACAGTGGATACTTTGTACAAGACGAGTGTGATTCGTAATTAATCGAAAAACAATGGATGCCAGTCAGATGATGGAAAATTTCCAGGCGCTGTTGTTGCAGACAGAAGAACGACGACGACAGGATGCAGAGAAAGCGGAAGAGAGACAGAAAACCCTCCTGCTGGAAGCAGAGGAAAGACGCAGACAGGAGGCGGAAGAAGCAGAAAGACGACAAAAAGAAGAACGAAGACAAGAAAGAGAAGAAGCAGAAAAACGACAGGATGAAAAACGTAGGCAGGAAAGAGAAGAGACAGAGGAACGGCGACGACAGGAAACGGAAGATATCAAAGCATTAATACAGGAGCAGAAACAGATTCAAGAACACAGTACAGCAGAATTGGGTCTCCTACGAGGTGAGCTTAATAAACAAGTTACTAAAATATCTGAAGTAGAAAAATCTGTCTCGACTGTGGAAGAAGTTATGTCAACAAAAATATCTGCAGTAGAAAACTCAATGGCAAACATAAGAGAACAAATTAAAATTGAAGTTGAACAGTGCATGAAGATTCAACCAAAACAAATTTCTGAACATACTGTACCAGTGATCAAGACAGAAAAAGACACAGAAAATAAGTTAACAGAGAAAGTCACTTTGCCTGCAGTAGGGACAGTTCATGTCAAAGCCCCAACCTTTGACGGAAGCACTCACTGGGCAACGTACCTCCGCCAATTTGAAGCTGCTGCATGCGCAAATAATTGGACAGAAAAAGACAAGGCTGTTTCACTTGTTCTTGCATTAAAAGGACCCGCGGCAGAACTACTACAGAAAGTGCCACCTGACAGCCAGAACACCTATGCCGAGTTGATAAAAGCTCTAGAATTACGGTATGGTGATAAACATTTGCGAGATGTGTACTGCACCCAGTTGAGAGCAAGGCGACAGCATTCCGGGGAAAGTCTGCAAGAGTTTGAAGCAAGTATCGACAGACTAATTAGACTGGCCTATCCTGAAGCGCCAGAAGATTTTCGAACGCGTTTTGCGATGCAGACATTTACTGCCGGTGTCCGAGATAACGAACTACAGCAAGTGTTACGAATGGCAAGACACCAGAACAGTGCTTCATTTAAAAATTAACAGTTAACAAATAACTAATTGCCAATTCTAATCTCAAACCAACAATTTCAAATTAATTCAGTTACATGACTGGATTCAGTATGCTAGTTATTCAATTCAAATTATAAACATTACCCAGAAAATACAATTTACAATAAAAATTTAGTAATACCGGTCAGAATTACCAGTTACCCTTCTTCAGTACACAGTATGATTAAACAAGAATACAAAAAACATACACAACAAAAATATGTAATCAGACACTCCATTATAAACCATATAATATGACACATAATGTCTTATATATAACTAATCACAAATACACCACATTAACATAATCATTACAAATTTATATACAAAATAATGTACAGCCATCAGATATCCCATTAGCATATCCTAAATCATTATAGTAGCAAGCCAATTGTTAAAAACCATGACATTCAGTAATCAAATGTCCATAATTGAAATATATATCTACCCCCTCATCATATATCATCCTAACATTGTATATACACAGTTCACTATTGTCTGATTCCATCACATTACCGTTTGTAACTAAAAAACCATTTAAATTTGTATAATCCACCACAATATTATAATAATCATAATTAAGATTACCCATCTGGAACCAGTAAGAATCAACATCATGTGTTTTGTACCAGTCGTCAACAATCTTGTCATTATCGGGATTACTCATCATCACCAGGTAGGTATTATCATTATTTCCAGTCATGTCACCAGTTATATCATTGTCACCAACTGCTTCATCATCATTGACCAGGTCACCTAAAGTCATAATACGCACTGCTCACCCCACACCTAGAACACTAATTAAACTTTCATAACCTTTATTTACATTGAATATCTTTACTACAATACTTCTCAGACTCTTGTTATAGAACCTATTCCAACTCCCCTGAACTACATCTCTCCTTGCAAAGGGCACAAAAAACTCATTAAATATCCTGGCTTTACTAGGTATATGATAGAAAACCCGCTATAGGACCACTATGAGACACCATGTCTCACGTAACCACTGGAGGGCCCTTTATTCTCAATAACCTCTTGTTCAGACCTTACTCCACTTAAACCCCTTAGAAAATTTGCCCTTTGTATCTCCTTCTCATGTAACCTCACTTTACGCTCTTTCACACGTATCTGCTGTCACCTCTACCTCACCACCAATTTCTACTCCCACAGAAATTTTATCATCATTATTCACCAAATTACTTTCACTACCAAAATCATCTTCTTTAGTATCCATAACCAGGTCAAGTTTAACTTGTTTGTCCTCATTCTAACAATTGAATTTAGCTGTATCTCTGATCGACTTCTCAGTCTGCTCTCTGATCTCATCAGTCAGTTTTACAATATTACTAAAATGTTGCAAACCTCTTATTGAAATGTTCATGCATCATATATAAAAATGTCATTATATCATCATGTGACATACCCACTTTGATTTCCTGTACATCAGCCATGTTTTCAAAATTTATGTAAATAACCTTACACATAAAAAATATAACCTTCCTGTGATTCTGTTGTAAATACAATTCAAACAATAACTCCACAAGTATAACACAACGTACTAAACATTAACATAAATGTACACATAGTACCTAACGGACATACGTATCAAAATAACAGAAAAAGCCATACATAACTTTAGTCACCTGCCATGATTGCATTGTGCTCTGAGTGGGCCTAACTCATTAATAATTTTAACAAGCATCCTGACTTAGTCCCCATTGTAATCATTCAAACAATAATAAGAAGAATAAGCCCCCGATATTGATCATTTACCTTGCCTGTTCAGGAGTTTCCAAAATAAAAACTCAAAAGCCCTCGTCGCCACCATATTTTGACAGGAGGTCATACTTCAGAACCATCTGTAACAATGCTTATCATGACTGTATTATATAGTTACGTTTTTTATTTTTCTTTCTAGTAACAGCATTAGCATAATATAAAAGTGAATGGATTTACAAATCAAGTATAAATCAAAATATACTTAATTACACAGGCCTGTGAAAAAATACTTTTTAAAAATTGTTTTATTTTTGTAAACTGATTTTATGTCCAAAATAACATCCATTTTTTCCCTATCACGTAAGGATATTTCATAATAACATTATTGGTTAAAAAAAATAACACAAAACAATTTTATCATATTTTTGTTTTTATTTTACCACTTAACAAATATATAAACCACACAAATATCAGCTCAAATCATCGATAAAGGGGTAAATGTGTATATGAAAAAATTACAAGTTCTTATAATAACGTTTCCTTTTCCATTCAAAACTTCTTTTTCCACTTTTCCTCTATTGAAAATGCTGAGGATCATTCCTTTTCAGTATACACCAATAGTCCGCTATCATGTTGATATCGCCTTTCCATTTCCTTTATATCTTGGTGAAATCTTTCAGCATGCTTTTCGCTGACCACCCCAAGATTTTTGGGAAAGTAGTCAAGATGTGAATGTAGGAAATTTACTTTTAGGCTCATTTTTCGTGCTAAGATCTTGAACTTTTCCAACATAGCTTTTAAAATGTTTGTGGTCTGGTTCCTTTTTCTTTCCCAGAAAGCTGTGTACTACACGTTTGAAAGCTTTCCTCCTTGTTTTTCATTTTCCTCCATTTTCATGTAAAAAATGTCATCCTTCATCATTTTTCTGATATCAGGCCCCAACAAAAATACCCTCCTTCAACTTTGCTTCAGATAAACCAGGGAACTGGTCGTAGAGATATTTAAAACATTTCCCTTCTTTCGGTAATGCTTGAGCAAAGTGTTCCATCAGGCCTAATTTTATATAAAGTGGTGGAAGTTTTAACCTTTCTTGGATCAACCAAACTTTCTTTCTCTTTGGTTCCAGGCTCAAATGTTTTTTTAATTGGCTATTCTTTCTTTATATAATGTTGTTTTCTATTGCAGCTATCCCATTCACACAGAAAACATGGAAATTACCGTTAAGTTGCCACAAATTGCCCATCCACGATCTGCATAGGAAAGTTTAGTAAGGATCAAAACAAGATTTTCATAGCATTCTTTTAAATGCCCTGAATGGCAGTCATAGAAGTGTACTTGCTTCCATTGTGTAAGAGTACTGCTTTGAGACTTCTTTTCAACAAATCAGTAAAAAGTGATAAATCAGTTTGTTAGCTTTGTATTAGACGTTAAAATTTATCATGAGTCCAGGCACATCTTTGCAGTAAACAAGTTCACCCTCTTGAGAAAAAAAATACATCAAACTCATTTTCTCGGCTCCGAAACCAATAAAAGGAAGTACCAGGAGCCAACATTTCTTTTTTTTTTTAATTCAATCTAGAACCTAATTCTTCTGTCGAATCCTTAGGAAGGTCTAAGTCTCTAAATAAATCATTCAATTCCGACTGTGTGAAAAGTTTTGGGTCATTGCTGCCAGAATCATAAATAACACTCCCACTACTGTCATCACTAACTACATGTTTGGGGCATTGCTTCCAAATCTTCACAAATATTATCTAATGAATCTGGAGGGTAAGCAACAGGTATACCGGATCCATGAGGAACAGGGGATAATTTTAGAATAAGAAATCTCCTTTTTGTTCTTCAGATTGAAACTTTGTACATTACATGAAGAAAAGTAGCAGTCATCTCTATGATTTCTCAGGTTGTCTGTACACCATAGGTATAACAGGTTTTTCCCATAGAAAAACACGCAATCACACGTTAATTCTTGGTTATGCCAAGCAGTGCACACAGTTTCATTGTGTCATGTGTGTTTGTACAGTAATTATATAAATTTCTTCACCAACCCGTCCTCGTGAGATGATAAGGGTTTTTAAAACCCGATGATGGGAACTTGTTCCTGAAACATGTATCAACAGAAACAGTAAGTTGCAAGACGGATTACATTAAGGTAATTAATTAACAGTTTTTTTTTAGATGTGGCGTAAAATTACTTGTTAAATGACTAATAAATGCATAACATTTTTGAACCAAACTTGTATAATATTTAATTCAAAGATAATTGATAATGTGTCAAGTAAGTATAAATCACATTTTTATTATTGATTTTAGCATTTGATTTGTTTTCTCTTCATCCACTTGTTACATTTTTCTACCAGACTTTTGGTCTATTTTGTTATTAGTAAAGGTGTCAGATGGCTCTTAATTTTTTTTTACTGACTTTACGCATATCAGTTTTCTCATAATTAAATTCTCTACAAATTTTGTTCGAACACTATGCATTTATTAGTATGTACCAAATTATTGTGTTTTAAAGTAGGTATTTTATGTCAAACTTAAAGAAGTGTTTTTTTGTATTCATTTTAAAAAAATTTGGGTCCAAACCCATATAATTTGCCACTTAATTTATGCCCCTAGAATTTTAGTATGGCCTCATTTTACCGTTGGAATAGAAATCGAGGTGAAATATTTTGCTAGCTTGAAAACGCACTTGAAAATGAAGTGTTTTTAAATCTATGTTTATAGGTACTGTTTTGCTCGTCTTAATTACCTGAATTAGCTCTTAAAGTATTGCCATGCGATTTTGAATCACCCTGTATAATACATTTTGAGTGCAATCAGTTTCATAATTTAAAGTGGATATTTCTGAAAATAGTTTGAGAAAAGTAACCATATTTTTTAAATTATAGAAAAAAAAATCTTATTTTTGACTTAAAAAAAATGTTGTGGCTTGGGTAATTTTTTTAAGGTGGTCTAAAATTATGTCACATACGTTCTGAAATTTAAAAAAAATTCAACATCCCATATATGATGTTTCATCCTCTTCAGTCTGGCAATAGGAAGTTGTGGAATCACTTTTTTACAACTTTTTTTTTTACCTGAGTGTCAATTATTGTAGGCCTAGGTCTAATGCTGTAATGGGGCAAAAAGGGGTTTTTATTTTTTTATTAAATTTATTTAAAATTGTTTGTGGTCAACATTGCAAGTCCCATGTTAACTACGGTCGTATTCGAACAATGAACAGTAACACAAACTTTTTGAGTGGAGTGTAGTTGAAAAATGCTAGACTCGCTTGTAAATTCTTTGTTTGTCACGTCCGCTGCGCACACGCACTCAACGGCGCGCCGCTATTACGCCTAAACATAAAAACTGATGCTAAGAAAAATGGCTAAGCCGTAAGATTTCCTTGCCATGTGCTTTCGAGATGGCGGAAGTCAAGTGAATGCTCCACCCACAAAGCCTCCTATATCGTCAACATTTAACAACAGTAGCCACGTGGTCCATAGAAAAGCTATACACCGTGAACGACTACGAAAAAATTTATAACCTGAAGGCGGTGAGTTCCTGTTTAGCAACAAACAATAGTGGGGAGTCTTTGTTCTCAGTATCAGGGAGTCGACGATTAACATCCATACATAACGGATGCGAGTAGTGGAGTGCGTCACCGGCCGGGGAAAACTTATATCTAAAATGTGAAAATAATAAAAGCAGTTCGACTAACCACACTTACCCGGCCGGGTGAACAAAAGAACTCGTGTGCACCAAATATTTCTTTCAACTGTAGAAGGTGACAAACGGACATAAATAAGTGAACTGATATCTCAGAATGGAGTAAGTGGAGTGAAGGAAGAAAATTTAAAAGTGTATTGAACTGATAAAACATTCGGACATATATCTAGTGCAGCACGCGGCGATGAGAGGAACGCTGAAAGTTAAGTAACCGACTACTAATTTCCTGACATAATTATTGTAAATTAAAAGAGCGCTCTAAAATAATGGGGATGTAAAATTGTATGAGTGAGTGAATGAGCAAGCAGGGTAGCCTTCCTTAAATTAAGAATTAGCATAAGTAATAATGTCTAAGTAAATGTTTCGTTTAGGTTCAGATTTGAAAAGGAAAATAATTAAATGACAGTAACAGTTTGAGTAGAAAAATTGTAAAACAAGTAAAGTCAAAAGTAGTAAAAAGAAAATGAAATAAAATTAGAGTTATATTACATGAGAGTCGAGTATGTTATTGATATAACCCCAAACCCTGCTTGTATTACGCCGTTCGTGTGACGGACTTTGGAACTGTAAGGTGAATTATCCTGGGTAAATAATAATATTTTAAATGTTATAAGTCTCTTAGTAATTTGAGTTAACACAAATGGCGCCCGAACAGGGACAAGTTTTATTAAGTAAAATTTATACAAAAACCGCACCCACGATAAATACAAGCGTGGTTTGGAGGCTGGGTAGGAGTGCGTATAAATTACGTACAGGTTAAGTAATACTTATAATATTAAAAAATACTAAATATATGTAAGATTTAAATTGTTTTCAAATCTCATAAAGAATATAGATAATGGCTACTAACGAGAGTGAAATTGAAATGAGTGAATCAGCTATTATGAGTGGCCTTGAAGCCTATTCGACTCCGAATGTGGGTCAAGATAAAATAATTGAATTAAATATAACTAATCAAACAAATGTGACAGAGGATTCAGGGGTTCAATTAACCCCAACCTCAACAAAATACAATAAAGTTGATAATGATATGATGAGTATTATACTGAATCAGTTTAATGAGTTAAATAAACGTTTCGATAGTAATGATAAAAAATTTGATAAATTAAGCAGTGACTTTGATAATCGTTTTGATGAGTTAAGAGACAAAATACATGAACAAAAAATTAAATGCGAAAATAATTTCGATGAATTAAAAGAGCAAAATAGTGAATTAAAAAACCAGATTAAGGAAATTAATCAAAATGTTGAGAAAACCAATGAAATATTTGAAATTAACTTTAACAAATTAGAACAGAGTATTGAGAAAATGGGAGAGTGGCGAACAGATACAGGTAAGAGCAAAATAAATGAAAATAACGGATATATAGGTGTTAACAGTAGTGGTGGTAGTTTAAATGAAAAACAGGTGGCGGTAGACGAGGTGAGTAATAACGATAATTATAATGAGGTAAGTAGGGGTGAGAATTACGATGATATAATTAAACATGTGGTGTTAGAGAATATGGTTGTGAATATTGATAGTGCTGATAAAATTTTAGTGGAAGTAGGATGTAATAATGGAATGTTAATGTGTGTTAATGAATCAGAGAGAAAGTGGAAAGATAGTATAGAGGTAGAGGGGTGGCAGAGGGTAAAATTTTCCCGTGGTGTTCTGGGGGGTGAAGAAAGGTCTTCACGAATGTATTTGGTAGATAAGTGTTCTACCAATAATTGTCCTTTGAATTTTTGTGTTGTTCCTGGAGGAACCAGGAGGTGTTTTAATATAGCAGTACCCTCTGCATGGAGTAAGAGAGACAAAGTGATATGGCGTTATGGTGAGAGATGTTTAGAGAGAGAGTTGTGTGTTGATGGGGAGATAGAATTGTTTACGTTAAGTAGAAGCTATAAGGAGTTAAAAGAGAAGTTAAAATTTGAAAAAATAGATGATATGAAAGACTTGCCTTCTTATGAAGATAGTGCAGAAATAAGTAATGATAACGTTGATCATTATATTGAATGCTTACCTGTGCATAGACGTGGAGTATTAGTAGTAAATGATTTTGAAATTGAGAGTTTAAAGTACTTAAGGGTGATAGATAATAATACAGACGGTGACAAGACCAAAATCAATGATTCAGACAGGGTACAGTAAAGCCCCGATTATCCGCGGAATTGGGTGGCAAGGGCACCGCGGATAGTGAAAATTGCGGATAACCCGAAAAAAGACTAAAAATGAGGTGTAAACACGAAAAAAAATATTTCAGCATAAAAACTATGTTTTATTGTAGAAAAGACATAATATGTAAAACTTTTAAAATATGTACAGTACAGCAGAAACCTTTGCTCTACGTCTAAATCACTAAAATAAAGAACAGTAAACAAAAAACAATACTGTACTGTTAACAAAACGTGTTCAGTTACGCCTTTTTAAAAAAATCAGTCACTCGTTTTTGCTTCTTGCTTTGGAAACACCTTTTCTTTATTCTAGATTGTACTTTCCTTAACATGAGTTTTTCTGCCAGATGTGCGTCGTCGTCTTGTTCCTCTAAATATTGAAGCAATCCGTCTACGTGCTGCAAAGCAGTTTCGTGTGTCATCCGCGCAGGCGCCTCGTCTTCTTCACTTTCACTTTGTTCTTCTTCGTTTTCGTTCACTCCCATTGCTTTGTTCGTTATCTCTACGTCAGTCAGTCGTTCAAACCCCGGCTCACTTGCATCGCATTCCAGCCACTCTTCTATCTATGTTCTCTTCGTCGACATTCTCACCTCCCGGAACGGATGTCACTAGGTCAACAAGTGTAGCGGTCGGTATGACTTCATTCTCTTCTTCACAAATGTTTTGGTTGACATTTGTTTCGATACTCGGAAAGAGTTTTCTCCATGATTTAACAAGAGTTGAGGGTTTGATGTAATCCCATGCAGACACAATATCGTAAATGCCATCCAAAATTGTATAATTCTTCCAAAATTCTTTGAGATCGCAGCCTTCTTCGATTTTTGACAGTAACAACTTTGTTCTGTATGTTCTCTTCATGGTTGCAATGACTCCCTGGTCCATAGGTTGTATCAGCGCAGTAACATTTGGGGGCAAAAACTTTGCGAAGATTTGCCCGTCAGAAGATTTAAGCACACATGTAGCTGGGTGTGAAGGTGCGTTGTCAATTAACAAAACAGCCTTCTTTGGCAAATTTTTTGAATCAAGATGTTTACGTACTTGAGGCACAAAAATGTTTTCAAACCATTCTTGAAAAATCTGCTGGTTCATCCAACCTTTTTTTTTTGTTGAAATAATCAACTGGTAAATTTTCTGCTCTTGTCCCCTTAAAAGACCTCGGTTTCTTAGATTTACCAATTACAAGAAGCCTAAGTTTGTGACTACCCGCAGCGTTGCTGCATGGCAAGATTGTAATTCTTTCCTTGCTACTTTTGTAACCTGCCGCTTGATGTTCACTTTCAAATGCTAAAGTACGAGTGGGAAGACACTTCCAAAAAAGCCCTGATTCATCAGCGTTATAAATTTGTTCATAGGACAGATCTTCAGACAACACAAAGTCTTCAAAATCATGTTGAAAATCATCAGCTGCTTGTTGATCACCACTCAGCTTCTCTCCGTGTAGACATATCTCTCTAATTCCATGACGTTTCTTAAAACGATGTAACCAACCGGATGACGCATCAAAATTTCCTTCCAGGCCTAACAAATCAAAAAAGATTTTTGCTTTAGCTGCAATGGTAGGACCAGACACGGGGGTGCCCTCACTTCGCACCTGAGCTAACCATTCCGCTAATGCCGAGTCAAGTTCATTATAGGTGGATTTCTTCATTGTTTTTTGTTTTTCATCCCAGAAGCACTGTTCGACACCGATGCAAAGGCTAACAGTTTGTCTTTTTGCTTTAAAACGTCTCGCACTGTTGTTTCCCCGATCCCGTAATTCAAACACATCTGCTTCCTTGAAGCGCCATTTTCTATTTTAGAAATCATTTCAAGTTTTTGTGCAATCGTTAACACAACCTTCTTTCGTTTTTCAGCCATTATTAATTTCAGGAACTAACGAACTGATCACTAAGCACGCTAACTGACACCACTGGCAGACAGAGAGAATAGGCTATGTACGTAGAGGGGGAAGGTTAGTGAACTTGACCAAAACAAAATTCCGAGAAGGCCTATAGGATTACGATGCACAATAAACCTGTCAGAAATTTTCGACCTTCGCACTGTAGGGCCTATTGTATTTTCCCTGTTGTTGGCTTGGATTAAAATTGGTTTTTTTGAGGTTCGTAATTAAAAAAATTTTCGCGGCACTCGCGGATAATCGGGGCTTTACTGTATATGATTTGATAATAATGTGGGATAATCCAGTAGATTATTATGTGGGTTTTATGGAACAATTTGAAATATTGGAGAATTATTATATAAATAATAATAATGAATTGAGTGTGAGTAAAAATGATAATTGTTATATAAAAATAAGACTATTATATGATGACGGGGGTTAAATAAAAATCAGTGAATGGACATTTTAAATATTTTAGTTTATGGTAATGACCTGGCTAAATTAGGAAATGAGGTGTGGTAAACAGGAAAACTAATGACAAGAGATTGTAAATAAATTCATACTGAAATTAATTGTGTCTATGTTGTAAAATGTACTTTATGTAAACAATATGTGTATGTAGTAAAAATTAATTTAATAATAATAATGATATTTTGGCAGACTAAATAAATAATGAGAATCAGTATGAAGGTGATAATAAATGAATTGTAATTGTTTTGGAGTAAAGTAATTAAAATAAGTTGTGTTTTGAACAATTGATTAAATTAAATTATTTGAGATGTATTAATTGACTAATTTAAAATGCTGTATAAAGAGATTTTGTTAATGAATTTGAATGATTTTAGGGGATTGGAACTTGATAATAAATTATAAATGTAAAATGTATTTAGTTGTGGAATCATATGTTTGCTATAATGTTTCAGAAGATAAATGGAGTTGTGTACATGATTGGGTGGTAACAATTGTTTATATTTTGTGTCTATGACAATATGTGAGTGATGTAATGTAAGTATGAATTTTATAATGCAATTTATGTAAAGTAATATAATTAAATGGTAAATAATAAATTTTCAATGTGTTCAAAAGGTTTTAAGTTAAATGATGAAATTAATTTGAGATAGTTATGATTTTCATTGGGTAATAAAGGTTAGAAGTTGGGTGATAACTGTTTTAATAGGACATTTGAATCAGTCAGAGTTAAGGTTAAATGGGTGTTGAACAGAAATAAGATTTTGGGAATATAAGTAAGGTAGAAAACTGAGTATTAATAGTGACACAGTAGCGATAGGGAGTATATGTAGAGTAATGAGAGGGATGTAATTGGAGAGTAATTAAAAGATGGTGGAATTTTGTAAGGGGGTGGTGTGATAAGGAGTCCTCAATAAAAAGCGTTGTGGCGGGGGGTGAACCGTATGTACGTTGGCGGGGTTACCTGGGGGGACAAGGAACCAATAAGGGAATGAGCATAGGGAGGGAACACACATCCTAAGTACAAAGAGGGTAGAGGGTATTTTGTTATAAGGGTAGAATGATGTGAATGGAATTAGAGAATTATTGGTAAATATTTTGAGAGAGTGGTGTCATACTAGGTAAATCTGTTAGTAAGTGTTAGAGGCAGAAGGGGTTGAGGTTATTTTTAATCACCCATTTGTAAATCGAATTATGATGAATATCTAAGAATCACCCAAAATAATTGATAATGAAAATCTTGAAGAGAAAATCATAGGTAAAATATAATAATAAATGAAACAAGTGAAAAATTTGATAGAATTTGAAAATAAAATAAAGCTGTAAGGTGTGTAAATTTTGATCAAAATTAAATGTGAATTGTTTATTATAAGGTAATAACCACAAGGTTAATGATGAGTGTTCTATGTTGTACTATGTTTGAAGGTAAAATTTATAAACATGTGATGTATTTTACCTTGTATAATTTTGAGATGTATCTAGGGCAAGGTCATTCACTTGACCCAGAGAGATCAGCTGATGACTGATGTTTGCTATATATAGTGTGTTTTTTACAATTGATTCGTAGATTTTATTTGTGTATTTATACTAAAATGATTGAAGAATAAATTTTGTTGACAAAATGATTCTTTTTGGGAATCGAAATTTTTTTTTTGACAAAAAAAAATTATTTTTTGATTGAAGTTTAGATTGTGTTTTTTATGTCCAGGCTATAGTGTTGATTATATGTTAATGTGTTAACTGATTTATATTATTCATATTATATGTGTTGTAAACAAATGTAATGATAAGTGAATTTATGATTTAATAAGGTGTTTAGTTTATTTGTTTTTTATGATTGTTCGTAGCTAGTGAAGAAGAATTGTAAATTCATGTAAAAGATTTTGGGGTTTTGATGTAATTAATGGGAATATAACATTTTGTTATTGGACCTAGATTAAGTTTTGAACAGAATTTAAATAATTTAATCTGATTTGTTGGATTTATTTTGAGTATGTGTACGCACCCAGTACTTGCTAAAGGCAACCCGGTGTGCATGTAAGGGGGAACATATTGGTTGAGGATCTGGTATGGTATAAGGCCAGTGTTTTGATTTTTGGGCGGAATGATAGAAGGTTAGGGGTACTATGGTGAGTATCTGTCCGATTTTATGGTGTTGGGATCTCGAACAGAGAAGTCCAGTAGTCTCGTTCAGGTGCAGCCATAGTCGCCGAGCTAGGGGGGTAGTTTACCTATGATGTGTTTAGAAATTAATGGGGGGTTGTTGGCGCCATATCTTCACCGATCCTCTTAAGGTTAGCAATGAGAGTTTTTATGCTTTTGGGCATAAAACCTCTCATTGGGGGGGAGGGGGTATTGTAATGGGGCAAAAACGGATTTTTTATTAAATTTATTTAATATTGTTTGTGGTCAACATTGCAAGTCCCATGTAAACTACGGTCGTATTCGAACAATGAACAGAACACAAACTTATTAAGTGGAGTGTAGTTGAAAAATGCCAGACTCGCTTGTAAATTCAGTGTCTGTCACGTCCGCTGCGCACACGTACTCGACGGCGCGCCGCTATTACGCCTAAACATAAAAACTGACGCTAAGAAAAATGGCTAAGCCGTAAGATTTCCTTGCCACGTGCTTTCGAGATGGCGGAAGTCAAGTGAATGCTCCACCCACAAAGCCTCCTATATCGTCAACATTTAACAACAGTAGCCACGTGGTCCATAGAAAAGCTATACACCGTGAACGACTACGAAAAAATTTATAACCTGAAGGCGGTGAGTTCCTGTTTAGCAACAAACAATAGTGGGGAGTCTTTGTTCTCAGTATCAGGGAGTTGACGATTAACATCCATACATAACGGACACGAGTAGTGGAGTGCGTCACCGGCCGGGCAAAACTTATATCTAAAATGTGAAAATAATAAAAGCAGTTCGACTAACCACGCTTACCCCGGCCGGGTGAACAAAAGAACTCGTGTGCACCAAATATTTCTTTTAACTGTAGAAGGTGACAAACAGACATAAATAAGTGAACCGATATCTCAGAATGGAGTAAGTGGAGTGAAGGAAGAAAATTTAAAAGTGTATTGAACTGATAAAACATTCGGACATATATCTAGTGCAGCACGCGGTGATGAGAGGAACGCCGAAAGTTAAGTAACCGACTACTAATTTCCCGACATAATTATTGTAAATTAAAAGAGCGCTCTAAAATAATGGGGATGTAAAATTGTATGAGTGAGTGAATGAGCAAGCAGGGTAGCCTTCCTTAAATTAAGAATTAGCATAAGTAATAATGTCTAAGTAAATGTTTCGTTTTGGTTCAGATTTGAAAAGGAAAATAATTAAATGACAGCAACAGTTTGAGTAGAAAAATTGTAAAACAAGTAAAGTCAAAAGTAGTAAAAAGAAAATGAAATAAAATTAGAGTTATATTACATGAGAGTCGAGTATGTTATTGATATAACCCCAAATGCCCTGCATGGAATTGTACAAACATTTGAACCAGATATCCAAAATAGGTAGATTTCCAAACTGAACGCTATCCATATTTTGGTTAAAATTCTCTTCAGTTGGGGATTTGTACGGGTTTTTTTCACCTTACATTTTTGGCTTCTGCCTTCCTATTTTGGGGAGGGGGTATCAATCTAAAAGCAGTCTGTCTGTGCGATAAAAGTATGAACAAGCATATAAGTTTAAGTATCAATATTTGAACCTGATTTGCTCTTTCAAATTTTGATACAATCGAAATTTAAAAGTTCATAATTGAATAATTAAAAATAATGTGAAAGAAATCCATCTGAAGTTTTGCAAGTTTATGGTTCTTAGCAAGTTTTATATTTGTATGGTTCTAAACGCTTAGAGTGCAAACAACCCCCCCTCCCCCCAAAGTAACATTGTTAATGTTGGTTGCGGGATATATATATGACTCATTGGCACACTGTAGAAGTGATCATAAAACAGAAATGATACTTGGCAAGTTTTCAGCAAATGCGTTTTTATCATTCCTTGTGAAATTTGGAAGAACAAACATTTGGTTATGTAGTTGAAAACTACATTTAAAAAGAATTTACAGTGTGGCAGTACATGAAATTATGGTGCCCCAGAAAGCTTTAGTGAGATAAGCTCTGATACTTGGTAGATAAATCGGGGTAGATGAAGATAAATCACAGCGTGAGTGAAACATTAGCTTTGTAATTATTTGGCTTTAATTACAATAATTATAGTTATAATTATTGTAATTATATTATAATTATATTGGTTATATTTAATGCTTACCTAAGGTCAGAATTCGTGTTATACGAACTAGAGTCGAGGAACGTATTACCTGAAATAATTCACTCGTGTTTCTGTTTGTTACCATTGAAATTACCTTTTATTTTTAATCACGTACAAATGAATGTGAGTGTAAAACAAACACGCTACTATCCGCCATGTGGCGTAATTAAATTCTTCAAGTTAAATTTCCCCTTAAACATTTCACAAGCCCTCCAAAATACATATGTATTATAATATTAAAATATTAAACATGTATATATATATATATATATATATATAAATTTATTTTGGCACAACCTAGCACTTTTTAATATATATTATTACCCACTCTTTCACTCCCTCTCTCTCACTCTCTGGTACAATTATTTATTACGAGCTCATTTAAGTTAATGGTATACCAAGTTAATTTTGTTATTTAATTACTTTTGGTCATATTAAGAAAGATATATATATTTTTGAATATAAAATTTTATATAATTTGGTTGCAGCCAATGATACTTAGCTGCACTTCCTATATTTTTGTGTTATGGACATCGAAAACATCAAATTCTTTGATCACACACTCTCGAATCTGGACTGTCTCATCGTCTTTGATCACACGCTCCCGAATTCTGTAGCGTCCCATCTAGATCCCACTTTTGCCGAATTTGTAGCGTCCCATCGTGAATTACACGCTTCCGATGTTTAACTCAAAAATTTAACTGTTATTAAACTTTTGGTGGTGTAAAATTTAGATAGTCACACTTCGTGAATTCGCCGGCCGTGTGTATTGGCCTGCCGGCCCACTTCACAGTCGCAATGAAAATGACCACGTTTCGTCACTAAGCATTGCAGAGGTGGGGCAAAACTACGTCACTGGTTCTTTGTTCGAACTGCCCAGCCTAGTTAAATACAATTGTATAATACTGCGCCTTGCATTCTTTCGTCTGACAATCATGGGTTGGTCTTGTTTACTCGCTATTGTGACAAACAGTTTTTTGCTACTTTTGTAACTTTCCACTGAATTCGACACAAATCCTGTTGTGACACAAAAACTCAATATTGCGTTCTTTACCAAAACTCTTATAGGGAATATAAAATGAAATACAATAATTATGTTTTGGAACCATAGTTTCCCAAAATTATTAGGGTACCAGAATTGTACCGTCACAGCTTGTTATACCTTTACAGTACAAAATAAAATAGACTTAAAATTGTGTGTTCATATTCAGTTGATAATTTTAACATGAGCCCTGATTACTGTTGATAGTAAATTACTAGTACGTAAATATAATTTTGTTTCAGTTGTTGTGTATGATTGGTGAAGCATTTGACGAGTACAGTGATGATGTTTGTGGTGCTGTAGTCAACATCCGTACCAAAGGTGATAAAATCGCTCTATGGACAGCTGATGCATCAAAAACAAAAAGTGAAGGTGTTCTTTCTATTGGGTAAGCATAATCATTTTTTACATTCCAGAAGTGATGGTTGGTTGACACTTATACAGTTTTTATGCCAACAGTATATTTAAACTGCATGAGTTGTATTCCAAGTTCATGTTTTTGGGCGTTATAACCATAGAATAGTGTTCATTCCTAGTTTGTAATTAACAAGATGGTGTAACATCATTCTTAGTGTTCCCATTCGATATAATGAGATTACATTCCAACAAAGATCCTTCAGTTTTCCATTTGCCATGGCAGATCATTAACACAAAGACCCCATCTGGTTTCATATCATGGAGGTAAGCTTTGATTTCAGACTCCCCTTTCCCTAAAATTTGCCTCCTTCATCTTGGCTGACAAAACAGTCAGGTGTACATCCTTGGCTACTAGAGGCTCCATCCTAGCAGGAGACCCATCTCTCATCTGTTGTTTGCAGACGTGTTCTGCCAAAAGATTGCTTACTGTAAGAATGGAGTTGTATGAAGTCTTAGCTTACACATCACGTACCCATGGGCACCTAATTACAAATATCTAATTAACTATATAATCTCTTATTTAACAAATCAATACTAATTATTAGCATTTAGTGAGGGTTAAAAACAGCTGTACATTTGTTGTTAAATGTGTGTGTGTGTGTGTGTGTGTGTGTGTGTGTGTGTGTGTGTGTGTGTGTGTGTGTGTGTGTGTGTGTGTGTGTGTGTGTGTGTGTGTGTGTGTGTGTGTGTGTTTCTACGGCATACAGTATATGTTTAGTGTGCTATCTATATTTTGATATGAATAATCAAAATGTTTTAATATTGTGTGTGCATTTATGTACTGTTTCAGGAGAAAATTGAAGGAACGCTTGAAAATATCTCCAAAGACTACAATCGGATATCAGATCCATAAGGATACTATGGAAAAATCTGGTTCAGTTGCAAAAAACACATACACAGTATAACACTGTGTGGTGTAGATTAACTGTTTGTTTTTTTTTTGTTTTTTTTTTTTTTTTTTAATAATGATAATCATTATTATTATTACTCAAAAGACTCAAAAGTATTTAACAAGGCAAACTCTGATGATTTTTTTCGGTCTTGTAGTAATACTTGAAATAATTGCTTTTATTTTTGTTAAGAAGAGTTTTAAATGATATTGTGTTGATACTAAGATAACCAATCTCCTTATCTGTTCACTTTACTTTCACTGAATTGCTTTCAGTAAATTTAACTGTTCTATTATTTGAAACCGTTTAGTACATTTTTAATTCTTATGCATGTAAAGTAATACTTTTGAATCAAAAAGGAACTGATATTGATAGAATCAATATAATGATATTCTTATGTATATGTGTAAAATATATATCTATGTAATATGTAATGTATAGTGTGCATACATAGGTTTTATAATTTAATTACTTTAGTTATTTATGATAATTATACTGAGTTAAGCAATGTAATAAATAATAGATTCCAAAAATTGTTTGGTTAAATTTATCTTTTCTTTGTGATACAAATGTGTATTAGTTTATTATTTAGACTGTATTTTGTAAACATTCGGAAAAAAATTATTTTGTCAGAGAATTGAAGTGAAGATAATTGTTTGGCATTTATAGAAGGAACTGTATGCACACATTTGAATGAGGGGGTATTATAGAAATTTTTTGTACATTTTTTTTTGTGAAAATCAAGATTTGTTTTTTAATAAATGTTCTCTATTAAACTGTAAATCAAATAAATTTGTATGTAATTTTCTTATTAGATAAAATTCAAAAGATTATAAATATGTATTTTATTAACATAAGAAAATTTTTTTGTGCTTTCTCTTGTGCGTTTTTTATTTTATTTGTAGTTGTGTAGTGCAGATGTTGCACATATTTGTAAATAATATTAACGATAACAAAGTAGTGTATTAGAAAATTTTTACATTTTTCTTCATATACTTGGCATAATGTAACAAGTTTCAAAAGGAGGGAATACTTCTGAAAGGGAATATATACTGAATGTAATTTTCATATGCATATCTGATACTTTGTCAGTGTGGAAATAAACTTTTTTTTGTATTTTCATCTTTTATGTTTGTTAATAATAATAAACACCATCTACTTCTTAAGTCGCATGCATCATTCTCCAAACAGATTTTGTTCATTCTTCACTTACATCCTAATAGTTTAGATATTCTGTGTTCATGGAAATTAAGTTTCCTCCAGTTTGACTCTTCAACAATTTAAACAATATTCGTAGTTTCAGTTTAAAGGCTCAGAGTTTAATGATGCTATAATGTTACCTTCCTAAGATGCAGTAGCAATTTTTTTTTGTCTGTAGTATAGGCCCATCATTTATCTGTCTTAGTAAATGTTAAAATTGTGTTTTGAGGAAACAGTTTTTGGAAACCCTAGGTTTTCATATTTGCTTTTGAATTGTAAATAACTAGTTTTTTAAATTGAGCTGTAACATTTAAACAAAGTGAAATACAAAAAGTAGTAGTAATACAGTGAATTCCACTTTATCGGGACCATATGAAGTTGGCTCAATTAAGCAGCTGGCTGTATTATCTGGAATTCTTAAAAAGTAAGCAAGTAAACAAAATTTTGTATAAGATTTGTTCCTAACAAAGTATGTCTAAGAAAATACAATAATAAATATATAATAATACTATAATTACAGCATCGTGAAATAGCATGAATTGGCCCATTTTTAATGAAAAAAGTCACATTCTGGTGATTGTTTTTCAAAAAATTCATCCAGTTTGTGTTGGTGTTTTCTCTTTAGTGACTGAAGCTCTACAGAGTCTGAACAAATTTCCAATTCTTGCATAGAGCTGTTTTCATTGCTCTCTTAAGAAAGTTTGAAGTCCACATACAAACTTTCTTACATCCTGCATCGTTACCTGCTGAATTCTTAATGATTTATCTTAATCGTTGTCATTTTCGTCCCCTACATTTATGCCTACCGTAATCCTTTCTAAATATGGTATCATTGCATTCTTCATTTTAGTTAAAACCTTCTATATTTTGCAATTCTTAAAATTATTATAAATCTTGGCACAATATACTCATTACAAATTATAAGATTTTGGACATTAGCCATTGTAAGTTTAAATTAAGAAACGACAATGTTTCGACCTCTATAGAATCAGAGGTCATCTTCAGGTGAACAAAAAATTAATACAAAGATGAATGTATTATTAACAAATAGATATCGTCAAAGCTCCAAATCGTAGTTATACAAATATAGTGCTAAAATAATAATAATAAAACATTACTCACCATTCCAGCAAAGAAGGATTACTCCCGACAAAGAGAGATAATGGGAGGTAGTGGGAGAATGGGTGTGAGAGGGTGTGATTGTTGCCATGTACATAATTTTACAATATTCTATAGTACTCTGTATATACTTAGTTGTCTGTAAATAATAATTTACAACAATATGATTGTAAGTATTGTCCGTTTTCACTTGATAGATAGGTTTACCATAAACTTGTGTTTGTAATATTATGTAAATTCTCTGATGTACAGTAAGTTCATAAAGTTCTACACTTATTGTGTAATTTAGATTTCTCTAAATTAATGACGGTGTTTTCAATACCAGTAGTGAGTGAAGCATGATAAAAGTAACTTTTAATAATTTACATATTGAACATCCGGATAATAATCTGGATTTAGCTATAATATGTTTTACTTGCTACATGTTGACAGGTATAACCTATGTATAAACGTTTTCTGTACCAATTCTAATATATAATTTTTGATTGCTGCTTTTATAAATAATTACAAATACCATTATGTTATGAGTAATTTAAATTGTAATATTGTATAAATCATGTTCTGGGATATTATAATTTTCTTGCTGTATTTAACGAAAACCTTTGATGATGTAAAGCAAACTGTTTCATCTCCTTCACATATACAAGGATACACATATACAAACACGTTCACTCAAATAATTGAACTGTTGTGTTTTACATTTTCTTTTGTATTCATACACGTAAACAATATAATAGGAGCACATAAGACACCAGACAACAAGAACCACAACTAAGAAATACACACGGCCATCAAACTGAGGGAAAAGGCACACAAACACAACATCACATTTGTAAAAGCAGACAAAGGCAACACGACTGTAATCATCTCCACAGACAACCTACACAACAAAGTACAAAACTTCATGGAACAGAACAGCATCACAGAACTAAAACACGACCCCACCGACAGATACCAAAACACAGTAAAACAACTAGTCAACAAAGCCAAACACATAATGACACACAAACAAAAGCCCTACATGAAACAAATCAGACCATCAGCCCCTACCCTCCAAGCGTGTACTTTTACTGATTATTGAGAGACTTATAACATTTAAATTATTATTTATCCAGGATAACTTACCTTACAAAGTCCAAAGTCCGTCACACGAACTGCGAAATACAAGCAGGGTTTGGGGTTATATCAGTAACATACTCGACTCGCATTTGTGTAAAACAACTCAAATTTTATTTCATTTTTTATGCTCCTTCAAATTTATTGATTACTCATCTTTTCTTTCAAGATTAAAATATTACAGTTTCTTTCTATTACCGAAAATATGACTCAATGACACAAAACATTTATTTCAACGTTGTATGCTTATTCTAGTCCTTATACCCAGCTTGCTACACTCTCACATTCAGACTTTTAAAACCCCCATTTATTTTGTTTAGAGCCCCCTAAAATGAAATTATTAATATAGTGAAATTTGTCGTGGGTTACTTAACCATCGGCGTTCTTCTTCTCGCCACATGCCGCACTAGATATATGTCCGAATGTTTTGTCAGTTCAACACATTTTAAATTTTCTTTCTTCCCTCCACTTACTTCTTTCTGAGATATCGGGTCACTTATTTATGTCTTGTCACCGTCTACAGTTGAAAGAATTATTTGGTGCACACGAGTTCTTTTGTTCACCCGGCCGGGTAACCATGGTTAGTCGAACTGCCGAGGCGAGTGCCAATCAACTCCCACTACTCTGGTTGTTCAGTAGGAAACCACGGCCTTCAGGTTATATATTTTTTCGTAGTCGTTCACGGTGTATAGCTTTTCTATGGACCACATGGCTCATGTTGTTAAATGTTGACGATATAGGAGGCTTTGTGGGTGGAGCATTCACTTGACTTTCGCCATCTCGAAAGCACATGTTCTGACAATTGTCCTGCCTCGCCATTTCTCGTGACGTCGTTTTTAACGTTTAGGCGTAAAAGCCGTGCGCCGTCGAGTGCGTGTGCGTCTCTGTACGTGACAATATTGAATTCACAAGAGAGTCTGGAATTTTTCAACTACACTCCATTCAAAAAGTTTGTTTCCGTTCTTTGTTCGAATACGACATTAATTTGCAGGGGACTTGCAATGCTGACAGAATAGATTTAAATAAATTTAATACAAAAACAAAAACCCCTTTTTTGCCCCATTACAATACCCCCCCCCCAATGAGAGGTTTTATGCCCGAGAGCATAAAAACTCTCATTGCTAAACCTTAAGAGGATCGGTGAGTATATGGTGCCAACAACCCCCCGTTAATTTCTAAACACATCATGGGTAAACTACCCCCCTAGCTTGGCGACTATGGCTGCACCTGAACGAGATTACTGGACTTCTCGGTTCAAGATCCCAACACCATAAAATCTGACAGATACTCACCATAGTACCCCTAACCTTCTATCATTCCACCCCAAAAAATTAAAACACTGGCCTTATACCATACCAGATCCTCAACCGATATGTTTCCCCTTACATGCATACTCGGTTGCCTTTAGCAAGTACTGGGTGCGTACACATACTCAAAAACAAATCAAACCAATCAGATTACATCATTTAAATTCTGTTCAAAATTTAATCTAATTCCAATATCAAAATGTTATATTACTATTAATTTCATCAAAACCCCAAAGTCTTTTACATGAATCTACAATTCTTCTTCACTAGCTACGAACAATCATAAAAAACAAATAAACTGAACATCTTATTAAATCATAAATTCACTTATCATTACATTTGTTTACAACACATATAATATGAATCTTATAAATCAGTTAACACATTAACATATAATCAACAATATATCCTGGACACAAAAACACAATCTATACTTCAAGCATTTTTTTTTTTTTTTTTCAAAAAAAATTTCGATTTCCAAAAAAGTCCAAAAAAGAATCATTCTGTTAACAAAATTTATTCTTTAATCATTTCAGTATGAATACACAAATAAAATCTACAAATCAATTGTAAAAAACACTATATATCAAACATCAGTCATCAGCTGATCTCTCTGGGTCAAGTGAATGACCTGGCCGTAGATACATCTCAAAAATTATACAAGGTAAAATACATCACATGTTTATAGTTTTTACATTCAAACATAATACAGCATAATAAAACATAGAACACTCATCATTAACATTGTTGTTATTACCTTACAATAAACAATTCACATTTAATTTTGATCAAAATTTACACACCTTACAGCTTTATTTTATTTTCAAATTCTATCAAATTTTTCACTTGTTTCCTTTATTATTACCTTTTACCTATGATTTTCTCTTTAACATTTTCATTATCAATTGTTTTGGGTGATTCTCAGTTATTTGTGACAGTATAAAAAGTATGGTATGCAAGGTAGTAAATTATTGTATTTCGATGTTTTTAAATTCATTTTATGGGTAATACAATTTCCCTTGGTTTTGCCTGCAACGACGCAGTTCCAAGACAACAAAATAATTTCAAGGACAGCAGTGTACGTGCAGATAAAAACGCTTATAATGGTTACAGCAACTAATACCGGCTATATATACTTCTGTTTCATTGGCCGACAACACCAAACATCATTAATACAACAATGACGTGATTAAAATACGTAACAAACAACGCGTTTATGTAACGAAAGACAAAGAACAATGACGTGTACTCACACACACATGCGTAAAAATTGCGTAGTGTTCGTCCCAGTCTCCAAAAAATCATCATGGCGATAACACGTTAAAAATTGTGCTGGCCCTAAAATAGTCAGCTAAAGTGTCTTAAATAATTCAAAAATGTGATCAAAATATAAATAAGTATTAACTACAGTAGAACTAAGACAGTGTGAAGTAACAGTGTTTCAAAATTATATTTAGAGTCAGTGAAATCAGTAAAATGTAACCACGCCATTTGAGAAAGCAACATGTGATCCACTTCAAGAACTTCCAGACTACAGAATCAGGAAAGTGCAAAACCAAAATTTTACTTAAAGAGCTCTTTACCCAAAATTGCCGTTATGTGTACACAACAAAAAGTAAATTGAAATTGTACGTATGAATGTGAGTGAGAGAGCAGCGCGTGCATGGTAAATGTCGATATCCAAGCGGGGTGTTGGTTTGCGTTAGTTATAAGGAAATATAATTAAAATCAGTTAATCATGAAGCTGCTTCATAGTCAGTATAGAGAATTTGATAAACTAAAGTTTAATGAAGCATAAGAGAGTTGTATGATGAAAGAGTGTCAATATAAGTAATGGCCGCCATGTTGAAATTTTATCCGGTGTACACAATTAACAAAATTGCTGAATAAATTAATATTGGTGTTCAATGTTTACAAAAGGACGTATTCTTATTTCTATGCCTATCTCTGTCAGCAATCACGCTGAGTCGAATCCTTGGACCCTAGGTAATAATAAAAATAACAAGATTGAAACAACCAGATTTTCGAACTATGGTAAGTACCATAATTATGGGGTGCGTGACATACGTGTTGAATACAAGTAAGGTAAACAACCCAAATACAGGTTACTTGTTATTTCTTCTTACAGATACATTTATATTTATTTAAAGTCATGTGTAATTTAACAATTTGCGCCCGAACAGGGACTATATAAAAATATATTGGTGTATTTTATATAATAAGCTTGAATGATGGCAGAGTGGGCATTGAAACTAAGAGTACGGTTGTAGGTTAGGTGGTAACGCTAATATAAAGCAACAAATCATTAACATTTTTATGATGGCAGAAAATAAAGAAAACGTCAGCATAACTGACAGTACGAATAACAGTCAAATAAGTATGACAGAATCACTAGTCATGAGTGAAGGAGTTGTTCACTCAACACCAGTCCCAAATAACGGGGCTGAAAATAACGAAATTATGAAAATGATGCAAATGCTTTTTAATGAACAAAAAAACGAAATTAGAAATATCCAAAATAATTTTAACGTGCAATTTGATGAAGTGAAGAAAGAAATTAAAGAACAAGGCTGTATTATGATAAGAAATTGAGTGAAATAGAGACGCGGTTAGACAAAATAGAGTTAGAAAATAAGAAAGTAATAAACAAATTAAAATCGAACAAAGGTGACAGGGTAAGTAGTAGTGGAAATGATGATTTAAATAATGGGTTTACAAGTGATAACAATGATAATAGAAATAAAAATATGGTGTTAGAAAATGATTGTGTAGATGTTGAGAGTGATAACGTAATTGTAGAAAGAGTAGAAGTTAATAAGATGTTTGTGTGTGATGAATCAGAGAAAGAGAGTAGAAAGAATTTACAGGTAGAGTGGATGCAGGTGGTAGATTTTTCCCGTAATGTTGTAGTGGGGGGTGAAGAAACGGCTTCACGTGAGTATGTGAAAGACGATAGGTCTCCAAATAAATGTCCCTGGGTTTTTTGTGCACTTCATAGGTGGTGCCGTAATGATGAGTTAGTGTCCCCTGCATATTTTGAGAGAGAGAGTGTAGCTTGGTATGATGGTGAGAAATGTTTTGAGAGAGAGAGAAATAGAGATATTTAAAGTAAAGAGAAGTTATGAAGAATTCGTAGAAAGCTTAGACATAGAGATGATATATAATAAATATAATAAGTACTTACCTTGGGTTGAAGCTGATATAGCAGCAGTGGGAGATGATGTTGATAAAGATGACTTTGTAACTTACCTGATTGTAACAGACTATACCAAAGGCGACATGACCATACTCGATCGTGACAAATTATATGAGATAGTAATATGGAATAGGCATATTAATTTAAATAGTATTGTGGAAATATATGAAGAATTAGATAAGTATTATATTGATAGTAATAATATAAGACATTCAATATTAAACCATGTATATAGTTTTAAGGTTCGACTATTATTTGATGATGGAGAGTAGACCTTTTATTGTGTTATGAACATTTAATTATGTGAACAGTGTTTTTTAAGATGGACTGTTTATGACTGATTTTGGTAAATGATTTAATGATTATGTGGATTGTATATTTTTGTGTATATTAATGTCAATGTATTTGTGTACTTTGCTGTTGTGTATTTTATGTATTTTTTTGTGTAAACTATATACTGTGAAATTTTAAATAATTTAAGGAAGTTTGATGATTTTAAATGATATTATGCGATTCAGATTCTAAAGGGTTAGTAAATGATTATGCAGGTAATAGATTTGGCCATTGAGAAGTATTGTTGTTAGTAGATAAGCGATGAATTTTCTAGTGGTATATTAAAGTGAAATGTTGTAAAGAGTTTAGGTAATAGTGATAAATAAGGGCATTGGAGTTAGTTAAATAGAGTTATTGGGAGTTAGATAAACAGAGAGTTGAGATGCTGATAATGTATAAAAAGGTGTTAGATATTTTAGGGACACAGTAGTTAGTGATTATATGTAGAGGTAAGTAATGTGGATGGTAATTTTATAGTTGTTATTGATGATATTTTGTAATAAGGATCCGGTGTTAAGGAGTGAGCAACGTGGCAATGGACCAGCGTGCAGCGTTGTGGCAGGCGGAGCAATTTTGGGTTAGAGTGTTTGCCGATATTTGGTGGAGGGCAAATGGTTATGAATGGATATGGCCAGTTAAGTAACATACATCCTTATATAAAAGACAAAATGAGCGGTTCCAGAGGTTTTAAATGGGATTTGTGAAGGGGGTTATTATAGAGATATTGGTGTCATATTATGTTAATGGTTAGAAGCGGTTGTTAGTGGAAAAAAGGGGGTAGTAAGGTTAGATTGACAATGCCAAAATAAGATATAGAGAATAGTGAATAATGGAGAGTCACTCAAACTAGTAAGGATAAAAGGGTTAGAAAAGGAAAATTCATAGTAGAAAGGTGAGGTAACTGAAAGGTAATGATAAATGTGAAATTTTTGTATAGAATCTAAATGAATGTTAAATATTAAAAGTTGAATAGAGAATTGTTGATAGGAAAAATGTTATAAAATTTTGCTACAAGTTAGGTAAATATGAATTAAGTAATGTGAATTGTTCAATGTTAGTGTTTAATGCTTATGATGTACAATGTTTTATTGTGTTTTATCATGAAGCAATAGTGTGTGTGGATAGGAGGTTACTACCAGGATAGTAACGATCATAATATTAAAATTTTGTGAAGGTTGTCAATTCTGTAGTAATGGTTCTGTTATAAAGATAATTAAACATAAAGAAAAGATCGTAAAGAATTTAGAGAGCTTTAAAGTTGTTTGCCATGATATATAGATATTGTAAGATTATATGAAGTAAAATATTAGAGTTAATGGTTGTTGCTAAAACAGTAAAGTATATTGTTGTTTAGATTAAGAACAATTGTTTTCATGTGATAAAGAGAGTGAATCTAATTGACAGGGAGTCAGAAGGGTGTACTAGATACCGGATTATTAAAAGGGAGAAGGAATTTTCTATCTTAATTCTTGATATACATTGTTTGAAACTTGTAGAATTAAGCAAACCAATGCCCCAAAACGCAAACCAACGTACTAAGAGGAAACATATCAGTTGTGGATATGGATATAGAGAAGGCCACTATTTTAAAATTTTGTATTGAATGTTTCAGAGTTTAATGGTGTGGTGACCGCGGTCCTGAGCTGGCTGGTGCGTCAGAACAGGAGCGTAAAGTGCCTTATGGTGTAGGGATCTCTCTGGAGAAGTCCAGTAAGGTCAGAAGGTGCGAACCTCATCATTGGACCAAGGGTAAGTGATTGAATTTCTTTTATAGTAACACTACAGGGGGTTGTGGCTCCATATCTGGGCTGATCCTTTTAGAAAGTGTGAATGAGTCAATGAAAGTTTTTGTGTCTCGACACAAAACCTTTCATTGAGGGGGTTTTGTGACAGTACAAAAAGTCTGATATAAAAAGTATGGTACGCAAGGTAGTAAATTATTGTATTTCGATGTTTTTAAATTCATTTTATGGGTAATACAATTTCCCTTGGTTTTGCCTGCAACGACGCAGTTCCGAGACAACAAAATAATTTCAAGGACAGCAGTGTACGTGCAGATAAAAACACTTATAATGGTTACAGCAACTAATACCGGCTATACATACTTCTGTTTCATTGGCCGACAACGCCAAACGTCATTAATACAACAATGACGTGATTAAAATACGTAACAAACAAGGCGTTTATGTAACGAAAGACAAAGAACAATGACGTGTACTCACACACACATGCGTAAAAATTGCGTAGTGTTCGTCCCAGTCTCCAAAAAATCATCATGGCGATAACACGTTAAAAATTGTGCTGGCCCTAAAATAGTCAGCTAAAGTGTCTTAAATAATTCAAAAATGTGATCAAAATATAAATAAGTATTAACTACAGTAGAACTAAGACAGTGTGAAGTAACAGTGTTTCAAAATTATATTTAGAGTCAGTGAAATCAGTAAAATGTAACCACGCCATTTGAGAAAGCAACATGTGATCCACTTCAAGAACTTCCAGACTACAGAATCAGGAAAGTGCAAAACCAAAATTTTACTTAAAGAGCTCTTTACCCAAAATTGCCGTTATGTGTACACAACAAAAAGTAAATTGAAATTGTAGTATGTGAGTGAGAGAGCAGCGCGTGCATGGTAAATGTCGACATCCAAGCGGGGTGTTGGTTTGCGTTAGTTATAAGGAAATATAATTAAAATCAGTTAATCATGAAGCTGCTTCATAGTCAGTATAGAAAATTTGATAAACTAAAGTTTAATGAAGCATAAGAGAGTTTTATGATGAAAGAGAGTCAATATAAGTAATGGCCGCCATGTTGAAATTTTATCCGGTGTACACAATTAACAAAATTGCTGAATAAATTAATATTGGTGTTCAATGTTTACAAAAGGACGTATTCTTATTTCTATGCCTATCTCTGTCAGCAATCATGCTGAGTCGAATCCTTGGACCCTAGGTAATAATAAAAATAACAAGATTGAAACAACCAGATTTTCGAACTATGGTAAGTACCATAATTATGGGGTGCGTGACATACGTGTTGAATACAAGTAAGGTAAACAACCCAAATATAGGTTACTTGTTATTTCTTCTTACAGATACATTTATTTACAGTCATGTGTGTAAAATTTAACATATTCATTATAATTCGATTTACAAATGGGCGTTTAACTAACCTCAACCCCCTTCTGACTCTAACACTTACTAACTGATTTCTATAGTATGACACCACTCCCTCAAAATATTTATCTCCACTAACTTACTACTCTAACCCACTTCGAATCATTCTACCCTTATAACAAAATACCCTCTACCCTCTTTGTACTTAGGACGTGTGTTCCCTCCCTATGCTCATTCCCTTATTGGTTCCTGGTCCCCCCAGGTAACCCCGCCAACGCACATACGGTTCACCTTCCGCCACAACGCTTTTCGTTGAGGACTCCTTATCACACCACCCCCCTTACAAAATTTCACCATCATCTAATTACTCTCCAATTGCATCCCTCTCATTACTCTACATATACTCCCTATCGCTACTGTGTCACCATTAATACTCTGTTTTCTATACTACTTTTATTCACAAAATCTTATTCTGGTCAACACCCATTTAACCTTAACTCTGACTGATTCAAATGTCCTATTAAAACGGTTATCACCCAACTTCTAACCTTTATTACCCAATGAAAATTCCTAACTATCTCAAATTAATTTCATCACTTAACTTAAAACATTTTAAACACATTGAAAATTTATTATTCAAACATTTAATTATATTGATAAAATCTGCAAATCACTTATAAGTGACATACTACATATATAACCCCAGCAGTCAGTTGATGTCTCACTGTCATGTGAATGACATTTCTCTCAACACACTTCATATAACTCACACATATACAAGATTATACAATTATCATTATAAAATATTCTGGTGGATTTAGAATCCTTACCATTAAACCTAGCACTTAAAATCGTGTGCTCTCATAAGGGAAATACGTCACTAATCATCGAGTCATAGTTGTAGCAACTGTTACTGAACAGGAAATTGGGTCGTCAACCACCAACTCTCTCTATAGAGGAAGTGAAAGTGAACGCCCGCTGTTTACAGATGTCGTCACCCTCTCACTGATTTTTCAGTTACCCTCCTACTACATCAATTTTCTTAATTCCCCCCTTATACCCAGTTACAATTAGGTAACCACCCGCCGGATAAACCGGATCGAGCGTTTGCCTTATGCACAGATGCGTTATCTGTGCCCCTGGCTTGTAACGGCCAGCTCCTTTTCCACACACACTATTGTTTCCTGCTGGTGGACTGTGGCGCCCATTTGCATCCCCAAGAATTGAAGTTTACATATATAGGGTATAGACGCTGCCTATACCATTCTTGGTTCAGCGTTATATAAAATTCGGCATTACTGATGTCCGAGGACACCAGTAATCCTACTAAATATGATTCACACCTTAAAACGGCACTACCAACACCTTCGATGGTAGCCGCTGTTCCATAGTCATGTAGTTTCCCCTGAGTTATTCTATGTTCACCAATTTAGAATATATTTACACTATAAATCCACGGTCAGGGTTCGGTGAAGCCGCGACCGCCCGAAATGTAGGGGAAACTACCAAAAGACATATAAGGTTCACACTGACACCGTTACTACAATTCTCGGATGGTAAACTCTTATATGTTTGGTTATTTTATTAATTAATTTTCATGTTCAACATCTCTGAGACTCATATATACTTTACATTTTTAAACATCAAACATTTCACTTTCTTTAACTCGTACTACAAACTTCATAATTATGTATGGTCACTTGTTCAATTAAAGTAAAACTACGGCTACTGACATAGATTCAAATTTATAAACATTCCAAATTATATATTGATAATTATTTACTTAGAAACTAATTATTATTCTTATTTGCCAAGAGACTGTAATCGCCCGAAAAGATGGGGGTTTTGCCGGGACGGGGTCGCGCACGTGCAGACACACTACGTGAATTCACGTTCTCATTCTACTAACTTCAACACAAAATCTACTCTCTTTACTCTCCCATTTATCCTAACCCGCCGTCTGCTCGTCCACGAACCCATCCCCGCAAAACTCATCTTTTTTAAATACACTGTAACTGCCGCCATCTGCTGATTTTGCATTTTTGCAAATGACACTATTAATTTTTTATGTGAATACACTGCCTCGTTAAATTTACCTCCATTAAAATTATTTACATGCACTCTTAGGCAATGTTGGTACATAGTATTGTGCACCTTATCTATGCACCTTGAGTGTAAAATATTTTATATCACGTACCTTAGGGGTCCCCCCCCCCGTTCAATAATATAGGTAAATTTCTAATTTATACCAATTTTGGCGGAGCCGGACCATCGTCGTTTCACCACCCGAAGGAAGTTCCGCCAACCGTGGTCCGCCTCCAAGTGCCGAAACCCACGGTCAGGATTGGTAAGGTCGGGACCGCCCGAAAATGGGGGAGGATCCCTTCTGAAAACATATTAACATTCAAATTCTTTACCTTGACCAATATAATTTCAAATTTGTAGCATTCTGCGTACCCACGATCTCGTGTGTTGTTTGGATGCGTAGTACATAAGCATACTCATTTTTTATTTCCACTATTTCGTATGGTCCTTCATATAACAGGAAAAACTTTTTTATTTCTTTCTCTTGTGCACTAGACAAATCATGTCTCCTTACCAACACTAATTGTCCTACCTCGTATTTAGTACACTTACCCCTTTCGTCGTGTCTCCGCTTTCTCCTCTCCCCTTTGGTGAGTAGACTCTCGTTTGCGAGCTGGATTTTTACATTTCTGTCAATGGTCCGTTCTTCCGGTGGATATTCGAAAAGCTGTTCTAGTATTCTTGGCGGCCGGGTTCCCTTTATTAGTTCGTATGGTGTAAACCCTGTAGAATCGTGGGTAGTACTATTTAACCATTCTTCCACTTTCTTTACATACAAAGGCCATTCCGTGTGTTTGGCGTGACAATACGCCCGGAATATCCTACCGATTTCTCTCATCACCCGCTCTGCGTGGTTCGACTGTGGATGGTATACTGCTGTATTCTTGGGTATGATGCCTTCCCAGCCAAGAGTCTGTCTTCACTTACCGCTGATGAATTGGGGTCCGTGATCAGATAATATTACCTTCAGCTTCCCTACGTTAATCATGTAATCCTTGGTGATCTTTTCACTTAACACCCGGCTTGTAGCTCTCTTCACGCTGTACAACCTAAGAAACTTAGAAAAAGTGTCCAAAACAACAAAAACATACACTACCCCACCTCTACATTTGGGCAATGGCCCATACAAATCTACAGCAACTAAATCAAACGGTCTTTCAACCTTTATAAAATTCATCTCCCCTTCAACCCTATAATTCACTACTTTTGAGCTTTGACACAAATCGCATACTCTTAACACTCTTCTAACTTGCCTCTCCATGTTCTTAAAAACACAAGACTCTTTTAACACATTTGTACATTTTTTCGCACCAAAATGCCCATATCTTACATGACAATCCCAAATAATTTTATCTACTAACTCTCCAGGTACCATCAACCTCCAATCACGTTCACCACCCTCTACTTTCTTGAACAGAATTCCCTGATATATTTGGAAATGTGTATTATATTCGGACCCATTGACATCGGCTTCTAAACTAGCGATTACTTTACTCAATTTATTTTCTGATCTTTGCATGTTTTTAACCTCCTTTAATTCCTCCCCAAAAATTCTATCTTCCCTTGTTAATCGAAAAATCTTTATTTCTTTTAGATCCCTCCCTATTTTGTTGTCTATTACATCTACCCTGGAAAGAGTTTCTGGTATTTTGTTATCTGTCCCCTTAATATACTCCCACGAAAAGTGATACCCTTGTAATGCTAACACCCACCTGGTTAATCTGCTATGAGTCAATTTGCAAGTGTTTAAAAATGATAACGCCTTGTGATCTGTCCTAATGATGGTCTGGTTCCCTAGAAGGTATGTACGGAATTTTTTCACTGCAAAAACGATGCTCAACAACTCCTCCGTGGTCGTATAGTTCCTCTCCGCTGCTAACAAAGTCCGGCTGGCAAAACCTATTGTCTGGTGTTCCTTATCCTCACCCTCCTGGTTTAGTTCTGCGCCAAGGGCTATGTTGCTGGCGTCCGTCTGTAAATAAATTTTTTTTCTGAAAATCGGGATGATTCATCATTATCATATCTATAAACTTCTCTTTAATTTCGTTAAAAGTAACCCTTTCCCTCTCGCCCCATCTCCATTGTTTATTTTTTTGTAATACCGCACTTAATTTAGAGGTTACCTGCGCATAATTTTTCTGAAACTTCCGATAAAAGTTACATAAGCCCAAAAAACTTTGTAGCTGCTTAATATTTTTAGGTTCTGGAAAACGCATAATAGCTTCTACCTTTATCTGGGTTGGCTAGAATTCCGTCTGGAGTAATAATAAAACCTAAAAAATGTATTTCAGTTTGTAGAAACTTCAACTTCTCCCAATTAACTGTTAAACCCCCAATTTGCAATTTACCCAATACATATTCGATATGTTCTAAATGTTCAGAGAATGTTCTTGACGCTATTAATATGTCATCAACGTATACAGTCAAAAAATCTAAGTCCTTAGGTTGTAATATCATATCTAAACATTTTATAAAACTTGCTACACTGGTGTTAAGTCCAAATGGTAAACGCTTGAACTGATAATTCTTACCATTGAAAAGAAATGCAGTATACTTCCGGCTCTCTGGCGCTAATGGAACTTGCCAGTACCCTGCTGTCAAATCTAAAGATGTCATATATTTGACTCCGCTAAATTTCTGAAAAATTTCATTTATGGGTTCTGGTGACTCCCGGTCAGGTATTATAATTTGGTTAATTTTCCTAGCATCTAAACACAACCTTACCTTTCCATCCTTCTTGATGACCACTACCAATGGATTCGAGTATGGTGATATCGATCTCTCAATAATGTCTCCTTCCATCATTCTGTCCAACTCCTCTTGTACCGCTCTCCTCTTCGAAAACGGCACTGGATAACTCCTCTGCATATAGGGTGAGTGTTCTCGAACCTTTCAGCTCACACACATAGTTCCTGGCTTTTCCAACCAACTCCGCAAACACATCTTTAAAACGCTCCACATCTCCTGTCGTTGGGGACTCCCTACAACTCCACCCTCATTAAAAAATCTATCCGCCCTATTTTCCCATATTCTCTCGTCACTCACATACATCTCTCTCTCCTCATTCCCCATACTTTCGCTCTCGACATATATTCACTCTTGTTTCTATATTTCCATCGCCTACTCGTTTATGTATTAATTTTATTCCCGTAACTTTAACCTCATTTATCACCCTCTTAAAATTAACCCTGACTGGTTCACTCCCCTTATTAAATTCTACTATTCTCTTGTTAAAATCTATTACTGCTTTATTTCTCTCCAAAAAATCATTTCCCAAATTTATATCTAAATTCAGTCCCTTAACCACTAAAAAGGTATTTTCGAATTCTGTTTCACTAATGCATATATTTAATTATACCTGTCTAGTAACCCTTTTACTCCGTACCCCGGTTACCCCCACTACTGTTACACCCGCAACTGTAATGATGGAATATGTTTATTTACTCTTTGAAATTCTCCCAGTACGTTTTCTGAAATTACTGATATATCGCTTCCTGTATCTATTAATGTTTTAAGTTCTTACCTTCTATGTTGACGATTACCTCTGTCAACCCTGCTTTTTTTTTCCATCATTTCTGCTTCGTCTTCCTCCAGCAACTCCTTCGCCATGTCTTTGATAATGATATTACTCTGGTATTTGCACTCTTCTTGGACCCCAGGGTTCTCCGTCGACAATGGCTGGGCCTGGTTCCCCGTTGTCTCTTCTAGTTTCCCGTCGAGGTACCCGCCACACCTTGGTTGTATCCTCCTCTATTTCTGTTGCTATTTTCATTTCCTCGGTTGCTCTCTGCTCCTCTTTGCGGCTGATTTTGCTGGTTGTATGTTCTCTCACTTCGCTGACAGTCTCTTGCCTTATTACACCTAAAACATGTCGTTCTTACAGCAAAATTCTCAACATGACACTCCGAACATCTCCAACCCTTGCCTCTGTTACTACTATTACCCCCACGCGCCCCTCTGTGAGAGGTTGGTATTCCCCTGGATTGATAATTCCCGTTACTGTGTGACGCTGGTGGGTTTGGACACCTATTCATAACCCGTTCTTTTATGTTCTGAAATATATCTAATATCTTCTCAAGTTCCATAATTTCGCACGTCATCAGCGTAATTTGTATCTCTCGCGGCAAATGCTTACTTATATGTCGGACAAATGATCGGAACGGTAGCGGTGGCTCTAAATATTTCGCCTCATTATATAATCGCATTACATACATTGTCACGTTATTCCCGTGAGTCCCAAAATTACCGGATCCCATGATTTTACTCCATAATACTTCTTGCTCTTCTTCCGACCAATATTTACCTCTAAAGGCCCTCTCAAACTCTGATAGTCCACCCAGTCTAGTCGGAATTCCCTCTAAAACATTTCTTTATCTTTAATAACTGCACCTCCCAACTACTCCGACAAAACTGATTAAATTCTTTCACTCTATTTAAGAATTGCATGGGGTGTACCCCCCTACTGTCACAATTAAACAATTCTGAATCAATATCAATATTCATATCTCTGGTAATCACTACTTATTCAGCAACATTATTAAGTTTTTTACTTATTTCTACATTTAACTCGTCTTTGTCATTAACTATGCTTTGTTCAATTAACACGAATTTATCATTATTTAAACATTCAAATTGTATGTTACGTTTATCCATAATAGTTACTATATCTTGTATAGCTTGTATTTCTAATTTGCAATCATTTTCTATTTCATTTATTTTAAGATCAGTATTGGTTTCATATGTCTTAATTTTATCTCTCACTTCTTTTATCTTATCAACTACACAATTAAATTTATACTCACTGTCAGTGTTACATTCATTTATTTTGGTTTCAATATTCTCTGTTATATCATGTAATTGTTTGTCAATTTTTTCTGTCATTCTATTATCTATTTCATTAATTTTAACATCTATATTTTTTACTGAATTTTCTAATTCAACAAATTTATTTTCGTATTTCTCATTGGTTTTCTCAACATTTTTATTAACTTGTTTTATTTCATTTCTAATTTCGTAAAAATTATTTTCATTTATATAAAAACGATTATCAAAGTCATTGCTTAATTTATCAAGTTTATTATCAAACTTTGCCTCATTACTATCTAAACGTTTACTGATAAGGTTAAATAGGTCATTCATTGACAACTCTTTTTCTTTAGTTATTATTGGGGTAGATTCTGCTTTTGCTTTACTCATTATTACCGATTCGTCTACATTACTGTCACTTATTAATAGTGCCTCTGTTTGAATACCTGAATCGCTTTTATCGCCCGATTCAGTTGACATACTTTCAAACATCGCTTTATTTTCGGCTTCGTCGCCTACAATTATTTCAATTTCATTTTCGTTAGTAGCCATTATTTATTCTTTATGAGATTTGTTAATCTTAACACAATTTCAATCTTACATATATTTAATATTTTTTCATTTTGTATGTTTTACTTAACTATAGCACACACATCACTTGACTTGTACATAATTTACGTATTTCTACCCAACCTCCAAACCACGCTTGTATTCGCCTGTAGGTGCGATTTATAAATTATTTTACAAAAGTCTCTGTTGAAGGCGCCAATTGTACATTTACTGATTACTGAGAAACTTATAACATTTAAATTATTATTTATCCAGGATAACTTACCTTACAAAGTCCAAAGTCCGTCACACGAACTGCGAAATACAAGCAGAGTTTGGGGTTATATCAGTACCATACTCGACTCGCATTTGTGTAAAACAACTCAAATTTTATTTCATTTTTTATGCTCCTTCAAATTTATTGATTACTCATCTTTTCTTTCAAGATTAAAATATTACTGTTTCTTTCTATTACTGAAAATATGACTGAATGACACAAAACATTTATTTCAACATTGTATGCTTATTCTAGTCCTTATACCCAGCTTGCTACACTCTCACATTCAGACTTTTAAAACCCCCATTTATTTTGTTTAGAGCCCCCTAAAATGAAATGATTAATATAGTGAAATTTGTCGTGGTTACTTAACCATCAGCATTCTTCTTTGTAACAGTACATAAAGGCCAGTTATCTTAATTATGGGGTTTGAGGATGTTTCATAATGTTTTATTGTATTCAAGTTAAATAAAAAATGGTTAGGTCCATTTTCCCTAAGTGTGCACAAACAACGCATATTCAGTAAGAGGAGAATAATTCCAAGGTCACCGGTGGACGGGCGAAGTCGAGCAGATATAATGGCGGTGTAAGTGGAAAAAGACTTTAATAACAATTCTTATTGGTTCACAAGGCTGTGTCGTCATTAATAAACGACAATGATGCAGAAACAATAGCGTATGAAACAAGGCGTTGGGCGAGAGAACAAAAGACGGTGACGTCAGATGTACTAATACGTACGCAAATCTTACATATAACCAGCTCTCAGTCCATTACAACACATCAAAGTGTCAACACGCTAAAATTGTGGCTGGCACAGTTTTGCCAGTAGAAGTGCTTATTAATTAATCTAAAATGTGATTAACAGTAACTATGATGTAGCATTGCTAGCTGCTACCTAACATGGCAAAGTAAATTCAGTGTAACAAAAGAACAGACTAGATTATGAAAGGCGCCGAACATCTGGCTCTAACTGGAGGACTTCTGAAGGGAGACCGCAATCACTACTCAGGAAAGTTCAACTTAATTAACTATTATTCTTTTGGCGAAAATGAGCTCTAAATTATAATTTACAAGAAGGTACCAATAAATAACATGGGGGTAAAGAGTGTGTGTGTGTGTGCGTAAGAATATGTCTGTACTTATAAATTATAAATAAGTAAATCGAGGCATTGGTTTCTGTCTTTTATAAATGGATAAACCATAGAGAGAGAACTGCAGTCTCTTTGAAATGTTTTGTAACAAACCACGTATACAATCAAATCACGAAATAAGAGAAAATAAGTAATTATTAACAAAGCGGAAAGATATGTAGAAATCATTTTGGTTGTGATGATAAGGCGCCATCTTTGTTTTTCTTGTAAATGTAACTAATGAAAAGATAGAGTATTAAACAAACCATATGTCAACACAAACGTTGTTAAAATTATTGTTTCGAAAACCTCTATTGTTTCTGAATCTCGCTGAGAGTGAACCCTGGCCCTAGAGAGGAAATTCAAGTTGGGTATGAACCACGTGCTTATACCGAGAGTGTTATGGTAAGTACATGTGCTTTATTGTATATTATTAACACAAATATAAATATAAGGAAGAGAGTAATACCACATCTTCTCGCCACATGCTGCACTAGATATATGTCGAATGTTTTGTCAGTTCAACACATTTTAAATTTTCTTTCTTCCCTCCACTTACTTCATTCTGAGATATCGGGTCACTTATTTATGTCTGGTTGTCACCATCTACAGTTGAAAGAATTATTTGGTGCACACGAGTTCTTTTGTTCACCCGGCCGGGTAAGCGTGGTTAGTCGAACTGCCGAGGCGAGTGCCAATCAACTCCCACTACTCTGGTTGTTCAATAGGAAACCACTGCCTTCAGGTTATGTATTTTTTCATAGTCGTTCACAGTGTATAGCTTTTCTATGGACCACGTGGCTAATGTTAAATGTTGACGATATAGGAGGCTTTGTGGGTGGAACATTCACTTGACTTCTGCCATCTCGAAAGCACATGTTCTGACAATTGTCCTGCCTCACCATTTCTCGTGGCGTCGTTTTTAACGTTTAGGCATAAAAGCCGCGCGCCGTCGAGTACGGGTGCGTCTCTGTACATGACAATATTGAATTCACAAGAGAGTCTGGCATTTTTCAACTACACTCCATTCAAAAAGTTTATGTTTCTGTTCTTTGTTCGAATACGACATTAATTTGCAGGGGACTTGCAGTGCTGACAGAATAGATTTTGTAACCCCTCGTTGGATAGTTTATGCCTCATAAAAAAAATTTTTTTTTGTTGTTTTTTTTTTGAAGAGGGGCCACTAGTTATTTAAAACTAGGCATAAGCCTAGAGAAGCTAAAAGGCGCTAGGTCCAGGGTGATGGGACTTGCAATTAAACTCTCGGTTATAAACAAACATAACATTTATTGAGTCTTGTATTGTGTAACATATCGTGTATACTTGTATTCCTTGTTTTTTATAATTTCAAAATTTGTGTATAAATTTTCCCCGTGCATACCCCACAAAAAGTGACACAACAAATCACAAAAAGTATAAATATATATCTATAAAACAATTGTTTTCCTTTTATAATGTAATTATTTTTGGTGTAAATAATCTTCCCCGTACATACCCCACAAAAATGACACAACATAATTCACAAAGTATAAATATATATATCTATAAAACAATTGTTTTCTTTTTTTATAATGTAATTAATTTTGGTGTAAATAAATCTTCCCCGTACATACCCCACAAAAAGTGACACAACATAAATCACAAAAAGTATAAATAGATATCTCCGTCACATCCACATTCTAAGTCTCGCTATATTGATACCCAACACGCTTATAAGTTTAAAAAAAACAGAGGCACTCGCCTATATACCCACCTTTTATTTTTATTGACATTTCTCTGCAGACATACGAAAGTATAAAGTGTCACTAGTTCTCCCACGAATCTGGACTGCCCAAAATGCCAGATGTAACATTAAAGAAGTCTTAAATTTGGTAAGATAAGAAACCACGAGTCTGAAAATTTGACTGAGGATGATACATGGGAAAGACGGTGAGCCACCATCTTTCCTTCGGCCGGAACTGTAATTGTGAATTGGCTGAGATAATGATTTATAATTTTAATAATGATTAATAATTTAACAATAGCGTTTAAAAAAATTTACAATAATAAAATGTCCTGATCAGTTATGTAATATGTTAAGAAAACTGGATTGGCCCGGGAACCAACATGTTCCTCAGCCTGGAGCATGCCTGTGTCTGCATACAAGGCTGCCTATACAGGATTAAGCAGGGACCGGACTGTTACTGATTTAGACACTTATAACCCTTACATAAACCCCCCAAAAAAATGTAATTTAAATTTGTGAACTGACAGTGGTAGACTGAACTATGTTGACAGGCATTACAGCTAAAACCTACCAGCCGGTGAGGTTTCATCCTGTCACACACAGAACTCCCCATTACCTAGACGGAAATACCCCCCCCCTTTACTGGAAACTAGAAAGACAATACTGATTGAATTAAATTTGATAGGCCTTGGATACCTGCCAGCCCCCGGGCTTACATTGAATACCAAGTTATTACATTATCGAAAAATCCGCGCACAATTCTGTCTAGTTAAAGTGGGGCCTGATTAAAACGTTTTAAAGATGATCAACATTTGGCAATGTATCACTCGTGCTCCGCAAAAGCTATAAGTTGTTAACAGCACAGATCCGGATGTCTATGGAGATATAATTAATTATAATAATGGTTTGAAGTCACCTGGTGTTGTTGAGGTTACCAGTTCCAGGGTGAGAGTTGGTTGGACTAGGTCATGTTGGTTGTTGTCCTCTACGACAGGCGAAGTCGAAAGCCCTTTATTATACGTTCAGGTGGAGATGGTCATCCTGAGGCAGCGTCCACGTCTTAGACCAAGGGCCCGCAGTTTTGTGTGTGTTTATCTGCTCATGATAGATGATAGAATTCCAAACAAAAAGACTTCGCTCTGTCGAAGTGGTTACTTGATGTTACTTTTATGGCTGACCAAGCGAGACAGAGAAAACGTATTAAAATGCGCATTACTCAATTGCTGCATCAAGGCGACCGATAGGGCGTGTGGCGTGTACCGCAGCGCCTTGTAAATTTCGCCGCTCCGCTTAACGTTAAACGCAGTAACCGCTAAACTGATTGTGCGTTATGAATATAATGTCTATAATTAAAAAATATACCGTATTAGGTTTATTTTGCGTATTTAATCGCCGGCTCGTAAACGACCGGCACACCCCCAGCCCAAAAGGGCAACATAGTTGCCCACACTTAGACAGAGGGGTACCCTGCAGTGTACCCCAATATTGTCTTCTACAACATGGGTATCCATCAGCATTCGCAGTAGTCTTCGCTCTCAGAAGCACAGAGGCTCAGAACCAAAAACTCCTCTCAACTGCTACCATTCCCATGCGAACCCCACGGGACCGCCCCAACACGTCACCCTCTCTGGTGACCACCACCTACTTCTACCGGTCCCACTCACATACCTGTCCGAAGACCAAACAAGGTATCACCCACCTTGGTATGTGAGTGACCGTACTACTCCTCTCGTCCACCTCTCGGACCGACTAGCCACATGCACCAACAAGGCATCTCCATCCTTGCCATGCCATATGGCCCACATCCCTACACTAGGGCGGATGGCCCCTCTTAGCCGGACAGAGAAGACCGCATAGAGGGCACGCGAACAACATCCCTTCATTTACTCTTTAAAAGACCATAACTAGCAGGGGGGGTACTTCTCCACAGCACCGTCTAAACAACTCTCCCTCACAACAAAAACACCAAGGAAATCAACCGGGCAATGTGGCATGCCCATTTGATAACAAGGTTCAATCTCAATAATAGATCAGCTGATGAACAAACCAGGTCGACCGTGAAATTGACATATCAAACATAGAACAGTTACATGAGACAAGGACGGGTTTATCCGATTACGAAAACGACAACTACATTCCACCCTGCAGCCGGCTATCAACGGCTCATAGTCCAACTCGCCCAGATAACATTTTACAACGATACAGCAGGTTACAAGTTACTATGTCAATATCTAGACTCCCCATAAAACGACAAACAATGTATTTTTGCTCTTATACACCAAACAAACTACCCTCGACAATATCTCAACAACAACAACCAAAAAACAACAACCAACAATCTAACACTAACATCACTACACCAACCTAGTCACAACTCTTCCAACTAACTTCTTTTCTAACTCCTTTCTGATATTTTTCTTTTTTCCTTTTCCTAATTTTTTTTTGTTTCTTTTTCCTTTTCTAATTTTTTTTTGTTTTTTATTTTATTTTGTTTTTCTAAGGGGAGGGGTAGGAAAATTGGGAAGATGAAAAGGGCAAGGATCATTGAAAGGTCAATAGCTAGGACTAAGGGTAAGGACATGGTTCCATCCGAGAATAAGGATGGGTGGAATAAACCAAATATACTGTATTAGGTTTATTTTGCGTATTTAATCGCCGGCTCGTAAAACAACCGGCACAATTTAAATAAATTTAATACAAAAACCCCTTTTTTGCCCCATTACAAACGCTTCCCAAAATCCATAAAGAAGAAATTCCGATCCACCTTATTATCAATTACCATAATGCCCCTGCATACAAACTCGCAAAACGTCTAAACAAAATTATCAGACAACACACACAAAACAACATTGCAGTAAAAAACAATACAGACCTAGTAACAAAAATAAAAGACGTACAGATCCCACATAATGCCACATTAGCCTCCTTTGACATTAAAAACCTGTACACAAACATCCCCATCTCTAAAACAATCACCATCCTACAAAACAAACTCAAACAGAACAACACACCAGACGAACTTATCAACGACATAGCAGAAACTCTGAACATTATCACAAAACAAAACTACTTTACATATAACAATAAATATTACACACAGAATGATGGTCTACCCATGGGCTCCCCCATATCCAGACTTAGAAAAAACAAAAATCCTCACAAACAATGACAGACACTCACATAAAATACTATATTGGCACAGAAACGTTGATGACATTCTAATACTATACAGTGGAAACAAAAGACAATGTGAACAGTTACTAACGCACATAAACAAAATACATAAAAACATAACCTTTACTGCTGAATACGAACACAACAATACCATAAACTTCTTAGACCTCTCCATCATAAAACTTGAACACATGCACAAATTCAGTATATACAGAAAACTGACTACAACTGACACACTAATACACAACTCCTCCAATCACCCAATACAACACAAACTAGCTGCCTTCAGAACCATGATACATAGACTTAACAACATTTTCAATTTGTAGATGAAAAGACTACAAAGACGAACTAAACACGATAAAATATCTAGCATAATCTAACGGATACGACAGAACAATAGTCAGTAAACTCCTACACAAAACAAACAACAGACAAAGACAGAAAACAACAAATTTATAACACTAACATACATCAACAAACAAACTGAAAAAATAGCCCACAAATTCAAAAAAGCAGGATAAAGAATCGCTTACAAAACAGAACACACACACACAAAGCACAAAACAAATTCCATCTACCTGGTGTTTACAAACTAAATTGCAACAAATTCTACATAGGCCAGACAGGACGTAGCTTCAAATAAAGATACATTGAACACACAAAGGCACTCCACTCTACTACAGAATTCACCTTTGCAAACCACACATACAAAAACATCGACAAAACATGAATATTCTACATGTACACACAAAAGGCCGAAAACTAGACACTCTAGAACAATTGGAAATATACAAACACACGAAAACAAATAAAAACGACATCCTAAACGAACAGACACAATTCAAATCGCACGCATTATTCGAACATATTTCACCCCACACACACAACATCGATCTTTCAAAATTCGATTCCGTCACCCACAACAGGACGGACAGCGCTACCAGCGGTAACCTCTCAAGAAGCTTTTTAAAAGTGAAAACCGGTTCAGGTTGTAAGGTAAAACTGTATGTTTTTACTCATAAAAAACTTTGTGTTCCGAGTCGTTAATGAAATAGTTGTATTTAATCATTTACTTGAATTCGGTTCGATAATTCCTAAAAAAATATCCCCCACGCTCAAACTATTTTCACTATTTATAGATATTTTTGTTATTATGTGGTAGTCATTTAATATAATGTTATTTTCGAGTCACTTTATCTATAAAAATTAGGTACTTTATTCTCATAAAAAAACTTAACTATGTAGATAATCATCCCTCCTCCTCAAATGATCCCCACTGTTGATCATATTTATACTTTCATAGAGTAATGGTTTTATCATATGTAATTGCTAAGGTATCTATCCTTCAAAATTAAATACTTGTACTTTACTTGATATCAGCAAAGTAATTTTTATAAATCACCCCTCCCCCTTCAACTACCCTCTCCATTTATAGATGTCATTTACCATTTTACACTGGATTAATATGACTTTATTTTCGGGCCCCGTATTTATCAAAATTAAGTACTTTACTGTTGTTAAAACACAAAAGAATCCAGGTAAACTTCCCCTCCCCCTTAACCAAACAATCCCATTTTTTATATTTACAGTTTTATTGTGTAATAGTTTCATTGCATCTAATTATTAATGTATCCTATCCTTCAAAATGAAGTACTTTATTTGACATCAAAAAGGTAATTTTTGAAAAATTACCTCTTTCAAATACCCTTTTCATTTATAAATATTTCATCTACCTTTGTACAGTTGCTTATTATGACTTTCTTTTCAGGATACTTTATTTATCAAAATTAAGTACTTTACTCTTGTTAAAACATAAAATATTGCAGGTGAACTACCCCTCCCCACAACCGATCTTCACCAAAATCAATAGACCTTGAGTCCTCCACAACTCGGGCATATATACAAACATTTATTTTGTTACGATGTTCACTGATCGTCGTATAGTACAGTGAAAAACAAAATACAAGACACCAATCATGTCACTAATCACCAGCTTTAATTTTCACAATTACACAGTTTGTAATTAACTCAAACAATATTTCCAGTTAGATTTGTCCACATGTAATAACAATGTCTATTAATAGAGTTTCACACAATTATTAACACAATACTACTTCACTTCAACCAACACTCAATCCGCACTAGCAAAAATCACTCACATAATTGAACTGACAACCTGGCTGCTACAGCTTTATATATGCCGCGCTTAGGTTCAATACAGCTTTCCCTCCTTAACTGCACGCCAGCGGCTTAATGCATATCTCAAGTGTTCCTGGAACTCACTAGAATCACCTACTTGAATGACACAACAGCTGCCACACAGGACAGGGGGAGTGGAGAATGTTCTGGGTTGTTCGGTAGGCTTCTCGTAACAATTGATTCTGTTTAAATTTGCAGTAGTTATTGTTCACCATAGAAAAATTTCTACACACAGACACTTTTTGAAAAATGACATTTCTTTATGTTTTGAGGGTAGTACAGTCAGAATCAACCCGTATCTTGAACACGATTTTGTTCCATCCAAACATCTAGAACAGATAAATTATTGATAAACTAATGAAGTGTTCCATAACTTCTGAAGGAGTCACTGTGTATTACTGTTTTACGTGTTTCATTAGTTTCACATAATTGATTGTCAATATTAGTTTCATTGTGAATATAATTGATTCACAAAAATGTCTTGGTAAGAAAGAATTAAAGAAAAGTAACTGTATATGTTTCATGGTTTATTAAAACGTCAATAAATGTTCTGCACATAGAATCTATGTTTTTGTTTCAACAGATTGAATCGAGAGTTTTAACAAAAGATCGTCACATTTAGATTTTCACAAATGTATGTGAGTGCAGTAAAAAAATTATAAATTAGTCTTGCTCAGGTAAATTCTTTCCCTGGAGCTGTTCATATAATTGATTCTCATCGAATATTTAAATGTATTGTTTTATCTTTTATCTTCTGTTTTTACACTAGTAGTGTGGTCACAGTGTCTAATCCTGAAGTAGGCCTACTTCTGCTTAGCTCAAAAATTTAAGTGTAGGCTATATTACTGTCTGGCCGCGATTGGAGTGTGCAGGGTAGGTAAAGTGGGGGAATGGGCAGGCTAGTAACAATGCATCTGCCGGTCTAGTGGTGGGGACGCCAAGCCGCGCATTCCAATCGCGGCCAGACAGTACATGTTCAACTGTCTTACAATAACCTTTGTGTGTTCGTACATCAGACTTTTTTTAAATATATTTGTCTCATTATGATTAACTAGTATGCTCGCTGAGCCCCAGAACTCGCTCACCATTTTGAACAAAGTACATTTATTTTATATAAATATTGTTATTACACAATTTTCTATTAGTCAAAATTGCTTTAACTTAATATGCCACATGAATTTTTGTGATTTCCTCAAAACTTTCGCCAACATTTTGGGCTCTGAAGTCCAAAACCTTTGAAAATTTCAAAAATTAATACTATATTCAGATTGTGGTTTAAATTCCCTTCAATTTGATATGTCACATGGGATTTTGCGATGTTTTCATAATTTTGACTTAATGTCCTATTTTTGGAGTGATCAATCTCAAAATTAACAAGTTTCTGTAGGGTAAAAGTGTGGACATTATTATAATAACGTGTGCCTCTGTCGTTATTATATCTCTGTAAAATGTTGAAATGTGTCTGAGTGTAACTTGTGTATGTATCTTACCAATTCGTCCTTGCACGGTAATGTAACTCACGGTGCTTGAGTCCATAGCGAACGTACGGATAACCAGGTATCGTAGTCCCCGATCTGAAGTTCACTAGTAGTGTACTAATCCCGGGTGGCACCAAATTGTTTATTTAAAACAATTAAATTTGTCTTCTTATCAGCGATTTATTCAAACGGTGTGAAGGATTCAATTCGTCCCGCCTTTTCTCGATTTGTATAATCGAGTTGGCAGTTACAGTATCCGCTGCTTGCGCGCTAGGTGTCACATTAGAGACATTCGCTGTAAATTATATTTTTACAAATACACTTTCCTAATGAAAATAAAACACATTTTAACATACACAGTATTGATTTATTAGCGATTTGATATTATTGTTTCATAGACACAAGCTATAATTGATTTTTTATATAATTTTGCACCGGTTATTTCTTTATGAGACGTCCTCTCACAGGGGTTTTACAATCGATTTTTAACGTAATTCCACACACAGTATGGCGTTCTACCAAATAGGTCAACAAATGTTTACGTTCAAATTTTGTGGGATCTTTTGATCACGTTAAAAGGCTCAGATGCAATTACAATAATAAAAATACACAACCTTACAATGTTTGTACTTAAGTATTGTAACGTGTAATGATAAATGGTTTGTTGAAGTGTAGTACAAGTGGTTTAAAAGTTGTACATTAATACTAGGTTAGTTTTATAATTTAACAAATTTTCAGTGTCTTAATATTCTGATTTAATCTTTGAAAGAGAATAAAATTGATTCAGTGGTATTTCAAATTGTACCTCCGCCCAAATTGAGGGGCTTCCCTTAAAACATTTCATAACTTTCAATAATTTCATCTCCCAATTACTGTTACAAAATCTATTAAAGTCTCTTACTCTGTTTAGGAATTGCATAGGGTGTACCCCCCTCCTATCCCCAGTAAATGACTCTAACTGTATTTCGCTATCTACATTACGGGTGATTACTACTTGCTCATTGACACTGTCTAATTTTTTATTTATTACCATGTTTAAGTCTTCTTTAACATTAATTAGTTTTTGTTCCATTAAATTAAACTTGTTGTTAGTTACGCGTTCAGATTGAATACTGGCGTTATTTACCATTTCTACAGCACCTTTTAGTAGCTGTATTTCTGACTTACAACTACTTTCTGTTTCACTGATCTTACTATCAACATTTTCATTAATTTCTACGATTTTATTCGCAAAAGTCAATTGATATTCACTTATTTTATACAATATCAGCACTGTATTCATTGATTTTGCTTTCACATTTGCTTTCTATTTCGTTTATTTTGAAATTAACATTAGTTTCATATGTATCGATTTTGTCAACTACACAATTGAATTTATACTCACTCCCAACATTACATTCTTTTATTTTACATTCAAAGTTTTCATTTACCTCCTGTATTTGTTTATTGATTTTCTCTGCTATGCTACTCTCTATTTCATCAACTCTGTTATTCATATTTTTTAACGAATGACTCAACGTTTCATTTAATTCATATTTCAATTTGTTAAAGTTACTCTCACACTTGATTTGTACTTTATTGATGTCAATTTTGAGTTCATCAAATTTTATGCTAATTTCGGTTTTTTGTTCATCTAACTTTACACTCTGTTTTTCTATCATTGCTTGTATTACTTTAAACATTTCATAGCTATCGTCAGATTTTTTACCTTGGATAGGTGTCGATTGATGTTCGACATTTTTCATTATTTTTGATTCTGTTAACTGGCTATTACTGTCAGTGAAGCTGACTTCAACATTATTTGCACTCGTTTGAATTCCTGAGTCGCCTTTATTGGCCGGCTCAGTTAACATATTTTCATTCTCCATTCTAAAATTACTTTATTTACGCCCTCACCTCCAAATAACCCGTTCTGCAGCCTTGGTTAGGTCTGGCGAATGTAAGTTGTAACCTACACTCGCGTCACTGTTACGGGAGCCAATGTAACTGCTCAATTTGTAACATCAATAATTAATTAATTTTTTACCTTTAAATTCGGGTCCAGAGTCGTACAGACGAAAACAGCTGCAGACAGGTTACCTGGGTTTGAGTTACGAAATATAATAACACAGTTTCTTCTGGCTAAAACAACTTATTTGAATTTTATTTAATGTAATGTTTTACAGTTATGCCATAACGTATCAAATTCTAGGTTGGTTGATTACTACATTGATTAAAAGTTTTTTGTTTCGTTGAGCATAAACAACATATAAAGTTATCTGTACCGGTATATCAAACAGTAATGAAACAATTCTTATGATTATTATTCTTAACTGACTCTAACAATTTTCTTAACCTTAATAATGACCCAGTACTTTGTCACACTCTCTTTCATTCTTTTTTACATTTTTATTTTCTAACCCCTGTTAATAGAGCTCTGTATTTGCAAGTATTTTGTATAGTTATAAAATTGATTTAGTTGTTTCTGAAAGGTACTTAACCAGTCCACGGCGTTCCAGACCCCTTCACCACCGTCACGTGTTACTCACGGTGTCACTCATCACTCCGAACTGTTATTTATGAATATATTCACTGTCACGGTATACTCCGACTTATTTAGTTTAACATATTTTAGTTGAGTTTTAAATTCCACTTTTATAACATTTTGTCGGCCGACTTTATGTTGCTCGAGCACTTAGGTGATGACCGTGCGGTCAGAGTTACAGTTGAACTGGCGTTAGTTCGCTAAAATTGAGCACACAGTGTTTTTTGGTCACGTGATCGTGAATATATGCTCCCATCGGTGCTGTTAAAAGAGCGCCTTAACGTAGGCGGAAGGTTTAGCAATATTTTTGCCGCCTGATGCAATCTGGAGTTACATTACTTTCTTCCGTGATTCACGGCTGATGCGAAGTAGGTGTTATTTCACAATCGGTCTACGTTGCTTGAGTGCGGAGACAAAACATAGACGTTTTGTTCTGTAATAAACACAGCCTATCTGGTTGACTAACTCAGGGTTCTACAAGGGTAAACAATGACTGCATGGAGAATATAATTTTAAAATGTTATCTTGGCCCTACAATTTCGTACCGTTACAATACCCCCCCCCCCAATAAGAGGTTGAAGGCCGAAGTGTTCAAACTCTTATTGCCTAAACCCTAAGAGGATCAGTGAGGATATGGCGCCGCAACCCCCCTGAACACTCTACTAAAATTGTGGTTCTTACCCCCCTAGTCTGGCGACTGCGGCAGCACCCCTCCGATCTTACGGGACTTCTCTACTCGAGATCCCACCACCATAAGCTCGGACCGATACCCACCACAGTATCGCCTGACTCTAAAACATTCACTTAAAATTTAATAAACGGCCTTCCATCACTCCATATCCCAAAACTGATGGAATCTACTATGGTTTCCTCTTAGCCATAAAGGCTCATTCTTTGCAAAGTACTGGTTCTGCTTATACAAAGTACTGGTTTGGTTTAAAATTAATAATATAAACTTACATTCTACCTACAGTTCAATCATATTTAACCAACTTTTTTTTTTTTTTTATACTACCCCCCTTTTAATCCCTTAACCCCTGATACCCGTTACATTTTAATGTGTTCTGCGCTAGGCTTCTTGGCCTTTTCCAGCCTCATCCTAGCCGTAAACCACATCTCCCTCGTGAACTGTAACTGGGTCACCGCCCATCCACACTCACTATTACCCCCCCTGGACTGTAGCGTCCAGTTGCTTTCACAAGGACTGATGCGGAAGGGGTGGACATTTTTTTCTTTTATTCCACCCCCATCCTTGCTTCGGCGTTACAATAAAAATTCGGTATTACACCTACTATTCTTGATTTATACACCCATAATGGACTACCACCCCTATCTGGGTGAAAATAGCCCTGTTCCAAATTTGGTAGATTCCCCCAAAAAATAACCCCCCTACTAAATCTAACAAACCACCGGGTTAACAAAATAAAACAAACCACAAGCCGGTTATATCAAGTAAAATTCATGATGTGTCACAATTAACTACTTTCACGGTCATGATCCGGTGAGGTCATGACCGCACTTAGGTGGGGAATCTACAGTTAAAACATAAAATATAAATTGTCCATTGTAAAAGTTTACATGAATAGTTATATGAATATCTTATTTTCCCAAACACTATCTCAGCCCAACTGTTTCCATCAGTTGTCAGTGTTAAATGAATATTTTAACCATTATTACATCAATTAGCATTTACTTTATAATTCCAGTTTGAATTCGAATGAAAATAAAGTTAAGTTCATTATTACAAGTTCATTATTAAAATCATCTTTTCAATTAATTTAATTACCAAATTAATTTAATTTTATTTTATTTCTCAAACTCTAAGTTACAGGAATTACCTCATTATTATTTTGTCTGTAAAAATGTAATTTCAATTCTTTTATGTCACAATAAGATTTTACTCAAGATACTGATTCATCAAGCTACAGCATTTATCAGCTTCCTCCCCTGGCTACACATTAGTCAAAACATCCAACACACCTGTTTACATTAACAATAGTCTGCCAGACTGGTGTTATAAACACACTGTTTCAACATTCATAGTTACATCATATACTGACATATATACTTCCTTCAAATTTTTTGGTTTCTATAAATCTTTTAGTTAGCATATTTATTTCTTGTGCCAATTCAGATCAGAGTTAATTTTGCTTCATTAATAAAATTGGCCCTTTTAAATTATTTGTTTAACTTGAAAATTCTTTAATAATCTCCACTCAAACAGTTTAGCTTTAATTACAGTTATATGCAGTTAATGTATAAAATATATAAAATTACAATTTCAATTTAAATCAAAATGAAGTTAAACACATCACTAACCTTCATATTATTAAGTTACTCCAAGGACAACTACAATTCAATTTAATCTCTTCGTACATTCAAAAACAATTTCCATTACTTTAATTACATTTATCAAAAAGATTCTAATTAGTCTAATATTTCAGTTTTTCTTAATACTTCAATAAATTTTACAAACATTCCCTCATTTGTTCCAATCTCTCTTTAAATTCCTCCACAATCACATTCTTAATACCATTATCCCCTACTCATAACCTAACATAGCAGGTACCACAAAATAATAATTAAACCTTTTGGTTACATAGATTTTGTTTTTCGAATATTTTCAAAATTTATTTTTTCCTTAATTACCTGTAAATAGGTTATACTTTATCTGTACAGAATCATTGTTTATAGAGATGCGATTGAAGACGAACAGAACCCCACTTCCATGAAAATGAACAAAAGCCCCGCTGTCAACCATAAGTTCCTTGCTTATCTCCTTTCCCCAAAATAATAACCAAACCACAACCACTATTCTACAGCCCCATCTCTATACACAACAATTCTATTAAACTACACAAAAATGTATTATTTAGTTTGTCTACTCAGCCACAAAACTTCTCCACTACCTACCTAATTAAGGGATGAGTTTACAATTCAAAAATAACGCCAGTTTTTTAATTTTGAGGATTACCCTAATGTATTATTTAGAATTAAGGCAATCTAATGGTTCCAAAAAGTGTGCCAATTTGTGTGACTATTGTTATGTTTTCTCTACGGGGAGGGTTAAGGAAATCAGGAAGATAAAAGGGTAAGGATCATTAAAAGGTCAAGAACTAGGACTAAAGGTAAGGACAAAGCTTCCTCCGGAAATAAGAGTAAATGGAGAAAACCAAGGCTCGCGTGGGCAGGGGCGCGTCCCTGAAATAGACGAACCCCACTGGGACAAGTGGGGAACATCTACCCGCTACCACTTACTGTTTTATTTTAAATTCCTAATTTTATAGTTATTTAGTTTATACAATTACAAAATTTAATGTATTTATTTATTATTATTTCATTTTGACCAATATTCAGATTGAATACTGGCGTTATTTACCATTTCTACAGCACCTTTTAGTAGCTGTATTTCTGACTTACAACTACTTTCTGTTTCACTGATCTTACTATCAACATTTTCATTAATTTCTACGATTTTATTCGCAAAAGTAAATTGATATTCACTTATTTTATACAATATCAGCACTGTATTCATTGATTTTGCTTTCACATTTGCTTTCTATTTCGTTTATTTTGAAATTAACATTAGTTTCATATGTATTGATTTTGTCAACTACACAATTGAATTTATACTCACTCCCAACATTACATTCTTTTATTTTACATTCAAAGTTTTCATTTACCTCCTGTATTTGTTTATTGATTTTCTCTGCTATGCTACTCTCTATTTCATCAACTCTGTTATTCATATTTTTTAACGAATGACAACGTTTCATTTAATTCATATTTCAATTTGTTAAAGTTACTCTCACACTTGATTTGTACTTTATTGATGTCAATTTTGAGTTCATCAAATTTTACGCTAATTTCGGTTTTTTGTTCATCTAACTTTACACTCTTGTTTTTCTATATTGCTTGTATTACTTTAAACATTTCATAGCTATCGTCAGATTTTTTACCTTGGATAGGTGTCGATTGATGTTCGACATTTTTCATTATTTTTGATTCTGTTAACTGGCTGTTACTGTCAGTGAAGCTGACTTCAACATTATTTGCACTCGTTTGAATTCCTGAGTCGCCTTTATTGGCCGGCTCAGTTAACATATTTTCATTCTCCATTCTAAAATTACTTTATTTACGCCCTCACCTCCAAATAACCCGTTCTGCAGCCTTGGTTAGGTCTGGCGAATGTAAGTTGTAACCTACACTCGCGTCACTGTTACGGGAGCCAATGTAACTGCTCAATTTGTAACATCAATAATTAATTAATTTTTTACCTTTAAATTCGGGTCCAGAGTCGTACAGACGAAAACAGCTGCAGACAGGTTACCTGGGTTTGAGTTACGAAATATAATAACACAGTTTCTTCTGGCTAAAACAACTTATTTGAATTTTATTTAATGTAATGTTTTACAGTTATGCCATAACGTATCAAATTCTAGGTTGGTTGATTACTACATTGATTAAAAGTTTTTTGTTTCGTTGAGCATAAACAACATATAAAGTTATCTGTACCGGTATATCAAACAGTAATGAAACAATTCTTATGATTATTATTCTTAACTGACTCTAACAATTTTCTTAACCTTAATAATGACCCAGTACTTTGTCACACTCTCTTTCATTCTTTTTTACATTTTTATTTTCTAACCCCTGTAAATAGAGCTCTGTATTTGCAAGTATTTTGTATAGTTATAAAATTGATTTAGTTGTTTCTGAAAGGTACTTAACCAGTCCACGGCGTTCCAGACCCCTTCACCACCGTCACGTGTTACTCACGGTGTCACTCATCACTCCGAACTGTTATTTATGAATATATTCACTGTCACGGTATACTCCGACTTATTTAGTTTAACATATTTTAGTTGAGTTTTAAATTCCACTTTTATAACATTTTGTCGGCCGACTTTATGTTGCTCGAGCACTTAGGTGATGACCGCGTAGTCAGAGTTACAGTTGAACTGGCGTTAGTTCGCTAAAATTGAGCACACAGTGTTTTTTGGTCACGTGATCGTGAATATATGCTCCCATCGGTGCTGTTAAAAGAGCGCCTTAACGTAGGCGGAAGGTTTAGCAATATTTTTGCCGCCTGATGCAGTCTGGAGTTACATTACTTTCTTCCGTGATTCACGGCTGATGCGAAGTTAGGTGTTATTTCACAATCGGTCTACGTTGCTTGAGTGCGGAGACAAAACATAGACGTTTTGTTCTGTAATAAACACAGCCTATCTGGTTGACTAACTCGGGGTTCTACAAGGGTAAACAATGACTGCATGGAGAATATAATTTTAAAATGTTATCTTGGCCCTACAATTTCGTACCGTTACATCTTTGTTTCATCTCATTTCATATTATAACTCTTAGAATGGTTATTTTATTTATTTCGTTTCTTGATCATTGGCTTGTTTAATTTTACTTCCCATATTTTTCTAAATAGTTGTGGAAGTTGATCATTTTGATTGATACTTTTTTTTTTCATAATTCTTTAAATATCATAGTAAGTTAGTGTTTCTTACAAGTTAGGAATTTTTGTAGCTTATTCCTTTATAGTATGTTTTGCTTTTTTATGCCTCATATTTTGGCTAAAGATTATTGTAACTTAATCTTATTTTGTTAGGAATGTTCTGTAACTTCACTCCCTTATTATTATTTTTCATTCAAATATTATAGTAAGTTTGTGTTTCTTACTTTATGTGGATTCTTGGTAACTTTATTTCTCCATTTTGTAATTGGTCTAAAATATTCTCGAAATATTTGTGTAAGCTGTCCTTACATAACTTTTTTGAATTTTGAAATTCATTTTTTATATTTTTCTTTATTACTTATTAGCAAACTTATTTGTTTGTATTATTATTTCTTTTTATTCCAAATAACTTGGTTGGTTTTTTCAATTTTGAGTTTTTTTTCAGTCAAGTTTGCCTGTCATAATATTTTTTAATTGATGCCTGATTGTATACCCCTTTTATTTTCTTAGTGATGGGGTGGGTGATTTCATATGTGTTATTGCCCTTGTCTTTTGTGATAGTGTACGGTGATACATATTATTATACATAGGACCTTGTTATTTATACCTTTTTGTAAGGTGATCTCCTTTTCTTTCATTATTATTGCCTTCTCTCTTGTATTTTACACTCTTTGTTGTCTTTCTTCTCTACTCCTTCAAATGTTAGATGTTTGAACATTTATTCTGGATGTTGGCTTGGTCGGTAATCAGGAAATCAGTCCCATATTCCAGTGTTTATCTGTACCTGGTTTATCCATGGTCCATGATGACATGAGTTACCTCCGTTGTTCGGACTGCTCTGGAGTACATAGTTGTTTCTGTTCGTGTTATATAAGTAACTGCTATCCGGTACTGCCATTCTTCTAATACCATGTGTTCCTTGGCATCTGTGCCTACCTCGATCACTTGATGTTGTTTATTACTCAACGAAGTGAATCGTATCTCCGTCATTGATCTTGGTCTATTTTGCGTTTCTATCTCTGGTAATTCCCATTTTCCTATAGACTGTCTTGATTTGCCATACATTGTTTTGTTGTGATGCTTTTCAACTTTGGGTATCTTCCATTTAAAGTTATGTTTGCTGAAGTTTTTATTCACTGGTTGATTGTTGTTCCCTCCTAGAATTTCCTTCAGAGTTCTCCTACATTCCATAAAATTCTTCATTTCCATATGTTCGGTAATTGGTAAATTAAACATCTCAAATAGTCCGTTCTTCATCATCTCCAATTCTTCTCTGGTATTGATTCGTTTTCTTAGATGTATTTTCTTAGTCTTCTTAATTATCTGTTTCTTCTGTACTCCTCTACTGTTGGTTCCTGTGTGTTTAATTTTCTCTTTGTTTTTGTTACTTTTATTTTGAGGTAACAATGTACTTGGGTCTTTCTTAATTTCTGTTTTTTAATTAGTTCCTTCAGAAGTGCTGTCCAGCGTTTCCTTCACCTTCTTGAACCCGTTACCTAATGTCTTGTAACGGTACAGAAATGTAAATTTTATTTTGTATCAATCCATTAATTTTCAATTGCCAGACTTCACCTGTGAGGAGCCTCAGTACAACAATGCACACAATTAGCCTAAACAGTTGCCCAGACGTATTGCGTAACTGCCCCAGCAGCAGGTTTTTTGTGAATTACAGTCTGCAGTCTATCACCAGTTGTTGCATCAGCCAGTAGCAGATAGCAGTCTTCAACCAGAGTGGTCGTAAGTTAAATAGTGGCCTCGGGCGCAAGATAGGCCGAAAATAATCTAATCGGCCTATCAAGTAAAGTGTTAACTCGCAGTTTGCCAACAAATGTGCTTGCGAACAATGTAAGCCGACCGATTGAAAAGAATAGTGATGTTATTTGTGAAACAGCCTTAAAATTTGTGATTGAGAAAATAATCCAAGTTAAACAGTATAAAATCAGTTTTTGGAGTGTTCTACAAACAGAAAGTGCGTAACACGTGGTGGCGGAAATTGTGGATTGCATTGACCAGATGAGTAGCAAACTAAAGAACATAATCAATTGAATAAAATTAAACACCATTTTTAGTAATTTCCTTTGTTATGTATAACGTATTAAATTTCAAATGAGATCTCTAGGGGAAAAAATTTACTACTGGTTCATAATAGTTTGTCATAGGCTAGTTGATTAAGAAATGTTTATCTTATTAATTCATAAAATTTCACCTTAAAATAAATTCAGATTTTATTTAATATAAAGTACGTGTTAGAGTAAGTTATTACGCCATAACCATTTCCTATTCTGTGCTGAAAACCTCGTCTAACGATCTTTGGGATTTTCTGAGTTTTAAGGGTGGTCAGATAGCGGGATTATGTTACAATTTTTATAAGGGCAAGAGTGTAATGGTTTCGATATTAAACCAAAAAAATATCGTGGCGACCTGGGTAATTTAATAAGGTAAGTTTTATGGGGACTATGACGGTAAGTAAAATTCTGGCAGCGGTGAGTATTGTATGATGAGTGTATTAGTAATTTAAAAAGGGTAGAAGTCGGTACCTTTACAGCGACGCCCCTGCCAGGATGTTCGTATATAAAAATTATATGAACTAGACCTGTTTTAAAGCACAGAAAATAGGATTTGGTAACGGCGTATTTGTAGAAATAATCGTACATATATTTACGTTATAAAAGGTTATGTTTTGATAGGGTTATTGTGTTTACTTGTCCTGTTGGCAATGATTGTGTTAGGTGTTTTGATTTTATAGGATAAGAGTGGTTTTTTATATATAAAGGGTATATTAGAAATAACATTTTTGAACATGGCCGAGGCACGTGAAAATAAAGTAAGTGGATTAGTGGAGGCATGGAATAGATGCAATACGGAATTCATGCAAGAGTTTGAAAGGGTTTTGAAAGGAATGACTGAGGATGATTGGCGTAGATTAAATAATAAGCTTAGACAAATGGAAGAACAAAAAACGGGACTATACGCTTTCCTGAACAAAGATAGTAATGACACTAACAAACAAAGTAACGAGGTAAGTGAGGGGGTTAGTGAAAGTAAAATAATAGAAAATGGTAGTCACGAGATCAAAAGTGATAACGGTGACACAATTGAAAATGTAGCAATAGAGAGTGACAATAATGTTGTCAATGATAGTGAGGGAACAATTAACCAGGTGAGTGATAATGATAATTCTAATAATGAATTCATAAATAACCGTGACAAAATAGTGGGAGAAGTAGGGTTAACTAGTGAAGATAATTATGGTGATTACAATTCTGAGGTAAGTGGTGATGTTACTATAATTAATTATAATGATGAAATAATGGTGAATAATAATAATGATATAGTTGAGAGTAGAGTATTGGATAGTGGTGAGATAGAGATAGTGAGTGAGAGAGAGAAAGTAATAGATTGTAAAGGCGTAGTAATTAATGTTGATGAGTTAGATAATGAGTGGAAAGAGAGTTATAATATTGTGAGTATGAAAAAGAGGGTAAATTTTTTACGAGGTGTTATAGGGGGTGAAGAAAGATCTTCACGTATATATTGGGTAGACAAGAGTTCTACGAATAATTGTTTTTTGAAGTATTTTGTTGTGCCTGGAGAAGCCAGGAAATATTTAATTAAGTTAGTACCCTCTGCATGGAATGAGAGAGAAAGGGTGAAATGGCATTATGATGAGAGAGATCTGTGGGTTGATAAAGAGATAGAAGTATATAATTTAAGGAGAGATTATGATGAGTGGAAAGTAAGGTTAGAAGTACGTTTAAGTAATAACCATTTAATTTATGATGATAAAATAATTGACTTGGTATTGAGGAAATTTACTAACGGAGACTGGACAAAATTAATTGATCGTGACAAGTTTTATGACCTAATGAATGGTATAACGAAGGACTTAGAAATAATGGTGTGTTATAATAATAATAATGACAAATTGAGTATAAGTAAGAAAGAGAAATGTTACAAAAAGGTACGACTATTACATGACGATGGAGGTTAGATTACGAAATCGCGGAAGGAACAGTTTAAGTATGTTAATATATGGTAATGACCCAGCTGATTTTGACATTGAAACATGATATAACTGAATAATTAATGATGACGATTTGTAAATAAATGTTTAGTAAATTTATTTGTGTGTATTGTAAAATGTTGGGTAAACAATGTGTATGTAGGTAATTGTGACAATAATAATTTTAATATTTTGCAATTTAAATAAATAACAAAATTAATTTTGGAGACAGTAATTAGCGAATTGTAATTGTTTTGATAGCAACTGAACTTGTATTTTCAATAATTAATTTAATTAAAACAATTTGAGATGTTTAAATATTCTGATTAATTTAAAGGTTGTATAATTGAATTTTCTAATGGATTTAAATTGTTTTATGAGATTTGATATTAATAAATAAATGTTAAATTGTTTGACATGAAATAACATTGTTGTTAAATGTTTCAGAGGTTATGTGGAGATGGTGTGTGTGTGTGTGTGTGTGTGTGTGTGTGTGTGTGTGTGTGTGTGTGTGTGTGTGTGTGTGTGTTTCAGGTCAATAGGTGGATAATGTATTGTAAGTATAATGTTCATAATACCGATCAGATAGAATAAAATGCTTACAGGTGTGAAAAGAGTTGTATAACACACCAATAATAAAAATGAATTGTGATAATGGTATTAAATAAAAACTGTAATTAAAAAAGTAATAATAACTAAAAGGGTGAATAAAATTATATTTGGTTTGAACCGTAATAAATAGACTTTGACAAATATGTTAACATTAAATGATTTATAGAAACAAAAAATTTGTAGGGAGTATATGTGTCAGTATATGACGTAACCATGAATGTTGAAACTGAGAGTGTTTATAACACCAGTCTGGCAGACTATTGTTGATGTAAACAGGTGTGTTGTATGTTTTGACTAATGTTTGCAGCCAGGTGTTGAAGTTGACAACTGTTTTATTCTGCTGAATCATTGCCAGTAGGAAAATCCTATTATGAAATAAAAAGAAATACCAGCTGTGAAGAAATGAAGGTAAATTTTTTGAATAATGTATGGAATATTTTTATGCCGGATTATTTTGAAAAATGTAATTAATTTTGAAATTGTTGATTAAAACAATATGAATTAAATTTAATGAAAGGTAATTAAAGAAATTAAAAAGATAATTTTTGATAATGACTTCGAATCTATTTTGATCTGAATTTTGATTGTAATGGTAAAGTAAATAATTGATAAAAAACATAATTATTAAAATATTCATTTAAAATTGAAAACTGAAGGAAATTTTGTGTAAATGTAATTCTGTATAATTAATGTGTCATTTTTACTGGAATTTGTGTGTACCATTGTAAACCTATATTGTTTTATTAACACTATATTCTAGGGTTAAGAGATATTCTATAATATAAAATGAGCCAGTACGTTGTCAATGAACCAGTACAACTAAGAGGAACAAATCAGTTGTGGGATATGGAGTGATGGAAGGCCGTTTGTTGATTTTTTAATTGAATGTGCCACAGTCGCCAGACTAGGGGGGTAAGAACCCATGATTTTAGTAGAGTGTTCAGGGGGGTTGCAGCGCCATATCCTCACTGATCCTCTTAGGGTTTAGGCAATAAGAGTTTGAACGCTTCGGCCTTCAACCTCTTATTGGGGGGGTATTGTAATGGTACAGAAATGTAAATTTTATTTTGTATCAATCCATTAATTTTCAATTGCCAGACTTCACCTGTGAGGAGCCTCAGTACAGCAATGCACACAGTTAGCCTAAACAATTGCCCAGACGTATTGCGTAACTGCCCCAGCAGCAGGTTTTTTGTGAATTACAGTCTGCAGTCTATCACCAGTTGTTGCATCAGCCAGTAGCAGATAGCAGTCTTCAACCAGAGCGGTCGTAAGTTAAATAGTGGCCTCGGGCGCAAGATAGGCCGAAAATAATCTAATCGGCCTATCAAGTAAAGTGTTAACGCGCAGTTTGCCAAAAAATGTGCTTGCGAACAATGTAAGCCGACCGATTGAAAAGAATAGTGATGTTATTTGTGAAACAGCCTTAAAATTTGTGATTGAGAAAATAATCCAAGTTAAACAGTATAAAATCAGTTTTTGGAGTGTTCTACAAACAGAAAGTGCGTAACACGTGGTGGCGGAAATTGTGGATTGCATTGACCAGATGAGTAGCAAACTAAAGAACATAATCAATTGAATAAAATTAAACACCATTTTTAGTAATTTTCTTTGTTATGTATAACGTATTAAATTTCAAATGAGATCTCTAGGGGAAAAAATTTACTACTGGTTCATAATAGTTTGTCATAGGCTAGTTGATTAAGAAATGTTTATCTTATTAATTCATAAAATTTCACCTTAAAATAAATTCAGATTTTATTTAATATAAAGTATGTGTTAGAGTAAGTTATTACGCCATAACCATTTCCTATTCTGTGCTGAAAACCTCGTCTAACGATCTTTGGGATTTTCTGAGTTTTAAGGGTGGTCAGATAGCGGGATTATGTTACAATTTTTATAAGGGCAAGAGTGTAATGGTTTCGATATTAAACCAAAAAATATCGTGGCGACCTGGGTAATTTAATAAGGTAAGTTTTATGGGGACTATGATGGTAAGTAAAATTCTGGCAGCGGTGAGTATTGTATGCTGAGTGTATTATTAATTAAAAGGGTAGAAGGCGAGGTACCTTCACAGTCTCATCAAGTAGATCTATTTTGTAATCGGTTTCTTCCCATTTCTTATTCATCTCCATTTTTGTCTGGTCGCTTTCTTCATGACATTCTTTGAAAATTAGTCTTATCTGCTGCTTCATTTCTTCCTTAGTTATTTCATTGATTTCCTTCAGCTGTTGTTGGAGGGTTTCGTTATTTCTGTTAATGGTTTGTCTCAATTCTTCCTTCTGCTTCTGAAAATTGTCGTTCGTTTCTTCTTTCATGCTGTCGAACTTCTCCTCCTGTTTCTTAAAATTTTCGTTGGTTTCTTCCTTCTGTTTCTTAAAATTTTCATTAATCAATTCCCATAATTGTTGTAAGTCCATGTCTCCTCTGGCTTCCTCTCTGTCACCCGCCTGTGGTTCCCTTTCTTTGTCTTGGGTTGGTTCTGTTGTGGTTATAGTCGTCTCTACCTCTTCCATCGATGTTCCTTCCTCTTCTTCCCCTCTATTTTCTTCCATCTCTTTGTCCTTCGCCAACTTTTTCGATAAACCTCTGGTATGCATCTTGATCTCCTTTCGTGACCACCTCTAGAACTTTGTATCTTCCTTTCTTCTAGCTCCACCAGTTGGTCGCCAATTTATTACATACCCTCGATGTCCTGCCTTCTTTAAGCCCCACGATGGAAGCCAATTTATTATAAAACGTGTGCCGTCGTAATTATATCTCTGTAAAATGTTGAAATGTGTCTGAGTGTAACTTGTGTATGTGTCTTACCAATTCGTCCTCGCACGGTAATGTAACTCACGATGCTTGAGTCCATAGCGAACGTACGGATAACCAGGTATCGTAGTCCCCGATCTGAGGTTCACTAGTAGTGTATAATTCCCAGGTGGCACCAAATTGTTTATTTAAAACAATTAAATTTGTCTTCTTATCAGCGATTTATTCAAACGGTGTGAAGGATTCAATTCGTCCCGCCTTTTCTCGATTTGTATAATCGAGTTGGCAGTTACAGTATCCGCTGCTTGCGCGCTAGGTGTCACATCAGAGACATTCGCTGTAAATTATATTTTTACAAATACACTTTCCTAATGAAAATAAAACACATTTTAACATGCACAGTATTGATTTATTAGCGATTTGATATTACTGTTTCATAGACACAAGCTATAATTAATTTTTTATATAATTTTGCAAAGGTTATTTCTTTATGAGACGTCCTCTCACAGGGGTTTTACAATCGATTTTTAACGTAATTCCACACACAGTATGGCGTTCTACCAAATAGGTCAACAAATGTATACGTTCAAATTTTGTGGGATCTTTTGATCACGTTAAAAGGCTCAGATGCAATTACAATAATAAAAATACACAACCTTACAATGTTTGTACTTAAGTATTGTAACGTGTAATGATAAATGGTTTGTTGAAGTGTAGTACAAGTGGTTTAAAAGTTGTACATTAATACTAGGTTAGTTTTATAATTTAACAAATTTTCAGTGTCTTAATATTCTGATTTAATCTTTGAAGGAGAATAAAATTGATTCAGTGGTATTTCAAAATATAGTGAGAAGTATAAGTGCATTATTTCGGACGTTGAGATAATTTAATGGATACTTAACAGCGTTGTAGCATGTGATTACTCTGTTGGTCGGGAAGGAAGGGATGTGGCTGCAATATAATTCATTTTTCATTTATTCGGGCTTCGGGCATCTTTTTCCAAGTTTTTTGATTTATTTATTTACTTCGTCTTGAAATAAACGTCTTCTCCATCAGGTAATTGTGTTCTGTAATCATCAGACTCCTTCTCTTTTAATTTTGACAAGTTAATTTACCTTCAAAACATTTTAAATGTGAAAATATGTTGTTCTGAATTCTGGCTTCTGTTTTCCTTGAGCGTCACTTTCTGAGTAATTATATTCAACGGTAATTACCTCTTCAAACCGTCGTTTCCATGGTTACACCATTATTCTGATTGGGCGAGCTTGATATGAATCCATTGTTATCAAAATTTGAATTCTTTTCAAATCTTCCTATATCTTCTGACTTCCTTCCTTCTCTTATCTTCCTTCTTAATTATTAATTATTAGCACTGTCATTCATATTTTCTCACAAAGATTATTTTGGTATCCCACAATATTGGGGTTTTTCATGTTTTCTAAGTTTACAATTAATTTAATACTTACTCATTACATTTCTCTGTTTATATAATTCATTATTTTAATATTTTGTTTTTAATAATATTTACCATTCATCCTTGGTTAATTAGTCACCTTGGATTTGTTAATTACTTGGTTATTTTCATACAATTAGTATTTGTTTATGTTTGACCGTTAGGCCTGTTTCAAGTCTAAGTAGCCATTACTGGTTTTTGATTGTTTCATACACATTATATATCTCATTTTGTCCTAGATCGTTATTTATAATTAAGTTTATTATCTATGGAGGTGTTTTAATTTAGTCTTTTTGTGATCTCTGTATGTAACAACTGTGTTATTCAATATTTCTTGCTAATTATTTACTAACAGTTTTCTCTTTTATAACTCAAACATTGTTTTCTTTCCTTATTTTAAGTACTCTGCCAATGTCAATAATATGGCTACTAATTACTATTTATTTATCATATAACATATAACATTTAGGTTTATGTTTGGGATAATTGCCCAATCCATCTCCTATTCATAAACAATTGTTTATACAATTAATCAACACTTATTATTTAATATGTGTGTACAATTCATTATTTCTTATTTATTGTTCAGGTGATGAACAATCTCACCTCTATTGAACTTATTTCATTACTCTCCCCTTATAACATGGGTATTTACTTAAGGTTAATACATACTTATTTTCTAAGGCTCTTTGCTTTCCCTTCTATGTTAATATCATCTTATTACTTTTTCTTGTGATTCTCACCTTTAAATTCTACAATACATTCTTAAGTTCTATAACAATATTATTTCATAATCATTACAGTTAATATCACTCTTTAGTGTTCATTATTACTGAATCAATGTTCTATTCTAAATATTATTCATAATAACTTTATTAAATGTTATTGTTCACTCTTAACTCTTAAACATTGGTTATTTTACTAAGTCTTTATCTTAACCTTCTCTACTCTTACTATTTTTATTACAGACCATATTTTTATTTATTTATCACTGGCACTTTTTAAATTATTTTGTGTTCATTATAATTTACTTAGTGTTTCTTTTTGTATTATATCACTTTAGGATAATTCACTTTCACTAGTTTAACTTCCGTTTATTTCTCATTATTTTATTCTCTTTCTCTACACATATTATATATAGTTATTCATATCATGTCTTTCTTTATTAACAACTTACATGTATTCCTAACTCTTTGGGCTAGTGTATTTTTAGCGATTGTTTTTTATTACTGACTATTTACAACTGTCATTCAATCAATACTGACGTTCATTAATTGTTTTGGTTCTTAACCGGTTTCATTTTCTTTATTATTTTGTATTACATTATTTCTCCCTTCTCTATTTTTTATTCCTTGTCTGGGTTTTCTTGACGTGTTTCATTTTGTTTTCGTCATCGTGGGTTTGTTCTCTCTTTGTTTTCATTCTTCTTCTCCTTCACTCGTCTAGTTTACTTTATTGTGTTTCTTAACTAGCCAATCTGTGGGGTTGGGTCAGTGTCTTTCGTCTGTCAGTCTAGTAGTTAAGTTTCTTTATTAATCACTTTTGGTTTATTACTCTTTCTCCTTCTTTCTTTATTACCTTTTATATATTTTTTACTCTCCACATTATTTATTTATTAAAATATAGTATTATTTAGCATTTTTTATACATACTTATTGTTATCAAAACTGATCTGAATTTGGCAATGTTATAACATGTGTGCCAAGTTTTACAAAAATCAGTTGATGCATTGAAACATTATCATGAAACATGCCCTAAATAGATAGACAGACAAATGCCAAATGGTTGAGTTAAACCCTAAGAACTCGCTTCCTCGTTCAACAAGAGGTATATATTATAGGTGACTTTCAGATATAATTTTTATTATCTGTGCCAATCAAAAAGACCAAAGAAGGACCAGTGACCACTACTAGTATTTGTCAATAGGCGTTCTGAGTACGGAGCCACAAAAACTTATGTTCTTTACTCTACAACCAAGACACGACCGACTGGTGCAGAATTTTATGATTGTGTTTGTAATGCGTATTTGACAAGCAGCAGAGCTAGATGTGGTGACAAAATGTCAAATAAGTGGATGCTTGATTTCTGAAGAAATGACGTATCAGCTAAAATGGTCCCCCGTGTCAGGTAGGTGAAGACTATCCCCAACCTTCATGGGGAAGGAGTGTACTTTTGGATAAAATGTTTGTAGGTTGAACGAAAGCTGGCCAAAGAGAGCTTTCATCTGATTCCTGTAATGGATTTTGACTCTTGTTTGCGCGTTATCAGCCAAGGATGAATGATGTAGTATTATCAAAGTTTTTCCTGTCAGTACCACACTAGTCATTTTCCTTTCTTAAAATCAACTCTTTCTTTCTTTCCATTCGTCTTTATCTCCTGAGTAACGATTCGGTTCATCTGTATAATTATAAAATTTTTTATAAAAACATTTGTTCCTTAATACGTTTGTGCCTTCTGTTTGTGTAACATCCACCGTTCTGATCCATGTCATAACGCTACATTCCACACAGGCTGGTAAATAACTAGCTATAAGGGAGGTAAAAATATTTTCTAGGAGGGGCAAACAATTTTCCAGAGGAGAAAAATATTTACATATTTTTCATATGTACATACATACATACACATATTAGTTTGAAATTCGTATATGATAATAGAAATAAGTACACAGATTGTATTAATTCATTAAAACATTTATTGCTTTAAATTATTGTATTAATTTATTAAAACATTTATTGCTTTATTACCTTTAAAAATATGCATAAAATTTAAAGGCTTGTAAAAGTTAATGTTTGATCTCCATTAAGTAGTGTTCAAGTTCCCAAAGTTTTAATATTATGATCAAAACATCAGAGCAGGTTTTAGCATGTATGATGGCACCGTGGACAAAAATTTTCAACATTCCCTTGGTCAGAGTAAAGCTGCGAATCTACAGTGTACCTGTTTCACAGAACACAAAACATGGAAAAGAAGGAGCGTTCCAGAGTCGCTCATGAACCCTGAGCACCTTGAAGAGGGTTCATTCCCTAAAGACGAAAAGTCTGTCTATGAACCGTTCCTCTGTAAACACGTGCAGTTACACTAGCCAGCGATCCACAGGAAGCAAATCTGTCTACACTGGAGACCTTTTTGGCTTGCACAAGTTGTGTTGGTGTGGGTTTCGGCACTTTCCATTTACAAAGCGTGCAGACATAAGAAAATAAACATGAGTGAGACCAGAAATAACGGGAATTGTGTGTGTCCTGACTGTCTTTTGATTGCGGTAATCACAATAATAAAACTTTGAAAACGGAAACATTACATAATGGAGATATTCTTGCCTGCCAGGAAAGATGATTTAAAATAATATAACAAAATTATAATTTTATTGCCTGGCAACAAAATTATTTTATTTTGAACAATTACCATTGTTTGAAAAAGTTTAAATGCATTTTAATTTAATTTCATCAAACTCATTAAATCAATATCAATCGTGAAATATCGGTATGGAGAACCATACATGACTTCCATGTTCTAAGATTTATATTTAAAATCATTTTCAAAATGAAATATTTCCATAGAAATTACTTCTTTCTATTTACTGCTTCAGCCTTAACCACAGTACTGTGGTGACTAACGTATACCACCTCACATTATTGCACTCGATTTTCATCGACATGTATATATCATATCATTAATCATATTGGTGGTGTTCATCATCGTAATAGGTACTAGTTTTTGGATATATTAGTGTATGTGTGTATCGACATTATTTACTCATTAAAGATCACTATCATTGTTGATGGCAGAATATAACGGAAAAGCATGTTTCCATTTTCAATGATCATATATCACTATCAGTGGATTTCTCTTTGCAAGACATTAAGGGTCTTTGCAGACTCATCATTGTTGACTTGTCTTATAACAGAATCACAAAACTAACAGGCCTGTGCGTGAAATTTGTGTCACACATCAAGAGCAGTTAACCAAGTTATCCGAGTATCGTGAACAGTAATGCCAGCAAGAAAGAAGACTGTGCAGTGTTGTGACAGTACCATCTACTGGAAAAGTGCAGTGTTGTGCTTTCCCAGTGCGCGTAGTGGTTCGTGTGTTTCTCCGCTGCTGCCTGGAGCTGTGGTAAGTCAATTTTAAAATTATTTACTATTGCTTGCTGTGGTACTTGGTAGCGCCACTACTCTCCGCCAAAGGCAACACCCGCTTCTCCCGTCGGTCCTTCTAAGGGCCACCAGTTTCCTGTCAGTCCTTCTCAGGAGCACTCAGTTCCTCCTCACACTCTGGCGCAACCTTTACCTGACGGTCCTTTTGAGGACCGCCCCACCTCTGCTACACAGCTGACCCCCGAGGAGACGGCCATGGATACCGGGGAGTGGCAAGCTGTCAGCTGGAAACGGCATGGCAGTGGCAGCTCTGCGGGCTCTGGTCGCGCTCATCGCCGGGACTCTGTCGCGGAGCAATCCGTAGCTCCTGACCCTACCAACCACCCTAAGCGCTTGCCGCCATTGATCTTCACCCGGCCGGCAGACTGGGCGCAATTCATCAAACGCATGCACCGGGCTGTTCCCGCCAACTCCTTGACGATTGCCTGTCAAGGTGATTCATATCTCCATGCTATACCCTCCACCATCGAATGCTTCCGAATTGTACAACAATTCTTGTTTATCGATGGCATCCCCTTCCACACTTTCGCCTTGCCGGAGGAAAAGGAACTAAAAGTTGAAATCATTGGCATCCCTGCTGATGTTCCTATTACCAACATTAATACAGATCTGGGCTACACAATACACAGTATCACTCCGCTCTTTTCCCCCGGCAAGAAGGTCGCCCGCAACGTCTTCCTGGTTAAGTTAAGAAAGGTAGGTCAGTATGAAACAATTTACAAACTTAACTCTCTCTTTCACCTGCGCGTCAGAGAGCAGGCTTTCAAGTTCAAACCCGGCCCTAAGGAGTGTTATAACTGCCAAAGGTACGGGCATAGCTCCTCCTTTTGTCATATGCCTACACGCTGGGGCGAGTCCCATCACAAGGACGACTGTCCTCGTGATCGGAATGCGCCTGCGACATGTGCAAACTGTAATAAGCCCCATCCGGCCAGCTTAAAAAGCTGCACACACTATCTAGTAGCCCTGAGGAAACTTTCCAGGTCTACTAAACAGCCGTTACCCGAGCCTACTTGTAGGCCTACCCCTCAAACATCTGCCGCACCTGCGGTCCCTGCCATAGCTGCGATGCCTGCGCCTGCAGCCGTCCCAGCGTCCACCGGACCGCCTAGCTACACGGCAGCTGCCGTGTCCAAACCCACCGACCCGGCCCCGGCCCAGCAGCCTCAGTCTGCGACGCCGAAGAAGAAGAAACTAAAGAAAACATTGGCCACCGTCTCCAAGCAGCCGCAAGATGCTGCTTCCCAGCCACCATCTGCCCCTGTTCCAAAAGAACCTCGGCAGCCAAAAACCAAGGCCCCGGCCTCCGACAACGGAATTATCTTCCAACAACCCCTGCCCACGCCGGTGGCGGCGGACGAGTCCTCGGACTCGACCTTCGCTAACCGCCTTCGTGCTTGGGTTGAAACCGTCATTCCACAGATTCTTGCTGCCAAGGATGTCCAATCTGTGCTTATAACCATCTTGTCCTCCATCGTGACACTTATCCCCACCCATGGCTAAGCCTCTTCGGCTGGTGGCATGGAACGCCGCTGGCGTTCTATCTCGCCATGCCGAACTGGCCGCCTTTGCCACAGAATATGACTTAGACGTCATACTCTTATCAGAAACCCATCTAACTCCAGCTTCCTGCGTACACCACGTACGCACTGACCGGCCTGCCCAGAATATGCTGAACGCCAGTGGCGGCACAGCTGTTCTGGTCCACAGGCGCATCGCCCACCGCCTCCGGCGACTCGTCGTCTTGAGGTCACGGCGGTGCCCCTAAGCGTTGGAGGTCGGGAGGTTCGACTGGCTTCAGTCTACCTCCCTCGTGGACGTGGCGAGCCTCCGCCTGCAGAGGAATGGGACACCCTCTTAGAGTACCCTTTGCCGACCATCACAGCCGGAGACTTTAATTGTAAGCATCCCCTGTGGAACAGCCGTGTTAGCAACCCGTATGGCCGCTCACTCTATAGCTACGTTCAACATCATCCTCAGGTTAACGTTCTTGGTCCTACCTCACCGACCTACGTCCCCCATCATAGGGGACTACCCGATGTCCTTGACATAGTGGTTGTCAAAGACCTGGCCTGCACTATCACTATCGACGCCGTGTCAGACCTTTCGTCTGATCACGACCCGGTACTCATCACTGTTTGACCTACGTTGAACACACCTCTCCAACCCCCCCCCCCCCGTCCGTGCCAGGAGAGTCAACTGGTGATCCTATCATGATGAACTTAAATGAACAGTGCCATCTGACCCCCTGGCCCCCATCGCCTGCACAGACGATGTGGACCGCCTGGCCACTCATCTCCAGGAAATCGTCAACGTCCGCCGTGGACAAACATACCTATGAAGTCCCTGAGATCAATAGAAGATCTCTGTTACCTGAAGAGGTGCTTCTAGCCATCCGGAAACGGCACGAGCTCCGCCGGCGATGGCAAACCCGGGTACCTGCAGTTAAACGACGGTTTAACGCTCTTGGATTCACAACATGTTTTAGGGTTGTTTTTATAATTTACATGATTTATTATAAACTTATTTTTACTTGTCCCTGATATACATAATTAATTTCTAGGGATATATTCCACTAGTTATAAGTATTGTACACATTGCTTAATCTTATTAGATTAGTTAAATACTTATTTTATATAAATTACATGTGTTACTCAATGTTTATATTATAACAAGATATATTTCCTAAACACTTTTATTTCACATATTCTGAAAATTTATACCTTGCTTTTTAACATTAATAACTCTTATTTTCATTATTTTCACATTTCTTACATTAGGTAGTTGGTAATTATGGGTTTTTTAATATTATTTTAATTGCTTTTTTTATATTACTTATAGTCTGTAGTAAGATTACATACAGTAACTGTTTAAGGTTCGCAGACCTCTGTATAGTTTCATAGGCTCATACCGTAACAATTTTTTTCTTACTTAATTAGTAAGTAATAGACCCTGAGCATCTTGCAGAGGGTTCATTCCCTAAAGTCCAAAAGTCTGTCTATGAAATGTTCCTCTGTAAACACGTGCAGTTACACTGGCCAGCGATCCACAGGAAGCAAATCACTGTCCACCTTTTTGGCTTGTACTCGTTGTGTTGGTGTGGGTTTCGGCACTTTTCATTTAAAAAGCGTGCAAACATAAGGAAATAAACATGATTGAGGCTAGAAATAATGCGAATTGTGTGTGTGTGTGTGTGTGTGTGTGTGTGTGTGTGTGTGTGTGTGTGTGTGTGTGTGTGTGTGTCCTGCCGGCCTTTTTATTGCGGTAATCACAATAATAAAACTTTGGAAAAGTAAACATTACATAATTGAGATATGCTTGCCTGCCAGGAACAATATATTTTCACTCATACGTGATTTAAATTAAAATGAAAAATATAGAATTTTGTTAAAGTGAAATGAAATGTTTCCATAGAATCTACTTCTTTGTTGTCAATAACGTAGTACACATATAAAACTTATAAAAATTTACCTTACCTCCTCCCTCGTCAACTACCATTTTAATTTATAAAAAAAATATCGGTATGGAGAACCATACATGACTTCCATATTCTAAGATTTATATTTAAAATCATTTTCGAAATGAAATATTACCATAGAAACTACTTCTTTCTACTTACTGCTTCAGCCTTAACCACAGTACTGTGGTCACTAAAGTATACCACCTCACGTTATCGCACTCGATTTTCACTGATGATGGAAGTCGATGGCATTGCCGAAACGTCTGGTTTTGTAGAAAACATTGGACTACAGCCAAATATCCTGGGAAGGAATTTTAACAAAAACTACTTCTTTGTTGCCGATAACGTTGTACACATATATATAAAATATGCATAAAATTAATGGATTGTATAAGTTAATGATTGATCTCCATTAAGTAGTGCTCAAGTTTCCAAAGTTTTAATATTATGATGTCAGTAATTAAAACATCAGAGCAGATTTAGTGTGTATAAGGGTACACCGTGGACAAAAATTTTCAACATTTCCTATTGAGCGTTGCTTAGAGTAAAGCTGCGAATCTACAGTGTACGTTTCACAGAACAAACACGCGGAAAGGAAGGAGCGCTCCGAAGTCACTCATGGACCTTCAGCATCTTGCAGAGGGTTCATTCCCTAAAGACGAAAAGTCTGTCTATGAATCGTTCCTCTGTAAACACGTGCAGTTACACTGCCCAGCGATCCACAGGAAGCAAATCACTATCCACGCTGGACACTTTTTCGGCTTGCATGCATTATGTTGTTATGGGTTTCGGCACTTTCCATTTAAAAAGCGTGCAAATGTAAGAAAATAAACATGAATGAGGCCAGAAATAACGCGAATTTTGTGTTATGTGTGTATGTAAACATTACATAACTGAGATATGCTTGCCTGCCACGAACGATATATTATTTTATACATGTATATTAACTCATACATAATTTACATTAAAATGAAAAAATTATAATTTTATTGCCTGGCAACAAAATTATTTTATTTTTAACAATTACCATTGTTTCAAAAAGTTTAAATGAATTTTCAAGTACTTTACTGTTGTTAAAACGTAAAAGGTTGCAGGTAAACTACCCCTTCCCCTTAACTGATCTTCACCAAAAACAAAAGGTCTTGAGTACTCTAAAAATCAGGACTGTATGCAAAAAATTATTTGATTCTGTTTGAATTTGCGGCTGTTATCATTTGCCATAGAAAATACCCTTGTTAAAAAAATGTTGCAGGTAAACTACCCCTTTCCCTTAACCGATCTTCACCAAAAACAATAGGTCTTGAGAACTCTACAATTTAGGGCTATATGCAAATAATCTTTTGATTCTGTTTGAATTTGCGGCTGTTATCGTTTGCCATAGAAAATACCCTTGTTAAAACATAAAACGTTGCCGGTAAACTACCCCTTTCCCTTAACCGATCTTCACCAAAATCAATAGGTCTTGAGAACTCTACAATTCAGGGCTGTATGCGAAACATTATTTTATTCTGTTTGAATTTGCGGCTGTTATCGATTGCCAAAAAAAAAAATTACCCTTGATAAAAAAAAACCGTTGCAGGTAAACTACCCCTTTCCCTCAACCGATCTTCACCAAAAACAATAGGTCGTGAGTACTCTACAAATCAGGCCTGTATACAAAACATTATTTAATTCTGTGTGAATTTGCGGCTGTTATCGTTTGCCATAGAAAATACCCTTGTTAAAAAAACGTTGCAGGTAAACTACCCCTTTCCCTTAACTGATCTTCACCAAAAACAATAGGTCTTGAGAACTCTACAATTTAGGGGTGAATGCAAATAATCTTTTGATTCTGTTTGAATTTGCGGCTGTTATCGTTTGCCATAGGAAATACCCTTGTTAATACATAAAACGTTGCAGGTAAACAGGTACACGCGGAAAAGAAGGAGCGCTCCAAAGTCACTCATGGACCCTCAGCATCTTGCAGAGGGTTCATTCCCTAAAGACGAAAAGTCTGTCTATGAATCGTTCCTCTGTAAACACGTGCAGTTACACTGCCCAGCGATCCACAGGAAGCAAATCGCTATCCACGCTGGACACTTTCGGCTTGCATGCGTTATGTTGGTATGGGTCCAGCACTTTCCATTTAAAAAGCGTGCAAATGTAAGAAAATAAACATGAATGAGGCCAGAAATAATGCGAATTTTGTGTGTGTGTGTGTGTGTGTGTGTGTGTGTGTGTGTGTGTGTGTGTGTGTGTGTGTGTGTTCCCTGCCTTTTTATTGCAGTAGTCATAATAATAAAATGGAAACGTAAACAGTACATAACTGAGATATGCTTGCCTGCCAAGCACGATATATTTTCTCTTATACATGATTTACATTAAAATGAAAAAATTATAATTTTATTGCCTGGCAACAAAATTATTTTATTTTTAACAATTACCATTGTTTCAAAAAGTTTAAATGAATTTTCAAGTACTTTACTGTTGTTAAAACGTAAAACGTTGCAGGTAAACTACCCCTTCCCCTTAACCGATCTTCACCAAAATTGAAAGTCCTTGAGACTCTACAATTCAGGGACGTATGCAAAAAATTATTTGATTCTGTTTGAATTTGCGGCTGTTATCGTTTGCCATAGAAAATACGCTTGATAAAAAAACGTTGCAGGTAAACTACCCCTTCCCCTTAACCGATCTTCACCAGAAACAATAGGTCTTGAGTACTCTACAAATCAGGGCTGTATGCAAAAAATTATTTGATTCTGTTTGAATTTGCGGCTGTTATCGTTTGCCATAGAAAATACCCTTGTTAAAAAAACGTTGCAGGTAAACTACCCCTTTCCCTTAACTGATCTTCACCAAAAACAATAGGTCTTGAGAACTCTACAATTTAGGGGTGAATGCAAATAATCTTTTGATTCTGTTTGAATTTGCGGCTGTTATCGTTTGCCATAGGAAATACCCTTGTTAATACATAAAACGTTGCAGGTAAACTACCCCTTTCCCTTAACCGATCTTCACCAAAAACAAAAGGTCTTGAGAACTCTACAATTCAGGGCTGTATGCGAAACATTATTTGATTCTGTTTGAATTTGCGGCTGTTATCGTTTGCCAAAAAAAAAATTTCCCTTGATAAAAAAAACCGTTGCAGGTAAACTACCCCTTTCCCTCAACCGATCTTCACCAAAAACAATAGGTCGTGAGTACTCTACAAATCAGGGCTGTATGCAAAAAATTATTTGATTCTGTTTGAATTTGCGGCAGTTATCGTTTGCCATAGAAAAAAAATCTACATATAGACACACAGACACACACACAGACACTTTTCGGAAAACGACTATTTTTCATGTTTTGAGTGTAGTACAATCAGAATCTGCAATAATCTCGAATACGATTTTTTTTGCCATCACCATACTTCCATTTCCTTAAGGAATATGGAAGTAAAAATTACCCTTGATAAAAAAAAACCGTTGCAGGTAAACTACCCCTTTCCCTCAACCGATCTTCACCAAAAACAATAGGTCGTGAGTACTCTACAAATCAGGGCTGTGTGCAAAAAATTATTTGATTCTGTTTGAATTTGCGGCTGTTATCGTTTGCCATAGAAAAAAAAACTACAGACAGACGCATACACAGACAGACAAACACACACTCAGACACTTTTTAAAAAACGACTTTTTTTCATGTTTTGAGTGTAGTACAATCAGAATCTGCAATAATCTCGAACTCGATTTTTTTTGCAATCACCATACTTCCATTTCCTTAAGGAATATGGAAGTAATTACCCCCTCCTCCCTTCAACTACCATTTTCATTTATAGATATTTCATCTACCTTTCTACAGTTGATTATTATGACCTTCTTTTAAGGATACTTTATTTATCAAAATTAAGCCCTTTACTCTTGCTAAAACGTAAAACATTGCAGGTAAACTACCCCTTTCCCTTAACCGATCTTCACCAAAAACAATAGGCCTTGAGTCCTCTACAATTCATGGCTGTATGCAAAAAATTATTTCATTCTATTTGAATTTGAGGCTGTTATCGTTTGCCATAGAAAAAATTCTACACAGACACTTTTCGAAAAATGACTTTTTTCATGTTTTTAGGGTAGTATGCGTACAATCAGAATCTGCCGTTATCTCGAACATGATTTTTTCGCCATGACGATACTTTCATTTCCTTATGGAACATGGAAGTAAAAAATTTCATCCTCCCCTTCAACTACTCTTTTCATTTATAGATATTTATCTACCTCTCTACAGTGGATTATTATGACCTTCTTTTCAGGATACTTTATTTATCAAAATTAAGTATTTTACTCTTGTTAAAATGTAAAACACTGCAGGTAAACTACCCCTCCTCCTTAACCGATCTTCAGAAAAATCAATAGGCCTTGAGTCCTCTACAACTCGGGCACATATGCAAAAAATTATTTGATTCTGTTTGATTTTATGGCAGTTATCATTTGCCATAGAAAGAATTCTACACACACACACACACACACACACACACACACTTTTCAGAAAATGACTTTTCTTCATGTTTTGAGGGTAGTACAATCAAAATCGGCTCTGATCTCAAACACAATTATTTTTGCAGTCACTATACTTCCATTTCCTTACAGAACATGCAAGTAATAAAAGCAATAAATTACAGCTTGTATATTCTGAATTTGTAGCTTTTATATTCTATAGGTATTCTTGGCAGAGGCTCCTTATGGCGTGCACTCAGCGTCGTGAGGCAGAACTGAGTAGCCGCTGAGATAACGGTGGCACCTCCTGGCTGTGAGTACCGCAACTAGCGGCTGGTGGCGTGTTGTACTGGCCATGCAACCGTCACACTAAATACAAAAGCCACGCGGTATGCATTGGTCCTTTAGGGACTGTTGAGCAGAGGGTTTTTTTATATTCTATAGGTACAATCTATAGCTTAATATGTCATAAGATGATGGAATGTACTTTTCATTTTTCTTTCTTTTATTGGCTCTGCAGTTCCGCCCTTGGCCTCTGCAACAATCCTCCTCCACTCCCCACTATCATTCACCAGGCTTTTCCAGCCTCTTAAACCCATCGTAGCAAGGTCTCAAGTGATGTCATCCACCCATCTTTTGTGTACTTTTCATACTTGTCAAAAAAATTATATAAAATGTTTGGTTACAATATCTTTGAATTACTGAAAATTTGACCTGTGAAAATATTTTTGTTACTGTATCTAGCGTAGGTAGGGAGTGCAAGACGGAGTGATTGGTGACTATTCTTGGACTTCAGACTTCAAAATTAATATTATAACGTAAAAAGTAATTAAAAAAAAAAAAGAAAGTTGCGATTATGTTCTAGAAACGTGAAATTCTGTGGGAGGGGAACAAACTTCAACGTTGGATGATTGTAATGAGAAGTGACGCCATCTTGGAGGAACGCCAGCGGTAGAGACGCCATATGCCATCACCACCACAAGTAATTATGTTTAGCATAAAGAAACTCCCAAGAAAAAGCTGTGAGTGGACATAAATAGTAACAAAAAAGATACAGCCATCTAAAAACGTATTTTTGGTAAAACAATTGAGATGTGTATGTGTGAGAGAGAGAGAGAGAGAGAGAGAGAGAGAGAGAGAGAGAGAGAGAGAGAGAGAGAGAGAGAGAGAGAGAGAGAGAGAGAGAGAGAGAGAGAGAGAGAGAGAATTAATGCACAGAGAGTAAAAAATTATGCCCATAAAGTGCTGGTAACTCGTCTGAGAACTTTGGGCCTAAAATGCAATGTGTATGTAATGTATAAATACTTTAGTCTTGTAAGAAAAGTACTGACTTTGAAGGAACATAATGTTTTATAGCAATTTTTTAGTAACTGTTTGTATTTAGAGAAAGCAATTATAGGAAAAGATTCTGTTATAACACCACACTTCATACTCTGTACATACATTAGTTGTAACATTGATACATTTTGGTTTGAAGAGTTTCTGTAGTTCTTAGATTTTAATAAAAAATGTAGATTCATTCTCTAATTTAAGTTGTCGAAAGTGGTTAAAAATTGTTAGTTATTGGAAACAATATTTTTATATGTTTATTGGGAAACAATATTACATTGGAAATTAATGTTTTGTATGTTATAATCTGAGAATACAGAGTCAATGATGATAGTTTAAGCATTTTTATTTGTCACCCGACCCTGATCTAACCTGCCCATGAACCTGTCTAAATGCACTTGGCCCTCCCTGTCTTCTGGTAAGTAGTTTTTTAGTGTCTCCTTTGTCTATTGCGAATGTGATATGGCTTCCACACACCATCTATCAAGTGTGGATGGTGACTAGGTGTTTTGTATCATTACACAGGAAATGCCTTCATGGTCTTAGTTTTGATGATTGAGAGTTTCTGATATCTGTCTCTCCAAGGTAGAGAAGGGGCAATTGTTTCATTCTGTTAAATATGCAAGCGGCTAATAAATTCAAAGAGTGAGTATCTCCTAAGATAAGAAGATTCCCCCTGAGAGTGGATGAGCAACTGCAAAATAGGGCATTCTATTGTCTTTGGGGTAAGACATTGTCCCAGAAGGAAGAGCAAATTTAGTTCAATGGTATTAGAATGGAGAGAAAATGATTGCAAGAGATCTTCAATTATACCCTTGGGAATTTCAATAAGGCTAGTTCAGTACAAAATGTTCTGGAGTTTCAATTCTTTAATTCAGATTTCTGGGAGAGAATACTCTGTATATTGCAGAACAAAGAACCATTCCATGTATTAACATAAAAAGGTCTAAAATTTGTATAGAAACTTGGAATATGAGAAGCCTTTGTGCTCAAGGAGAACTAAATAACTTAGTGAAAGATACAAGAAAACATCAAGCTGATTTGATGGGAGTAAGTAAACTAAGATGGCCAGGTTCAGGTTCCTGCAAATGAGATGATGGAATCTTGTACTACTCTGGTTTTGACCCTAACATCAAAGAACAATGGAATGGTATGGGCATATTTGTGATGTCACAACTTAAGAAATATTTAACCAACTTTGTATTAATATCTGATAGACTCATGTTACTCCAACACTCTAGAAGAATTGGAAATACAGAAACACAAAAACGACATCCTAAATGAACAGACACAATTCAAATCACACGCATTATTCGAACATATCACACCCCACACACGCAATATCGATCTTTCAAAAGTCGATACCGTCGCCAACAACAAGACGGACAGTGCTCCCAGCGGCAGCCTCTGAAGAAGCTTTTTAAAAGCGAAAACCGGTTAAGGCTATAAGATAAAACTTTTACGCTTTTACCCATAAAAAACTTTGTGTTCCGAGTCGGTAGTGAAATAATTATATTTAGTTAAGTAACGGACACATCATGGACAACAAAATTCAAGAATTTAATACCGGTAAATCTTAAGATTTACTTTACTTCGCACTTTTACAGTAACATATATACATATCTGTCGTTGTGAGTGTGTTTGCTAGAGGTCTGTTAATCTTCTAGCTGCCTTCCCTTTCTGGACACTGTATAGAAGTATATTTAACTGAAAATTATAATTATTCAGGCCATGTGTATCATTGATGCATACAATATCGTTACTATTTTATTTATAAAGAACAGTTCTTTGAGCTTTAGTCAAAAATATCAACAAAAATTTCTTCAGCTGAGAAAACTCAAGAGTAGTTACACCTTGAGGTTTATAAACTAGCAAGGTTTATGTCCTTTTTTAAACTAGTGTTTTTCCTTCAATACAGTGAATTTATTATCATTACAGTGCTGCAGTTTTTATTCTAGAAAAGATCGATATAGATAAAAGTTATGTGCATTCAGAACAATTTGAAGAAACAAAGAAAATACGTATATGGTGAATAACTTTCCTAATACAAACTTTACTGAAATGGCGTATATACAGACTTATATTCTGCCTTATATGAGCCGTTCAGCTCAAAAGGACGTGTAGTCTGGACACTTAAGCAGCCTATTATAGATCTGACAATAGAAATTGAACTCTGACTTCAAGATGCACGGTGGAAAATCACCTTGTTATGAGGCTAACAAAATTTTCATTCATTTCGCACATGCAGAAATCAGTCTTGTACAGTGTTTCATAGCTTACTTGTATAGCATAGACAACTAGCTATACTTTTAAGTGGGAGTAATTCATTCATTGGGTCGGCACAGTTCAGTGAAAGGCTGTCACATTTCTACTGCCCATGGCTGTTTGCCAGGTAAGCTACTCATTTCCATTGGCTGAGCAACCTGGTGCTAAAAATGCACCTTGATTTTATGATGACCTTCCTCCCCAGAATTAGTAGGCAGATCTGATCCCTATGTTAGTAGGCAGGCAAAAAGTCTACTTTTGAAGAATCTCGGAATGATGAAAATGTGCTTGTTATGGATATGTACGAGATGAGGAAGATGTATGGAAGGTTCATAATACACTGACGTCTTGTACCCAAGTTTCAATGTTTACCAGATTAAATGGATGTTTTACTGCTTCTTCATTCAGATTGAAGCTTGCTTGTTCATTAGGTGAATTCTTTGCAAATTACACTTTTGATATATAACAGCTGACGCCTTTTCAAATTTACTCAAGGGATATGTGGATCTATGTTCTTTTCGTACGGCAAAATCAAACTTCCATCTCCACGTTTGTACTTTATTTCGGTGTCCGATGTGTACTACACATGTTTTCTTCACAAGTAACTAATGGCAGTTTATGGAGGTTATGTACGATAATGTAACTTAAATAAAATTTACTTTGTCAGTGTACATTAAAAGGGTGTATTTATTGGAAGTACAGAAATTAGTTTCCATTTATCGCACATAATTACGGTACAGAGACGATTTTTGGAGGTTGTGTCTACGTTTAACAATCTAACAAACTTTTAGATTTTTTAAATTAATTAGACTTAAAAAAATTTACCGTACTTTGTTAGTGTATATTAGAAGGGTGTATTTATTGGAAGTACAGAAATTACTTTCCATTTATCACACATAATTACGTTACAGAAACAATTTTTTGGAGGTTGTGTCTACGTTTAACAATCTAACTTAAACTTTTAGATTTTTAAAATTAATTAGACTTAACAAACATTTCCTTTGTTTGTGTACATTAAATGATTGTATGGATAAAAGGCTGTATTTATTCGAAGTGCCGGAATTAATTACTATGGTCTGAATTAATGCAAATAAAATTGGAGAATCTCGTAAACATATTAAAGAATGGTTGTATATTACACACAAAATTATTACAGTACGGACCTTTGTTAATGAATAGAAACAAATAGGACTCTATACTTTAGTATGTACCAATACATATTAATTCACCTTTTTTCAAGTACAGTATCTATTGTTTTTTCATACTCTTAAAAGAAGGTCATTAACAATATTTTAGTTACTTGTGAAGAAAACAGATATAACATTTCCAAACAAGAATTCTTCAATTCTGTCCCTATTTGTTTTATAAAAACTGGAGTTTCTATTGCAGGTTTTTAAGTCCACTAACTACTTAATTTAATATACATAATTGTTCCTGATCTTGTTGGGTAACATTATATTAATACATCTGCTTCCTACTCATATATGCAAACAATGTTTTTAATGTACGGTCCTAAACATCTTTAAAATTTAGACAGTCTAATGAGCTATTTGACCTAACCTGAATTACTACATCTAAGAATATCTTATTAGGTCATGTAGCTTTATTTATACATTTAATGCATCTTAATTAGTACACTAACAGCACTCCTCTGTCTTACAGTAACACAACACGTTACACTAACTCAAAAGAATTTCTTGTTTTCAGTTTAAGAAAGTTGAAATTGTGTATTTCTTTTCTTTTCCATTCACTTTTTATGGAAACGTGCTTTACATTAATATGTGTACCCTTACTATATTTTGGTCCTAAACATCTTTATCAACACTTTATATCTTTAAAATTTAGACAAAGTGTAATGAGCAATTTGGCTTAACTTGAATTTACATGACCTGGCTCAGAACAACTTTGTTTTGGCAAATACAAAGATGAAGACTGTACACCCTGGTTGCAATTTCTTCAGGGCTCACACCTGATGCCAGGCTTAGTTCTATAACATGATCAGGAAGAAAGGAATCAGCTCGAACTTGCAACCACTGTGGAAAGGCTTGTACACCATCACCAAGAAGATTAATGATGTCATCTACGAATAACTCATTAGGATATTAAGCTTTATTTATACATTTAATGCATCTTAATTAGTACACTAACAGCACTGCTCTGTCTTACAGTAACACAACATGTTACACTAACTCAAATGAATTTCTTTTTTTCAGTTTAAAAAAGTTGAAATTGTGTATTTCTTTTCTTTTCCATTCACTTTTTGTGAAACGACCTACATTAATATGTGTAGCCTACACTTACTATATTGAAATCCAATGTCCACTATCCAATAGTTAAAAATATTGTGGAATTGTGAAATTAGTAACACTATGTACTAATGTTGTAACACTATGTGTGCCTTAATAAGTTATTGATTATTCTAACTGATACATTGCCATGCCATTATCATATGACAGTTCTGAGAGGTTCAGTAATAGTCATCTTTGCTGTTAACATGGACACATCTTGCATATGTTCATTTCTTACAAGTTCTTCTCTTTACAGGACTAATAGTTTTGTAAAAAACTCAATTGTTTGTTATTACATTTTCAATTGTTACCCTTAACATTTCAACCTCATCATAAAATAACTGTTGAGAAACTGAGAGCTCTTTTTTAAAAAGACTTTTCATTAGTAAAGTTACTTATAAGTAGGCATACATTTGTACTCATAATATGAGGTTCAGAATTAAGAAAAGGTGAAACCAACTCGTTACACTGAAAAACTTCTAGGTATACTACTACTGATTGGAAAAGACAAGATAACTCAGGGTGAACCTTTTTTTCAAACCTTTTAACACCATGGATTCTGTGTTTATCCACAGTTACTTCACCCTTTTTTACATTTTATCAACTTGTGTTCCCAGAGTCACAGTATTCTGAATTGTTCTTAAAATTTCCATTTAGGATCAGACCCATCTATACTTATGTGTAGTACTTTATTAACATGCAGATTTATTCCTAGTAGAGTTATCTTCGAATCCCTTGAAAAAGCTGAAAGATTAGGGAGTCAAAGAAACACAGAATTAAAGTAGCAAGTTTCCACTACTTTATAAAACATAGCCTAGAAGCAAACTTTGACATCCAGTAACTGTTGCTGAGAAACCTTACTAAGGGGCTTATAAAAAAATATTACAAGCTTGCTCTTTTGAACATCTGATGAAAAGGTTTTGTAAAGTGTACCTAACGTCCTTGTATTCCATACTTCCAGCAGTTTTACAAGATACATTCCTAACACGAATAAGAAAAGTTTAAATCTGCTTATGATCTAAAGGAGTGATAGTTATTTGCAGACTGACAGGGTTATAAAATAATTCTGAAAGAATTGTTGCTTTTACAACACCATCCTTTATAAAGTGACTACTCAAATCTGCCAGTTTTTCACAGAAACTGAAGTTTGATGATTAGATCCATCATGACCTAGTGATGCTCCAAACATTTCAAGGATTCTCGTAGCCTTAAAAAACTGGATGGCCTCATTGATTGACATGACTAATGTTAAATTTACTTTGGGATACTTCCAAACATAATACAGTTTACAATAAACAAAAAAATGTTATGCCTATCTAATTTTTCCAGAACTATGTACACATAGCAAAAATAGAATTTTCTACAAGTTTACATTAAAAGAAAATTATGAAAGTACTGTTAGCTTTTAACAAATATTGACAATTTTGCCCAATACAGAAATGAAGGAAATTGACAGACAAATTGTCTACCTAGTGATGGTCCAAACATTTCAAGGATTCTCCTGGCCTTAAAAAAATGGACTGGCCTCATTGATTGACATGACTAATGTTAAATTTACTTTGGGATACTTCCAAATATAATACAGTTTACAATAAACAAACAAAAGTTTATGCCTGTCTAATTTTTCCAGAACTGTATACACATAATTTGTTCTGGATAGAACATTTATTAAACAATAATACTATTTGATGCAAATAATTAAAATATTGGTACGGAGAACCATACATGATTTCCATGTTTTAAGATTTATATTTAAAATCATTTTAGAAATGAAATATTTCCACAGAAACTACTTCTATCTTTAGCCTCAACCACAAAATTGTGGTCACTAACATATACCACCTCACGTTAGTGAACTCGATTTTCACTGATGATGGCAGTCGATGGCACTTCCGAAATGTCTGGTTTTGCAGAAAACATTGGACCACGGCCAAACAGCCCGTGAAGGAATTTTATCAACAAACTACTTCTTTGTTGCCGATAACGTAGTACACATAAAAAATTATCCCCTCCCCTTCACCTATCATTTTCATTTATAGAAAATAATCCTCTCCCCCTTCAACTTCCCCTACCCTTTTCATTTATAGATATTCCATCTACCTTTCTACAGTGGATTATTATGACCTTCTTTTCAGGATAATTTATTTATCAAAATTAAGTACTGTACTCTTGTTAAAACATAAAACATTGCAGGTAAACTCCCCCTTCTCCTTAACCGATCTTCAGCAAAATCAACAGACCTTGAGTCCTCTACAATATGCAAAAAATTATTTGAATTTGCGGCAGTTATCGTTCGTCATAGACAAAATTCTACACACAGACATCTTTCAAAAAATGACTTTTCTTCATGTTTTGAGGGTAGTACAATCAGAATCAGCCCTTATCTCGAACACGATTTTTTTTCCATCCATTTCCTTATGGAACATGGAAGTAAAAACAACATCCTTCTTTTTATAATATGTATTGCACATGTTTTCTAACATGGGCACTAATTATTAGATAAAATGGTTACCTTCATTTAAGCCAGCTTCAACCCACTGTGTACTTTCTCAGAGGCCATATCATGTTCTTTTTAACTTGCTGAACATAAATTGATGTTAAATTAAAAATAAAGTAAAGGCTTAGCACCTGAAGTTTCCAATGTCCAAGTTGAAGAATCTATTTAATTATTGCACTTAACTTGATATAAGTACTGATTACATTTCAGGATTATTATTTTCAGAAATAATGTATGTAAACCAGTTTTCCCCATATGAAGTTAGTTAAAATTCTTTAATGCATAGCATTCCAGGCCTTTATGGTAGTAGATTTGTATTACTAAATTTGAATTTACACAAATAATTCTCTTTGATTAACCAGAGTTACACACACAAACTAAATGTTGAGTGTCCTCCTAGTGTATAAATTCAGCTAAAACACTATTCCAAAAACTTACCTTGTTACTAGAATATGTGACATGATGAACTTTTCATGTTAAATAGTTTAAATACTTTGTGTTGAGAGTTAAGCATTTTAATAATTTTTATTTATGCAGGCGTATAGCAAAATCTGATCATCATGAAAAAGGAATAAGGCATTTTGTAATAGCAATTAACTGATTAGTTCCTGCTGTATTACTGACTCATATTACAAGACCAATTTATGTTTAATTGAAAAGATATATTTTAACTGTTTCTTTTGGTGCAATCTGTAAATTCCTTGACACACATCCATAAAGGTTTGAAAATATGCTTATTGCAGTTCGATAGGAACAAATTCTCAAAAAACTAATACAAATTTGTTGTCTGATCACACCAGCTATCCTTTCTATTTGAAATGAGCCTTTTATCAAAATTTATTACATAGTATTGTGCCAAGATATATCACTACATTTGTATACTGTAATACAGTAGTAGTGGTAGAATATTATCATTCCAGTAATATTACCCTAACATAATAAATGAAAATACATTATATACACATCTTTTGACATAATCATCCTTTCACTTATCACTTTTAGCCTATCCATTTATTTGATGAATATATATTTAACGATTTATGTAAAATACAACAGGTGTTTTACGGACATGTACTATGTGTAGACCTCTTATTTCCCTCCTCGGCAGGTCGAAGCTCAATTGGCACTAGAGTTGGATATGAAATTATGCTATGCTCATAGTCTGTCTGTTAGCAGCTTGTGGCATCTATTGACATTCACTCATGTCAAATTACAGAGTTGGTAAAGGATGTTCGAAATTTGAATGTAAACAAATTAATAGTTAAATAATTAATATAATGGAAGTATCACATATATAATGTATGTAAATGTAATTGTGAAAAAACGATGTAGGGCCTACTTCATATACAGATCAGAAGTAAATGATGAACTATTCTCTTTACGTAATAAGCCTAGTTACTAAACAATATATATTTTTAATAGCTTCTTATCATATTGAGACGAAATGGAGAAGCATTTGAAACATCTCTTAGGTATAAAAACAACGTAACAACCTTTACAAAATTTGCTGCCCGTAGGCAGTTGCCTACTTTGCCTATGCATAAATCTGCCTCTGATGTACATGCTAAATGCACCTGAACAGTAGTAAGAATGACTTAGTATCCTGTTGAGTTATTCACTGTTCTGACGGATGATACGCAAATACTGGAAGGTAGGATGTGAGAGCCAGCAATAACCTTAAATAAAACTCATATATTTCAGTTATTACACAGTGTTCTGTTCATTACAGACAAGTGCTTGGTTTGATAATTTTTTTTTAAAATAAAATTGTATATTTTACAGTAGCTTGACAGAAAGTGTAAAATTTTAAAATAAAAACGGCATGACTTAATTGTAAATAAAAAGTGAACACTTTACAGTAGCACAAAAAATGACAACAATTGAGACAATGAAATGCTACAGTTCAGTTAAAAATATTGCAATCTCCCTCACACAAAATTTTAAAGAATAAAGACATTATCAACACCACAACAAAATATTTTTTTTGGAGGAAAAGGAAAGACAATGGAAAGGCATCTCAGGTAGTATTGCTTTGAAATTATGGTTTCAAAATGTTTAGCGAAAAGAATAGAAAAATGCTAGCATTAACAATCCAACAATGTATCGAAAAGATCAGGATCTTACTAGGTACATTATAGGGAAAATTGGTTTTGTAGCTACTGGTGGACGTTTGTTTCTATAAAAAATAATTGTAATGTCTAATAAATTATGGTACATATTTAATCATTTATTGAATAATTTGTCTTTTATATAATTTTGTTTATTTTTTAATTTCTATAGATACTTTTGGTGTGTTTGTTGTAATTTTGTGTTTTACATTATCTTTTGTGATTAAATCATTTGGTATAAAATGTTCCAGTTTATAAAATACACCTCACAGTTTTAACATACAATATATATAGTAACACCTGTATACATAGTAACAGGTATATCAATATGCCTGTAATCACAGGTATGGGAAAGTAATGGCAAATCTTGCATAATCTTGTTATCAGTTATTGTTATTATTTGGCTAGTGCTATTAAATTCATATTGGCCCAAAGTGATGCCAAAAGGAATTTATTGTATTTGTTTACAGTCAACCGTGTAGATTCCAGGTGATGATTTGAAATTTACATAAATTAATTTTCACTCACATGAATGAAGTTGCAACCGTAAAGAAATACAGAATATATTTTCTATGACAGCAGGCAAGACAGAACACTTGTATTTTGCCTTTTATGTGTGTACATACATTCAGACATTTATTTGGATTGACTTCTGCAAGCTTGAAAATCAGATAACAATAATGTTTTATATTTTACATTAGTGTATATGTAAAATTATAATCCTCAAAGTATAATATTTAATTAATTGTGATGTTTCGTTAAATTGTTACGACGGTCTCACTGATCGTCACATAGTACAGTGGAAACCAAAATAAAACACACTTATGAATTTGCTAATTGATATTATTATATTATCACATAATACAATATACATACTCAAATTTGTGTTGTGGTTGGGTCATGTTACATGCTTGTCAAGTTTCATTACATTTTTAATCAGTGTTCTTTGCTGTGAGTTTTACATTAATTATTCATAATTCTTCTTATTACGTGTTTCCGGATTGTTCTCCGATGACACGATGTCTCCTGTAGATCCTCTCTGCCACCGCCAAATATGAGTTGTCATTCAGTATTGTGTCCATACCAAATCCCCTCAGTCTCGGCACTCCTGGGATGTCCGTCCGGCAATCCACCAATGTGCTGTAAGGTCTCCTCATGCAGATGACACAGCAGAATAATCATTATTCATAATGATTAGTTATGATGGTTGAGTGTTATTGGTACAGAAGTTATTGCTGCAGTTTCTCACTGTACACCATGTGCTAAATTTGTTCTGTGCGTTTGTGTTACGTTACTAACCTAACAAGTAATCAGTTACATTTTTATTTGGTGTTCTTTGTTGTAAGTACATTAATTATTCAGAATGATTAGGTATGATGAACTGTCGAATCTTATTAGTACAGAAGAGGATGCAATTTCTTTTCCTCAAGGAAAACAAAGGTCTGATTCATAATCCTTGTCGTTGCATCAACGGGCATTATATGGTACTGATCATGGGACAGCGACCACGGTGTTGCAATAAGTCTACTTGCCATGAGTATAAGGTACTTCGCCAGGGCACATTTTTAGAGGGGTCCAAATTACCCGTGAGAAAAATAATTTTGTTTATTTATTGCTGGTGTGAAGGGCGTAGTAGTCTGAAAAACAGTAAAAATCAACTGGAAATCGGCGCCAGCACACACACACAGACTGGACGGCTTACTTAAGATATGTCTGTGCCTTAGACATCATGAGCAACCCACGGAAAATTGGAGGACCGAATTTAACTGTTGAAATTGATGAGAGTGTCTTTGCCAAGAGAAAAAATAATGTTGGCCGGGTGTTACCACAACAGTGGGTATTTGATGGATACTGCCGGGAAACGAAGGAATGCTTCTTGTGTTGTGTCGAAGATCGGTCAGCAGCTACCCTCCTCCCTCTCATAGTGGCAAATATTGAACCAGGGTCCACTATAATATCAGATGAGTGGCGTTCATACCGACAAATTGTTAATTTGCCACAACAGTAGTCATTTGACTGTAAACCATCGTTATAACTTTGTGGATCCTCAAACGGGAGCGCATACACAAGGCATAGAAAGCATGTGGTGGTCCTGTAAACGCCGAAACAAGATTGAATGTGGTACAAGAAGGGAACTCTTAGATACCTATTTGAGTGAGTTCATGTGGCGAACAAGAAATGCAAACCACGATTTGTTTGAGAAAATGCTGGATGATATTAAAAAATATACGCCCCCTTCATACACACCCTGCAGAGGTCCAGAATATCTTTCCAGGCGATGCATCGAGAATAATTATGTAGTTACTGGAACAATCTGGGGATTCACAGACACTGAACTCGCTGTATTAATGTAGAAGCGTGTAGAGTCACCTCCTTACCACTCACGACTACCTGTGGCTAGCTGGTGTTTCTGTAAAAACACAATATTCAACGTCTAACATTTTCTAGATAAAGAAGGAACATGCATTATGGTTAATAAGTTAGTATTATTACATACACAGTTTTAATAGGTTAGTATTAGATATCTACCACTTTTTAGATTAAGAAGGAGTATGCACTAAGGTTAATAGCTTATGCTACAAGATACATAAGTGTTTATTTTAAAAATTAGTACAGTAACTACAAGACAGGTTACATGAACAATTGCTGGAAGAAATGGAGAATAAACAGTTACAGTGAGGTCAAAAGACATAGAATAGAGATGCAATTTCTGTTCTTGAAGAAAAAGGATTGCTTGATAATCGTCGATATTGCATTAATGGAATGGGCATGACACAGTGTTGCATCATGGAAATTGACAACTTTGGTGTTGTAGTAAGAGAGCTTGCCACGTGTATAAGTCAGTTCGCCAGAACACATGGTTTGAAAGGACCAGACTGCCGCTCAGAACAATAATTTCATTTATTTACTGCTGATGTGATCAGTGTACCAATATGAAACATAGTGAAATTAACTGGAAATCAACCACAACACTCATGTAGAGTAGACGTATTATTTAAGAAGTATTTGTGCCTCAACCCAGTACTAAATCCAGTATACTGTAACAGGATGTACTGTTTCACACTGTAAATAAAGAAGCCAGGCAATAATATACTATATCTGTGTGTAGGCTGAGGAGAATGGAATGGCTGTTTACTTACCACTTTACCTGGTACTTTAGTCACTTAACCAAAAATTTGTCCATTTTAAGTACAGACTCTAACCTATCAGATTGCAATGTAACTGGAATTTGTTGAAAACAATATTAAACTATCACTCATATATTCAACCCCCCCCCCCAGATAGAGGGACAGGGAAGAGAGAGAGAGAGAGTTATATATCATTGTTGAATAATTAAGACATTCCTTTTAACAAAAATATACTTTTTAATTAAATTATTACATGTATTAGTTATACAACTATTTATTTTTACTTTATATTTATGTTTCTGAAGTAATATTAAATACAATACAATTATTAAAATAAAAGTATATTTTTGTCAACAAGTATTTTATTTTTGTTGAATAATAATAATAAGAATATAGAATAAAGTAATTTCTAAATATATCGTTATACTTTTGACATGTAAAGTAGTATACATGAATAGTCGGGTCTTGGGGAATAGTCAGCGGCAAAATGTAACTTCCGTCGCCGCGCGTGTACTATATTTCGGTGTCCGATGTGTACCTTCACAAGTAACTAATGCCAGTATATGGAGGTTATGTACGACAATGTAACTTTAATAAAATTTACTTTGTTAGTGTACATTAAAAGGGTGTATTTATTGGATGTACAGAAACTAGTTTACATTTATCGCACAATTACGGTACAGAGACGATTTTGGGAGGTTGTGGCTACGTTTAACAATATAACTTAACCTTTTAGATTTTTAAAATTAATTAGACTTAACAGACGTTTCCTTAGTTAGTGTACATTCAAAGGCTGTATTTATTGTATGCATAAAAGGCTGTATATAACATTAACGGCTGCATTTATTCGAAGTAAGTAATGCCAGCTTATGGAGGTTAGGTACGACAACGTAACTTAAATAAAATTTACTTTGTTAGTGTACATTAAAAGGGTGTATTTATTGGAAGTACAGAAACTAGTTTACATTTATCGCACAATTACGGTACAGAGACGATTTTGGGAGGTTGTGGCTACGTTTAACAATATAACTTAACCTTTTAGATTTTTAAAATTAATTAGACTTAACAGAAGTTTCCTTAGTTAGTGTACATTCAAAGGCTGTATTTATTGTATGCATAAAAGGCTGTATATAACATTAACGGCTGCATTTATTCGAAGTAAGTAATGCCAGCTTATGGAGGTTAGGTACGACAACGTAACTTAAATAAAATTTACTTTGTTAGTGTACATTAAAAGGGTGTATTTATTGGAAGTACAGAAACTAGTTTACATTTATCGCACAATTACGGTACAGAGACGATTTTGGGAGGTTGTGGCTACGTTTAACAATATAACTTAACCTTTTATATTTTTAAAATTAATTAGACTTAACAGAAGTTTCCTTAGTTAGTGTACATTCAAAGGCTGTATATAACATTAACGGCTGCATTTATTCGAAGTCTCCCTATACAAGACCTTGATTAGACCAGTCCTGATGTACGGCTCGGAATGCTGGGTGTTAAAAAAACTAGATGAGCAGAGACTATCCGTTTTTGAGAGGAGGGTACTGAGGAGAATCTATGGCCCTGTGAGGGAAAACAACATTTGGAGGCGACTGCATAATCGAGAGTTGTACGAAAGGTTTAAAGATCTTCCGATCGTGCAACTCATACAAATTAACAGATTGCGTTGGGCTGGTCATGTGCAGAGAATGGCGGAGGATAGAATCCCAAAAAGAGTGATGAATTATTTGCCGATGGGAAGGAGAAGGAGGGGAAGACCGCGTACAAGATGGCTGGACCAGGTTGGTAAGGAGGCAGTGAGGCTGGGTGCAGCAAACTGGTGGACATTGGCCGGGAGTAGAGACCAGTGGGGAAGATTTCTTTTGGAGGCCAAGGCCCGGACTGGGCTGTAGCGCCGAGGATGTATGTATGTATGTATGTATTTATTCGAAGTAAGTAATGCCAGCTTATGGAGGTTAGGTACGACAACGTAACTTAAATAAAATTTACTTTGTTAGTGTACATTAAAAGGGTGTATTTATTGGAAGTACAGAAATTAGTTTACATTTATCGCACATAATTACGGTACACACGATTTTGGGAGGTTGTGGCTACGTTTAATTATTTAACTTAACCTTTTAGATTTTTAAAATTAATTAGACTTAACAGACATTTCCTTAGTTAGTGTACATTCAAAGGCTGTATATAACATTAAAGGCTGTATTTTTTTCAAAGTACTGGAATTAAAACGTACTTTCAATTTAGAACCTAGTACAATCTAATATATAACCAAACAAGTAAGCCTACATTAAAACCCTTTTTTCAACATAATGCAATAAAAAGCAATGTGCAGTATCTGTTAACATGCAAATGATTAAGTATTAATAATGGGTTACAGTGGAATTTAATGTTACTATGGTCTGAATTAATGCAAATAAAATTGGGAGAATCTCGTAAACATATTAAAGAATGCTTGTATATTACACACAAAATTATTACAATACGGACCTTTGTTAATGAATAGAAACAAATGGGACTCTATACTTTAGTATGTACCAATAGAATTCACCTTTTTTCAAATACCAATATCTGTTGTTTTTTTCATACCCTTAAAAAAAGGTCATTAACAACATACATTATGAGAAAACGTGATTACAAATAACCAGCCATTAGTTACTTGTGAAGAAAATAGATATAACATTTACAAACATCAAATTTTCAATTCTCCCTATTTGTTTTATAAAAACTGGAGTTTCTACTGCAGGTTTTAAGTCCATTAACAACTTAATTAAATATACATAATTGTCCCTGTATCTTGTTGGGTAACATATATTATATTAATACATCTGCTTCCTACTCATATGTGCAAACAATGTTTTTAATGTATGGTCCTAAAATCTTTATCAACACTTTATATCTTTAAGATTTAGACAAAGTCTAGTGAGCAACTTGGCCTAACCTGAATTTACATGACCTGGCTCAGAACAACTTTATTTTGGCAAATACAAAGATGAAGACTGGTTGCAATTTACTACCATAAATGCCTGGAATGCTATGCACTAAAGAATTTTAATTAACTTTATATGGGGAAAACTGGTTTACATACATTATTTCTGAAAATAATAATTCTGAAATGTAATCAGTACTTATATCAAGTTAAGTGCAATAATTAAATTGATTCTTCAACTTGCACATTGCAAACTTAAGGTGCTAAGGCTTTACTTTATTTTTAATTTAACATCAATTTATGTTCGGCAACGTTAAAAAGAACATGTTATGGCCTCTGAGAAAGTACACAGTGAGTGGAAGCTGGCTTAAATGAAGGTCAAAATTGTATCTAATAATTAGTGTCCCATGAGGGCTGCTTCTGATTGTACTACCCTCAAAACATAAAGAAAAGTCATTTTTAGAAAGATGTCTGTGTGTAGAATTTTGTCTATGACGAACGATAACTGCCGCAAATTCAAATAATTTTTTGCATATTGTAGAGGACTCAAGGTCTGTTGATTTTGGTGAAGATCGGTTAAGGAGAAGGGGTAGTTTACCTGCAACGTTTTGTTTTAACAAGAGTAAAGTACTTAATTTTGATAAATAAAGTATTCTGAAAAGGTCATAATAATCCACTGTAGAAAGGTAGATTTAATATCTATAAATGAAAAGGGGTAGGGGGAGGGGATAATTTTCTATAAATGAAAATGATAGGTGAAGGGGAGGGGATAATTTTTTATATGTGTACTACGTTATCAGCAACATTGAAAGGGAGGGGATAATTTTTTATATGTGTACTACGTTATCAGCAACATTGAAGTAGTTTGTTGATAAAATTCCTTCCCAGGCTGTTTGGCCGTGGTCCAATGTTTTCTGCAAAACCAGACGTTTCGGAAGTACCATCGACTGCCATCATCAGTGAAAATTGAGTGCGCTAACATGAGGTGGTATATGTTAGTGATCACAATTCTGTGGTTGAGGCTGAAGATAGAAGTAGTTTCTGTAGAAATATTTCATTTCTAAAATGATTTCACATATAAATCTTAAAACATGGTAGTCATGTATGGTTCTCCATACCGATATTTTAATTATTTGCATCAAATAGTATTATTGTTTAATAAATGTTCTATCCAGATCAAATTATGTGTATACAGTTCTGGAAAAATTAGACAGGCATAATATTTTGTTTGTTTATTGTAAACTGTATTATGTTTGGAAGTATCCCAACGTAAATTTAACATTAGTCATGTCAATCAATGAGACCAGTCCAGTTTTTTAAGGCCAGGAGAATCCTTGAAATGTTTGGAGCATCACTAGGTCATGATGGATCTAATCATCAAACTTCAGTTTCTGTGAAAACCTGGCAGATTTGAGTAGTCACTTGATAAAGGATGGTGTTGTAAAAGCAACAATTCTTTCAGAATTTTTTATAACCCTGTCAGTCTGCAAATAATATACTGTATTACAGTATACAAATGTAGTGTAATATCTTGGCACAATACTATATGATAAATTTGGATAAAAGGCTCATTTCCAATAGAAAGGATAGCTGGTGTGACCAGACATAACAAATTTGTTGTATTAGTTTTTTGAGAATTTATTCCTATCAAACTGGAGTAAGCATATTTTCAAACCTTTATGGACGTGTGTCATGGAATTTATAGATTGCACCAAAAGAAACAGTTAAAATATATCTTTTCAATTAAACAAAAATTAGACTTGTAATATGATTCGGTAATGGTGCAGGAACTAATCAGTTAATAGCTATTACAAAATGCCTTATTCCTTTTCCATGATGATCAGATTTTGCTATACACCTGCATAAATAAAAATTATTAAAATGCTTAACTCCCAACACAAAGTTGAACACATGATGAAAGTTCATCATGTCACATATTCTAGTAACAAGGTAAGTTTTTGGAATACTGTTTTAGCTGAATTTATACACTAGAACACTCAGCATTTAGTTCATGTGTGTAACTCTGGTTAATCAAAGAGAATTATTTGTGTAAATTCAAATTTAGTAATACCGATCTAATACTGTAAATGCCTGGAATGCTATGCATTAAAGAATTTTAATTAACTTTATATGGGGAAAACTGGTTTACATACATTATTTCTGAAAATAATAATCCTGAAATGTAATCAGTACTTATATCAAGTTAAGTGCAATAATTAAATATATTCTTCAACTTGCACGTTAATAGATCCCTTCTCCTTCACTTACCAGGCTCTAAACCATGAACTGTCCCAGTAGTGAATGCTACAATGAGATCTTTAGAGTCTGTATCACTTTCTTTTGAACTTCTAAATACAGGATTTCTTGGAACTGTGTAGAGTGGGATCAGTGGAGTAACTTGTGGAGGGGGGTTATCAGGGGATCAATTCCCCTCAAGAACTATTCGAAATTTCAGCAGAATTCCATAATTTCCTAAGTAGACCCATTTCTAAGCCAGTTTTGTTTGTACAAGTAATACTTATAAATAATTATAGAAATAAAAGTAATTACAATATTGTAACGTTATGTTTTCCTCTTACATAAAATAGGCCCCAACTTAAACCATTTCATGACTATGATACACGAAGAACAAAATACCAAGTCATTAACTAAACTGTATACTATAAATATTGTCTGATGTAATAAAAAGAGATAAGAATAATGTAATGAAACTGATAAGAACATTATCAATAAGAAGATTTTACTCCAGTAAACTGCATTAAAAATTGTTAAAAAAGATAAAACCTATACTCCATACTGCAGTAATAAATTGGATACTCAATAAAGAAAATTATTAATTCAATAATTAGTTTCTAAGTACTAAAATAATGAAATCAAATTTTATTTATGGTTATGAATAGAATAATGTAAATCAAAAAGAGTATTACAATAATGTAATAATAAAAACAATAAAGCTAATTGTAAGCCTACAAGTAAGGTTATGTAACATTATAATGTTTTAAACAACAGAAAGAACAAAAAAGCATTGTAAAATCCATGAATTGTAAACAGAAGGTGAAAACTACTGATGAAGTAGTAAATAAACTTATAATAGCTAGATAATAATGGTTATAATTTGAATTATAACATGAAGAAGAAAAAATATGAGAAACTAAAACTTGTCAATAATTATATGTAAAAAGAACAGTTTTAATGTAAACTTATTAAACAAACTATACTGTATAAATAATACTAGAATCGTTATTATTAGAATAATATTCTAGTAAGGAAGATATGATTAACCAATAAGTATAAACAAAGTAAATAATGAAACAAGATACATGGACTAAACCTTCAGAATACTGATACTGAAGAGAATAACAACTAGAATAAGTAAGAAAAACAATATTAAAGGACACACTATGTTGTCAAAGCTTCAGTAAATTGTGAAGAATGTTTTAGAATAATGATGTAATAGGAAGAAACATGTATTTTCAAGGTATGAATGAAATTAAGGGTCAATATCATAGGCAAATGAGCCTAGAACATTTGTTATGTTATTCATAGTAAATAATTGTTAAGTTATGTCATTATTATTGTAGTGAAAGTTGAATAAGGGTATCAAGAACAATGTAAAGTAATTGTCTGATAGCAAAAGTAATTATTTTAAACGTACGAAAGAAACTAAGGTGTCCACTACAATGGGCCAGTAGGCCCTATCTATACCTGAATAACTTATTTCTACTATTTGTAAACAATTATTGCTAATGATTGTCATTATTAGTGTAACAAAAGTGAAAGCCAAGGATCAAGAACAATTTAGAATAGTTGTCTTGTATTAAAAACAAGAATTGTGAAAATATGAAAAAATAATGTTCAAACTATAATAGGCCAATATGCCTAGACAAATTATGTATGTTAATTGTAAGAAATTATTATTGATTTTTGTCATTAGTATTTTTGTAAAAGTTGTAGGGAGTTATAAGGAACAATTGTGATCAGTTATATCACAGTAAAGTTAAGTAATATTATTAGAAGAAAGAGAATTAGGATGTCAGGAACTCAGGTTGGGTTATGCCTAGTTAGCCAAACATGACTTTTATAAATTGGGACATTATTAATTACTGTAAATAATGTTACACTCAATGGTTAGTAAGTAAATATCATTCTTTAATTTTCTTAATTCTTAACCTCATATTATGAGTACAAATGTATGCCTACTTATAAGTAACTTTACTAATGAAAAGTCTTTTTAAAAAAGAGACTTGTGTCCATGTTAACAGCAAAGATGACTATTACTGAAGCTCTGAGAACTGTCATATGAATTATATGAAGCCTTTACTAGTTCCTGTTCATTAGACAACAAATAATAACTATAATTTCCATTAATTTTGTTAATGTTCTTTACCATTCATTATTTAGTTATTTTTTTACTGTCAGGAAAAGTTCTGATGTAATTTCTGTACGTGTTATTTTTGGTCTCTCTCTCTCTCTCTCCCCCTCTCATTGTATTTATTGAAAAAACATAAAAATCTGACACTCCTCTGTATGTGTCCACATTGCATACAATTAAAAAAATTCAAAGCATACTTTAATATGTTTACGAGATTCTCCCAATTTTATTTGCATTAATTCAGACCGTAGTAACATTAAATTCCACTGTAACCCATTATTAATACTTAATCATTTGCATGTTAACAGAAACTGCACATTGCTTTTTATTGCATTATGTTGAAAAAAGGATTTTAATGTAGGCTTACTTGTTTGGTTATACATTAGATTGTACTAAGTTCTAAATTGGAAGTACGTTTTAATTCCGGTACTTTGAATAAATACAGCCTTTAATGTTATATACAGCCTTTGAATGTACACTAACTAAGGAAATGTCTGTTAAGTCTAATTAATTTTAAAAATCTAAAAGGTTAAGTTTAATTAAACGTAGCCACAACCTCCCAAAATCGTCTCTGTACCGTAATTATGTGCGATAAATGTAAACTAATTTCTGTACTTACAATAAATACACCCTTTTAATGTACACGAACAAAGTAAATTTTATTTAAGTTACATTGTCGTACATAACCTCCATAAGCTGGCATTACTTACTTCGAATAAATACAGCCGTTAATGTTATATACAGCCTTTGAATGTACACTAACTAAGGAAACGTTTGTTAAGTCTAATTAATTTTAAAAATTAAAAGGTTGAGTTAAATAATTAAACATAGCCACAACCTCCCAAAATCGTGTGTACCGTAATTATGTGCGATAAATGTAAACTAATTTCTGTACTTCCAATAAATACACCCTTTTAATGTACACTAACAAAGTAAATTTTATTTAAGTTACATTGTCGTACATAACCTCCATAAGCTGGCATTACTTACTTGTGAAGAAAACTGTTGGATGTACACATCGGACACCGAAATATAGTACACGCGCGGCGACGAAAGTTACATTTTGCCGCTGACTATTCGGGTCTTCACTATAGCCTGCGGCCAAAGCAACTTCCGTCTCCACGTTTGTATTGTCTTTCCGTGTTCGATGTGTACTAAAATTGTTTTCTTCACAAGTAACTAATGCCAGGTTATGTACGACAATGTAACTTAAATAAAATTTACTTTGTTAGTGTACAATAAAAGGGTGTATTTACTGGAAGTACAGAAATTATTTTCCCTTTATCGCACATAATTACGGTACACAGACGATTTTTGGAGGTTGTGTCTACGTTTAACAACGCAACTTAACCTTTTCGATTTTTAAAATTAATTAGATTTAACAAAAATTTCCTTTGTTAGTGTACATTAAATTATTGTATGGATACAAGGCTGCTGTACATAACATTAAAGGATGTATTTATTCGAAGTAACGGAATTAAAACCTAGTTCCAATTTAGAACGTAGACCTATAACCTATTTGCATATTTTATTGGGGTTTATTGGCACATATTTTATTAAAAGTACATTTATTAAAAGTCATTAAAAGTGTATTTATTGGAAGTACAGATTTAGTTTCCATTTATTGCACATAATTACGGTACACAGACGATTTTTGGAGGTTGTGTCTACGTTTAACAATGTAACTTAACCTTTTAGATTTTTAAAATTAATTAGATTTAACAAAAATTTCCTTTATTAGTGTACATTCAAAGGCTGCATTTATTGTATGGATAAAAGACTGTATATACATTAAAGGCTGTATTTATTCGAATTAAAACCTATCGGTACTTCCAATTTAGAACGTATAACCTAGTAGGCTACGTTATTCGTACATATTTTATTGGAGTTTATTGGTACATATTTTATTAAAAGGGTGTATTTATTGGAAGTACAGAAATTAGTTTCCATTTATCGCACATAATTACGGTACAGAGACGATTTTGGGAGGTTGTGTCTACGTTTAATTATCTAACTTAACCTTTTAGATTTTTAAAATTAATTAGACTTGTAGGGGTGTGCATGGCAGAACTACTTGTAGGGGTGTGCACCCACTTTATAATCATATTTTTGGTAACACTGAGAACTTTAAGCCTTCTTTTATGCTTAAACAAATTATATATACACTTAATTATAGAAAACCAAAAACCAAATATGTAATTCAAAAGACTAATTTGCTCTAATAAACACATGCTGAAGTTAAAAACAAAAGAGTTTTTACTTGCCTAACTAATCATTAGTTACTAATGTGACAGTTGGGGCTGCTTTTTCTGCAAAAGCTGGGGTATGTTGGATTCAAGAGTGGTTAAATTAAGTCATAAATCTGAGTGTGCGTCAAGTCTATTTCTGTGCTTGCTTTCACTTGAGATGAAAATCCCATTTCACTCAAGAATGAGGTGATGAATGGGATGAGCAACTCCGAAAGTTCAGGATATTCATCTCTTAAAGATATCCAGAACTTTGTTAAGTCAGAATCTAAAAGTTTATGGATTTTTTTGTCCATGACATGTCTCATGTTATCACTAACTATACAAAATAATTTACTAAAAATTTAGTTTTAATCCCAGCATCACAGATGATATCACACCATTGCTCATTTAGTTTTACTGAGAACATGTTAGAACTTTCAAAATACAAGAATGGGTCTTGAATCCAATTGAATTCACTGTATCCCTCTGGGAAGCAACTTTCAATCTGGTTATAGAGAGTTAAACATCAGAGCTGGTAAAAAGCAATGGTAGAGCATGAATAACAAAAATGTACAGTTTAGACTATGTACAAAACAGGTTGAATTTAAATTGTTAAAATGATATATCTTAGTTATTTACATGTAGTAGGTTTTTAAGACACAGTAAATAAATTTTCGAACCTGACTTTGCAACCCTCCAAATGCCCTCTCGGGACCCAGCAGTGGCTCATGCCCAATAGGTTAAGAAATGCTGAACTAAAGGCATGTTTGTGGAGCGAAACATAAAAGATAACCCAGACTTCTAAAATGCTCTTAGTGAAATGGGATTTTCAGGAGTAACAACACACTATTTGGTTAACAAGCACATTTTACTAATATTGTAATACCAAGTCAATTAGATAGCTTAAATGTGTAGTACTCTATGTGATGCTGATCACATACTGTTAATCAGCAGCACTGCAGAATATTCTAGAGCCACACTCTTGGCATTCATCTGGAACTTTCTCACATTAGCCTGATAATTAGGATGTTGCCACCAGCTGAGTTTTAGAAAGTTGGTGTAGTAGGTTGTGCATTCATATAGGATGATATTAGACAGCAGTTTTTAATGAAAGTGACAAATGATCAATTGTTTATTTGTGTTGTAAACTATTGTGATTTTTTTATTACTGTTTGTAGGCTATACAATGTGTCCTGGATAATTATATAAAGAAAACTGTTGTAATATAAGTGTGTTTATTTTAGCAATTGAGAGTATCTGGTATTCAATAATTCATTCCACTGTTTTAAGTTCATAATTCTTGTCACTGGTTGTAAGAATATTATTTTCATTAATTTTCCAATTCTATGAAGTCTTCAGTAGTTTTACCACGATGAGACTCAACTTTATCACTGAAGATGCCACATCACTGAATGAGCAAAACTTTTTGTTAATAATCTCAACAAAGCATGGTTATCATCTGAAAAAAAGTTTTAGTATTAAAAGTTTTAATCACGCAAATCTATAAGGGATACTAAAAAGAAATAACATAATAATTGTATTGGACATAAAGTTATGTCCACAAAACAGATTTTGTTGGAAATAAATAAAACACAATTTGACACAAATATATTAATTTTATGAATACTTGTTTGGCACATATTACAGAAGGTTACACCATTAAATGAGTTTGCCTAAGTATAAAATTCTTGTCAGATGAAAAACGTGTACAGTCGGAATACTATTTGTTATGTACAATACAAATGAGTCACTATGGGTAGCAGTGACACATAAATACTAGACATTGACACTGAATTGTACTTGTTTTGAATGATTCATTGTGTGCTACCTGACCAGAGTACAGGTATTAACCAAGAGATGTTTAGTATACTGCTGTGTAACTGCTACAATGATGAATTATAAGTAGTACTTTTTGTTTTGGTCATCAACCTTGAAAAGGATAATAGAAACTTTGTATACCATACTTCCAGCAGTTTTACATGATACATTCCTAGCACAAATAAGAAAAGTTTAAATCTGCTGATGATCTAAAGGAGTGATAGTTATTTGCAGACTGACAGGGTTATAAAATAATTCTGAAAGAATTGTTGCTTTTACAATACCATCCTTTATCAACTGACTACTCAAATCTGCCAGTTTTTCACAGAAACTGAAGTTTGATGATTTGATCCATCATGAAGTTTGATGCTCCAAACATTTCAAGGATTCTCCTAGCCTTAAAAAACTGGACTGGCCTCATTGATTGACATGATTAATGTTAAATTTACTTTGGGATACTTCCAAACATAATACAGTTTAAAATAAACAAAAAAAATTTTATTTCTAATTTTTCCAGAACTGTATACACATAATTTGATCCGAATAGAACGTGTATTAAACAATAATACTATTTGATGCAAATAATGAAAATATCCGTGTGGAGAACTATACATGACTTCCATGTTTTAAGATTTATATTTAAAACCGTTTTAGAAATGAAATATTTCTACAGAAACTACTTCTATCTTCAGCCTCAACCACAGAAAACACACAATCCCTTTTTTCTTTATTTAATTTGAATTCAGAGTATTGGCACATATTTTATTAAAAGGGTGTATTTATTGGAAGTACAGATTTAGTTTCCATTTATTGCACATAATTACGGTACACAGACGATTTTTGGAGGTTGTGTCTACGTTTAACAAAGTAACTTAACCTTTTAGATTTTTAAAATTAATTAGATTTAACAAAAATTTCCTTTGTTAGTGTACATTCAAAGGCTGCATTTATTGTATGGATAAAAGGCTGTATATAACATTAAAGGTTGTATTTATTCGAAGTACCGGAATTTACTTCCAATTTGTAACCTAGTACAATAACGTATAACCAAACAAGTACATTAAAATCCTTTTTACTTCCATATTCCTTAAGGAATGGAAGTATGGTGATGGCAAAAAAAATCGTATTCGAGATTATTGCAGATTCTGATTCTACTACACTCAAAACATGAAAAAAAGTCGTTTTCCGAAAAGTGTCTGTGTGTCTGTCTGTCTGTCTGTCTGTCTGTCTGTAGATTTTTTTTCTATGGCAAACGATAACTGCCGCAAATTCAAACAGAATCAAATAATTTTTTGCATACAGCCCTGATTTGTAGAGGACTCGCGACCTATTATTTTTGGTGAAGATCGGTTGAGGGAAAGGGGTAGTTTACCGGCAACGGTTTTTTTTTATCAAGGGAATTTTTTTTTTTGGCAAACGATAACAGCCGCAAATTCAAACAGAATCAAATAATGTTTCGTATACAGCCCTGAATTGTAGAGTTCTCAAGACCTTTTGTTTTTGGTGAAGATCGGTTAAGGGAAAGGGGTAGTTTACTTGTAACGTTTTATGTTTTAACAAGGGTATTTCCTATGGCAAACGATAACAGCCGCAAATTCAAACAGAATCAAAAGATTATTTGCATACAGCCCTACGTTATAGAGTTCTCAAGACCTATTGTTTTTGGTGAAGATCGGTTAAGGGAAAGGGGTAGTTTACCTACAACGTTTTTTTAACAAGGGTATTTTCTATGGCAAACGATAACAGCCGCAAATTCAAACAGAATCAAATAATGTTTTGCATACAGCCCTGATTTGTAGAGTACTCAAGACCAATTGTTTTTGGTGAAGATCGGTTAAGGAGAAGGGGTAGTTTACCTGCAACGTTTTTTTATCAAGCGTATTTTCTATGGCAAACGATAACAGCCGCAAATTCAAACAGAATCAAATAATTTTCTGCATACAGCCCTGATTTGTAGAGTACTCAAGACCTATTGTTTTTGGTGAAGATCGGTTGAGGGGAAGGGGTAGTTTACCTGCAACGTTTTTTATCAAGCGTATTTTCTATGGCAAACGATAACAGCCGCAAATTCAAACAGAATCAAAAGATTATTTGCATACAGCCCTAAATTATAGAGTTCTCAAGACCTGTTGTTTTTGGTGAAGATAGGTTGAGGGAAAGGGGTAGTTTACCTGCAACGTTTTTTTTATCAAGGGAAATTTTTTTTTGGCAAACGATAACAGCCGCAAATTCAAACAGACTTAAATAATGTTTCGTATACAGCCCTGAATTGTAGAGTTTTCAAGACCTATTGTTTTTGGTGAAGATCGGTTAAGGGAAAGGGGTAGTTTACCTGCAACCTTTTACGTTTTAACAAGAGTAAAGTACTTGCAAATTTATTTAAACTTTTTGAAACGATGGTAATTGTTAAAAATAAAATAATTTTGTTGCCAGGCAATAAAATTAAAATTTTTTAATTTTAATGTGATATAATATTTTTCATTTAATACGGCAATAAAAAGGCAGGTAAGACACAAACACACAATTCACGTTATTTCTGGCCTCACTCATGTTTATTTTCTTACGTTTGCACGCTTTTTAAATGGAAAGTGCCGAAACCCACACCAACATAACGCGTGCAAGCCGAAAAAATGGACATCAATTTGCTTACTGGCGAAGCTAGTAGTTAATGAATGGGTAGGCAAAAATCTTATCTTACATTTTTTTTAAGGAATCGCTAAAAGGACGGTGGGTCAAATCGGACGCTGAGGTAGAGTTTGCTGTAACCGAATGGTTCCACAAACAGCCGTAAGAATTTTACTAGTTTACATATGTGCCTGAGCTATAGAGAACTCAATGTCTGTTGATTTTGGTGAAGATCGGTTACGGGGAAAGGGCAGTTTACCTGAAACATTTTTTGTTGTAACATGAGTAAAGTACTTAATTTTGATAAAGAATCCTGATAAGATCTTAATAATCCACTGTAGAAACGTAGATGAAATATCTATAAATGAAGAGGCTAGTTGAACGGGCTGGGGGTAATTTTCTATAAATCAAAATTATAGTTGAAGGGGGAGGGGATAATTTTTTTTTTATATGTGTACTACGTTATTGGCAACAAAGAAGTATTTTTTTGTTAAAATTCCTTCCCTGGCTGTTTGGCTGAAAATGATTTTAAATATAAATCTTAGAATATGGAAGTCATGTATGGTTCTCCATACCGATTTTTACTTCCATGTTCCTTAAGGAAATGGAAGTATGGTGATGGCAAAAAAAATCGTGTTCGAGATTATTGCAGATTCTGATTGTACTACACTCAAAACATGAAAAAAGTCGTTTTTCGAAATGTGTGTGTGTGTGTGTGTGTGTGTGTGTGTGTGTGTGTGTGTGTGTGTGTGTGTGTGTGTGTGTGTGTGTGTGTGTGTGTGTGTGTGTGTGTGTGTGTGTGTGTCTATAGATTTTTTTCTATGGCAAACGATAACAGCCGCAAATTCAAACAGAATCAAATAATTTTTTGCATACAGCTCTGATTTGTAGAGTACTCAAGACCTATTGTTTTTGGTGAAGATTGGTTAAGGGAAAAGGGTAGTTTACCTGCAACATTTTTTTTTTAATCAAGGGTAATTTGTTTCTATGGCAAACAATAACAGCCCCAAATTCAAACACAATCAAATAATATTTTGCATGCAGCCCTTAATTGTAGAGTTCTCAAGACCTATTGATTTTGGTAAAGATCGGTTAAGGAAAAGGGGTAGTTTACCTGCAACATTTTATGTTTTAACAAGGGTATTTTCTATGGCAAACGATAACAGCCGCAAATTCAAACATAATCAAATAATGTTTTGCATACTGCCCTGAATTGTAGAGATCTCAAGACCTATTGTTTTTGGTGAAGATCGGTTAAGGGAAAGGGGTAATTTACCTGCAACGGTTTTTTATCAAGGGTATTTTACTTCTATATTCCTTAAGGAATGGAAGTATGGTGATGGCAAAAAAAATCGTGTTCGAGATTATTGCAGATTCTGATTCTACTACACTCAAAACATGAAAAAAAGTCGTTTTCCGAAAAGTGTGTGTGTGTGTGTGTGTCTGTCTGTGTGTCTGTCTGTCTGTCTGTCTGTAGATTTTTTTTCTATGGCAAACGATAACTGCCGCAAATTCAAACAGAATCAAATAATTTTTTGCATACAGCCCTGATTTGCAGAGTACTCGCGACCTATTGTTTTTGGTGAAGATCGGTTGAGGGAAAGGGGTAGTTTACCTGCAACGGTTTTTTTTAGCAAGGGTAATTTTGTTTGTTTGGCAAACGATAACAGCCGCAAATTCAAACAGAATCAAATAATGTTTCGCATACAGCCCTGAATTGTAGAGTTCTCAAGATCTGCTGATTTTGGTGAAGATCGGTTAAGGGAAAGGGGTAGTTTACCTGTAACGTTTTATGTTTTAACAAGGGTATTTCCTATGGCAAACGATAACAGCCGCAAATTCAAACAGAATCAAAAGATTATTTGCATACAGCCCTAAATTGTAGAGTTCTCAAGACCTATTGTTTTTGGTGAAGATCGGTTGAGGGAAAGGGGTAGTTTACCTGCAACGTTTTTTTAACAAGGGTATTTTCTATGGCAAACGATAACAGCCGCAAATTCAAACAGAATCAAATAATGTTTTGCATACAGCCCTGATTTGTAGAGTACTCAAGACCAATTGTTTTTGGTGAAGATCGGTTAAGGAGAAGGGGTAGTTTACCTGCAACGTTTTTTTATCAAGCGTATTTTCTATGGCAAACGATAACAGCCGCAAATGCAAACAGAATCAAATAATGTTTTGCATACTTCCCTGAATTGTAGAGGTCTCAATGACTTTCGATTTTGGTGAAGATCGGTTAAGGGGAAGGGGTAGTTTACCTGCAACCTTTTACGTTTTAACAAGAGTAAAGTACTTGAAAATTTATTTAAACTTTTTGAAACAATGGTAATTGTTAAAAATAAAATAATTTTGTTGCCAGGCAATAAAATTATAATTTTTTCATTTTAATGTAATATAATATTTTTCATTTAATACAGCAATAAAAAGGCAGGTAAGACACAGCCTGGCTGTTTGGCTGAAAATGATTTTAAATATAAATCTTAGAATATGGAAGTCATGTATGGTTCTCCATACCGATATTTACTTCCATATTCCTTAAGGAAATGGAAGTATGGTGATGGCAAAAAAAATCGTGTTCGAGATTATTGCAGATTCTGATTGTACTACACTCAAAACATGAAAAAAGTCGTTTTTCAAAATGTGTGTGCGTGTGTGTGTAGATTTTTTTCTATGGCAAACGATAACTGCCGCAAATTTAAACAGAATCAAATAATTTTTTGCGTACACTCCTGATTTGTAGATTACTCACGATCTATTGTTTTTGGTGAAGATCGGTTGAGGGAAAGGGGTAGTTTACCTGCAACAGTTTTTTTTATCAAGGGTAATTTTTTTTTTGGCAAACGATAACAGCCGCAAATTCAAACAGAATCAAATAATGTTTCGCATACAGCCCTGAATTATGGAGTTCTCAAGACCTATTGTTTTTGGTGAAGATCGGTTAAGGGAAAGGGGTAGTTTACCTGCAACATTTTATGTTTTAACAAGGGTATTTTCTATGGCAAACGATAACAGCCGCAAATTCAACCAGAATAAAAAGATTATTTGCATACAGCCCTAAATTGTAGAGTTCTCAAGACCTTTTGTTTTTCGTAAAGATCGGTTAAGGGAAAGGGGTAGTTTACCTGCAACGTTTTATGTTTTAACAAGGGTATTTTCTATGGCAAACGATAAAAGCCGCAAATTCAAACAGAATCAAATAATTTTTTGCATACAGCCCTGATTTGTAGAGTACTCAAGATCTTTTGTTTTTGGTGAAGATCGTTTAAGGGGAAGGGGTAGTTTACCTGCAACTTTTTTTATCAAGGGTAATTTTCTATGGCAAACGATAACAGCCACAAATTCAAACAGAATCAAATAATTTTTTGCATACAGCCCTGATTTGTAGAGAACTCAAGGCCTTTAAATTTTGGTGAAGATCGGTTAAGGGGAAGGGATAGTTTACCTGCAACCTTCTACGTTTTAACAACAGTAAAGTACTTGAAAATTCATTTAAACTTTTTCAAACAATGCTAATTGTTAAAAATAAAATAATTTTGTTGCCAGGCAATAAAATTATAATTTTTTCATTTTAATGTAAATCATGTATGAGAGAAAATATATCGTTCATGGCAGGCAAGCATATCTCAGTTATGTAATGTTTACGTTTCTATTTTATTATTATGACTACCGCAATAAAAAGGCAGGGAAGACACACACACACATTCATGTTTATTTTCTTAAATTTGCACGCTTTTTAAATGGAAAGTGCCGAAACCCATACCAACATAACGCGTGCAAGCCGAAAAAGTGTCCAGCGTGGATAGCGATTTGCTTCCTGTGGATCGCTGGGCAGTGTAACTGCACGTGTTTACAGAGGAACGATTCATAGACAGACTTTTCGTCTTTAGGGAATGAACCCTCTGCAAGATGCTGAGGGTCCATGAGTGACTTCAGAGCGCTCCTTCTTTTCCGCGTGTTTGTTCTGTGAAACGTACACTGTAGATTCACAGCTTTACTCTAAGCAACGCTCAATAGGAAATGTTGAAAATTTTTGTCCACGGTGTACCCTCATACACACTAAACCTGCTCTGATGTTTTAATTACGGACATCATAATATTAAAACTTTGGAAACTTGAGCGTTGGAGATGAAATGGAGATCAATCATTAACTTATACAAGCCATTAATTTTATGCATATTTTTTTATATATATATGTGTACAACATTATCGGCAACAAAGAAGTAGTTTTTGTTAAAATTCCTTCCCGGGATATTTGGCCGTAGTCCAATGTTTTCTACAAAACCAGACGTTTCGGCAATGCCATCGACTTCCATCATCAGTGAAAATCGAGTGCGATAACGTGAGGTGGTATACGTTAGTGACCACAGTACTGTGGTTAAGGCTGAAGCAGTAAGTAGAAAGAAGTAGTTTCTATGGTAATATTTCATTTCGAAAATGATTTTAAATATAAATCTTAGAATATGGAAGTCATGTATGGTTCTCCATACCGATATTTTACTTTTTCTATGGTAAACGATAATAGCCGCAAATTCAAACAGAATCAAATAATTTTTTGCATACATCCCTTATGTAGAGTACTCATGATCTGTTGTTTTCGGTAAAGATCAGTTAAGGGAAAGGGATAGTCTACCTGCTACATTTTATGTTTTAACAAGGGTAATTTTTTCTGTGACGAACGATAACTGCCGTAAATTCAAGGAGAATCAAATAATTTTTTGTATACGTTCCTGAATTATAAAGAGCTGAAGGCCTAATGATTTTGGTAAAGATTGGTGAAGGGAAAGGGGTAGTTTACCTGCCACCTTTAATGTTTTAACAAGAGTAATTGTTTATATGACGAACGATAACTGCCGTAAATTCAAACATAATCAAATACATTTTTTCATACACCCCTATATTGTAGAAACCTCAAGGTCTGTTGATTTTGGTTAAGATCGGTTAAGGGAAAGGGGTAGTTTACCAGCAACATTTTATTTTGTAACAAGAGAAATTTTTTCATGAACGATAACTGCCGTAAATTCAAACAGAATCGAATAAATTTTTATTTATATATACAAACAGTTTTATTATACAGCATTTGCGTATATGTTTGATATATGAAATATAGGAAAATCAATTCAGTCAATAAGTATCTTCTAAATAATGTTTCAATAACGCCTATTTTTATTGTGTTATTTTAGTTTATTTTATTGGGATTGATTTCAGGATGTTATCACACGTTTTTCAAACAGTTTAAAGATAGCAATGTTGTTTAGTCTTATATGGAAGTATGGTGATCGCGAAAAAATGATGTTCGAGATAAAGGCTGATTCTGATTGTACTACCCTCAAAACATGAAGAAAAGTCATTTTCCGAAAAGCGTCTGTGTGTGTCTGTATGTAGAATTTTTTCTATGGCGAACGATAACTGTCGAAAATTCAAACAGAACCAAATAATTTTTTGCATATGCACCCAAGTTGTATAGGACTCAAGGCCTATTGATTTTGGTGAAGATCGGTTAAGGGAGAAGGGTAGTTTACCTGCAACGGTTTACGTTTTAACAAGAGTGAAGTACTTAATTCTGATAAATAAAGTATCCTGAAAAGAAAATCATACATAAAACATCCTTCAATTTGTCAAACATAAAACACGAGTTACAAGGAACACACATAAGTTGTTAGAAATTATCGAACCGAATTCAAATAAATGATTTTAAATATAAACATTAGAACATGGAAGTCATGTATGGTTCTCCATACCGATATTTTCAATTTCAAGAGGAGCGTCAGTTTTTTAGTTTCAAAGGATAAAGAAAACACTTGTTTACAATTACTTCTAAGATGTCAAGGGTAATTGTAAATTGGGGTATCCGTAAATTGAATTTTAGAGCTGTATTTATTATTTATATTGTAACGGGGCATTTTTGGTCCTAATTTTGGGGCAGTTTGTATTTTTTTTATAAAACAAATAACATTTTTTTTTCGAATGTTAGGGACAAACGCAAACAAAGGTAAATTTAGTGGTTGCGACCGTAGCGACAGTGGCAGCACTGATTGGGACATTAAATACAAAATTATTTTACAAAACGAGTAAACAAGCTGGAATTGTGCCAAGGTCAACCAGTGACACACAAAACAGCGTAAACAAATTATGTAACGAATCGTCAGGCGAGGTTATGTCAGAGACGATCCCCGTTGTGGAATGCAGTTATGTAACAAAACAGTCTGCTGGCGTAGGAATACGAATCTATGAACAATAAGACTTGGTCATACAACCACGGCGACAACACAAAACAGTGCCGGTGGCCTATTGCCAGTCTAACTCCACCACTCGCGAGTGGTATACGTAAAAGTTCCGGAACGTAATCGCGGGCGCCCGCAAAACATATAAAAATGTGAAGTAAAAATAGAAATGTATAAATAACTAACAGTTTTCTTTTCATTACAAGAACAGTTTTCTTTTTCGGAAATTACCAGTTAAAACTTAACAATGTGCGTGTAAAAGTGTGACGCCTTCAACTCAACTGAACAGCTAAGTAGCACTGTATCCATAAAATTTTAACAAGGGTTTTTCAAAATTACTTGAATAATGGGGAAATAAACTTTTAATAAAATATAAAATGAGATCTCTCAGGTTATAAAATAACTGTGTGTGTATGAGTGAGTGAAATTATGTAAATTAAGAAGGCTGGTTTGTGTGTCAAAAAATTATTTCTATTAATATCGTGATTTTCTTTGTTAATTAAAAAGTTTATACTATGTTTCAATTTTATTTCATGTGAGTTTTTAGAATGAGAATTGTATAATAGATGAAGGAGGTAAAGAGGTAGTTTGTTAATGATCTTTTAAAGTTAAATGATGAGAATATCTAATTGTTAATAAAACTCTATTAATGGGAAACAAAATAAAGTTTTCTTTATTTTGAACAACCAGTTCTGCTCCTGTGTTCGCCGAAAAGAATCTGGCCCGAAAAAATGGTAAGCACATATATTTTTACAATAATTAATTTCTTGCAGTACACCAAGATGGCGCCCGAAGAATTCAGTAAATAAATAATGAATACCGTAACCTTAAAATCAGTTCAATCAAATTATTAATAAAAAGCAATATCACAATATTTAAACAATTTTTTGTACGCAACATAATAACAAAAGGTTGAAATATTTGCAGTTATTTCAATTTTAAAACGTATACACAATTTTTAATCAATCAAAATGTTTCAATCCATTTTCCATTTACAATTACCCCACCTAACCGCAAATGTATGGTGTGTCGCTATGTTCAGTTAGCACTTTTAATTTTAATTGCTATGAAAATAAATTGAAATAACATGTATGAAAAAGAAACGTTAATTTTAGTAGACTTTAAATGACTTAATACAGGGAGTCTTTAAATTTGTTTTAAAGTTTTTTCCTAAAGCTCTTTAACTTTGCTTAGAATAGCCAAAGACACCACGTGGTCTTTTATTTTACATTACACTTTACACCACGTGGTAAAATTGTGTTGTTACAATGGCTGACGCGCGAATAGATATGAAGCTTGTTCGCATGTTTCATTACAGTGTCGCATTTCATCAGTGTTGTGTTGTGAGTTTGACATTCATTTAATTAAAGAATGATTAGCTACGATGAACTGTGTATATATATAATATGAAGGCTCACCAGAAACAAGATGGCGAAGGCTGAAGATGAGAGAACAGGAACTCTCTAAACATGTTCCAAATAGAAAAAACATCTTGAGGTAAATTTAGTATAAATATTAAAGTATTATATACATCAAGAAACGGACTGTAGCAGAAAGTGATTGAAATATATATATATATATATATTGTATGTTAAAACTGTGAGGTGTATTTTATAATCTGGAACATTTTATACCAAATGATTTAATCACAAAAGATTATGTAAAACACAAAATTACAACAAAAACACCAAAAGTATCTATAAGCGGTCTACACACATGGGAACCTGGTTCGCCGAACTTGGTTCGCACGAACCATGTTCGTCATTTGTTCCCCTGTGTGTGGTGTTTAACGAACCAAGATCGCCACAATTTCTCACGAACTTGGTCTTCCATCGGGTTGGAAAACATTTGTTCGGTTCGCCAGCAGGGCGCACCAAGTTCGTCTGTGTGTGGAGGAGGGGAACCGTTGTTCGCCATTTTGATTTTTGTCAGTACTCAGTGCAGACGCTTGGGCGCTTGCAGTAGGAGAGCCTCATTGTTGTTTCCGTTGCTACACAATGGCGGATTGTGGTGATAGTGCACAATTTATGAATCCTTCGTTTTTGACGGACTTCATAGAAGCATATAGAGAGTTTCCATGTTTATGGAAAGTGAAAAGCGACGAGTACAGGGACAGGAATAAGCGAGACGAAGCGTTGAACAATGTCTTACTGTTGACTCGCGACACGATTCCCACTGCAGACCTAAGTTTCGTCAAAAGTAGAATCGAGTCAGTAAAGCAGAGTTTCCGTAGGGAATTTAGAAAAGTGAAGTTGTCAATGAAATCCGGCGCGGCGGAGGAAAATGTTTACAAACCACGATTATGGTACTATGACCTCATTTCTTTCATCGCTGGTCACGAGACACACAGCACATCAACATCGACTTTGCAAGAAGAGGAGGAAGAAGATGAAGGTGTTCAAAATGAAAGCCAAGTAAGTGAATACTATTTTTTACTTTATTTAATGTTTATTCTTTGACAACGTGCTGTACCATCCTATCTTGCCATGCAACACGGCCTTTTCCTGTAAAGTAATTAACATACTGCAACCTGCTTGCTTTTGCTAGATCTGTAGGCTTCCGTGGTTTTATTTCGAGTCCCTGGTATGCATGATCTGGCAGCGGATCTTTCCTCCATTCTCCTTCAATTAACGTTCCCATTTCAATATCCTCTCTATCTAAAATGGAAGTAGGTGTGTAATTCTTGCGACACTTTCTTCGTAGGAAGTTATGCAGAGCTACACAGGCCAGCACAATATTTATTACTTTACAAGGTTCAAAGCTGATTGTGGTGTGAAAAACTCTGAAGCGAGTTGCTAATATCCCGAACGCATTTTCAACGACTCTCCTAGCTCGGGATAGTCTGTAATTAAACACTCTTTGTTCATGTGTTAACTTTTTCATTGGGAACGGTTTTAGCAAATCTTCTCTCAAACCAAAGGCGTCATCAGCAACGAAAACGAAATTCAAATTTTCCTTTGTTTCTTGTATGCTTGGTAAATTTAGTTTCCCCTCTTTTAAGCGATGGTAAAATGCTGTTTCCTGAATAACGCCTCCATCTGACACTTGCCCATTGCAACCAACATCAGCCAAAATGAATTCCAAGTTAGCATCAACGATTCCAAGGAGAACAATACTATAATAACCTTTATAATTGTAGAAGTATGACCCACTGCCTACTGGCCGCGCTATAGCAACATGCTTGCCATCAATGGATCCACCGCAGTTAGGAAAATTCCAAAGTCCACTGCCTACTGGCCGCGCTATAGCAACATGCTTGCCATCAATGGATCCACCGCAGTTAGGAAAATTCCAAAGTTGTTCAAAATCATTCGCCACTGCAACCCACTCTTCCGAGTTTGAAGGGAACTGAAAAAAAAGACACTGCTTATAATTTGCAATCACAACTTATGGGGCAATGACTTACAGAAATAAATATTAGTAAATAGTAGACTCATTATTTTTTGCATTGTTTTTTTAGAAAAATGACATTTAGTTAGCATTGAGTTACATATGTGTTGACAGTAACTCTTAGTTGCAGATCAAAAATTGGCCTACGACACAATTACAAATGCGGTGGCCAATGGTAGAGGCGGTCTGTTTTTCCTTGATGCGCCCGGCGGCACAGGAAAAACGTTCCTCATCAGTTTGCTATTAGCTCAAATTCGCTCTCAAAATGGAATTGCTTTGGCCCTTGGGTCATCAGGTATTGCGGCTACATTATTGGATGGTGGACGAACAGCGCATTCGGCGCTCAAATTGCCATTGAATATACAATTTGCCGAAGCTCAAACATGTAATATTTCCAAAGGTTCTGGCATGGCGAAAGTGCTGCAAACTTGCAAACTGATTGTCTGGGATGAATGCACCATGGCACATAAGAAATCGCTTGAAGCGCTTGATCGAACTCTTCAAGATTTACGAGCAAATGCAAACCCATTCGGTGGAGCTCTCATTTTATTAGCAGGTGACTTCCGACAGACTCTACCAGTCATACCAAAATCAACACCAGCTGATGAACTCAACGCTTGCCTCAAAGCATCGCATCTTTGGAGACATGTGCAGAAACTCACATTAAAGACCAATATGCGCGTACATCTGCAGCGCAATGCGTCAACCATATTTTCAAAACAGCAATTGGACATTGGTAATGGAAAAGTACCAGTTGATGCCGACACAAAATATATTTCATTTCCATTGAACTTTTGTGTTATTGTTCCATCGATCGAACAATTAATTCAGAAAGTTTTCCCACAAATTGCCACCAATTACAAAAATCACCAATGGCTTTGCGAACGTGCTATTTTGGTAGCAAAAAACACCGACGTCAATGCAATCAACTACGCAATCCACGAACAAATTGCGGGCGAGTCTGTCACCTACAAATCGATTGACAGCGTCATGAATGCGGACGAGATTTTAAATTATCCAATTGAGTTTTTAAATTCGTTGGATATTTCTGGCGTGACACCGCACAGATTGTCACTCAAAATCGGCGCACCAATAATTCTTTTGCGCAACATTAATCCACCACGATTGTGCAATGGAACCAGGCTCGCTGTCAAAAAACTGATGCCAAACGTCATCGAAGCGACAATTCTGAATGGCAAGTCAAAAGGAGAAGATGTGCTGATTCCACGTATTCCCATCATTCCCACCGACATGCCATTTGATTTCAAACGACTGCAGTTCCCCGTTCGCCTTGCATTCTCAATGACCATCAACAAGGCACAAGGTCAATCGCTTCAAGTGTGTGGATAAAATCTGGAAAATCCATGCTTTTCACATGGTCAATTATATGTTGCATGCTCACGAGTGGGACAGCCGAAAAATTTATTTGTTTTTGCAGAAGACGGAAAGACCAAAAATATTGTATATCCCAAAGCACTAGAATAAACTTTTTCAAATTTAATTTAATGCACAAAAAATCATTGTCTTTCATTTATTTTGTACATGTAAATGTGTCTGCTTTGTATATGTGTACCTACTTAGAAAGAAAAAGAGGCATTGCAATGCATGCTGGGTACAGCTAGTTATAAATAAATAATTGGGAAATGACAGTGACAATGACTGACGATGACCATAATACCCAGGAGTGAAGATCAAATGACAAAAAATGTACATAGTAATTTATAAAAAGAAATATAATATATAAATGTGTAAAACTAGTATGTAAGAAATAAGACATTGTGAATAAACCTATTTAACTATGAGGAGGTCTGCGCACCTCAGACAGTTATTTTGTATCATTGAACTACATAATGTGAATGATAAAAATTTTACAAATGAGTCGTCCAGGTGCAAACCCTGACAAAAGTGTTTCAACAGATTTTGGTCCAAATGAAAAAAACTTTTTACAGCTTCAAAGCAAGATATCCTTTAGCTTTTTTTTTTTTTGAAAATTTACAAATAAATCACTTAGTCGGTCCCCAAAAGCTTTTTACTATAAGGCTTTAAAATAATATTATATATTATGCTTTAAAAATTGAAGATGACAGGTTTTGCATTCTTACTGCAGATATGACAGATCTTGCAAATCTATCGACGGTCATATTGAAAATATTGTCGTTTGCAAAACCTGGCATATTTTAAGTCAGGCTGCAAAACATGCCATTTTTTTGGCTAATAATAATAATAACAACACACAACTATGAAGCAAAATACCTTTTTATTGTACATATAAAATTATAATAATAGGTACCAAATAAAATTATTATAAAAAAAACACGAAAGATTTATTTTAAAAAGTTTCTAAGAATACTGGAATCTGGACGACACAAATATAATAATATTAAACTATAATTATAAAAGTTTTGTTGTGTGACAGTGCTAAAAAGTGAGAAATAACAGTGAAATACGTTAAAAAGGAAAAAATCGTGTATAATGAAAGTGATTATACATAATTATAATATGAACATTGAAGGAAATATATAATCTATATGAACCAGTTATATAACCCATATAGTGAAATCAAACAAAGTAAATAATTAAAAAATAGAAAATATTACGTTAAAAACTTATAATAATATAGTAGTGACGAAGAAAAAACAAAGTTCAACAGAATCATATTTAAATCTATTCATGTTTTACGTACCGAGTCACTTTATGGTTAATATAATTAAATTACCTTATTCGGTCCACCTTAGTGACACTAGCTTCTTTCGTTCAATGACGCGTTTCGGGATGAAATCCCATCTTCAGATACACAATATCAATTCAAAACGTAAATGTATACCACATTTTGTGGTTATAACATAATTTAAAATGTTTAAAATCTTTTAAATAAAATATACAAAACGTAACAACTGAATCGCTCGGAGCGCTCGCATGCATGCACGCTGTACCGCGATTTCCTTACGACTGGCTATAATTATCATTCAACCGTATAGCAGTGTCAAACAGGTTATTAGATCCGAAGTTCATTTGATCATTTAATATATTATTTTTGGTTGTTGCGTTTTTTGTAGCTTTATATATTTCGAACTCCTCTAGGCTATCCATTAATTTACCCTTCTTGCAAGTATGTAACGCTACGAAATTGTTTTCGAAACTAGTATAATTATGACCTTTTGTTATTAAATGTTGTGCAAAACTGGAATTATTATTATTTGTTTTAGGAATATGCTCTAAAAATCTTGTATAAAAATCTCTGCCAGATTGGCCTATGTAGAATGCTGCACAATTATCACATTTTATTTTATAGACTCCTGATTTATTTTTTTTTAAAGGAATATTTATTTTAGTTTTGAAAAAAATTTTGAACTTATTACATGTTTTGAATGAAATATTATATCCTTTACTTTTAAAAATAGATTTTAAGATATTTGGCATCAAACCAGTATAATTAGCTGAAATGAATTTTTATGTTTTTTATTATGTTGGTTAATAATGTTGGTATTTTTATTTTCTTAAAGTTTTTTATGTTTCATTATCATTCTATCAATTATTACTGGCCTGTAACCATTATTTAGAGCTATTTGTTTTATAATATTTACTTCCTGATCATAGTCTTCGTTATTAAGGGGAACACAAAGTAATCTGTCAATAAAGCTGTTAAATGCAGCCATTTTTTGGGCTGGAGGATGAAATGACTTAGCATGTATAACCGTATCTGTGCATGTGTGCTTTCTGTATATTTTGTATTTCAGGTCATTACCGTTATTTGTTATGGTTAGGTCCAGGAAATTAATATTTTTGTTATCTTCAATTTCTATAGTGAATTTTATTTTCTTATGTATTTTATTTAAATAGTTATTTAATGACTCGATCTGTGTATTGTTACCATTGAAAATAACAAAGGTGTCGTCCACATATCTTGAATAATATACTACTCGTATTTTATTGTCAAAATAATTGTTTTTTAAAATTTTAGTATTTTCTAAATGATTCAAATAAATATCAGCGAGGATACCTGAGAGTGGAGAACCTATTGCTAGGCCCTCATTTTGTTTGTACTATGAACCATCAAACGAAAAATAGTTTTGATTAAGTACTATTTCTAATATTAACATTAGCTGATTAATTTTTCTTATTTCCAATGTATTATTATTTATTAAATTTTGTTTGAGTAATTTTAAAGTTTCATCAATTGGGAAATTGGTATACAGATCCACTATGTCAAAAGACACTAGCTTGTAACTAGGCTTAATATTAATATGACGTAATTTTCAATGGTAACAATAGACAGAGCGAGTCATTTAATAACTATTTAAATAAAATACATAAGAAAATAAAATTCACTATGGAAATTGAAAATAACAAAAATATTAATTTCCTGGATCTAACCATAACAAATAACGGTAATGACCTGAAATACAAAATATACAGAAAGCACACATGCACAGATACGGTTATACATGCTAAGTCATTTCATCCTCCAGCCCAAAAAATGGCTGCATTTAACAGCTTTATTGACAGATTACTTTGTGTTCCCCTTAATAACGAAGACTATGATCAAGAAGTAAATATTATAAAACAAATAGCTCTAATAATGGTTACAGGCCAGTAATAATTGATAGAATGATAATGAAACATAAAAAACCTTTAGAAAATAAAAATACCAACATTATTAACCAACATAATAAAAAACATAAAAAATTCATTTCAGCTAATTATACTGGTTTGATGCCAAATATCTTAAAATCTGTTTTTAAAAGTAAAGGATATAATATTTCATTCAAAACATGTAATAAGTTCAAAAATTTTTTCAAAACTAAAATATATATTCCTTTAAAAAAAAATAAATCAGGAGTCTATAAAATAAAATGCGATAATTGTGCAGCATTGTACATCGGCCAATCCGGCAGAGATTTTTATACAAGATTTTTAGAGCATATTCCTAAAACAAATAATAATAATTCCAGTTTTGCACAACATTTAATAACAAAAGGTCATAATTATACTAGTTTCAAAAACAATTTCGTAGCGTTACATACTTGCAAGAAGGGTAAATTAATGGATAGCCTAGAGGAGTTCGAAATATATAAAGCTACAAAAAACACAACAACAACCAAAAATAATATATTAAATGATCAAATGAACTTCGGATCTAATAACCTGTTTGACACTGCTATACAGTTGAATGATAATTATAGCCAGTCGTAAGGAAATCGCGGTACAGCGTGCATGCATGCGAGCGCTCCGAGCGATTCAGTTGTTACGTTTTGTATATTTTATTTAAAAGATTTTAAACATTTTAAATTATGTTATAACCACAAAATGTGGTATACATTTACGTTTTGAATTGATATTGTGTATCTGAAGATGGGATTTCATCCCGAAATGCGTCATTGAACGAAAGATGCTAGTGTCACTAAGAATCATATTAATTAGAAATTGGGAAACCGAACCTGTGACCCATAAACCTATCATAGCCAAAGCCTTAACTGAAGGAATTAGTGTTTTGGTAAAAAGAAGGGATATTGTTGGAAAAAATGTAAAAACAAGGCAGAACATGTTAAGTTTACTACTGAACTTTTATACAAATTAATGACTGATGAAAGATTTGATGATCAAGAAAAACCATTGAAAAAACTAGAAGAATAATAATGTTTTAATCGAAAGTACCAAAAATTTGATGTCCAGAAGTGAAGAATCAAGCAATAAGTCCTTAAAGAAAACTACCAGATTGGTGAGATTACTCCAAGGCTAAGCCAGATATGTGAACCAACATTACTACATTAAAGATTGAGTTACAACGAAATACGATGATATAAACAATATAAACGCTATAATAGTGAATTTTTATTTGTACACTTGTACACCATAGTTATTAGTAGTAAGTTTTTTTATTGTTCTTGTATGATCCAAAGAACCCACCACTATTCAACAGACATTCACAACACATAATTACCAAATCTCATTCATAAATATTATATTTTGTTATATTTATAACTTGTACCATACTTTAACTAAACTTTTACGTTAACCCTGAGATTCAGATTGTTCATGTTCTACCACCGAATGAGCCACCACTGTTAGAAGGAGACATTGAAAGTCCATATGATTTAATCAATGTCAAAATGAAAAAAGTAAAATAAAAAATAATTGAGTTTGAGAAAAAACGAGAATAAGGAGTTTGACTATTTATTTTAACATAAGAAATTATAGAAAAAGGGTAAGATTACAATATAAAACAACAACACAGACGGAAAAATATATTACATAATTGATACTTACAAACGTGGGGCTTAAAAGAAATATAAATACTTGGATTTCGTTGTCCATGACGTGTCTGTTACTTAACTAAATATCACTATAATATTGACGACTCGGAACACTAAGTTTTTTATAAGTAAAAACGTAAAGTTTTACCTTACAGCCTAAACCGGCTTTCACATATAGAAGGCTTCATCAGAGGCTGTCGTTAGTAGCGCTACTAACGACAGCCTCTGATGAAGCCTTCTATAGGTGAAAGCCGGTTTAGGCTGTAAGGTAAAACTTTACATTTTTACTTATAAAAAACTTAGTGTTCCGAGTCGTCAATATTATAGTGATATTTAAATATAAATAATTGTTAAAAGAAAAATAACAAAAAGAAAGAAGGGAATTATCCTTTTTGTATCATATTGGCGCTTACAACGTGGGCTTAACTAAATAATTTGTTCTTCGTTGTCCATGACGTGTCCGTTACTTAACTAAATACAACTATTACATTAACGACTCGTAACACAAAGTTTTTTATAAGTAAAAACGTAAAGTTTTACCTTACAACCTGAACCGGTTTTCACCTTTAAAAGGCTTCTGAAAACCGGTTCAGGTTGTAAGGTAAAACTTTACATTTTTACTTATAAAAAACTTTGTGTTCCAAGTCATTAATGTAATAGTCGTATTTAAATAATTTTTATTTGAAGATTATTCATAGAATAATAGCAAAGAGAGTTCTCTCTCTCACAAAATAACCCTTTTGTATCATACCATATCATGCCTGTTGATGCAACAACGAGGATTATGAATCAGACCTTTTCCTTGAAGAAAAGAAATTGCATCCCCTTCTGTACTAATAAGATCCGACAGTTCATCATACTTAATCGTTGTGAATAATTAATGTACTTACAACAAAGAACACCGATTAAAAATATAACTAATTACTTGTTAGGTCAGTAATGTAACACAAACGCACAGAACAAATTTAGCACGTGGTGTAGTGAGAAAAGGCGCGAATGTGGCAGTCTATAATAGTGCATTAAATTGAATGTACTATGGGATTTGGGATATACGGAATTGTCGTGGCTTGCAAAAAAACGGAAAAGATCCGTGCGCTCTTTTAAGAACTCAATTACTTAACCCATAATAAAGATGTATAATTATTTGTATGTAGAGATTAAGATGAATCTGCGGATCTTTTCTGTTTTTCCCAGATACTACAATTCCGTATATCCCATAATACCCTCATTTTGATTGGTACTAAGCACATTCTCGCCATTCTTACTCGCTCCCTCTCCCTCCTCAAATTTTTATTTATTGATTACATAAAAAACTGACACTCCTCTGTGTGTCCACATTGCATAAAATTAAAAAAATCCAAGAAATTAAAAAAAAAAAACTTGTAAACTCTGAAAAATCCCATTCGTTCTAATACTGAATTTCAATTAAATACAGAACTGTAAAAAAGAATTTATTGGGTCTTTGGCTATTCTAAGCAAAATTCAAGAGCTTTAGGGAAAAACTCTTTAAAACAAATTTAAAGACTCCCTGTATTAAGTCTTTTAAAGTCTACTAAAATTAACGTTTCTTTTTCATACACGTTATTTCAATTTTTTTCATAGCAATTAACATTAAAAGTGCTAACTGAAGATAGAAACACCATACATTTGCGGTTAGGTGGGGTAATTGGTAAACGGAAAATTGATTGAAACATTTTGATCGATTAAAAATTGTGTATAGGTTTTAAAATTGAAATAACTGCAAATAATAGTTATTTCAACCTTGTTATTATTCTTGGATTTCGTTGTCCATGACGTGTCTGTTTCTTAACTAAATATAATTATTTCACTACGACTCGGAACACAAAACATTTTATGGGTAAAAACATAAAAGCTTTACCTTAGAGGTTCTGAAGAAGCTTTTTAAAAGTGAAAACCGGTTCAGGTTGTAAGGTAAAGCTTTTACGTTTTTACCCATAAAAGTTTTGTATTCGAGTCGTAGTGAAATAATTATACTTTGTTATTATGTTGCGTACAAAAAATTGTTTAAATATAAATAATAAATACAGCTCTAAAATTCAATTTACAGTTACCCTTGACATCTTAGAGTTACAAGTGTTTTCTTTATCCTTTGAAATATTGAAACAAAAATAGTGACAACTGTAAACTAGTTGTCATTGTACTATTTCATGTTCTGTTTATAATCCTAATTACATGTTTACAATTACCCTGTCTTTGTCTATATGGAAGATAAATGGAAACAAGTTAATTCAAATACTACGTATATTACAAATCATAAATAAATAATAAAGAAATATTGTTGTTACATAATGTTACAAGTAAATGATAGAATAAAAGTTTATCATTGTTCAAACACTTCCAGGGAACTCGTAGACAATTTGTCTGTCAATTTCCTTCATTTCTGTGTTGGGCAAAATTTTCAATATTTGTTAAAAGCTAACAGTACTTTCAACATTTTCTTTTAATGTAAACTTTGTAGAAAATTCCATTTTTGCTATGTGTACATAGTTCAGGAAAAATTCGACAGGCATAAAATTTTGTTTGTTTATTGTAAACTGTATTATGTTTGGAAGTATCCCAAAGTAAATTTAACATTAATCATGTCAATCAATGAGGGCAGTCCAGTTTTTTAAGGCTAGGAGAATCCTTGAAATGTTTGGAGCATCACTAGGTCATGCTGGATCTAATCATCAAACTTCAGTTTCTGTGAAAAACTGAGAACTCACAAATTTATTACAAAATATAATATTGAATAAACATAATACCTTACCTTGCACAGGTCCAGAGTCTTCACGTGAACTCGCTATAAATAAGTGATTTGGGGTTGCGCAATTAAGAAACTCGACTCTTATTACATTTTTGTTAATCAACTCAATTTTTATTTTAACATTCTTTTTGAATTTATCTGTTTACTCCTCTTTCCTCTAAAATTAAAATCTTACTGTTTCTTTCAATAATTAATTTTTAACATGATAAATATTTTAATAACTAGTTTCAAAATTACTTAAAATCTAGGAAGACGACCCAGTTTGCTCATTCACACACTCATACCGTTAAATTCCCCTTTTTATTTTATTAGAACCCGTTTTTAAAATGAAATTATTGATATTGGTTGTGGATTACCCAACCGTCGGCGTTCCTCTCGTAGACTCGTGCCGCGCTATATATATATCCGAAAGTTTTGTCCAATCCACATTTTAATTTCGATTTGTACACTTCACTGACTTCATTCTGATATAACGTTTCACTTTTTTTATGTAATTGTTACTGGATTTCACATGTTGGGTCGGCCGACCTTTGTTTAAACTCAAGTAAAAGATTTACATGACCGCATGCGGTCTAGAGGTGAAGTCGACTGGCTGAAGCCACGCTAAGCATCGGTAAAGTTCATTTCCGTCAGCTCACTTTCTGATTGATTGAAGCGCTCACATGGCATGTTTAATTAGTCACGTGGTGTTAACTTCCGCCAACAACTTTGGTGTCAAGAGTATAGACAGCGGGACACGAGCGCACACACCCCCACATTCCAATGTTATCGTTTTGTACTAGGCACGGACGGGCACGGATTTGAATACAGGGTGTTACACAACTCAGGTTTTGATGACCATAAAGAGTGCCCAAATAGACTGGCCTCAAATAATTATTAAATGAAATAAAATATCTATACCCTTCAGAATTGTCCCATTACAAAACTGGCAGATTTGAGTAGTCGCTTTATAAAGGATGGTGTTGTAAAAGCAACAATTCTTTCAGAATTATTTTATAACCCTGTCAGTCTGAAAATAAATATCACTCCTTTAGATCATCAGCAGATTTAAACTTTTCTTATTCGTGTTAGGGATGTATCATGTAAAACTGCTGGAAGTATGGAATACAAGGACGTTAGGTGCACTTTACAAAACCTTTTCATCAGATGTTCAAAAGAGCAAGCTTGTAATTTTTTTTTATAAGCCCCTTAGTAAGGTTTCTCAGCAACAGTTACTGGATGTCACAGTTTGTTTCTAGGATATGTTTTACAAAGTAGTGGAAACTTGCTACTTGAATTCTGTGTTTCTTTGACTTCCTATTTTAAAGTAATCTTTAAGGTTTTTTAAGGGATTCAAAGATAACTCTATAGGAATAAATCTGCATCTGTGCTACAGATAAGTATGGATGGGTCTAATCCTAAATGGTCGTTTCACAAAAAGTAAATGGAAAAGAAAAGAAATTGTTAAAGGATATAAGTGGTGGACAATTAACTGAGCGATAGTTAAATATATAATGGATTTATTAGAAATTACAAACGCATAAGCTGTGCTCACACAATACTCACGCGCTAACAACTACAATGACCTCGTTACATCTTACGTTTTTCAAGTTGGCACTAGTGAACATATAACTTCATTTTTATAATCACAAAGTATATAATATTCGAATCATTATTTATATTTCATAAACATCACTTTTAACTGATACTTAATGTTTATTCAACACTTCCCTTGTTTATGTAATATATATAAAAAGTCTCTGCATAAAAATTATTTAAAACTTTTACAAATGATTGACCGATGTAACTCAAAAACTGGACGTGGAAGTGGCTTGGTGAGGATATCTGCTGTCTGATCCTTGGTGTTGACATACTCTAGATTGAAGACCTTGTCTTCAAACTTTTCTCTTATATAGTGGTATTGGACGTCAATGTGCTTAGTCCTCTTGTGAAAGACTGGATTCTTGATCAGTTGAATTGCACTTTTATTGTCCATGTACAGAGTTGTTTTTGTGCTTTTCAAGATCCATAAGTCGTTCATAAGTTTCCTTAGCCACATTATGTCTTTAACAGCTTGGCACGCTGCCATATATTCAGCATCGATTGTAGACAATGCTGTTGTGGCTTGTCGTTGAGAACTCCAGGTAAGTACACTCGATCCTAGTTTGATTAAATATCCAGAAGTAGACTTGCGAGTTTCAATTTCTCTAGCAAAGTCTGCATCACTATAGACTTGCAAATGAGTATTAATATCTGCTTCGAACTTTAGACCATAGTCCAGAGTTTCCTTTAGGTATTTGAGGATTCGTTTCACAGCATTCCAATGAAGCTTGGTAGGTTTTTGAAGATAGCGACTTGCCTTATTAACAGCAAAAGACAAATCTGGCCTGGTACCATTTGATAGGTAAAGCAAGCTTCCAACAGCTTCTGCATAAGGCGCTTTGACTATTCCAGTGTTCAGATTTTTATGAGCATCAGTGCATGTCTCTTCATGAGGATCTGCAGGGATTGTTACTGGATTTGCATTCTGCATCCTAAACCTTTTGATTACCTTTTCTGCATACGCAGTTTGATGGAGGAATAATGTTCCATCCTGGTGTCTTTCAATTTGCAACCCAAGGAATATATTTGCCTGGTCATCAGTAACCTCAAATTCCTTTTTTAGTCCATGGATTAGATTGTTGATATCATCTTGGTTTTTAGCCGCAATTAGTCCATCATCAATATAGATGGCCAAAATCAGCCTTCGATGTTTATTCGTGCTAGTGAAGATACATGGATCTGCCTTGGTAGATTCAAGTCCGTACTTCTTTAGAAATTTGGTAAACCTCTGGTTCCAGCATCTGGAGGATTGTTTGAGTCCGTATATGCTCCGAAGCAGCTTGCAGACTTGATTTGTTCCATTTGAAAAACCTTCTGGTTGCTTCATGTATACATTCTCTTCAATCACACCATTTAGAAAAGCAGTTTTGATATCGAACTGCTTCAGTTTCAGTTTTTCTTTTGCTGCAATAGATAAAATCATTCGAATTGAATCAAATCTTACTACAGGACTGAAAGTTTCCTTGAAATCAATTCCAGCCTTTTGATCAAAGCCTTTGGCAACTAGTCTTGCCTTGTACCTTGAAATATTTCCATTTGGATTCTTTTTAATCTTGAAGACCCAGCGATTTCCCATGACATTGGCCCCAGGTGGTGGTTCAACTAGATCCCATACATGATTTTTAAAAAGAGATTCGATTTCTTCATTCATAGCAATACTCCAGTTTTCAGCATCATCACTGTTTACAGCTTCTTGGTAATTGAGAGGTTCAGTACCTTCTGCAATAAAACAGTCATCAATGTTAACATAATCAGCATATCTCGCTGGAGGTTTAATTGTCGATGATTGGCGCAGTCTGCTTCTGTAGTTTGTAGTCTGGTCATTCTCAGTACCAGCTATTTCAGATTCTTCAGATTGCACTTGATCCTCAGAAGTTATATCATTTTGAACGATATCATGATCTTCAACAAAACAGTTGTTTTGATCAACTTCAGGAACTTTATCTTTCTTTTCATCGGGTAAGAATAATGATGTGTATTCTTCCCTGTTTTCATCATTTTCTTCTTCACTTTCAAATGTATTCGTGAAAATGACATCACGTACTACATTTACTTGTTTTTTGTGAGGAAACCAAACTCGAAATCCTTTAATGTGGTCTTCATATCCAATAAAATATCCCTTTTCAGATTTAGCGTCCCACTTCTTCCTTTTGATCTTGGGAATGTGTGAGTACACTATTTCTCCAAATATATGTAGATCTTTTAAATTTGGTTTACGACCATGCCAAAGTTCATAAGGAGTGAAATCCTTTACTGAACTTGTACTTGTGCGATTTAATACATACACCACTGTATTGACTGCTTCAGCCCAAAAAGTCTGTTTGAACTTTCTTGCGTGCAGAATAGTACGTGCTGCTTCAACTACTGTTCTGTTCTCCCTCTCAGCTGATCCATTTTGTTCTGGTGTATATGCCACTGAACACTGGTGCGTGATTCCATGGTTACTGAGCAACTTGGAAACATTTTCACAGTCAAATTCCAATCCGTTGTCAGTTCTCATGATTTTTATCCCATTAGAACAGTGTTTTTCTGTTTTTTTAACAAAGTCAGTCATGCAAGCAAGAGCTTCAGACTTTGCATTAATAAAATACACATGTCTATAATGAGAAAAATCATCTTTTAGGAGGAGAAAGTATCTTGATCCACCTAAAGAATTTTGTGACATTGGACCACACAAATCTGCATGAATAATCTCACCAATAGCACTGGTTTCGGAAGTACTCATTGGAAAGGGTAGGCGATGAGCTTTTCCAATTGCACTTGCATTACAAAAACATATGTCATTGTTTTTAACTTTAACACCAAAATGTTCAAGTACCTTTTTAACTCTAGGATAGTTTTGATGCACTAGTTTTTTATGCCATGTTTCCAAAGTATCTGCAATATTAGCACAGTTAGTGTTCAATTCTTCATGTTTTTTGCTCGGTGGCTCAATTTCAAATTGCATCTCAAATAAACTATGTCTTTTGCGTAACCCCATAGCTATGACTTGACCATTTTTCAAAAATTTGCACACTTTATTATCTGCAATTTGTTTTAGACCTTTGTCTAAAGCAACACAGCTCGAGAAAAGATTGTAACTAAGATCTGGAACGTATAATACATCTGCTAAATGATTTTTATTCCATTTTTCGCCATCAAATGTATTCACGTTTATATTGCCTTTTCCACAGGCTTTTAGAAAATCACCATTTCCAATACGCACCAAGATTTCTTGATTTAATGGTTTATAATCTACAAACCAATCTCGATGATGAGTCATGTGGTCAGTTGCACCTGAATCTTTATACCACATGTCAACCTTTTTAGAGCCTTGTAAAATAGATGCTAAGGCCTCACTTATAAGTGCAGTTCCCTGTGTTGTATCACGTTTTTTGCTTGTGTCATTTTTATCACTTTTATTATTGTATTTTCTGAATCTACAATTTCGAGCCCAATGGCCTGGCTTGCCACAAACAAAACAATCACCTTTTGGTTTAAACACATTATTAGAATTGTTTTTATACATACCCTGTTTTGCACCTTTGCCTTTATATTGAGATTTTGATGCAAAAGCTTTGCTTTCAGTCTTTTCAGTATCATTCACTCGCATTTCTTCAACTCTTAATCTATTAATGAGGTTCGTTTTTGTACGATCAGCCTCAGCTGTTGACTCCCATGCACACAGAAAATGACTAAAACTCTTAGGCAATGTAAGCAGAATTTTTGACACTATCATCTTGTCATCAACAGTTTCACCCATGCTTTTAAGTCGATAGGCTAAATCTTCAATCTTTGAAATGTGTGTGGCCATATCATCAGCTAAATCCTTAACAAATGAGTGCCACTGCTGCTGAAGAATGTGCAGAGATGCTTCGCATTTTTGCTCATACACAGACACAAGTTTTTCCCACATTTCTTTGGCATTTTCTAGATGCACAAGATGAATCATGGTTTTTTCAGTCAGAGTTGTCACAATTACTCTCTGAGCTGTCCCGTCTGCCTTTTCGAAATCAGATTTCTTCTTTTCATATTCTTTTTTCTCGGCTACAGATGCATTATTGTCTAACATAGTGGGCATAACTTGTACACCTTTAACTACATTCCATAAGCTGTAGGATTTCAATATAACTATAATCTGAAATTTCCATACATACCAGTTCTCGCTACCTTGTAACTTGTTAATACGTAGTAATTCACTTTCCATGTTTATGTGTAGAGGTTAATTTTCACTTTTACACACGCGGTCGGAATAACCTTTTTATTTGCACGTAAACACTTATATTTGTACGTAAACACGTTTTAAACTATCACTGAATTGATTCACTTTCCATGTTTATGGCGTTGAGGTTAATTTTCACTTTACCATGCGGTCGGAATAACCTATTTGCTCGTAAACACGATTTGGACTATCACTGCTCAATTTCACAAAAATATTGCCCTTTGCGCGCACCTGGGCCCATAACCTGTTAAAGGATATAAGTGGTGGACAATTAACTGAGCGATAGTTAAATATATAATGGATTTATTAGAAATTACAAACGCATAAGCTGTGCTCACACAATACTCACGCGCTAACAACTACAATGACCTCGTTACATCTTACGTTTTTTTAAGTTGGCACTAGTGAACATATAACTTCATTTTTATAATCACAAAGTATATAATATTCGAATCATTATTTATATTTCATAAACATCACTTTTAACTGATACTTAATGTTTATTCAACAGAAATACACAATTTCAACTTTTTTAAACTGAAAAAAAAAATTCTTTTGAGTTAGTGTAACCTGTTGTGTTACTGTAAGACAGAGCAGTGCTGTTAGCGTACTAATTAAGATGCATTAAATGTATAAATAAAGCTACATGACCTAATAAAATATTCTTAGATGTAGTAATTCAGGTTAGGTCAAACAGCTCATTAGACTTTGTCTAAATTTTAAAGATGTTTAGGACCGTACATTAAAAAGTAGTAAGCAGATGTATTAATATAATATTACCCAACAAGATCAGGAACAATTATGTATATTAAATTAAGTAGATAGTGGACTTAAAAACCTGCATTAGAAACTCCAGTTTTTATAAAACAAATAGGGAGAGAATTGAAGATTTCTTGTTTGGAAATGTTATATCTGTTTTCTTCACAACTAATGGCAGGTTATGATTTGTAATCATGTTTTCTCATAATGTATGTTGTTAATTCCTTTTTTTTAAGAGTATAAAAAAAACAATAAATAGCCAACTATACTTGAAAAAAGGTCAATTTTATTGGTATATACTAAAGTATAGAGCCCTATTTGTTTCTATTCATTGACAATGGTCCGTACTGTAAAAATTTTGTGTGTAATATACAACCATTCTTTAATATGTGTACGAGATTCTCCAATTTTAATTGCATTAATTCAGACCGTAGTAATTGGAACTAGGGTTTAATTCCGGTACTTACAATAAATACAGCCTTTTAATGTACACTAACAAAGGAAATTTGTGTTGTCTAGTTAATTTTAAAAATCTAAAAGGTTAAGTTAGATTGTTAAACGTAGAACACAACCTCCCAAAATCGTCTCTGTACCGTAATTATGTGCGATAAATGGAAAGTAATTTCTGTACTTCCACTAAATACACCCTTTTAATGTACACTAACAAAGTAAATTTTATTTAAGTTACATTGTCGTATATAACCTCCACAACATGTCATTAGTTACTTGTGAAGAAAACTCAGTTGTAGTACACATCGGACACCGAAAAGAAGTACAAACGCGGAGACGGAAGTTTAACTGTACCGTACGAAAAGAACATAGATCCGGATAGATCCTTTCACTATTAGCCTGCGGCCAAACAACTTCCGTCTCCGCGTTTGTATTTTTTTTCCGTGCTCGATGTATACTAGAACTGTTTTCTTCACAAGTAACTAATGCCAGGTTATGGAGGTTATGTACGACAATGTAACTTAAATAACATTTACTTTGTTAGTGTACAATAAAAGGGTGTATTTACTGAAGTACAGAAATTATTTTCCATTTATCGCACATAATTACGATACACAGACGATTTTTGGAGGTTGTGTCTACGTTTAACAATGCAACTTAACCTTTTAGATTTTTAAAATTAATTAGATTTAACAAAAATTTCCTTTGTTAGTGTACATTAAATTATTGTATGGATACAAGGCTGCTGTACATAACATTAAAGGCTGTATTTATTCGAAGTACCGGAATTAAAACTAAGTTCCAATTTAGAACGTAGACCTATAACCTATTTGCATATTTTATTGGGGTTTATTGGCACATATTTTATTGAAAGGGTGTATTTATTGGAAGTACAGAAATTAGTTTCCATTTATCGCACATAATTACGGTACACAGACGATTTTTGGAGGTTGTGTCTACGTTTAACAATGTAACTTAACCTTTTAAATTTTTTAAATTAATTAGATTTAACAAAAATTTCCTTTGTTAGTGTACATTCATAGGCTGTATATACATTAAAGGCTGTATTTATTTGAATTAAAACCTATCCGTACTTCCAATTTAGAACGTATAACCTAGTAGGCTACGTTATTCGTACATATTTTATTGGAGTTTATTGGTACATATTTTATTAAAAGGGTGTATTTATTGGAAGTACAGAAATTAGTTTCCATTTATCGCACATAATTACGGTACAGAGACGTTTTTAGGAGGTTGTGTCTACGTTTAATTATCTAACTTAGATAGTAGGCTTCGTTATTGGTGCATATTTTATTGGGGTTTATTGGCACATATTTTATTAAAAGGGTGTATTTATTGGAAGTACAGAAATTATTTTCCATTTATCGCACATAATTACGGTACAGAGACGATTTTGGGAGGTTGTGTGTACGTTTAATTATCTAACTTAACCTTTTAGATTTTTAAAATTAATTAGACTTGTAGGGGTGTGCATGGCAGAACTACTTGTAGGGGTGTGCACCCACTTTATAATCATATTTTTGGTAACACTGAGAACTTTAAGCCTTCTTTTATGCTTAAACAAATTATATATACACTTAATTATAGAAAAGAAAAAAGCAAATATGTAATTCAAAAGACTAATTTGCTCTAATAAACACATGCTGAAGTTAAAAACAAAAGAGTTTTTACTTGCCTAACTAATCATTAGTTATAATGTGACAGTTGGGGCTGCTTTTTCTGCAAAAGCTGGGGTATGTTGTATTCAAGAGTGGTTAAATTAAGTCATAAATCTGAGTGTGCATATCTCTTAAAGATATCCAGAACTTTGTTAAGTCAGAATCTAAAAGTTTATGGATTTTGTTGTCCATGACATGTCTCATGTTATCACTAACTATACAAAATAATTTACTAAAAATTTAGTTTTAATCCCAGCATCACAGATGATATCACACAATTGCTCATTTAGTTTTACTGAGAACATGTTAGAACTTTCAAAATACAAGAATGGGTCTTGAATCCAATTGAATTCACTGTATCCCTCTGGGAAGCAACTTTCAATCTGGTTATAGAGAGTTAAACATCAGAGCTGGTAAAAAGCAATGGTAGAGCATGAATAACAAAAATGTACAGTTTAGACTATGTACAAAACAGGTTGAATTTAAATTGTTAAAATGATATATCTTAGTTATTTACATGTAGTAGGTTTTTAAGACACAGTAAATAAATTTCCGAACCTGACTTTGCAACCCTCCAAATGCCCTCTCGGGACCCAACAGTGGCTCATGCCCAATAGGTTAAGAAATGCTGAACTAAAGGCATGTTTGTGGAGTGAAACATAAAAGATAACCCAGACTTCTAAAATGCTCTTAGTGAAATGGGATTTTCAGGAGTAACAACACACTATTTGGTTAACAAGCACATTTTACTAATATTGTAATACCAAGTCAATTAGATAGCTTACATGTGTAGTACTCTATGTGATGCTGATCACATACTGTTAATCAGCAGCACTGCAGAATATTCTAGAGCCACACTCTTGGCATTCATCTGGAACTTTCTCACATTAGCCTGATAATTAGGATGTTGCCACCAGCTGAGTTTTAGAAAGTTGGTGTAATAGGTTGTGCATTCATATAGGATGATATTAGACAGCAGTTTTTAATGAAAGTGACAAATGATCAATTGTTTATTTGTGTTGTAAACTATTGTGATTTTTTTATTACTGTTTGTAGACTATACAGTGTGTCCTGGATAATTATATAAAGAGAACTGTTGTAATATAAGTGTGTTTGTTTTAGCAATTGAGAGTATCTGGTATTCAATAATTCATTCCACTGTTTTAAGTTCATAATTCTTGTCACTGGTTGTAAGAATATTATTTTCATTAATTTTCCAATTCTATGAAGTCTTCAGTAGTTTTACCACGATGAGACTCAACTTTATCACTGAAGATGCCACATCACTGAATGAGCAAAACTTTTCGTTAATAATCTCAACAAAGCATGGTTATCAACTGAAAAAAAGTTTTAGTATTAAAAGTTTTGATCACGCAAATCTATAAGGGATACTAAAAAGAAATAACATAATAATTGTATTGGACATAAAGTTATGTCCACAAAACAGATTTTGTTTGAAATAAATAAAACACAATTTGACACAAATATTAATTTTATGAATACTTGTTTGGCACATATTACAGAAGGTTACACCATTAAATGAGTTTGCCTAAGTATAAATTCTTGTCAGATGAAAAACGTGTACAGTCAGAATACTATTTGTTATGTACAATACAAATGATTCACTATGGATAGCAGTGCCACATAAACACTAGACATTGACACTGAATTGTACTTGTTTTGAATGATTCATTGTGTGCTACCTGACCAGAGTACAGCTATTAACCAAGAGATGTTTAGTATACTGCTGTGTAACTGCTACAATGATGAATTATAAGTAGTACTTTTTGTTTTGGTCATCAACCTTGAAAAGGATAATAGAAACTTTGTATACCATACTTCCAGCAGTTTTACATGATACATTCCTAGCACAAATAAGAAAAGTTTAAATCTGCTGATGATCTAAAGGAGTGATAGTTATTTGCAGACTGACAGGGTTATAAAATAATTCTGAAAGAATTGTTGCTTTTACAATGCCATCCTTTATCAACTGACTACTCAAATTTGCCAGTTTTTCACAGAAACTGAAGTTTGATGATTTGATCCATCATGACCTAGTGATGCTCCAAACATTTCAAGGATTCTCCTAGCCTTAAAAAACGACTGGCCTATTTTGATTGACATGATTAAAGTTAAATTTACTTTGGGATACTTCCAAACATAATACAGTTTAAAATAAACAAAAAAAAATTTTATATCTAATTTTTCCAGAACTGTATACACATAATTTGATCGGGATAGAACGTGTATTAAACAATAATACTATTTGATGCAAATAATGAAAATATCTCTGTGGAGAACTATACATGACTTCCATGTTTTAAGATTTATATTTAAAATCGTTTTAGAAATGAAATATTTCTACAGAAACTACTTCTATCTTCAGCCTCAACCACAGAAAACACACACACACAATTCCTTTTTTTCTTTATTTAATTTGAATTCTATATTAGACCAAATGTTTTCAGAGTTTACAATTTTTTTTTTAATTTCTTGAATTAATTTTTTTAATTTTATGCAATGTGGACACATACAGAGGAGTGTTAGTTTTTATGTTTTTTTTTCAATAAATAAAAATGAGAGGAGTGAGTGAGAGAGAGAGAGAGAGAGAGAGAGAGAGAGAGAGAGAGACCAAAAATAACACATACAGAAATTTCATCAGAACCTTTCCTTTCTAATAGTAAAAATATAACTAAATAATGAATGAGAAAGAACATTAACAAAATTAATGGAAATTATAGTTATTATTTGTTGTCTAATAAACAGGTACTAGTAATGGCTTCATATGAAACACAAAGGTAGACATAGACAGTGAAAATCCAACAGAATTTTGGAATGCCGTGCGTAATGTGAAAAAGGGGGATAGTTCACCAATGTTTCCGAAGCTGTCTACCTTTATGCGGTCACTTCTGTGTTTACCCCATTCATCCGCAAGTATTGAGAGAGTATTTTCTACTATAAACCGTACGAAAACTAAAATCAGAAATAGACAGAGCACCCAAACGATCTCCAGACTTCTGCATACCAAAAGAAATACAAAATCTGCAACCTGCTTATGATTTCAAAGTTGACGCGGAGTTTACAAGTTTGGTGAACAACAGTATCTACATGACTGGCGGGGAAGAAGAAAAAGTGATGGAGGGGGAGGTTTAAAATATAAGACAACGTTGGTGTGTTAAAATTATTTTGTGATAATAATTATGTATACTGTATATATTCTTTTCATTTAAGCTTACTACATTTTCTTGAGATTTGACAAAACAACTTCCGAAATTTTCGGCAATCTTCCGAAATTTTCATGTCAAATCTTCAGAAAAATTTTTTTTAGACCTAGCAACACTGTTCGAATACTAGTTTAGTGCACCTCTATAAAGAACAGAATATGAGATAAAAAATAATACAAATAATGTACATGGAAAGACGCGTACAATATATAATTAATTTTAAAAATACCTTTAACGTTGCAATATATCTTTCGGGTGGCATAATTAACTGGTAGATAATTATGAACGATGCCGATTATATTAAAAATTCAAATGTAAACTATTTATATTGTTTTAGTGGATGGTTAGTGAGGATCGGTCACTAACCATCCACTAAAACATTCACTGATTGACGGTCACTAAAAATTTAAGGATTTATTTAAATTATGTTCTAACACTATTGCAATTAAAAGAGAAAAACGCTACACCCAGTATCAAAAATAACTAAAAAATCTAAAACTAAATCAGAATGAAAACCAAATACGACTAACGTAAAGAGTAAACCGTTATTTCGTACGTATGTAAGCTAAAGTTAATTTTGAAACTGTTGAAACCTATGTAACGGTCTCCTATAAAATGGGTTTGTTTAGTATTACCGTATTATTACGTCACTACATAGCTCATATACATGGTACTTATCGTTTACCTAGCGTAGGGAGCAAACTACGTAGCCATTAATATCTAAAATAAAAAGTTGTTGATTTAAAATAAACTAAATTTAACAATCAACTTAAAAAAAAGTCTTCATTACAAATTAAAAAAGTGTTCAAAGGAAAACATCGAAACGAAACCATCGATAGTATGAAAACATCGCAACTGAACCATCGATGGTAGAAACATCGAACATCGAACGTTAACCATCGATGTTTTTGGAACATCGGCTATCGATGCTCATCCCTATCATTAATCCGTATTTAAAATTCGCCGCATTCGTTAATTGGTAGCTTTTAGTTGACAAAAATTTGGTTTAACCTAGTATTCTGCTTGTTCTATGATAAGTCTTTTTTTTGCAATGAGTTCTGTAATACGAAATTCCGTAACTGCTTTGAGGTTATGTGGAGGGCTAAATAATAAATATTTGTTATGTACAAACGCTGGAAAAGTTCTACCAGACATTGACAAATTAGTGAAAAATAATAAGGTCGTTGTTTTCATGAAAGGTGTACCAGATGAACCTCGCTGTGGATTTAGCAATGCTGTTGTTCAGATATTAAGAATGCATGGTGTAACTTATGATGCTCATGATGTTTTAAAAGAGGAATCCATCAGAAATGGTAAGTGTTTTTATGATTGACGAGTACTGTATTACCTCATGGAAATTCGGTATCAAAGTTGGGAACAAATTACATAACAGGTAGGGTTACGCGGGCCAATTGTAAATTCGGGGTAATCGTAAACGGTAGGGAGTTTTTAGACAACTAATACTGTCTACATTGTCATTACATCAACTGTTGAATTTTCCTTCAAAACTGCAGAGTGCTGCTGGACTTCTAAATAAGGGTATATTCTTGTATTTATAACGTTTTCATGTTAACAAATATTATGAAAGTTTTGTATGACTTTGGAAGTATACTGATTTTGTGGACACAAACAACCAGAAACTCCACCAACACAATATAAAGATTAATGTAACAGTCTTTTAGTAACTTTTTGTGATGTTTTGTGAAGGTATTTTAAGACAGCCTCAAGCTATACTGCATTTACAATTACCCCAGAAAATTTTCCAATGGGGTAGGCCTAATAGTAAATGCTGTTGTTCAAATACTCTTGTTTGTTTAGTACAATTAAATAGAATTTACCAAATCTAGATACTATTATGACCTCACAACTATTTTAAAACCTATTCTACTAAAGATAAAATTGCTTGAATTATTCAAAAACCTTTGTAAAAAATTTCCAAATAATTTGTTAGGCCTATTACTGTAGAACATAATATGTGGAAAAATATTTCTGCCATCTGGTAAATAGTCAGGTGTATTCTTGTGTTAGTGCTTAACTGGGTGCTTAATTGTTACCGAGTCATTTAACTGATAAAATTCAACCCACTGGTAAATGTGTTTTTGGCCCCATAAAAATTTCTTGGGAGAAAAAATGTATAAACTTTGAGGGGGAGGAGCAGATTGAAAGGCAAGGAGTTTGTCCATTGGCAAAATGTGAATTTTCTACACCGTTAGGCCAAGTGTGGAGAGAAGGTATGGTTAGTAAAAATGTCGCAGCTGGTTGATAACAATATGAATTATCCAGGTTGATGCAAGAAAGTTTCCATAATCTGGCATCAGACCAAAAGAACTCAATTAGTATAAGAAGAGTAGAGATACATATTAAATGTTCAGTCCACCTTCAAGTTTTAATTTTACTTTTTTCATTTCTATTAAAAGGGTAATAGCTGCATTGTCTATACTGGCACATCTACTTCTCAGATATGTAACATAAAATACCATAGATGAAAAAGATTCAACAAAGAAAGTTTGTTCTTGTTGATTTTGCTGGAGGACCAAGAAATAAAACTCATTACAAGTGTGTACAGAAAGTAGGTGATGACGAGGGAGAAACTTATGTCACAGGATATTAATGCAAAGATGAAATTTCTACAAAGTTATATTAAAAGAAAATGATGAAAGTACTATTAGCTTTGGACAAATATTGATAGGTTTTCCTAATCCAGAAATTAACTGACAAATTGTCTGTGAGTTACCTGGAAGTATTTCTGTGTTTGAAAAACTCTTTATTTTATTACTTACGTGTTCTATTATGTAACAGAACAACATTTCTTTATGCTTTTTTAACAAACATAGCGTCTGAAGTTTCTTGTTTTCATTTACTTTTCAATAGATGAAGACGGGGTAGGCCTAATTGTGAATGGGGTAATTGTAAACATGCAGTTAGGATTAAAAACACATCACAGAATAGTACAATGTCAACTAGTTTACAGTTGTTCCAATATTTCAAAGGGTAAAGAAAACACTTATTTACAATTACCCCTAAGACGTTGGGGTAAAAGGGTCAATCCATTTCAAGTGGTCCAGAAAAGAATTAATTGGTTGCTTGACCAATTAAAAACATAATAATGTTTTACCATAGTTACCCCTATCCTAGAGGAGTCTCAAACCAACTTATTTTATTTTTATTTCACACTTTTTTAAAATGGCGGACATTTTTGTGTCATGGCCGCAGCTGGTTTCATGTTTATGTCAAATGCAATATCTCATTTTAGGTATGTCACAGCGAGTTAAAACAAAAACCATATTATTAAGCTCATTTGGACAATCTTTCAAGTATATAATTGTTGTTAGTAACTAATACCCCATAAGTGAAATATAAGCATAGTTTTGTCAACAAAAATTGCCAAACACTCACTTCTGGCAATATTTAAAAAGGGAAGGAAATCATTATGTAAAGTTTTTATTATTGCAGGTGAAACTATGCATTTAAAGTTTTAAACAGAAAAATCACAGCTCCTTCAAAGTTCTTCAACCCCCACTATAAGTATAACCTTGAATGCATCTTGAGTTCTTTTGATAGTGATGCCCTCTATACTTTAGTCTGAAAGACTTAACACATGTTTCTACCCAAATCTCATCAAGGTATATTTTTATAGATTTTTAAAAATTATTATTGGAACGTTGCCAGTGATATAAAGTCATCCCTCTCAATGAACATGACCGCTTCTTATTTTTTCTTGGGGAAATCTGTTTTTTTTTTTTAATAAAGGATAATTTATAAGAATTAATATGAACTGCCTACATGCTTGTTATTTCTGGAAAATAAATTGCACAATGAAACCTGTGTTACTATATTTCACATGTAATATAAAATTGTAGGATTGACAAGTAATACACAACTGAAACTGCAGTTAAATTTTGAGCAGATTAACAGATTAAAAGGAAGAAAAAGAAAAACAGTGTAAACAATTGGATTACCGGTGTATTCATAAGAACAAATTGTGTTGTCAGCTTAACTAAATGAACATTATTATCACCCGATCATCTGATCATAATATCATCTTCCTCGTGAAAACACAACAATTAGATTTGTTTTCTTGTCACCGTCTTTTTATGCACTCTATAATAAGTAAAATGTACACAACATGTTAAAACCTACAGCAGGTTTGCGTACATTCTAGACAATGGAGTGTGTAATGTCAATCAAGTCACTTTTTAAAAAATGAATATTTTTGTTGACACTCCTGAAATCAATATAGCCTACGAGGTGTAATCAATAAGTATTAGGATTGATACTGATACCCGAAAAGTATCAGCTAACTTGGCTCCAAAAAAGCAACACGTTTACTTTACAGTATACTAATTACTCGGTATAAGTTTTATAATAACAGCTGATCTGGTTTGTTTACAAACACTCATTGTTGTGTTGTGTGTTAATCTCATTTGGCGCATTTACCATTTAAGAAAAAATTGATCAGAGAATTTGTATCAGATTTTATCAAAAAGCTGGTGAAACATGTAAAGATACATTTGAAAAGTTGCAAAAAGTTTATGGGGAAGATTGTATGAGTCGTACACAGGTCTATTAGTGGTTTAAGTGTTTTAAAGATGGGCGTGAAAGTGTTGAGAGTGAAGAGTATTCAGGAAGGCCTTTAACTAGCAAGACTGGCCACAATGTTGAGCTTGTGCGTGCTGCTGTGCAAGAAAATCGCCGAATATTCATGAGCTAGCAAATAATTTAAATATCAGTTTCGAATCAGTTCAGTCCATTCTTACTGATGAGCTGGGAATGAGACGTGTTTTTCCAAAGTTTGTACCAAAAGTCCTCACAGCTGACGAAAAAGATGCCTGGGTGTCAGTCGTTCAAGACCTGCTTGAATGTGCTAAAAACGATGAGAACTTCATTAAATCGATCATAATGGGTGATGCATCATGTGTTTATGGATACGATCTAGAAACTAAGGCCCAGTCTTCAGTGTAGAAGACGCCAAATTCTCCAAGACCAAAAACGCAAAATAGAGCCGAAACAAAGTCAAGACCATGCTCACAGTTTTCTTTGATCACAAGGGGATATTCATCATGAATTTGCTCCACCAGGCCAAACAGCAAACAAGGATTACTGCATTTCTGTTTTGAGCCGAGTGAGGGATGCAATTTGACGAAAAAGGTCACAGTTCCATCAGATTGGTTGTACCAGAGCGCTTCAACATGACAATGCACCCGCCCACACGTCACATGCTGTTCAGCATTTTCTTGCTGAACACAATATTCCACAGCTTCAGCATCCTTCATATTATAATACTTTTTCAATGTGTGTGTGTGTGTGTGTGTGTGTGTTTATTCAGCCACATGTTGTATGCGTCACTTTGTAATATACCGAGTACGTACCTCTTTAAATAATTTGTCACGTTGACTATGTTTTATTTAAGTTCGGTCGATAAATAATTTTTAATTATTATTTAATTGGTTTGATTTGTCTATTTGTTTTAATTAATTTTTTATTTAGTTAATTAATTATGTATTGTAATCACTGTTATTCGAATGTGGCTTACTTCGGAGTTCACTAGAAGTTCAGTAGCACTTCCGTAGATCTAGATTGTCTGTGTACAGTAATGTGTTGTTTGACAAAAATATTAAGTACTTAAAACCTTCACGTACCTGTGGTGTAGTACTGGTAGTTTAGTTCTGTCTGTACTTGTCATCAGATGATCCCAGTATTTTATTATACTGTTGGTTTGTCAAAACAGTAGGCCTATAATTGTACTGTTTGTTAGTAAGTGAGTTAAAATGATTTTACTTGGGCGCCATATGGAATCACAAGTTCTTGTTCCATAAAAAGAATGTATTCAAGGAATAAAAAAATAAATAAATTTAATTGAGGTTAATTTATTTCTTTGATTAAGTATTTCAAATAATTTCTTTAATTATTTTCCTTGTGGTTTGTTTTGTTTTTAAACTGTTGGCGCTTCACAAGTTCAGGCCACCAAATTGATTGTTTGAGTGCCTTTAAATCGCAAATCTTTTAATCGAGAAAAATAATTAATACCTGTTTCAATAATTGTTTACAACGTTTGTTATTTTACAATTTACTTGTTTATTACTCACAAGGTGCTTACTTTAGCTTCATACATTCGAATTAACAATAATAATTGATTACAGACTACCTGGCTTCAATTATTCCTAACCCAGAAGGTTGGCAATGGTTACTCTTACTAGTGGTTTATTTGTTTACAAAAATAATTATATCTTAAGGGGTGAATTCTTTTAAACTACAGAATAAAATCCCTATGCCTTGATTTACGATGCTTTACAAGATTTGATTTTAGAATGTTAGACACCTTTAAAATATTTAAATTGATTGACGAAATGTTCGTCTAACCTCTATACAGTTTGAGGTTAATTACGGTAAGCCTAATACATGAATTATTATATTTAGAATCATATAATTCCTATAGAAAAAGTATACACAGTGCTTATTATTTATGGTATTAATGTTTTTGCGTCAGTACAAGAGTGTATTATTTATTATACTAAACACATAATATTCATACACTGTAATGGTATATTGCACGGTACTCCCTGTGTTATAATCGTTTGGATTATTTTTCAATTGCACTTTACGATCGGGTACACTGATCGTACACTTCACTTTCACTCGTATTAACAATTATTATTTCTTCAAACTGAATACTGGGTTAGGTACTTCACCTAACCTTGTTCTTATATACCGCACAACTAGTAAAAATGAATACTGCTTGTTACGATGCACTTTTAAAATATTTACTTCTTCACTTGTTGTTGTTTAATTAGATTTGTTGATAATTTTGATCTGTAGTTCTGTAGTAGCTGCTGCAATGGAATTTGACAAAATGTGTTTCTCTTCGCTATGACAATCGTATATATAGTCTGCTGAAACCGACGCTAGGTCGCGATAATTAATTTTTGAAGTAATTTTGTGATTGGCTAAAAATGATGTCATGATGCGGTCATTCTATTTTTAGCCCATTACATAATTGTTTTTAAGCGTGGGTTTATTATTGTTATTATTACTCGTAACCATCCAAAATTCACAAAATTTCTTATATTTACATTTATATCTTAGTTATATTAATTACAAATTTGATTCTATTACTATCATCGTATTGCTCATTCCTTTCTGGTTATTTTGATATTAATAGAGGCCAGTTTGGGTACATCTTTCATTTATTAAAATCTATCTTAATGAAAGCTTAGCTTAAATATTGCATTGTTTTCATACGTCTTCTGCTACATTTTTGCAAATTTTATTTAATATTTTTTAACATTGATTCAACTCTCCTTAATTCCTACTTTGAACATAATTATCCTAATGAAATTAATATATTATTATACAAAATTGCTGCATCCAGCTGAACTTTAACACTTAATTATAACATATTAGTTTATTATTATTTCAAGGCTTCTTTACTTCATTATTACTTATTCAATATCGTTCTTTATTCCTATACTTATTATATTATACATTGTATGGTGTCTTACACCTTTTTCATTATCATTATATTTAAATATCACTACAGTATTGACGACTCAGAACACTAAAGTTTTTTATAAGTAAAAACGTAAAGTTTTACCTTACAGCCTAAACCGGCTTTCACCTTTAGAAGGCTTCATCAGAGGCTGCCATAGGTCCATCTTGTTGTTGGCGACGGGATAGTTATTCGAAAGATCGAAGCTGTGTGTGTGTGGTGAGATGTGTTCGAATAATGCGTGCGATTTGAATTGTGTCTGTTCGTTTAGGATGTCGTTTTTATTTGTTTTTGTGTGTTTGTATATTTCTAATTGTTCTAGAGTGTCTAGTTTTCGGCCTTTTGTGTGTACGTGTAGAATGTTCATGTTATTGTCGATGTTTTTATATGTGTGGTTTGCTTCAATGAGGTGGTTTGCAAAGGTAGATTCTGTAGTGGTGTGGAGTGCTTTTGTGTGTTCAATGTATCTCTGTTTGAAGCTACGTCCTGTCTGGCCTATGTAGAATTTATTGCAATTTGAGCAATTTAGCTTGTATACACCAGGTAGATCGAATTTGTTTTGTGCTTTGGGCATGCGTTTTGATAGTGTGTGTTCTGTTTTGTTAGTAGTTTTGTAAGCGATTCTGTATCCTGCTTTTTTGAATTTGTGGGCAATTTTTTCAGTTTGTTTGTTGATGTATGTTAGTGTTATGAATTTGTTGTTTTCTGTCTTTGTCTGTTGTTTGTTTTGTGTTTGAGTTTACTGACTATTGTTCTGTCATAACCGTTAGATTCTGCTAGATATTTTATCGTGTTTAGTTCGTCTTTGTAGTCTATTTTATCTAAGGGGATGTGTTAAGTCTATGTATCATGGTTCTAAAAGCAGCTATTTTGTGTTGTATTGGGTGATTGGAGGTGTTGTGTATTAGTGTGTCAGTTGTAGTTGGTTTTCTGTATATACTGAATTTGTGCCTGTGTTCTAGTTTTGTGATGGAGAGGTCTAAGAAGTTTATGGTATTGTTGTGTTCGTATTCGGCAGTGAAGGTTATGTTTTTATGTATTTTGTTTATGTGCGTTAGTAACTGTTCACATTGTCTTTTGTTTCCCCTGTATAGTATTAGAATGTCATCAACGTATCTGTGCCAATATAGTATTTTATGTGAGTGTCTGTCATTGTTTGTGAGTATTTTTGTTTTTTCTAAGTATAAACATTATATTTATATTTTCCTATACTCTTTATTATACATGATTATGATTTACATAATCTGTTTGGTCATCATTGGTTGTCTATCATTTCAAGTTTCTTCTCATTATGGACTCCACCTAAGTAGTTGTGAGTCGTTTTTGAGTTTTTTATCATATTATTTATAATTCATAGAGTTATCTAAACTCATCTTATGCCAGTCTCCTAGTTTATACAATCCATAATAAGGTTTTTTTTACTTTTACTCATAATACATCTTTCTACAATAAGTTACACTTTTATAACATTTTTTAAACACATATTGTTTTTACATTGTTGACTACATTGATATCATATTATTATTTGAACATATACTATTTGTTCTCTTATTGATTATTCTATTACTGCTATTCTTTATGCCTTAGCATGCCCTTCTGTTAAGGTTGATTTTACATTGTGTTTACACTGTTAACCTTATTTCAATGATTCATTCATTATAATTCTTTCATAGTTCGTAATAATTATCAATAGGCCTAATACATTTTCGTTTGTTTGTTATTCAAACTAATACTTTGCAATTGCTCCGCTAATGTGCTGTTTACACTCTAATACATGTTATAAATATACTATCTCTTTCACCTTATACTACTTATGGTGGTTTACTTGGTTTAACGGTTTGTTATTCTCACTTAAACTTACTATTTGGGAACTTGTCTTTGTCAATTCGTCTCTATCAAATCGTCTGGTTAGTTGTAGTGTCATTTTATGTTGATTGTAGATTTACTACTGTTCATTTGAATGTCTTATTTCTTTCCATTCTTTGATGGTTTATGGTTTTAGTTCTATTATATACTTCATTGTTACTTAGACTTGGTTCTTATTCATCATTAATTTGGTATTATTTTCACTCTTCTGGTCGTTTTAAGAGTATGGAACGTTTTGTGACGTTACAATATACAATACTCCCTGCGACTTTTTACTCTTTCTGAAGATAAAAATTCAATTGAAAGGGAGATCATTTCAAGACATACAAGAGATAAAAGAAAATGCGATGAGAGAACTTAAGGCTATTACTGTTGAGAATATACTGGAAAACTCTACATTCAATTTTAAGTAAGTATACCTGTCATTGTAGAAGTGAAAGTTTGTGTTGTGCGGTGGGGGGTAGAGCTGCCTGGGCGGGGCCTCAACCTGCGTGTTTACTGTGAGGTCTAGAAAAGTAATGCTCTGGAAGTTTTAAATAAAAGGAAAGATCTGGAAGCTTTTTTCTATATAAACAGAGATGCACTCGACCAGTTCAGGTTCAGTTTTAAATGTGCTCTTGTAATGTGTATTATTTCGTGTGTCCGTTTTATGTATACTTGCTACTAAACTGTTCCTTCAATAAAGCGTGTGTTTGCTCCTGTACTTAAATTATTCATTATTTTTACCCATACCTTAACAGGTTATGGGCCCAGTGGCATTTTAAAATCGGAGTGCAGTGTATAATTGGAGTGCAAGTATAAAATATTTGTGCAAAAATGGAACCAAATATAAAAATTGAAAAACTTCGAGACAAAGATAATTGGCATCAATGGCGCTTTGTAGTACCCACATTGATGGAAGAGGATGATGATGTGCTGGATGTTTGCGAAGGAAGATTAGTTGAGCCAGCTGCAGGTGCAGAAGATCGTGACGTGTTGTTGGAAAAGTTCAAGAAGGCGGACAAAATTGCCAGAAAGTTAATTGTTACAACAGTGGAGAGAAAGCCTCTCGAACTTATAATGGGTTGTTCTACTGCCAAGGAGATGTGGGACAAATTGAATACAGCATATGATCTAAAATCTGATGAAAATCTGTCGATGATTCAAAAACAATTTTTTGAGTTTAAGTGGACAGAGAGTGAAAGTGTTACGTATAATATTTCAAAAATAGAACAGTTGGCTAGAAAAATGAAAAATCTCGGGGGAAAAATTGAAAAGACTATGGTGATGACTCGTTTTTTAACATCTTTGCCACAAAAGTTTAATCATTTTCACAGTGCTTGGGATTCGGTATCTGACGATAAGAAGAATCTCGAAAATTTGACTGAGCGCTTGATGGCAGAAGAATTTAGATTACAAGAGCAAAAGGAAGTACACGAAGAGACGACAGCGTTGCTAGCTAATCTGAAAATCGGTCATAAGGAACAGAAGAATGACTCTTATAAATATGAGAAGAATGATTTGAAACAAGAGCAGTGTTATAATTGTGGAAGACAAGGTCATTTAAAAAGGGACTGCTTCAGGTGTTATACGTGCAAAAGGAAAGATCATAAAAGTAACAATTGCTTCATGAATAAGAATAATGGGCAGCGAATAATCAAGAAAGAAGTAACTCGTCTTCTGGACAGAAGAAATCAACATCGAGGATAGCACTAATAGGTGACAAAGGCAGCTGTGGCAATCGGGATGATCTCTGGATTGTGGATTCGGGTGCGACGGATCATATGTCGAAGCATCGAGAATGGTTTTCAACGTTCGAAGAATATACAACACCAGTCAGTGTAAGAATGGGCATTGGTATGACAATGTCTGCATATGGTAAAGGTAATATTGACTTTGAAACTTATAAAAATAGTGAACGAGTAGAAGGTACTATCTATAATGTATTATATGTTCCTGATTCAATGTATAATCTGTTTTCTGGTAAATATGCGGGTAAAAGGAGTATAGATTATGAAATAACACATAATGCTACGAGATGTACTTTAAAGTATGGTAATGAAATTCTTGTAACTGGTTCCGAATATGAGCCTGGTAGTTTGCTAAAATTGGACATTCAAACTTTAATTCCAAAAGAATGTAACGTGGTAGAACAAAAGAGTAGATCGAGCATTGCCAACGGTAATATTTTACAATTATGGCACGAAAGACTTTGCCATCAAAATGTAAAACATGTGAAGAATTTTTTGAAAAATCTAAATATAAAATTTGCGGATGAAAATTTCTTTTGTGAAGGTTGCGCTTATGGCAAAAATCATAGATTGCCTTTTCACAAAAAGATCGATCGTGCCGCTAAAACTCGCGAAATAATTTATACTGACGTTTGTGGTCCTATGGAAGTAGAGTCTCTCGGTAGAAAGTTATATTTTGTTTCTTTTAAAGACGATTTTTCAAGTTATAGAGAAATTCATTTTATTCGAGAAAAATCTGAAGTAATAGAAAAACTAAAATCATTTTGTATCGGGGTTGAGAATCAATTTGCAACAAATATTAAAGAAATTCATTTTGATGGTGGTAAAGAATACGATAATAAAGCTGTGATCTCTTTTTTAAATAGTAAAGGTATAAAATATTCGATTAATGTTCCATATACGCCCGAACAAAATTCAATTGCAGAGCGCGATAACCGAATCATTGTAGAGGCTGCTCGATCAATGTTATATTCAAATTCAAACTTACCTCTATTCTTATGGGCAGAAGCAATGAATACTGCTGTACATGTAATTAATAGAACAGGCCCAACAAAACAAAATAATAATAATGTAATTATATAATTATGTAAATTACGTAAATATATGTAATTATATTTATGTATTACTTAAATGATTATAAAATACATGTTATAAAGTAAAACACAACTATTACAACCATGTAGTTATTATTAATTAGTAACCAAAAATGAAGAAGCACACGTAATATATATCGTAGGGTTAGTGGTAAAACTACCCAAGTCCAAGTTTTAATAATGTTTCAAGACAGGGGCGATATGGGGGATACCCCCCCCCAAATCCGAAAAAAAGTTTGGAGCAAAAAATTTAAAACTGGTTATGTTTTTTGAAATATAATTAATTGACTTCCAAGTTTTGCCAGTTTTAAAAAATTACTATTTGGGTCAATGACAAGTTTAACTAATCTACAATAATAGGGCTTATACTCAGTTATACTCAGGCCTTATACTTAGAGTAGGGGGATACGGTACATTTTTCCACTGGTTATGATAAATATGGACATATATTTTAACTTAATGTCACATGTGGATAACTTCAATCACAAAGCACATGATGTAATGAGTTTTAATTTCTTAACATTATTTATCATAATGGACATGGATTTTTGTAATAGACTCTACCTAGCTCTAAGAAACAAAATATTGTAAAATTAAACATAAGTTCATTAAACATTTTTTGTATTCTTGCATGTGTTAACCCTACAACACACACACACACACACACACACACACACACACACACACACACACACACACACAAAATTTACTTTCTTAATTTTAACATTCTCTTTAAAGTATCTATATTCCACAGAAAGGTGTTACTAGGCTTACAAGTCAAACTGTATGTTATGTTTTTTGATTTTTATAACAACCATTATTTACCCATTAGTTTTAATTTGTCGGTACGATTTTCATTATAATATGAGAACAAAAATACTCTAAGAAAACGATATGTGGTTGAAGAAAAATCCCCCCCCCCCCCGAAATAAAATCCCTGTTTCAGGATGTTTCAAAAATGACATTTGTATTTATACCAAGCATGAAAAGTGTAGATAAAAATGAGTATTCCTTGGTGACAAATTAAGCTACAAATTGAAGTAAGCAAGTTAGCAGTTGAAGTGAGCTACAAATTGATCTGTTTATATCAGTTAACAACAGAAGTATGGCAAGTTATGTTTTAAAGTTCAAGAAATTGTTGAAATGTACAGTTTATTGATTCTATATTTTTTACAGTTTTCTTGATGGTCAAAATAACTTAAAAATTAGTGAAATGATAGAGAACAATCACTTTCATATTATAGAAGTTTGAAAATTGTAACCCTTTAATTTTAATTTATGACTTAATTTTCAAGTTGCACAGTACATTATGAGCAAAACACCCATATATGCAATATATTTCCCTATCACCCCATTGTATCATGTCATGTCACTTGTGAATGAAGTGTAGATATCATATATTTCAGAGATCTGATATTCAGAGATCTCTCTGTCAGCTTTAGAGCTCAGTGACTAAGTTTGATAAATGTGTTATTTTGTGGTGTTTTAATTTTCAGGGGTTAAAGTTTATTCCAACTGGCCTACGATTCCGCAAGTGTTCATTAATGGAGAATTTGTTGGTGGCTGTGATATACTTTTGCAAATGCACCAAAGTGGAGAGTTGATAGAAGAATTACAAAAAGCTGGAATAAAGTCTGTACTAGTAGAAAAGGATAATACTGAAAATACTGACACAAAGAAAACCAGTTAATAGCTGAAAATATCTGTAGCTTTATAATTTTTGTTGTTTGTTGGTATTCAGACCAAAAGCAGCATCAATTTATTTGTATATATAAAAGGAACCGTATAAATATAATTACTTTCTAATATAATGTACGTTTCATTTGTTTTATTTTTATATAGTCATTTGATGACTACTGAAAACTGATGCATACTTAGTCATAATAAAAGTGATAGACAGTTGGAGATACCAAAATATCAGTATGGAGAACCATACATGACTTCCATGGTCTAAGAAAATCATTTACTTGAATTCAGTTCTGTAATTTCTAATAAAATATCCCCACCCTCAAACTATTTTCAGTATTTATAGATGTTTTTGTTATTATGGGGTAGTCATTTAAATAATGTTATTTTTGAGTCACTTTATCTATAAAAATTAGGTACTTTATTCTTATACAGAAACTGAACTACGCAGATAATCATCCCTCCTCCTCAACCATTAATGATATTTACACTTTCATAGAGTAATAGTTTTGTCATATGTAATTGCTAAGGTATCTTATCCTTCAAAATTAAATACTCGTACTTGAGTTGATATCAACAAAGTAATTTTAAAAAAATTAACCCCCTCCCTCTTCATCTATCCTCTCCATTCATATATAGGCCTATATCTCATTTACCATTTTACAGTGGATTAGTATTGTAACGGGACATTTTGGGCCTATTTTTGGGGTAATAAAGAAATTTGTATTTTTTTAATAAAACAAATAACATTTTTTTTTCTATGATTGGGACAAAACGTAAACAAAGGTATATTCAGTGGTAGCGGCGGTGGTAGCACTGCTGGTGACATTATACGTGAAAATTATTCAGTAATATTTTATAAAATGAGTAAACAACCGCAGAACTGTGCCAAGGTCAACCAATGACATACAAAACTGTAAACAAATTATGTAACTGAGCATCAGGCGATGTTACGTCAGAGCCTAGCCTAACGGTGGAATGCAGTTATGAAACAAAAACAGTCTGCTGGCGTAGTAATACGAACATCAGAACAATGAGAATTGGTCATACAACCACAGCGACTTTATAAAATAGTGCCGTTGGCCTAGCCCCAGTCTAACTTCACCACTCGCACGAGTAACATACGTAAAAGTTCTGGAACGTAAATCGCGGGCGCCCGCAAGCTATAAAATGTGAACAACGTAGATATAAAATGTAAATTAAACACTTAACGGTTAATACCGTTATTATAGTATATAAAAATGTGAAATAAGTAATACAAACTCAAGGAAATTCAGTGAAAACAGCTAGCTGTGTTGTGCGGGTAACATCTACAGGACTCAATGAACAGATAAGTAACAAATCAGGATAAAACAGAACTTCAAATGAAAATTCAAATATTCAATATAAATTCAAAGTTTTCAACATAAAATGAGATCTCTAAAGTAACGGTGTGTGTGTGCGTGTGTATGTGAGAATGTATTTTAGATAAAGAAGGCTGGTTTGTGTTCCCTTAATAAATGTATTTTAAGAACTTGTTATGGTATTGTGAGTAAGTAAATTTGTATATAAGAGATTCAAGGTAGAAACAAGTATTATTCACTAACAAATTTTGTCTGTACGATTTTATTGAAATATGAAAAATAATAAAGCATTAATAACATTTAATTATTAATGAACATAAATGATTGTTGTTATTTCAGCAACCACATTCTGTTCTCCCGGTTCGCTGAATCGAACCTTGGTAAGTTTTCCTTATAGTTGGCAATACAAGATGGCGCCCGAAGAAATTATTTAGAAAGTGAATAATGAGTTAAAAGTAAAATCCCTTAGGTTTCATTAATATCAATAATAAATAATAGTACAATTGGCTTCCGAACTTAGGGACATTTATATAAAAAATATTTTTTTTTTATATAAATATTGTTATAGAACAAGTATAAAGTTCAGTATATATAGTAGTATCGAAGTGTGATCTTCTATCAATTCTGCCCCAAATTGGGTTCGTCAACTTGTTAAAGGACAAGTAATACTAGTATATATTTAGTGATGTGTAGTGTGCTTGCAGATACGCTCCGGTATCTGCTATTATGTTGTTTTTTATAAAAACTGCTCCAATTATAATTATTAGGAGGTATTAGTGTGATTGTATAATCTGTATAAGTGTCTATAGATAATTCACTCTTTCGATTTAAATAAATTTCGCGCACTTTTTGTTGTATGCCTCCCTCACTTACCACAAGTATCCGTTTCAGTCCTGTTCTGTGACGGTTGTTGCTGAAATACATACATTCAAAATGCACACAAATATTCAATTTGAATATTCAAAACAGTTAGTACACACAATATGAATGAATTAGCACATATAGGTAATACTTTAAATTACTCTCTGTTTGAATTCTTCCGCCACCTTTGGTAGAACTGCTTTAAAAGAAATATTTAATTTCTATTTGAAATGATACTCTTGTTCATAGGTAAATAAGTGAAGGTTTATTAACAAATTTTAAAATGGCAAATTTCAAAAACAATTAACAATCATTTGGGCTAATAACCCTTTAAATAATAATTACAATTGATTAATTTTAACATAAAACTCTATCCAGGCTCAATGCTGGTAGTCCTGTCTTGGATACAATAATTTGAACTTAGAAGGTTATGTTTTCTTGTCAATATATTATCAGGTTGTTAGGTTCTTTGAGGATACATGATATCAGTGTCAAGATGTAATATTAATAGAATTAATAAAATTGAACAATGGTTAAAAAATAACGAATAAATATAAAACAATGAAATTTAATACCATATGTATGGTAAGTATGTAATTATCGTACGCTTGGATGCGCACGCACCTTATAAAACTCTATAGCAAGCGTCAGACTCGTGGCTTGTACAGTTTCAATGTATCGTTTTATTTTCAACAATGAGTTTGATAACTATATATTTTCAAGAGAAAAAATTAATAAAATACAAAAAAAAACTCTTGATATGATTTCTATTTGGTTTGGAAATTATTTGAGAACAGATGCAACAGTTAAATTAATAAGCTACCGCTACCAATTTGAGGTTAGCGATCACAGGTAATGCTATTCTGGTAAATGATTTCTTAATGGTTAACATTTCTTAATTTATATTTCTGAACATAATATTAGTAACCTTTTAACATGTTACTATTAAAATTGCTTTATTCTTTTTACGTAAGTTAATGTTATTTATTTCAAAACATCGAAATATTCAAAACAAGTTTAGTCAAAAGAGTGTCTAAACGTTAACTCTTGTAATTAGTAACAATTACTTTAAACATACTTTTTATAATTATGAAAATTAATTAAAATATTTATTTAATATTTTAATAAATAAAAATTGACATTTCTTGAAATTCTAATAATTCCATTATAAGTTTGATGCTGCGCTAGTAATGACTCGCGTAGTATCAAAATGTCTATTTCAAAAATATTATTTTTGAAAATCAAAGTTATCTAAATAAAATATTGTACTCCCTGTTTATTATCACAACACACGCGAGTACGACCGGGATTATACACTATCGTACTTATATTGTTCGGTAATACCGCACATATCACTCGGAAGTATATTTGTTGTGTCAAGGTTATGTCTGTATATCAACTTAATGTCAATGTACGCGCACAAATTTGAAAATAATACTTTTTCATGGTGTCGAGTTGCATGACTTGTTCGTCTGGAAGCTGTTCGTAGACTGTTACAATTTGCCGAAGCGTCTCTCTCGTGTCTGACAAAATGCGTTGATTTGATTGGCTGTAATCACTATAGTCTTCAGCCCAAAAGCCTATGTTTTATTAAAATATTTGGTGTTTTACCAAATTTCGACTTTGGGTTCTGGTTTATGTGACGTAAGCACTAGTGTAAAAAATAATTGAAAAGTTAATAATTACAATAACTTCCTTATTGAACGTCCTATCGTTACATGAGTTATGTCATTGAATTATAGACATTTTCCTCTTTAATTTAAGTCTAAACAACACTATTTTATTTACATTGCTTCTCTTAAAATAATGTTTTTATTAATTATCTTGGTGTTTCTTATTTTTATAAGTTTTTGACACCAGATTTAATTATTTTTAATAAAAACACTTTCTAAATAAACACTTGGAGTCCATTTCTCACTTGGTTTGATTTGTTATTTGGAAATAATTATTTCCTTAACAATAGCTTATTTTAGCGTCATTAGGCGTCCATCTTGATTTTTATATAAAAGTATTTAAAATGAGTTTCCCTTATCTAATACAAGTAATCTTACAATCTAATAATACTAAAACGATTATGTACATGATTTCACACTTAAATATCCTCACATGATTGTATTAAATATAATACACATACTGTCTTATTCCTCTTCTACCTGTCTCATACAATTGTCAACATAATTTTAGTCTTTTCTATGTGAATTATATTATGTATGAAACTGTCATTAGTGTACATATATTGTACTTAATGTATTACCTATATTGGTCAGCTTCTAGCTAGTTTAGAATCCTTCAATTCTCTAATAATGGGTTTGTTCCTATGGTGTCTCAACATAGTGGTCATTTATTTTTCATAAAAACAATAATTAAACTGTTATTGTTATATTATGTTTGTGTTTCTACATTGGTATTAGACATTACTCCTACTTTTGGTAGTGTTCTCATTTACTCTTAGATAAATTTATATGTCATATTTTACCTAAGTAACTTACTTAACATGGTTGGTTTATATCTGATTTCTGTCACTATGGTCAGTTGGTTTCTAATTATTTGCATATATACTGAGTGTTTTTATAGTTCTAATCTGTTCTCAAAGTTGTATTGATTTTCCCTCTAACTACTGGTAATATTGTGAACAATCTGTGTTTAATCTTTAATACACTATTTTCCTTAACTAATGGGCCATACAGTGGTCCATCTTACATCTGATTGTTTGTACATGGTTAGTTAGTTTACATCATTTTGTTTATAATACTGTTGTTATTATGTTAAAGATCTGTTCTCAAACCATTACCAGATATTGGTCTTTCTACTGGTAATATTGTTATTCACTTTAGTATTGGTTTTGATATTGCACTTTGCCTATTTGAATTGGCATATTTGTTGCATCTTTGCTATAGCTGTCTGCCATTGCATTTGATTGGTTTTATTTACATGGTTGCATTTTAATGCATTGTCTATTAGGATGTATTGTTATTTATAACAATTCCTTAATTGATATCATTGTTGATAATCATTTATTTTCATTGATATTTTTGGTTTTCTGTTTAACAGGTACCTTCTCTATGGGTTATGTAACAATGTACCATCTGTTTTAATGCAGTATGTCTCTACTACTTACATGGTATCAGCATGGTATTTCACAATAATATTTTACTTATTTTGTGACACATGTTTATACATTCCTTCTTAAACATTAATACATATCTTATTGTATTATTTATGATATTTTTCTAGTCATAGGTTGAATTCAATTCAATCCCTTTTGTTTGATACAATGGTTTTTTATACTGTTGTCAGTTCTTTACCAAAAATAAAACATAGTTATATTGTTCTATTTTGTTTCATTTTGGTGGACTTATGATTATCTGTGTTAATCACAACTTTATTAAATGCGTCACACTCATTGTTCGTGTCTATTTGACTTATTTAACATCTTGTTGTTTTCATCATGGAATTAACATATTTTCATATACTTATAAACTTCCTCACTATAATTGTTTGTGTGGTTTTATCAGTAGAAATAGTTAGTTATTCACATGTTTCACATCTATTAAGTACGCACTGTTATTGTTTGTGTTTCCTTAAATGCTAAGCACTGTCTTTCATCCTCACATTTGATAATCATTATTTCACTTGTCACTTATTTAGTCTTTGGTGCACGTGGTTTATGTTGATTTCTGGTATGATTTATTCATCTTCTCTCTTCTGAGTCACCTTTCTTGTCCTTCTTCTTTCTTGTTATTTTCATCGTAGTCTTATTCCTTAATTGTTCCTCTCACTTTTGGAGTTTGTTAATCCTTATTTCGTCGTTTCCCCTCACTTTTGGAGTTTGTTAATTCTTATTTAGTCGTTTCCCCTCACTTTTGGATCCTATTGGGTCTATAATTGGTATTTTGTTTTGGCTCATGTCATTTTCTTTCTTATTTTTTCGTAGTTGATGTCACTAGATTGATATCATCTTATTCATAGTTGGATTTTCATATTAACACATTTGTAGATACACACTTTATATACATGGATTTACTTATCTAGATTTACATTCATATTTTTTCTCTTACTTGCCGTCCTTTAGGCTCATTTTATGTAACTGCCATATTTGGTTATGTTACATATGCCTTCCTTTAAGAATTGATTAATTCTGAGTTATGATTATACTATATTTTTCTATGAAGAATTTATCAATTATTGTACATTCCATATTGACTCACATGTTTTTTCCATATATCCTTTCGCTTTCTGCTCTTTGAATCATATTTATTTCTTCTCTATGTAATTACTTCCCTCGTTTATTTAGTTCCCTAATATACATTTAGCTGGGGCAGTTTAGAGCGGCTCACTTTGGCTATTCGACTCTACTGGCCATACTAATTTCAATAAATATGGAGGCAAATCATCTCCTTTAATAATAATAAATGATTGCTGGCATTACTCTTCAGTCAATTCATCTCAAATCATTAATAATAATAATAGTGGTCGTTTTTCCGACAAATAATAAATATTCTTGGGATTAATTCTCGCATCTGCGGTTTGTACATTGTGATTCTCTCTTTTCTTGATTCAACTTAACTAATTCTTCACATATCATCGGGATATTTTGTTTTACATTTCCTCACTGGTATACTCTCATGATTTTCTTCGTTAGTATATTCTTTTTTATTCTTCTCCATCATAGATTAATCTCTTCATTCTGTGTTACCTTGAACGTTATTTCGTCATAATCTTCGTTCCAAATTCATTCTTCTAGATACTATGTATTAGTACATTTATTTTTTCTTTCCTTTTCCAGGTTTTAGTTGGTATTTGTACTTCATGTAGTGCTGGCTTTTCTTTATTCAAATACAAATTTGTCGTGTGTGGTTGTTTCTCTACAGTAATAACGTTCACTTGGTTTATTCTTCCAACTCTTCTTTTTCTTATAGTAGTACGGGTGAGATGTTTTTGTTCTACTGGTTGACGTGGCTCTTGGAAATAGTTGGTGCCAAGGTTGTAGTGTGTCGGCCTCGTATTGACATCTTTTTTATATAGTAGTAGTACGGGTGAGATGTTGTTATTCTACTGGTTGACTTGGCTCTTGGAATTAATTTGTGCCAAAGATGGTGTTTGTCGATCTCGTATTGATATCTTTTTTATATAGTAGTAGTACGGGTGAGATGTTGTTATTCTACTGGTTGACTTGGCTCTTGGAATTAATTTGTGCCAAAGATGGTGTTTGTCGATCTCGTATTGACATCTTTTTTATATAGTAGTAGTACGGGTGAGATGTTGTTGTTCTACTGGTTGACTAGGCTCTTGGAAATAATGAGTTTGCTTCATATATGCCTGGGATGTAATGTGTCTGTCTCGTATTGACATCTTTTTTTTTTTTTTTATATAGTAGTAGTACGGGTGAGATGTTGTTATTCTACTGGTTGACTTGGCTCTTGGAATTAATTTGTGCCAAAGATGGTGTTTGTCGATCTCGTATTGACATTCCTTTTTTTTTATAGTAGTAGTACGGGTGAGATGTTGTTATTCTACTGGTTGACTTGGCTCTTGGAATTAATTTGTGCCAAAGATGGTGTTTGTCGATCTCGTATTGACATCTTTTTTATATAGTAGTAGTTGATATTGATGAATACAATGTTCTGATTCCTTTACATAAATTCTCTGGGATCATTTTTTCCCACATTATAAAATGACAATATACATTCAATGTTTAATACATAATTACATAGTTATTTTTCATTTAATATAAACATATAATAATCTTCATGATAATAATTCACCCTTTTTCTTCAGTCAGCATCTATTTTTATAATCATATTTTCACTTTTCATTTTGTAAATAACAATAGTCTTCATGGCCACGTTTCATTTTTTCATCTTGATATAGTCAACAGTTATACTCATAATTATCTTTTTATTTTACTCAATAAATATTTTCATCCTTTATATAGTATTAATAATAAAATAATCCTTATCGCTCACTTTTTACTTGTAATTTCATATTTCAATTGTCAACGTATTTTTTCATCGAAGTCTGATTATAAGTGTTACCGGTTATCATAATATTTGGTCCCATAATCCAGTGTATATGTTATGTTTTAGCCGTAATCGTCGTTCTCCTCTCTCCTCGTCGATTGGACTTCTTTAATATCCATGCTTCCGTCCGTTCCTGATCTATATCGGGCTACCATCTGGTTTCTCCATTTTAAAGTTATTAGGGTTGAGTCCGCCTTCCATTCTTCTGTCTTCTCTCCTTCGCTCTCTTCAATACATTTGTTTCTGTTGTTCTTCTGGTGGCTGTCCTTACTGATGTTTGATAACTCCCTCAATTTGGTTTGGGTACCTTCATCTATCCTTTGATTGTGTACTTCCGTTAATTGACTCCTCTCCTTCCGCATTTCTCTTATCTTTCTGGCGTATCCTTTGACAATCCGGTCCCATTTCTCTTGGTCGCTTTCCTTTTTCTTAAAATATCTTACTCTTCTTTTGGAAATACGTGGTTGAGATATTCTGCTAGTTGTCTTCTTCTTTGTTGTTACATAATTTTCCTTCTCGTCCATCTCCATGATACTCCTCCGATACTCCTTCCTGAAAACCCTTTCTTCATGGTTGATAATTGGTAAATTGACCACATTAATCAGACCATTTCTAGTCATTTCAATTAACTCTTTGGTAACTCTTGCCTTCCTCGGACGTAGGGTTCTTCTTTCTTCCATCTTCACTTCTTCCGTTTCCATAATTATTGGGATCTTCTTGTCTCCACTATCTTTGGGCTCTAGATTTGTCGGTTCCATGTTTTTATCTTCAGGTATTTTTTCAACTTCCAGTTGATCGTCTACTATTAATTCTCTCCTTATCTTCTTAACACTCTCTTCCGCCTCTTCACAACATCTTTTTATTGCCTTTCCTGATTGCTTGTAATCGTCTTTCATTACCGTGTTTATTGACTCCACGATCTCCTTGTCATCTCCCTTCATTCTCTTAATCATTTGGTCTAGTTTCCTGTTGATCTTGTCGCTTTTCATTCTCAATTCTGCCGATAACTCCTCTTTCATGGTGGCCATTTTCTTCTCCAGTAATTCCTCAGTTTTCTTTTGTCCATCTTCCATCCTCCTGTTCGTCTCCTGTATCTGGTTATTGAACTCTTCCTTTAATAATTCCATATGTTTTTTGTTCTCCCTCTGGCCTTCCTCTATTTTCTTGCTTAAATCCTCTTTTGTGGATTGACTAGCTTCTTCTATTTTGCTGTTCACGTCCGCCTTGGTGGATTTCAGTGATTCTTCCATCCTTTTCTGGCCTTCTTCCATTCTCTTGTTTAAGTCCTCCTTCATTGACTCCTGTCCTTCTTTCAATGACCGTAATATCTCTAAAATATTGGCATCCATTGTTGCTCTTGACTCCTCTGGTTGGCGTATTTCCGGCAGAACTTCTGGTTGCATTATTTCGGGCTCCTCATCTGGCTGTTGAACCCCCTCCGCCGGTTCAATTTGTTTGTCTTTTACTTCCACTACTATCTCCTCCACATCTTCTGTTGACATAGCCTCCTTCTCTTCTTTTCTGGTTTCCTTCTCTGCTTGCGCCATCCTTTTTCTTGACGTTGACCTTGATTTTGATCTTGATTTCAACCTGTCTGTATACATCTTGATCTTCTGATAATGTTCCTGCTGTCTTCTCACGAATTAGTATATTTAGGTTATTGGTTATTGTATATTTTCCTAACTCGAGCTCAGACGTTGGGCGCCAACTTGTTATAGAACAAGTATAAAGTTCAGTATATATAGTAGTATCGAAGTGTGATCTTCTATCAATTCTGCCCCAAATTGGGTTCGTCAACTTGTTAAAGGACAAGTAATACTAGTATATATTTAGTGATGTGTAGTGTGCTTGCAGATACGCTCCGGTATCTGCTATTATGTTGTTTTTTATAAAAACTGCTCCAATTATAATTATTAGGAGGTATTAGTGTGATTGTATAATCTGTATAAGTGTCTATGGATAATTCACTCTTTCGATTTAAATAAGTTTCGCGCACTTTTTGTTGTATGCCTCCCTCACTTACCACAAGTATCCGTTTCAGTCCTGTTCTGTGACGGTTGTTGCTGAAATACATACATTCAAAATGCACACAAATATTCAATTTGAATATTCAAAACAGTTGGTACACACAATATGAATGAATTAGCACATATAGGTAATACTTTAAATTACTCTCTGTTTGAATTCTTCCGCCACCTTTGGTAGAACTGCTTTAAAAGAAATATTTAATTTCTATTTGAAATGATACTCTTGTTCATAGGTAAATAAGTGAAGGTTTATTAACAAATTTTAAAATGGCAAATTTCAAAAACAATTAACAATCATTTGGGCTAATAACCCTTTAAATAATAATTACAATTGATTAATTTTAACATAAAACTCTATCCAGGCTCAATGCTGGTAGTCCTGTCTTGGATACAATAATTTGAACTTAGAAGGTTATGTTTTCTTGTCAATATATTATCAGGTTGTTAGGTTCTTTGAGGATACATGATATCAGTGTCAAGATGTAATATTAATAGAATTAATAAAATTGAACAATGGTTAAAAAATAACGAATAAATATAAAACAATGAAATTTAATACCATATGTATGGTAAGTATGTAATTATCGTACGCTTGGATGCGCACGCACCTTATAAAACTCTATAGCAAGCATCAGACTCGTGGCTTGTACAGTTTCAATGTATCGTTTTATTTTCAACAATGAGTTTGATAACTATATATTTTCAAGAGAAAAAATTAATAAAATACAAAAAAAAACTCTTGATATGATTTCTATTTGGTTTGGAAATTATTTGAGAACAGATGCAACAGTTGAATTAATAAGCTACCACTACCAATTTGAGGTTAGCGATCACAGGTAATGCTATTCTGGTAAATGATTTCTTAATGGTTAACATTTCTTAATTTATATTTCTGAACATAATATTAGTAACCTTTTAACATGTTACTATTAAAATTGCTTTATTCTTTTTACGTAAGTTAATGTTATTTATTTCAAAACATCGAAATATTCAAAACAAGTTTAGTCAAAAGAGTGTCTAAACGTTAACTCTTGTAATTAGTAACAATTACTTTAAACATACTTTTTATAATTATGAAAATTAATTAAAATATTTATTTAATATTTTAATAAATAAAAATTGACATTTCTTGAAATTCTAATAATTCCATTATAAGTTTGATGCTGCGCTAGTAATGACTCGCGTAGTATCAAAATGTCTATTTCAAAAATATTATTTTTGAAAATCAAAGTTATCTAAATAAAATATTGTACTCCCTGTTTATTATCACAACACACGCGAGTACGACCGGGATTATACACTATCGTACTTATATTGTTCGGTAATACCGCACATATCACTCGGAAGTATATTTGTTGTGTCAAGGTTATGTCTGTATATCAACTTAATGTCAATGTACGCGCACAAATTTGAAAATAATACTTTTTCATGGTGTCGAGTTGCGTGACTTGTTCGTCTGGAAGCTGTTCGTAGACTGTTACAATTTGCCGAAGCGTCTCTCTCGTGTCTGACAAAATGCGTTGATTTGATTGGCTGTAATCACTATAGTCTTCAGCCCAAAAGCCTATGTTTTATTAAAATATTTGGTGTTTTACCAAATTTCGACTTTGGGTTCTGGTTTATGTGACGTAAGCACTAGTGTAAAAAATAATTGAAAAGTTAATAATTACAATAACTTCCTTATTGAACGTCCTATCGTTACATGAGTTATGTCATTGAATTATAGACATTTTCCTCTTTAATTTAAGTCTAAACAACACTATTTTATTTACATTGCTTCTCTTAAAATAATGTTTTTATTAATTATCTTGGTGTTTCTTATTTTTATAAGTTTTTGACACCAGATTTAATTATTTTTAATAAAAACACTTTCTAAATAAACACTTGGAGTCCATTTCTCACTTGGTTTGATTTGTTATTTGGAAATAATTATTTCCTTAACAATAGCTTATTTTAGCGTCATTAGGCGTCCATCTTGATTTTTATATAAAAGTATTTAAAATGAGTTTCCCTTATCTAATACAAGTAATCTTACAATCTAATAATACTAAAACGATTATGTACATGATTTCACACTTAAATATCCTCACATGATTGTATTAAATATAATACACATACTGTCTTATTCCTCTTCTACCTGTCTCATACAATTGTCAACATAATTTTAGTCTTTTCTATATGAATTATATTATGTATGAAACTGTCATTAGTGTACATATATTGTACTTAATGTATTACCTATATTGGTCAGCTTCTAGCTAGTTTAGAATCCTTCAATTCTCTAATAATGGGTTTGTTCCTATGGTGTCTCAACATAGTGGTCATTTATTTTTCATAAAAACAATAATTAAACTGTTATTGTTATATTATGTTTGTGTTTCTACATTGGTATTAGACATTACTCCTACTTTTGGTAGTGTTCTCATTTACTCTTAGATAAATTTATATGTCATATTTTACCTAAGTAACTTACTTAACATGGTTGGTTTATATCTGATTTCTGTCACTATGGTCAGTTGGTTTCTAATTATTTGCATATATACTGAGTGTTTTTATAGTTCTAATCTGTTCTCAAAGTTGTATTGATTTTCCCTCTAACTACTGGTAATATTGTGAACAATCTGTGTTTAATCTTTAATACACTATTTTCCTTAACTAATGGGCCATACAGTGGTCCATCTTACATCTGATTGTTTGTACATGGTTAGTTAGTTTACATCATTTTGTTTATAATACTGTTGTTATTATGTTAAAGATCTGTTCTCAAACCATTACCAGATATTGGTCTTTCTACTGGTAATATTGTTATTCACTTTAGTATTGGTTTTGATATTGCACTTTGCCTATTTGAATTGGCATATTTGTTGCATCTTTGCTATAGCTGTCTGCCATTGCATTTGATTGGTTTTATTTACATGGTTGCATTTTAATGCATTGTCTATTAGGATGTATTGTTATTTATAACAATTCCTTAATTGATATCATTGTTGATAATCATTTATTTTCATTGATATTTTTGGTTTTCTGTTTAACAGGTACCTTCTCTATGGGTTATGTAACAATGTACCATCTGTTTTAATGCAGTATGTCTCTACTACTTACATGGTATCAGCATGGTATTTCACAATAATATTTTACTTATTTTGTGACACATGTTTATACATTCCTTCTTAAACATTAATACATATCTTATTGTATTATTTATGATATTTTTCTAGTCATAGGTTGAATTCAATTCAATCCCTTTTGTTTGATACAATGGTTTTTTATACTGTTGTCAGTTCTTTACCAAAAATAAAACATAGTTATATTGTTCTATTTTGTTTCATTTTGGTGGACTTATGATTATCTGTGTTAATCACAACTTTATTAAATGCGTCACACTCATTGTTCGTGTCTATTTGACTTATTTAACATCTTGTTGTTTTCATCATGGAATTAACATATTTTCATATACTTATAAACTTCCTCACTATAATTGTTTGTGTGGTTTTATCAGTAGAAATAGTTAGTTATTCACATGTTTCACATCTATTAAGTACGCACTGTTATTGTTTGTGTTTCCTTAAATGCTAAGCACTGTCTTTCATCCTCACATTTGATAATCATTATTTCACTTGTCACTTATTTAGTCTTTGGTGCACGTGGTTTATGTTGATTTCTGGTATGATTTATTCATCTTCTCTCTTCTGAGTCACCTTTCTTGTCCTTCTTCTTTCTTGTTATTTTCATCGTAGTCTTATTCCTTAATTGTTCCTCTCACTTTTGGAGTTTGTTAATCCTTATTTCGTCGTTTCCCCTCACTTTTGGAGTTTGTTAATTCTTATTTAGTCGTTTCCCCTCACTTTTGGATCCTATTGGGTCTATAATTGGTATTTTGTTTTGGCTCATGTCATTTTCTTTCTTATTTTTTCGTAGTTGATGTCACTAGATTGATATCATCTTATTCATAGTTGGATTTTCATATTAACACATTTGTAGATACACACTTTATATACATGGATTTACTTATCTAGATTTACATTCATATTTTTTCTCTTACTTGCCGTCCTTTAGGCTCATTTTATGTAACTGCCATATTTGGTTATGTTACATATGCCTTCCTTTAAGAATTGATTAATTCTGAGTTATGATTATACTATATTTTTCTATGAAGAATTTATCAATTATTGTACATTCCATATTGACTCACATGTTTTTTCCATATATCCTTTCGCTTTCTGCTCTTTGAATCATATTTATTTCTTCTCTATGTAATTACTTCCCTCGTTTATTTAGTTCCCTAATATACATTTAGCTGGGGCAGTTTAGAGCGGCTCACTTTGGCTATTCGACTCTACTGGCCATACTAATTTCAATAAATATGGAGGCAAATCATCTCCTTTAATAATAATAAATGATTGCTGGCATTACTCTTCAGTCAATTCATCTCAAATCATTAATAATAATAATAGTGGTCGTTTTTCCGACAAATAATAAATATTCTTGGGATTAATTCTCGCATCTGCGGTTTGTACATTGTGATTCTCTCTTTTCTTGATTCAACTTAACTAATTCTTCACATATCATCGGGATATTTTGTTTTACATTTCCTCACTGGTATACGCTCATGATTTTCTTCGTTAGTATATTCTTTTTTATTCTTCTCCATCATAGATTAATCTCTTCATTCTGTGTTACCTTGAACGTTATTTCGTCATAATCTTCGTTCCAAATTCATTCTTCTAGATACTATGTATTAGTACATTTATTTTTTCTTTCCTTTTCCAGGTTTTAGTTGGTATTTGTACTTCATGTAGTGCTGGCTTTTCTTTATTCAAATACAAATTTGTCGTGTGTGGTTGTTTCTCTACAGTAATAACGTTCACTTGGTTTATTCTTCCAACTCTTCTTTTTCTTATAGTAGTACGGGTGAGATGTTTTTGTTCTACTGGTTGACGTGGCTCTTGGAAATAGTTGGTGCCAAGGTTGTAGTGTGTCGGCCTCGTATTGACATCTTTTTTATATAGTAGTAGTACGGGTGAGATGTTGTTATTCTACTGGTTGACTTGGCTCTTGGAATTAATTTGTGCCAAAGATGGTGTTTGTCGATCTCGTATTGATATCTTTTTTATATAGTAGTAGTACGGGTGAGATGTTGTTATTCTACTGGTTGACTTGGCTCTTGGAATTAATTTGTGCCAAAGATGGTGTTTGTCGATCTCGTATTGACATCTTTTTTATATAGTAGTAGTACGGGTGAGATGTTGTTGTTCTACTGGTTGACTAGGCTCTTGGAAATAATGAGTTTGCTTCATATATGCCTGGGATGTAATGTGTCTGTCTCGTATTGACATCTTTTTTTTTTTTTTTATATAGTAGTAGTACGGGTGAGATGTTGTTATTCTACTGGTTGACTTGGCTCTTGGAATTAATTTGTGCCAAAGATGGTGTTTGTCGATCTCGTATTGACATTCCTTTTTTTTTATAGTAGTAGTACGGGTGAGATGTTGTTATTCTACTGGTTGACTTGGCTCTTGGAATTAATTTGTGCCAAAGATGGTGTTTGTCGATCTCGTATTGACATCTTTTTTATATAGTAGTAGTTGATATTGATGAATACAATGTTCTGATTCCTTTACATAAATTCTCTGGGATCATTTTTTCCCACATTATAAAATGACAATATACATTCAATGTTTAATACATAATTACATAGTTATTTTTCATTTAATATAAACATATAATAATCTTCATGATAATAATTCACCCTTTTTCTTCAGTCAGCATCTATTTTTATAATCATATTTTCACTTTTCATTTTGTAAATAACAATAGTCTTCATGGCCACGTTTCATTTTTTCATCTTGATATAGTCAACAGTTATACTCATAATTATCTTTTTATTTTACTCAATAAATATTTTCATCCTTTATATAGTATTAATAATAAAATAATCCTTATCGCTCACTTTTTACTTGTAATTTCATATTTCAATTGTCAACGTATTTTTTCATCGAAGTCTGATTATAAGTGTTACCGGTTATCATAATATTTGGTCCCATAATCCAGTGTATATGTTATGTTTTAGCCGTAATCGTCGTTCTCCTCTCTCCTCGTCGATTGGACTTCTTTAATATCCATGCTTCCGTCCGTTCCTGATCTATATCGGGCTACCATCTGGTTTCTCCATTTTAAAGTTATTAGGGTTGAGTCCGCCTTCCATTCTTCTGTCTTCTCTCCTTCGCTCTCTTCAATACATTTGTTTCTGTTGTTCTTCTGGTGGCTGTCCTTACTGATGTTTGATAACTCCCTCAATTTGGTTTGGGTACCTTCATCTATCCTTTGATTGTGTACTTCCGTTAATTGACTCCTCTCCTTCCGCATTTCTCTTATCTTTCTGGCGTATCCTTTGACAATCCGGTCCCATTTCTCTTGGTCGCTTTCCTTTTTCTTAAAATATCTTACTCTTCTTTTGGAAATACGTGGTTGAGATATTCTGCTAGTTGTCTTCTTCTTTGTTGTTACATAATTTTCCTTCTCGTCCATCTCCATGATACTCCTCCGATACTCCTTCCTGAAAACCCTTTCTTCATGGTTGATAATTGGTAAATTGACCACATTAATCAGACCATTTCTAGTCATTTCAATTAACTCTTTGGTAACTCTTGCCTTCCTCGGACGTAGGGTTCTTCTTTCTTCCATCTTCACTTCTTCCGTTTCCATAATTATTGGGATCTTCTTGTCTCCACTATCTTTGGGCTCTAGATTTGTCGGTTCCATGTTTTTATCTTCAGGTATTTTTTCAACTTCCAGTTGATCGTCTACTATTAATTCTCTCCTTATCTTCTTAACACTCTCTTCCGCCTCTTCACAACATCTTTTTATTGCCTTTCCTGATTGCTTGTAATCGTCTTTCATTACCGTGTTTATTGACTCCACGATCTCCTTGTCATCTCCCTTCATTCTCTTAATCATTTGGTCTAGTTTCCTGTTGATCTTGTCGCTTTTCATTCTCAATTCTGCCGATAACTCCTCTTTCATGGTGGCCATTTTCTTCTCCAGTAATTCCTCAGTTTTCTTTTGTCCATCTTCCATCCTCCTGTTCGTCTCCTGTATCTGGTTATTGAACTCTTCCTTTAATAATTCCATATGTTTTTTGTTCTCCCTCTGGCCTTCCTCTATTTTCTTGCTTAAATCCTCTTTTGTGGATTGACTAGCTTCTTCTATTTTGCTGTTCACGTCCGCCTTGGTGGATTTCAGTGATTCTTCCATCCTTTTCTGGCCTTCTTCCATTCTCTTGTTTAAGTCCTCCTTCATTGACTCCTGTCCTTCTTTCAATGACCGTAATATCTCTAAAATATTGGCATCCATTGTTGCTCTTGACTCCTCTGGTTGGCGTATTTCCGGCAGAACTTCTGGTTGCATTATTTCGGGCTCCTCATCTGGCTGTTGAACCCCCTCCGCCGGTTCAATTTGTTTGTCTTTTACTTCCACTACTATCTCCTCCACATCTTCTGTTGACATAGCCTCCTTCTCTTCTTTTCTGGTTTCCTTCTCTGCTTGCGCCATCCTTTTTCTTGACGTTGACCTTGATTTTGATCTTGATTTCAACCTGTCTGTATACATCTTGATCTTCTGATAATGTTCCTGCTGTCTTCTCACGAATTAGTATATTTAGGTTATTGGTTATTGTATATTTTCCTAACTCGAGCTCAGACGTTGGGCGCCAACTTGTTATAGAACAAGTATAAAGTTCAGTATATATAGTAGTATCGAAGTGTGATCTTCTATCAATTCTGCCCCAAATTGGGTTCGTCAACTTGTTAAAGGACAAGTAATACTAGTATATATTTAGTGATGTGTAGTGTGCTTGCAGATACGCTCCGGTATCTGCTATTATGTTGTTTTTTATAAAAACTGCTCCAATTATAATTATTAGGAGGTATTAGTGTGATTGTATAATCTGTATAAGTGTCTATGGATAATTCACTCTTTCGATTTAAATAAGTTTCGCGCACTTTTTGTTGTATGCCTCCCTCACTTACCACAAGTATCCGTTTCAGTCCTGTTCTGTGACGGTTGTTGCTGAAATACATACATTCAAAATGCACACAAATATTCAATTTGAATATTCAAAACAGTTAGTACACACAATATGAATGAATTAGCACATATAGGTAATACTTTAAATTACTCTCTGTTTGAATTCTTCCGCCACCTTTGGTAGAACTGCTTTAAAAGAAATATTTAATTTCTATTTGAAATGATACTCTTGTTCATAGGTAAATAAGTGAAGGTTTATTAACAAATTTTAAAATGGCAAATTTCAAAAACAATTAACAATCATTTGGGCTAATAACCCTTTAAATAATAATTACAATTGATTAATTTTAACATAAAACTCTATCCAGGCTCAATGCTGGTAGTCCTGTCTTGGATACAATAATTTGAACTTAGAAGGTTATGTTTTCTTGTCAATATATTATCAGGTTGTTAGGTTCTTTGAGGATACATGATATCAGTGTCAAGATGTAATATTAATAGAATTAATAAAATTGAACAATGGTTAAAAAATAACGAATAAATATAAAACAATGAAATTTAATACCATATGTATGGTAAGTATGTAATTATCGTACGCTTGGATGCGCACGCACCTTATAAAACTCTATAGCAAGCATCAGACTCGTGGCTTGTACAGTTTCAATGTATCGTTTTATTTTCAACAATGAGTTTGATAACTATATATTTTCAAGAGAAAAAATTAATAAAATACAAAAAAAAAACTCTTGATATGATTTCTATTTGGTTTGGAAATTATTTGAGAACAGATGCAACAGTTGAATTAATAAGCTACCACTACCAATTTGAGGTTAGCGATCACAGGTAATGCTATTCTGGTAAATGATTTCTTAATGGTTAACATTTCTTAATTTATATTTCTGAACATAATATTAGTAACCTTTTAACATGTTACTATTAAAATTGCTTTATTCTTTTTACGTAAGTTAATGTTATTTATTTCAAAACATCGAAATATTCAAAACAAGTTTAGTCAAAAGAGTGTCTAAACGTTAACTCTTGTAATTAGTAACAATTACTTTAAACATACTTTTTATAATTATGAAAATTAATTAAAATATTTATTTAATATTTTAATAAATTAAAATTGACATTTCTTGAAATTCTAATAATTCCATTATAAGTTTGATGCTGCGCTAGTAATGACTCGCGTAGTATCAAAATGTCTATTTCAAAAATATTATTTTTGAAAATCAAAGTTATCTAAATAAAATATTGTACTCCCTGTTTATTATCACAACACACGCGAGTACGACCGGGATTATACACTATCGTACTTATATTGTTCGGTAATACCGCACATATCACTCGGAAGTATATTTGTTGTGTCAAGGTTATGTCTGTATATCAACTTAATGTCAATGTACGCGCACAAATTTGAAAATAATACTTTTTCATGGTGTCGAGTTGCGTGACTTGTTCGTCTGGAAGCTGTTCGTAGACTGTTACAATTTGCCGAAGCGTCTCTCTCGTGTCTGACAAAATGCGTTGATTTGATTGGCTGTAATCACTATAGTCTTCAGCCCAAAAGCCTATGTTTTATTAAAATATTTGGTGTTTTACCAAATTTCGACTTTGGGTTCTGGTTTATGTGACGTAAGCACTAGTGTAAAAAATAATTGAAAAGTTAATAATTACAATAACTTCCTTATTGAACGTCCTATCGTTACATGAGTTATGTCATTGAATTATAGACATTTTCCTCTTTAATTTAAGTCTAAACAACACTATTTTATTTACATTGCTTCTCTTAAAATAATGTTTTTATTAATTATCTTGGTGTTTCTTATTTTTATAAGTTTTTGACACCAGATTTAATTATTTTTAATAAAAACACTTTCTAAATAAACACTTGGAGTCCATTTCTCACTTGGTTTGATTTGTTATTTGGAAATAATTATTTCCTTAACAATAGCTTATTTTAGCGTCATTAGGCGTCCATCTTGATTTTTATATAAAAGTATTTAAAATGAATTTCCCTTATCTAATACAAGTAATCTTACAATCTAATAATACTAAAACGATTATGTACATGATTTCACACTTAAATATCCTCACATGATTGTATTAAATATAATACACATACTGTCTTATTCCTCTTCTACCTGTCTCATACAATTGTCAACATAATTTTAGTCTTTTCTATGTGAATTATATTATGTATGAAACTGTCATTAGTGTACATATATTGTACTTAATGTATTACCTATATTGGTCAGCTTCTAGCTAGTTTAGAATCCTTCAATTCTCTAATAATGGGTTTGTTCCTATGGTGTCTCAACATAGTGGTCATTTATTTTTCATAAAAACAATAATTAAACTGTTATTGTTATATTATGTTTGTGTTTCTACATTGGTATTAGACATTACTCCTACTTTTGGTAGTGTTCTCATTTACTCTTAGATAAATTTATATGTCATATTTTACCTAAGTAACTTACTTAACATGGTTGGTTTATATCTGATTTCTGTCACTATGGTCAGTTGGTTTCTAATTATTTGCATATATACTGAGTGTTTTTATAGTTCTAATCTGTTCTCAAAGTTGTATTGATTTTCCCTCTAACTACTGGTAATATTGTGAACAATCTGTGTTTAATCTTTAATACACTATTTTCCTTAACTAATGGGCCATACAGTGGTCCATCTTACATCTGATTGTTTGTACATGGTTAGTTAGTTTACATCATTTTGTTTATAATACTGTTGTTATTATGTTAAAGATCTGTTCTCAAACCATTACCAGATATTGGTCTTTCTACTGGTAATATTGTTATTCACTTTAGTATTGGTTTTGATATTGCACTTTGCCTATTTGAATTGGCATATTTGTTGCATCTTTGCTATAGCTGTCTGCCATTGCATTTGATTGGTTTTATTTACATGGTTGCATTTTAATGCATTGTCTATTAGGATGTATTGTTATTTATAACAATTCCTTAATTGATATCATTGTTGATAATCATTTATTTTCATTGATATTTTTGGTTTTCTGTTTAACAGGTACCTTCTCTATGGGTTATGTAACAATGTACCATCTGTTTTAATGCAGTATGTCTCTACTACTTACATGGTATCAGCATGGTATTTCACAATAATATTTTACTTATTTTGTGACACATGTTTATACATTCCTTCTTAAACATTAATACATATCTTATTGTATTATTTATGATATTTTTCTAGTCATAGGTTGAATTCAATTCAATCCCTTTTGTTTGATACAATGGTTTTTTATACTGTTGTCAGTTCTTTACCAAAAATAAAACATAGTTATATTGTTCTATTTTGTTTCATTTTGGTGGACTTATGATTATCTGTGTTAATCACAACTTTATTAAATGCGTCACACTCATTGTTCGTGTCTATTTGACTTATTTAACATCTTGTTGTTTTCATCATGGAATTAACATATTTTCATATACTTATAAACTTCCTCACTATAATTGTTTGTGTGGTTTTATCAGTAGAAATAGTTAGTTATTCACATGTTTCACATCTATTAAGTACGCACTGTTATTGTTTGTGTTTCCTTAAATGCTAAGCACTGTCTTTCATCCTCACATTTGATAATCATTATTTCACTTGTCACTTATTTAGTCTTTGGTGCACGTGGTTTATGTTGATTTCTGGTATGATTTATTCATCTTCTTCTCTCTTCTGAGTCAGCTTTCTTGTTCTTCTTTCTTGTTATTTTCATCGTAGTCTTATTCCTTAATTGTTCCTCTAACTTTTGGAGTTTGTTAATCCTTATTTCGTCGTTTCCCCTCACTTTTGGAGTTTGTTAATTCTTATTTAGTCGTTTCCCCTCACTTTTGGATCCTATTGGGTCTATAATTGGTATTTTGTTTTGGCTCATGTCATTTTCTTTCTTATTTTTTCGTAGTTGATGTCACTAGATTGATATCATCTTATTCATAGTTGGATTTTCATATTAATACATTTGTAGATACACACTTTATATACATGGATTTACTTATCTAGATTTACATTCATATTTTTTCTCTTACTTGCCGTTCTTTAGGCTCATTTTATGTAACTGCCATATTTGGTTATGTTACAATATAGGCCTACTTGGGAGAGCAGAAAGGTTGTTTAAGGTAACTAAAAAATGTGTAAACATAAGTAGTAAGGTTAAAATATGATTGATAGATGTGTATTATAAATAAGTAAGACTTAAATAAAAATGATGAATACTAATGAAAATATTAACAGTGATGTCAGTTTCACTGATAGTCAAACTGAAAGTCAAATAAATAGCAATTTAAGCGAGACTGAATCGAGAATAATCGAAGGCGTAACGAGTCAATCGATGCCGACCTCAGTTAAGAAAGAGAATAATAGTGATATGATGAGTATGATGCAGTTATTGTTGAATAAATTTGATAGCAAATTTGATGAACAGAAAAACGAAATGCAAGAATTTAAAATTAGTGTAAATGAGAAGTTAGATACACAGAATAACAAATTTAATGTGATGAGTAGCGATATGAATAGTCGTTTTGACATGAATGATGCCAAGTTTGATGTATTAACTAATTCACTGTGTAGCATTGATGACCGAATGAATGAAAACGTAGTGAAACAAAAAAAGAAACAGATGAGTTGAGAGAGTATGTGTGTGTGGTAGACAGCAAAACAAATATGTTAGAATCCAATCAAAAAGAAATTGGACAACAAATAATTACAGTAAATGACAGATTAGAAAATTTTGTAAGTAAAGTAGGTGATAAAGTGGAGAGTATTGAAAGTGAGATGCAGTGCTTAACTAACACAATACATGTTATAGATAACCGTAGCAGTGAATTAGAATCACAAATAGCAACAGTAAAAAAATGTTAGAAATGAAGTAGAAAGTAATTGCAAAACAGAGATACAAGCTATACAAAATACAGTAAATACTATAGATAAAAATAATTAACAATTTGAATATTTAAATAATAATAAATTTGTGTCAATTGAGCAGAGTATAGTTAATGTTAAGGATGAATTGAATATAGCTATAAACGAAAAACTTAATAGAGTTACTGAACACATAGTCATTGCTAAAGATATGAATAGCGATATCGATTTGGAGTTATTTAATTGTGAAAACAGGGGGGTACACCCTATGCAATTTTTAAATAGAGTCAGAGAGTTTAATCAGTTTTGTAGAAGTAGCTGGGAGGTACAATTGTTAAAAATCATGAAGTGTTTTAGAGGGAATTCCGCGGTATGGGCGGAGGTGCATAAAGTAGACTGGGTAAATTATCAGTGTTTTGAAACGGCTTTTAGAGAGAAATATTGGTCGGAGGAGGAACAAGAGATATTACGGAGTAAAATTATGGGACCAGGTAATTTTGGGACCCAAGGGGGTAACGTAACTATGTACGTAATGCGACTATATAATGAGGCAAAATATTTAGAGCCACCGTTACCATTTGGGTCATTTGTCCGTCACATAAGCAAGCACTTACCGAAAGAAATACAAATTACATTAATGACTCGAGAGATTGTAGAAATCACGGAATTAGAGAAAATCTTAGACATATTTCAGAATATAAGAGAACGGGATATGAGTAGGCGGATAAACACACCAGTATCACATATAAATGGGAATCATAATCAACCAAGGGGAATACACAATTTTCACCGGGGAGCGCGGGGAGGAAGTTTTGATAATAGGGGCGAGAGTTGGAGGTGTAGAGGCTGTGAAACTGACAATTATGCTAATCGAACCAATTGTTTTAGATGTCATCGAAACAGGGAGTGCGCCAGGAACGAGAGAACGAACCCACCACCAAATCAACAGTCGAGGAGAGGAGAATTGTATAGAGGAGCGCCCCGAGGAGGAGGACATTATAATAGAGGAAGAGGAGGAGATCATCCAGCGGTAGCAGGCCCATCCCCGGGAAACTAAGGAAGACAATGGAGAAGCGGGCCCAACCATTGTCTACGGAGAACCGGGTCCAAGTAATAAACGAATACGCGAACAACGTTATCAAGAGGGACATGGCGAAAGAATTGTTAGAAGAAGAGGAGAACAAGGTGATGGAACGCAGAGCAGGATTGACTGAGGTGACAATTAACATTGAAGGTAAGAATTATAAAACTTTAATTGATACCGGTAGCGAGATCTCAGTAATTTCTGAAAATGTTATGGGTGAATTAAAAGAGATAAATAAGAATATACCATCCTTACCAGTTGCCGGGGTTACAGTAGTGGGGGTAACTGGGGTGAGAAGTAAGAGAATAACCAGACAAGTACAATTAAATATTTTAATAAATGAAGTTGAATTTGATAACACTTTCCTAGTAGTTAAAGGGTTGAGTCTAGATGTAATATTGGGAAATGATTTTTTTGGAAAGAAACGGAGCAGTAATAGATTTTAATAAACAAATAGTAAAATTTGAAAAGGGGAATAAACCAGTCAAAATAGAGTTTAAAAAAGTAGTAAATGAAAGTAAAGTCACGGGAATAAAAATGTTACATAAGCAGATAAGCGATAGAGAAATAGAGACCAAGATAAATATATGTCTAGAGAGTGATAGCCTAGAGAATGAGGAGGGAGAAATGCATGAGCGTAATGAGAGTGTGTGGGCAGATAGAGCCGACAAATTTTTTAATGAAGATACAGTTGTAGGAAATACTCAGCGAGAGGAGCTGTGGGCAGTTGTGGAGCGGTTCAGAGAGGTGTTTGATGAATCACCAGGGAAAGCGAAGGACTACATCTGCGAGCTGAAAGTTCGGGACCACGCACCATACATGCAGAGGAGCTACCCGGCGCCGTTTTCGAAGAGGAGGGCTGTACAGGAGGAACTAGACCGGATGATGCAGGGAGGCATAATTGAACGCTCAGTATCACCCTACTCAAACCCTTTGGTAGTAGTGATAAAAAAGGATGGCAAGGTAAGGTTATGTTTAGATGCTCGGAAAATTAATCAAATTATTATACCTGACAGGGAATCTCCGGAACCTATAAATGAGATTTTACAGAAGTTTAGCGGAGTCAAATACATGACGTCCTTAGACCTGACAGCTGGATACTGGCAGGTGCCATTAGCAACAGAGAGCAGAAAATACACGGTTTTTCTTTTTAATGGTAAGAATTACCAGTTCAAACGCTTACCTTTTGGATTAAACACCAGTGTTGCCAGTTTTATTAAATGTTTAGATAATATTTTACAACCGAAGGATTTAGATTTTTTAACCGTATATGTCGATGATATCTTGATAGCTTCTAGAACATTCACTGAACATTTAGAACACATAGAATATGTATTAGATAAGCTACAAAGAGGGGGTTTAACAGTGAATTGGGACAAGTCTAAGTTTCTGCAGACAGAAATACATTTCTTAGGATTTATTATTACACAGGAGGGGATATTAGCCAACCCTGACAAAGTAGAAGCCATAATGCGATTCCCCGAACCTAAAAACATTAAGCAATTACAAAGTTTTTTAGGCCTATGAAATTTTTACAGGAAATTTCAGGAGAACTACGCACACACCACATCCAAACTGAGTGCTGTACTGCAGAAGAATAAACAGTGGAGATGGGGCGATACGGAACGAAACGCGTTTAATGAAATTAAGAGAAAGTTTAGTCACATGATCATGATGAATCATCCCGATTTTAATAAAACTTTTTATTTACAGACCGACGCCAGCAATGTAGCGTTAGGGGCAGAGCTCTACCAGGAGGGTTGCGACAAGGAACATCTGACGGTCGCCTTCGCCAGTAGATCGCTGTTGTCGGCTGAAAAAAAATTATATGACGACAGAAAAAGAACTCTTAAGTATTGTGTTCGCCGTGGGTAAATTCCGGACCTACATCCTAGGCAATACCACGATAATCCGGACGGACCACAAGGCATTATCATTCCTTAATTCATGTAAGCTGACACATAGCAGATTAACCAGGTGGGTATTAGCCTTACAAGATTATAACTTTTCCTGGGAGTATATAAAGGGGTCAGATAATAAGGTACCAGATACACTTTCTAGAGTAGATGTAATAGACAATAAAACTGGTAGGGACCTTAAAGAAATAGAATTTTTTAGATTAACTAGAGAAGATAGAATTTTTGGTGAAGAATTAAGTGATATTAAAAACATGCAAAGATCTGAAAATAAATTGGGTAAAGTAATTGTTAGTTTAGAGACAGAGGTAGAGGGATCAGAATATAATGAGCGATTTCAAGTATATCAAGGCATTTTGTTTAAAAAAGTAGATAGTGGGGAGCGTGAGTGGAGGTTAGTTATACCCGAGGGGTTGATAGATAAAATTGTTTGGGATTGTCATATAAGGTATGGTCATTTTGGTGCGAGAAAGTGTGCAAATGTTTTGAAAGAATCATGTATATTTAAAAATATGGAGAAGAGAGTTAGAAAAGTGTTGAGAGTGTGTGATTTATGTCAGAAATCGAAAGTAGTGAATTATAAAGTAGAGGGGGAGATGAATTACATAAAAGTTGAGAGACCGTTTGATCTAGTTGCGGTTGATTTATATGGACCATTACCCAGAGGTAGAGGGGGTGTGTTATATGTATTTGTAGTTCTAGACACCTTTTCAAAATTTGTAAAGTTATATAGCATTAAGAGAGCGACCAGTAAAGTACTCAGTGAGAAAATAGTAAAAGACTACATGATTAACGTTGGAAAACCGAAAATTATATTATCTGACCATGGTCCACAGTTTATAAGCGGCAAGTGGCGGCAGACGCTTGGATGGGAAGGCATCATACCCAAGCATACGGCAGTATATCATCCTCAGTCGAACCAAGCAGAACGGGTGATGAGAGAGATTGGTAGGATATTTCGGGCGTACTGTCACGCCAAACACACAGAATGGCCATCCTACGTGAAGAAAGTAGAGGAGTGGCTGAATTGTACCACCCATGAGTCCACGGGATTTACGCCGCATGAGTTGATCAGGGGAACAAGGCCGCCCAGGATATTGGAACAACTTTTCGAATACCCACCAGAAGGTCAGGTTTTGGACAGGAACATGAAAATTAGATTGGCAAACGAGAACTTACTCACGAGAGGAGAGCGAAGAAAACAGAAACATGATGCCAAGGGCAAATGGACCAAGTATGAGGTAGGTCAATTAGTGTTAGTAAAAAGGCATGATTTGTCCAGTGCCCAAGATAGAGAAATAAAGAAGTTCTTTTTGTTGTATGAAGGACCCTATGAAATTGTCGAAATAAAAATGCAGAATGCGTATGTGCTGAGGAACCCAGCGACGCAGGAAATAGTAGGTACTCAAAATGCGACGAATTTAAAATTATATCGGTCACTTTAATTATGTTTATAAATAAGATTTAAAATATTGTTGTTTGATTACAGAAGGGATCCTCCCCCATTTTCAGGCGGTCACGATCTTACCAGTCCTGGCCGTGGAATTCGGAACTCGGAGGCGGGCCATGGTTGGCGGATCTTCCTTCAGGCGGTGAAAACAACGATGGTCCGGCTCCACCAAAATTGGTATAAAGTAGAAAATTTAACTACATATTTGAACGGGGAGGGGTACCCCAACAGGTACGTGACACGAATTAATTTTTTAATACACTCCAGGTGCAGCGGTCTCGGTGTACCTGTCACGTGCCTGCACTGCCTTAGAGTGTTGTACATAATGGAGGCTGCACCTAAAGATAGGGCAGTGCATACAAACTTAAATATTTTTAGTGTCAATGGCAAAATTCAAGTTGAGCCATTGACAATAGTTTTGCTTAAGCCCGAAATGAAGAGTTTTGCGGAGAGGGAAATTTTGACGACAGGTAAGACGACGGGTCTGAAGACATGAGGGAGAAAAGGTAATAGAGTTGGGTATAAAGGGGAAGTAACTGCACAAAGTAGATCTTACTTGCGTCAACATTTCCCTCATAGCGGAACACCCCCATTTCAGGTGACTGCGACCTTCCTAGACGTAATGAAAGTTAAGATAGAGTCAGCCTTCAATGTAAACAGGAATTTTGGAAAAAAAAAAATTTTGGAGGTGTATAATTTTAAACTTAAATAAATTTTAGAATTAAGTGACCAAATATAATTGTCAAGTTTTAGTATCAGTGAGTATGGGAACGCTTTGAAAAGATGTGTAATAAAATAAAAACTTGCTGTCAATACAAGAAGTGTGGGTAATTTTGGGGGGTAGATTGGTGCTCAATGAAGTGATAGAACAATGGAGTGTGGAATTGCAAGTGTAGAAAGTTTAGTTATCATTTTTAATTAATTAGTTATTAAGTTGCTGTTGCTGGGGTGGCATGTGCCCCAGTAGATAGCGGAAAGTGTTGGGGGTAACAGAGAGTGTTACCTCCATCGGAGGCCAACATGGCGTAAAGTGCACGGCACACCCTTTTGTACAATTTTAAATTGTAACTTGATAAATTACCGTGCCGTGCAAATTAATGATGATGAATACATGCCTGAAGGAAGAGATGATTTCCCCGACTTTTCGGGCGATTACTGCCTTACCAGCACTAATCGTGGCTTTGGCTAGCGGTTAGCTATGGTCATACCAAGTCCCTTGACCATAGCTGGCTTGAAATTGGTTTATATTAGAAATTAATGGGGGGTGAAACTAGGGGAATCCCGGAACTATGGAAGAGCGGCTGCCACTCTGTTCGAGGAGGAACAGCAAAGCCAGGTGGTAGACCCGCATTAAGGGCGCATAACTATAGAACAAAGATATGTTGATATCTAAACCTTTCAAATGTAACGCAGAAGCAAGGACACGGAGATGTCAAATTCCTCCAAAAAATTTCAGTCCTTGTGGACGCAACTGGACGCCACAGTCCAGGGGGGGTCATAGTGTGTGTGGCAGGGAGGTTATCCAGGGGGGTAACAAATTAGAAATTTGTTGTATTTTAATAATGATGACTCGCTACTAAATAATTTTGTTTTGATTTGAAAAATAGATGCACTACATACTTCCTATATTGTGTTTATTATGTCTTGTTGTGTTAATTGCGTTTAGTATGCTAGGAATAAGGATTATAAAAATATAATAAAATGTTTTCAATGTGTTTATAGATTTTAAAATAAAATGAAATAAAGTTGTGATAGTTAAAATTTTCAATGGGTTGCAAAAGATAGAAGTTGGGTGATGAATATTTTGTAGCGGGTCAAATTTTGGGTGTTTTATTTTTAACAGTATGGGGTAATTATATTTTTATTCATTTCAATTTTGGGCGGGTTTGGATAAAGTATTGTAAAGCTGCATTATTGTGCAACGTTATTTTCCAAGCAACAGCACGAGGTTGAGAAACAGCGTTTGGAACAAAGGCAATGCGCAATTTCAGTGGTGTAACACGGCAGAAGAATTTACCTCCACCAAAATTCTAAGAACTCTGTGCATGTGTTTTGACGCCCGTATGCAACTCAGCCGGGCGGGGATCGGCAATGACGCCGTGAGAGACACCACAGTTGAGACAAACATGGCGCTGGGACGAAAAGTTAGTAGTTCCAATCGACCGGCTACCGGAAAACAGCGTTAAACTCCGCCTACTGTGAGCGACATCAGCAGAGCAGATGCCAATATCGGCCTCTGGTACCACACATATACCAGTTATAATCCATGCATAAAATGGTTATGCCACCGCAATTAAGCACCAACGGCGACTAAAACATGATGGCCATGACTGCTCATTTCCCGCGACTCAAGGAAACACCTTGGGCAGTTCGTCACTGATCGTGTCTGGCCAGACACCGCCCTAAAGGTCAGGTTTGCATCTGACGTACATGTTATCGAATTCTGGACCCGAATATAAGAAACCTTGCAGGTAGGTGGAAACTGTATTTTTGTATTGTATATATTTAAAATGTAAATGAACATAACATTGGCGCCCGTGACAGGAACGAATTTAATAAATTAATTAAATTCAACATCTACAAAGATGCAAACGTGTGTTGTTAGGTTAGCGGAATAAAATAAAAAGTGCGTCATTAGCAAAATTGGCTATATAGTAGATTACATATTGATTATAGTATATATACGCACAAGTATTATAAAAAAGTAAGAATGGCAGATAACAATGAAGTCAGCTTATCTGACAGTCAGACCGAGAGTCAGATAGACTCCGGTATTCAAACGGAAGCAAGGTCAATAGACGAGCAGAATGTAGAAGTATCCATAATTAGTTCGCCGGGAGCGATTTCTACTCCCGTACCAATTAAAATAAATACAAGAGAAAAAGAGTTGTCATTAAATGATTTATTTAATCTCATTAACAATAGATCTGATGAGTTGAAATGTGAAATACAAGAAATGAATAAACATTTAGAAAGCACTAACGAAACAATAAAAACTAGTTTAAATAAGTTAGAACAGAAGTTTGAGAAATTAGGTGACAATGTGTTAAATATGACAAAATGTAAAAATGACGAAATAGTAGACAATTCTGAGAGTATAGTGGGGGTGAAGAATAGTGTAGAAGCAAATGATGAAAATATAATAACAAATAATAACAATAATGTCAAAAATAATGAATTGAATATTGAGAATAATAATGTGTTTGAGAAATTGGTATTAGAAAGTGATACGGTAAAAATAAATGAGAGTATTAATGAAAGTGTAGAATGCAGTGATTATGAGATGTTAATGTGTGTCAGTGAGTTGGAGAGAGAGAGAAAAAATAATGTTGTAGTCGAATGGGGACAGAGGGCAAATTTTCCCCTTGTTGTTTATAATGATGATGATGATTTAATATGGTTTTTTCAGGGCAAGAGACCCTTATTGTTAAATGAAGTAATGTTGTATAATGTAGTACCCTCTGTCCGTAATAATTGTGAGAGTGGGATGTGGTGTTATGAAGAGAGAGAAGTAAGTAGAGAAGGGTATGTAACAGAACTGTATAATTTGCATAGAAAATATGAAGAATGGAAGGAAAGTTTAGAAGTATATGTGAATGATAATGATTACAATGATTTAATAAAAATAATTAACCTGATTGTGAATGAATTTAATGATAAAAACTTGACAAAAATACCTAACGTAGACTGGTTGAACGAGTATGTGAATAAGTTGATTGAAGTTAGTTTTTCTGGTTACGACACACAAAACAGTCATTTGTGTGCTGATAAGATTGAACGATGTTATGTAGAACCAAGGTTGATTTGGAACGATGGAGGTTAAACTATTAAAACAATAAAAGACAGTACAAATATTTTGTTTTAATGGTTTTTTGACATGGCAGATTTGGACAGAAGTGTGGAAAAAATGGAATAATAATTAACAAGAGTTGTAAATAAAATCTAGTGAATTTATATGTGTGTATGTAAGATGATTGTTGTGATAATAATATTGAAATACTTGCAATTTAAATAAATAAACCAAAATAATTTTGAAAACAAGTAATTAGAGAATTATAATTGTTTGGATGGTAATGAATTCTATATTGTTAACAATTAATTTAATTAAAACAATTTGATATATTTTAAATATTTTAATTGATCATGTAAATGTTGAATAATTAATTTTTTGTAAATTCAGTTTGTTTTACGAGATGGAAAGTTGGTAATGAATGATAAATTATTTAATTTAAATTAATAAATTTTGTGAAATGTTTCAGAGATGGTGGTGATTATGTTTTGTGGGCATATCATGTTAAATGGATTGTAAGTAGAAAAATTTTATAATTAGGTGTAATAAAAATATTTACAGGTGTAATTGAGATTCTAATTCAGTAATAAGATGTTATTTGGAAATAAGTTGGTTCAAGAAATAAAGATAATTAAAAAATTTTTTATACTAAATGAAAAATGATCAATAATGATTATCAATAATAAATTTTGAAAATTTCAAGAATGTTAAACTGTAAAAGGTTATGAATGGGTTAAATGAGTGTTGATGCAAATATTATATGATAATGTATATACAAATTGTAATTAGTTGTCAATTGTAATTAGTTATTATGTGGCTATTGTGGGGGTTGCCTGTGCTCTCACAAGTAGCGAAAAGGGTTGGGGGTAGCAGTGAGTGTTACCTCCATCGGAGGCCAACTGGCGATAAATGTGCGGCACACCTTATCAGTGTAAATTAAAGTGTACACACTGCCAAACTACCGTGTCGCACATAGTAGTGATGTGTAACAGGCAATTAAATTAAAGTTAGATTTCCTCGACTTTTTGGGCGGTTACTGTCTTACCAGCACTAACCGTGGTTTTGGCTAGCGGCCAGCTAGGGTCATACCAAGTCCCTTGACCATAGCTGACTTGAAATTGGTATATACTTGAAATTTAATGGGGGGACCTTAGAGGAAATCTCCGGAACTATGGAACAGCGGCTGCCACTCTGTTCGAGGAGGAACAGCAAGACCGGTGGCAGATCCGTTTTAAGGGTGCATGATTATATAACCAGAACAGTATGATGTTCACAACTTTAAAACTTAACAGCGGAAGCAGAGACACGGAGAGGCAAAACCTACTCCAAAATATACCGTCTCTGTGGAAGCGAAAGGGCGAGACAGTCCTCCATAATCTGAAATATTGTGTGTGGCTGGGAGGTGACGCAAAGGAGTCACGAATTTAAAATTTTATGACATAAAAGTTTTTTCTTCAAAGTTTGATCAAATAAAACTGCTTGTGCTCTGTTCAGGTAACTAGCTGCTTAGATATTTAAAAATAAGGTGTTCATGCTATAATTTTAAGTGTATTATTTTATTGTTGTCTATTAGATAAGCATTGATAAGAATATGTAATTTTATTATGTGTGTATTTGTTTAAGCCAATAAGTAAATCGTCTGGCAGGTTAACATAAGCATCAGAATCAGAGAAATGGGAAACAATGAGGTGAGAAGGGAGAATAAATGAAAATAAATATGTATATTCCATGTAATTTGTTCAATTTTGAGATGTGTTTTTATTATGTCAGGAGATCAGCTGATCAGCAATGATGTCACTGGTAGGTTAGTTATAAAGGTTACAAGTTATTAATGTTCAATGCTATGTTTGATGTACTACAGATATTTTGAAGTAAAGATAAAAAGAATATGAGAAATAAAATAACAATAATTTATGCAAATAAATAAAAGATAATTGATGGGTGATAAATGTTTTATGGGACCTGTAGACCTGTCCGAATTGAATTAAAAGTTTGAATTTGAAATGATAGAGATGAATATGATGTAATGTTGTTTTTGAGTTGATGTAATGTAATAGAATTTTGTGAAATATAGATGTTGACACAGTAGTAATGGAGAATTTATGTAGAGTTTTGAATGATATATATTTATGTTTATAATTAATGAGGTTATTTTGTGTATTTGTAGTAATGTAATGCGATTGAGATTTTTTGGGGATGGCAATTTTGTATTAGAGGGTAGTGTAATGTAGGAGTCCGCAACAAGGGTTGGGACGGGATAGGAATAGATTTTAGTGGGGAAGGGGCCGCCTTAGGTAGAATCCGGGCCGCCAAATAAGGGAATTGAGTTTTTTGGGGGAGGGGAAACACGTATCCTATATACAAAGGGTTAGAGAGTATTTTATATATTGAGAGAAGGTGGCGAATTGTGTTAAATGGTAAGTTGGGGTTTAGAGTGTCCTGATTAGTAGATATTTTTGATAGAGTTGGGTGTCATGGGAGTTGAAGTTGATGAATATTAGAGCCATAGGGAGAGGTAAAGTTCATATATGTACACAGATCTAGTACAGTAATGAGAATAAATAATTTACATCACCCCCAGTAAGGTAGAATTAACTGTTAACTAAAGAGAGATTCATGATAAAGACTATACAATTGTTTATTTTTTTTAACCAGTGACAGAATTTTGATAAAATTTGAAAATAATGTAAAATTAAGAATTGTTTGTTTTAAATAATTTAAATGTCAATCTGTTTATTATCTATATTAATATTTTGTTTGTTTTAAATATTTTGTGTTATTACGTTTTGTATTTCAAGTTAGGATATTACAGATGTTCAGTGTTTTCAGAAATCATATATAACATATTTAGGTCAAGGGTTTTGGACTTGACCTAGTTATGATCAGCTGATGAGGTCATACACCTACTAAGCTTGTATAGTAGGAATCCAATTTTAATTTGTTTGTTTGATTAATTCAAACCAATATTTGAATAATTTTAATAAATGTTGTTTAATAAACAAATTTAATGAAGTTTTTTAATGAATAAATTTTTTTTTTGAATTTTAAAAATTTTAAATTTTTTTTTTGGAAAAAAAAAAATTTTTTTTCGCCTGCCAGCGAGTGAATATTTGAGTAATGATTCTTTTATTATGTGTGTATTAACCATTTTTCTTTTATTGTATTGCATTATATTGGTAGACTATAAGTGATTCTCCTGTTAGAATAAGGATGAGTTTATGTTATTAGAAATGTCTAGATTAAGTCATTCGAAACAAAAATTAGAAAAAAGAGGAAGAGAATTTTTGATAAAAGATTTTTTTTTGAATTGTTTAAATTTATAATAAATTTTAAAAGGAAGTTTTCATTTTAATGTGTTAGGGTAATATGTAATGTTAGTGTGTGTGAGCCCAGTATCTGCTAAAGGCAGCCCAGCTTGCAAAAAGGGGATCCATATCGGCGGAGGAGCTGGGATAATTTTAGCCAGGGATTGAGGATTTTTGGGGGTAGCGTGTTAGAAGGCGAGGCGCGCTGTGGTGCGAGTCTGATCGATTTCTCGGTGTTGGGATCTCTTATAGAGAAGTCCAGTGATCTCGTTCAGATGAGTCCATGGTCGCTGAGCCAGGGGGGTCGTGTACCCGAGAGACTAAGAATCAGGGGGTTGTTGGCACCAGTTCCTCACCGGTCCTCTTCGGGGTTTGTCGATGAGATTTCTTCTGTCATGGACAGCAGAATTCTCATCGAGGGGGTATTGTAGCGGGTCAAATTTTGGGTGTTTTATTTTTAACAGTATGGGGTAATTATATTTTTATTCATTTCAATTTCGGGCGGGTTTGGATAAAGTATTGTAAAGCTGCATTATTGTGCAATGTTATTTTCCAAGCAACAGCACGAGGTTGAGAAACAGCGTTTGGAACAAAGGCAATGCGCAATTTCAGTGGTGTAACACGGCAGAAGAATTTACCTCCACCAAAATTCTAAGAACTCTGTGCATGTGTTTTGACGCCCGTATGCAACTCAGCCGGGCGGGGATCGGCAATGACGCCGTGAGAGACACCACAGTTGAGACAAACATGGCGCTGGGACGAAAAGTTAGTAGTTCCAATTGACCGGCTACCGGAAAATAGCGTTAAACTCCGCCTACTGTGAGCGACATCAGCAGAGCAGATGCCAATATCGGCCTCTGGTACCACACATATACCAGTTATAATCCATGCATAAAATGGTTATGCCACCGCAATTAAGCACCAACGGCGACTAAAACATGATGGCCGTGACTGCTCATTTCCCGCGACTCAAGGAAACACCTTGGGCAGTTCGTCACTGATCGTGTCTGGCCAGACACCGCCCTAAAGGGGCTCTTCAGATTTTTCCACGTTTCAGTCTTAAAACTCTATTTTGTGAACTACTAGGCGGCAGTGAAACCAATAGTTATCAATTAGCAACAACCGTGAAATCCGGAACTCATCACAATGTCAAAAATGAGAAAAACGAACAGTGCGAACTAAAACCGCGTGCCGGCTGGGGAGGGGTATTTTTATATTATTAGATTCAAGGTGTTAAAGGTTTGTTAATAATGTGAGAGTGTGTGATGCAGGCTGGGCTATCTACATAGATGTAAGTAATATAATCTAGGTATATCATAGTAAGATGTATGAACCAGGGTAACAAAATTTGGAAAACCATGTGAGAAAATTTATTGGAAAAATTTAACCTTTAACGTTGCAATATTTGATAATTAAAAATCATAATTTCTCTTCATAAAATGTGTAGAGTAAGTTATTTCGATAACCTTTAACACAGGTTTGCATCTGACGTACATGTTATCGAATTCTGGACCCGAATATAAGAAACCTTGCAGGTAGGTGGAAACTGTATTTTTGTATTGTATATATTTAAAATGTAAATGAACATAACATTTCAGTGGTGTAACACGGCAGAAGAATTTACCTCCACCAAAATTCTAAGAACTCTGTGCATGTGTTTTGACGCCCGTATGCAACTCAGCCGGGCGGGGATCGGCAATGACGCCGTGAGAGACACCACAGTTGAGACAAACATGGCGCTGGGACGAAAAGTTAGTAGTTCCAATCGACCGGCTACCGGAAAACAGCGTTAAACTCCGCCTACTGTGAGCGACATCAGCAGAGCAGATGCCAATATCGGCCTCTGGTACCACACATATACCAGTTATAATCCATGCATAAAATGGTTATGCCACCGCAATTAAGCACCAACGGCGACTGAAACATGATGGCCGTGACTGCTCATTTCCCGCGACTCAAGGAAACACCTTGGGCAGTTCGTCACTGATCGTGTCTGGCCAGACATATCTATTTCTAATTCTAATTCTATTTCATTATTCGTATCTCGTGTCATAAATATGCGCTCAGTAACATTGTTTACATTTTGATTTTTCACTAAACTTAATTCATCTCGCATACTACTAATATTTTGTTCAAGAGAATATAATTTTTTGTCATTGCTATATTCAGACTGTACATTATTTTTTGATATGACTTCAATAGATTCATTTACTGCTTGTATTTCTGTCTTATAATTACTTTCAATTTCATATATTTTGGAGTCTATCTTATTTTGGTGTTCATCAATATTTTGACTAAATTTTTCAACTGTCATTACTACGCTACTCAACTTACATTCAGTTTCAGTATTACATTTATTAATTTTAAATTCGATGTCATTGTTATGCTCATTCATTGTATTTATTAATATTTCATTGTTTTCATTTATCTGCTTCTCAACTCTATCTATCTGACTGTCTATTTCATTAAATTTAACATCTACCTTTTGCATTGAATCATCTAATTTGGTCTCTACTTGGTTGACTCTATTGGTAAATTCTACTTTGGTATTTTCACAATGTTTGTTAATTTCTTGTATCTCACTTTTCAACTCGTCAGATCTATTGTTAATGAGATTAAATAAATCATTTAATGACAACTCTTTTTCTCTTGTATTTATTTTAATTGGTACGGGAGTAGAAATCGCTCCCGGCGAACTAATTATGGATACTTCTACATTCTGCTCGTCTATTGACCTTGCTTCCGTTTGAATACCGGAGTCTATCTGACTCTCGGTCTGACTGTCAGATAAGCTGACTTCATTGTTATCTGCCATTCTTACTTTTTTTATAATACTTGTGCGTATATATACTATAATCAATATGTAATCTACTATATAGCCAATTTTGTGCTAATGACGCACTTTTTATTTTATTCCGCTAACCTAACAACACACGTTTGCATCTTTGTAGATGTTGAATTTAATGAAATAGACAGTCAGATAGATAGAGTTGAGAAGCAGATAAATGAAAACAATGAAATATTAATAAATACAATGAATGAGCATAACAATGACATCGAATTTAAAATTAATAAATGTAATACTGAAACTGAATGTAAGTTGAGTAGCGTAGTAATGACAGTTGAAAAATTTAGTCAAAATATTGATGAACACCAAAATAAGATAGACTCTAAAATATATGAAATTGAAAGTAATTATAAGACAGAAATACAAGCAGTAAATGAATCTATTGAAGTCATATCAAAAAATAATGTACAGTCTGAATATAGCAATGACAAAAAATTATATTCTCTTGAACAAAATATTAGTAGTATGCGAGATGAATTAAGTTTAGTGAAAAATCAAAATGTAAACAATGTTACTGAGCGCATATTTATGACACGAGATACGAATAATGAAATAGAATTAGAATCTTTTACTTGTGACAATCGTAGAGTACACCCCATGCAATTTTTAAATAGGGTTAGGGAATTTAATCGGTTTAATAGTAGTAGCTGGGAGGTTAAGTTACTGAAGATTATCAAATGTTTTAAAGGTAGTGCCGAAATATGGTCGGAAGTACACCATACTGAATGGGAAAGTTATGAAGATTTTGAGATAGCTTTTCGCAACAAATACTGGTCAGAAGAAGACCAAGAAATATTAAGAAGTAAAATAATGGGTAACGGGAATTTTGGTAGGATTAATAACCACCTAACCATATATGTGATGACCATATACAACGAAGCTAAATATCTAGAACCGCCGTTGCCTTTCCGATCATTTGTAAGACATATTAGCAAACACCTGCCCAGAGAAGTGCAAATTACGCTAATGACTAGAGAGATTACAAATATAAGTGAGTTAGAAAACATGTTAGATGTATTACAGAATATAGGGGAACGCGATATAGGGCGACGTTCAACCACACCAGTAGTACCACACCATAATAATAATAATAATTTCTATCATAACAGGGGTACACAGAATTTTCATAGAGGAGCGCGGGGAGGAAGTTTCGATAATAGGGGCGAGAGTTGGAGGTGTAGAACATGTGAAACCGACAATTATGCTAATAGAACAAATTGTTTCAGATGTCATCGGAACAGGGAATGCGCCAGGAACGAGCGAGCAAACCTACCACCCAATCAACAGTCAAGAGGAGGAGAATTTCACAGAGGAGCGCCGAGAGGAGGAGGACAATATAACAGAGGGAGAGGGGGAAATCATCCAGCTGTGGCGGGTCCCTCCACGGAAAACTAGGGAGGACAATGGAGAAGCGGGCCGAACCATTGTCTACGGAAAACAGGAGGGTCCAAATAATCAACAGATACCATAATAACGTTATCAAGATGGACATGACGAAGGAACTGTTAGAAGAAGAGGAGAACAAGGTGATGGAACGCAGAGCAGGATTAACTGAGGTGACGATTAACCTTGAAGGTAAGAAGTATAAAACTTTAATTGATACCGGTAGCGAGATCTCAGTAATTTCTGAAAATGTCATGGGTGAATTAAAAGAATTAAACAAGAATATACCGTCATTACCAGTTGCAGGGGTTACAGTAGTGGGGGTAACTGGGGTGAGAAGTAAGAGAATAACCAGACAAGTACAATTAAATATTCTCATAAATGAAGTCGAATTTGAAAACACTTTCCTAGTAGTTAAAGGGTTGAGTTTAGATGTAATATTGGGAAATGATTTTTTGGAAAGAAACGGAGCAGTCATAGATTTCAATAAACAAATAGTAAAATTTGAGAAGGGGAATAAACCAGTCAGAATAGAGTTTAAGAAAATAGTAAATGAAAATAAAGTCACGGGAATAAAAATGTTACATAACCAGATAAGCGATAGAGAGATAGAGACCAGAATAAATATATGTCTTGAGAGTGATAGCATAGAAAATGAGGAGAGAGAGGTGCATGAGCGTAATGAGAGAGTGTGGGCAAATAGAGCCGATAAATTTTTCAATGAAAATACAGTTGTAGGAAATACTCAGAGAGAGGAGCTGTGGGCCGTTGTGGAGCGGTACAGAGAGGTGTTTGATGAATCACCAGGGAAAGCGAAGGACTACATCTGCGAGCTGAAAGTTCGGGACCACGCACCATACATGCAGAGAAGCTACCCAGTGCCGTTTTCGAAGAGGAGGGCTGTACAGGAGGAATTAGACCGGATGATGCAAGGAGGCATAATTGAACGCTCAGTATCACCTTATTCAAACCCTTTGGTGGTAGTGATAAAGAAAGATGGCAAGGTAAGGTTATGTTTAGATGCTAGGAAAATTAATCAAGTTATTATACCTGACAGGGAATCTCCAGAACCCATAAATGAGATTTTACAAAAGTTTAGCGGAGTCAAATACATGACGTCCTTAGACCTGACCGCTGGATACTGGCAGGTGCCATTAGCAACAGAGAGCAGGAAATACACAGCTTTTCTTTTTAACGGTAAGAATTACCAGTTTAAACGCTTACCTTTTGGATTAAACACCAGTGTTGCCAGTTTATCAAATGTTTAGATAATATTTTACAACCTAAGGATTTAGATTTTTTAACTGTATATGTCGATGATATCTTGATAGCCTCTACAACGTTCACTGAACATTTAGAACACATAGAATATGTATTAGATAAGCTACAAAGAGGGGGTTTAACAGTGAATTGGGACAAGTCTAAGTTTCTGCAGACAGAAATACACTTTTTAGGATTCATCATTACACAGGAGGGGATATTAGCCAACCCTGACAAAGTCGAAGCCATCATGCGATTCCCTGAACCTAAAAACATTAAGCAATTACAGAGTTTTTTAGGCCTATGCAATTTTTACAGGAAATTTCAGGAGAACTACGCACACACAACATCCAAACTGAGTGCTGTACTGCAGAGGAATAAACAGTGGAGATGGGGCGATGCGGAACGAGCTGCGTTTAATGAAATTAAGAGAAAGTTTAGTCACATGATCATGATGAATCATCCCGATTTTAATAAGACTTTTTATTTACAGACCGACGCCAGCAATGTAGCGCTAGGTGCCGAGTTATACCAGGAGAGCGGCGACAAGGAACACCTAACGGTCGCCTTCGCCAGCAGATCACTGTTATCGGCGGAAAGGAATTACACGACAACTGAGAAGGAACTACTAAGTATTGTGTTCGCCGTGGGTAAATTCCGCACGTACATCCTAGGGAATACCACGATCATCCGGACGGACCACAAGGCACTGTCATTTCTGAATTCATGTAAGCTAACACACAGCCGATTAACCAGGTGGGTATTAGCCTTACAAGAATATAACTTTTCATGGGAGTACATAAAGGGGTCAGATAATAAGATACCAGATACCCTTTCTAGAATAGATGTTATAGACAATAAAACTGGTAGGGACCTCAAAGAAATAGAAATTTTCAGACTAACTAGGGAAGATAGAATTTTTGGTGAGGAATTAAGTGACATTAAAAACTTGCAAAGATCTGATAGCAAACTGGGTAAAATAATTGTTAGTTTAGAAACAGATGTAGAGGGATCTGAATATAATGAGCGATTTCAAATATATCAGGGTATTTTGTTTAAAAAAGTAGATGGTGGGGAGCGTGATTGGAGGTTAATTATACCTGATGGGTTAATAGATAAAATTGTTTGGGATTGTCATATAAGGTATGGTCATTTTGGTGCGAGAAAGTGTGCAAATGTTTTGAAAGAGTCATGCATATTTAAGAATATGGAGAGGAGAGTGAGAAAAGTGTTGAGAGTGTGTGATTTATGTCAAAAATCGAAAGTAGTGAATTACAGAGTAGAAGGGGAGATGAATTACATAAAAGTAGATAAACCTTTCGATCTAGTTGCGGTTGATTTATATGGACCATTACCCAGAGGTAGAGGAGGTGTGTTATATGTATTTGTAGTTTTAGACACTTTTTCAAAATTTGTAAAGTTATATAGTATTAAGAGATCAACTAGTAAGGTGCTTAGCGAGAAGATAGTGAAAGACTACATGCTAAATGTGGGAAAACCAAAAATTGTATTATCTGATCATGGTCCGCAGTTTATAAGCGGCAAGTGGCGGCAGACGCTTGGATGGGAAGGCATCATACCCAAGCATACGGCAGTGTACCATCCTCAGTCGAATCAAGCAGAACGGGTGATGAGATAGATTGGCAGGATATTCCGGGCGTACTGTCACGCCAGACACACAGAATGTATGTTTTTCACGCCATCCTACGTGAAAAAAGTAGAGGAGTGGCTGAATTGTACCACCCATGAGTCCACGGGATTTACGCCGCATGAGTTGATCAGGGGAACAAGGCCGCCCAGGATATTAGAACAACTTTTCACATACCCACCTGAAGGTCAAATTTTGGACAGAAACATGAAAATTAGATTGGCGAACGAGAATTTACTTACTAGAGGAGAGCGACGAAAACAGAAACATGATGCTAAGGGTAAATGGACCAAATATGAGGTAGGTCAGTTAGTGTTAGTAAAAAGACACGATTTGTCCAGTGCTCAAGATAGGGAAATAAAGAAGTTTTTCTTGTTGTATGAAGGACCGTATGAAGTTGTTGACATTAAAATGAATAATGCTTATGTTTTACGAAACCAAACAACGGGGGAAATAGTGGGTACCCATAACGCCACCAACTTAAGAAGGTATTGGTCAAAATGAAATAATAATAAACAAAATAATACATTGAATTCTGTAATTAAATATAACTAAACCACTATAATAAACCTATAGTTAAATAATTATAAATAACTATGAATAACATAAAACAGTTAGTGGTAGCGGATAGGTGTTCCCCACTTGTCCCAGTGGGGTTCTCTATTTCAGGGACGCGCCCCTGTCCACGCGAGCCTTGGTTTTCTCCATGTACCTTTGTTTTCGGAGGAAGCTTTGTCCCTACCTTTAGTCCTAGTTCGTGACCCTGTAATAATCCTTATCCCTTTTACCTTGCCGATTTCCCTAACCCTTCCCTTAGAGTAAACACACAAACAATAGTTACACAAATTGGCACACTTTTTTGGAACCATTTGATTGCCTTAATTCTAAATAATACATTAGGGTAATCCTCAAAATTAAATAAACCGGCGTTATTTATGAATTGTAAACTCATCCCTTAATTAGGTAGGTAGTGGAGAAGTTTTGTGGCTGAGTAGACAAACTAAATAATAAATTTTGTATAGTTTAACCGGATTGTTGTGTACAGGGATGGGGCTGTAGATTAATGGTTGTGGTTCGTTTATTATTTTGGAAAAAGGAGTCAGGTATAGAAGTCAGTACCGTTAGAAGGGTAGTTATTCACTGCCATAGAAGTGGGGTTCTGTTCGTCTTCAATCGCATCCCTATAGACAATAATGCGGTACATGTAACATATAACCTATTTACAGGTAGTTAAGAAAAAATAATAAGTATAAATATTATAATAAGTAAGTAAATAATTTTGGAAAATATTTCACCGTAAAAGTTGTAACCAAAGGGTTTAATTATTATTTTGTGGTACCTGCTATGTTAGGTTATGAGTACGGTATATTGGTAGTTGGAATGTGATTGTGGAGGAATTTAAAGAGAGATTAGAACCAATGATGTCATGTTTGTAAAACTTATTGAAATATTAAGAAAAACTGAACCATTTAAATCACGTAGAATCATTTTGAAAATGGTAATTAAAGTCATGGAAATTGTAATTTTACATATTGATGCATTAACTTCATAAAATAAAAATGTAAGAGACAAATATGTTATCTAAAAGATTTATAAAACTTGAAAAGTGTAGCAAGCAGATATGTCAGTATATGAAGTAACCCAAAGTGTTTAGTCTATGAAAGCTGAAACTGAGAAGGTTTATAACTGTTGTTTATACAAGTCTGGCACACAACTGTGTTCATGTAAACAGTAGACAGGTGTGTTGGAGTGGTATGTTGTGACTAATGCCTACAGACATACTTGGTGACCATAACAAAACTCTATTGTGACATAAAAGAATTAAAGAAAATTTTTTGCTAAACTAATAATGAGGTAATCATTGTAACTCAGAGTTTGAGACATTAAAAAACCATTAAACCATTAAATTAATCAAATTAATAGAAATGATGCTTTTTAACAATGAACTTAAAGTGTTTGAATTGTAATTTTTGAAAAAACAAAATTAAAAAAAAATAAATAAAAACTTGTTGTCAATACCAGAAGTGGGGATGATTTTGGGGGGTAGATTGGTGCTCAATGAAGTGACAGAACAATGGAGTGTGGAACTGCAAATGTAGAAAGTTTAATTTTCAATTGTTAATAAATTAATTAGCTATTAAGTGGCTATTGTGGGGGTTGCCTGTGCTCTCGCAAGTAGCGAAATGGGTTGGGGGTAGCAGTGAGTGTTACCTCCATCGGAGGCCAAAAGGGCGATAAATGTGCGGCACACCTTATCAGTGTAAATTAAAGTGTACACACTGCCAAACTACCGTGTCGCACATAGTAGTGATGTGTAACAGGCAATTAAATTAAAGTTAGATTTCCTCGACTTTTTGGGCGGTTACTGTCTTACCAGCACTAACCGTGGTTTTGGCTAGCGGCCAGCTAGGGTCATACCAAGTCCCTTGACCATAGCTGACTTGAAATTGGTATATACTTGAAATTTAATGGGGGGACCTTAGAGGAAATCTCCGGAACTATGGAACAGCGGCTGCCACTCTGTTCGAGGAGGAACAGCAAGACCGGTGGCAGATCCGTTTTAAGGGTGCATGATTATATAACCAGAACAGTATGATGTTCACAACTTTAAAACTTAACAGCGGAAGCAGAGACACGGAGAGGCAAAACCTACTCCAAAATATACCGTCTCTGTGGAAGCGAAAGGGCGAGACAGTCCTCCATAATCTGAAATAGTGTGTGTGGCTGGGAGGTGACGCAAAGGAGTCACGAATTTAAAATTGTATGACATAAAAGTTTTTTCTTCAAAGTTTGATCAAATAAAACTGCTTGTGCTCTGTTCAGGTAACTAGCTGCTTAGATATTTAAAAATAAGGTGTTCATGCTATAATTTTAAGTGTATTATTTTATTGTTGTCTATTAGATAAGCATTGATAAGAATATGTAATTTTATTATGTGTGTATTTGTTTAAGCCAATAAGTAAATCGTCTGGCAGGTTAACATAAGCATCAGAATCAGAGAAATGGGAAACAATGAGGTGAGAAGGGAGAATAAATGAAAATAAATATGTATATTCCATGTAATTTGTTCAATTTTGAGATGTGTTTTTATTATGTCAGGAGATCAGCTGATCAGCAATGATGTCACTGGTAGGTTAGTTATAAAGGTTACAAGTTATTAATGTTCAATGCTATGTTTGATGTACTACAGATATTTTGAAGTAAAGATAAAAAGAATATGAGAAATAAAATAACAATAATTTATGCAAATAAATAAAAGATAATTGATGGGTGATAAATGTTTTATGGGACCTGTAGACCTGTCCGAATTGAATTAAAAGTTTGAATTTGAAATGATAGAGATGAATATGATGTAATGTTGTTTTTGAGTTGATGTAATGTAATAGAATTTTGTGAAATATAGATGTTGACACAGTAGTAATGGAGAATTTATGTAGAGTTTTGAATGATATATATTTATGTTTATAATTAATGAGGTTATTTTGTGTATTTGTAGTAATGTAATGCGATTGAGATTTTTTGGGGATGGCAATTTTGTATTAGAGGGTAGTGTAATGTAGGAGTCCGCAACAAGGGTTGGGACGGGATAGGAATAGATTTTAGTGGGGAAGGGGCCGCCTTAGGTAGAATCCGGGCCGCCAAATAAGGGAATTGAGTTTTTTGGGGGAGGGGAAACACGTATCCTATATACAAAGGGTTAGAGAGTATTTTATATATTGAGAGAAGGTGGCGAATTGTGTTAAATGGTAAGTTGGGGTTTAGAGTGTCCTGATTAGTAGATATTTTTGATAGAGTTGGGTGTCATGGGAGTTGAAGTTGATGAATATTAGAGCCATAGGGAGAGGTAAAGTTCATATATGTACACAGATCTAGTACAGTAATGAGAATAAATAATTTACATCACCCCCAGTAAGGTAGAATTAACTGTTAACTAAAGAGAGATTCATGATAAAGAATATACAATTGTTTATTTTTTTTAACCAGTGACAGAATTTTGATAAAATTTGAAAATAATGTAAAATTAAGAATTGTTTGTTTTAAATAATTTAAATGTCAATCTGTTTATTATCTATATTAATATTTTGTTTGTTTTAAATATTTTGTGTTATTACGTTTTGTATTTCAAGTTAGGATATTACAGATGTTCAGTGTTTTCAGAAATCATATATAACATATTTAGGTCAAGGGTTTTGGACTTGACCTAGTTATGATCAGCTGATGAGGTCATACACCTACTAAGCTTGTATAGTAGGAATCCAATTTTAATTTGTTTGTTTGATTAATTCAAACCAATATTTGAATAATTTTAATAAATGTTGTTTAATAAACAAATTTAATGAAGTTTTTTAATGAATAAATTTTTTTTTTGAATTTTAAAAATTTTAAATTTTTTTTTTTGAAAAAAAAAAATTTTTTTTCGCCTGCCAGCGAGTGAATATTTGAGTAATGATTCTTTTATTATGTGTGTATTAACCATTTTTCTTTTATTGTATTGCATTATATTGGTAGACTATAAGTGATTCTCCTGTTAGAATAAGGATGAGTTTATGTTATTAGAAATGTCTAGATTAAGTCATTCGAAACAAAAATTAGAAAAAAGAGGAAGAGAATTTTTGATAAAAGATTATTTTTTTTTGAATTTTGAATTGTTTAAATTTATAATAAATTTTAAAAGGAAGTTTTCATTTTAATGTGTTAGGGTAATATGTAATGTTAGTGTGTGTGAGCCCAGTATCTGCTAAAGGCAGCCCAGCTTGCAAAAAGGGGATCCATATCGGCGGAGGAGCTGGGATAATTTTAGCCAGGGATTGAGGATTTTTGGGGGTAGCGTGTTAGAAGGCGAGGCGCGCTGTGGTGCGAGTCTGATCGATTTCTCGGTGTTGGGATCTCTTATAGAGAAGTCCAGTGATCTCGTTCAGATGAGTCCATGGTCGCTGAGCCAGGGGGGTCGTGTACCCGAGAGACTAAGAATCAGGGGGTTGTTGGCACCAGTTCCTCACCGGTCCTCTTCGGGGTTTGTCGATGAGATCTCTTCTGTCATGGACAGCAGAATTCTCATCGAGGGGGTATTGTAGCGGGTCAAATTTTGGGTGTTTTATTTTTAACAGTATGGGGTAATTATATTTTTATTCATTTCAATTTCGGGCGGGTTTGGATAAAGTATTGTAATGCTGCATTATTGTGCAACGTTATTTTCCAAGCAACAGCACGAGGTTGAGAAACAGCGTTTGGAACAAAGGCAATGCGCAATTTCAGTGGTGTAACACGGCAGAAGAATTTACCTCCACCAAAATTCTAAGAACTCTGTGCATGTGTTTTGACGCCCGTATGCAACTCAGCCGGGCGGGGATCGGCAATGACGCCGTGAGAGACACCACAGTTGAGACAAACATGGCGCTGGGACGAAAAGTTAGTAGTTCCAATCGACCGGCTACCGGAAAACAGCGTTAAACTCCGCCTACTGTGAGCGACATCAGCAGAGCAGATGCCAATATCGGCCTCTGGTACCACACATATACCAGTTATAATCCATGCATAAAATGGTTATGCCACCGCAATTAAGCACCAACGGCGACTAAAACATGATGGCCGTGACTGCTCATTTCCCGCGACTCAAGGAAACACCTTGGGCAGTTCGTCACTGATCGTGTCTGGCCAGACACCGCCCTAAAGGGGCTCTTCAGATTTTTCCACGTTTCAGTCTTAAAACTCTATTTTGTGAACTACTAGGCGGCAGTGAAACCAATAGTTATCAATTAGCAACAACCGTGAAATCCGGAACTCATCACAAAGTCAAAAATGAGAAAAACGAACAGTGCGAACTAAAACCGCGTGCCGGCTGGGGAGGGGTATTTTTATATTATTAGATTCAAGGTGTTAAAGGTTTGTTAATAATGTGAGAGTGTGTGATGCAGGCTGGGCTATCTACATAGATGTAAGTAATATAATTTAGGTATATCATAGTAAGATGTATGAACCAGGGTAACAAAATTTGGAAAACCATGTGAGAAAATTTATTGGAAAAATTTAACCTTTAACGTTGCAATATTTGATAATTAAAAATCATAATTTCTCTTCATAAAATGTGTAGAGTAAGTTATTTCGATAACCTTTAACACAGGTTTGCATCTGACGTACATGTTATCGAATTCTGGACCCGAATATAAGAAACCTTGCAGGTAGGTGGAAACTGTATTTTTGTATTGTATATATTTAAAATGTAAATGAACATAACAATTTGTGGGACATATAGATCTGTCCAAATTGAAGTCAAAGTTAAAGAAATAGTAGAGATGAAATACAAGTAATAGAGAATTTGAGTATAAGTGGAGACACAGTAGTAATGGAGAATATATGTAGAGTTTTGAGTGATATATTGATATTTATAATTGATGATGTTATTTTGTTGTAGTTGAAGTAAGGTAATAAGATTGAGATTTTGGGGATGACAATTTTGTAGTAGGGGGTAGTATAATGTGGGAGTCCGCAACATAATGATAAGTTGGGACGGGATGGGAACGATTTAGTGGGAACGGGGTCGCCTTATGTAGAATCCAGGGGCCAGATAAGGGAAATGAGTTTTTTCTTGGGGGGGGAACACTTATCCTATGTACAAAGGGTTAGAGAGTATTTTTTTTATATATTGAGAGAAGGTGGCGAATTGAGTTAAAGTAGTAAGTAGTTAGAGGTAGAGAAGGGTTAGTAGATTTTTTGGTAGAGAGGGGTGTCATACTAGTTAAATATTTTGTAAGCGAGCGTTAGAGTCATAAAATGGTTAAGATTATGGGTAAATGCCAAGTTGATAAAGGGAATTATAATGAATAACGTAGAATCACCCAAATTAATGAAAGGGAATAATAAATGAAATCATGTGTAAAACGAAGATGAAAAAAAAAAATTTTGAGAAACGAATTAATAAAAGTTAAATTGAGATTTATGTATTTTATTATTAAAAGGTAATTTTATGAGTTTATATGCAAATTTAATGATGTTAAGTGTGTAACATTTTAAATACAAATTGTTTATTTTAAGATAATAATAATGATGTGAATTATGAATGTACTATGTTTTCTTATGTTATATTGTGTTTGTTAGTATTTAAGAGAATTTTATGAATTTAAAAAATTTTTTTTTTGATGCAAATTGGGGATAAGAGAAAGGTGTAATATGGTAATGGGAAATGTTTATTTAAATTCGGATGGGAATCAGGGCAATAATTTTGAATTTTGGGATAAAAGTTAACAAGAGAAAGTAGATAGAATGAGATTATGGAATTTTAAAATGGGTATCATGTTGTTGTTAGGTATTTTGATATATATGTTAGAAGTAAGTGAAAAAACAAAACCAGTGCTTCTTAGCGCAAACCAGCACCGCTAGGGGGAAACAGATCAGTTGGGGATATGGTGTTGTATAAGGCCACTATTTGATATTTGATTTGTTGTTTCAGTGTTTGGTGATGCTGTGGCAGCGGACCTGAGCTGGCCAGCACGTCAGAGCAGGGGCGTTAAGTATCTGTCTGACTCTATGGTGTTGGGATCTCGAGAGAGAAGTCCAGTATTGTCATTCAGGTGCGGTCACAGTCACCAGACCAAGGGTGAGTTAATTATAATTAATTTTTCTTTGTAAACTATACAGGGGGTGGTGGCGACATATCCTGGCTGATCCCTTTAGCAAGTATGAATGTGTCAATGAGATTTTTTATGCTTCGGCATAAAATATCTCATTGAGGGGGTATTGTAACGGGACATTTGGGCCTATTTTTGGGGTAATAAAGAAATTTGTATTTTTTTAATAAAACAAATAACTTTTTTTTTTCTATGATTGGGACAAAACGTAAACAAAGGTATATTCAGTGGTAGCAGCGGTGATAGCACTGCTGGTGACATTATACGTGAAAATTATTCAGTAATATTTTATAAAACGAGTAAACAACCGCAGAACTGTGCCAAGGTCAACCAATGACATACAAAACTGTAAACAAATTATGTAACTGAGCATCAGGCGATGTTACGTTAGAGCCTAGCCTAACGGTGGAATGCAGTTATGAAACAAAAACAGTCTGCTGGCGTAGTAATACGAACATCAGAACAATGAGAATTGGTCATACAACCACAGCGACTTTATAAAATAGTGCCGTTGGCCTAGCCCCAGTCTAACTTCACCACTCGCACGAGTAACATACGTAAAAGTTCCGGAACGTAAATCGCGGGCGCCCACAAGCTATAAAATGTGAACAACGTAGATATAAAATGTAAATTAAACACTTAACGGTTAATACCGTTATTATAGTACATAAAAATGTGAAATAAGTAATACAAACTCAAGGAAATTCAGTGAAAACAGCTAGCTGTGTTGTGCGGGTAACATCTACAGGACTCAATGAACAGATAAGTAACAAATCAGGATAAAACAGAACTTCAAATGAAAATTCAAATATTCAATATAAATTCAAAGTTTTCAACATAAAATGAGATCTCTAAAGTAACGGTGTGTGTGTGTGTGCATGTGTATGTGAGAATGTATTTTAGATAAAGAAGGCTGGTTTGTGTTCCCTTAATAAATGTATTTTAAGAACTTGTTATGGTATTGTGAGTAAGTAAATTCGTATATAAGAGATTCAAGGTAGAAACAAGTATTATTCACTAACAAATTTTGTCTGTACGATTTTATTGAAATATGAAAAATAATAAAGCATTAATAACATTTAATTATTAATGAACATAAATGATTGTTGTTATTTCAGCAACCACATTCTGTTCTCCCGGTTCGCTGAATCGAACCTTGGTAAGTTTTCCTTATAGTTGGCAATACAAGATGGCGCCCGAAGAAATTATTTAGAAAGTGAATAATGAGTTAAAAGTAAAATCCCTTAGGTTTCATTAATATCAATAATAAATAATAGTACAGTATGACTATTTTCAGGGCACTTATTTATTAAAATTAAGTACTTTAATCTTGTTAATACACAAAACAATGCAGATAAACTACCCTTCCCTGTTGACCAACAACCCCAATTTTTATATTTCATTATAATGTAATTACTAAGGTATGTTGTCCTTCAAAACGAAGCAGTTTATTCGGTATCAGAAAGGTAATTTCCCAAAAATCAACTCCCTCCTCCTTCAACTACCATTTTCATTTATAGACAATTGCCCCCTCCCACTTAAAGTACCCTTTTCATGTATATTTCATCTACCTTTCTACAGTGGATTATTATAACCTTATCAAGATGCTTTATTTATCAAAATTAAGTACCTTACTCTTGTGAAACGTAAAACGTTGCAGGTAAACTACCCCTCCCCTTAATCGATCTTCACCAAAATCAGTAGGCTTGAGTCGTCTACACATTCAGCACATATGCAAACATTTATTTGATTCTGTTTGAATTTGCGGTAGTTATTGTTCGCCATAGAAAAAATTCTACACACAGACACTTTTTGGAAAATGACATTTCTTCATGTGCTGAGGGTAGTACAACCAGAATCAGCCCTTATCTTGAACACAGTTTTTTTTTTGCGATTACCATACTTCCATTTCCTTACGGAACATGGAAGTAAGAAATTAGATTTTTTGTACACATGCTCTAACTCAGTATACTATATTTTAATACAAGAATTTTTACTTCCACGTTCCATAAGGAAATGGAAGTATGGTCATGGCAAAAAAAAATCGTGTTCGAGATAACAGCAGATTCTGATTGTACTACCATCAAAACATGAAAGTCATTTTTTTAAAGTGTGTGTAGAATTTTTTCTATGGCAAACGATAACAGCCGCAAATTCAAACAATCAAATAATTTTTTGCATACAGCCCTGAATTGTAGAGGACTCAAGGCCTATTTATAAGAGAATTCTGAAGTGAGGAAAAATTTATTTTATGAAAGTCTTTTTTATAAGAATAATTTTATTAATAGTATATAAATAATTTATAAACAAAAACATTGCAACTTCCCCATAATTAAGTGTGAAGTAATGTCCATAGAATCTGTGGTAAAAATTTGATTAAGATATCTTCAGTAGCTCCTGAGAAAAGTGTGCACCAATTTAGAAAAACATAGTTTTCGGAAAATCACATTTAAAGATTTTTTAAGGGAAAAGTGAAACAAACTTTTCATTGTACACTTACATTATTAAAACATCACAGCTTTTGTAGCTTGGGTTGTCTGGATTCTCTTCACAATTGTCCAGCTTCCTCTGATCCTGTCTTTTCTTCTACCTGGCTTTTTTCTTCAATTCTGTAGTTGCTTGGGTTGAGTCCTGTAACCTCACTTTATCCATAGCTTTCATTGCATTCACAGTATTTTTGCCAATACTCATATCCAGTTTTTGGAACACTGTGCACTTAACAGTCTGTCCATTATTGAATGTAGCAATTGCATAATATACTCCAAAATGTAGAGTTGTAATGCCAATAAATCCAGTTTTTGGAAACTTCATCCAGATGGCACTGTTGACACTCTCACTCAGATTTTGTGCCTTGCCTTATAGGCACTTTTTAAATAATTCCTGTTCAGATAGACTGTTAAATAATACAGGGTTGATAAATTCCATTACAGGCAAGAGAATACTGTGTTAGTGAATATAAGTACCATTTGTATCAATTGCTACTGGTATTTACATCAACTGTCTTTCCTTACGGACACAGCCCATGCTGTGGGTCAGAATCACTAGATAATTTATGGTAAAGTAAAGTCCAAATAGCCTGTCTCATGTCACTTTTTGGAGTTACATCTTATGGCTGACCTGTGGAAAGTTTGTAGCTAATCAATTACCACTGATGACAGTCAGTCCTGCCCTCCCAAGCCTTTTCCATCAGATAAGGTTAGAGTTATTTTTCTCACCTAACTTCTTTCCAAGAACACCTATATTTTGGATGTTCCTATAAGATATTGTGCACACAATTCTGTTGATATACCAATAGTCTCTGCTATCTCATTCACTTTAATCTCACAGCCTACTGAAACGATTTTGTGGATGTCTTCTATTTTTTCTGGTGTAGTCACTTCAATGGGACGTCGTCCAACACATGGGGCATCAGTTGTGCTTGTCAGACCCTTTTAAATTCACAACCTAATCCTTAAAAAAAAAAACTATTTATTATTAATGCTTGAAATGCTTATAGTGGTGAGCTGTGAAACTAATACCAAAGAACTCATTGTAATTGAGGCAGGATCAGCTTTTGCACCATCGGATGTTGACATAATATAGAAAGTATACAATCTCTCATTTGTGATAATCTTATCTGTTGAACAGCTGAGGTCTCTTGAGAACGTGATTTAGCATTTAACTGAGTATTATTTTAAAGACAAATTTTTTCTGATTTTCATATTCCTTTGCCCGATATTTTTTCATGTGGATTTTCGTTCATACAAAATTTTTTATTCAGCTTGTGTTTCAGATTATCTTGTGTGTAGTGTTTATTTCGGTATGCTGTATCGTGACTTGAAGATGCCTTTTTGTACCATTACTGGGTCCAATAATAATGAAAGAAATTCTAGAGATTAAGGAATTTAATTTCACCATTTTCCAAAAGGCAAAGACTTGCAAAACACATGGATTCACACTTGTAAATGTTCAGACAATTTCTGCATCGATTATGCTCACATGTGCTCTGGCTATTTTGCAGAAAATGATTTTGAACACGGTCCAAGTGAGAAACTTCAAACTTCAAAATATAGAAAACACTTAAAATCATTACAATCAACAGCAGTCCACATATTAAAATCCCATAAATCCTGTTTTCAAGCAACACAGAAGACGTGATAGACCTCAAAAATGGGAATCTGAAAAATAGTATAGAGGTTGTGGAGAATAGTGAAGAAAATAATGAATCTAGTATAGAAAAGAAATATTATTCTTTTAATGAACTACATAAGCCTAATGCCAGTGTATATACAGTAGACTCTCGACTATGCGGCTCGCGACTATCCGGCCTATTTTTGAACCTACATGCTGTGTCCAAAACACAAGTTGCGACATGAAAAGCGCGGATTTTCCCCTGCTCTGCTACCTGCTCTTTGTTTTTCAGTTGTGTATCGGATGTCAACAAGTGCGGAATACGTTTGCCACTGTTCCTGGTTACGTTCATAAATTGTTGTTTGGTGTGCTTCGTTGTTTTTTTTTTTTATATTGAAGTTTATGAAATGGGTGATAAACGAAAAAAGGTTGTAGTCTCTACAGAGGAGAAAAAATCTCATCCCACATTCGGAAGGGTTCAAGTCGATTGAGGCAGCGCTGCAGTAGTCAGGAGGAGGAAGTGACGCCAGCTGATATCATCTGGTTGCATAAGTGGAGGGAGATTGAGTCGCGGAAGGGGGTAAAAGGGAGAAGCAGTCATCTATCAAGGACTTTTTCAAAAACTAAGTTTTGACTCTTTTATCTTAGGCCTAACTTTTCACATTTGTGTAATCATTTACCAATGAAAAGTAAAATAAGTTTAAATCATTTTTTAATGAATTAAGCCTACGATTTACATTAATGTTTTGTTTATTTCAAAATTTTATGTATTTATACTGAACAGTGTACATCATTTTATGTTTCCTGCAATTAAGTTAGACATTATAAAATTTATCTTAAAATGTGTATACAATATTTTTATTCTTGGATTTCCTTTTTCTGTAATAAATTTTTAAAACATACAGTGCAGTACATAAACATTTATAAAGTACTGGCCTGTACTAAGAGGTAAGAAAATATGAATAAGTGCGGGTTTTGGTAAAAAAAGTGTTTTTAATGGTATGGGTGGGGCAGGAAGTGAGTAATTATAGAACTCAGGCCTATCCGGCCTGCCCTTCCGCCACATTAGACCGGATAGTCGGGAGTCTACTGTAGTAGGTCTAATCCAGAAGTGGTAGAAAATATGAATGAGTCTGAAGAGCTGTGAGCTTTGAAAGAAGAAAATTTTTTTTTAAAAGGGCAAAATGATAAGTTGTTGCAGGAATTAACTTCTGTGAGAACAAAAATCATGTTTTCAAACTGCCAACAAAAAATTATAACAAAAGGAAAATGTGCATACCTGGTCAGAGACATTCCTAAAGCGTATTCAAGGTGCATATTCAATAAAGCATTGAACTTTGTGTATGTTATTTTGCAATATTCATCCATAATAAAATTACAATAAACCGATGCCTTACCTAGTTCTTAGTTCTTTCAGGATTCTTAGAATTAAGTTTCAATATTTTGGAAGTGTATGGAGGCCTAAATGTATTTACAGACTATGAGAAATATGTGATGTTATGCTTTTATGAAATAAGTGTCAAATCAGATATCTGTGACGACAGCGTTTACGACATAATTCAAGAGTCGTGTAAAAATGTTCAAGTTCTTGTTATTTGTAGACTAGTTGGAAAGTGGAAACAACAATATATTACGGTTTTGACAAAGCACTGGATAAGGCACTGTTTCATGTTGCTATTAAAATGGTAGAGTCAGCGAGATTTCTGGTACCGTACGCTGATTTGTTTGTGACATGGGACTGTCATACCGGAAACGTTTATCAGAACTTGTTGTAACACAAGGTAATACAAGTATAAAAAATCCTTTTGGAGGTGATCACCAAATTTGAACTTTTTGATGTTATAACTGTTAAGAAACCACTTACTAGATGAGGAGTATCAGCTTTCTAATGGTCACTTTCTCAAAAAAGGAAGTGTTTATGGAACTTAACAACTTACAGCAAAGGGAACTGAAATTTACTCATATGGTTATTCCTAACCATCTCCTTGTAAGAGGCACAGAAACACAAAACATCCGTAAGGCTGTGGAATTGCTGTCAGATACTGTAATTGCAGCTATAACATACCTCCTCCCAGGACAGGGTCATGTGGTAGAATTTGTAGACTGTTAACGCTATACAAATTGATGTGTTAAATTTGAGAATGCCATATTATCCAACTAATAAGATGAAAAGCGGCTATAGAACCTGTTTAGAGGAGCAGGATGAGGCTTTAAATTGACTTTGTCTTTATGTATGTCGATGAGAGTGATATGAAAGTCTCATTTACTTCCTTTGAAATCACGCCTTGTTATATCTATCTGTAGCCTTCAAGGTCTTTACAAAGAATTAAATATGAATTATACACATATTGATGTCTGTTAGATTCAACTAAGATGTTCTGGAATCCTACTTTTCTCAAATTATAGGCCTGGGAAGATTCTATGATCATCCATTGTGGACAGCAGTAAGTCAAAAAATTAAATCCCTTCTGAGCAGAATGCTACTGTTACAATGAGAAGCCAACTGAGAACTGCTCACATGACGACTTCATTATACTGAGTGCCAACGTAATTTATGGATATGATACCAACAAGACAGTTATTTCGCTTCAGGAAAAAATACGAGACCAACAGTATACAGCCAGAAGAGGAAGAACGTGTCTGTGTCTGCCACTGACACAGTTTACGAGGTCTGACAGTTAAGTTCGCGAACTTGTCCTAGAAAATATGCTACATACCTACTGCTGTAGTCACCTTCAAAGTACTCTTCTTGGGAAGTATACACCAATGCCAGTGCCTTCTCCTCCCTTCGAAGCATTTTGAACTCTTTCTGGAATGGTCTTCAGAGCTGCCATCGTATTAGCCTTAATGTCCTCAGTGTCATCAAAATGTCTTCCTTTCAAATTTTCTCTGATCTTCGGGTAAAGAAAAAAGTGTTTGGGGCAAGGTCAGGCAAGTACAGCCAAAAACCAAACGGGTTTTCTACCGGCCGGGTACGGGTGGTCTACCAAAGTTATTTGTTTCCTGGCCAAAAACCCTGTTACAGTGAGGTGTGCACAGGTGCATTGTAATGTTGTTGAGCCATGAGTTGTTGGCAAAAAGTTCCGGTTCTTTGCATATCACTTTTTCACGCAACCTATGCAGTACTCCTAAATAGTACAAATGGTTAACTGTTTGTCCTGATGATACAAATTCATAGTGAACAATCCCTCGAATATCAAAAAAGGCTGTCAACAATGTTTTGATTTTGGTTGACGGAACTTTTTCGGTTGTGCAGAATCATGTAACTTCCATTAGGGACTTTGTTGCTTTGTTTCAGTGTCATACGCGAAGATCCAGATTTTATCACCTGTGATTATCCGGCCCAAAACATCAACTTGCCTCTCGAAGAGGTCTGTGCACAGTTCAACCCTCCTTTGCTTTTTTTCCGTTGGTGAGCTTCTTTGGGACCATTTTGGCACACACCTTGTGCATGCGAAGGTCTTCAGTTAAAACTTTCTGCACTGTTTTCCAACAGTATTCATTTGGACTCTTATGCAACTCACAGTCAGTTGCTGATTTGCACACACAACTTGACGAATTTTGGCAATGCTTTCGTCCGTTCGGCTCATTACTGACCGCCATACTCTTTCTTCATCAATCACTTGTTCCCTCCCCTCAGAAAACCATTTAATCCATTTGTACACCACTGTTTCCTTAATAGAATTCTCGCCATATACCTGCACTAACATTTCCCATATTTTACTCCCACTCTTGCACAGTTTCGTTGCTCTAATTTCAGCTCAAGACATTTTCACAGTAGCACACACATACAAGCACAAACAACAATGCATGCCACTCATCACAAATTTGCCACGTGTCAACACGAACACTGCTGTGAGACACGGAAATACAAAAGTTATGAAATCTTACAGAGCTGCTTGTATGGTGCTGCCCTCAGCGCTAAATGGTGGCAAGTTCGCAAACTTAATTGTCAAACCTCATGTTATTGAAACTGTGATGTACTGAATGTGACTGTGGAGCACGATCAATTGAAAAGGAAAATATTAAATTATTAAGATGGTAGCAGGCTATGTGGCTTAAGAGTCAAGAAAAAAAATCACAAGTTTTGAATATGGCCATCCAATGAGTAAGTACCCCAGTAAACAACACTGGCTTTCAACTATATAAGAGCCCTCAATTTGTGAATGGCGAAGAACTGTGTTTAAAATAGAAGATTCATAGTATTTCATGGCACCTGTGGATTGCACAAGATGCAATAATGTAATGAAAACTTTAGTTGACATACTTAAATTTAAATGCAACAGTGTAGATGAGTTTGTGATTTCATGTTACACCAGAAAGAGAACATTTATCAGCCAGTAAATAAAAAGAGATCTTTTAAAAGATATGGTGACAAGGGAACTGATTGTGGAAGAAAAAAGCCAGAAAAGTAAATAAACTTCATTAAAATTTTCAGGTACATTAAATAATCAATAATTAATTAAATATAAATAATAACAGGTAATTTATGATTTACATGGTATATAAGTTTTAAATTATTTAATATTTTGTATTGAATGAAGAAGCCAGTGAGGGATTAGTGAAGCAAGACTACACATAAAGGAGCAAGAATTGTGAGGGAATTACTGTGTGACACTGCTCCAACAGCAAAGGCAAAAAAAATAGTTTTCACTGCAAGTTGAAATTAATAATTAACATTAACTTGAATAATCGAGACTCCACTGTATATCGATGTGCCGTCTGTTCTGTGTTCTATCGGTTCTAGTTAAAGGTGCTTCAAATCTCGGTTTTTTTAAAGCATCAATCTTAACATATTCACAACCCTTAGTCAGGGGTGCCCCCCCTCAAGCTTGAAGACTCAGCCCTCCCAAATGTGATAAATAACCCCTCACCTCCAAAGGAAAGTATTTAAAATTAAAAGAAAATGTCATTTCAATAATCATTTAATTATAAATAAGCTAAAAATAGTACAGTTTGCAAGTAAATTCTCATTTGAAATTAATATGTGTAAAACAGGATTTCAAAGCAGAGGAACAAAATATCAACAAAGTGTATTGTAAAGAAGAAAAAAAAGAAAAAATAATGGTTTGATGAAGTCCTAGTTGCTTTGGCTTATATTTGGCATAGTAACTTTTCCTCTGCGATGACAATAAAGAAAAGGCATCAAGTATTTCTTCATTATAAATCAACTCTGATAAGTCTTTGTATTGGGACAAAATGGGAGGTTTGTCATTTTATTAAATTTATTTCATTTCAATTGCAAACCCGTGTTACCGAGACAGTGACAAAAAACTTCGTAATCCAAAAGGCAGTGTGGGTTACAGGAAGCAGCCAGACAAGGTGGGGATTTTGTACTTGCGTCTACGGGGAGGTCCTCGGAGCTGTTAACCGACTAATCTGGCGACGTGGTGGGGCACTGGAGGGGCAAGTGCCTGACCGACCGTGACACCGACACACCATGCCACCTGGCGGGCTCAGCTGATACTTGTCTCAGCTGATTTTGGTAAGTTTTTACCGCGCACGCTTTTGTATCTATTTTGGATGCGTGTTTGAGTAACCTAGTTAAAGGTAAGAATTGTCTTCTATCATGTTTTCTATATAACTATATTACAAATATATTTACTATATAATAAACATTATCATGTTAAATTGCTAAACTCAATGTCAGCAGCGATTATTTCTGTCTTGATGCGTTTACATATCAATTGTAAAACTCGAGTAAAACTGAAATACAAACAATTCAATGAATACTAAAAGCAATTAAAATATCGGTATGGAGAACCATACATTACTTCCATGTTCAAAGATTTATATTTAAAATCATAATGGAAATGAAATATTTCCACAGAAACTACTTCTTTCTACTTATAGATTCAGCCTGACCACAGTTCTGTGCATGTGGTCACTAACGTATACCACCTTATATCATCGCACTCGATTTTCACTCATGATGACAGTCGATGGCACTGCCGAAACGTCTGGTTTTGCAGATAACATTGTACTTTGCTCAAACAGCCCGGGAAGGAATTTTTACACTAAACTACTTCTTTGTTGCCGATAACGTAGTACACATATAAAAACATAAAACGTTGCAGGTAAACTACCCCTTCTTCTGCACCGATCTTCACCAAAATCAAAAGACCTTGAGTGCTCTACACATTAGGGACGTATGCAAAAAATTATTTGATTCTGTTTGACTTTACGGCAGTTATCGTTCGTCATAGAAAAAATTACCCTTATTAAAACATTAAATGTTGCAGGTAAACTACCCCTTTCTCTTAACTGATCTTCACCAAAATCAATAGGTCCTGAGAACTCTACAATTCAGGGCTGTATGCAAAAAATTATTTGATTCTGTTTGAATTTGCGGCTGTTATCGTTGGCCATAGAAAAAAATCTACACACAGACACTTTTCGAAAAATGACTTTTTTTCGTGTTTTGAGGGTAGTACCTGTATACATGTACATGTATTTGATGTCATTTTGATCAATTTTGCTGCAATTGTAATCAATGTTATGGAACAAACAAGTAAAAAATAAGTACTGTGTGTGTGTGTGTGTGTGTGTATGTGTGTGTGTGTGTGTGTGTGTGTGTGTGTGTGCGTGCATGCACAGGTGCATGCTCATTACATTCAGTTACTTGATATGTAATGCTTTCACAATTGAAATACATTTCAGTGAGATAACTATTGGATTCGTTCCAGGGAAATGTAAAATTCCTGTTACAACCACACAATTTCTTGTAAAAGTAGTTCTTGACTTTTCCTTATACAGCAAGATGAACAATATAATTCACAACTCTAACCACTCTTTCCTTCTCAAAACACTATTTAAAAAAAAAGTGACTAACAAAAGATCTGAGTATTCCTTCTTCTAGTTTGTTTGCCAACAGAAGTAAAATTAGTGTATACAAATATAGTATTATTTTTTGTACATTTCAAAATTTTGGGACACCAGGTTTCAAAAAGTGGGGCAAAAGTTTGACAAAATCACAAATTCCATGTGGGTCATCGATTAAAGAGAATTTTAACGAAAATCTGAATATACTGTACAGTTTTAGAAATTTCAAAATTCTTTGACCCCATGGCTCAAAAATGGAATCAATAATTTGAAAAAAGTGTAAGAATCCATCTAGCTGTTAGACTAAAAGAAATTATAACACACATTTAACTGTGTGGAATTTATACTGTTTATTATATGATCGCTCTATAATACTGTTACTTTACTAAACAAAAATTAGTCAGTCTGCCTGCACACCCATATTGCTGAGTAATAATACAGCAGTCTTGTCTGGCGTCTCTGGGCCACACACACACACAGTTGCTATGTAGCTGATTTCTCTCTGGCAGTGATGAAATGTCAGTTCTGCCATGGTCAAGAGCATAACAGGCAGCAGGCCTAATGTTTGAAAGAAAAGAGAATAAGAAGAATTATCTTGTAGACATTTGTAATTTTTAGTTATTTTTAGAAACAAAATTTAATGTTTTGTTTAATGGGCAGTTAAGAATACTTTGTGTGTATGTGCGTGCGTGTGTGCGCACACGTGCACGCATGTACAACTTTTAATCAGAACAATAATCTGCTGTTAGAACCCAGCTGCCAGAAGTGGAACATGTGGTAGGATAGCACAATGCAGCAGTACTGTATTCCCAAACTGTCACTTCAGAAAGTATATTAAACAAAATACAGGACCATTATAGGAAGAATATAGGAAGTTTAGTTGTTACCGTTTCATCTGAAATTTGCTTATTAAATTTAAGTTCAATGAAAACAATGCTATGTTTATTTTCAGATGAGTACTACTGCCGTAAAATGTGATTTATGCAGCAAAGAGTTCTTATTGTAAACGGCATATTAGAATTCGCATTCTGTAGCGCTGAACGATTACATAAAATATTGTAAGTATTTCTGCTTACGAGAGAACACACGTAGGAACACCGCACACAGCTAAACAAACCGAAAATAAGTTACAGGTTTATCGTCAAGTCTACAAAGACTCGGATAGAGTGCAGCCGCAGCCCATCCCATCTATTAATCGTACGGGCAGACGCTTGTCAGCCCAGAATGCGAATGTATCACACAAGCAGCGTCTGCCCGTACGATTAATAGATGTGATGGGACGCACCTTCGCTCGCCCCTCCAGTGCCCCCACCACGTCGCCAGATTAGTCGGTTAACAGCTCCGAGGACCTCCCCGTAGACGCAAGTGGGATTTTGTTAGCCGTTGGCTAGTCAGTCGTCGACTCATAGAGGCCGCATGCGGTCAATTTAAATTTTGTTTGATCAATCTGGAGGTCGGCCGACCTAACAAGTGAAATCCAGTAACAGTTACATCAAAAAAGTGAAACGGTATATCAGAATGAAGTGAACAGTTCGAAATTAAAATGCGGTAGACGGGACAAAACTTTCGGACATATATATATAGTGCAGAAGGTGGATACGAGAGGAACACCGACGGTTGGGTAATTCACGACCAATACCAATAATTTCATTTTAAAAGGGGTTCTAATCAAATTATGGGGTATAGGTAATTTCACGGTATGAAAGTGTGAATGAGCAAATACTGGGTTGTCATATAAACTAAGAGAAATAATTCATTTAATTATAATAAGTAAATATATTAGTTTTTCTTTGTTACGTAAGAATCAGTAAAAAAATTTAAAAAGAAGAATGTGTTAAATAAAATTGAGATAGTTGAAACAGGTTATGAGAGAGTAATTATTACAAAGTACCCTAAATCACTTATAGGTACGAGTTCACATGAAGACTGAGACCCGATAAAGGTAAGGGATTTCTGAATATTTATTAAAAATTATTTTCTTATAAATATGTAAGCTCTCAATGGCGCGACCGAACAGGCACAGTTTGTACAAATTCAAAGTTTGTACAGACCATGTCTACTCGTAAATAAGTGATTTAGTGGTTGAGGCAGAGTGCGTAAAAAATTACGAAAAACGATGTCATGTTAGAGTACGTTATACGTAAGTAATACCTATACTAGTGAATAATATTTAATGAATATAAAATAACGATTGTTAAAATAGATAATTTCATAATTTAAAAATGGCAGGAAATAACGAAAACGATATAAGTGAAATTACAAATCTTAATGAATCAGCTGTTATAAATAACCTAGAAGTACATTCAACTCCGAATGTAGGTCAAGACGACAAAACTATAAATATAAGTGGTACGAATGAAACAGATAGTACAGATGATTCGGGGATTCAAACAACCCCAAAATTAAGTAGGGAAAATAAAAGTAATGATGAAGTCAGCTTCACTGACAGTAATATAGAAAGTCAGTTAACAGAGTCGAAAATAATGAAAGACATTGAACATCAATCGACACCTATCCAAAATAAACAAGCGGTAGATAGTAATGAGAAAGTTATGAATATGTTGCAATTAATTTTTGGAGTAACAAAGTATTAAATTTAACGAAGTACAAAGTAGTTTTGACACCAAATTTGACGAACAGAAAAGTAATTTTAACAATAAATTCGAAGTACAGAATAATAAATTTGATGAGTTGAAAAACCACATTAACGAGGTCAATAAGCGTTTTGAAAACACCAATGAAGAATTTGTTAATAAGTTTAATGAATTAAATAAAGTAGATAGTTCAATAAAAAATATAGATATTAAAATTAATGAGATAGATAGTCATATGTCAGAAAAAAATGATAAACAAATGCATGAGAATAATGAGAAATTAATAAGTACAATAAATGAGTACAATAATGAAATAGAATCTAAAATAAATAAATGTAATATTGAAACCGAATGTAAGTTTAATAATGTAGCGGTTAAGATTGAAAAAATGAATCAAAATATTGATGAACATAAAAATAATACCGACATGAAAATCAATGAAATTGAGAATACCTGTAAAACAGAAATACATGCGTTAAATGAATCAATGTAATAACCAAAAATAGCATTCAATCGGAATATAGTAATGATAAAAAATTATATTCAATTGAACAGAGTATTAGTAATGTTGAAGATGAGTTGAGTTTAGCTATTAACCAAAAGTTAAACAATATGACCGAACGAGTGGTAATTACAAGAGATGTAAATAATGAAATTGAACTTGAAACTTTTTGTAGTGAGAACCGTAGAGTGCATCCAATGCAGTTTTTAAATAGAGTACGGGAGTTTAACAAGTTTAACGGTAGTAGTTGGAAGGTGAAACTTATCAAAATTTTAAAATGTTTTAAGGGCAATGCCGAAATATGGGCGGAGATACATAGAAACGAATGGGAAAGATACGAAAATTTTGAAACCGCGTTCCGTAATAAATACTGGTCGGAAGAGGAGCAGGAGATCTTGTGAAGTCAAATAATGGGAACAGGGAATTTCAGGAGAAACAACAGTAATATTACGGAGTATACAATGAGACTTTTTAACGAAGCAAAATACTTAGAGCCACCGTTGCCATTCCCGTCGTTTGTACGCCATGTCAGCAAACACTTACCGAGAGAGGTAAGTGACATCAATGAACTAGAAAAAGTGTTAGAAGTTTTTCAGAGAATTAGGGACCAGGAAGCCAGCAGACATCCACAACAACCCGGTGTGAGCAGTGGAGGGAGTTATACACAAAGAGGAGCACAAAACGTGGGAACTACATACAATGGTCGAGAACCAAACAGACGATATCCGATGTGGAAATGTGATGGGTGTCTCTGGGAAAATTATGCTGACCGTAATTTTTGTTATAGATGTAGGAAGGCGAGATCCGGTCATCATCCGAGGATGCAGCAGAGATACAACAACGCACAGCAGAGAAACAGCGAAGGACGAGCTGAGAATACAAGAAACGAAGGAGGAAATCAGCAGACGGGAAGAATGTACACACCCAGAAATGCGGCCGAGAGGGCGGAAAACTGAAGAGGACAATGGATGAGGAGGCCCGGCCATTGTCGATAGATAACTGCGGGGTCCATGGAGATAGATACAGGAATCACACAATTCACACAGATATGGCGACCGAATTAATGGAAGAAGAGGAGACGGGAACGATGAGACCAGAAGCATGGTTGACGGAGGTAAAAGTGGAAATTGAAGGTAAGACAATTACCACACTAATCGACACCGGTAGTGAAGTATCAGTAATAGCAGAACACGTACTAAATAAATTAAAGGAAACCAATAAAAATATTCCATCTTTGCCAGTTGCGGGAGTAACCATTGTAGGTATTACAGGTGTTAGAAGTAAACGGGTTACAACACAAGTCCAGTTGAATATATTAATAAATGGGGAAAGTTATGAAAATACATTCTTAGTTGTAAGGGGCTTAAACTTAGAAGTAATATTGGGTAATGATTTTCTGATCAGGAATAATGTGGTAATCAATTTTAGAAAGAGAATTTTAGAATTGAACAATGAAGGTAAACAAATAAGTTAATTTTGAGCGGGTGTTAGATACAGTAAAGATTTCGGGCATAAGGGTTATACCAAATAGGGTCATAGATAGTGACACGGAATTTAGTATGAATATGTGTAGAGAGAGAGTGAGTGAGGAGAGAATATGGGCGGATAGAGCGGTTAAATTTTGTGGTGAGGGTGGCGCAATGGGGAGTTCTCAACGTGAAGCGTTGTGGCGGGTAGTCGAGGGTTTTAGGGGAGTGTTTGCCGGGGAACCAGGAAGGGCAAAAGGTTATGAGTGTGAATTAAAAGTGAGGGAGCATGCGCCATATGTACAACGAAGTTATCCGGTACCATATTCAAAAAGGGGGGCAGTACAGTTAGAATTGGATAGAATGTTGGAGGGTGGTATAATAGAAATATCGGTGTCGACCTATTCCAACCCTTTAGTGGTAGTTATAAAGAAAGACGGGAGAGTTAGATTATGCCTAGACGTGAGAAAGGTAAACCAAATTATTATTCCTGATAGAGAGTCCCCTGAGGCAACTGAAGAAATTTTTCAGAAGTTCAGTGGAGTGAAATATATGACGTCGTTAGACTTGATGGCAGGTTACTGGCAGGTACCGCTAGCTCAAAATAGTCGCAAGTATACTGCATTTTTATTTAACGGAAAAAATTATCAGTTTACTCGCTTACCGTTCGGATTGAACACCAGCGTAGCTAGTTTTATTAAGTGTCTTGATGAAATTTTGCAGCCTCATAATTTAGATTTTTTGACTATATATGTGGATGACATTCTGATAGCTTCCAGAACATTTGAGGAGCATGTAGAACATTTAGAGTATGTGTTGGAGAAGTTATACCAGGGAGGTTTAACTGTGAATTGGAATAAATCGAAATTTTTACAGACTGAAATACATTTTTTAGGATTCATCATAACACCTACAGGAATACGGGCCAATCCGGACAAAGTAGAATCAATCATGACATTCCTGGAGCCTAAAAACATAAAACAATTACAAAGTTTTCTTGGCCTATGTAATTTTTACAGGAAGTTCCAGCGAAACTACGCCCAGACGACGGCGAGACTTAGCGCCGTGTTGCAGAAGAACAAACAATGGAGGTGGGGGGAAAGTGAAAGGGAGGCGTTCTGCGAAATAAAAAATAAATTCGCCGATATGATTTTAATGAACCACCCAAATTTCAATAATAATTTTTATTTACAGACAGACGCTAGTAATATAGTACTAGGAGCCGAACTATATCAAGAGTACGGGGCGGGAGAACACCATACCATTGCTTTCACCAGCCGGACGTTGCTAGCATCAGAACGCAACTACACAACTACAGAGAAGGAGCTCCTCAGCATAGTGTTCACAGTAAAGAAGTTCTGGACCTATCTGCTGGGCAGTAACACTATCATCAGGACGGACCATAAAGCATTGTCGTTCCTGAACACATGTAAGCTCACACACAGCCGGATAACCAGGTGGGTGTTAGCTCTCCAAGAGTACAATTTTTCTTGGGAATACATTAAGGGGGTAGAGAACAGAATACCAGACACACTGTCACGAGTAGACACAGACAGAAATAGAACCGGTAGAGATATTAAAGAAATAGAGATTTATAGACTATCCAGGGAAGATAAGCTTTTTGGGGAAGAATTGAAAGACATCAACATAATGCAAAGAGATGATAGTAAACTAAATAAAATTATAACCAGTGTAGAATCAGAATTAGATGAATTTGGGTATAAACAATATTTTCAGGTGTTTAATGGGAGTTTATTTAAGAGAGTAGAGGGTAGAGAGAGGGATTGGAGGTTAGTAATACCGGAGGGACTGCTGGAAAAAATAGTGTGGGACTGTTACTATAGATACGGACATTTTGGGGCAAAAAAGTGTGTGAGTGTATTAAGGGAATCTTGTTTATTTAGAAATATGGAAAGACGCGTTCGAAAAATACTTAGAGTTTGTGAACTATGTCAGAAATCCAAAGTGGTGAATTATAGGGTAGAAGGGGAGTTAAATTACATTAAGGTGGAGAAACCATTTGATTTAGTAGCTGTGGATTTGTATGGCCCATTGCCAAAGGGTAGGGGTGGTGTTATGTATATTTTCGTTGTGCTTGATACTTTTTCCAAATATGTCCGATTGTATAGTGTGAAGAGAGCAACGAGCAAGGCGCTGAGTGAGAAGATCACACGAGACTACATGGTCAACATTGGAAAGCCAAAAGTAATCCTGTCAGACCACGGACCACAGTTCATCAGTGGAAAATGGCGCCAGACTCTCGGATGGGAAGGTATCATCCCAAAACACACTGCAGTATATCATCCGCAGTCCAACCAGGCGGAGAGGGTCATGAGGGAATTGGGCAGAATTTTCCGAGCATACTGTCACGCCAAACATAGCGAGTGGCCATTGTACGTTCAGAGAGTTGAGAACTGGCTGAACAGCGTAACACATGAGTCAACCGGGTTCACGCCTTACGAGCTGGTAAAAGGAAAGCGTCCACCACGGATTTTAGAGCAGTTATTCGATTTTCCACCTGAGACGAGTACAATAAACCAGGACATAAAATTGAGACTGGCTAACGAAAGGTTATTGATGAAAGGAGAAAGGTGGAAACGGAGACATGATATGAAAGGTAAGCGTGTGAAATATGAAATTGGACAATTAGTATTGGTAAAATGCCATGATTTATCAAATGCTCAAGACAAGGAGATAAAAAAGTTCCTCTTACTCTATGAAGGGCCTTATGAGGTAATAGAAGTTAAGATGAAGAATTCGTATGTATTACAGAACAGAGAGACAAGAGAGATAGTGGGTACACAGAATGCTACAAATTTGAAGTTATATTGGTCATAGTGAAAATTTTGAATTTTAATATGTGTGAATGTGTTTTCAGAAGGGCTACTCCCCCATTTTCGGGCGGTCACGACCTTACCAGTCCTGGCCGTGGGTTTTGGCAATTGGAGGTGGACCATGGTTGGCAGAACTTCCTTCGGGCAGTGAAACGACAATGGTCCGGCTCCAAAATTGGTATAGACTAGAAATTTCAGCATCTTATTGAACAGGGAGGGGGACCCCTAAGGTACGTGGTACAAAATATTTTGCACTCAAGGTGCATAGACAAGGTGCAACACACCACGTACCAACATTGCCTAGGCATGTAAGTAAATAATTAGTGAGGCAGTGTGTTCAAACAAAATTTACTAGTGTCGTCTGTGAAAATGATGAATGGAAGTTCATAGTTGATTTGTAATAATAAAATGTAACAAGGTCACGAGTAAATAGAATTTGAAAATAAAATTAAAATTGTAAAATCAAGTCCCCAGGAAGACGAATCTCCCGCCCAAACACCAATTTTGCTGGAGTCATGCCGGTTGTGTCATGTACTGATGACCTATACGCCATAAGGAATAGTATACTTGATGGCAGTCTGGCTCAAAGCTGAAGAAGGCGGATACGTACGCCAAAACGCGTTCAACGAAAAACAGTAAGTTTCACAAGAAAAAGTTCATTTTTAGATAAGTGTTAGTGCTGTGAAAGAAGAGATGAATAATCAAGACAACTGGAATAGTATACGTTGGTCCCAGTCTGTTTGGTTCTCGTCAACAACTTTCAAAAGATGCTCCTCAAGTGTCCTATTGAATCTCTCAACCATCCCGTCTGACTGAGGATGGTTGAGCCGTTGTCCTGGTTTTTCGAATTCCGAGTTGACGGCATAATTCTTTAAACACTCCTGATTTGTAATTTCTCCCTTGATCTGCATGGATTTCTGTAGGGGCTCCATAACGGCAACAGAAGTTGTGACTAACTCCTTTGCCACAGTGGTAACCTCCTGATTTGGAATGGCGTAGGCTTCCACCCACTTAGTAAAGTAGTCACCTACAACCATGATGTACCGGTTTCCATCGTTAGTAACTGGGAATGGTCCAGCAACGTCTATGGCAATTCTCTCAAAAGGCAGTCCAACGTTATACTGTCTCATTTTCCCCCTGCTTCTGGTTTGTGTGCCCTTGCTTGCAGCACATATTTCACGTCCGAACCCATTCCTCTACACCGTGGCGAAGATGAAGCCAATAGAATCGCTTCCGTATTTTCTCAAGGGTTTTGTTAACGCCAAGATGGCCTCCAGATGTTCCATCATGCATCTCCTTCAAACAGACTACACTTTACTTCGGGGAACTATCAACTGCATGACCACGTCTCATCCATCTGAACTTTCCCAAGCCCTTTTCAGCAATCCGTTTTCTAAGGTAAGAGAAAACCCTTTATCCCCAGTAGCACTTTGGAAGCATGACAGATATCTTGACAATCCGGGCGGCGACCTTCCTCTTTTGCTGTCAAGATCGGTCCAATGTCTTCGTCAGTCATCTGTTCTTCTCGGCAGTCTTGTGTTGTCCAGCCGTCTGCCACGAAATTTACAGTATGGCTTGAACATATTCATTTGTTTTGTTCTTCCTTTCTGTGGCAATGTCGGCAGTCTTCCGGGCACGGTCTTCATGATAAGCCATCTGCATTACCATGCAGGCACCCCTGTCGATGTTCTACCTTGAAGTTGTACTCTTGCAGAAATTCGAGCCACCTTGCCAACTGTCCTTCCGGATTTTTAAATCTCAAGAGCCATGCAAGCACTGCATGGTCGGTACGTAGTGAAAACTCTCTCCCTTAGAGGTATTTATGGAAGTGGTCCAAAGCTCTAACAATTGCCAACAACTCTCTTCTTGTAACACAATAATTTCTCTCTGGTTTAGAAAGCGTCTTGCTGTAATATGCTATTGCTCGTTCTTCACCGTTTTGCACGTGAGACAAAACTGCTCCTAGACCAGTATTGCTTGCGTCTGTGTCTATGATGTACTTTCCTTCGGAAGCTGGAAAAGCGAGAATTGGCTGCAAACATAATGCAATTTTCAAAGTCCTAAATGCTTGGTCACACTCTCTCGACCACTGGAAGTTTTGTTTATTTTCCGTTAGCTCATGTAGTGGTTTAGCAATAGATGCGAAGCCTTCCACAAAACGTCTGTAATATGAGCATAATCCTAGGAAACTCCGAACTTCGTGTTTACTCTTCCGCACTGGCCAGTCTCTTACGGTGTCTACTTTATTAGGATCCATGCTAATGCTGCCGAAACTAGATGGCCCAGATACTGTACTTCCTTCTGGAATAGAGAACACTTCTTCAGGCTTAGCTTCAGTTGGGCACCGTGAATTCGAGTTAGAACCTCCTTAAGGTTTTCCAAATGGTCTTTGAAAGTCTTCCCGATTATTATGATATCGTCTAAATAAACAAGGCAAGTTTTCCACGTCAGGCCTCGGAGTACCAGATCCATCAATCTTTCAAATGTTGCCGGTGCATTATAGAGTCCAAATGGCATGACGTTGAATTGGAATAAGCCACTTGGGGTCGAGAAAGCAGTCTTTTCCTTGTCTTCTTGATGAAGACCCACTTACCAATATCCACTCTTCAGGTCCAATGTGGAAAACCACTGTGCTCCGGCCAACGCGTCGAGTGTATCGTCAAAGCGAGGTAATGGATAGCAGTCTTTCTTTGTAACGTCATTTAACCTCCGGTAGTCTACGCAGAAACGTAGTCCACCATCCTTCTTCGCTACCAGCACTACTGGAGAAGACCAAGCACTTGACGAAAGGGGTAATTTTCTGTAAATGATAGAACTATCATCATAATTTACATGTGGTAGAATTATTACTATATGAAAGTATTGTTACAACGGTGATGGGTACTTGATCGCTGTAGATACAGTGGAAAACAAAATACAAGACACCAATTAAGTCACTAATCACCAGTTTTAATATTCACAATTAAACAGTTCGTAATTAACAACACTGTCTCTTACAACAAATCAAATAAAAATTGTTCACACGGAAATAAATGTCAACTAATATTAAAACACAATCGTATTACAATATACCGCTCGATTATAAATCACAACACTTCACTATTAACCACTTGAATGCACAGATTAATATCGCCCGATAATCACTTGTAATTGCCCGACAATAAACTGAAAACTAAGCAGCATGTTTGGGCTATTTATCGTCTACTGTGTTCCATAACATGCGTCCTTAACAAGCCATCGAAAATTCTAGAGGACACTTCAACGCGACCTTCACAGAAACACGCACTGCTGGGATAATTGAGATGCTTCCAGAACGCACGAGACATGCCGCATTACGTAATACTGCCTCACATATCAAGTGTCACGTATGCATTACAGCTGCGGGATCGTCCTCCAATGTACCAGAACGTTCCGTAATGACAACGCTTTTTCTGCATTATGTAACAGTATAAATATCATTTACTGTGGAGATTGGATGAAGAGGAGGGATGATTATCTGCATAGTTCAGTTTCTTTATAAGAATCAATTACCTTATTTTTATCAAGTGACTCAAAAATAACAATATTAAACAACTACCCCATAATAACAAAAATATCTATAAATGGTGAAAATAGTTTGACAGTGGTGGGATATTTTTTTAGAAATTACCTAACCAAATTCAAGTAGATGATTTTAAATATAAATCTTAGAACATGGAAGTCATGTATGGTTCTCCATACCGATATTATGTTTAAAAATATTACAAAAATTGTGAAAAATGCTTAAAAATTATTTTATGTATTTTTGTATATATTAGGTTTGTGTTTGCAATTTTTTTTTGCAATGTTCAAACTAAATTTTCTGAACACAGAACTGACCAAATTCTTATCGCTGTTTTAATGGCCATTAGTTACTTCACAGAACAAAAATCTCTCCATTTACAAAAGATTTTAAGGCATGTTAACTTTAATAGAGCTTCATGAAACAGGCTATCTCTCATTAAACCATTAACGAGTGATTTATTGGCCAGTCACTTCTTAATGGTGTGTGTATGGGCTGCATCTGACGCCTGGTAACTCAAAATGCATATTTTTTTGGCCACAAATGGATTTGTACACATGGACAATGTGAATTCACGTGGAATCCACCAGCTTCAAGTTTACAGTATTTGAGTGCAATTGCTGGCACAGTGTGCTAGGGGGCTCGATCACAACAGAAGTTAACAAAGAAGCGTTGTTGTCTACTTGTCTGGGACAGAGTCAGGTGCAAAATTAAACAGAAAACCACCCCTACCAGCTGGACATTTCCAAGTAGACAAAGGAGAGACCTAACAATAAACCCAGTCCATTGTGTGTCAACAGACTAGAATTACCTGCAACAAACTTTCTCCAATGTCTACTTCAAAAACGATTTTGACTAGTCTTCCTCTTAGGCAGCCAAGAAATTAATTTGATAATTTTTTAGTCATTAGCAAAAAAATTTAACGATTAATGATTAAAGTTAACCATTTTATAATTTAATAATTAAGTGCAAAAGTTAACCAATTTTTTTTTACAATTAAGTTAGTAGATAATTTTTTAAATCATTAATCCAACTCTGATATTCATCATCATCAGCAGCGCAACAACCCATTACTGAGTCAAGGCCTCCTTTAACAGCTTCTGCCAGTTGTCCCGGTCAATGCAGCTGCTCTCCAGTTCCCAAGGATGTGGCGCGCATCATAGCTCACACCATCTTCCCAACGTAGTTTGGGTCTTCCAACTCTCCTGGTGCCATAGATCTGTTCTGTGAGTGCCTTTCTTGGTATTTCATTCTCCCCCATTCTGATCACGTGTCTAGCCCACCTGAGTCTACCAAGCTTTATAATTTTCACAATATCTGGTTCATTCAGAAGTGTGTTCAGTTCTTGGTTGGTTCTTTCCCTCCATTCACCTCCCACACATATTGGACCAAATATACTATGGAGGATTTTGCGTTCATGAACCAGCAGGCTTGACTCAGACTTTCCAGAAATGGTCCAGGTCTCAGAACCATAGGTGAGAACTGGGCGGATCAGTGTTTTATACAAAAGCAGCTTGATGCTCCTGGCAATTATTCTGCTTTGGAACAGGGGTCTGAGATCAAAGAAGCACCTATTAGCTGAGGTTATTCTTCACTTTATTTCCTCTGTTGTTTCCCCATCAGCGTTAACTTGGCATCCTAAATAAACAAAGATGTTGATTTTTTCGAAGGAATAGATACCAATTTGGATGTGCTCTCCTTCTCTAGCCTCCAGTCCTGTGGCCATGTATTTTGTCTTGCTTTCATTTTTTATGAGACCCAGTCTCCTTGCGGGACCTTCAAGAGCAAGAAAAGCTTCAGTGACTGCTCGAAGGGACCTCCCGATTATATCTAGGTCATCAGCGTATCCTAGGACCTGCACCAACCTGTTGAATACAGTCCCAGAGGAATCTATTCCAGCATCTCTCATAGCTTTTTCTAAGGCAAGATTGAAGAGGAGGCAAGCATCGCCCTGGAGGACTCCCTTTCCATAGTCAAACTCTCCTGATAAGTCATTCTGAATCCTCACAATGCCCTTCACTGTCAGCATTGTCATCCTACACAATCTTATTAATTTCTTTGGTATGTCCAGTTGTTCAAGAGCAGTATAAAGTTCTTTTCTGTCAATTCTGTCGTATGCATTTCTGAAATCCATGAAGAGGTGATGGGTTTGTAGCTTATGTTCCCTACCTTTCTCTAGAATTTGTCGGAGTGTGAAAACCTGGTCTATTGTCGATTTTCCTCTTCGAAATCCGCACTGACATTGACCAATCACCCGAACAGCATGTGGAAGTAGTTTTTCGTACAATATATGGTACACTATTTTATACGCCACAGGGAGAAGAGAAATGCCTCTGTAATTATTACAGTCTAGTTGATCTCCTTTTTTATAAACCGGACATATAACTGCCTTCTGCCAGGCTGTTGGCAGTTTCTCTTCTATCCATATATCAATGACAAGGTGATGAAGGGTTTTAACCAGCTCTGGGCCACCGTTTTTGAAAAGCTCCACAGGAAGATCATCAGAACCGGGAGCTTTGTTGTTTTTAAGGCTTTCTATTGCAGCTATCACATCATCTTCATCCGGAGGCTCGATGTGTTCATGTTCCTCTAGCACAGGTGGTACATAATTATCCACCTCGTCATTCTTAGAAAGAAGAGCTTCAAAGTGCTTACACCACCTTTCGAGGATTTTCCCCTTTTCTGTAAGTAGGGTGCTGTCAGTGTCACGATGAGCTGTTGTCCTGGGTTTAAAGGGTTTCCTACCTTGATTTACCTTATTGTAGAATTTTCTGATTTCATTTGCATTCTTAAGATCTTGGATCTCTACCAGCTGTTGACTCTTCCAATGGCGCTTCTTCTGCCAATGTACCCGCTTCTCCTCCACTTCCTATACTCCTCTGCACTTCTTCTTGTGTGCCTCTGTATCATTGTTGTATAGGCTTCATTTTTAAGGTCTGTAGCAACTCTGCATTCTTCATCAAACCATGGATTTGAAGGTTCCCTTTCTTTGAGGCCCAGAGTTTCCTCTGCAGCACCGGCAAGTGCTGAAGAGATTTCTTCCCAAACAATGTCTATACTTGGATTTCCTGTAGTCGTTTCGGTGATTTTATTTCCAACTAGTGCAGTGAATCCCAAGCGGTTGTCCTCCTCCTTTAGTTTGGATATGTTGTACTGTTTTCTTCTTGGAGCACGTTGTGTCTTAATCATTGAGATACGGTCTCTCAGTCGTGCAACCACTAGGTAATGATCAGCGTCAATATTGGCTCTCCTTCGTGTCCTCACATCCAGTAGATTAGATCTACTTTGTGAGCTAATAAGGAATTGGTCTATTTGGTTAATGGTGGTACCATCAGGTGAAGTCCATGTTCCCTTATGTATATCTTTGTGAGGGAAGAGTGTTCCACCAATGCCAGGTCCCTTGATGTGGCAAAATTAATCAACCTCTGCCCGTTATCATTAGTTGATTCGTGCAGGCTATGCCGTCCAATTGTTGGAGAGTAGATTGTTTCACTACCTACTTTCGCATTCATGTCTCCAGCAATCACTTTGATGTCATGACTAGGGCGTATTTGACAAGCAGCAGAGCTAGATGTGGTGACAAAACGTCAAATAAGTGGATGCTTGATTTCTGAAGAAATGACGTATCAGCTAAAATGGTTCCCCGTGTCAGGTAGGTGAAGACTATCCCCAACCTTCATGGGGAAGGAGTGTACTTTTGGATAAAATGTTTGTAGGTTGAACGAAAGCTGGCCAAAGAGAGCTTTCATCTGATTCCTGTAATGGATTTTGACTCTTGTTTGCGCGTTATCAGCCAAGGATGAATGATGTAGTATTATCAAAGTTTTTCCTGTCAGTACCACACTAGTCATTTTCCTTTCTTAAAATCAACTCTTTCTTTCTTTCCATTCGTCTTTATCTCCTGAGTAACGATTCGGTTCATCTGTATAATTATAAAATTTTTTATAAAAACATTTGTTCCTTAATACGTTTGTGCCTTCTGTTTGTGTAACATCCACCGTTCTGATCCATGTCATAACGCTACATTCCACACAGGCTGGTAAATAACTAGCTATAAGGGAGGTAAAAATATTTTCTAGGAGGGGCAAACAATTTTCCAGAGGAGAAAAATATTTACATATTTTTCATATGTACATACATACATACACATATTAGTTTGAAATTCGTATATGATAATAGAAATAAGTACACAGATTGTATTAATTCATTAAAACATTTATTGCTTTAAATTATTGTATTAATTTATTAAAACATTTATTGCTTTATTACCTTTAAAAATATGCATAAAATTTAAAGGCTTGTAAAAGTTAATGTTTGATCTCCATTAAGTAGTGTTCAAGTTCCCAAAGTTTTAATATTATGATCAAAACATCAGAGCAGGTTTTAGCATGTATGATGGCACCGTGGACAAAAATTTTCAACATTCCCTTGGTCAGAGTAAAGCTGCGAATCTACAGTGTACCTGTTTCACAGAACACAAAACATGGAAAAGAAGGAGCGTTCCAGAGTCGCTCATGAACCCTGAGCACCTTGAAGAGGGTTCATTCCCTAAAGACGAAAAGTCTGTCTATGAACCGTTCCTCTGTAAACACGTGCAGTTACACTAGCCAGCGATCCACAGGAAGCAAATCTGTCTACACTGGACACCTTTTTGGCTTGCACAAGTTGTGTTGGTGTGGGTTTCGGCACTTTCCATTTACAAAGCGTGCAGACATAAGAAAATAAACATGAGTGAGACCAGAAATAACGGGAATTGTGTGTGTCCTGACTGTCTTTTGATTGCGGTAATCACAATAATAAAACTTTGAAAACGGAAACATTACATAATGGAGATATTCTTGCCTGCCAGGAAAGATGATTTAAAATAATATAACAAAATTATAATTTTATTGCCTGGCAACAAAATTATTTTATTTTGAACAATTACCATTGTTTGAAAAAGTTTAAATGCATTTTAATTTAATTTCATCAAACTCATTAAATCAATATCAATCGTGAAATATCGGTATGGAGAACCATACATGACTTCCATGTTCTAAGATTTATATTTAAAATCATTTTCAAAATGAAATATTTCCATAGAAATTACTTCTTTCTATTTACTGCTTCAGCCTTAACCACAGTACTGTGGTGACTAACGTATACCACCTCACATTATTGCACTCGATTTTCATCGACATGTATATATCATATCATTAATCATATTGGTGGTGTTCATCATCGTAATAGGTACTAGTTTTTGGATATATTAGTGTATGTGTGTATCGACATTATTTACTCATTAAAGATCACTATCATTGTTGATGGCAGAATATAACGGAAAAGCATGTTTCCATTTTCAATGATCATATATCACTATCAGTGGATTTCTCTTTGCAAGACATTAAGGGTCTTCGCAGACTCATCATTGTTGACTTGTCTTATAACAGAATCACAAAACTAACAGGCCTGTGCGTGAAATTTGTGTCACACATCAAGAGCAGTTAACCAAGTTATCCGAGTATCGTGAACAGTAATGCCAGCAAGAAAGAAGACTGTGCAGTGTTGTGACAGTACCATCTACTGGAAAAGTGCAGTGTTGTGCTTTCCCAGTGCGCGTAGTGGTTCGTGTGTTTCTCCGCTGCTGCCTGGAGCTGTGGTAAGTCAATTTTAAAATTATTTACTATTGCTTGCTGTGGTACTTGGTAGTGCCACTACTCTCCGCCAAAGGCAACACCCGCTTCTCCCGTCGGTCCTTCTAAGGGCCACCAGTTTCCTGTCAGTCCTTCTCAGGAGCACTCAGTTCCTCCTCACACTCTGGCGCAACCTTTACCTGACGGTCCTTTTGAGGACCGCCCCACCTCTGCTACACAGCTGACCCCCGAGGAGACGGCCATGGATACCGGGGAGTGGCAAGCTGTCAGCTGGAAACGGCGTGGCAGTGGCAGCTCTGCGGGCTCTGGTCGCGCTCATCGCCGGGACTCTGTCGCGGAGCAATCCGTAGCTCCTGACCCTACCAACCACCCTAAGCGCTTGCCGCCATTGATCTTCACCCGGCCGGCAGACTGGGCGCAATTCATCAAATGCATGCACCGGGCTGTTCCCGCCAACTCCTTGACGATTGCCTGTCAAGGTGATTCATATCTCCATGCTATACCCTCCACCATCGAATGCTTCCGAATTGTACAACAATTCTTGTTTATCAATGGCATCCCCTTCCACACTTTCGCCTTGCCGGAGGAAAAGGAACTAAAAGTTGAAATCATTGGCATCCCTGCTGATGTTCCTATTACCAACATTAATACAGATCTGGGCTACACAATACACAGTATCACTCCGCTCTTTTCCCCCGGCAAGAAGGTCGCCCGCAACGTCTTCCTGGTTAAGTTAAGAAAGGTAGGTCAGTATGAAACAATTTACAAACTTAACTCTCTCTTTCACCTGCGCGTCAGAGAGCAGGCTTTCAAGTTCAAACCCGGCCCTAAGGAGTGTTATAACTGCCAAAGGTACGGGCATAGCTCCTCCTTTTGTCATATGCCTACACGCTGGGGCGAGTCCCATCACAAGGACGACTGTCCTCGTGATCGGAATGCGCCTGCGACATGTGCAAACTGTAATAAGCCCCATCCGGCCAGCTTAAAAAGCTGCACACACTATCTAGTAGCCCTGAGGAAACTTTCCAGGTCTACTAAACAGCCGTTACCCGAGCCTACTTGTAGGCCTACCCCTCAAACATCTGCCGCACCTGCGGTCCCTGCCATAGCTGCGATGCCTGCGCCTGCAGCCGTCCCAGCCCACCCAGCGTCCACCGGACCGCCTAGCTACACGGCAGCTGCCGTGTCCAAACCCACCGACCCGGCCCCGGCCCAGCAGCCTCAGTCTGCGACGCCGAAGAAGAAGAAACTAAAGAAAACATTGGCCACCGTCTCCAAGCAGCCGCAAGATGCTGCTTCCCAGCCACCATCTGCCCCTGTTCCAAAAGAACCTCGGCAGCCAAAAACCAAGGCCCCGGCCTCCGACAACGGAATTATCTTCCAACAACCCCTGCCCACGCCGGTGGCGGCGGACGAGTCCTCGGACTCGACCTTCGCTAACCGCCTTCGTGCTTGGGTTGAAACCGTCATTCCACAGATTCTTGCTGCCAAGGATGTCCAATCTGTGCTTATAACCATCTTGTCCTCCATCGTGACACTTATCCCCACCCATGGCTAAGCCTCTTCGGCTGGTGGCATGGAACGCCGCTGGCGTTCTATCTCGCCGTGCCGAACTGGCCGCCTTTGCCACAGAATATGACTTAGACGTCATACTCTTATCAGAAACCCATCTAACTCCAGCTTCCTGCGTACACCACGTACGCACTGACCGGCCTGCCCAGAATATGCTGAACGCCAGTGGCGGCACAGCTGTTCTGGTCCACAGGCGCATCGCCCACCGCCTCCGGCGACTCGTCGTCTTGAGGTCACGGCGGTGCCCCTAAGCGTTGGAGGTCGGGAGGTTCGACTGGCTTCAGTCTACCTCCCTCGTGGACGTGGCGAGCCTCCGCCTGCAGAGGAATGGGACACCCTCTTAGAGTACCCTTTGCCGACCATCACAGCCGGAGACTTTAATTGTAAGCATCCCCTGTGGAACAGCCGTGTTAGCAACCTGTATGGCCGCTCACTCTATAGCTACGTTCAACATCATCCTCAGGTTAACGTTCTTGGTCCTACCTCACCGACCTACGTCCCCCATCATAGGGGACTACCCGATGTCCTTGACATAGTGGTTGTCAAAGACCTGGCCTGCACTATCACTATCGACGCCGTGTCAGACCTTTCGTCTGATCACGACCCGGTACTCATCACTGTTTGACCTACGTTGAACACACCTCTCCAACCCCCCCCCCCCCGTCCGTGCCAGGAGAGTCAACTGGTGATCCTATCATGATGAACTTAAATGAACAGTGCCATCTGACCCCCTGGCCCCCATCGCCTGCACAGACGATGTGGACCGCCTGGCCACTCATCTCCAGGAAATCGTCAACGTCCGCCGTGGACAAACATACCTATGAAGTCCCTGAGATCAATAGAAGATCTCTGTTACCTGAAGAGGTGCTTCTAGCCAACCGGAAACGGCACGAGCTCCGCCGGCGATGGCAAACCCGGGTACCTGCAGTTAAACGACGGTTTAACGCTCTTGGATTCACAACATGTTTTAGGGTTGTTTTTATAATTTACATGATTTATTCTAAACTTATTTTTACTTGTCCCTGATATACATAATTAATTTCTAGGGATATATTCCACTAGTTATAAGTATTGTACACATTGCTTAATCTTATTAGATTAGTTAAATACTATTTTATATAAATTACATGTGTTACTCAATGTTTATATTATAACAAGATATATTTCCTAAACACTTTTATTTCACATATTCTGAAAATTTATACCTTGCTTTTTAACATTAATAACTCTTATTTTCATTATTTTCACATTTCTTACATTAGGTAGTTGGTAATTATGGGTTTTTTAATATTATTTTAATTGCTTTTTTTATATTACTTATAGTCTGTAGTAAGATTACATACAGTAACTGTTTAAGGTTCGCAGACCTCTGTATAGTTTCATAGGCTCATACCGTAACAAATGTTTTCTTACTTAATTAGTAAGTAATAGACCCTGAGCATCTTGCAGAGGGTTCATTCCCTAAAGTCCAAAAGTCTGTCTATGAAATGTTCCTCTGTAAACACGTGCAGTTACACTGGCCAGCGATCCACAGGAAGCAAATCACTGTCCACCTTTTTGGCTTGTACTCGTTGTGTTGGTGTGGGTTTCGGCACTTTTCATTTAAAAAGCGTGCAAACATAAGGAAATAAACATGATTGAGGCTAGAAATAATGCGAATTGTGTGTGTGTGTGTGTGTGTGTGTGTGTGTGTGTGTGTGTGTGTGTGTGTGTGTGTGTGTGTGTGTGTGTGTGTGTGTGTGTGTGTGTGTGTGTGTGTGTTGTGACGGTACGGATTTGTGAGCCACCCCAGTTTAATTTCATATTAATTCAAATCATCATTTTAAGCACTTTCTAAATTGCCAGACTTTCACCTGTAAGGAGCCTCCAGTACAGCAATGCAACATACACAGCCAGCCAAAACAACTGCCAGACGCATTGCACAATCACATAGCAGCAGGCTTGTGTGTGAAACCCAGTCTGCTGTGTGTCATCAGAGAGAGTGGTAATAAGCAGCATACAGTGCAGATAAAAATTACTTAGTGGCCTCGGGTGTAAGATAGGCCGCAGTTAAGAGTAGGCCTATCTTTGAAAATACTAAAACTAATATAAAAAACTGTATAACGCGCGGCCAGCCTAAAAAACTTCAAGTGACTTTCTAAGTGCGAAAAGTTACGTCGGCCGACTAAATAAATAATATACGTATAATTTGAACAGTGGTGACTGATGGTCATAACATTGACGTGAATTAACCAGTGTACCCGAAAAAAAAAAAACAACTAAACGCGGAGTGAACCGTAATGTTGAACAAACAGCGATTGTACAACTCACCGAGAGACACCTGGAACGGTTAAGTACCATCAGTAACTAATTGGCCAAAACTTTTAAATTTCACAGATATAATGGGTAGAATACTAACCAAATTAACTAAATGAAATAGAAGGGTGAGAGAGAGAGAGTGAGTGAGAGCATAAGTTTGGGGTACGTACCTACAAAGTAAAATACTGGTTCATAGATTGAGTAAATTAATTAATTGTAAAATTTTTTGCATTATCTTGCTGTTGTAAGGGGATGATGCAAAGACCATTGTAGTAACTTTTTTATATCACTTTCATGTAATAAGTAATTAAGCGATTTTTGTGTAAACTGTTGTTCTACCGAGAGTAAAGAGGGAAATTAATTAAAGAAAAATAAATAAGCGCCATTCATTACATAACATGTGTTAGCGTAATTATTCGTAACTCAAACAAATAATCCTGTCTGCAGCTGTTTTCGTCTGAAAGACTTTGGAAGAAAAACCCTAAGGTAAGAGATAAATATAATTATACTTTTGTAAGTAATTCGTAGAGTTACATTTGGTGCCCGAACAGGGACGCGAGTATAGGTTACAACCTATATTCGCCAGACCTAATTAAGCTGCAGAAAGGGTTATTTGAGAGGGAGGACGTTTTGGTAAATTATATAAACATCGTGATATATTAAAAGGGTTAAGTTAATAGTGGATAAGGTTAAAATTCTTATGTAACTTTTTTTAAACTTATAAAAAATGGCAGGGAATAGTGACGATATCAATGAAATAGTTAACGTTGAAAATTTTGATGAGTCAAATATGAGTAATTTTGAGATACATTCGACTCCAAGCGCGAGTCAAGATAAAACAGAGTTAAACTTAACTGATCAGAGTAATGTAACTGAAGATTCGGGCGTGCAATTGACCCCGACTTCAACAAAATGTAATGTCCAATTCAATAGTGATGTAATGAGTATGTTACAATTACTCTTAGAACAAAATAAAGAACAGAAGAGTGATTCTGATATTAAATTCCATGAGTTAAAGGGTGACATAAATAATATTGACCAAAAATTTGATAAGCGTTTATGTGAAATGAATACAAAATTTGATGAGCGTTTATATGATATGAAACAACAGAGTGTTAAGTTAGAAGACAATATTCAGAAACGTTTAAATGAGACGAATGAATGTTTCAATACATTTAAAGAACAAATAGTAGAGTCAGTAGCAGAACAGATTAAAAGTAAGAAATTAACAAATGTTAACAATGATATTGAAAATAGTAATGTGATTGAAAGGGCGGTATCAGAAAGTGATACGTTGAAAATAGATAGTGAAACAGTAAGTGAGAGTGAGAAAATTATAAGTTGTAATGAAGTAATAATTAGTGTTGTTGAATTGGAAAAAGAATGGAAAGAAAGAGTAGATGAATGTGTAGGGCAGAGAGTAAATTTTCCCCTTATTTGTGATGAACCAGAGTGTTCAAAAGTGTTATTTTTGGGCAAGAGACCCTTATTAGTGAAAGATTTGAATTGTTTAATTTTGCTGAATAATTTTGTACCCTCTGCGTGGAATGATAAAAGTATGATATGTTGTTATGATGAGAGAATTTTAGATAGAGAATGGTGTATTGACAAAGAGACAGAATTGTATGAATTACAGAGAGATTATGGTGAGTGGAAGGAAATGTTAGAAGTATGTTTAAACAAGAGTAATTTACTGTATGATGAAAAAGTAACTGACCCGATATTGGAAATATTTACCGACGGAGACTTTACAAAGAATACTGATGTTGACTTAGTATATGATTATTATGGTAAAATGAATAAACTGAAATGTTATGGTTACAAAACACAAGATAACCGTATACAGAATGTAAATAAAATTGAAAATTGTTATTTGAAACCCCGATTAATTTTTGACGATGGAGGTTGAAATTCATAAATGAACATTTTAAATATGTTAATATATGGTAATGACCTAGCTGAATTTTGATACTGAAGTGTGACACAACTGAATAATTATTGTTGAAGAGTTGTAAATACATGTGTAGTGAAAGTAATTGTATGTATTATAAAATGTTGAATTGTTTGTATGAAATAACATTGTTGTTAAATGTTTCAGAGGTTACACGGAGCTATTGGTGTGTGTGTGTGGTGTGTATTTTGTATTCATGTCAATAAGTGGATTGTAAGTATAAAGTTCATAATACTAATCAGATAGCATAAAATGCTTACAGGTGTGAAAAAATGTTGATTCAATAATATGAATTGAGATAATAGTATTAAATAGAAACTGTAATTGAAAGGTAATAATAATTGAAAGGTGAATTAAAAGTATATTTGGTTGAACTGTAAGAAATAGACATGGATAAATATGTTATCTAAAAAATTTATAAAAAACTGAAAAGTACAGGTGTTAGTATGAGGTAACCAGAATGTTTAGACTATGTGAGTCTTGCAGGCTAGTGTTTATATAAACAGGTGTGGTATGTTGAGACTAATGTCTGTGGTCATGTTTGGTAACAATAACAAAAATGTTGTAGTCTGCTGAATCAGTATCTTGAGTAAAACCTTATTGTGATAGAAAGGAATTGAAATTAAATTTTTTTACAGACCAAATAATAATGAGGCCATTACTGTAACTTTTGAGATTAATTGAATTAATTAAAGTAAATCAAATACAATTAAATTAATTTAGTAATAAATTCAACAGAAACGATGATTTTTAATAATGAACTTAACTTTATTTTCATTTAAATTCAACTTGGAATTATAAAGTAAATACTAATTGATGTAAATAAGGATTTAACTTATTAAAATATTCATTTAAACTGAAAACTGAATGAAATGTTGGAGCTGAAACGGTGTTTGGGAATTAAGATGTGTATATTACTGTCCATGTAGATTTTTCATATGCTATGAATTTTTTGTCCTATTCATATATATAGTAGTTAAGGATACCTTGTATAATCTATGTGTCATTTTGGTTGGGCAATATTGTATGGGGAATATTATTTAATTTAACGGAAATTTATGTGTATCACTGTAAACCTATATTGTTTTACTAATACTATATTTTTTTGGGTCTATTATATAAAATGAGCCAGTACGTTGTCAATGAACCAGTACGGCTAAGAGGAAACAAACCAGTTGTGGGATATGGAGTGATGGAAGGCCGTTTGTCAATGTTTAATTACATGTTTTAAAGTCAGGCGATACTGGGGCGGGTATCTGTCCGAGCTTATGGTGGTGGGATCTCGAGTAGAGAAGTCCCGTAAGATCGGATGGGTGCTGTCGCAGTCGCCCGACTAGGGGGGTAAGAACCCATGATGTAGTAGAGTGTTCAGGGGGGTTGCGGCGCCATATCCTCACTGATCCTCTTAGGTTTAGGCAATAAGAGTTTGAACGCTTCGGCCTTCAATCTCTTATTGGGGGGGTATTGTGACGGTACGGATTTGTGAGCCACCCCAGTTTAATTTCATATTAATTCAAATCATCATTTTAAGCACTTTCTAAATTGCCAGACTTTCACCTGTAAGGAGCCTCCAGTACAGCAATGCAACATACACAGCCAGCCAAAACAACTGCCAGACGCATTGCACAATCACATAGCAGCAGGCTTGTGTGTGAAACCCAGTCTGCTGTGTGTCATCAGAGAGAGTGGTAATAAGCAGCATACAGTGCAGATAAAAATTACTTAGTGGCCTCGGGTGTAAGATAGGCCGCAGTTAAGAGTAGGCCTATCTTTGAAAATACTAAAACTAATATAAAAAACTGTATAACGCGCGGCCAGCCTAAAAAACTTCAAGTGACTTTCTAAGTGCGAAAAGTTACGTCGGCCGACTAAATAAATAATATACGTATAATTTGAACAGTGGTGACTGATGGTCATAACATTGACGTGAATTAACCAGTGTACCCGAAAAAAAAAAAACAACTAAACGCGGAGTGAACCGTAATGTTGAACAAACAGCGATTGTACAACTCACCGAGAGACACCTGGAACGGTTAAGTACCATCAGTAACTAATTGGCCAAAACTTTTAAATTTCACAGATATAATGGGTAGAATACTAACCAAATTAACTAAATGAAATAGAAGGGTGAGAGAGAGAGAGTGAGTGAGAGCATAAGTTTGGGGTACGTACCTACAAAGTAAAATACTGGTTCATAGATTGAGTAAATTAATTAATTGTAAAATTTTTTGCATTATCTTGCTGTTGTAAGGGGATGATGCAAAGACCATTGTAGTAACTTTTTTATATCACTTTCATGTAATAAGTAATTAAGCGATTTTTGTGTAAACTGTTGTTCTACCGAGAGTAAAGAGGGAAATTAATTAAAGAAAAATAAATAAGCGCCATTCATTACATAACATGTGTTAGCGTAATTATTCGTAACTCAAACAAATAATCCTGTCTGCAGCTGTTTTCGTCTGAAAGACTTTGGAAGAAAAACCCTAAGGTAAGAGATAAATATAATTATACTTTTGTAAGTAATTCGTAGAGTTACTGTGTGTGTGTGTGTGTGTGTGTGTGTGTGTGTGTGTGTGTGTGTGTGTGTGTGTGTGTGTGTGTGTGTGTGTGTCCTGCCGGCCTTTTTATTGCGGTAATCACAATAATAAAACTTTGGAAAAGTAAACATTACATAATTGAGATATGCTTGCCTGCCAGGAACAATATATTTTCACTCATACGTGATTTAAATTAAAATGAAAAATATAGAATTTTGTTAAAGTGAAATGAAATGTTTCCATAGAATCTACTTCTTTGTTGTCAATAACGTAGTACACATATAAAACTTATAAAAATTTACCTTACCTCCTCCCTCGTCAACTACCATTTTAATTTATAAAAAAAATATCGGTATGGAGAACCATACATGACTTCCATATTCTAAGATTTATATTTAAAATCATTTTCGAAATGAAATATTACCATAGAAACTACTTCTTTCTACTTACTGCTTCAGCCTTAACCACAGTACTGTGGTCACTAAAGTATACCACCTCACGTTATCGCACTCGATTTTCACTGATGATGGAAGTCGATGGCATTGCCGAAACGTCTGGTTTTGAAGAAAACATTGGACTACAGCCAAATATCCTGGGAAGGAATTTTAACAAAAACTACTTCTTTGTTGCCGATAACGTTGTACACATATATATAAAATATGCATAAAATTAATGGATTGTATAAGTTAATGATTGATCTCCATTAAGTAGTGCTCAAGTTTCCAAAGTTTTAATATTATGATGTCAGTAATTAAAACATCAGAGCAGATTTAGTGTGTATGAGGGTACACCGTGGACAAAAATTTTCAACATTTCCTATTGAGCGTTGCTTAGAGTAAAGCTGCGAATCTACAGTGTACGTTTCACAGAACAAACACGCGGAAAGGAAGGAGCGCTCCGAAGTCACTCATGGACCTTCAGCATCTTGCAGAGGGTTCATTCCCTAAAGACGAAAAGTCTGTCTATGAATCGTTCCTCTGTAAACACGTGCAGTTACACTGCCCAGCGATCCACAGGAAGCAAATCACTATCCACGCTGGACACTTTTTCGGCTTGCATGCATTATGTTGTTATGGGTTTCGGCACTTTCCATTTAAAAAGCGTGCAAATGTAAGAAAATAAACATGAATGAGGCCAGAAATAACGCGAATTTTGTGTTATGTGTGTATGTAAACATTACATAACTGAGATATGCTTGCCTGCCACGAACGATATATTATTTTATACATGTATATTAACTCATACATAATTTACATTAAAATGAAAAAATTATAATTTTATTGCCTGGCAACAAAATTATTTTATTTTTAACAATTACCATTGTTTCAAAAAGTTTAAATGAATTTTCAAGTACTTTACTGTTGTTAAAACGTAAAAGGTTGCAGGTAAACTACCCCTTCCCCTTAACTGATCTTCACCAAAAACAAAAGGTCTTGAGTACTCTAAAAATCAGGACTGTATGCAAAAAATTATTTGATTCTGTTTGAATTTGCGGCTGTTATCATTTGCCATAGAAAATACCCTTGTTAAAAAAATGTTGCAGGTAAACTACCCCTTTCCCTTAACCGATCTTCACCAAAAACAATAGGTTTTGAGAACTCTACAATTTAGGGCTGTATGCAAATAATCTTTTGATTCTGTTTGAATTTGCGGCTGTTATCGTTTGCCATAGAAAATACCCTTGTTAAAACAAAAAACGTTGCCGGTAAACTACCCCTTTCCCTTAACCGATCTTCACCAAAATCAATAGGTCTTGAGAACTCTACAATTCAGGGCTGTATGCGAAACATTATTTTATTCTGTTTGAATTTGCGGCTGTTATCGATTGCCAAAAAAAAAAATTACCCTTGATAAAAAAAAACCGTTGCAGGTAAACTACCCCTTTCCCTCAACCGATCTTCACCAAAAACAATAGGTCGTGAGTACTCTACAAATCAGGCCTGTATACAAAACATTATTTAATTCTGTGTGAATTTGCGGCTGTTATCGTTTGCCATAGAAAATACCCTTGTTAAAAAAACGTTGCAGGTAAACTACCCCTTTCCCTTAACTGATCTTCACCAAAAACAATAGGTCTTGAGAACTCTACAAATCAGGGCTGTGTGCAAAAAATTATTTGATTCTGTTTGAATTTGCGGCTGTTATCGTTTGCCATAGAAAAAAAAACTACAGACAGACGCATACACAGACAGACAAACACACACTCAGACACTTTTTAAAAAACGACTTTTTTTCATGTTTTGAGTGTAGTACAATCAGAATCTGCAATAATCTCGAACTCGATTTTTTTTGCAATCACCATACTTCCATTTCCTTAAGGAATATGGAAGTAATTACCCCCTCCTCCCTTCAACTACCATTTTCATTTATAGATATTTCATCTACCTTTCTACAGTTGATTATTATGACCTTCTTTTAAGGATACTTTATTTATCAAAATTAAGCCCTTTACTCTTGCTAAAACGTAAAACATTGCAGGTAAACTACCCCTTTCCCTTAACCGATCTTCACCAAAAACAATAGGCCTTGAGTCCTCTACAATTCATGGCTGTATGCAAAAAATTATTTCATTCTATTTGAATTTGAGGCTGTTATCGTTTGCCATAGAAAAAATTCTACACAGACACTTTTCGAAAAATGACTTTTTTCATGTTTTTAGGGTAGTACGCGTACAATCAGAATCTGCCGTTATCTCGAACATGATTTTTTCGCCATGACGATACTTTCATTTCCTTATGGAACATGGAAGTAAAAAATTTCATCCTCCCCTTCAACTACTCTTTTCATTTATAGATATTTATCTACCTCTCTACAGTGGATTATTATGACCTTCTTTTCAGGATACTTTATTTATCAAAATTAAGTATTTTACTCTTGTTAAAATGTAAAACACTGCAGGTAAACTACCCCTCCTCCTTAACCGATCTTCAGAAAAATCAATAGGCCTTGAGTCCTCTACAACTCGGGCACATATGCAAAAAATTATTTGATTCTGTTTGATTTTATGGCAGTTATCATTTGCCATAGAAAGAATTTTACACACACACACACACACACACACACTTTTCAGAAAATGACTTTTCTTCATGTTTTGAGGGTAGTACAATCAAAATCGGCTCTGATCTCAAACACAATTATTTTTGCAGTCACTATACTTCCATTTCCTTACAGAACATGCAAGTAATAAAAGCAATAAATTACAGCTTGTATATTCTGAATTTGTAGCTTTTATATTCTATAGGTATTCTTGGCAGAGGCTCCTTATGGCGTGCACTCAGCGTCGTGAGGCAGAACTGAGTAGCCGCTGAGATAACGGTGGCACCTCCTGGCTGTGAGTACCGCAACTAGCGGCTGGTGGAGTGTTGTACTGGCCATGCAACCGTCACACTAAATACAAAAGCCACGCGGTATGCATTGGTCCTTTAGGGACTGTTGAGCAGAGGGTTTTTTTATATTCTATAGGTACAATCTATAGCTTAATATGTCATAAGATGATGGAATGTACTTTTCATTTTTCTTTCTTTTATTGGCTCTGCAGTTCCGCCCTTGGCCTCTGCAACAATCCTCCTCCACTCCCCACTATCATTCACCAGGCTTTTCCAGCCTCTTAAACCCATCGTAGCAAGGTCTCAAGTGATGTCATCCACCCATCTTTTGTGTACTTTTCATACTTGTCAAAAAAATTATATAAAATGTTTGGTTACAATATCTTTGAATTACTGAAAATTTGACCTGTGAAAATATTTTTGTTACTGTATCTAGCGTAGGTAGGGAGTGCAAGACGGAGTGATTGGTGACTATTCTTGGACTTCAGACTTCAAAATTAATATTATAACGTAAAAAGTAATTAAAAAAAAAAAAAAAAGTTGCGATTATGTTCTAGAAACGTGAAATTCTGTGGGAGGGGAACAAACTTCAACGTTGGATGATTGTAATGAGAAGTGACGCCATCTTGGAGGAACGCCAGCGGTAGAGACGCCATATGCCATCACCACCACAAGTAATTATGTTTAGCATAAAGAAACTCCCAAGAAAAAGCTATGAGTGGACATAAATAGTAACAAAAAAGATACAGCCATCTAAAAACGTATTTTTGGTAAAACAATTGAGATGTGTATGTGTGTGAGAGAGAGAGAGAGAGAGAGAGAGAGAGAGAGAGAGAGAGAGAGAATTAATGCACAGAGAGTAAAAAATTATGCCCATAAAGTGCTGGTAACTCGTCTGAGAACTTTGGGCCTAAAATGCAATGTGTATGTAATGTATAAATACTTTAGTCTTGTAAGAAAAGTACTGACTTTGAAGGAACATAATGTTTTATAGCAATTTTTTAGTAACTGTTTGTATTTAGAGAAAGCAATTATAGAAAAAGATTCTGTTATAACACCACACTTCATACTCTGTACATACATTAGTTGTAACATTGATACATTTTGGTTTGAAGAGTTTCTATAGTTCTTAGATTTTAATAAAAAATGTAGATTCATTCTCTAATTTAAGTTGTCGAAAGTGGTTAAAAATTGTTAGTTATTGGAAACAATATTTTTATATGTTTATTGGGAAACAATATTACATTGGAAATTAATGTTTTGTATGTTATAATCTGAGAATACAGAGTCAATGATGATAGTTTAAGCATTTTTATTTGTCACCCGACCCTGATCTAACCTGCCCATGAACCTGTCTAAATGCACTTGGCCCTCCCTGTCTTCTGGTAAGTAGTTTTTTAGTGTCTCCTTTGTCTATTGCGAATGTGATATGGCTTCCACACACCATCTATCAAGTGTGGATGGTGACTAGGTGTTTTGTATCATTACACAGGAAATGCCTTCATGGTCTTAGTTTTGATGATTGAGAGTTTCTGATATCTGTCTCTCCAAGGTAGAGAAGGGGCAATTGTTTCATTCTGTTAAATATGCAAGCGGCTAATAAATTCAAAGAGTGAGTATCTCCTAAGATAAGAAGATTCCCCCTGAGAGTGGATGAGCAACTACAAAATAGGGCATTCTATTGTCTTTGGGGTAAGACATTGTCCCAGAAGGAAGAGCAAATTTAGTTCAATGGTATTAGAATGGAGAGAAAATGATTGCAAGAGATCTTCAATTATACCCTTGGGAATTTCAATAAGGCTAGTTCAGTACAAAATGTTCTGGAGTTTCAATTCTTTAATTCAGATTTCTGGGAGAGAATACTCTGTATATTGCAGAACAAAGAACCATTCCATGTATTAACATAAAAAGGTCTAAAATTTGTATAGAAACTTGGAATATGAGAAGCCTTTGTGCTCAAGGAGAACTAAATAACTTAGTGAAAGATACAAGAAAACATCAAGCTGATTTGATGGGAGTAAGTAAACTAAGATGGCCAGGTTCAGGTTCCTGCAAATGAGATGATGGAATCTTGTACTACTCTGGTTTTGACCCTAACATCAAAGAACAATGGAATGGTATGGGCATATTTGTGATGTCACAACTTAAGAAATATTTAACCAACTTTGTATTAATATCTGATAGACTCATGTTACTCCAACACTCTAGAAGAATTGGAAATACAGAAACACAAAAACGACATCCTAAATGAACAGACACAATTCAAATCACACGCATTATTCGAACATATCACACCCCACACACGCAATATCGATCTTTCAAAAGTCGATACCGTCGCCAACAACAAGACGGACAGTGCTCCCAGCGGCAGCCTCTGAAGAAGCTTTTTAAAAGCGAAAACCGGTTAAGGCTATAAGATAAAACTTTTACGCTTTTACCCATAAAAAACTTTGTGTTCCGAGTCGGTAGTGAAATAATTATATTTAGTTAAGTAACGGACACATCATGGACAACAAAATTCAAGAATTTAATACCGGTAAATCTTAAGATTTACTTTACTTCGCACTTTTACAGTAACATATATACATATCTGTCGTTGTGAGTGTGTTTGCTAGAGGTCTGTTAATCTTCTAGCTGCCTTCCCTTTCTGGACACTGTATAGAAGTATATTTAACTGAAAATTATAATTATTCAGGCCATGTGTATCATTGATGCATACAATATCGTTACTATTTTATTTATAAAGAACAGTTCTTTGAGCTTTAGTCAAAAATATCAACAAAAATTTCTTCAGCTGAGAAAACTCAAGAGTAGTTACACCTTGAGGTTTATAAACTAGCAAGGTTTATGTCCTTTTTTAAACTAGTGTTTTTCCTTCAATACAGTGAATTTATTATCATTACGGTGCTGCAGTTTTTATTCTAGAAAAGATCGATATAGATAAAAGTTATGTGCATTCAGAACAATTTGAAGAAACAAAGAAAATACGTATATGGTGAATAACTTTCCTAATACAAACTTTACTGAAATGGCCTATATACAGACTTATATTCTGCCTTATATGAGCCGTTCAGCTCAAAAGGACGTGTAGTCTGGACACTTAAGCAGCCTATTATAGATCTGACAATAGAAATTGAACTCTGACTTCAAGATGCACGGTGGAAAATCACCTTGTTATGAGGCTAACAAAATTTTCATTCATTTCGCACATGCAGAAATCAGTCTTGTACAGTGTTTCATAGCTTACTTGTATAGCATAGACAACTAGCTATACTTTTAAGTGGGAGTAATTCATTCATTGGGTCGGCACAGTTCAGTGAAAGGCTGTCACATTTCTACTGCCCATGGCTGTTTGCCAGGTAAGCTACTCATTTCCATTGGCTGAGCAACCTGGTGCTAAAAATGCACCTTGATTTTATGATGACCTTCCTCCCCAGAATTAGTAGGCAGATCTGATCCCTATGTTAGTAGGCAGGCAAAAAGTCTACTTTTGAAGAATCTCGGAATGATGAAAATGTGCTTGTTATGGATATGTACGAGATGAGGAAGATGTATGGAAGGTTCATAATACACTGACGTCTTGTACCCAAGTTTCAATGTTTACCAGATTAAATGGATGTTTTACTGCTTCTTCATTCAGATTGAAGCTTGCTTGTTCATTAGGTGAATTCTTTGCAAATTACACTTTTGATATATAACAGCTGACGCCTTTTCAAATTTACTCAAGGGATATGTGGATCTATGTTCTTTTCGTATGGCAAAATCAAACTTCCATCTCCACGTTTGTACTTTATTTCGGTGTCCGATGTGTACTACACATGTTTTCTTCACAAGTAACTAATGGCAGTTTATGGAGGTTATGTACGATAATGTAACTTAAATAAAATTTACTTTGTCAGTGTACATTAAAAGGGTGTATTTATTGGAAGTACAGAAATTAGTTTCCATTTATCGCACATAATTACGGTACAGAGACGATTTTTGGAGGTTGTGTCTACGTTTAACAATCTAACAAACTTTTAGATTTTTTAAATTAATTAGACTTAAAAAAATTTACCGTACTTTGTTAGTGTATATTAGAAGGGTGTATTTATTGGAAGTACAGAAATTACTTTCCATTTATCACACATAATTACGTTACAGAAACAATTTTTTGGAGGTTGTGTCTACGTTTAACAATCTAACTTAAACTTTTAGATTTTTAAAATTAATTAGACTTAACAAACATTTCCTTTGTTTGTGTACATTAAATTATTGTATGGATAAAAGGCTGTATTTATTCGAAGTGCCGGAATTAATTACTATGGTCTGAATTAATGCAAATAAAATTGGAGAATCTCGTAAACATATTAAAGAATGGTTGTATATTACACACAAAATTATTACAGTACATTAATGAATAGAAACAAATAGGACTCTATACTTTAGTATGTACCAATACATATTAATTCACCTTTTTTCAAGTACAGTATCTATTGTTTTTTCATACTCTTAAAAGAAGGTCATTAACAATATTTTAGTTACTTGTGAAGAAAACAGATATAACATTTCCAAACAAGAATTCTTCAATTCTGTCCCTATTTGTTTTATAAAAACTGGAGTTTCTATTGCAGGTTTTTAAGTCCACTAACTACTTAATTTAATATACATAATTGTTCCTGATCTTGTTGGGTAACATTATATTAATACATCTGCTTCCTACTCATATATGCAAACAATGTTTTTAATGTACGGTCCTAAACATCTTTAAAATTTAGACAGTCTAATGAGCTATTTGACCTAACCTGAATTACTACATCTAAGAATATCTTATTAGGTCATGTAGCTTTATTTATACATTTAATGCATCTTAATTAGTACACTAACAGCACTCCTCTGTCTTACAGTAACACAACACGTTACACTAACTCAAAAGAATTTCTTGTTTTCAGTTTAAGAAAGTTGAAATTGTGTATTTCTTTTCTTTTCCATTCACTTTTTATGGAAACGTGCTTTACATTAATATGTGTACCCTTACTATATTTTGGTCCTAACAACATCTTTATCAACACTTTATATCTTTAAAATTTAGACAAAGTGTAATGAGCAATTTGGCTTAACTTGAATTTACATGACCTGGCTCAGAACAACTTTGTTTTGGCAAATACAAAGATGAAGACTGTACACCCTGGTTGCAATTTCTTCAGGGCTCACACCTGATGCCAGGCTTAGTTCTATAACATGATCAGGAAGAAAGGAATCAGCTCGAACTTGCAACCACTGTGGAAAGGCTTGTACACCATCACCAAGAAGATTAATGATGTCATCTACGAATAACTCATTAGGATATTAAGCTTTATTTATACATTTAATGCATCTTAATTAGTACACTAACAGCACTGCTCTGTCTTACAGTAACACAACATGTTACACTAACTCAAATGAATTTCTTTTTTTCAGTTTAAAAAAGTTGAAATTGTGTATTTCTTTTCTTTTCCATTCACTTTTTGTGAAACGACCTACATTAATATGTGTAGCCTACACTTACTATATTGAAATCCAATGTCCACTATCCAATAGTTAAAAATATTGTGGAATTGTGAAATTAGTAACACTATGTACTAATGTTGTAACACTATGTGTGCCTTAATAAGTTATTGATTATTCTAACTGATACATTGCCATGCCATTATCATATGACAGTTCTGAGAGGTTCAGTAATAGTCATCTTTGCTGTTAACATGGACACATCTTGCATATGTTCATTTCTTACAAGTTCTTCTCTTTACAGGACTAATAGTTTTGTAAAAAACTCAATTGTTTGTTATTACATTTTCAATTGTTACCCTTAACATTTCAACCTCATCATAAAATAACTGTTGAGAAACTGAGAGCTCTTTTTTAAAAAGACTTTTCATTAGTAAAGTTACTTATAAGTAGGCATACATTTGTACTCATAATATGAGGTTCAGAATTAAGAAAAGGTGAAACCAACTCGTTACACTGAAAAACTTCTAGGTATACTACTACTGATTGGAAAAGACAAGATAACTCAGGGTGAACCTTTTTTTCAAACCTTTTAACACCATGGATTCTGTGTTTATCCACAGTTACTTCACCCTTTTTTACATTTTATCAACTTGTGTTCCCAGAGTCACAGTATTCTGAATTGTTCTTAAAATTTCCATTTAGGATCAGACCCATCTATACTTATGTGTAGTACTTTATTAACATGCAGATTTATTCCTAGTAGAGTTATCTTCGAATCCCTTGAAAAAGCTGAAAGATTAGGGAGTCAAAGAAACACAGAATTCAAGTAGCAAGTTTCCACTACTTTATAAAACATAGCCTAGAAGCAAACTTTGACATCCAGTAACTGTTGCTGAGAAACCTTACTAAGGGGCTTATAAAAAAATATTACAAGCTTGCTCTTTTGAACATCTGATGAAAAGGTTTTGTAAAGTGTACCTAACGTCCTTGTATTCCATACTTCCAGCAGTTTTACAAGATACATTCCTAACACGAATAAGAAAAGTTTAAATCTGCTTATGATCTAAAGGAGTGATAGTTATTTGCAGACTGACAGGGTCATAAAATAATTCTGAAAGAATTGTTGCTTTTACTACACCATCCTTTATAAAGTGACTACTCAAATCTGCCAGTTTTTCACAGAAACTGAAGTTTGATGATTAGATCCATCATGACCTAGCGATGCTCCAAACATTTCAAGGATTCTCGTAGCCTTAAAAAACTGGATGGCCTCATTGATTGACATGACTAATGTTAAATTTACTTTGGGATACTTCCAAACATAATACAGTTTACAATAAACAAAAAAATGTTATGCCTATCTAATTTTTCCAGAACTATGTACACATAGCAAAAATAGAACTTTCTACAAGTTTACATTAAAAGAAAATTATGAAAGTACTGTTAGCTTTTAACAAATATTGACAATTTTGCCCAATACAGAAATGAAGGAAATTGACAGACAAATTGTCTACCTAGTGATGGTCCAAACATTTCAAGGATTCTCCTGGCCTTAAAAAAATGGACTGGCCTCATTGATTGACATGACTAATGTTAAATTTACTTTGGGATACTTCCAAATATAATACAGTTTACAATAAACAAACAAAAGTTTATGCCTGTCTAATTTTTCCAGAACTGTATACACATAATTTGTTCTGGATAGAACATTTATTAAACAATAATACTATTTGATGCAAATAATTAAAATATCGGTACGGAGAACCATACATGATTTCCATGTTTTAAGATTTATATTTAAAATCATTTTAGAAATGAAATATTTCCACAGAAACTACTTCTATCTTTAGCCTCAACCACAAAATTGTGGTCACTAACATATACCACCTCACGTTAGTGAACTCGATTTTCACTGATGATGGCAGTCGATGGCACTTCCGAAATGTCTGGTTTTGCAGAAAACATTGGACCACGGCCAAACAGCCCGTGAAGGAATTTTATCAACAAACTACTTCTTTGTTGCCGATAACGTAGTACACATAAAAAATTATCCCCTCCCCTTCACCTATCATTTTCATTTATAGAAAATAATCCTCTCCCCCTTCAACTTCCCCTACCCTTTTCATTTATAGATATTCCATCTACCTTTCTACAGTGGATTATTATGACCTTCTTTTCAGGATAATTTATTTATCAAAATTAAGTACTGTACTCTTGTTAAAACATAAAACATTGCAGGTAAACTCCCCCTTCTCCTTAACCGATCTTCAGCAAAATCAACAGACCTTGAGTCCTCTACAATATGCAAAAAATTATTTGAATTTGCGGCAGTTATCGTTCGTCATAGACAAAATTCTACACACAGACATCTTTCAAAAAATGACTTTTCTTCATGTTTTGAGGGTAGTACAATCAGAATCAGCCCTTATCTCGAACACGATTTTTTTTCCATCCATTTCCTTATGGAACATGGAAGTAAAAACAACATCCTTCTTTTTATAATATGTATTGCACATGTTTTCTAACATGGGCACTAATTATTAGATAAAATGGTTACCTTCATTTAAGCCAGCTTCAACCCACTGCGTACTTTCTCAGAGGCCATATCATGTTCTTTTTAACTTGCTGAACATAAATTGATGTTAAATTAAAAATAAAGTAAAGGCTTAGCACCTGAAGTTTCCAATGTCCAAGTTGAAGAATCTATTTAATTATTGCACTTAACTTGATATAAGTACTGATTACATTTCAGGATTATTATTTTCAGAAATAATGTATGTAAACCAGTTTTCCCCATATGAAGTTAGTTAAAATTCTTTAATGCATAGCATTCCAGGCCTTTATGGTAGTAGATTTGTATTACTAAATTTGAATTTACACAAATAATTCTCTTTGATTAACCAGAGTTACACACACAAACTAAATGTTGAGTGTCCTCCTAGTGTATAAATTCAGCTAAAACACTATTCCAAAAACTTACCTTGTTACTAGAATATGTGACATGATGAACTTTTCATGTTAAATAGTTTAAATACTTTGTGTTGAGAGTTAAGCATTTTAATAATTTTTATTTATGCAGGCGTATAGCAAAATCTGATCATCATGAAAAAGGAATAAGGCATTTTGTAATAGCAATTAACTGATTAGTTCCTGCTGTATTACTGACTCATATTACAAGACCAATTTATGTTTAATTGAAAAGATATTTTTTAACTGTTTCTTTTGGTGCAATCTGTAAATTCCTTGACACACATCCATAAAGGTTTGAAAATATGCTTATTGCAGTTCGATAGGAACAAATTCTCAAAAAACTAATACAAATTTGTTGTCTGATCACACCAGCTATCCTTTCTATTTGAAATGAGCCTTTTATCAAAATTTATTACATAGTATTGTGCCAAGATATATCACTACATTTGTATACTGTAATACAGTAGTAGTGGTAGAATATTATCATTCCAGTAATATTACCCTAACATAATAAATGAAAATACATTATATACACATCTTTTGACATAATCATCCTTTCACTTATCACTTTTAGCCTATCCATTTATTTGATGAATATATATTTAACGATTTATGTAAAATACAACAGGTGTTTTACGGACACGTACTATGTGTAGACCTCTTATTTCCCTCCTCGGCAGGTCGAAGCTCAATTGGCACTAGAGTTGGATATGAAATTATGCTATGCTCATAGTCTGTCTGTTAGCAGCTTGTGGCATCTATTGACATTCACTCATGTCAAATTACAGAGTTGGTAAAGGATGTTCGAAATTTGAATGTAAACAAATTAATAGTTAAATAATTAATATAATGGAAGTATCACATATATAATGTATGTAAATGTAATTGTGAAAAAACGATGTAGGGCCTACTTCATATACAGATCAGAAGTAAATGATGAACTATTCTCTTTACGTAATAAGCCTAGTTACTAAACAATATATATTTTTAATAGCTTCTTATCATATTGAGACGAAATGGAGAAGCATTTGAAACATCTCTTAGGTATAAAAACAACGTAACAACCTTTACAAAATTTGCTGCCCGTAGGCAGTTGCCTACTTTGCCTATGCATAAATCTGCCTCTGATGTACATGCTAAATGCACCTGAACAGTAGTAAGAATGACTTAGTATCCTGTTGAGTTATTCACTGTTCTGACGGATGATACGCAAATACTGGAAGGTAGGATGTGAGAGCCAGCAATAATCTTAAATAAAACTCATATATTTCAGTTATTACACAGTGTTCTGTTCATTACAGACAAGTGCTTGGTTTGATCATTTTTTTTTAAAATAAAATTGTATATTTTACAGTAGCTTGACAAAAAGTGTAAAATTTTAAAATAAAAACGGCATGACTTAATTGTAAATAAAAAGTGAACACTTTACAGTAGCACAAAAAATGACAACAATTGAGACAATGAAATGCTACAGTTCAGTTAAAAATATTGCAATCTCCCTCACACAAAATTTTAAAGAATAAAGACATTATCAACACCACAACAAAATATTTTTTTTGGAGGAAAAGGAAACACAATGGAAAGGCATCTCAGGTAGTATTGCTTTGAAATTATGGTTTCAAAATGTTTAGCGAAAAGAATAGAAAAATGCTAGCATTAACAATCCAACAATGTATCGAAAAGATCAGGATCTTACTAGGTACATTATAGGGAAAATTGGTTTTGTAGCTACTGGTGGATGTTTGTTTCTATAAAAAATAATTGTAATGTCTAATAAATTATGGTACATATTTAATCATTTATTGAATAATTTGTCATTTATATAATTTTGTTTATTTTTTAATTTCTATAGATACTTTTGGTGTGTTTGTTGTAATTTTGTGTTTTACATTATCTTTTGTGATTAAATCATTTGGTATAAAATGTTCCAGTTTATAAAATACACCTCACAGTTTTAACATACAATATATATAGTAACACCTGTATACATAGTAACAGGTATATCAATATGCCTGTAATCACAGGTATGGGAAAGTAATGGCAAATCTTGCATAATCTTGTTATCAGTTATTGTTATTATTTGGCTAGTGCTATTAAATTCATATTGGCCCAAAGTGATGCCAAAAGGAATTTATTGTATTTGTTTACAGTCAACCGTGTAGATTCCAGGTGATGATTTGAAATTTACATAAATTAATTTTCACTCACATGAATGAAGTTGCAACCGTAAAGAAATACAGAATATATTTTCTATGACAGCAGGCAAGACAGAACACTTGTATTTTGCCTTTTATGTGTGTACACACATTCAGACATTTATTTGGATTGACTTCTGCAAGCTTGAAAATCAGATAACAATAATGTTTTATATTTTACATTAGTGTATATGTAAAATTATAATCCTCAAAGTATAATATTTAATTAATTGTGATGTTTCGTTAAATTGTTACGACGGTCTCACTGATCGTCACATAGTACAGTGGAAACCAAAATAAAACACTTATGAATTTGCTAATTGATATTATTATATTATCACATAATACAATATACATACTCAAATTTGTGTTGTGGTTTGGTCATGTTACATGCTTGTCAAGTTTCATTACATTTTTAATCAGTGTTCTTTGCTGTGAGTTTTACATTAATTATTCATAATTCTTCTTATTATGTGTTTCCGGATTGTTCTCCGATGACACGATGTCTCCTGTAGATCCTCTCTGCCACCGCCAAATATGAGTTGTCATTCAGTATTGTGTCCATACCAAATCCCCTCAGTCTCGGCACTCCTGGGATGTCCGTCCGGCAATCCACCAATGTGCTGTAAGGTCTCCTCATGCAGATGACACAGCAGAATAATCATTATTCATAATGATTAGTTATGATGGTTGAGTGTTATTGGTACAGAAGTTATTGCTGCAGTTTCTCACTGTACACCATGTGCTAAATTTGTTCTGTGCGTTTGTGTTACGTTACTAACCTAACAAGTAATCAGTTACATTTTTATTTGGTGTTCTTTGTTGTAAGTACATTAATTATTCAGAATGATTAGGTATGATGAACTGTCGAATCTTATTAGTACAGAAGAGGATGCAATTTCTTTTCTTCAAGGAAAACAAAGGTCTGATTCATAATCCTTGTCGTTGCATCAACGGGCATTATATGGTACTGATCATGGGACAGCGACCACGGTGTTGCAATAAGTCTACTTGCCATGAGTATAATGTACTTCGCCAGGGCACATTTTTAGAGGGGTCCAAATTACCCGTGAGAAAAATAATTTTGTTTATTTATTGCTGGTGTGAAGGGCGTACTAGTCTGAAAAACAGTAAAAATCAACTGGAAATTGGCGCCAGCACACACACAGACTGGACGGCTTACTTAAGATATGTCTGTGCCTTAGACATCATGAGCAACCCACGGAAAATTGGAGGACCGAATTTAACTGTTGAAATTGATGAGAGTGTCTTTGCCAAGAGAAAAAATAATGTTGGCCGGGTGTTACCACAACAGTGGGTATTTGATGGATACTGCCGGGAAACGAAGGAATGCTTCTTGTGTTGTGTCGAAGATCGGTCAGCAGCTACCCTCCTCCCTCTCATAGTGGCAAATATTGAACCAGGGTCCACTATAATATCAGATGAGTGGCGTTCATACCGACAAATTGTTAATTTGCCACAACAGTAGTCATTTGACTGTAAACCATCGTTATAACTTTGTGGATCCTCAAACGGGAGCGCATACACAAGGCATAGAAAGCATGTGGTGGTCCTGTAAACGCCGAAACAAGATTGAATGTGGTACAAGAAGGGAACTCTTAGATACCTATTTGAGTGAGTTCATGTGGCGAACAAGAAATGCAAACCACGATTTGTTTGAGAAAATGCTGGATGATATTAAAAAATATACGCCCCCTTCATACACACCCTGCAGAGGTCCAGAATATCTTTCCAGGCGATGCATCGAGAATAATTATGTAGTTACTGGAACAATCTGGGGATTCACAGACACTGAACTCGCTGTATTAATGTAGAAGCGTGTAGAGTCACCTCCTTACCACTCACGACTACCTGTGGCTAGCTGGTGTTTCTGTAAAAACACAATATTCAACGTCTAACATTTTCTAGATAAAGAAGGAACATGCATTATGGTTAATAAGTTAGTATTATTACATACACAGTTTTAATAGGTTAGTATTAGATATCTACCACTTTTTAGATTAAGAAGGAGTATGCACTAAGGTTAATAGCTTATGCTACAAGATACATAAGTGTTTATTTTAAAAATTAGTACAGTAACTACAAGACAGGTTACATGAACAATTGCTGGAAGAAATGGAGAATAAACAGTTACAGTGAGGTCAAAAGACATAGAATAGAGATGCAATTTCTGTTCTTGAAGAAAAAGGATTGCTTGATAATCGTCGATATTGCATTAATGGAATGGGCATGACACAGTGTTGCATCATGGAAATTGACAACTTTGGTGTTGTAGTAAGAGAGCTTGCCACGTGTATAAGTCAGTTCGCCAGAACACATGGTTTGAAAGGACCAGACTGCCGCTCAGAACAATAATTTCATTTATTTACTGCTGATGTGATCAGTGTACCAATATGAAACATAGTGAAATTAACTGGAAATCAACCACAACACTCATGTAGAGTAGACGTATTATTTAAGAAGTATTTGTGCCTCAACCCAGTACTAAATCCAGTATACTGTAACAGGATGTACTGTTTCACACTGTAAATAAAGAAGACAGGCAATAATATACTATATCTGTGTGTAGGCTGAGGAGAATGGAATGGCTGTTTACTTACCACTTTACCTGGTACTTTAGTCACTTAACCAAAAATTTGTCCATTTTAAGTGCAGACTCTAACCTATCAGATTGCAATGTAACTGGAATTTGTTGAAAACAATATTAAACTATCACTCATATATTCAACCCCCCCCCCCCCCAGATAGAGGGACAGGGAAGAGAGAGAGAGAGAGTTATATATCATTGTTGAATAATTAAGACATTCCTTTTAACAAAAATATACTTTTTAATTAAATTATTACATGTATTAGTTATACAACTATTTATTTTTACTTTATATTTATGTTTCTGAAGTAATATTAAATACAATACAATTATTAAAATAAAAGTATATTTTTGTCAACAAGTATTTTATTTTTGTTGAATAATAATAATAAGAATATAGAATAAAGTAATTTGTAAATATATCGTTATACTTTTGACATGTAAAGTAGTATACATGAATAGTCGGGTCTTGGGGAATAGTCAGCGGCAAAATGTAACTTCCGTCGCCGCGCGTGTACTATATTTCGGTGTCCGATGTGTACCTTCACAAGTAACTAATGCCAGTATATGGAGGTTATGTACGACAATGTAACTTTAATAAAATTTACTTTGTTAGTGTACATTAAAAGGGTGTATTTATTGGATGTACAGAAACTAGTTTACATTTATCGCACAATTACGGTACAGAGACGATTTTGGGAGGTTGTGGCTACGTTTAACAATATAACTTAACCTTTTAGATTTTTAAAATTAATTAGACTTAACAGACGTTTCCTTAGTTAGTGTACATTCAAAGGCTGTATTTATTGTATGCATAAAAGGCTGTATATAACATTAACGGCTGCATTTATTCGAAGTAAGTAATGCCAGCTTATGGAGGTTAGGTACGACAACGTAACTTAAATAAAATTTACTTTGTTAGTGTACATTAAAAGGGTGTATTTATTGGAAGTACAGAAACTAGTTTACATTTATCGCACAATTACGGTACAGAGACGATTTTGGGAGGTTGTGGCTACGTTTAACAATATAACTTAACCTTTTAGATTTTTAAAATTAATTAGACTTAACAGAAGTTTCCTTAGTTAGTGTACATTCAAAGGCTGTATTTATTGTATGCATAAAAGGCTGTATATAACATTAACGGCTGCATTTATTCGAAGTAAGTAATGCCAGCTTATGGAGGTTAGGTACGACAACGTAACTTAAATAAAATTTACTTTGTTAGTGTACATTAAAAGGGTGTATTTATTGGAAGTACAGAAATTAGTTTACATTTATCGCACATAATTACGGTACACACGATTTTGGGAGGTTGTGGCTACGTTTAATTATTTAACTTAACCTTTTAGATTTTTAAAATTAATTAGACTTAACAGACATTTCCTTAGTTAGTGTACATTCAAAGGCTGTATATAACATTAAAGGCTGTATTTTTTTCAAAGTACTGGAATTAAAACGTACTTTCAATTTAGAACCTAGTAAAATCTAATGTATAACCAAACAAGTAAGCCTACATTAAAACCCTTTTTTCAACATAATGCAATAAAAAGCAATGTGCAGTATCTGTTAACATGCAAATGATTAAGTATTAATAATGGGTTACAGTGGAATTTAATGTTACTATGGTCTGAATTAATGCAAATAAAATTGGGAGAATCTCGTAAACATATTAAAGAATGCTTGTATATTACACACAAAATTATTACAATACGGACCTTTGTTAATGAATAGAAACAAATGGGACTCTATACTTTAGTATGTACCAATAGAATTCACCTTTTTTCAAATACCAATATCTGTTGTTTTTTTCATACCCTTAAAAAAAGGTCATTAACAACATACATTATGAGAAAACGTGATTACAAATAACCAGCCATTAGTTACTTGTGAAGAAAATAGATATAACATTTACAAACATCAAATTTTCAATTCTCCCTATTTGTTTTATAAAAACTGGAGTTTCTACTGCAGGTTTTAAGTCCATTAACAACTTAATTAAATATACATAATTGTCCCTGTATCTTGTTGGGTAACATATATTATATTAATACATCTGCTTGCTACTCATATGTGCAAACAATGTTTTTAATGTATGGTCCTAAAATCTTTATCAACACTTTATATCTTTAAGATTTAGACAAAGTCTAGTGAGCAACTTGGCCTAACCTGAATTTACATGACCTGGCTCAGAACAACTTTATTTTGGCAAATACAAAGATGAAGACTGGTTGCAATTTACTACCATAAATGCCTGGAATGCTATGCACTAAAGAATTTTAATTAACTTTATATGGGGAAAACTGGTTTACATACATTATTTCTGAAAATAATAATTCTGAAATGTAATCAGTACTTATATCAAGTTAAGTGCAATAATTAAATTGATTCTTCAACTTGCACATTGCAAACTTAAGGTGCTAAGGCTTTACTTTATTTTTAATTTAACATCAATTTATGTTCGGCAACGTTAAAAAGAACATGTTATGGCCTCTGAGAAAGTACACAGTGAGTGGAAGCTGGCTTAAATGAAGGTCAAAATTGTATCTAATAATTAGTGTCCCATGAGGGCTGCTTCTGATTGTACTACCCTCAAAACATAAAGAAAAGTCATTTTTAGAAAGATGTCTGTGTGTAGAATTTTGTCTATGACGAACGATAACTGCCGCAAATTCAAATAATTTTTTGCATATTGTAGAGGACTCAAGGTCTGTTGATTTTGGTGAAGATCGGTTAAGGAGAAGGGGTAGTTTACCTGCAACGTTTTGTTTTAACAAGAGTAAAGTACTTAATTTTGATAAATAAAGTATTCTGAAAAGGTCATAATAATCCATTGTAGAAAGATAGATTTAATATCTATAAATGAAAAGGGGTAGGGGGAGGGGATAATTTTCTATAAATGAAAATGATAGGTGAAGGGGAGGGGATAATTTTTTATATGTGTACTACGTTATCAGCAACATTGAAGGGGAGGGGATAATTTTTTATATGTGTACTACGTTATCAGCAACATTGAAGTAGTTTGTTGATAAAATTCCTTCCCAGGCTGTTTGGCCGTGGTCCAATGTTTTCTGCAAAACCAGATGTTTCGGAAGTACCATCGACTGCCATCATCAGTGAAAATTGAGTGCGCTAACATGAGGTGGTATATGTTAGTGATCACAATTCTGTGGTTGAGGCTGAAGATAGAAGTAGTTTCTGTGGAAATATTTCATTTCTAAAATGATTTCACATATAAATCTTAAAACATGGTAGTCATGTATGGTTCTCCATACCGATATTTTAATTATTTGCATCAAATAGTATTATTGTTTAATAAATGTTCTATCCAGATCAAATTATGTGTATACAGTTCTGGAAAAATTAGACAGGCATAATATTTTGTTTGTTTATTGTAAACTGTATTATGTTTGGAAGTATCCCAACGTAAATTTAACATTAGTCATGTCAATCAATGAGACCAGTCCAGTTTTTTAAGGCCAGGAGAATCCTTGAAATGTTTGGAGCATCACTAGGTCATGATGGATCTAATCATCAAACTTCAGTTTCTGTGAAAACCTGGCAGATTTGAGTAGTCACTTGATAAAGGATGGTGTTGTAAAAGCAACAATTCTTTCAGAATTTTTTATAACCCTGTCAGTCTGCAAATAATATACTGTATTACAGTATACAAATGTAGTGTAATATCTTGGCACAATACTATATGATAAATTTGGATAAAAGGCTCATTTCCAATAGAAAGGATAGCTGGTGTGACCAGACATAACAAATTTGTTGTATTAGTTTTTTGAGAATTTATTCCTATCAAACTGGAGTAAGCATATTTTCAAACCTTTATGGACGTGTGTCATGGAATTTATAGATTGCACCAAAAGAAACAGTTAAAATATATCTTTTCAATTAAACAAAAATTAGACTTGTAATATGATTCGGTAATGGAGCAGGAACTAATCAGTTAATAGCTATTACAAAATGCCTTATTCCTTTTCCATGATGATCAGATTTTGCTATACACCTGCATAAATAAAAATTATTAAAATGCTTAACTCCCAACACAAAGTTGAACACATGATGAAAGTTCATCATGTCACATATTCTAGTAACAAGGTAAGTTTTTGGAATACTGTTTTAGCTGAATTTATACACTAGAACACTCAGCATTTAGTTCATGTGTGTAACTCTGGTTAATCAAAGAGAATTATTTGTGTAAATTCAAATTTAGTAATACCGATCTAATACTGTAAATGCCTGGAATGCTATGCATTAAAGAATTTTAATTAACTTTATATGGGGAAAACTGGTTTACATACATTATTTCTGAAAATAATAATCCTGAAATGTAATCAGTACTTATATCAAGTTAAGTGCAATAATTAAATATATTCTTCAACTTGCACGTTAATAGATCCCTTCTCCTTCACTTACCAGGCTCTAAACCATGAACTGTCCCAGTAGTGAATGCTACAATGAGATCTTTAGAGTCTGTATCACTTTCTTTTGAACTTCTAAATACAGGATTTCTTGGAACTGTGTAGAGTGGGATCAGTGGAGTAACTTGTGGAGGGGGGTTATCAGGGGATCAATTCCCCTCAAGAACTATTCGAAATTTCAGCAGAATTCCATAATTTCCTAAGTAGACCCATTTCTAAGCCAGTTTTGTTTGTACAAGTAATACTTATAAATAATTATAGAAATAAAAGTAATTACAATATTGTAACATTATGTTTTCCTCTTACATAAAATAGGCCCCAACTTAAACCATTTCATGACTATGATACACGAAGAACAAAATACCAAGTCATTAACTAAACTGTATACTATAAACATTGTCTGATGTAATAAAAAGAGATAAGAATAATGTAATGAAACTGATAAGAACATTATCAATAAGAAGATTTTACTCCAGTAAACTGCATTAAAAATTGTTAAAAAAGATAAAACCTATACTCCATACTGCAGTAATAAATTGGATACTCAATAAAGAAAATTATTAATTCAATAATTAGTTTCTAAGTACTAAAATAATGAAATCAAATTTTATTTATGGTTATGAATAGAATAATGTAAATCAAAAAGAGTATTACAATAATGTAATAATAAAACAACAATAAAGCTAATTGTAAGCCTACAAGTAAGGTTATGTAACATTATAATGTTTTAAACAACAGAAAGAACAAAAAAGCATTGTAAAATCCATGAATTGTAAACAGAAGGTGAAAACTACTGATGAAGTAGTAAATAAACTTATAATAGCTAGATAATAATGGTTATAATTTGAATTATAACATGAAGAAGAAAAAATATGAGAAACTAAAACCTGTCAATAATTATATGTAAAAAGAACAGTTTTAATGTAAACTTATTAAACAAACTATACTGTATAAATAATACTAGAATCGTTATTATTAGAATAATATTCTAGTAAGGAAGATATGATTAACCAATAAGTATAAACAAAGTAAATAATGAAACAAGATACATGGACTAAACCTTCAGAATACTGATACTGAAGAGAATAACAACTAGAATAAGTAAGAAAAGCAATATTAAAGGACACACTATGTTGTCAAAGCTTCAGTAAATTGTGAAGAATGTTTTAGAATAATGATGTAATAGGAAGAAACATGTATTTTCAAGGTATGAATGAAATTAAGGGTCAATATCATAGGCAAATGAGCCTAGAACATTTGTTATGTTATTCATAGTAAATAATTGTTAAGTTATGTCATTATTATTGTAGTGAAAGTTGAATAAGGGTATCAAGAACAATGTAAAGTAATTGTCTGATAGCAAAAGTAATTATTTTAAACGTACGAAAGAAACTAAGGTGTCCACTACAATGGGCCAGTAGGCCCTATACCTGAATAACTTATTTCTACTATTTGTAAACAATTATTGCTAATGATTGTCATTATTAGTGTAACAAAAGTGAAAGCCAAGGATCAAGAACAATTTAGAATAGTTGTCTTGTATTAAAAACAAGAATTGTGAAAATATGAAAAAATAATGTTCAAACTATAATAGGCCAATATGCCTAGACAAATTATGTATGTTAATTGTAAGAAATTATTATTGATTTTTGTCATTAGTATTTTTGTAAAAGTTGTAGGGAGTTATAAGGAACAATTGTGATCAGTTATATCACAGTAAAGTTAAGTAATATTATTAGAAGAAAGAGAATTAGGATGTCAGGAACACAGGTTGGGTTATGCCTAGTTAGCCAAACATGACTTTTATAAATTGGGACATTATTAATTCCTGTAAATAATGTTACACTCAATGGTTAGTAAGTAAATATCATTCTTTAATTTTCTTAATTCTTAACCTCATATTATGAGTACAAATGTATGCCTACTTATAAGTAACTTTACTAATGAAAAGTCTTTTTAAAAAAGAGACTTGTGTCCATGTTAACAGCAAAGATGACTATTACTGAAGCTCTGAGAACTGTCATATGAATTATATGAAGCCTTTACTAGTTCCTGTTCATTAGACAACAAATAATAACTATAATTTCCATTAATTTTGTTAATGTTCTTTACCATTCATTATTTAGTTATTTTTTTACTGTCAGGAAAAGTTCTGATGTAATTTCTGTACGTGTTATTTTTGGTCTCTCTCTCTCTCTCTCTCTCTCTCTCCCCCTCTCATTGTATTTATTGAAAAAACATAAAAATCTGACACTCCTCTGTATGTGTCCACATTGCATACAATTAAAAAAATTCAAAGCATACTTTAATATGTTTACGAGATTCTCCCAATTTTATTTGCATTAATTCAGACCGTAGTAACATTAAATTCCACTGTAACCCATTATTAATACTTAATCATTTGCATGTTAACAGAAACTGCACATTGCTTTTTATTGCATTATGTTGAAAAAAGGATTTTAATGTAGGCTTACTTGTTTGGTTATACATTAGATTGTACTAAGTTCTAAATTGGAAGTACGTTTTAATTCCGGTACTTTGAATAAATACAGCCTTTAATGTTATATACAGCCTTTGAATGTACACTAACTAAGGAAATGTCTGTTAAGTCTAATTAATTTTAAAAATCTAAAAGGTTAAGTTTAATTAAACGTAGCCACAACCTCCCAAAATCGTCTCTGTACCGTAATTATGTGCGATAAATGTAAACTAATTTCTGTACTTCCAATAAATACACCCTTTTAATGTACACGAACAAAATAAATTTTATTTAAGTTACATTGTCGTACATAACCTCCATAAGCTGGCATTACTTACTTCGAATAAATACAGCCGTTAATGTTATATACAGCCTTTTATCCATACAATAAATACAGCCTTTGAATGTACACTAACTAAGGAAACGTTTGTTAAGTCTAATTAATTTTAAAAATCTAAAAGGTTGAGTTAAATAATTAAACATAGCCACAACCTCCCAAAATCGTGTGTACCGTAATTATGTGCGATAAATGTAAACTAATTTCTGTACTTCCAATAAATACACCCTTTTAATGTACACTAACAAAGTAAATTTTATTTAAGTTACATTGTCGTACATAACCTCCATAAGCTGGCATTACTTACTTGTGAAGAAAACTGTTGGATGTACACATCGGACACCGAAATATAGTACACGCGCGGCGACGAAAGTTACATTTTGCCGCTGACTATTCGGGTATTTCACTATAGCCTGCGGCCAAATCAACTTCCGTCTCCACGTTTGTATTGTTTTTCCGTGTTCGATGTGTACTAAAATTGTTTTCTTCACAAGTAACTAATGCCAGGTTATGTACGACAATGTAACTTAAATAAAATTTACTTTGTTAGTGTACAATAAAAGGGTGTATTTACTGGAAGTACAGAAATTATTTTCCATTTATCGCACATAATTACGGTACACAGACGATTTTTGGAGGTTGTGTCTACGTTTAACAACGCAACTTAACCTTTTCGATTTTTAAAATTAATTAGATTTAACAAAAATTTCCTTTGTTAGTGTACATTAAATTATTGTATGGATACAAGGCTGCTGTACATAACATTAAAGGCTGTATTTATTCGAAGTAACGGAATTAAAACCTAGTTCCAATTTAGAACGTAGACCTATAACCTATTTGCATATTTTATTGGGGTTTATTGGCACATATTTTATTAAAAGTACATTTATTAAAAGTCATTAAAAGTGTATTTATTGGAAGTACAGATTTAGTTTCCATTTATTGCACATAATTACGGTACACAGACGATTTTTGGAGGTTGTGTCTACGTTTAACAATGTAACTTAACCTTTTAGATTTTTAAAATTAATTAGATTTAACAAAAATTTCCTTTATTAGTGTACATTCAAAGGCTGCATTTATTGTATGGATAAAAGACTGTATATACATTAAAGGCTGTATTTATTCGAATTAAAACCTATCGGTACTTCCAATTTAGAACGTATAACCTAGTAGGCTACGTTATTCGTACATATTTTATTGGAGTTTATTGGTACATATTTTATTAAAAGGGTGTATTTATTGGAAGTACAGAAATTAGTTTCCATTTATCGCACATAATTACGGTACAGAGACGATTTTGGGAGGTTGTGTCTACGTTTAATTATCTAACTTAACCTTTTAGATTTTTAAAATTAATTAGACTTGTAGGGGTGTGCATGGCAGAACTACTTGTAGGGGTGTGCATGGCAGAACTACTTGTAGGGGTGTGCACCCACTTTATAATCATATTTTTGGTAACACTGAGAACTTTAAGCCTTCTTTTATGCTTAAACAAATTATATATACACTTAATTATAGAAAAGCAAAAACCAAATATGTAATTCAAAAGACTAATTTGCTCTAATAAACACATGCTGAAGTTAAAAACAAAAGAGTTTTTACTTGCCTAACTAATCATTAGTTACTAATGTGACAGTTGGGGCTGCTTTTTCTGCAAAAGCTGGGGTATGTTGGATTCAAGAGTGGTTAAATTAAGTCATAAATCTGAGTGTGCGTCAAGTCTATTTCTGTGCTTGCTTTCACTTGAGATGAAAATCCCATTTCACTCAAGAATGAGGTGATGAATGGGATGAGCAACTCCGAAAGTTCAGGATATTCATCTCTTAAAGATATCCAGAACTTTGTTAAGTCAGAATCTAAAAGTTTATGGATTTTTTTGTCCATGACATGTCTCATGTTATCACTAACTATACAAAATAATTTACTAAAAATTTAGTTTTAATCCCAGCATCACAGATGATATCACACCATTGCTCATTTAGTTTTACTGAGAACATGTTAGAACTTTCAAAATACAAGAATGGGTCTTGAATCCAATTGAATTCACTGTATCCCTCTGGGAAGCAACTTTCAATCTGGTTATAGAGAGTTAAACATCAGAGCTGGTAAAAAGCAATGGTAGAGCATGAATAACAAAAATGTACAGTTTAGACTATGTACAAAACAGGTTGAATTTAAATTGTTAAAATGATATATCTTAGTTATTTACATGTAGTAGGTTTTTAAGACACAGTAAATAAATTTTCGAACCTGACTTTGCAACCCTCCAAATGCCCTCTCGGGACCCAGCAGTGGCTCATGCCCAATAGGTTAAGAAATGCTGAACTAAAGGCATGTTTGTGGAGCGAAACATAAAAGATAACCCAGACTTCTAAAATGCTCTTAGTGAAATGGGATTTTCAGGAGTAACAACACACTATTTGGTTAACAAGCACATTTTACTAATATTGTAATACCAAGTCAATTAGATAGCTTAAATGTGTAGTACTCTATGTGATGCTGATCACATACTGTTAATCAGCAGCACTGCAGAATATTCTAGAGCCACACTCTTGGCATTCATCTGGAACTTTCTCACATTAGACTGATAATTAGGATGTTGCCACCAGCTGAGTTTTAGAAAGTTGGTGTAGTAGGTTGTGCATTCATATAGGATGATATTAGACAGCAGTTTTTAATGAAAGTGACAAATGATCAATTGTTTATTTGTGTTGTAAACTATTGTGATTTTTTTATTACTGTTTGTAGGCTATACAATGTGTCCTGGATAATTATATAAAGAAAACTGTTGTAATATAAGTGTGTTTATTTTAGCAATTGAGAGTATCTGGTATTCAATAATTCATTCCACTGTTTTAAGTTCATAATTCTTGTCACTGGTTGTAAGAATATTATTTTCATTAATTTTCCAATTCTATGAAGTCTTCAGTAGTTTTACCACGATGAGACTCAACTTTATCACTGAAGATGCCACATCACTGAATGAGCAAAACTTTTTGTTAATAATCTCAACAAAGCATGGTTATCATCTGAAAAAAAGTTTTAGTATTAAAAGTTTTAATCACGCAAATCTATAAGGGATACTAAAAAGAAATAACATAATAATTGTATTGGACATAAAGTTATGTCCACAAAACAGATTTTGTTGGAAATAAATAAAACACAATTTGACACAAATATATTAATTTTATGAATACTTGTTTGGCACATATTACAGAAGGTTACACCATTAAATGAGTTTGCCTAAGTATAAAATTCTTGTCAGATGAAAAACGTGTACAGTCAGAATACTATTTGTTATGTACAATACAAATGAGTCACTATGGGTAGCAGTGACACATAAATACTAGACATTGACACTGAATTGTACTTGTTTTGAATGATTCATTGTGTGCTACCTGACCAGAGTACAGGTATTAACCAAGAGATGTTTAGTATACTGCTGTGTAACTGCTACAATGATGAATTATAAGTAGTACTTTTTGTTTTGGTCATCAACCTTGAAAAGGATAATAGAAACTTTGTATACCATACTTCCAGCAGTTTTACATGATACATTCCTAGCACAAATAAGAAAAGTTTAAATCTGCTGATGATCTAAAGGAGTGATAGTTATTTGCAGACTGACAGGGTTATAAAATAATTCTGAAAGAATTGTTGCTTTTACAATACCATCCTTTATCAACTGACTACTCAAATCTGCCAGTTTTTCACAGAAACTGAAGTTTGATGATTTGATCCATCATGAAGTTTGATGCTCCAAACATTTCAAGGATTCTCCTAGCCTTAAAAAACTGGACTGGCCTCATTGATTGACATGATTAATGTTAAATTTACTTTGGGATACTTCCAAACATAATACAGTTTAAAATAAACAAAAAAAATTTTATTTCTAATTTTTCCAGAACTGTATACACATAATTTGATCCGAATAGAACGTGTATTAAACAATAATACTATTTGATGCAAATAATGAAAATATCCGTGTGGAGAACTATACATGACTTCCATGTTTTAAGATTTATATTTAAAACCGTTTTAGAAATGAAATATTTCTACAGAAACTACTTCTATCTTCAGCCTCAACCACAGAAAACACACAATTCCTTTTTTCTTTATTTAATTTGAATTCAGAGTATTGGCACATATTTTATTAAAAGGGTGTATTTATTGGAAGTACAGATTTAGTTTCCATTTATTGCACATAATTACGGTACACAGACGATTTTTGGAGGTTGTGTCTACGTTTAACAAAGTAACTTAACCTTTTAGATTTTTAAAATTAATTAGATTTAACAAAAATTTCCTTTGTTAGTGTAGATTCAAAGGCTGCATTTATTGTATGGATAAAAGGCTGTATATAACATTAAAGGTTGTATTTATTCGAAGTACCGGAATTTACTTCCAATTTGTAACCTAGTACAATAACGTATAACCAAACAAGTACATTAAAATCCTTTTTACTTCCATGTTCCTTAAGGAAATGGAAGTATGGTGATGGCAAAAAAAATCGTGTTCGAGATTATTGCAGATTCTGATTGTACTACACTCAAAACATGAAAAAAGTCGTTTTTCGAAATGTGTGTGTGTGTGTGTGTGTGTGTCTATAGATTTTTTTCTATGGCAAACGATAACAGCCGCAAATTCAAACAGAATCAAATAATTTTTTGCATACAGCTCTGATTTGTAGAGTACTCAAGACCTATTGTTTTTGGTGAAGATTGGTTAAGGGAAAAGGGTAGTTTACCTACAACATTTTTTTTTTAATCAAGGGTAATTTGTTTCTATGGCAAACAATAACAGCCCCAAATTCAAACACAATCAAATAATATTTTGCATGCAGCCCTTAATTGTAGAGTTCTCAAGACCTATTGATTTTGGTAAAGATCGGTTAAGGAAAAGGGGTAGTTTACCTGCAACATTTTATGTTTTAACAAGGGTATTTTCTATGGCAAACGATAACAGCCGCAAATTCAAACATAATCAAATAATGTTTTGCATACTGCCCTGAATTGTAGAGATCTCAAGACCTATTGTTTTTGGTGAAGATCGGTTAAGGGAAAGGGGTAATTTACCTGCAACGGTTTTTTATCAAGGGTATTTTACTTCCATATTCCTTAAGGAATGGAAGTATGGTGATGGCAAAAAAAATCGTTTTCGAGATTATTGCAGATTCTGATTCTACTACACTCAAAACATGAAAAAAAGTCGTTTTCCGAAAAGTGTGTGTGTGTGTGTGTCTGTCTGTGTGTCTGTCTGTCTGTAGATTGTTTTTCTATGGCAAACGATAACTGCCGCAAATTCAAACAGAATCAAATAATTTTTTGCATACAGCCCTTATTTGCAGAGTACTCGCGACCTATTGTTTTTGGTGAAGATCGGTTGAGGGAAAGGGGTAGTTTACCTGCAACGGTTTTTTTTTAGCAAGGGTAATTTTGTTTGTTTGGCAAACGATAACAGCCGCAAATTCAAACAGAATCAAATAATGTTTCGCATACAATCCTGAATTGTAGAGTTCTCAAGATCTGCTGATTTTGGTGAAGATCGGTTAAGGGAAAGGGGTAGTTTACCTGTAACGTTTTATGTTTTAACAAGGGTATTTCCTATGGCAAACGATAACAGCCGCAAATTCAAACAGAATCAAAAGATTATTTGCATACAGCCCTAAATTGTAGAGTTCTCAAGACCTATTTTTTTGGTGAAGTTCGGTTGAGGGAAAGGGGTAGTTTACCTGCAACGTTTTTTTAACAAAGGTATTTTCTATGGCAAACGATAACAGCCGCAAATTCAAACAGAATCAAATAATGTTTTGCATACAGCCCTGATTTGTAGAGTACTCAAGACCTATTGTTTTTGGTGAAGATCGGTTAAGGGAAAGGGGTAGTTTACCTGTAACGTTTTATGTTTTAACAAGGGTATTTCCTATGGCAAACGATAACAGCCGCAAATTCAAACAGAATCAAAAGATTATTTGCATACAGCCCTAAATTGTAGAGTTCTCAAGACCTATTGTTTTTGGTGAAGATCGGTTGAGGGAAAGGGGTAGTTTACCTGCAACGTTTTTTTAACAAGGGTATTTTCTATGGCAAACGATAACAGCCGCAAATTCAAACAGAATCAAATAATGTTTTGCATACAGCCCTGATTTGTAGAGTACTCAAGACCAATTGTTTTTGGTGAAGATCGATTAAGGAGAAGGGGTAGTTTACCTGCAACGTTTTTTTATCAAGCGTATTTTCTATGGCAAACGATAACAGCCGCAAATGCAAACAGAATCAAATAATGTTTTGCATACGTCCCTGAATTGTAGAGGTCTCAATGACTTTCGATTTTGGTGAAGATCGGTTAAGGGGAAGGGGTAGTTTACCTGCAACCTTTTACGTTTTAACAAGAGTAAAGTACTTGAAAATTTATTTAAACTTTTTGAAACAATGGTAATTGTTAAAAATAAAATAATTTTGTTGCCAGGCAATAAAATTATAATTTTTTCATTTTAATGTAATATAATATTTTTCATTTAATACAGCAATAAAAAGGCAGGTAAGACACAGCCTGGCTGTTTGGCTGAAAATGATTTTAAATATAAATCTTAGAATATGGAAGTCATGTATGGTTCTCCATACCGATATTTACTTCCATATTCCTTAAGGAAATGGAAGTATGGTGAAGGCAAAAAAAATCGTGTTCGAGATTATTGCAGATTCTGATTGTACTACACTCAAAACATGAAAAAAGTCGTTTTTCAAAATGTGTGTGTGTGTGTGTGTGTGTGTGTGTAGATTTTTTTCTATGGCAAACGATAACTGCCGCAAATTTAGACAGAATCAAATAATTTTTTGCGTACACTCCTGATTTGTAGATTACTCACGATCTATTGTTTTTGGTGAAGATCGGTTGAGGGAAAGGGGTAGTTTACCTGCAACAGTTTTTCTATCAAGGGTAATTTTTTTTTTGGCAAACGATAACAGCCGCAAATTCAAACAGAATCAAATAATGTTTCGCATACAGCCCTGAATTATGGAGTTCTCAAGACCTATTGTTTTTGGTGAAGATCGGTTAAGGGAAAGGGGTAGTTTACCTGCAACATTTTATGTTTTAACAAGGGTATTTTCTATGGCAAACGATAACAGCCGCAAATTCAACCAGAATAAAAAGATTATTTGCATACAGCCCTAAATTGTAGAGTTCTCAAGACCTTTTGTTTTTCGTAAAGATCGGTTAAGGGAAAGGGGTAGTTTACCTGCAACGTTTTATGTTTTAACAAGGGTATTTTCTATGGCAAACGATAAAAGCCGCAAATTCAAACAGAATCAAATAATTTTTTGCATACAGCCCTGATTTGTAGAGTACTCAAGATCTTTTGTTTTTGGTGAAGATCGGTTAAGGGGAAGGGGTAGTTTACCTGCAACCTTCTACGTTTTAACAACAGTAAAGTACTTGAAAATTCATTTAAACTTTTTCAAACAATGCTAATTGTTTACCTGCAACTTTTTTTATCAAGGGTAATTTTCTATGGCAAACGATAACAGCCACAAATTCAAACAGAATCAAATAATTTTTTGCATACAGCCCTGATTTGTAGAGAACTCAAGGCCTTTAAATTTTGGTGAAGATCGGTTAAGGGGAAGGGGTAGTTTACCTGCAACCTTCTACGTTTTAACAACAGTAAAGTACTTGAAAATTCATTTAAACTTTTTCAAACAATGCTAATTGTTAAAAATAAAATAATTTTGTTGCCAGGCAATAAAATTATAATTTTTTCATTTTAATGTAAATCATGTATGAGAGAAAATATATCGTTCATGGCAGGCAAGCATATCTCAGTTATGTAATGTTTACGTTTCTATTTTATTATTATGACTACCGCAATAAAAAGGCAGGGAAGACACACACACACATTCATGTTTATTTTCTTAAATTTGCACGCTTTTTAAATGGAAAGTGCCGAAACCCATACCAACATAACGCGTGCAAGCCGAAAAAGTGTCCAGCGTGGATAGCGATTTGCTTCCTGTGGATCGCTGGGCAGTGTAACTGCACGTGTTTACAGAGGAACGATTCATAGACAGACTTTTCGTCTTTAGGGAATGAACCCTCTGCAAGATGCTGAGGGTCCATGAGTGACTTCAGAGCGCTCCTTCTTTTCCGCGTGTTTGTTCTGTGAAACGTACACTGTAGATTCACAGCTTTACTCTAAGCAACGCTCAATAGGAAATGTTGAAAATTTTTGTCCACGGTGTACCCTCATACACACTAAACCTGCTCTGATGTTTTAATTACGGACATCATAATATTAAAACTTTGGAAACTTGAGCGTTGGAGATGATATGGAGATCAATCATTAACTTATACAAGCCATTAATTTTATGCATATTTTTTATATATATATGTGTACAACATTATCGGCAACAAAGAAGTAGTTTTTGTTAAAATTCCTTCCCGGGATATTTGGCCGTAGTCCAATGTTTTCTACAAAACCAGACGTTTCGGCAATGCCATCGACTTCCATCATCAGTGAAAATCGAGTGCGATAACGTGAGGTGGTATACGTTAGTGACCACAGTACTGTGGTTAAGGCTGAAGCAGTAAGTAGAAAGAAGTAGTTTCTATGGTAATATTTCATTTCGAAAATGATTTTAAATATAAATCTTAGAATATGGAAGTCATGTATGGTTCTCCATACCGATATTTTACTTTTTCTATGGTAAACGATAATAGCCGCAAATTCAAACAGAATCAAATAATTTTTTGCATACATCCCTTATGTAGAGTACTCATGATCTGTTGTTTTCGGTAAAGATCAGTTAAGGGAAAGGGATAGTCTACCTGCTACATTTTATGTTTTAACAAGGGTAATTTTTTCTGTGACGAACGATAACTGCCGTAAATTCAAGGAGAATCAAATAATTTTTTGTATATGTTCCTGAATTATAAAGAGCTGAAGGCCTAATGATTTTGGTAAAGATTGGTGAAGGGAAAGGGGTAGTTTACCTGCCACCTTTAATGTTTTAACAAGAGTAATTGTTTATATGACGAACGATAACTGCCGTAAATTCAAACATAATCAAATACATTTTTTCATACACCCCTATATTGTAGAAACCTCAAGGTCTGTTGATTTTGGTTAAGATCGGTTAAGGGAAAGGGGTAGTTTACCAGCAACATTTTATTTTGTAACAAGAGAAATTTTTTCATGAACGATAACTGCCGTAAATTCAAACAGAATCGAATAAATTTTTATTTATATATACAAACAGTTTTATTATACAGCATTTGCGTATATGTTTGCTATATGAAATATAGGAAAATCAATTCAGTCAATAAGTATCTTCTAAATAATGTTTCAATAACGCCTATTTTTATTGTGTTATTTTAGTTTATTTTATTGGGATTGATTTCAGGATGTTATCACACGTTTTTCAAACAGTTTAAAGATAGCAATGTTGTTTAGTCTTATATGGAAGTATGGTGATCGCGAAAAAATGATGTTCGAGATAAAGGCTGATTCTGATTGTACTACCCTCAAAACATGAAGAAAAGTCATTTTCCGAAAAGCGTCTGTGTGTGTCTGTATGTAGAATTTTTTCTATGGCGAACGATAACTGTCGAAAATTCAAACAGACCAAATAATTTTTTGCATATCACCCAAGTTGTATAGGACTCAAGGCCTATTGATTTTGGTGAAGATCGGTTAAGGGAGAAGGGTAGTTTACCTGCAACGGTTTACGTTTTAACAAGAGTGAAGTACTTAATTCTGATAAATAAAGTATCCTGAAAAGAAAATCATACATAAAACATCCTTCAATTTGTCAAACATAAAACACGAGTTACAAGGAACACACATAAGTTGTTAGAAATTATCGAACCGAATTCAAATAAATGATTTTAAATATAAACATTAGAACATGGAAGTCATGTATGGTTCTCCATACCGATATTTTCAATTTCAAGAGGAGTGTCAGTTTTTTAGTTTCAAAGGATAAAGAAAACACTTGTTTACAATTACTTCTAAGATGTCAAGGGTAATTGTAAATTGGGGTATCCGTAAATTGAATTTTAGAGCTGTATTTATTATTTATATTGTAACGGGGCATTTTTGGTCCTAATTTTGGGGCAGTTTGTATTTTTTTTATAAAACAAATAACATTTTTTTTTTCGAATGTTAGGGACAAACGCAAACAAAGGTAAATTTAGTGGTTGCGACCGTAGCGACAGTGGCAGCACTGATTGGGACATTAAATACAAAATTATTTTACAAAACGAGTAAACAAGCTGGAATTGTGCCAAGGTCAACCAGTGACACACAAAACAGCGTAAACAAATTATGTAACGAATCGTCAGGCGAGGTTATGTCAGAGACGATCCCCGTTGTGGAATGCAGTTATGTAACAAAACAGTCTGCTGGCGTAGGAATACGAATCTATGAACAATAAGACTTGGTCATACAACCACGGCGACAACACAAAACAGTGCCGGTGGCCTATTGCCAGTCTAACTCCACCACTCGCGAGTGGTATACGTAAAAGTTCCGGAACGTAATCGCGGGCGCCCGCAAAACATATAAAAATGTGAAGTAAAAATAGAAATGTATAAATAACTAACAGTTTTCTTTTCATTACAAGAACAGTTTTCTTTTTCGGAAATTACCCGTTAAAACTTAACAATGTGCGTGTAAAAGTGTGACGCCTTCAACTCAACTGAACAGCTAAGTAGCAATGTATCCATAAAATTTTAACAAGGGTTTTTCAAAATTACTTGAATAATGGGGAAATAAACTTTTAATAAAATATAAAATGAGATCTCTCAGGTTATAAAATAACTGTGTGTGTATGAGTGAGTGAAATTATGTAAATTAAGAAGGCTGGTTTGTGTGTCAAAAAATTATTTCTATTAATATCGTGATTTTCTTTGTTAATTAAAAAGTTTATACTATGTTTCAATTTTATTTCATGTGAGTTTTTAGAATGAGAATTGTATAATAGATGAAGGAGGTAAAGAGGTAGTTTGTTAATGATCTTTTAAAGTTAAATGATGAGAATATCTAATTGTTAATAAAACTCTATTAATGGGAAACAAAATAAAGTTTTCTTTATTTTGAACAACCAGTTCTGCTCCTGTGTTCGCCGAAAAGAATCTGGCCCGAAAAAATGGTAAGCACATATATTTTTACAATAATTAATTTCTTGCAGTACACCAAGATGGCGCCCGAAGAATTCAGTAAATAAATAATGAATACCGTAACCTTAAAATCAGTTCAATCAAATTATTAATAAAAAGCAATATCACAATATTTAAACAATTTTTTGTACGCAACATAATAACAAAAGGTTGAAATATTTGCAGTTATTTCAATTTTAAAACGTATACACAATTTTTAATCAATCAAAATGTTTCAATCCATTTTCCATTTACAATTACCCCACCTAACCGCAAATGTATGGTGTGTCGCTATGTTCAGTTAGCACTTTTAATTTTAATTGCTATGAAAATAAATTGAAATAACATGTATGAAAAAGAAACGTTAATTTTAGTAGACTTTAAATGACTTAATACAGGGAGTCTTTAAATTTGTTTTAAAGTTTTTTCCTAAAGCTCTTTAACTTTGCTTAGAATAGCCAAAGACACCACGTGGTCTTTTATTTTACATTACACTTTACACCACGTGGTAAAATTGTGTTGTTACAATGGCTGACGCGCGAATAGATATGAAGCTTGTTCGCATGTTTCATTACAGTGTCGCATTTCATCAGTGTTGTGTTGTGAGTTTGACATTCATTTAATTAAAGAATGATTAGCTACGATGAACTGTGTATATATATAATATGAAGGCTCACCAGAAACAAGATGGCGAAGGCTGAAGATGAGAGAACAGGAACTCTCGAAACATGTTCCAAATAGAAAAAACATCTTGAGGTAAATTTAGTATAAATATTAAAGTATTATATACATCAAGAAACGGACTGTAGCAGAAAGTGATTGAAATATATATATATATATATATATTGTATGTTAAAACTGTGAGGTGTATTTTATAATCTGGAACATTTTATACCAAATGATTTAATCACAAAAGATTATGTAAAACACAAAATTACAACAAAAACACCAAAAGTATCTATAAGCGGCCTACACACATGGGAACCTGGTTCGCCGAACTTGGTTCGCACGAACCATGTTCGTCATTTGTTCCCCTGTGTGTGGTGTTTAACGAACCAAGATCGCCACAATTTCTCACGAACTTGGTCTTCCATCGGGTTGGAAAACATTTGTTCGGTTCGCCAGCAGGGCGCACCAAGTTCGTCTGTGTGTGGAGGAGGGGAACCGTTGTTCGCCATTTTGATTTTTGTCAGTACTCAGTGCAGACGCTTGGGCGCTTGCAGTAGGAGAGCCTCATTGTTGTTTCCGTTGCTACACAATGGCGGATTGTGGTGATAGTGCACAATTTATGAATCCTTCGTTTTTGACGGACTTCATAGAAGCATATAGAGAGTTTCCATGTTTATGGAAAGTGAAAAGCGACGAGTACAGGGACAGGAATAAGCGAGACGAAGCGTTGAACAATGTCTTACTGTTGACTCGCGACACGATTCCCACTGCAGACCTAAGTTTCGTCAAAAGTAGAATCGAGTCAGTAAAGCAGAGTTTCCGTAGGGAATTTAGAAAAGTGAAGTTGTCAATGAAATCCGGCGCGGCGGAGGAAAATGTTTACAAACCACGATTATGGTACTATGACCTCATTTCTTTCATCGCTGGTCACGAGACACACAGCACATCAACATCGACTTTGCAAGAAGAGGAGGAAGAAGATGAAGGTGTTCAAAATGAAAGCCAAGTAAGTGAATACTATTTTTTACTTTATTTAATGTTTATTCTTTGACAACGTGCTGTACCATCCTATCTTGCCATGCAACACGGCCTTTTCCTGTAAAGTAATTAACATACTGCAACCTGCTTGCTTTTGCTAGATCTGTAGGCTTCCGTGGTTTTATTTCGAGTCCCTGGTATGCATGATCTGGCAGCGGATCTTTCCTCCATTCTCCTTCAATTAACGTTCCCATTTCAATATCCTCTCTATCTAAAATGGAAGTAGGTGTGTAATTCTTGCGACACTTTCTTCGTAGGAAGTTATGCAGAGCTACACAGGCCAGCACAATATTTATTACTTTACAAGGTTCAAAGCTGATTGTGGTGTGAAAAACTCTGAAGCGAGTTGCTAATATCCCGAACGCATTTTCAACGACTCTCCTAGCTCGGGATAGTCTGTAATTAAACACTCTTTGTTCATGTGTTAACTTTTTCATTGGGAACGGTTTTAGCAAATCTTCTCTCAACCCAAAGGCGTCATCAGCAACGAAAACGAAATTCAAATTTTCCTTTGTTTCTTGTATGCTTGGTAAATTTAGTTTCCCCTCTTTTAAGCGATGGTAAAATGCTGTTTCCTGAATAACGCCTCCATCTGACACTCGCCCATTGCAACCAACATCAGCCAAAATGAATTCCAAGTTAGCATCAACGATTCCAAGGAGAACAATACTATAATAACCTTTATAATTGTAGAAGTATGACCCACTGCCTACTGGCCGCGCTATAGCAACATGCTTGCCATCAATGGATCCACCGCAGTTAGGAAAATTCCAAAGTCCACTGCCTACTGGCCGCGCTATAGCAACATGCTTGCCATCAATGGATCCACCGCAGTTAGGAAAATTCCAAAGTTGTTCAAAATCATTCGCCACTGCAACCCACTCTTCCGAGTTTGAAGGGAACTGAAAAAAAAGACACTGCTTATAATTTGCAATCACAACTTATGGGGCAATGACTTACAGAAATAAATATTAGTAAATAGTAGACTCATTATTTTTTGCATTGTTTTTTTAGAAAAATGACATTTAGTTAGCATTGAGTTACATATGTGTTGACAGTAACTCTTAGTTGCAGATCAAAAATTGGCCTACGACACAATTACAAATGCGGTGGCCAATGGTAGAGGCGGTCTGTTTTTCCTTGATGCGCCCGGCGGCACAGGAAAAACGTTCCTCATCAGTTTGCTATTAGCTCAAATTCGCTCTCAAAATGGAATTGCTTTGGCCCTTGCGTCATCAGGTATTGCGGCTACATTATTGGATGGTGGACGAACAGCGCATTCGGCGCTCAAATTGCCATTGAATATACAATTTGCCGAAGCTCAAACATGTAATATTTCCAAAGGTTCTGGCATGGCGAAAGTGCTGCAAACTTGCAAACTGATTGTCTGGGATGAATGCACCATGGCACATAAGAAATCGCTTGAAGCGCTTGATCGAACTCTTCAAGATTTACGAGCAAATGCAAACCCATTCGGTGGAGCTCTCATTTTATTAGCAGGTGACTTCCGACAGACTCTACCAGTCATACCAAAATCAACACCAGCTGATGAACTCAACGCTTGCCTCAAAGCATCGCATCTTTGGAGACATGTGCAGAAACTCACATTAAAGACCAATATGCGCGTACATCTGCAGCGCAATGCGTCAACCATATTTTCAAAACAGCAATTGGACATTGGTAATGGAAAAGTACCAGTTGATGCCGACACAAAATATATTTCATTTCCATTGAACTTTTGTGTTATTGTTCCATCGATCGAACAATTAATTCAGAAAGTTTTCCCACAAATTGCCACCAATTACAAAAATCACCAATGGCTTTGCGAACGTGCTATTTTGGTAGCAAAAAACACCGACGTCAATGCAATCAACTACGCAATCCACGAACAAATTGCGGGCGAGTCTGTCACCTACAAATCGATTGACAGCGTCATGAATGCGGACGAGATTTTAAATTATCCAATTGAGTTTTTAAATTCGTTGGATATTTCTGGCGTGACACCGCACAGATTGTCACTCAAAATCGGCGCACCAATAATTCTTTTGCGCAACATTAATCCACCACGATTGTGCAATGGAACCAGGCTCGCTGTCAAAAAACTGATGCCAAACGTCATCGAAGCGACAATTCTGAATGGCAAGTCAAAAGGAGAAGATGTGCTGATTCCACGTATTCCCATCATTCCCACCGACATGCCATTTGATTTCAAACGACTGCAGTTCCCCGTTCGCCTTGCATTCTCAATGACCATCAACAAGGCACAAGGTCAATCGCTTCAAGTGTGTGGATAAAATCTGGAAAATCCATGCTTTTCACATGGTCAATTATATGTTGCATGCTCACGAGTGGGACAGCCGAAAAATTTATTTGTTTTTGCAGAAGACGGAAAGACCAAAAATATTGTATATCCCAAAGCACTAGAATAAACTTTTTCAAATTTAATTTAATGCACAAAAAATCATTGTCTTTCATTTACTTTGTACATGTAAATGTGTCTGCTTTGTATATGTGTACCTACTTAGAAAGAAAAAGAGGCATTGCAATGCATGCTGGGTACAGCTAGTTATAAATAAATAATTGGGAAATGACAGTGACAATGACTGACGATGACCATAATACCCAGGAGTGAAGATCAAATGACAAAAAATGTACATAGTAATTTATAAAAAGAAATATAATATATAAATGTGTAAAACTAGTATGTAAGAAATAAGACATTGTGAATAAACCTATTTAACTATGAGGAGGTCTGCGCACCTCAGACAGTTATTTTGTATCATTGAACTACATAATGTGAATGATAAAAATTTTACAAATGAGTCGTCCAGGTGCAAACCCTGACAAAAGTGTTTCAACAGATTTTGGTCCAAATGAAAAAAACTTTTTACAGCTTCAAAGCAAGATATCCTTTAGCTTTTTTTTTTTTTGAAAATTTACAAATAAATCACTTAGTCGGTCCCCAAAAGCTTTTTACTATAAGGCTTTAAAATAATATTATATATTATGCTTTAAAAATTGAAGATGACAGGTTTTGCATTCTTACTGCAGATATGACAGATCTTGCAAATCTATCGACGGTCATATTGAAAATATTGTCGTTTGCAAAACCTGGCATATTTTAAGTCAGGCTGCAAAACATGCCATTTTTTTGGCTAATAATAATAATAACAACACACAACTATGAAGCAAAATACCTTTTTATTGTACATATAAAATTATAATAATAGGTACCAAATAAAATTATTATAAAAAAAACACGAAAGATTTATTTTAAAAAGTTTCTAAGAATACTGGAATCTGGACGACACAAATATAATAATATTAAACTATAATTATAAAAGTTTTGTTGTGTGACAGTGCTAAAAAGTGAGAAATAACAGTGAAATACGTTAAAAAGGAAAAAATCGTGTATAATGAAAGTGATTATACATAATTATAATATGAACATTGAAGGAAATATATAATCTATATGAACCAGTTATATAACCCATATAGTGAAATCAAACAATGTAAATAATTAAAACATAGAAAATATTACGTTAAAAACTTATAATAATATAGTAGTGACGAAGAAAAAACAAAGTTCAACAGAATCATATTTAAATCTATTCATGTTTTACGTACCGAGTCACTTTATGGTTAATATAATTAAATTACCTTATTCGGTCCACCTTAGTGACACTAGCTTCTTTCGTTCAATGACGCGTTTCGGGATGAAATCCCATCTTCAGATACACAATATCAATTCAAAACGTAAATGTATACCACATTTTGTGGTTATAACATAATTTAAAATGTTTAAAATCTTTTAAATAAAATATACAAAACGTAACAACTGAATCGCTCGGAGCGCTCGCATGCATGCACGCTGTACCGCGATTTCCTTACGACTGGCTATAATTATCATTCAACCGTATAGCAGTGTCAAACAGGTTATTAGATCCGAAGTTCATTTGATCATTTAATATATTATTTTTGGTTGTTGCGTTTTTTGTAGCTTTATATATTTCGAACTCCTCTAGGCTATCCATTAATTTACCCTTCTTGCAAGTATGTAATGCTACGAAATTGTTTTCGAAACTAGTATAATTATGACCTTTTGTTATTAAATGTTGTGCAAAACTGGAATTATTATTATTTGTTTTAGGAATATGCTCTAAAAATCTTGTATAAAAATCTCTGCCAGATTGGCCTATGTAGAATGCTGCACAATTATCGCATTTTATTTTATAGACTCCTGATTTATTTTTTTTTAAAGGAATATTTATTTTAGTTTAGAAAAAAAATTTGAACTTATTACATGTTTTGAATGAAATATTATATCCTTTACTTTTAAAAATAGATTTTAAGATATTTGGCATCAAACCAGTATAATTAGCTGAAATGAATTTTTATGTTTTTTATTATGTTGGTTAATAATGTTGGTATTTTTATTTTCTTAAAGTTTTTTATGTTTCATTATCATTCTATCAATTATTACTGGCCTGTAACCATTATTTAGAGCTATTTGTTTTATAATATTTACTTCTTGATCATAGTCTTCGTTATTAAGGGGAACACAAAGTAATCTGTCAATAAAGCTGTTAAATGCAGCCATTTTTTGGGCTGGAGGATGAAATGACTTAGCATGTATAACCGTATCTGTGCATGTGTGCTTTCTGTATATTTTGTATTTCAGGTCATTACCGTTATTTGTTATGGTTAGGTCCAGGAAATTAATATTTTTGTTATCTTCAATTTCTATAGTGAATTTTATTTTCTTATGTATTTTATTTAAATAGTTATTTAATGACTCGATCTGTGTATTGTTACCATTGAAAATAACAAAGGTGTCGTCCACATATCTTGAATAATATACTACTCGTATTTTATTGTCAAAATAATTGTTTTTTAAAATTTTAGTATTTTCTAAATGATTCCAATAAATATCAGCGAGGATACCTGAGAGTGGAGAACCCATTGCTAGGCCCTCATTTTGTTTGTACTATGAACCATCAAACGAAAAATAGTTTTGATTAAGTACTATTTCTAATATTAACATTAGCTGATTAATTTTTCTTATTTCCAATGTATTATTATTTATTAAATTTTGTTTGAGTAATTTTAAAGTTTCATCAATTGGGAAATTGGTATACAGATCCACTATGTCAAAAGACACTAGCTTGTAACTAGGCTTAATATTAATATGACGTAATTTTCAATGGTAACAATAGACAGAGCGAGTCATTTAATAACTATTTAAATAAAATACATAAGAAAATAAAATTCACTATGGAAATTGAAAATAACAAAAATATTAATTTCCTGGATCTAACCATAACAAATAACGGTAATGACCTGAAATACAAAATATACAGAAAGCACACATGCACAGATACGGTTATACATGCTAAGTCATTTCATCCTCCAGCCCAAAAAATGGCTGCATTTAACAGCTTTATTGACAGATTACTTTGTGTTCCCCTTAATAACGAAGACTATGATCAAGAAGTAAATATTATAAAACAAATAGCTCTAATAATGGTTACAGGCCAGTAATAATTGATAGAATGATAATGAAACATAAAAAACCTTTAGAAAATAAAAATACCAACATTATTAACCAACATAATAAAAAACATAAAAAATTCATTTCAGCTAATTATACTGGTTTGATGCCAAATATCTTAAAATCTGTTTTTAAAAGTAAAGGATATAATATTTCATTCAAAACATGTAATAAGTTCAAAAATTTTTTCAAAACTAAAATATATATTCCTTTAAAAAAAAATAAATCAGGAGTCTATAAAATAAAATGCGATAATTGTGCAGCATTGTACATCGGCCAATCCGGCAGAGATTTTTATACAAGATTTTTAGAGCATATTCCTAAAACAAATAATAATAATTCCAGTTTTGCACAACATTTAATAACAAAAGGTCATAATTATACTAATTTCAAAAACAATTTCGTAGCGTTACATACTTGCAAGAAGGGTAAATTAATGGATAGCCTAGAGGAGTTCGAAATATATAAAGCTACAAAAAACACAACAACAACCAAAAATAATATATTAAATGATCAAATGAACTTCGGATCTAATAACCTGTTTGACACTGCTATACAGTTGAATGATAATTATAGCCAGTCGTAAGGAAATCGCGGTACAGCGTGCATGCATGCGAGCGCTCCGAGCGATTCAGTTGTTACGTTTTGTATATTTTATTTAAAAGATTTTAAACATTTTAAATTATGTTATAACCACAAAATGTGGTATACATTTACGTTTTGAATTGATATTGTGTATCTGAAGATGGGATTTCATCCCGAAATGCGTCATTGAACGAAAGATGCTAGTGTCACTAAGAATCATATTAATTAGAAATTGGGAAACCGAACCTGTGACCCATAAACCTATCATAGCCAAAGCCTTAACTGAAGGAATTAGTGTTTTGGTAAAAAGAAGGGATATTGTTGGAAAAAATGTAAAAACAAGGCAGAACATGTTAAGTTTACTACTGAACTTTTATACAAATTAATGACTGATGAAAGATTTGATGATCAAGAAAAACCATTGAAAAAACTAGAAGAATAATAATGTTTTAATCGAAAGTACCAAAAATTTGATGTCCAGAAGTGAAGAATCAAGCAATAAGTCCTTAAAGAAAACTACCAGATTGGTGAGATTACTCCAAGGCTAAGCCAGATATGTGAACCAACATTACTACATTAAAGATTGAGTTACAACGAAATACGATGATATAAACAATATAAACGCTATAATAGTGAATTTTTATTTGTACACTTGTACACCATAGTTATTAGTAGTAAGTTTTTTTATTGTTCTTGTATGATCCAAAGAACCCACCACTATTCAACAGACATTCACAACACATAATTACCAAATCTCATTCATAAATATTATATTTTGTTATATTTATAACTTGTACCATACTTTAACTAAACTTTTACGTTAACCCTGAGATTCAGATTGTTCATGTTCTACCACCGAATGAGCCACCACTGTTAGAAGGAGACATTGAATGTCCATATGATTTAATCAATGTCAAAATGAAAAAAGTAAAATAAAAAATAATTGAGTTTGAGAAAAAACGAGAATAAGGAGTTTGACTATTTATTTTAACATAAGAAATTATAGAAAAAGGGTAAGATTACAATATAAAACAACAACACAGACGGAAAAATATATTACATAATTGATACTTACAAACGTGGGGCTTAAAAGAAATATAAATACTTGGATTTCGTTGTCCATGACGTGTCTGTTACTTAACTAAATATCACTATAATATTGACGACTCGGAACACTAAGTTTTTTATAAGTAAAAACGTAAAGTTTTACCTTACAGCCTAAACCGGCTTTCACATATAGAAGGCTTCATCAGAGGCTGTCGTTAGTAGCGCTACTAACGACAGCCTCTGATGAAGCCTTCTATAGGTGAAAGCCGGTTTAGGCTGTAAGGTAAAACTTTACATTTTTACTTACAAAAAACTTAGTGTTCCGAGTCGTCAATATTATAGTGATATTTAAATATAAATAATTGTTAAAAGAAAAATAACAAAAAGAAAGAAGGGAATTATCCTTTTTGTATCATATTGGCGCTTACAACGTGGGCTTAACTAAATAATTTGTTCTTCGTTGTCCATGACGTGTCCGTTACTTAACTAAATACAACTATTACATTAACGACTCGTAACACAAAGTTTTTTATAAGTAAAAACGTAAAGTTTTACCTTACAACCTGAACCGGTTTTCACCTTTAAAAGGCTTCTGAAAACCGGTTCAGGTTGTAAGGTAAAACTTTACATTTTTACTTATAAAAAACTTTGTGTTCCAAGTCATTAATGTAATAGTTGTATTTAAATAATTTTTATTTGAAGATTATTCATAGAATAATAGCAAAGAGAGTTCTCTCTCTCACAAAATAACCCTTTTGTATCATACCATATCATGCCTGTTGATGCAACAACGAGGATTATGAATCAGACCTTTTCCTTGAAGAAAAGAAATTGCATCCCCTTCTGTACTAATAAGATCCGACAGTTCATCATACTTAATCGTTGTGAATAATTAATGTACTTACAACAAAGAACACCGATTAAAAATATAACTAATTACTTGTTAGGTCAGTAATGTAACACAAACGCACAGAACAAATTTAGCACGTGGTGTAGTGAGAAAAGGCGCGAATGCGGCAGTCTATAATAGTGCATTAAATTGAATGTACTATGGGATTTGGGATATACGGAATTGTCGTGGCTTGCAAAAAAACGGAAAAGATCCGTGCGCTCTTTTAAGAACTCAATTACTTAACCCATAATAAAGATGTATAATTATTTGTATGTAGAGATTAAGATGAATCTGCGGATCTTTTCTGTTTTTCCCAGATACTACAATTCCGTATATCCCATAATACCCTCATTTTGATTGGTACTAAGCACATTCTCGCCATTCTTACTCGCTCCCTCTCCCTCCTCAAATTTTTATTTATTGATTACATAAAAAACTGACACTCCTCTGTGTGTCCACATTGCATAAAATTAAAAAAATCCAAGAAATTAAAAAAAAAAACTTGTAAACTCTGAAAAATCCCATTCGTTCTAATACTGAATTTCAATTAAATACAGAACTGTAAAAAAGAATTTATTGGGTCTTTGGCTATTCTAAGCAAAATTCAAGAGCTTTAGGGAAAAACTCTTTAAAACAAATTTAAAGACTCCCTGTATTAAGTCTTTTAAAGTCTACTAAAATTAACGTTTCTTTTTCATACACGTTATTTCAATTTTTTTCATAGCAATTAACATTAAAAGTGCTAACTGAAGATAGAAACACCATACATTTGCGGTTAGGTGGGGTAATTGGTAAACGGAAAATTGATTGAAACATTTTGATCGATTAAAAATTGTGTATAGGTTTTAAAATTGAAATAACTGCAAATAATAGTTATTTCAACCTTGTTATTATTCTTGGATTTCGTTGTCCATGACGTGTCTGTTTCTTAACTAAATATAATTATTTCACTACGACTCGGAACACAAAACATTTTATGGGTAAAAACATAAAAGCTTTACCTTAGAGGTTCTGAAGAAGCTTTTTAAAAGTGAAAACCGGTTCAGGTTGTAAGGTAAAGCTTTTACGTTTTTACCCATAAAAGTTTTGTATTCGAGTCGTAGTGAAATAATTATACTTTGTTATTATGTTGCGTACAAAAAATTGTTTAAATATAAATAATAAATACAGCTCTAAAATTCAATTTACAGTTACCCTTGACATCTTAGAGTTACAAGTGTTTTCTTTATCCTTTGAAATATTGAAACAAAAATAGTGACAACTGTAAACTAGTTGTCATTGTACTATTTCATGTTCTGTTTATAATCCTAAGTACATGTTTACAATTACCCTGTCTTTGTCTATATGGAAGATAAATGGAAACAAGTTAATTCAAATACTACGTATATTACAAATCATAAATAAATAATAAAGAAATATTGTTGTTACATAATGTTACAAGTAAATGATAGAATAAAAGTTTATCATTGTTCAAACACTTCCAGGGAACTCGTAGACAATTTGTCTGTCAATTTCCTTCATTTCTGTGTTGGGCAAAATTGTCAATATTTGTTAAAAGCTAACAGTACTTTCAACATTTTCTTTTAATGTAAACTTTGTAGAAAATTCCATTTTTGCTATGTGTACATAGTTCAGGAAAAATTCGACAGGCATAAAATTTTGTTTGTTTATTGTAAACTGTATTATGTTTGGAAGTATCCCAAAGTAAATTTAACATTAATCATGTCAATCAATGAGGGCAGTCCAGTTTTTTAAGGCTAGGAGAATCCTTGAAATGTTTGGAGCATCACTAGGTCATGCTGGATCTAATCATCAAACTTCAGTTTCTGTGAAAAACTGAGAACTCACAAATTTATTACAAAATATAATATTGAATAAACATAATACCTTACCTTGCACAGGTCCAGAGTCTTCACGTGAACTCGCTATAAATAAGTGATTTGGGGTTGCGCAATTAAGAAACTCGACTCTTATTACATTTTTGTTAATCAACTCAATTTTTATTTTAACATTCTTTTTGAATTTATCTGTTTACTCCTCTTTCCTCTAAAATTAAAATCTTACTGTTTCTTTCAATAATTAATTTTTAACATGATAAATATTTTAATAACTAGTTTCAAAATTACTTAAAATCTAGGAAGACGACCCAGTTTGCTCATTCACACACTCATACCGTTAAATTCCCCTTTTTATTTTATTAGAACCCGTTTTTAAAATGAAATTATTGATATTGGTTGTGGATTACCCAACCGTCGGCGTTCCTCTCGTAGACTCGTGCCGCGCTATATATATATCCGAAAGTTTTGTCCAATCCACATTTTAATTTCGATTTATACACTTCACTGACTTCATTCTGATATAACGTTTCACTTTTTTTATGTAATTGTTACTGGATTTCACATGTTGGGTCGGCCGACCTTTGTTTAAACTCAAGTAAAAGATTTACATGACCGCATGCGGTCTAGAGGTGAAGTCGACTGGCTGAAGCCACGCTAAGCATCGGTAAAGTTCATTTCCGTCAGCTCACTTTCTGATTGATTGAAGCGCTCACATGGCATGTTTAATTAGCCACGTGGTGTTAACTTCCGCCAACAACTTTGGTGTCAAGAGTATAGACAGCGGGACACGAGCGCACACACCCCCACATTCCAATGTTATCGTTTTGTACTAGGCACGGACGGGCACGGATTTGAATACAGGGTGTTACACAACTCAGGTTTTGATGACCATAAAGAGTGCCCAAATAGACTGGCCTCAAATAATTATTAAATGAAATAAAATATCTATACCCTTCAGAATTGTCCCATTACAAAACTGGCAGATTTGAGTAGTCGCTTTATAAAGGATGGTGTTGTAAAAGCAACAATTCTTTCAGAATTATTTTATAACCCTGTCAGTCTGCAAATAACTATCACTCCTTTAGATCATCAGCAGATTTAAACTTTTCTTATTCGTGTTAGGGATGTATCATGTAAAACTGCTGGAAGTATGGAATACAAGGACGTTAGGTGCACTTTACAAAACCTTTTCATCAGATGTTCAAAAGAGCAAGCTTGTAATTTTTTTTTATAAGCCCCTTAGTAAGGTTTCTCAGCAACAGTTACTGGATGTCACAGTTTGTTTCTAGGATATGTTTTACAAAGTAGTGGAAACTTGCTACTTGAATTCTGTGTTTCTTTGACTTCCTATTTTAAAGTAATCTTTAAGGTTTTTTAAGGGATTCAAAGATAACTCTATAGGAATAAATCTGCATCTGTGCTACAGATAAGTATGGATGGGTCTAATCCTAAATGGTCGTTTCACAAAAAGTAAATGGAAAAGAAAAGAAATTGTTAAAGGATATAAGTGGTGGACAATTAACTGAGCGATAGTTAAATATATAATGGATTTATTAGAAATTACAAACGCATAAGCTGTGCTCACACAATACTCACGCGCTAACAACTACAATGACCTCGTTACATCTTACGTTTTTCAAGTTGGCACTAGTGAACATATAACTTCATTTTTATAATCACAAAGTATATAATATTCGAATCATTATTTATATTTCATAAACATCACTTTTAACTGATACTTAATGTTTATTCAACACTTCCCTTGTTTATGTAATATATATAAAAAGTCTCTGCATAAAAATTATTTAAAACTTTTACAAATGATTGACCGATGTAACTCAAAAACTGGACGTGGAAGTGGCTTGGTGAGGATATCTGCTGTCTGATCCTTGATGTTGACATACTCTAGATTGAAGACCTTGTCTTCAAACTTTTCTCTTATATAGTGGTATTGGACGTCAATGTGCTTAGTCCTCTTGTGAAAGACTGGATTCTTGATCAGTTGAATTGCACTTTTATTGTCCATGTACAGAGTTGTTTTTGTGCTTTTCAAGATGCATAAGTCGTTCATAAGTTTCCTTAGCCACATTATGTCTTTAACAGCTTGGCACGCTGCCATATATTCAGCATCGATTGTAGACAATGCTGTTGTGGCTTGTCGTTGAGAACTCCAGGTAAGTACACTCGATCCTAGTTTGATTAAATATCCAGAAGTAGACTTGCGAGTTTCAATTTCTCTAGCAAAGTCTGCATCACTATAGACTTGCAAATGAGTATTAATATCTGCTTCGAACTTTAGACCATAGTCCAGAGTTTCCTTTAGGTATTTGAGGATTCGTTTCACAGCATTCCAATGAAGCTTGGTAGGTTTTTGAAGATAGCGACTTGCCTTATTAACAGCAAAAGACAAATCTGGCCTGGTACCATTTGATAGGTAAAGCAAGCTTCCAACAGCTTCTGCATAAGGCGCTTTGACTATTCCAGTGTTCAGATTTTTATGAGCATCAGTGCATGTCTCTTCATGAGGATCTGCAGGGATTGTTACTGGATTTGCATTCTGCATCCTAAACCTTTTGATTACCTTTTCTGCATACGCAGTTTGATGGAGGAATATTGATCCATCCTGGTGTCTTTCAATTTGCAACCCAAGGAATATATTTGCCTGGTCATCAGTAACCTCAAATTCCTTTTTTAGTCCATGGATTAGATTGTTGATATCATCTTGGTTTTTAGCCGCAATTAGTCCATCATCAATATAGATGGCCAAAATCAGCCTTCGATGTTTATTCGTGCTAGTGAAGATACATGGATCTGCCTTGGTAGATTCAAGTCCGTACTTCTTTAGAAATTTGGTAAACCTCTGGTTCCAGCATCTGGAGGATTGTTTGAGTCCGTATATGCTCCGAAGCAGCTTGCAGACTTGATTTGTTCCATTTGAAAAACCTTCTGGTTGCTTCATGTATACATTCTCTTCAATCACACCATTTAGAAAAGCAGTTTTGATATCGAACTGCTTCAGTTTCAGTTTTTCTTTTGCTGCAATAGATAAAATCATTCGAATTGAATCAAATCTTACTACAGGACTGAAAGTTTCCTTGAAATCAATTCCAGCCTTTTGATCAAAGCCTTTGGCAACTAGTCTTGCCTTGTACCTTGAAATATTTCCATTTGGATTCTTTTTAATCTTGAAGACCCAGCGATTTCCCATGACATTGGCCCCAGGTGGTGGTTCAACTAGATCCCATACATGATTTTTAAAAAGAGATTCGATTTCTTCATTCATAGCAATACTCCAGTTTTCAGCATCATCACTGTTTACAGCTTCTTGGTAATTGAGAGGTTCAGTACCTTCTGCAATAAAACAGTCATCAATGTTAACATAATCAGCATATCTCGCTGGAGGTTTAATTGTCGATGATTGGCGCAGTCTGCTTCTGTAGTTTGTAGTCTGGTCATTCTCAGTACCAGCTATTTCAGATTCTTCAGATTGCACTTGATCCTCAGAAGTTATATCATTTTGAACGATATCATGATCTTCAACAAAACAGTTGTTTTGATCAACTTCAGGAACTTTATCTTTCTTTTCATCGGGTAAGAATAATGATGTGTATTCTTCCCTGTTTTCATCATTTTCTTCTTCACTTTCAAATGTATTCGTGAAAATGACATCACATACTACATTTACTTGTTTTTTGTGAGGAAACCAAACTCGAAATCCTTTAATGTGGTCTTCATATCCAATAAAATATCCCTTTTCAGATTTAGCGTCCCACTTCTTCCTTTTGATCTTGGGAATGTGTGAGTACACTATTTCTCCAAATATATGTAGATCTTTTAAATTTGGTTTACGACCATGCCAAAGTTCATAAGGAGTGAAATCCTTTACTGAACTTGTACTTGTGCGATTTAATACATACACCACTGTATTGACTGCTTCAGCCCAAAAAGTCTGTTTGAACTTTCTTGCGTGCAGAATAGTACGTGCTGCTTCAACTACTGTTCTGTTCTCCCTCTCAGCTGATCCATTTTGTTCTGGTGTATATGCCACTGAACACTGGTGCGTGATTCCATGGTTACTGAGCAACTTGGAAACATTTTCACAGTCAAATTCCAATCCGTTGTCAGTTCTCATGATTTTTATCCCATTAGAACAATGTTTTTCTGTTTTTTTAACAAAGTCAGTCATGCAAGCAAGAGCTTCAGACTTTGCATTAATAAAATACACATGTCTATAATGAGAAAAATCATCTTTTAGGAGGAGAAAGTATCTTGATCCACCTAAAGAATTTTGTGACATTGGACCACACAAATCTGCATGAATAATCTCACCAATAGCACTGGTTTCGGAAGTACTCATTGGAAAGGTTAGGCGATGAGCTTTTCCAATTGCACTTGCATTACAAAAACATATGTCATTGTTTTTAACTTTAACACCAAAATGTTCAAGTACCTTTTTAACTCTAGGATAGTTTTGATGCACTAGTTTTTTATGCCATGTTTCCAAAGTATCTGCAATATTAGCACAGTTAGTGTTCAATTCTTCATGTTTTTTGCTCGGTGGCTCAATTTCAAATTGCATCTCAAATAAACTATGTCTTTTGCGTAACCCCATAGCTATGACTTGACCATTTTTCAAAAATTTGCACACTTTATTATCTGCAATTTGTTTTAGACCTTTGTCTAAAGCAACACAGCTCGAGAAAAGATTGTAACTAAGATCTGGAACGTATAATACATCTGCTAAATGATTTTTATTCCATTTTTCGCCATCAAATATATTCACGTTTATATTGCCTTTTCCACAGGCTTTTAGAAAATCACCATTTCCAATACGCACCAAGATTTCTTGATTTAATGGTTTATAATCTACAAACCAATCTCGATGATGAGTCATGTGGTCAGTTGCACCTGAATCTTTATACCACATGTCAACCTTTTTAGAGCCTTGTAAAATAGATGCTAAGGCCTCACTTATAAGTGCAGTTCCCTGTGTTGTATCACGTTTTTTGCTTGTGTCATTTTTATCACTTTTATTATTGTATTTTCTGAATCTACAATTTCGAGCCCAATGGCCTGGCTTGCCACAAACAAAACAATCACCTTTTGGTTTAAACACATTATTAGAATTGTTTTTATACATACCCTGTTTTGCACCTTTGCCTTTATATTGAGATTTTGATGCAAAAGCTTTGCTTTCAGTCTTTTCAGTATCATTCACTCGCATTTCTTCAACTCTTAATCTATTAATGAGGTTCGTTTTTGTACGATCAGCCTCAGCTGTTGACTCCCATGCACACAGAAAATGACTAAAACTCTTAGGCAATGTAAGCAGAATTTTTGACACTATCAACTTGTCATCAACAGTTTCACCCATGCTTTTAAGTCGATAGGCTAAATCTTCAATCTTTGAAATGTGTGTGGCCATATCATCAGCTAAATCCTTAACAAATGAGTGCCACTGCTGCTGAAGAATGTGCAGAGATGCTTCGCATTTTTGCTCATACACAGACACAAGTTTTTCCCACATTTCTTTGGCATTTTCTAGATGCACAAGATGAATCATGGTTTTTTCAGTCAGAGTTGTCACAATTACTCTCTGAGCTGTCCCGTCTGCCTTTTCGAAATCAGATTTCTTCTTTTCATATTCTTTTTTCTCGGCTACAGATGCATTATTGTCTAACATAGTGGGCATAACTTGTACACCTTTAACTACATTCCATAAGCTGTAGGATTTCAATATAACTATAATCTGAAATTTCCATACATACCAGTTCTCGCTACCTTGTAACTTGTTAATACGTAGTAATTCACTTTCCATGTTTATGTGTAGAAGTTAATTTTCACTTTTACACACGCGGTCGGAATAACCTTTTTATTTGCACGTAAACACTTATATTTGTACGTAAACACGTTTTAAACTATCACTGAATTGATTCACTTTCCATGTTTATGGCGTTGAGGTTAATTTTCACTTTACCATGCGGTCGGAATAACCTATTTGCTCGTAAACACGATTTGGACTATCACTGCTCAATTTCACAAAAATATTGCCCTTTGCGCGCACCTGGGCCCATAACCTGTTAAAGGATATAAGTGGTGGACAATTAACTGAGCGATAGTTAAATATATAATGGATTTATTAGAAATTACAAACGCATAAGCTGTGCTCACACAATACTCACGCGCTAACAACTACAATGACCTCGTTACATCTTACGTTTTTTTAAGTTGGCACTAGTGAACATATAACTTCATTTTTATAATCACAAAGTATATAATATTCGAATCATTATTTATATTTCATAAACATCACTTTTAACTGATACTTAATGTTTATTCAACAGAAATACACAATTTCAACTTTTTTAAACTGAAAAAAAAAATTCTTTTGAGTTAGTGTAACCTGTTGTGTTACTGTAAGACAGAGCAGTGCTGTTAGCGTACTAATTAAGATGCATTAAATGTATAAATAAAGCTACATGACCTAATAAAATATTCTTAGATGTAGTAATTCAGGTTAGGTCAAACAGCTCATTAGACTTTGTCTAAATTTTAAAGATGTTTAGGACCGTACATTAAAAAGTAGTAAGCAGATGTATTAATATAATATTACCCAACAAGATCAGGAACAATTATGTATATTAAATTAAGTAGATAGTGGACTTAAAAACCTGCATTAGAAACTCCAGTTTTTATAAAACAAATAGGGAGAGAATTGAAGATTTCTTGTTTGGAAATGTTATATCTGTTTTCTTCACAACTAATGGCAGGTTATAATTTGTAATCATGTTTTCTCATAATGTATGTTGTTAATTCCTTTTTTTTAAGAGTATAAAAAAAACAATAAATAGCCAACTATACTTGAAAAAAGGTCAATTTTATTGGTATATACTAAAGTATAGAGCCCTATTTGTTTCTATTCATTGACAATGGTCCGTACTGTAAAAATTTTGTGTGTAATATACAACCATTCTTTAATATGTGTACGAGATTCTCCAATTTTAATTGCATTAATTCAGACCGTAGTAATTGGAACTAGGGTTTAATTCCGGTACTTACAATAAATACAGCCTTTTAATGTACACTAACAAAGGAAATTTGTGTTGTCTAATTAATTTTAAAAATCTAAAAGGTTAAGTTAGATTGTTAAACGTAGAACACAACCTCCCAAAATCGTCTCTGTACCGTAATTATGTGCGATAAATGGAAAGTAATTTCTGTACTTCCAATAAATACACCCTTTTAATGTACACTAACAAAGTAAATTTTATTTAAGTTACATTGTCGTATATAACCTCCACAACATGTCATTAGTTACTTGTGAAGAAAACTCAGTTGTAGTACACATCGGACACCGAAAAGAAGTACAAACGCGGAGACGGAAGTTTAACTGTACCGTACGAAAAGAACATAGATCCGGATAGATCCTTTCACTATCAGCCTGCGGCCAAACAACTTCCGTCTCCGCGTTTGTATTTTTTTTCCGTGCTCGATGTATACTAGAACTGTTTTCTTCACAAGTAACTAATGCCAGGTTATGGAGGTTATGTACGACAATGTAACTTAAATAACATTTACTTTGTTAGTGTACAATAAAAGGGTGTATTTACTGAAGTACAGAAATTATTTTCCATTTATCGCACATAATTACGATACACAGACGATTTTTGGAGGTTGTGTCTACGTTTAACAATGCAACTTAACCTTTTAGATTTTTAAAATTAATTAGATTTAACAAAAATTTCCTTTGTTAGTGTACATTAAATTATTGTATGGATACAAGGCTGCTGTACATAACATTAAAGGCTGTATTTATTCGAAGTACCGGAATTAAAACCTAGTTCCAATTTAGAACGTAGACCTATAACCTATTTGCATATTTTATTGGGGTTTATTGGCACATATTTTATTGAAAGGGTGTATTTATTGGAAGTACAGAAATTAGTTTCCATTTATCGCACATAATTACGGTACACAGACGATTTTTGGAGGTTGTGTCTACGTTTAACAATGTAACTTAACCTTTTAAATTTTTTAAATTAATTAGATTTAACAAAAATTTCCTTTGTTAGTGTACATTCATAGGCTGTATATACATTAAAGGCTGTATTTATTTGAATTAAAACCTATCCGTACTTCCAATTTAGAACGTATAACCTAGTAGGCTACGTTATTCGTACATATTTTATTGGAGTTTATTGGTACATATTTTATTAAAAGGGTGTATTTATTGGAAGTACAGAAATTAGTTTCCATTTATCGCACATAATTACGGTACAGAGACGTTTTTGGGAGGTTGTGTCTACGTTTAATTATCTAACTTAGATAGTAGGCTTCGTTATTGGTGCATATTTTATTGGGGTTTATTGGCACATATTTTATTAAAAGGGTGTATTTATTGGAAGTACAGAAATTATTTTCCATTTATCGCACATAATTACGGTACAGAGACGATTTTGGGAGGTTGTGTGTACGTTTAATTATCTAACTTAACCTTTTAGATTTTTAAAATTAATTAGACTTGTAGGGGTGTGCATGGCAGAACTACTTGTAGGGGTGTGCACCCACTTTATAATCATATTTTTGGTAACACTGAGAACTTTAAGCCTTCTTTTATGCTTAAACAAATTATATATACACTTAATTATAGAAAAGAAAAAAGCAAATATGTAATTCAAAAGACTAATTTGCTCTAATAAACACATGCTGAAGTTAAAAACAAAAGAGTTTTTACTTGCCTAACTAATCATTAGTTATAATGTGACAGTTGGGGCTGCTTTTTCTGCAAAAGCTGGGGTATGTTGTATTCAAGAGTGGTTAAATTAAGTCATAAATCTGAGTGTGCATATCTCTTAAAGATATCCAGAACTTTGTTAAGTCAGAATCTAAAAGTTTATGGATTTTGTTGTCCATGACATGTCTCATGTTATCACTAACTATACAAAATAATTTACTAAAAATTTAGTTTTAATCCCAGCATCACAGATGATATCACACAATTGCTCATTTAGTTTTACTGAGAACATGTTAGAACTTTCAAAATACAAGAATGGGTCTTGAATCCAATTGAATTCACTGTATCCCTCTGGGAAGCAACTTTCAATCTGGTTATAGAGAGTTAAACATCAGAGCTGGTAAAAAGCAATGGTAGAGCATGAATAACAAAAATGTACAGTTTAGACTATGTACAAAACAGGTTGAATTTAAATTGTTAAAATGATATATCTTAGTTATTTACATGTAGTAGGTTTTTAAGACACAGTAAATAAATTTCCGAACCTGACTTTGCAACCCTCCAAATGCCCTCTCGGGACCCAACAGTGGCTCATGCCCAATAGGTTAAGAAATGCTGAACTAAAGGCATGTTTGTGGAGTGAAACATAAAAGATAACCCAGACTTCTAAAATGCTCTTAGTGAAATGGGATTTTCAGGAGTAACAACACACTATTTGGTTAACAAGCACATTTTACTAATATTGTAATACCAAGTCAATTAGATAGCTTACATGTGTAGTACTCTATGTGATGCTGATCACATACTGTTAATCAGCAGCACTGCAGAATATTCTAGAGCCACACTCTTGGCATTCATCTGGAACTTTCTCACATTAGCCTGATAATTAGGATGTTGCCATCAGCTGAGTTTTAGAAAGTTGGTGTAATAGATTGTGCATTCATATAGGATGATATTAGACAGCAGTTTTTAATGAAAGTGACAAATGATCAATTGTTTATTTGTGTTGTAAACTATTGTGATTTTTTTTATTACTGTTTGTAGACTATACAGTGTGTCCTGGATAATTATATAAAGAGAACTGTTGTAATATAAGTGTGTTTGTTTTAGCAATTGAGAGTATCTGGTATTCAATAATTCATTCCACTGTTTTAAGTTCATAATTCTTGTCACTGGTTGTAAGAATATTATTTTCATTAATTTTCCAATTCTATGAAGTCTTCAGTAGTTTTACCACGATGAGACTCAACTTTATCACTGAAGATGCCACATCACTGAATGAGCAAAACTTTTCGTTAATAATCTCAACAAAGCATGGTTATCAACTGAAAAAAAGTTTTAGTATTAAAAGTTTTGATCATGCAAATCTATAAGGGATGCTAAAAAGAAATAACATAATAATTGTATTGGACATAAAGTTATGTCCACAAAACAGATTTTGTTTGAAATAAATAAAACACAATTTGACACAAATATTAATTTTATGAATACTTGTTTGGCACATATTACAGAAGGTTACACCATTAAATGAGTTTGGCTAAGTATAAAATTCTTGTCAGATGAAAAACGTGTACAGTCAGAATACTATTTGTTATGTACAATACAAATGATTCACTATGGATAGCAGTGCCACATAAACACTAGACATTGACACTGAATTGTACTTGTTTTGAATGATTCATTGTGTGCTACCTGACCAGAGTACAGGTATTAACCAAGAGATGTTTAGTATACTGCTGTGTAACTGCTACAATGATGAATTATAAGTAGTACTTTTTGTTTTGGTCATCAACCTTGAAAAGGATAATAGAAACTTTGTATACCATACTTCCAGCAGTTTTACATGATACATTCCTAGCACAAATAAGAAAAGTTTAAATCTGCTGATGATCTAAAGGAGTGATAGTTATTTGCAGACTGACAGGGTTATAAAATAATTCTGAAAGAATTGTTGCTTTTACAATGCCATCCTTTATCAACTGACTACTCAAATCTGCCAGTTTTTCACAGAAACTGAATTTTGATGATTTGATCCATCATGACCTAGTGATGCTCCAAACATTTCAAGGATTCTCCTAGCCTTAAAAAACGACTGGCCTATTTTGATTGACATGATTAAAGTTAAATTTACTTTGGGATACTTCCAAACATAATACAGTTTAAAATAAACAAAAAAAAATTTTATTTCTAATTTTTCCAGAACTGTATACACATAATTTGATCGGGATAGAACGTGTATTAAACAATAATACTATTTGATGCAAATAATGAAAATATCTCTGTGGAGAACTATACATGACTTCCATGTTTTAAGATTTATATTTAAAATCGTTTTAGAAATGAAATATTTCTACAGAAACTACTTCTATCTTCAGCCTCAACCACAGAAAACACACACACACACACAATTCCTTTTTTCTTTATTTAATTTGAATTCAGAGTATTGGCACATATTTTATTAAAAGGGTGTATTTATTGGAAGTACAGAAATTAGTTTCCATTTATTGCACATAATTACGGTACACAGACGATTTTTGGAGGTTGTGTCTACGTTTAACAATGTAACTTAACCTTTTAGATTTTTAAAATTAATTAGATTTAACAAAAATTTCCTTTGTTATTGTACATTCAAAGGCTGTATTTATTGTATGGATAAAAGGCTGTATTTATTCGAATTAAAACCTATCCGTACTTCCAATTTAGAATGTATAACCTAGTAGGCTACATTATTCGTACATATTTTATTGGAGTTTATTGGTACATATTTTATTAAAAGGGTGTATTTATTGGAAGTACAGAAATTAGTTTCCATTTATCGCACATAATTACGGTACAGAGACGTTTTTGGTAGGTTGTGTCTACGTTTAATTATCTAACTTAGATAGTAGGCTTCGTTATTGGTGCATATTTTATTGGGGTTTATTGGCACATATTTTATTAAAAGGGTGTATTTATTGGAAGTACAGAAATTAGTTTCCATTTATCGCACATAATTACGGTACAGAGACGATTTTGGGAGGTTGTGTCAACGTTTAATTATCTAACTTAACCTTTAAATTTTTAAAATTCATTAGACTTAACAAATATTTCCTTACTTAGTGTACATTCAAAGGCTGTATTTATTGTATGGATAAAAGGCTGTATTTATTTGAAGTACCGGAATTAAAACCTACTTCCAATTTAGAACACAGTACAATCTATCGTAGGCCTATAACCAAACAAGTACATTAAAATCCTTTTTTCAACATAATGCCATAAAAAGCAATGTGCAGTTTCTGTTAACACCCAAATGATTAAGTATTAATAATGGGTTAGATTGGAATTCAATGTTACTATGGTCTAAATTTAAGACAAAAAATAAACATAATCTGTGTTTATCAACACATAAGTGATACATAAGTCAGTTGTTACAAAGATAAACAAAAATATGTCTAAGAGTATAACCAATTATAAGTGAGAGACCCGTTTCTAAAACGGCTTAAGTAGTGCAAAGTTTTTTTCTTGCTTTCATTTGAGCAAACTGGTCAATAACATCTGACTGATAAATTAATACTGTTAGCCAATTCATTTTTAATAGCTAAAATTGCCAAATTATTAAGCCTTTCTTGGTAGGTAGTGCTTCTCTGCCAAGTTTTCAGTGAATTCGCTAACCTGCTGAAAGATTTTTCAGGAGACGAAACTGTAACTGGAATAGTACAGAAAAGCCTATAGGCAAGATAGAAGTTTACAAATACAGCTTGAAGGTTTTTGGAGTAGGCTTAGTGGATTCTTTTCTGATTCAAACTCTGTTTTATAAATGTTCTTCAAGTGTAATATTTCTTCAAATAGATCCATTGCCAATTCCTTTTTAAACTTGCTAATGAGAACTTTTACTTTCAATTCTAGTTCATAATTTTCCATGTCCGTAAAGTTCAATACTGGTGGAAACAAGTCACGAATTGAACTAATTGCAGTGAATTGTGTTTTTATGTTGCCCATTACAAACTCTAATACTGGGTACATGACTGAGGTTTTAAATTTATTTTCTTGATCTTTGTTTACTGAAAAATCACTATTGGATTGATCTGTACTTTTTTTCTACCTTTTGGGAGATTCAGGAGGAACTTTTATTAGTTCTTTTGCAATTAAGTTTGGTTCTTCAATTATGCTGTCTGGATTATCACGCAACAATTTCAATTCTGTCAGCAAATCTTCCACTAGAGTTATTTCAACATTGAGTGTGATTCCTTTGCTTTGAATAACAACATTTTTTTAGTCAATATATGAAAGCACTTTGAACCAAAAAAAAACCAACATTAAGCTCTTTGTGGAATTGAAATATTTCTTAAGCCCTAATATGATGTTGTAGGCAGAGGGAGTTAGACCAGAAGACATCTCTTCTGAAATATATCCAACAATTTAAGTACTCCTGGGTAGTGCTTAATTATTGGTTTGACAGCTTGGATCCTCTCCTTTCATCTTGTTTCAGGGAAGCTCTGCAGTGATAAAGGAATGTGCTTTTTCAAAACTTCCCAACATTTTTCTCTAGGGCTGCTAGAGAAAAATGAGTAAAGACTTGCAACGTGCCCGAAAAATGTCATCACATCTGCATTTAGTTTTGCAGCATTAACACCCACATGTTTCAAGGAATGTGCCCCACATGGTAAAAATATTATGGATTCGTTCTTTTCAAGAATTCTACTTCCAATTTAGAACCCAGTACAATCTAACGTATAACCAAACAAGTACATTAAAATCCTTTTTTCAACATAATGCAATAAAAAGCAATGTGCAGTTTCTGTTAACACGCAAATGATTAAGTATTAATAATGGGTTAGAGTGGAATTTAATAATTACAAATTTTGTGGACTTGTGAAATTAGTAACACTATGTACTAATGTGTGATTATAATTTAAGATGTGAAGTATATGAAGCCATTACTAGTACCTGTTTATTAGACAACAAATAATAACTATAATTTCCATTAATTTTGTTAATGTTCTTTCTCATTCATTATTTAGTTATATTTTTACTATTAGAAAGGAAAGGTTCTGATGAAATTTCTGTATGTGTTATTTTTGGTCTCTCTCTCTCTCTCTCTCTCTCACTCACTCCTCTCATTTTTATTTATTGAAAAAAAACATAAAAACTAACACTCCTCTGTATGTGTCCACATTGCATAAAATTAAAAAAATTAATTCAAGAAATTAAAAAAAAAATTGTAAACTCTGAAAACATTTGGTCTAATATAGAATTCAAATTAAATAAAGAAAAAAAGGAATTGTGTGTGTGTTTTCTGTGGTTGAGGCTGAAGATAGAAGTAGTTTCTGTAGAAATATTTCATTTCTAAAACGATTTTAAATATAAATCATAAAACATGGAAGTCATGTATAGTTCTCCACACGGATATTTTCATTATTTGCATCCAATAGTATTATTGTTTAATACACGTTCTATCCAGATCAAATTATGTGTATACAGTTCTGGAAAAATTAGATATAAAATTTTTTTTTGTTTATTTTAAACTGTATTATGTTTGGAAGTATCCCAAAGTAAATTTAACTTTAATCATGTCAATCAAAATAGATTAGTCGTTTTTTAAGGCTAGGAGAATCCTTGAAATGTTTGGAGCATCACTAGGTCATGATGGATCAAATCATCAAACTTCAGTTTCTGTGAAAAAACTGGCAGATTTGAGTAGTCAGTTGATAAAGGATGGTATTGTAAAAGCAACAATTCTTTCAGAATTATTTTATAACCCTGTCAGTCTGCAAATAACTATCACTCCTTTAGATCATCAGCAGATTTAAACTTTTCTTATTTGTGCTAGGAATGTATCATGTAAAACTGCTGGAAGTATGGTATACAAAGTTTCTATTATCATTTTCAAGGTTGATGACCAAAACAAAAAGTACTACTTATAATTCATCATTGTAGCAGTTACACAGCAGTATACTAAACATCTCTTGGTTAATACCTGTACTCTGGTCAGGTAGCACACAATGAATCATTCAAAACAAGTACAATTCAGTGTCAATGTCTAGTGTTTATGTGGCACTGCTACCCATAGTGAATCATTTGTATTGTACATAACAAATAGTATTCTGACTGTACACGTTTTTCATCTGACAAGAATTTTATACTTAGGCAAACTCATTTAATGGTGTAACCTTCTGTAATATGTGCCAAACAAGTATTCATAAAATTAATATTTGTGTCAAATTGTGTTTTATTTATTTCAAACAAAATCTGTTTTGTGGACATAACTTTATGTCCAATACAATTATTATGTTATTTCTTTTTAGTATCCCTTATAGATTTGCGTGATCAAAACTTTTAATACTAAAACTTTTTTTCAGTTGATAACCATGCTTTGTTGAGATTATTAACGAAAAGTTTTGCTCATTCAGTGATGTGGCATCTTCAGTGATAAAGTTGAGTCTCATCATGGTAAAACTACTGAAGACTTCATAGAATTGGAAAATTAATGAAAATAATATTCTTACAACCAGTGACAAGAATTATGAACTTAAAACAGTGGAATGAATTACTGAATACCAGATACTCTCAATTGCTAAAACAAACACACTTATATTACAACAGTTCTCTTTATATAATTATCCAGGACACACTGTATAGTCTACAAACAGTAATAAAAAAATCACAATAGTTTACAACACAAATAAACAATTGATCATTTGTCACTTTCATTAAAAACTGCTGTCTAATATCATCCTATATGAATGCACAACCTACTACACCAACTTTCTAAAACTCAGCTGGTGGCAACATCCTAATTTACAGGCTAATGTGAGAAAGTTCCAGATGAATGCCAAGAGTGTGGCTCTAGAATATTCTGCAGTGCTGCTGATTAACAGTATGTGATCAGCATCACATAGAGTACTACACATGTAAGCTATCTAATTGACTTGGTATTACAATATTAGTAAAATGTGCTTGTTAACCAAATAGTGTGTTGTTACTCCTGAAAATCCCATTTCACTAAGAGCATTTTAGAAGTCTGGGTTATCTTTTATGTTTCACTCCACAAACATGCCTTTAGTTCAGCATTTCTTAACCTATTGGGCATGAGCCACTGTTGGGTCCCGAGAGGGCATTTGGAGGGTTGCAAAGTCAGGTTCGGAAATTTATTTACTGTGTCTTAAAAACCTACTACATGTAAATAACTAAGATATATCATTTTAACAATTTAAATTCAACCTGTTTTGTACATAGTCTAAACTGTACATTTTTGTTATTCATGCTCTACCATTGCTTTTTACCAGCTCTGATGTTTAACTCTCTATAACCAGATTGAAAGTTGCTTCCCAGAGGGATACAGTGAATTCAATTGGATTCAAGACCCATTCTTGTATTTTGAAAGTTCTAACATGTTCTCAGTAAAACTAAATGAGCAATTGTGTGATATCATCTGTGATGCTGGGATTAAAACTAAATTTTTAGTAAATTATTTTGTATAGTTAGTGATAACATGAGACATGTCATGGACAACAAAATCCATAAACTTTTAGATTCTGACTTAACAAAGTTCTGGATATCTTTAAGAGATATGCACACTCAGATTTATGACTTAATTTAACCACTCTTGAATACAACATACCCCAGCTTTTGCAGAAAAAGCAGCCCCAACTGTCACATTAGTAACTAATGATTAGTTAGGCAAGTAAAAACTCTTTTGTTTTTAACTTCAGCATGTGTTTATTAGAGCAAATTAGTCTTTTGAATTACATATTTGCTTTTTTCTTTTCTATAATTAAGTGTATATATAATTTGTTTAAGCATAAAAGAAGGCTTAAAGTTCTCAGTGTTACCAAAAATATGATTATAAAGTGGGTGCACACCCCTACAAGTAGTTCTGCCATGCACACCCCTACAAGTCTAATTAATTTTAAAAATCTAAAAGGTTAAGTTAGATAATTAAACGTAGACACAACCTCCCAAAATCGTCTCTGTACCGTAATTATGTGCGATAAATGGAAAATAATTTCTGTACTTCCAATAAATACACCCTTTTAATAAAATATGTGCCAATAAACCCCAATAAAATATGCACCAATAACGAAGCCTACTATCTAAGTTAGATAATTAAACGTAGACACAACCTCCCAAAAACGTCTCTGTACCGTAATTATGTGCGATAAATGGAAACTAATTTCTGTACTTCCAATAAATACAACCTTTTAATAAAATATGTACCAATAAACTCCAATAAAATATGTACGAATAACGTAGCCTACTAGGTTATACGTTCTAAATTGGAAGTACCGATAGGTTTTAATTCGAATAAATACAGCCTTTAATGTATATACAGCCTTTCATCCATACAATAAATACAGCCTTTGAATGTACACTAACAAAGGAAATTTTTGTTAAATTTAATTAATTTTAAAAATCTAAAAGGTTAAGTTGCATTGTTAAACGTAGACACAACCTCCAAAAATCGTCTGTGTACCGTAATTATGTGCGATAAATATTAACCAAAATAATTTCTGTACTTCCAGTAAATACACCCTTTTATTGTACACTAACAAAGTAAATTTTATTTGTTACATTGTCGTACATAACCTCCATAACCTGACATAAGTTACTTGTGAAGAAAGCAGTTCTGTACACATCGAACACGGAAAAAAATACAAACGCGGTGACGAAAGTTTTCTTTGGCCGCAGGCTATAGTGAAAGACCCGGATATGTTTCTACCGTTGTTTCTTATTGCAGTGATGGACAACCGACAACTAGCGCTGAAACAGACCACACGTGGTAAACAAATGAACTTGCTACCGGATGTTGCTATTTCTGTGTTACCCTAATAAATTAGTCTAGTCTAAGTTACGGTGGAATTCGTGTGCACGTGTGCATCAATTTGGAGGTGTTTCTACGGATTTAAATTATATTGTTAATTTTATACAGGTATCTCTTTTACATAATTTTTCAGGAATTTTGTGAGTATTATTATTATATGTGTTTGTTTAGAAATAAAATAGAAATACTAAATGGGTATCGGCTTTGGAACCACGTGTTCGTGTAGGTTAATGTTTTTTGTTTATTTAATTTACAATGGTTTTGAGTAAACTGTAAGTCTTTTATGTTAAACCTCCCCATTTTGTTTAAAGTAAAAGTTTCATGAATTTTAGGATGTAATTGTGCTGTCGTGATTGAAACCACGCGTTTTTGTTAAGGTTAAAATTCATTGTTCTAGATTAATCCTGTGACATTTCCAACAGTTTTCAGGTACTGTGTAAAGTTTAGAAGTATTTTATGTTTAAAAAAGATCAAAACGTAATGTAAAACAAAAGCTTCATGAAGTTTGGGGCGTGATCGGGTTTGAAACCACGTGTTCATTTAAGTTATTTATTCTTTGTTCTACGTTTGTGCCATTTACAATGATTTTGAGTGAACGGTAAAAGTTTTCTATGTTAAAAAAAACTCCAATTTAGTATAAAAGTTTCATGAATTTTGGGATGTATTTCATTTGTGCTATCGGGTTTGAAACCACTTGTTTTTGTTACGGTTAATTATTCATTGTTCTAGATTAATTCTGTGACATTTCCAAAAATTTTCAAGGACTGAGTAAAGTGTAGAAGTATGTTATGTTTAAAAGATTAAAAATTAATTTTTAAATAAAAGCTTCATGCATTTTGGGGCTTGATCTGCTTTGAAACCACGTGTTTGTTTAGGTTAATTATTCTTTGTTCTAGGTTTGTGCCATTTACAGTTATTTTGAATAAACTGAAATTATTTTATGTTTAAAATACTAAAATTTAGTTTAAAAAGTTTCATGAGTATTAAGGAGATGAAACGAATACCCATTTTTTTCACATGGAGCCACAATTCCTTTTGGTGTTTGTGAGTTTTCTTGACTTCTCAGATATTATGTAATGCAGGTCAAAACAAAGTGCGGTAATTGGGTAATTATCGACTTTCTGGGCCGCGCTGGTATTGGCGTGACATATTTTTTTTTCTATTCTTCTATGTTATATAGACACGAGAAAAATAATCTTAAACAGTGGTCAAACCTATTTACGGAGAAAAAAATAAAATAATTACTCCCATAAGAACATGTAAAGTGAATGGCCGCCATGTTAACTGAGCGACGGCGCACAAATGCACAGTAAATGTTTGAAAAATGGTTCGCCTTAATTTTTGCAAGAATTATATGAAACAATGAACTATATGCGTGTCCCTTCGGGCCGCCCCTCCGAACCTAACCGGCAGGTATCGGCTCAACTCGCTTTTCATCCAACTCGCTTGTAAATGTTTGAAAAATGGCCCGTCCTGTACTGCTGTTGCATGCGTTCTTATGTGAGTAATTATTTAATTTTTTTCCTCCGTAAATAGGTTCGACCACCGTTTAAGATTATTTTTCTCGTGTTTATATAGTATAGAAGAATAGAAAAAAAATATGTCACGCCAATACCAGCTCGGCCCAGAAAGTCGATAATTACCCAAAGTGCTGTTGAATAATAACAGTAATTTAAAATCGAGTATTCTGAAGCCTAAGAAAGAGGAATATAAAACAAAAGCAAGGTTAAATTTCCATTGGCAGATGTAAATATGTGTTTGTTTTAATAAAGTATTCTTCATTTGCAGTCACAATGGTGCGTCCAGGCCTCCTCATGTTTGGTGACTCCCAGGTAAAATATGCACATATGACTACTCAGTACCAGAATGATTTTGAAGTCACAGTGTTTTCAGTGTCAGGAATGCGTGTTGAAGAAGTGTCTGCTTCAATGGTTGAAGCAACCAAGTTCTTTTATCACGTAGTAATCCATTTGGGCACAAATAATTTGATTTGTGGTAAGTTACATAGAATTTTGTAAATAAAATATTTCAGTTATTAGTGCTCTACTTTATACGATTATGGTTGATCAAAAAGATTTGTAAGATTGCTTTGGTGTTATGCACATTATTTTCCAATATTTTATCGATAGGTACTATACCCGTTTATTTTTATAATTCTTAAAAGCTTTTTAACAGGTCAGCATCCAGATCAAATAATCCAACATTATGAATCTCTTATCCAAGAAATTCTAAAAGGCAACCAGCATGTGCAACTCCATTTGTCAAGGGTATTGTTTCGCAGTAAAAATAGGTATAGGCCATATTCAGATGCTGAAATGAACAGAATAAAGATAATAAATGAAAAGACAGAGAAGCTGAATCTGCTGATACAAGGCTTGGCTACCAGGTAAAACTTTATACGTGTAAAATGAATTGTTCATGATATCTGGGCTGTTTGGCCGTGGTCCATGGTTTATAACAAAACCAAACGTTTCGGCAGCTCCACTGGCTGCCATCATCAGTGGTATAAAAATCCTGCACGTCGGGTGTTTACGTACAGGCCCACAGTACTGTGGTATAGGCCCTGTGTGGTAAACACAGTACTGTGGGCCTGTACGTAAACACCCGACGTGCAGGATACTTTTTTGTGACTGCCACAGTGATTCCACTTTTTTGTGTTCGTAGATATGGAGGACTATTCATAGACAACTGGAAGTCTTTTATGTTACATTCAAGAGATCCGTTTATGGAGTTGCTGTCCAGGGATGGCTTACACATTACACAGCGAGGGATTCAATGTTTAACGGGTAATGTTTTTCATGTCTGTACAAGAAATAGGTCTAAAATTTTATCAAATTTCTACAGAGACCAGACATGCACTACAGACACACATAACAGAACATCATTTCCATATCCAGTTGGGAAACACGCACAGACATCCACATCAGATACCAGAGACACAAGGACATCATATGCACAAGCTGTTAGGTCACATACACACTCCACACAGCCAGGGACATCAAATAGGGCACATGCACACATTTCCACATCATATATACACAGCACACAGGCAGGGACATCAAATAGGGCACACGCATACCCTTCCACATTACGTATACACAGCACACAGCCTGGGACATCAAATAGGTCACACGCATACCCTTCCACATCACATATACACAGCACACAGCCAGGGACATCAAATATGGCACACGCATACCCTTCTACATCACGTATACACGCCACACAGCCAGGGACATCAAATAGGGCACACGCATACCCTTCCACATTATGTATACACAGCACACAGCCAGGGACATCAAATATGGCACACGCATACCCTTCTACATCACATATACACAGCACACAGCCAGGGACATCAAATAGGGCACACGCATACCCTTCCACATCACATATACACGCCACACAGCCAGGAACATCAAATAGGGCACACGCATACCCTTCCACATTACGTATACACAGCACACAGCCAGGAACATCAAATAGGGCACACGCATACCCTTCCACATTACGTATACACAGCACACAGCCAGGGACATCAAATAGGGCACACACATACCCTTCCACATCACGTATACACGCCACACAGCCAGGGACATCAAATAGGGCACACGCATACCCTTCCACATCACGTATACACGCCACACAACCAGGGACATCAAATAGGGCACATGCATACCCTTCCACATCACGTATACACAGCACACAGCCAGGGACTTCAAATAGGGCACACGCACACGGTTCCACATCACGTATACACACCACACAGCCAGGGACATCAAATAGGGCACACGCTTACCCTTCCACATCACATACCAGAGTCACAGGGGCATCAAATAGAGCAGATATACATACGTACACATCACACAGTATGATTACAAGGCCATCATTCACAAAAGCAGTAACATCACCTTCAGTTTCACACACATCACAGATACGTAAATCTTTTTCATATGTAACACCATCACACAATCTAAACCATAAATCACACCTCACATATTTGTTTACAAATGGTGAGTCTGCTGAGGAAAGTTTATCTACGTTAAACAGTTCCCTTGAATATGGTGATTCTCGTAAAGTAGATAATTTAATATCGTCATGTGCAAAACAAACAGCTGTCTCGTGTCTTAAAATAACATACCCAAGGGTATGTTCTGATTGCAATGTTCAATACAGCAATAGATTCAGCTTCTCGAAACATAAAAAACATTGTGATTCGTCTGGTTTATCCCTATCGTGTTCCCATTCAGATTGTACATTGAAATTTAGAACATATTTCCATCTCATAGAACATTTGAAGAAAGAGCATGGCCAAATTATTCCAAAGCAGGAATTTGTTTTTAAGGATGTGACAGCATTTCTCACATGGAAGGAAGCTGTTTGTAAAGACAACCACATTGCAGTGGTCAAAAAAACTGGTTCAGCCCATGCAGTGAGTGGCTTTAAATTTTCCTATTATATTTGCAAATTTAATAATTTTTGTAGACCCGAAACAAAAATAAATAAAACTAATAGAAAAAGGACATTTGGTAGTATGCCGAATACAAACTGTCTGGCCAGAATGTACGTCAAAGAAGTGATACTGGAATCCATGTGACATACATTAATGCTCATAACCATGAGCTTAATTTTAAATTTGTGAAATTCTATCGATGGGATAACACCACAAAGTCTTCTGTAAATCACTTTTTAGAGCAAGGTGTGCCAACACATTGTTAATATACAAATTGTATACTTATTTTTGTGTATTTATTTATTACGTGAATCTTACAATAATTATGGGACTTACCATAATTATTAGAGCACATGTCATCATCACTATCTTTGTTTCTTGTTGGGTCCAGAGTTCGTATTAAACGTAAATAGAGACAGTTTGGTGATTGAAATGAAGTTATCAACATCAATATGGTAGTAAATCAACTTATTTTTTATTATTTCGAATTTGCAAAATTAAATCGTCATACATTACAATGGCTGCCTTATCGTGACCAAGACAAAATGGCGGTCATATTCTTACTATTATATTCATTAGTCATGACTTTAAATACTTCATTATATTGTTTGATTAACTAGATAATTTTATTACTTTGCAGCTATTAACATACTTGAGTGTTTCCATTTGATTTATACTGCTATAATCTTTAACACAAACCAACGCCTCAGTTTTGTTACCGGCATTGCTTGATACACTCTTCCTCTCTCTCACTCTCTCCCTCTCATCACAATATTATTCAAGATACATTTTTGTTTTAGATATTATTAATTTTGAGCTCAATTATTTAAAAGAAAATTTGATTGCAATTTTGACTTTCCTGCTACTTCGTGCTATCCACATTGAACGGTCATCATCGTCCGGCCAGGTGTGTGGCGTAGTTTCCGTATTTGCTGGGTGTTTCTGTCACTGACTTTACATTGTTAACTAAATGATAATTGTGAAGCACTAACTCTTACTAATTACATTTCTGTCACTGATTTTAACACATTTTATCTGGCTGACCTTTTGCCAGCAACATTGATAGCATCTTCACTCTATGATGGTATTCAACAGACTGAGAGTGGATGCTATGTACATTTTGCGTAAGTGTGTGCGCATTGACGTCATTGTCTGGTGTATCGAAATAGGAAACGCCCTGATTATGCGTCATTGTTGTTACGTCCTGTATGTTTTTTAATGACGTTTCGTATTGTTGGCCAATGACAATTATATAACGCTGTGTGTCGCCGGTCACGTAGGCTTGACCTTGGAATTGTCCCGCACCGATGTAACTGCGTTGTTTTCGTTAAGCACAGGGAAAATTGTCCTACCGATTTATATGTGTGCAAAATACAATAAAATAATTCCTTTTGTACCATAAATATGAAAACAGGCTTTTGTCCTGTTACAACATGTTATTCAGGAACATTTACAGCCTTCCATTGGTGACGATAATAACACATCTGCAGTAAAAGAACATTATATAACAACATCTCAGATAATTAAAATGAGGTATCAACTGGAGATGAAAAAACGACTTAATAAAAATGATGCAGACTCTGTAAATATCTTAATTAACTTATTAAAAAATGAAAGTTACAACCCAGTTTTAGCATATAAACCTCAAGGAATGGATACCATAATTGGGCCCTCCAGTTTAAATAATTTACCACACAGTTCTGAACTTTTTGTTGTAGGCATTCAAACAAAGTATCAAGCAGCAGAAATGGTTGCTGGTTGCTGTAGAATACTGTGTATAGACGGAACTTATAATACAAACCAGTATAAATTTTACTTATTAAATTTACTTGTTCCTGATGAATATGGTGTTGGGTTCCCTGTTGCTTATTTTATAATAAATTATTTAGATGAAATGACTGGCGTGTGTCTTAAAAATTGTTGTTGACAAATTTCCAAATATGGAAGTAAACTGTGTCATGACGGATGGTGATGAAGCCATTGCCAGTGCGGTTGAAACTGCATTTGGGAAAAATGTGAGACATCATCTTTGTTTGTGGCATGTGAAACGGAACTGGTTGAAAAATCTTAAAACCAAAGTGAAATCCAAGTCTCTGACATCAGAAATTTTATATTCTTTATTAATTTTAACTCATGAAAAAAATATGAATAATTTTAATGAAATGTTAGAAGCCTTTTTTAATAAATACTCCGAGTCCGCTAGTCGCTTTTTAGATTATTTTAAAGAAATTTATGTGTGTACAAAAGAGAAGTGGGCAATGTGTTTCAGAAATTTTTCACATGGATATACCGACACAAACATGTTTTTAGAATCATTTAATAAAATTAAAACTCAATACCTCCAAAGAAATGTAAATAAGCGATTAGATGACTTGATTAACATCATTTTCAGAGTTAATAAAACTATACACTTAGCGTTAAAATATAAAAGATTGACCCAGATGCCCCCATTAGGATATACCAATGCAGTTAACAAAAGGCATAAAATAGGCATACAAATAACAGATTCTGATATAATTGAAACTGGAAATTGTAGTGTTTGGCAAGTCAGGAGTCAGTCGGACTCAACAGTCCTTTATAAAGTCCATTGTTTAGCTAGAAAATGTTATATGCCAGAATTATGTTTTATAAAATGTAATGAATATACATGTTTCAGCTTGTGTTCACACGTGTATTGTGACACCAGCGGTATGCGAACATCTGCTCTCCGGTACCAGCGGTGGACACAGCGAGCCAATCCGGCATCAGCAGCCGCCGAGACGTGACCAACTACATGTTCGGAGTAGCCAATCAGCAATCCCGGTTAGTTAATAAAACCCTGGCCGGCAGAAAATTTTGCGCACTCTTCATCGCCACGCTATCGGACGCACTTCATCTCCTCTCCTCTCTCGGACGACATCGGTGCGGAGTCAGCCGGAAGGAATGGCCGAAGAATAGAACCGGCGTTCGTGCGTCTTCGCCCTCCAGTTCCGCGCCAGCGATGGATTTTGCTGGGCCGGCAGCCGACTCTACAACCGGTGCCGAAAGAAGAGGAGGACTGCAGTACGCCACGAACAGCGGGCACAGCCGCCGAACATCTCAGCGCGGCACTACCAACATCAACGTTCTCGCCACTCAGTCTTTTTTAGGGCCACCAAAATAACTAGAGTGTACGATTGGCGCCAGTTGTCATGCAGCAAGCCTTTTGTCCGGTGACAGTATACATGCTCATGTGCTGACCACATCCAGTAATTCATTGTGCAAACATATACACAAGCTTCATTCTTATCTTGTCCATAAGCTAACTTTACCATCGTGTATAAGTTCTGATTGTACAGATGTAGCTACAGATGAAACGTTGGTAACTACAAATAGTAACTCAGTTAACCTAGATAATGCAACAGCAAATACAGACATATTAATTCAGTCCGTGTGTCAATTGGCAGATAAATTGAAAAACATTATATGTAATAAAAATTCTCAATCTTTACTGCCATATGTGCAAAACACTTTACAATTATTAGTTCAAAAATGTGAAATGTTGAACAACGATCAAAACTGTGTACATGGTAAACCTCCTTCAATGGCACATGATTTTGTTCCACCAAACATCAAAATTTCTCCTCAAAAGAGATTTTATCAAACTGCCAAAGAAAAGAAGCCTATAAAAACAGACACTAAAAATACAGACTTTGCTCGGTATAATTGTATAAAGGAGTCTTTGCTACTACGTGGAAAAAGTTTCACTGACCCTATTTCCAGTGAACAATATATACACCGTACCCTTTACAATGTTTGCGGATACAGCATCAGTGCTCTTCATTTGAAATCTTTGGATACATATATAAATAATAACAAACTGAATATGCTGACCTCAGCAGATCCACATTTTCATACTGGTTGGCTCTATGATAATGTAATAAATGTTTTTTTAAATAAGATATGTACCGGTAACAAATTTCCTATCTTTCCAGTAGATAGTGCAGTATCCCAAATGATTCTAACATTTCCATTAGATTATGCACTTGAGTCTGTGTGCCACATGGAGTTGCATGGGTATTCAAAATTAATTATACCCCTAAATCCAGACTGTAGCGGGTCAATTTTTGGGTGTTTTTATTTTTAACAGTTTGGAATAATTATATTTTTATTTATTTCATTTTTGGGCGGGTTTGTCTAAAAGTTGTGAAAATTATTGTGCAACCAGATTCATTCCATTATAACAGAACGCCTGGCAACGTTATTTCCAATGTTAAACAGTTTGAAACCAAGGCATAGACGCAGTTGTTGTTGTGTAATGCGGCTGAAGAATTTGCACCTCCACAAATTTCTAAGAACTATGCGAGAGTGTGGCATTGCGCACACCAAGCAGGGGCGCCTACCCAAGCGCTGGCAAAAACCAAGATGGCTAGAGAGTGGAATTATTCATCGTTCCTTTGGTTTCACTAAGGAAGTGCTGCTTAGGCCAAGCCCACTTAAATGACGTCAGCCAATGCCTAGAGAAGATCATATGCGACATTGACTCAAAAAACAACATGCATAGCATGGGCCGAAGCTTCGGCGACGACGCCCAAGGCAGTGAGTTCCCGTATTGAAAACTGTGGAGAGGGAACAGAGAACAAACTTCTGCCCAGTGCCTCTTACCAACAGACCGCATGCGGTCCATCTAAATTTTGTTAACAGTTTCTTTTAAGGTCGGCCGACCTCACAGTTAAAATATGAAACATTAATCAACAGTGCACAAGTGAAATAACAACAGTAATGAGTAAGCCTAAATGAATTAATAGTTTCATTTCTTTTTCGGACACCTGAACGAGGACTTAGTACGGGCGCTATGACCGCGTGGTCGACGTGGGGGCATTATAGAAAAATGTGTTAAGGGGTTCTTTGTTTCTTTCAAGTATGAATGAATGTGGAATGGCAAAGCTGGGCTGTTTCCGTTTATGTTTGTGTTGATTATTGTGTTTTGTGTAATATACAACAAGGTAAGCTGTAGTTAATAAGTGTGATTATGCTAGTGTTGCACAACTTTGAAAATATGTATCCAAATGAATCTTCATGAGTTTACAATCATTCAAGAGTAAATAATAATAAATATTAATTCTCTTCATAAATGAGTTGTGTCAGTGCTTTGCGTAACCCATAGACCATGTTTGTATCCAGCTACATGTGATCGAACCCTGTGACCTTGTTGAAGCTATCGTGCCGGTAAGTAAGAGTTAATTTGAAATTTGGTTGTAATAATAATAAATGTGATCGATTAGTACATCACAAGACAGTAATCATTGGGTCCTTTTAGTAGCTGATGCTCTTAAAAAACAGTTGTCATTTTATGACCCGGTGTCAGAATCTGTAAAACCCGTATATGAAAAATCAATCTGTAATTGGAGACAAGTGTTAGTTAAGATCTTGGGGGGGAACACTTGAGGATTGGCAAGTGAACTGTCCTAAACATGTTCGTCAGAATGATAGTTCAAGCTGCGGTGTGTTTGTTTGTTGGTATGCAGAAAAAATTTTATTGGGCCAGGCAACAGATGAGAATTTTAATTCAGATGAATATAGAAAGTATATATACAGTGTTATAACTGGTAAGAAAATGTGATGTAAAATAACTTTTTGTTGTCACAGAAGGTCCGCGATTTGTTGAAATTTTATCAGCTATCATGGAGTTCTGGACCTTCATACTTAAATAAATTCTTAGTCTTAAAAAATAATAATACTTTGTATATTGTAATCAAATTTATATCTCAAATTACATTGAGTACCAAACTCTTTTTTCATATGAAAATTTAAATCCATTTCATTATTCATCTCACTAAATATGAAAAATTTATGTACAAAGTCTTCAATGAGACTTAGCACTTTCAGTACCAACCTGATACAAAACTATTACTACCAGTAAACAGGCATTTTAAGGTTTTTTGAAAATTAACAGTTCTCTTGTACTATTGTATTCTTTTAGGCAACCAGTAAGAAAAATATGTACTATTAAGTAAATATGATAAACTGCTCAATTTTTTTCTACTTTCTCCAGTTGGGTACATACAAGAAAAATTTCACTTTGATACATTGACTGCATTATTGCAGTTATGTTTATTTCTGTTATACAAAGATACTCCCATATTTTTGTCACTTGTTGCAGGTATTAACACACACATCAGGTCTTGGAACGCAAGACAACTAATTAGAAAATTGTTGTGTAAATAGTGTATATATAAAATAATTAGAAAAATACTACACGTATTTTATTTAGAAAGTATTGTCTTTTAACTGATTTTTATTTTATGTGCATTTATTCATATTCTTATTTATATGCATTCATTGTTCTGCATGTTTTATAGTTTTTATACTTTGTGCAGTATAAGTTGTTTATAGTTTTAATAGTTTTTTGTATTACATTTCCGTATAATTTTGTGTACATTGTTAGATCTGTTTTTATTAGTTATTGTTACTTTTGTTTTATAGTATTATAATAAGTCTTAAATCTTAATCTTACCCTTCATCAATGTATCCTGTAGCTTCAGGTTGTTGGTGCCAAATTATGTTAAATTAATTATTTTCTAACAAAGTGAATTAAAAAATTTGAACTCTTTTATTCTGTCTTGTCTTAATTTCAATAAAGTTATTATTCTTTTCTCTTTAACATATATTGAGATTCACTAACATACAATGCCCTTCTCTTCAGTTAGTAGCTCCTTTAGGTTCGATAACATGAAAACTCTTTCTCAAGGTTAATAAAAAATTAATTAAAGTCTATGTACAGTTAAAGTCATACATATGAAATAAAATATAATAATTATAAATCTGTTTTAGTAAAGTGATATTGTATATGTGTTATGGGTTCTTTGGATCATACAAAAGAAACAACCTTAATAGGAACAACTAATAAAATAAACAAAAATTTTAATGAACAAATAAAATTAATAAACATATGTTTATGTGTTTTTGTTATTTCATTTCACTGTTCTTGTGCTTTGAATTGAATAATGTTTGATCAAAGGTATATTTTAACATGATGGAACAATCTCACCAAATTTGTATTTTAGTCTACAGATTATTTCTTGATATTTATCTTCTGGGTTTCAGTTTTCCGTGTATTATATTAAACCATTATGCTTCTCATTTTTTTTTAAGTTTTTCTTCATTAATTCATTGTGTAACATTAATTTTTTTGTATAAAATGTCCAGGTTCAAATTAATCTGCTAACCAACCCTTTCAACAATACCCTTTCTTTTAAAAAACTCCCGATTCAATTAGTAATGCTCTTGGCTATGACATGATTATGGGCATAATCTTGTTATGTTACAACATCCTGTGTAGTTTGACTTCCCTTGCTAACATTTTGTATTATACACAAAATTCCCACAGAGAATTTCTCGCCGCTTACCAAGGTGTACACATTAGTTCACACAACATTGTCACATACGAAGTGATGAGAACAAAAAAAAGTAATGAGAATTTCTAAATTTCACGTCTATACATTTTCAGTTGACAACATTTTTTTCTCACGTCATACCACTCTCTCTGATGCACATGTCAGTTATTAGACCCTTGTTTGTGTTTAACAAGTGAACATTGACAACACATTTTAGCATGCTTGGTGAGCTGTTGTAATTGTACAAATAAGGAGGCCCCGATGCTATCACTTACCTTAATTCAGAAGATTCCTAAAAAAAACCTAGTCACCACCACATTTTTACAGGTGGAAGCCGCATCAATGTCCCCGTGAAACCAGTTTAAAAATCAAACTTTCCCTTATCAGAAAATTCCAAAGTCCGTTAGACGAACTCATTGAGCACAGGTTAGGTTAAGATGGGTCATGTTAAAATAACTTAACTCATATTCATCATTACTTACAAAAGTTTATTAATTGCTATTATTACTATAAAATATTTCACAAAAAATAATATGTTTTTGTTTAAAAGATATCATTTTTTATAAGGTAACCTAGTGGAACTGTTACCCTATGTGGTGCAATCACCATCAATATGTGATGAAAACTTAGAAAAAACTTTACCGTACTGTAATTAGATCATTTAATTATCAATGAAATATAACATAAAAATGAAATCAATACACTTTCTCTCTCTCTCATTGTTTTATTTCATATCTTCTGTTTTTATGTTCTTTTTTTTATATTTTATTTGGCCAAATTTTTCCCCACTTTTGTACTTATCTGTTTGTGTGTCTAATGAGGTTCCTTTGTTCCTGGTTTTATCCAGCTACATCAAGCAAGGCTTTGTTTTGTCTGATGAAATACTTCTCGACCTTGCGAACTGATTCTTGAACGCATATACATAATTACGCACAAATCTCTTCCCAGGCCAAGGTCACATATGCAGTTCACATCTCTCTAACCCGTGAAAATTCCATTGGAATGTACCATTACACTGTACATTTTAGATATGATGGAACAAAGAATTTGAATTAAATTCTGAGTTTAAAATAATTTCAAGTGCATGTTGGAAAGATAACAGGATTTTTCATAATGTCGATATACAAGACGTGTAGGGACCAGACAAAAAACGTGTCTTACAAGAGATATTGTAATAAGCTGGCGTGTTTTAATGGGATTGTACTGTATCTACAATGATATGTTTGCGATAGTAACACTCACTTGTTCTTTACCCTTAAGTCTTCTCATTTCTGTATTTGAATTCTTTCTTTAAAACCTATTTGACAAAGTCTCGTATCTCTGTAGTCCTCCATCCTATATATCTGTCGACCCCACTGTAACTCTGTTCATTCTCAGTTTTTTTCCAACAATTATTCATGCAACGTATCTATAATTCATGTATTATTAATGTAATTATTGTTTTGTTACTGTATATAATTTTTTTAATAAACAGTTATGTACATTGTAAGCATTTTAATAAGACTAACCTTATTAATCATAATGCATATTCATTCCTTATCTAAAATATTGTAAACATCAGATATTGTATTTTGGGAGAAACACTAGCTAGCCACAAGTAAGCAGTCCCGAGTGGTAAGAAGGTGACATTGTATCTTGCTGTCAATTGAAGAAACAGGTTTCATTCAAAAGGGGACTAACTATTTAACATAATCAAGTAACTTTATTAAATGGAAACCAAACTGTTTCTATATGGTGTGTGTGTGTGTGGCTTCTTACAGTTATATAATTACATAACAATTAAGCTATGATGCTGGCACACAAAACGTTACGTAGCGTTATACAGAATAATATGTTGACAGGTCACTAGACAGACTTGTTGACGATGAGTACTCCTCTGGCATTATATCTGTATAACATCTTAACTTGTGTTATAACGTAGGGAACCCGCGTTAATTGGTTATGCCAATTATACAGGCTGCCTTTCGTTGTGACGAGCTGAAAATTAATCACAACAAATAAAACAATTCTTATATCAGGATATTGGGAAGGGGAGACTGTTGATTTATGCACTCAGTTTACTCGGTACTCAGATGACATCTGTTTATTACATTATGAGATAAGGTTCTCTATTTAAAGTTCTCAACATATATAGTTTACAGTATAATTATATATATATTACTCTTTCATAAGGGCCCTCAAAATATGATGTACATCTATTTAATTTATTCCACGGATCCGGGATTGATTATATATTAAGTTAATAATGGTCACCTTGCCATATACAATATTGAAAATTGAGCCATTTGAAGAATGGACTTTATTAATCTTTCAAAACAAGAAAACTTTTAGTTTAAACATTTACTCTTTTGCTATAACCAGTGTTATTAGATTACAGACTACATGTTACATATACTGTCTGTCTTTTAAAGTCTTAAAAGTGGTGAGTTAAATTGTCTTTTGTGGGTAATAATTTTAGTAACTCATAACCATGGAAGACAAGCCTCCATGTCACCTGGTTTTCAGTATTTGCTGCAGAATTGGTTCTTCGGTCCTCGTGCGTTTCCTGAAGGTCTGTCGTTGCCGTAGTATCCGGTGACGGTGAAGTTCCTGAAGTCTGTTATATCATTCGGGCTGAAGTACTCTCATCTTAGGCGACTGTAGTAATTCTTGTAGGATACTCTCATCTTAGACGACTGTTGTAATTCTTGTAGTTATAATAAATAAATAGAAAGTTTGTTTCACAGTAATACACTTCACATGATTATAGATTAGTTGAATATCACCTTCATGTTTGTAGTAATGTATGAATTACATAGTTTGTTATTTATTCATTGAGAGAGAGATGTCATCGCCGCACAAATTTAGTTATTTAAATATTCATTGAACCAACCATTCACATAATTATACACGCGTCGCGAAACAACGCTGTACGCAGCTTACGGCGTGAGCGCTCCATTGCAAGTGGGCAAAAATAGTTAGGGGGAGAGTAGTAATCTCGCGACAATTACTAGTCAACATAAAAGTAGTTCCATGTTTCTAATTTAATTAAAGGACTAAAGTTTGATTAAATAATTAAATCGAGATATTCTTAGTTACAGACGTTATCAAAGTACATTACAGTGGTCTTATTTAATTATTTAAATAATAACAAAATTTACAATTATATTTAGTTTGTTTAGGGGTCAGAAAACAAGTTAATTCTGGTCAGTGCCTGTATATGCAGGATTAATTAACAAGCTTTACCCTTTCTGTACAATTGTATTCCCTTTTATTTTATTATTAGACTTTTTATTCAATATTATTATTATTTAATGATAGCAATAAGATTTAGTTTAAAATGTGAGATTTTATTAAAATTTCTCAGCTTATACATTAACAATTTAATTAATTAACATATTTTTATTAATGAAATCGTCACATCTGTACTTGTCAAATGTATGTGGAAGTGTTGAACGTAACTTGAAATAAGATGTTTTAATATATACTATGCTTTAACATGTACAGATTGATGAGATGGCTTGTATCTCATTTATGTATTTGGTAAGTACTTAAATAAAGATGAAGTAAAAAGAAATGCTTGAGAATAATTTCACTTTATTCCAAAAAGAATCACATTTATTCAGAAACTAATTCTTAGGAGGTTGATAATTGCTTCACACATGCTCAGTAACTGAATTGATGAAAAAAATTACTCAAGTACAACTTTCATTTGCACCAATCATGGGTACAAGTAACCACAGGATATTTTATAACCAGTATAATAGGTTTTCTGACTAAACATCTTACAGAATGTACTCCAGAAACCACATAATCTTAGTGCTAAATCAAATTTTAGCTTTCCTTGAGTTATTCTGGTAAGAAAGAGTCCAGTCAGGAAAAGATTATCATCCACATCGTGGATGCCACGTCATGAACAAGTTCCTTTGGAAATATCTCAGGGTTTTAATGTGTACATTATAGGTTATCACCATCAAGGTTAAGAAACAAAATGGTTTATAAAGCTCCATCTACCAACGTAACAAATTGTGTATAAAAATGGCAACTGTCACAATGTCAGAGCATAGGTGCAGTAGAAAATTGAACTGAACAAATAATAACTTCTTTGCATATACAAATTCATAGCTGAAATTTAAATTATACCCAAATACCAACAATAATTATAAAGTAACCCATACTACACCGTTGCTGGTGCAGTGCTACAGTAATAAGCTTTTCAATATGTAAAATAAGTATTAAAAAAAAAGTGTTCCAAACTGAAATAGTTACATTAAAAAATGCCAGCAGAAAATTTATATCCAACCATGAAGAAGATGAGGCAAAGTGTCTGTAGCTGTGACTGACCTCACTCAAAACAAAACAGAAAAAGTGTAGAAACAAAATTCTTATTTAAAATTGTTTTTATTTTATTTCTTCAACTTTTTTTAATTGGTTGCACAATTTATATTTATTTACTCAAATACAAATAGTAATTAACATGTCTAACAAAAGGTAAGTATTGAAGATATATCTTCCAAAGAGGACTCGTACAAGAGTTGATTAGGCTAGCCAGCAATGCGGAGCATCAAACAAGTGACTGGCGTGTATTGAAAGAGGGAGACATAAATGATAAGTAACTACAGAAACTAATTTTACTTCCATGTTCCTTAAGGAAATGGAAGTATGGTGATGGCAAAAAAAAATCGTGTTCGAGATTATTGCAGATTCTGATTGTACTACACTCAAAACATGAAAGTCATTTTTCGAAAAGTGTGTGTGTGTGTCTAGATTTTTTCTATGGCAAACGATAACAGCCGCAAATTCAAACAGAATCAAATAATTTTTTGGATACAGCCCTGATTTGTAGAGTACTCAAGACCTATTGTTTTGGTGAAGATCGGTTAAGGGAAAGGGGTAGTTTACCTGCAACGTCTTTTTTTTTTTTAATCAAGGGTAATTTGTTTCTATGGCAAACAATAACAGCCGCAAATTCAAACACAATCAAATAATATTTTGCTGAATTGTAGAGTTCTCAAGACCTATTGATTTCGGTAAAGATCGGTTAAGGGAAAGGGGTAGTTTACCTGCAACGTTTTGTTTTAACAAGGGTATTCTCTATGGCAAACGATAACAGCCACAAATTCAAACATAATGAAATAATTTTTTGCATACTGCCCTGAATTGTAGAGTTCTCAAGACACATTGTTTTTGGTGAAGATCGGTTAAGGGAAAGGGGTAGTTTATCAGCAACGTTTTATGTTTTAAAAAGGGTAATTTTTTTATGACGAATGGTAACTGCTGAAAATTCAAAGAGAATCTAATAATTTTTTGCACACTTTCCTGAGTTGTAGAGAGCTCAAGGTCTGTTGATTTTGGTGAAGATCGGTTAAGGGAAAGGGGTAGTTTACCTGCAACATTTTATGTTGTAACAAGAGAAATGTTTCCATGACGAACGATAACACAGAATCAAATATTTTTTTGCATGCATCCCTGAATTGTAGAGGACTGAAGGTCTATTGATTTTGGAGAAGATCGGTTAAGAGAAAGGGGTAGTTTACCTGAAACATTTTATGATTTAACAAGAGTAAAGTACTTAATTTTTACAAATAAAGTATCCTGATAAGAAGCTCATAATAATCCACTATAGAAACATAGATGAAATATAAATGAAGAGGTTAGGTGAATGGGGTGGGGGTAATTTTCTATTATTAAAATTTATAGTTGAAGGTGGAGGGGAGAATTTTTTATGTGTACTACATTATCGGTAACAAAGAAATAGTTTTTTGTTAAAATTGCTTCCTGGGCTGTTTAGCCGTAGTCCAATGTTTTCTGCAAAACCAGACTTTTCGGCAGTGGCATCGACTGCCATCATCAGTGAAAATCGAGTGCGAAAACGTGAGGTGGTATACGTTAGTTAGTAACCAGTACTGTGGTTAATGCTGAAGCAATAAGTAGAAAGACGTAGTTTCTATGGAAATATTTCATTTCGAATATGATTTTAAATATAAATCTTAGAACATGGAAGTCATTTTCCATATTGAATACGGAAGTCATTATGGTTCTCCATACCGATATTTTGTTCTCCTTTCTATTCTTTTCCCCATAGTCTCTGAACTGTTAAAAACTCAGTTAAAATGATTTATGATAAAAAGTTATTTGCCTTGTATCATCCAATGAGTTTACAGGAATACATTATGGTACCAAGTTTGTATTCTGTTGGTAACAATACTTCATCTGTCAAATGTACTGTGCCAATAATTATGATAAATAACATTAAATATTAAAAAAATATATTAATTAATTGCACTTTAAGAAGTATAATTATTTGCTAATGTGGTGAATTAGTTAATAATTATTGTTATCATAATTATTATTAAAATAATAATTATTGTTGCATACTAGAAAAGTGCAATGTATACATAAAAAGAAAGATATTGTTTTGTAATTTTTGGAAGCAACTAGTATTATTATTTCATAAGTGTCCTATCTGGATCAAATTATGTGTTCACATTTTCTCAAAAACTCCTCAAGAGATAGACATAAAATATGTAAGAAAAGCGTAAAACATGGGTCTTTATGTCAACGTTTGGAAGGTTAGTTCTTTTTGAAAGATGTTGGATTTTTTTTATTTACAAGTCATCTGCAACATGATTGGTCCTTCACAGGCTTCTCAAAGTAATTTTAACATTAATCCTGCCTATCAAGTGGAGTACTTATCTGAAACGCAGACGTGCCCCATCAGTAGAGTTGCTTGCAGATGAACTGAACATTTAATATGTATAATAGCCCTACTCTTCTTATACTCATTGCATTCTTTTGGACTGAAAGCAGATTCTGAAAACTTTCTTCCATCGACTTGAAAAATTCCTGTTGTTAAAACCTGCTATGACTTTTTTACTAATCATACCTTTTCTCCACACTTGGCCTAATAGTGTAGAAAATTCACATTTTGTTGGTGGACAAACTTCTTGTCTCAGTCTTTTTTTTTCTCGGTCAAGCTTATCAATTTTTTCTCCCAAGAAATATTTTACTGAGTCAAACACATTTATGAATTGGTTGAATTTTATCAGTTGTGTGAATTAGTGATGAGCACTAACATAACAATACACCTGACTATTTATCAGATGCAGAAAGAAATATTTTTTTCACATCTGTTCTACACTAACATAGGCCTAACAAAATATCTGGAAATCTTTTTACATAGGTTTTTGAATAATTTAATTAATTTTATCTTTCATAGAATATGTTTTAAGAGTGGTGAACTCATAATAGTGTCTAGATTTGGTAAATTCTGATATTTAATAGTACTAAACAAAAAAGAGTATTTGAATAACAGCATTTACAATTACCCCAAAATCACATTTAGATTTACCACACTGAGCAATTTTTGGGGTAATTGTAAATGCAGTTTAGCTTGAAACTTTTAAAAAACCTTTACAGAACATCACAAAAAGTTAATAAAGACTGTTCGATTTACATTTATGTTGTTTTGGTGCAATTTCTGTCAAAAAATCAGTATACTTTGAAAGTCATACAAAACTGTTTCACAGTATATTTTTTAACGTGAAAACTTTGGTTATAAATATTAGCACATATGGTACCCTTATATTAGAAGCACTGCAGTTTTGAAGGGAACTATAACAGATGATGTAATGACAATACTGATTGTCTGAAAACTAAAACCTCTCTACCATTTACAATTATCCCACCTAACCCTACAACATAATTCAACTTGTCCTTGTGTGTTTCATACTTCCAGAGGTTTTATGTGATTTGAAACAATTGTATATGAAACTTTTGCAATATGATTAAAAAAAGTTCAAATCAGCTGAATGTCTAAAGAAGCAATAGTTATTTGCAGAATGCTGGGCTATTAAAACAATTCTGAAAGAATTATTGCTCTTAAAACATCCTTTATCAAGTAACTACTGAAATCTGCTTGTTTTCAACAGCAAGCTGAAGTTCCATTATGACCTGGTGACACTACAAATATTTCAAAGATTTACCTAGCCTTATTACACTAAACTGGGGTTGAGAAGACACCTATTAAAATGCCACAACAAAATTCAACTCTAGAAACATCAACTAGATTCGTAGAAATATTTACATCAGAAATTAGAAAAACTCAAAAGTCTTTAATGTCTACAGATCCCACTATTCAAAAAGAAAGAAAGATACCTTGCTTGAAATCGAAGATACAGATAAGTTTTAAGAACTGAAGACAATATCGAGTAAAAGAGCAAGAAGAAATATCTAGCAGAAACAATGTTAACAGAAAAACAAATCTAAGAAGAAGATTGTATTTTGATCATATTTTATAAGTAAAAACAAAGTTTTACCTTACAACCTGAACCGGTTTTCACCTTTAAAAGGCTTCTTCAGAGGTACCTGAGGGAGGTACTTATAAGAGAAACTTATAAAAAACTTTGTATTCCGAGTCGTTAATATAATAGTTGTATTTAGTTAAGTAACGGACACGTCATGGACAACGAAATCCAAGAATCAATAAACATTCTCCAAGCCTTCATATTTCATTTCCAATAACTCAACTATATATTTTTAGGTTAGGTACACTTTTCAAAACTTTTTTATCAAATGCTGAGAAGTGTGAGCTTGTAATTGTTTGTTTTGATAAACCCCTTTATAATGTTTCTCATGAACAATAACTGGAAGCTACAGTTTGCTTCTAGGATATATCTCATGAAATAATGGAAACTTGCTACCTGAATTCTGTTTTTCTTTGACTTCCTATTCCAGAGACATACGATACTTTTAGTTTTTCAAGGGATTGGAAGATGACTCTACAAGGGATAAATCTGTATCTTAATAAAGTGTTACAGGTAAGTGTATAATCCTAGATAGAAATTTTATGAACAATTCAAAAGACTGTGAGAAAGCAAATTGATGAACTGTAAAAGGGAGAAGTACTTATATTTAGTTAACTAACGGACATGACATGGACAACGAAATCCAAGAAATTAGAGAACCGTAAAAAGAACTTATTGGGTCTTTGACTAATCTAAGCAAAATTCAAGAGCTCTAATAAAAACCATTTAAAACAAATGACTAGTAGATTACTCATATTAAATCTCTAAGAATGTATTAAAATTACAGCCTGTTTCATGCACTTGTTATTTCAACTTATTTTCTTAGCAACTGACAATAGTGTTAACTGGATATTGAAACACACCATATATTGGTAGTCTTTTTAAATTCATAGTGTGACATGTTACAATCACTGTGCTGGTTGGTCACTAATCTCATCAGCCATGTTCATCCATTTTCTGGTAGAAAATATTCAAGCAAATGGAAATATTCGAGCAAAACATAGGCCTACATAAATAAAATGATACATACTTGAGCACTTTTCAAAAATAAAATTAACTGAATTCTATGGAGTGTTACAGAGTGAATTGCTTTGACAGTTTCTGAAACAAAGCTTTCTAGAGAAGGAGACCTACCTCCAAAATTATAAGACTATAGTGTTTACAGTGCTATAGATTAATAGAATGTAGAATAATAAAATCCAATGTTTTGAAATGAAAACTGACAGCAAAAAGATGAAAAACTGATAAGGAATCATTCAATAAACAAAAAAAAAAACAAATTACTAAAATTATTAATAAAACAAATGAACTCAGAAATTTAATTGCACCAAATTATTTCTATTTAAGACAAATTAAATATAGATTGGTAACCACACATTAGTCATAGCATTGTTAATTTCACAATTCCATGAAATTTTAACTAATGGATATTGAACATTTGATTGAAAATATAGAATACCGTACCAATAAGCCTAGAAGCATTAATGTAAAGCTTGTTTTCATAAAAAGTGAATTGAAAGAAAAGAAATACCTGTACACAATCTCAACATTTGTTTGAACTGTAACAAGAAATTCCTTTGTTTTAGTGTAATGTGAGACACAAAAATACTGCTATTGCACTAATTAAGATGTATTTAATGTTAAAATAAAGGTAACTGACAGTATTAAGTTATTCTTAGATGTAGTAAGTTAGGTTAGGCCAAATTGCTCATTAGACTCTGACTAAATTTCAATGATACAAAGTGCTCATAAAGACCTACACTAAAAAATATTATTTGCAAATATGAGCCAGGGGGCCATTCCTACTCTAGTTACATTGGACATGAGCAGGAAGCAGATGTATTAATAAAATATTATCACTTAACAAAATACAGGAATAATTATAATTATTTAATTATAATAAATTAAATAGGCAATGGACTTAAACCTGCAGTAGAGACTTTAGTTTGTTATAAAACAAATAGGAAGAGAATTGAAGATTTCTTGTTTGCAAATGTTATACCAGTTTTCTTCACATACAAGTAATGGCAGGTTACAATTTTTAATCATATTTTCTCATAATAAACGTATGTTGCTACTGATTTTTGTTTTGTTTGTTAAGAGTATGAAAACATGTTTTTTAATATGATGTGTGAAAATAATCATAGAACTGTGGGTCGTGAGTGGCTATTTTTATTCAAACCTGAGAAGTCGCTATATAAAACAAATCATTACACCAAGTAAAACAAGTTTCTATACACTTTGTAAAAGGCTATAAATGTCAAATATTTAATTTTTGTATTCAGAATATACAAAACTTTGTTTATACATTTGTTATTTCTATCTTTTTAATAACAATAGACAATGGTACAAAGTCTGTAAATGGTACAAACTAAGTATGGAGTCTTTATTTGTTTCTATTCATAAACAAAGGTCCTTACTGTATCAGTTTTATGCAAAATACACTCTTTGACATCTTTTAATACAATGTAGGCTAGTCATTTTATATCGGTTTCAAGTGGTTCTTCCAATTTTTTTTTTTCGTTAACTTAGACCAATATAAAATTCCACAATAACCAATTAGGCTACTAATAATTAATCATTTGCATATTGATAGAAACTTGTACATTGGTTTTTATTGCATTAGGTTGAAGTGAGGATTTTAATATACTTCTTTCGTTATAAATTAGATTTACTTAAATTCGTCTTTGTAAGGTAATAATGTGCTGTAAATGGGAACTAGGTTATAATTTCGGTCCAATAAATTCAGAACAAGAAAGCAAACTAAATAACAATTATGCTTTTAAAAAAAAGGTCAACAGGTAAATCGCCTCGCATTGAACATATCAACTTTCTTTCTTACAAATGCAAACTCTTAATTTCTATATTGGAAACTGCATAAGAATTATACCGGAAGAGAATGGTAATAGGGAATCATGATTCAGCATGGTCTCAGGTTCAAAAGTTGATTCAGCATGGTCTCAGGTTCAAAAGTACAGCCGTTTTTTGTACACTAATTACGGAAATTTTTGTTAAAACGTAGGTTTCTTCTAGTACCAACTAATCATTTATTTTTTAATTCCATTACAACCATACAAAAACATTTACGATATTTGTACATCTTACACATAACCCCCACGAAGTTTTGAAAATAACTAGTTAATATATAGTCTATAAAAGGCCTTAAGCATCAGATTTTTATTTTTTGCCTTTAAAAATGTGCTAAATTAAAATCTGTTTCATAGTTATTATTTTAAATTATTTTCATAGAGAAATATTTTTTGGAACTACGCCTCTGCTCACCGCAGACGGATTGGACAAAATTCATTGGCGGGCTTTTCTACTATGAACTAGGGATGCGACATCGATGTCGATGTTTTCAAAACATCGATGTTTTGATAAAAACATCGATGTTTTTAACATCGATTTATTGGAGCCGAGGTTTTTTTAACATCGATGTTTTGTGCTCGATGTTTTACGTTGTCGATGTTTTTTTTAATGAAAAAGTACCATAATAAAAAAAATGAACTACATATCATAATTAAATATCACTATAGTATTGACGACTCGGAACACTAAGTTTTTTATAAGTAAAAACGTAAAGTTTTACCTTACAGCCTAAACCGGCTTTCACCTATAGAAGGCTTCATGAGCCTCTGATGAAGCCTTCTATAGGTGAAAGCCGGTTTAGGCTGTAAGGTAAAACTTTACGTTTTTACTAATAAAAAACTTAGTGTTCCGAGTCGTCAATACTATAGTGATATTTAGTTAAGTAACGGACACGTCATGGACAACGAAATCCAAGAATATAATTTTCACAATCAATAAATTAAAATAAACATACTGTACTTTCAGACCAAAGTGACCAAGGGTGAAGGGTCTGAGTTTAAAAATTATGTCTTGATAACTTTTGTTTTCTTTAAAGAATACAATAAAATGAAATATTCTTACTTAACTTCACATTCCATACTTTGCATTACATTCAGTGATAAAACCATTCACAACTGATACCCTTCTTCGTCACTGCATGGTGTATCGAAACTACTGGGCACTCAAAACATCAAAGTACTAGTGTGTGTGTGTGTGTGTTTTATTTGGACAGTACTCGATATTGTTTTACCTGCCTCAAGTAAGTTTTTAGTGCATCATGAATTCTGTGATTTGCGCTGACTCTAGCAACCAAGTTTTTGTCATTTGTGACAGCCCAATCAATGAGTAAAATTAAATGCCCCCCCCCCCCGAGCTAACATTAATGTTAGAGGTTACTAAACAGGTTTTAAAAAATGGATGTTTAAAAACATCGATGGTTTTTGGGCGATGTTTTATTAACATCGATGTTTTAATATTGAACATCGATGTTTTGAAACATCGATGTTTTGTTGTCGATGTCGCATCCCTACTATGAACTGTGAGTACAGAGATGGACAACCACACTCCCCTCCTAGTACTTATTGTTTACCTAAATCTCTGTATTTAGAATTTTACCAACAAAGATGGTCAACATGGCAACATCCGACTGTTGTCCATCACTGCATTAAGAACGATTCATGTTTCTACATAGAGTACGCTTCTTCTTCTTTTCAGATCGCAGTATATCGATATCGATACAATAACATACTCAAAACGTCGAAAATGTACTGCAGGTACGGATATTGGGATGGTTCCAATTTTTATCCTGTATGTTGTAACATATGATTATAAGTTTATCATAAATTTAAATAATTTCAAGCGAATAACACTAATAGCGAATAAACGTCTAAGTCCCATCGGTTGCAATGCATTATCACTATTGAACCATGTCGGTCGTTCAATATCGATGTTTTTTCGTCCATCATTAATGTCATTAATCCGTATTTAAAATTCGCCGCATTCGTTAATTGGTAGCTTTTAGTTGACAAAAATTTGGTTTAACCTAGTATTCTGCTTGTTCTATGATAAGTCTTTTTTTTGCAATGAGTTCTGTAATACGAAATTCCGTAACTGCTTTGAGGTTATGTGGAGGGCTAAATAATAAATATTTGTTATGTACAAACGCTGGAAAAGTTCTACCAGACATTGACAAATTAGTGAAAAATAATAAGGTCGTTGTTTTCATGAAAGGTGTACCAGATGAACCTCGCTGTGGATTTAGCAATGCTGTTGTTCAGATATTAAGAATGCATGGTGTAACTTATGATGCTCATGATGTTTTAAAAGAGGAATCCATCAGAAATGGTAAGTGTTTTTATGATTGACGAGTACTGTATTACCTCATGGAAATTCGGTATCAAACTTGGGAACAAATTACATAACAGGTAGGGTTACGCGGGCCAATTGTAAATTCGGGGTAATCGTAAACGGTAGGGAGTTTTTAGACAACTAATACTGTCTACATTGTCATTACATCAACTGTTGAATTTTCCTTCAAAACTGCAGAGTGCTGCTGGACTTCTAAATAAGGGTATATTCTTGTATTTATAACGTTTTCATGTTAACAAATATTATGAAAGTTTTGTATGACTTTGGAAGTATACTGATTTTGTGGACACAAACAACCAGAAACTCCACCAACACAATATAAAGATTAATGTAACAGTCTTTTAGTAACTTTTTGTGATGTTTTGTGAAGGTATTTTAAGACAGCCTCAAGCTATACTGCATTTACAATTACCCCAGAAAATTTTCCAATGGGGTAGGCCTAATAGTAAATGCTGTTGTTCAAATACTCTTGTTTGTTTAGTACAATTAAATAGAATTTACCAAATCTAGATACTATTATGACCTCACAACTATTTTAAAACCTATTCTACTAAAGATAAAATTGCTTGAATTATTCAAAAACCTTTGTAAAAAATTTCCAAATAATTTGTTAGGCCTATTACTGTAGAACATAATATGTGGAAAAATATTTCTGCCATCTGGTAAATAGTCAGGTGTATTCTTGTGTTAGTGCTTAACTGGGTGCTTAATTGTTACCGAGTCATTTAACTGATAAAATTCAACCCACTGGTAAATGTGTTTTTGGCCCCATAAAAATTTCTTGGGAGAAAAAATGTATAAACTTTGAGGGGGAGGAGCAGATTGAAAGGCAAGGAGTTTGTCCATTGGCAAAATGTGAATTTTCTACACCGTTAGGCCAAGTGTGGAGAGAAGGTATGGTTAGTAAAAATGTCGCAGCTGGTTGATAACAATATGAATTATCCAGGTTGATGCAAGAAAGTTTCCATAATCTGGCATCAGACCAAAAGAACTCAATTAGTATAAGAAGAGTAGAGATACATATTAAATGTTCAGTCCACCTTCAAGTTTTAATTTTACTTTTTTCATTTCTATTAAAAGGGTAATAGCTGCATTGTCTATACTGGCACATCTACTTCTCAGATATGTAACATATAAAATACCATAGATGAAAAAGATTCAACAAAGAAAGTTTGTTCTTGTTGATTTTGCTGGAGGACCAAGAAATAAAACTCATTACAAGTGTGTACAGAAAGTAGGTGATGACGAGGGAGAAACTTATGTCACAGGATATTAATGCAAAGATGAAATTTCTACAAAGTTATATTAAAAGAAAATGATGAAAGTACTATTAGCTTTGAACAAATATTGATAGGTTTTCCTAATCCAGAAATTAACTGACAAATTGTCTGCGAGTTACCTGGAAGTATTTCTGTGTTTGAAAAACTCTTTATTTTATTACTTACGTGTTCTATTATGTAACAGAACAACATTTCTTTATGCTTTTTTAACAAACATAGCGTCTGAAGTTTCTTGTTTTCATTTACTTTTCAATAGATGAAGACGGGGTAGGCCTAATTGTGAATGGGGTAATTGTAAACATGCAGTTAGGATTAAAAACACATCACAGAATAGTACAATGTCAACTAGTTTACAGTTGTTCCAATATTTCAAAGGGTAAAGAAAACACTTATTTACAATTACCCCTAAGACGTTGGGGTAAAAGGGTCAATCCATTTCAAGTGGTCCAGAAAAGAATTAATTGGTTGCTTGACCAATTAAAAACATAATAATGTTTTACCATAGTTACCCCTATCCTAGAGGAGTCTCAAACCAACTTATTTTATTTTTATTTCACACTTTTTTAAAATGGCGGACATTTTTGTGTCATGGCCGCAGCTGGTTTCATGTTTATGTCAAATGCAATATCTCATTTTAGGTATGTCACAGCGAGTTAAAACAAAAACCATATTATTAAGCTCATTTGGACAATCTTTCAAGTATATAATTGTTGTTAGTAACTAATACCCCATAAGTGAAATATAAGCATAGTTTTGTCAACAAAAATTGCCAAACACTCACTTCTGGCAATATTTAAAAAGGGAAGGAAATCATTATGTAAAGTTTTTATTATTGCAGGTGAAACTATGCATTTAAAGTTTTAAACAGAAAAATCACAGCTCCTTCAAAGTTCTTCAACCCCCACTATAAGTATAACCTTGAATGCATCTTGAGTTCTTTTGATAGTGATGCCCTCTATACTTTAGTCTGAAAGACTTAACACATGTTTCTATCCAAATCTCATCAAGGTATATTTTTATAGATTTTTAAAAATTATTATTGGAACGTTGCCAGTGATATAAAGTCATCCCTCTCAATGAACATGACCGCTTCTTATTTTTTCTTGGGGAAATCTGTTTTTTTTTTTTAATAAAGGATAATTTATAAGAATTAATATGAACTGCCTACATGCTTGTTATTTCTGGAAAATAAATTGCACAATGAAACCTGTGTTACTATATTTCACATGTAATATAAAATTGTAGGATTGACAAGTAATACACAACTGAAACTGCAGTTAAATTTTGAGCAGATTAACAGATTAAAAGGAAGAAAAAGAAAAACAGTGTAAACAATTGGATTACCGGTGTATTCATAAGAACAAATTGTGTTGTCAGCTTAACTAAATGAACATTATTATCACCCGATCATCTGATCATAATATCATCTTCCTCGTGAAAACACAACAATTAGATTTGTTTTCTTGTCACCGTCTTTTTATGCACTCTATAATAAGTAAAATGTACACAACATGTTAAAACCTACAGCAGGTTTGCGTACATTCTAGACAATGGAGTGTGTAATGTCAATCAAGTCACTTTTTAAAAAATGAATATTTTTGTTGACACTCCTGAAATCAATATAGCCTACGAGGTGTAATCAATAAGTATTAGGATTGATACTGATACCCGAAAAGTATCAGCTAACTTGGCTCCAAAAAAGCAACACGTTTACTTTACAGTATACTAATTACTCGGTATAAGTTTTATAATAACAGCTGATCTGGTTTGTTTACAAACACTCATTGTTGTGTTGTGTGTTAATCTCATTTGGCGCATTTACCATTTAAGAAAAAATTGATCAGAGAATTTGTATCAGATTTTATCAGAAAGCTGGTGAAACATGTAAAGATACATTTGAAAAGTTGCAAAAAGTTTATGGGGAAGATTGTATGAGTCGTACACAGGTCTATTAGTGGTTTAAGTGTTTTAAAGATGGGCGTGAAAGTGTTGAGAGTGAAGAGTATTCAGGAAGGCCTTTAACTAGCAAGACTGGCCACAATGTTGAGCTTGTGCGTGCTGCTGTGCAAGAAAATCGCCGAATATTCATGAGCTAGCAAATAATTTAAATATCAGTTTCGAATCAGTTCAGTCCATTCTTACTGATGAGTTGGGAATGAGACGTGTTTTTCCAAAGTTTGTACCAAAAGTCCTCACAGCTGACGAAAAAGATGCCTGGGTGTCAGTCGTTCAAGACCTGCTTGAATGTGCTAAAAACGATGAGAACTTCATTAAATCGATCATAATGGGTGATGCATCATGTGTTTATGGATACGATCTAGAAACTAAGGCCCAGTCTTCAGTGTAGAAGACGCCAAATTCTCCAAGACCAAAAACGCAAAATAGAGCCGAAACAAAGTCAAGACCATGCTCACAGTTTTCTTTGATCACAAGGGGATATTCATCATGAATTTGCTCCACCAGGCCAAACAGCAAACAAGGATTACTGCATTTCTGTTTTGAGCCGAGTGAGGGATGCAATTTGACGAAAAAGGTCACAGTTCCATCAGATTGGTTGTACCAGAGCGCTTCAACACGACAATGCACCCGCCCACACGTCACATGCTGTTCAGCATTTTCTTGCTGAACACAATATTCCACAGCTTCAGCATCCTTCATATTATAATACTTTTTCAATGTGTGTGTGTGTTTATTCAGCCACATGTTGTATGCGTCACTTTGTAATATACCGAGTACGTACCTCTTTAAATAATTTGTCACGTTGACTATGTTTTATTTAAGTTCGGTCGATAAATAATTTTTAATTATTATTTAATTGGTTTGATTTGTCTATTTGTTTTAATTAATTTTTTATTTAGTTAATTAATTATGTATTGTAATCACTGTTATTCGAATGTGGCTTACTTCGGAGTTCACTAGAAGTTCAGTAGCACTTCCGTAGATCTAGATTGTCTGTGTACAGTAATGTGTTGTTTGACAAAAATATTAAGTACTTAAAACCTTCACGTACCTGTGGTGTAGTACTGGTAGTTTAGTTCTGTCTGTACTTGTCATCAGATGATCCCAGTATTTTATTATACTGTTGGTTTGTCAAAACAGTAGGCCTATAATTGTACTGTTTGTTAGTAAGTGAGTTAAAATGATTTTACTTGGGCGCCATATGGAATCACAAGTTCTTGTTCCATAAAAAGAATGTATTCAAGGAATAAAAAAATAAATAAATTTAATTGAGGTTAATTTATTTCTTTGATTAAGTATTTCAAATAATTTCTTTAATTATTTTCCTTGTGGTTTGTTTTGTTTTTAAACTGTTGGCGCTTCACAAGTTCAGGCCACCAAATTGATTGTTTGAGTGCCTTTAAATCGCAAATCTTTTAATCGAGAAAAATAATTAATACCTGTTTCAATAATTGTTTACAACGTTTGTTATTTTACAATTTACTTGTTTATTACTCACAAGGTGCTTACTTTAGCTTCATACATTCGAATTAACAATAATAATTGATTACAGACTACCTGGCTTCAATTATTCCTAACCCAGAAGGTTGGCAATGGTTACTCTTACTAGTGGTTTATTTGTTTACAAAAATAATTATATCTTAAGGGGTGAATTCTTTTAAACTACAGAATAAAATCCCTATGCCTTGATTTACGATGCTTTACAAGATTTGATTTTAGAATGTTAGACACCTTTAAAATATTTAAATTGATTGACGAAATGTTCGTCTAACCTCTATACAGTTTGAGGTTAATTACGGTAAGCCTAATACATGAATTATTATATTTAGAATCATATAATTCCTATAGAAAAAGTATACACAGTGCTTATTATTTATGGTATTAATGTTTTTGCGTCAGTACAAGAGTGTATTATTTATTATACTAAACACATAATATTCATACACTGTAATGGTATATTGCACGGTACTCCCTGTGTTATAATCGTTTGGATTATTTTTCAATTGCACTTTACGATCGGGTACACTGATCGTACACTTCACTTTCACTCGTATTAACAATTATTATTTCTTCAAACTGAATACTGGGTTAGGTACTTCACCTAACCTTGTTCTTATATACCGCACAACTAGTAAAAATGAATACTGCTTGTTACGATGCACTTTTAAAATATTTACTTCTTCACTTGTTGTTGTTTAATTAGATTTGTTGATAATTTTGATCTGTAGTTCTGTAGTAGCTGCTGCAATGGAATTTGACAAAATGTGTTTCTCTTCGCTATGACAATCGTATATATAGTCTGCTGAAACCGACGCTAGGTCGCGATAATTAATTTTTGAAGTAATTTTGTGATTGGCTAAAAATGATGTCATGATGCGGTCATTCTATTTTTAGCCCATTACATAATTGTTTTTAAGCGTGGGTTTATTATTGTTATTATTACTCGTAACCATCCAAAATTCACAAAATTTCTTATATTTACTTTTATATCTTAGTTATATTAATTACAAATTTGATTCTATTACTATCATCGTATTGCTCATTCCTTTCTGGTTATTTTGATATTAATAGAGGCCAGTTTGGGTACATCTTTCATTTATTAAAATCTATCTTAATGAAAGCTTAGCTTAAATATTGCATTGTTTTCATACGTCTTCTGCTACATTTTTGCAAATTTTATTTAATATTTTTTAACATTGATTCAACTCTCCTTAATTCCTACTTTGAACATAATTATCCTAATGAAATTAATATATTATTATACAAAATTGCTGCATCCAGCTGAACTTTAACACTTAATTATAACATATTAGTTTATTATTATTTCAAGGCTTCTTTACTTCATTATTACTTATTCAATATCGTTCTTTATTCCTATACTTATTATATTATACATTGTATGGTGTCTTACACCTTTTTCATTATCATTATATTTAAATATCACTACAGTATTGACGACTCAGAACACTAAAGTTTTTTATAAGTAAAAACGTAAAGTTTTACCTTACAGCCTAAACCGGCTTTCACCTTTAGAAGGCTTCATCAGAGGCTGCCATAGGTCCATCTTGTTGTTGGCGACGGGATAGTTATTCGAAAGATCGAAGCTGTGTGTGTGTGGTGAGATGTGTTCGAATAATGCGTGCGATTTGAATTGTGTCTGTTCGTTTAGGATGTCGTTTTTATTTGTTTTTGTGTGTTTGTATATTTCTAATTGTTCTAGAGTGTCTAGTTTTCGGCCTTTTGTGTGTACGTGTAGAATGTTCATGTTATTGTCGATGTTTTTATATGTGTGGTTTGCTTCAATGAGGTGGTTTGCAAAGGTAGATTCTGTAGTGGTGTGGAGTGCTTTTGTGTGTTCAATGTATCTCTGTTTGAAGCTACGTCCTGTCTGGCCTATGTAGAATTTATTGCAATTTGAGCAATTTAGCTTGTATACACCAGGTAGATCGAATTTGTTTTGTGCTTTGGGCATGCGTTTTGATAGTGTGTGTTCTGTTTTGTTAGTAGTTTTGTAAGCGATTCTGTATCCTGCTTTTTTGAATTTGTGGGCAATTTTTTCAGTTTGTTTGTTGATGTATGTTAGTGTTATGAATTTGTTGTTTTCTGTCTTTGTCTGTTGTTTGTTTTGTGTTTGAGTTTACTGACTATTGTTCTGTCATAACCGTTAGATTCTGCTAGATATTTTATCGTGTTTAGTTCGTCTTTGTAGTCTATTTTATCTAAGGGGATGTTGTTAAGTCTATGTATCATGGTTCTAAAAGCAGCTAGTTTGTGTTGTATTGGGTGATTGGAGGTGTTGTGTATTAGTGTGTCAGTTGTAGTTGGTTTTCTGTATATACTGAATTTGTGCCTGTGTTCTAGTTTTGTGATGGAGAGGTCTAAGAAGTTTATGGTATTGTTGTGTTCGTATTCGGCAGTGAAGGTTATGTTTTTATGTATTTTGTTTATGTGCGTTAGTAACTGTTCACATTGTCTTTTGTTTCCCCTGTATAGTATTAGAATGTCATCAACGTATCTGTGCCAATATAGTATTTTATGTGAGTGTCTGTCATTGTTTGTGAGTATTTTTGTTTTTTCTAAGTATAAACATTATATTTATATTTTCCTATACTCTTTATTATACATGATTATGATTTACATAATCTGTTTGGTCATCATTGGTTGTCTATCATTTCAAGTTTCTTCTCATTATGGACTCACCTAAGTAGTTGTGAGTCGTTTTTGAGTTTTTTATCATATTATTTATAATTCATAGAGTTATCTAAACTCATCTTATGCCAGTCTCCTAGTTTATACAATCCATAATAAGGTTTTTTTTACTTTTACTCATAATACATCTTTCTACAATAAGTTACACTTTTATAACATTTTTTAAACACATATTGTTTTTGCATTGTTGACTACATTGATATCATATTATTATTTGAACATATACTATTTGTTCTCTTATTGATTATTCTATTACTGCTATTCTTTATGCCTTAGCATGCCCTTCTGTTAAGGTTGATTTTACATTGTGTTTACACTGTTAACCTTATTTCAATGATTCATTCATTATAATTCTTTCATAGTTCGTAATAATTATCAATAGGCCTAATACATTTTCGTTTGTTTGTTATTCAAACTAATACTTTGCAATTGCTCCGCTAATGTGCTGTTTACACTCTAATACATGTTATAAATATACTATCTCTTTCACCTTATACTACTTATGGTGGTTTACTTGGTTTAACGGTTTGTTATTCTCACTTAAACTTACTATTTGGGAACTTGTCTTTGTCAATTCGTCTCTATCAAATCGTCTGGTTAGTTGTAGTGTCATTTTATGTTGATTGTAGATTTACTACTGTTCATTTGAATGTCTTATTTCTTTCCATTCTTTGATGGTTTATGGTTTTAGTTCTATTATATACTTCATTGTTACTTAGACTTGGTTCTTATTCATCATTAATTTGGTATTATTTTCACTCTTCTGGTCGTTTTAAGAGTATGGAACGTTTTGTGACGTTACAATATACAATACTCCCTGCGACTTTTTACTCTTTCTGAAGATAAAAATTCAATTGAAAGGGAGATCATTTCAAGACATACAAGAGATAAAAGAAAATGCGATGAGAGAACTTAAGGCTATTACTGTTGAGAATATACTGGAAAACTCTACATTCAATTTTAAGTAAGTATACCTGTCATTGTAGAAGTGAAAGTTTGTGTTGTGCGGTGGGGGGTAGAGCTGCCTGGGCGGGGCCTCAACCTGCGTGTTTACTGTGAGGTCTAGAAAAGTAATGCTCTGGAAGTTTTAAATAAAAGGAAAGATCTGGAAGCTTTTTTCTATATAAACAGAGATGCACTCGACCAGTTCAGGTTCAGTTTTAAATGTGCTCTTGTAATGTGTATTATTTCGTGTGTCCGTTTTATGTATACTTGCTACTAAACTGTTCCTTCAATAAAGCGTGTGTTTGCTCCTGTACTTAAATTATTCATTATTTTTACCCATACCTTAACAGGTTATGGGCCCAGTGGCATTTTAAAATCGGAGTGCAGTGTATAATTGGAGTGCAAGTATAAAATATTTGTGCAAAAATGGAACCGAATATAAAAATTGAAAAACTTCGAGACAAAGATAATTGGCATCAATGGCGCTTCGTAGTACCCACATTGATGGAAGAGGATGATGATGTGCTGGATGTTTGCGAAGGAAGATTAGTTGAGCCAGCTGCAGGTGCAGAAGATCGTGACGTGTTGTTGGAAAAGTTCAAGAAGGCGGACAAAATTGCCAGAAAGTTAATTGTTACAACAGTGGAGAGAAAGCCTCTCGAACTTATAATGGGTTGTTCTACTGCCAAGGAGATGTGGGACAAATTGAATACAGCATATGATCTAAAATCTGATGAAAATCTGTCGATGATTCAAAAACAATTTTTTGAGTTTAAGTGGACAGAGAGTGAAAGTGTTACGTATAATATTTCAAAAATAGAACAGTTGGCTAGAAAAATGAAAAATCTCGGGGGAAAAATTGAAAAGACTATGGTGATGACTCGTTTTTTAACATCTTTGCCACAAAAGTTTAATCATTTTCACAGTGCTTGGGATTCGGTATCTGACGATAAGAAGAATCTCGAAAATTTGACTGAGCGCTTGATGGCAGAAGAATTTAGATTACAAGAGCAAAAGGAAGTACACGAAGAGACGACAGCGTTGCTAGCTAATCTGAAAATCGGTCATAAGGAACAGAAGAATGACTCTTATAAATATGAGAAGAATGATTTGAAACAAGAGCAGTGTTATAATTGTGGAAGACAAGGTCATTTAAAAAGGGACTGCTTCAGGTGTTATACGTGCAAAAGGAAAGGTCATAAAAGTAACAATTGCTTCATGAATAAGAATAATGGACAGCGAATAATCAAGAAAGAAGTAACTCGTCTTCTGGACAGAAGAAATCAACATCGAGGATAGCACTAATAGGTGACAAAGGCAGCTGTGGCAATCGGGATGATCTCTGGATTGTGGATTCGGGTGCGACGGATCATATGTCGAAGCATCGAGAATGGTTTTCAACGTTCGAAGAATATACAACACCAGTCAGTGTAAGAATGGGCATTGGTATGACAATGTCTGCATATGGTAAAGGTAATATTGACTTTGAAACTTATAAAAATAGTGAACGAGTAGAAGGTACTATCTATAATGTATTATATGTTCCTGATTCAATGTATAATCTGTTTTCTGGTAAATATGCGGGTAAAAGGAGTATAGATTATGAAATAACACATAATGCTACGAGATGTACTTTAAAGTATGGTAATGAAATTCTTGTAACTGGTTCCGAATATGAGCCTGGTAGTTTGCTAAAATTGGACATTCAAACTTTAATTCCAAAAGAATGTAACGTGGTAGAACAAAAGAGTAGATCGTGCATTGCCAACGGTAATATTTTACAATTATGGCACGAAAGACTTTGCCATCAAAATGTAAAACATGTGAAGAATTTTTTGAAAAATCTAAATATAAAATTTGCGGATGAAAATTTCTTTTGTGAAGGTTGCGCTTATGGCAAAAATCATAGATTGCCTTTTCACAAAAAGATCGATCGTGCCGCTAAAACTCGCGAAATAATTTATACTGACGTTTGTGGTCCTATGGAAGTAGAGTCTTTCGGTAGAAAGTTATATTTTGTTTCTTTTAAAGATGATTTTTCAAGTTATAGAGAAATTCATTTTATTCGAGAAAAATCTGAAGTAATAGAAAAACTAAAATCATTTTGTATCGGGGTTGAGAATCAATTTGCAACAAATATTAAAGAAATTCATTTTGATGGTGGTAAAGAATACGATAATAAAGCTGTGATCTCTTTTTTAAATAGTAAAGGTATAAAATATTCGATTAATGTTCCATATACGTCCGAACAAAATTCAATTGCAGAGCGCGATAACCGAATCATTGTAGAGGCTGCTCGATCAATGTTATATTCAAATTCAAACTTACCTCTATTCTTATGGGCAGAAGCAATGAATACTGCTGTACATGTAATTAATAGAACAGGCCCAACAAAACAAAATAATAATAATGTAATTATATAATTATGTAAATTACGTAAATATATGTAATTATATTTATGTATTACTTAAATGATTATAAAATACATGTTATAAAGTAAAACACAACTATTACAACCATGTAGTTATTATTAATTAGTAACCAAAAATGAAGAAGCACACGTAATATATATCGTAGGGTTAGTGGTAAAACTACCCAAGTCCAAGTTTTAATAATGTTTCAAGACAGGGGCGATATGGGGGATACCCCCCCCAAATCCGAAAAAAAGTTTGGAGCAAAAAATTTAAAACTGGTTATGTTTTTTGAAATATAATTAATTGACTTCCAAGTTTTGCCAGTTTTAAAAAATTACTATTTGGGTCAATGACAAGTTTAACTAATCTACAATAATAGGGCTTATACTCAGTTATACTCAGGCCTTATACTTAGAGTAGGGGGATACGGTACATTTTTCCGCTGGTTATGATAAATATGGACATATATTTTAACTTAATGTCACATGTGGATAACTTCAATCACAAAGCACATGATGTAATGAGTTTTAATTTCTTAACATTATTTATCATAATGGACATGGATTTTTGTAATAGACTCTACCTAGCTCTAAGAAACAAAATATTGTAAAATTAAACATAAGTTCATTAAACATTTTTTGTATTCTTGCATGTGTTAACCCTACAACACACACACACACACACACACACACACACACACACACACACACACACACACACACACACACACACACACACACACACACACACACACACACACACACACACACACACACACACACACACACACACACACACACACACACACACACACACACACAATTTACTTTCTTAATTTTAACATTCTCTTTAAAGTATCTATATTCCACAGAAAGGTGTTACTAGGCTTACAAGTCAAACTGTATGTTATTAATTGATTTTTATAACAACCATTATTTACCCATTAGTTTTAATTTGTCGGTACGATTTTCATTATAATATGAGAACAAAAATACTCTAAGAAAACGATATGTGGTTGAAGAAAAATCCCCCCCCCCCCCCGAAATAAAATCCCTGTTTCAGGATGTTTCAAAAATGACATTTGTATTTATACCAAGCATGAAAAGTGTAGATAAAAATGAGTATTCCTTGGTGACAAATTAAGCTACAAATTGAAGTAAGCAAGTTAGCAGTTGAAGTGAGCTACAAATTGATCTGTTTATATCAGTTAACAACAGAAGTATGGCAAGTTATGTTTTAAAGTTCAAGAAATTGTTGAAATGTACAGTTTATTGATTCTATATTTTTTACAGTTTTCTTGATGGTCAAAATAACTTAAAAATTAGTGAAATGATAGAGAACAATCACTTTCATATTATAGAAGTTTGAAAATTGTAACCCTTTAATTTTAATTTATGACTTAATTTTCAAGTTGCACAGTACATTATGAGCAAAACACCCATATATGCAATATATTTCCCTATCACCCCATTGTATCATGTCATGTCACTTGTGAATGAAGTGTAGATATCATATATTTCAGAGATCTGATATTCAGAGATCTCTCTGTCAGCTTTAGAGCTCAGTGACTAAGTTTGATAAATGTGTTATTTTGTGGTGTTTTAATTTTCAGGGGTTAAAGTTTATTCCAACTGGCCTACGATTCCGCAAGTGTTCATTAATGGAGAATTTGTTGGTGGCTGTGATATACTTTTGCAAATGCACCAAAGTGGAGAGTTGATAGAAGAATTACAAAAAGCTGGAATAAAGTCTGTACTAGTAGAAAAGGATAATACTGAAAATACTGACACAAAGAAAACCAGTTAATAGCTGAAAATATCTGTAGCTTTATAATTTTTGTTGTTTGTTGGTATTCAGACCAAAAGCAGCATCAATTTATTTGTATATATAAAAGGAACCGTATAAATATAATTACTTTCTAATATAATGTACGTTTCATTTGTTTTATTTTTATATAGTCATTTGATGACTACTGAAAACTGATGCATACTTAGTCATAATAAAAGTGATAGACAGTTGGAGATACCAAAATATCAGTATGGAGAACCATACATGACTTCCATGGTCTAAGAAAATCATTTACTTGAATTCAGTTCTGTAATTTCTAATAAAATATCCCCACCCTCAAACTATTTTCAGTATTTATAGATGTTTTTGTTATTATGGGGTAGTCATTTAAATAATGTTATTTTTGAGTCACTTTATCTATAAAAATTAGGTACTTTATTCTTATACAGAAACTGAACTACGCAGATAATCATCCCTCCTCCTCAACCATTAATGATATTTACACTTTCATAGAGTAATAGTTTTGTCATATGTAATTGCTAAGGTATCTTATCCTTCAAAATTAAATACTCGTACTTGAGTTGATATCAACAAAGTAATTTTAAAAAAATTAACCCCCTCCCTCTTCATCTATCCTCTCCATTCATATATAGGCCTATATCTCATTTACCATTTTACAGTGGATTAGTATTGTAACGGGACATTTTGGGCCTATTTTTGGGGTAATAAAGAAATTTGTATTTTTTTAATAAAACAAATAACATTTTTTTTTCTATGATTGGGACAAAACGTAAACAAAGGTATATTCAGTGGTAGCGGCGGTGGTAGCACTGCTGGTGACATTATACGTGAAAATTATTCAGTAATATTTTATAAAATAAGTAAACAACCGCAGAACTGTGCCAAGGTCAACCAATGACATACAAAACTGTAAACAAATTATGTAACTGAGCATCAGGCGATGTTACGTCAGAGCCTAGCCTAACGGTGGAATGCAGTTATGAAACAAAAACAGTCTGCTGGCATAGTAATACGAAAATCAGAACAATGAGAATTGGTCATACAACCACAGCGACTTTATAAAATAGTGCCGTTGGCCTAGCCCCAGTCTAACTTCACCACTCGCACGAGTAACATACGTAAAAGTTCCGGAACGTAAATCGCGGGTGCCCGCAAGCTATAAAATGTGAACAACGTAGATATAAAATGTAAATTAAACACTTAACGGTTAATACCGTTATTATAGTATATAAAAATGTGAAATAAGTAATACAAACTCAAGGAAATTCAGTGAAAACAGCTAGCTGTGTTGTGCGGGTAACATCTACAGGACTCAATGAACAGATAAGTAACAAATCAGGATAAAACAGAACTTCAAATGAAAATTCAAATATTCAATATAAATTCAAAGTTTTCAACATAAAATGAGATCTCTAAAGTAACGGTGTGTGTGTGCGTGTGTATGTGAGAATGTATTTTAGATAAAGAAGGCTGGTTTGTGTTCCCTTAATAAATGTATTTTAAGAACTTGTTATGGTATTGTGAGTAAGTAAATTTGTATATAAGAGATTCAAGGTAGAAACAAGTATTATTCACTAACAAATTTTGTCTGTACGATTTTATTGAAATATGAAAAATAATAAAGCATTAATAACATTTAATTATTAATGAACATAAATGATTGTTGTTATTTCAGCAACCACATTCTGTTCTCCCGGTTCGCTGAATCGAACTTTGGTAAGTTTTCCTTATAGTTGGCAATACAAGATGGCGCCCGAAGAAATTATTTAGAAAGTGAATAATGAGTTAAAAGTAAAATCCCTTAGGTTTCATTAATATCAATAATAAATAATAGTACAATTGGCTTCCGAACTTAGGGACATTTATATAAAAAATATTTTTTTTTTATATAAATATTGTTATAGAACAAGTATAAAGTTCAGTATATATAGTAGTATCGAAGTGTGATCTTCTATCAATTCTGCCCCAAATTGGGTTCGTCAACTTGTTAAAGGACAAGTAATACTAGTATATATTTAGTGATGTGTAGTGTGCTTGCAGATACGCTCCGGTATCTGCTATTATGTTGTTTTTTATAAAAACTGCTCCAATTATAATTATTAGGAGGTATTAGTGTGATTGTATAATCTGTATAAGTGTCTATGGATAATTCACTCTTTCGATTTAAATAAATTTCGCGCACTTTTTGTTGTATGCCTCCCTCACTTACCACAAGTATCCGTTTCAGTCCTGTTCTGTGACGGTTGTTGCTGAAATACATACATTCAAAATGCACACAAATATTCAATTTGAATATTCAAAACAGTTAGTACACACAATATGAATGAATTAGCACATATAGGTAATACTTTAAATTACTCTCTGTTTGAATTCTTCCGCCACCTTTGGTAGAACTGCTTTAAAAGAAATATTTAATTTCTATTTGAAATGATACTCTTGTTCATAGGTAAATAAGTGAAGGTTTATTAACAAATTTTAAAATGGCAAATTTCAAAAACAATTAACAATCATTTGGGCTAATAACCCTTTAAATAATAATTACAATTGATTAATTTTAACATAAAACTCTATCCAGGCTCAATGCTGGTAGTCCTGTCTTGGATACAATAATTTGAACTTAGAAGGTTATGTTTTCTTGTCAATATATTATCAGGTTGTTAGGTTCTTTGAGGATACATGATATCAGTGTCAAGATGTAATATTAATAGAATTAATAAAATTGAACAATGGTTAAAAAATAACGAATAAATATAAAACAATGAAATTTAATACCATATGTATGGTAAGTATGTAATTATCGTACGCTTGGATGCGCACGCACCTTATAAAACTCTATAGCAAGCGTCAGACTCGTGGCTTGTACAGTTTCAATGTATCGTTTTATTTTCAACAATGAGTTTGATAACTGTATATTTTCAAGAGAAAAAATTAATAAAATACAAAAAAAAACTCTTGATATGATTTCTATTTGGTTTGGAAATTATTTGAGAACAGATGCAACAGTTAAATTAATAAGCTACCGCTACCAATTTGAGGTTAGCGATCACAGGTAATGCTATTCTGGTAAATGATTTCTTAATGGTTAACATTTCTTAATTTATATTTCTGAACATAATATTAGTAACCTTTTAACATGTTACTATTAAAATTGCTTTATTCTTTTTACGTAAGTTAATGTTATTTATTTCAAAACATCGAAATATTCAAAACAAGTTTAGTCAAAAGAGTGTCTAAACGTTAACTCTTGTAATTAGTAACAATTACTTTAAACATACTTTTTATAATTATGAAAATTAATTAAAATATTTATTTAATATTTTAATAAATAAAAATTGACATTTCTTGAAATTCTAATAATTCCATTATAAGTTTGATGCTGCGCTAGTAATGACTCGCGTAGTATCAAAATGTCTATTTCAAAAATATTATTTTTGAAAATCAAAGTTATCTAAATAAAATATTGTACTCCCTGTTTATTATCACAACACACGCGAGTACGACCGGGATTATACACTATCGTACTTATATTGTTCGGTAATACCGCACATATCACTCGGAAGTATATTTGTTGTGTCAAGGTTATGTCTGTATATCAACTTAATGTCAATGTACGCGCACAAATTTGAAAATAATACTTTTTCATGGTGTCGAGTTGCGTGACTTGTTCGTCTGGAAGCTGTTCGTAGACTGTTACAATTTGCCGAAGCGTCTCTCTCGTGTCTGACAAAATGCGTTGATTTGATTGGCTGTAATCACTATAGTCTTCAGCCCAAAAGCCTATGTTTTATTAAAATATTTGGTGTTTTACCAAATTTTGACTTTGGGTTCTGGTTTATGTGACGTAAGCACTAGTGTAAAAAATAATTGAAAAGTTAATAATTACAATAACTTCCTTATTGAACGTCCTATCGTTACATGAGTTATGTCATTGAATTATAGACATTTTCCTCTTTAATTTAAGTCTAAACAACACTATTTTATTTACATTGCTTCTCTTAAAATAATGTTTTTATTAATTATCTTGGTGTTTCTTATTTTTATAAGTTTTTGACACCAGATTTAATTATTTTTAATAAAAACACTTTCTAAATAAACACTTGGAGTCCATTTCTCACTTGGTTTGATTTGTTATTTGGAAATAATTATTTCCTTAACAATAGCTTATTTTAGCGTCATTAGGCGTCCATCTTGATTTTTATATAAAAGTATTTAAAATGAATTTCCCTTATCTAATACAAGTAATCTTACAATCTAATAATACTAAAACGATTATGTACATGATTTCACACTTAAATATCCTCACATGATTGTATTAAATATAATACACATACTGTCTTATTCCTCTTCTACCTGTCTCATACAATTGTCAACATAATTTTAGTCTTTTCTATGTGAATTATATTATGTATGAAACTGTCATTAGTGTACATATATTGTACTTAATGTATTACCTATATTGGTCAGCTTCTAGCTAGTTTAGAATCCTTCAATTCTCTAATAATGGGTTTGTTCCTATGGTGTCTCAACATAGTGGTCATTTATTTTTCATAAAAACAATAATTAAACTGTTATTGTTATATTATGTTTGTGTTTCTACATTGGTATTAGACATTACTCCTACTTTTGGTAGTGTTCTCATTTACTCTTAGATAAATTTATATGTCATATTTTACCTAAGTAACTTACTTAACATGGTTGGTTTATATCTGATTTCTGTCACTATGTTCAGTTGGTTTCTAATTATTTGCATATATACTGACTGTTTTTATAGTTCTAATCTGTTCTCAAAGTTGTATTGATTTTCCCTCTAACTACTGGTAATATTGTGAACAATCTGTGTTTAATCTTTAATACACTATTTTCCTTAACTAATGGGCCATACAGTGGTCCATCTTACATCTGATTGTTTGTACATGGTTAGTTAGTTTACATCATTTTGTTTATAATACTGTTGTTATTATGTTAAAGATCTGTTCTCAAACCATTACCAGATATTGGTCTTTCTACTGGTAATATTGTTATTCACTTTAGTATTGGTTTTGATATTGCACTTTGCCTATTTGAATTGGCATATTTGTTGCATCTTTGCTATAGCTGTCTGCCATTGCATTTGATTGGTTTTATTTACATGGTTGCATTTTAATGCATTGTCTATTAGGATGTATTGTTATTTATAACAATTCCTTAATTGATATCATTGTTGATAATCATTTATTTTCATTGATATTTTTGGTTTTCTGTTTAACAGGTACCTTCTCTATGGGTTATGTAACAATGTACCATCTGTTTTAATGCAGTATGTCTCTACTACTTACATGGTATCAGCATGGTATTTCACAATAATATTTTACTTATTTTGTGACACATGTTTATACATTCCTTCTTAAACATTAATACATATCTTATTGTATTATTTATGATATTTTTCTAGTCATAGGTTGAATTCAATTCAATCCCTTTTGTTTGATACAATGGTTTTTTATACTGTTGTCAGTTCTTTACCAAAAATAAAACATAGTTATATTGTTCTATTTTGTTTCATTTTGGTGGACTTATGATTATCTGTGTTAATCACAACTTTATTAAATGCGTCACACTCATTGTTCGTGTCTATTTGACTTATTTAACATCTTGTTGTTTTCATCATGGAATTAACATATTTTCATATACTTATAAACTTCCTCACTATAATTGTTTGTGTGGTTTTATCAGTAGAAATAGTTAGTTATTCACATGTTTCACATCTATTCAGTACGCACTGTTATTGTTTGTGTTTCCTTAAATGCTAAGCACTGTCTTTCATCCTCACATTTGATAATCATTATTTCACTTGTCACTTATTTAGTCTTTGGTGCACGTGGTTTATGTTGATTTCTGGTATGATTTATTCATCTTCTTCTCTCTTCTGAGTCAGCTTTCTTGTCCTTCTTCTTTCTTGTTATTTTCATCGTAGTCTTATTCCTTAATTGTTCCTCTCACTTTTGGAGTTTGTTAATCCTTATTTCGTCGTTTCCCCTCACTTTTGGAGTTTGTTAATTCTTATTTAGTCGTTTCCCCTCACTTTTGGATCCTATTGGGTCTATAATTGGTATTTTGTTTTGGCTCATGTCATTTTCTTTCTTATTTTTTCGTAGTTGATGTCACTAGATTGATATCATCTTATTCATAGTTGGATTTTCATATTAACACATTTGTAGATACACACTTTATATACATGGATTTACTTATCTAGATTTACATTCATATTTTTTCTCTTACTTGCCGTCCTTTAGGCTCATTTTATGTAACTGCCATATTTGGTTATGTTACATATGCCTTCCTTTAAGAATTGATTAATTCTGAGTTATGATTATACTATATTTTTCTATGAAGAATTTATCAATTATTGTACATTCCATATTGACTCACATGTTTTTTCCATATATCCTTTCGCTTTCTGCTCTTTGAATCATATTTATTTCTTCTCTATGTAATTACTTCCCTCGTTTATTTAGTTCCCTAATATACATTTAGCTGGGGCAGTTTAGAGCGGCTCACTTTGGCTATTCGACTCTACTGGCCATACTAATTTCAATAAATATGGAGGCAAATCATCTCCTTTAATAATAATAAATGATTGCTGGCATTACTCTTCAGTCAATTCATCTCAAATCATTAATAATAATAATAGTGGTCGTTTTTCCGACAAATAATAAATATTCTTGGGATTAATTCTCGCATCTGCGGTTTGTACATTGTGATTCTCTCTTTTCTTGATTCAACTTAACTAATTCTTCACATATCATCGGGATATTTTGTTTTACATTTCCTCACTGGTATACTCTCATGATTTTCTTCGTTAGTATATTCTTTTTTATTCTTCTCCATCATAGATTAATCTCTTCATTCTGTGTTACCTTGAACGTTATTTCGTCATAATCTTCGTTCCAAATTCATTCTTCTAGATACTATGTATTAGTACATTTATTTTTTCTTTCCTTTTCCAGGTTTTAGTTGGTATTTGTACTTCATGTAGTGCTGGCTTTTCTTTATTCAAATACAAATTTGTCGTGTGTGGTTGTTTCTCTACAGTAATAACGTTCACTTGGTTTATTCTTCCAACTCTTCTTTTTCTTATAGTAGTACGGGTGAGATGTTTTTGTTCTACTGGTTGACGTGGCTCTTGGAAATAGTTGGTGCCAAGGTTGTAGTGTGTCGGCCTCGTATTGACATCTTTTTTATATAGTAGTAGTACGGGTGAGATGTTGTTATTCTACTGGTTGACTTGGCTCTTGGAATTAATTTGTGCCAAAGATGGTGTTTGTCGATCTCGTATTGATATCTTTTTTATATAGTAGTAGTACGGGTGAGATGTTGTTATTCTACTGGTTGACTTGGCTCTTGGAATTAATTTGTGCCAAAGATGGTGTTTGTCGATCTCGTATTGACATCTTTTTTATATAGTAGTAGTTGATTTTGATGAATACAATGTTCTGATTCCTTTACATAAATTCTCTGGGATCATTTTTTCCCATATTATAAAATGACAATATACATTCAATGTTTAATACATAATTACATAGTTATTTTTCATTTAATATAAACATATAATAATCTTCATGATAATAATTCACCCTTTTTCTTCAGTCAACATCTATTTTTATAATCATATTTTCACTTTTCATTTTGTAAATAACAATAGTCTTCATGGCCACGTTTCATTTTTTCATCTTGATATAGTCAACAGTTATACTCATAATTATCTTTTTATTTTACTCAATAAATATTTTCATCCTTTATATAGTATTAATAATAAAATAATCCTTATCGCTCACTTTTTACTTGTAATTTCATATTTCAATTGTCAACGTATTTTTTCATCGAAGTCTGATTATAAGTGTTACCGGTTATCATAATATTTGGTCCCATAATCCAGTGTATATGTTATGTTTTAGCCGTAATCGTCGTTCTCCTCTCTCCTCGTCGATTGGACTTCTTTAATATCCATGCTTCCGTCCGTTCCTGATCTATATCGGGCTACCATCTGGTTTCTCCATTTTAAAGTTATTAGGGTTGAGTCCGCCTTCCATTCTTCTGTCTTCTCTCCTTCGCTCTCTTCAATACATTTGTTTCTGTTGTTCTTCTGGTGGCTGTCCTTACTGATGTTTGATAACTCCCTCAATTTGGTTTGGGTACCTTCATCTATCCTTTGATTGTGTACTTCCGTTAATTGACTCCTCTCCTTCCGCATTTCTCTTATCTTTCTGGCGTATCCTTTGACAATCCGGTCCCATTTCTCTTGGTCGCTTTCCTTTTTCTTAAAATATCTTACTCTTCTTTTGGAAATACGTGGTTGAGATATTCTGCTAGTTGTCTTCTTCTTTGTTGTTACATAATTTTCCTTCTCGTCCATCTCCATGATACTCCTCCGATACTCCTTCCTGAAAACCCTTTCTTCATGGTTGATAATTGGTAAATTGACCACATTAATCAGACCATTTCTAGTCATTTCAATTAACTCTTTGGTAACTCTTGCCTTCCTCGGACGTAGGGTTCTTCTTTCTTCCATCTTCACTTCTTCCGTTTCCATAATTATTGGGATCTTCTTGTCTCCACTATCTTTGGGCTCTAGATTTGTCGGTTCCATGTTTTTATCTTCAGGTATTTTTTCAACTTCCAGTTGATCGTCTACTATTAATTCTCTCCTTATCTTCTTAACACTCTCTTCCGCCTCTTCACAACATCTTTTTATTGCCTTTCCTGATTGCTTGTAATCGTCTTTCATTACCGTGTTTATTGACTCCACGATCTCCTTGTCATCTCCCTTCATTCTCTTAATCATTTGGTCTAGTTTCCTGTTGATCTTGTCGCTTTTCATTCTCAATTCTGCCGATAACTCCTCTTTCATGGTGGCCATTTTCTTCTCCAGTAATTCCTCAGTTTTCTTTTGTCCATCTTCCATCCTCCTGTTCGTCTCCTGTATCTGGTTATTGAACTCTTCCTTTAATAATTCCATATGTTTTTTGTTCTCCCTCTGGCCTTCCTCTATTTTCTTGCTTAAATCCTCTTTTGTGGATTGACTAGCTTCTTCTATTTTGCTGTTCACGTCCGCCTTGGTGGATTTCAGTGATTCTTCCATCCTTTTCTGGCCTTCTTCCATTCTCTTGTTTAAGTCCTCCTTCATTGACTCCTGTCCTTCTTTCAATGACCGTAATATCTCTAAAATATTGGCATCCATTGTTGCTCTTGACTCCTCTGGTTGGCGTATTTCCGGCAGAACTTCTGGTTGCATTATTTCGGGCTCCTCATCTGGCTGTTGAACCCCCTCCGCCGGTTCAATTTGTTTGTCTTTTACTTCCACTACTATCTCCTCCACATCTTCTGTTGACATAGCCTCCTTCTCTTCTTTTCTGGTTTCCTTCTCTGCTTGCGCCATCCTTTTTCTTGACGTTGACCTTGATTTTGATCTTGATTTCAACCTGTCTGTATACATCTTGATCTTCTGATAATGTTCCTGCTGTCTTCTCACGAATTAGTATATTTAGGTTATTGGTTATTGTATATTTTCCTAACTCGAGCTCAGACGTTGGGCGCCAACTTGTTATAGAACAAGTATAAAGTTCAGTATATATAGTAGTATCGAAGTGTGATCTTCTATCAATTCTGCCCCAAATTGGGTTCGTCAACTTGTTAAAGGACAAGTAATACTAGTATATATTTAGTGATGTGTAGTGTGCTTGCAGATACACTCCGGTATCTGCTATTATGTTGTTTTTTATAAAAACTGCTCCAATTATAATTATTAGGAGGTATTAGTGTGATTGTATAATCTGTATAAGTGTCTATGGATAATTCACTCTTTCGATTTAAATAAGTTTCGCGCACTTTTTGTTGTATGCCTCCCTCACTTACCACAAGTATCCATTTCAGTCCTGTTCTGTGACGGTTGTTGCTGAAATACATACATTCAAAATGCACACAAATATTCAATTTGAATATTCAAAACAGTTAGTACACACAATATGAATGAATTAGCACATATAGGTAATACTTTAAATTACTCTCTGTTTGAATTCTTCCACCACCTTTGGTAGAACTGCTTTAAAAGAAATATTTAATTTCTATTTGAAATGATACTCTTGTTCATAGGTAAATAAGTGAAGGTTTATTAACAAATTTTAAAATGGCAAATTTCAAAAACAATTAACAATCATTTGGGCTAATAACCCTTTAAATAATAATTACAATTGATTAATTTTAACATAAAACTCTATCCAGGCTCAATGCTGGTAGTCCTGTCTTGGATACAATAATTTGAACTTAGAAGGTTATGTTTTCTTGTCAATATATTATCAGGTTGTTAGGTTCTTTGAGGATACATGATATCAGTGTCAAGATGTAATATTAATAGAATTAATAAAATTGAACAATGGTTAAAAAATAACGAATAAATATAAAACAATGAAATTTAATACCATATGTATGGTAAGTATGTAATTATCGTACGCTTGGATGCGCACGCACCTTATAAAACTCTATAGCAAGCGTCAGACTCGTGGCTTGTACAGTTTCAATGTATCGTTTTATTTTCAACAATGAGTTTGATAACTATATATTTTCAAGAGAAAAAATTAATAAAATACAAAAAAAAACTCTTGATATGATTTCTATTTGGTTTGGAAATTATTTGAGAACAGATGCAACAGTTAAATTAATAAGCTACCGCTACCAATTTGAGGTTAGCGATCACAGGTAATGCTATTCTGGTAAATGATTTCTTAATGGTTAACATTTCTTAATTTATATTTCTGAACATAATATTAGTAACCTTTTAACATGTTACTATTAAAATTGCTTTATTCTTTTTACGTAAGTTAATGTTATTTATTTCAAAACATCGAAATATTCAAAACAAGTTTAGTCAAAAGAGTGTCTAAACGTTAACTCTTGTAATTAGTAACAATTACTTTAAACATACTTTTTATAATTATGAAAATTAATTAAAATATTTATTTAATATTTTAATAAATAAAAATTGACATTTCTTGAAATTCTAATAATTCCATTATAAGTTTGATGCTGCGCTAGTAATGACTCGCGTAGTATCAAAATGTCTATTTCAAAAATATTATTTTTGAAAATCAAAGTTATCTAAATAAAATATTGTACTCCCTGTTTATTATCACAACACACGCGAGTACGAGCGGGATTATACACTATCGTACTTATATTGTTCGGTAATACCGCACATATCACTCGGAAGTATATTTGTTGTGTCAAGGTTATGTCTGTATATCAACTTAATGTCAATGTACGCGCACAAATTTGAAAATAATACTTTTTCATGGTGTCGAGTTGCGTGACTTGTTCGTCTGGAAGCTGTTCGTAGGCTGTTACAATTTGCCGAAGCGTCTCTCTCGTGTCTGACAAAATGCGTTGATTTGATTGGCTGTAATCACTATAGTCTTCAGCCCAAAAGCCTATGTTTTATTAAAATATTTGGTGTTTTACCAAATTTCGACTTTGGGTTCTGGTTTATGTGACGTAAGCACTAGTGTAAAAAATAATTGAAAAGTTAATAATTACAATAACTTCCTTATTGAACGTCCTATCGTTACATGAGTTATGTCATTGAATTATAGACATTTTCCTCTTTAATTTAAGTCTAAACAACACTATTTTATTTACATTGCTTCTCTTAAAATAATGTTTTTATTAATTATCTTGGTGTTTCTTATTTTTATAAGTTTTTGACACCAGATTTAATTATTTTTAATAAAAACACTTTCTAAATAAACACTTGGAGTCCATTTCTCACTTGGTTTGATTTGTTATTTGGAAATAATTATTTCCTTAACAATAGCTTATTTTAGCGTCATTAGGCGTCCATCTTGATTTTTATATAAAAGTATTTAAAATGAATTTCCCTTATCTAATACAAGTAATCTTACAATCTAATAATACTAAAACGATTATGTACATGATTTCACACTTAAATATCCTCACATGATTGTATTAAATATAATACACATACTGTCTTATTCCTCTTCTACCTGTCTCATACAATTGTCAACATAATTTTAGTCTTTTCTATGTGAATTATATTATGTATGAAACTGTCATTAGTGTACATATATTGTACTTAATGTATTACCTATATTGGTCAGCTTCTAGCTAGTTTAGAATCCTTCAATTCTCTAATAATGGGTTTGTTCCTATGGTGTCTCAACATAGTGGTCATTTATTTTTCATAAAAACAATAATTAAACTGTTATTGTTATATTATGTTTGTGTTTCTACATTGGTATTAGACATTACTCCTACTTTTGGTAGTGTTCTCATTTACTCTTAGATAAATTTATATGTCATATTTTACCTAAGTAACTTACTTAACATGGTTGGTTTATATCTGATTTCTGTCACTATGGTCAGTTGGTTTCTAATTATTTGCATATATACTGACTGTTTTTATAGTTCTAATCTGTTCTCAAAGTTGTATTGATTTTCCCTCTAACTACTGGTAATATTGTGAACAATCTGTGTTTAATCTTTAATACACTATTTTCCTTAACTAATGGGCCATACAGTGGTCCATCTTACATCTGATTGTTTGTACATGGTTAGTTAGTTTACATCATTTTGTTTATAATACTGTTGTTATTATGTTAAAGATCTGTTCTCAAACCATTACCAGATATTGGTCTTTCTACTGGTAATATTGTTATTCACTTTAGTATTGGTTTTGATATTGCACTTTGCCTATTTGAATTGGCATATTTGTTGCATCTTTGCTATAGCTGTCTGCCATTGCATTTGATTGGTTTTATTTACATGGTTGCATTTTAATGCATTGTCTATTAGGATGTATTGTTATTTATAACAATTCCTTAATTGATATCATTGTTGATAATCATTTATTTTCATTGATATTTTTGGTTTTCTGTTTAACAGGTACCTTCTCTATGGGTTATGTAACAATGTACCATCTGTTTTAATGCAGTATGTCTCTACTACTTACATGGTATCAGCATGGTATTTCACAATAATATTTTACTTATTTTGTGACACATGTTTATACATTCCTTCTTAAACATTAATACATATCTTATTGTATTATTTATGATATTTTTCTAGTCATAGGTTGAATTCAATTCAATCCCTTTTGTTTGATACAATGGTTTTTTATACTGTTGTCAGTTCTTTACCAAAAATAAAACATAGTTATATTGTTCTATTTTGTTTCATTTTGGTGGACTTATGATTATCTGTGTTAATCACAACTTTATTAAATGCGTCACACTCATTGTTCGTGTCTATTTGACTTATTTAACATCTTGTTGTTTTCATCATGGAATTAACATATTTTCATATACTTATAAACTTCCTCACTATAATTGTTTGTGTGGTTTTATCAGTAGAAATAGTTAGTTATTCACATGTTTCACATCTATTAAGTACGCACTGTTATTGTTTGTGTTTCCTTAAATGCTAAGCACTGTCTTTCATCCTCACATTTGATAATCATTATTTCACTTGTCACTTATTTAGTCTTTGGTGCACGTGGTTTATGTTGATTTCTGGTATGATTTATTCATCTTCTTCTCTCTTCTGAGTCAGCTTTCTTGTCCTTCTTCTTTCTTGTTATTTTCATCGTAGTCTTATTCCTTAATTGTTCCTCTAACTTTTGGAGTTTGTTAATCCTTATTTCGTCGTTTCCCCTCACTTTTGGAGTTTGTTAATTCTTATTTAGTCGTTTCCCCTCACTTTTGGATCCTATTGGGTCTATAATTGGTATTTTGTTTTGGCTCATGTCATTTTCTTTCTTATTTTTTCGTAGTTGATGTCACTAGATTGATATCATCTTATTCATAGGTGGATTTTCATATTAACACATTTGTAGATACACACTTTATATACATGGATTTACTTATCTAGATTTACATTCATATTTTTTCTCTTACTTGCCGTCCTTTAGGCTCATTTTATGTAACTGCCATATTTGGTTATGTTACATATGCCTTCCTTTAAGAATTGATTAATTCTGAGTTATGATTATACTATATTTTTCTATGAAGAATTTATCAATTATTGTACATTCCATATTGACTCACATGTTTTTTCCATATATCCTTTCGCTTTCTGCTCTTTGAATCATATTTATTTCTTCTCTATGTAATTACTTCCCTCGTTTATTTAGTTCCCTAATATACATTTAGCTGGGGCAGTTTAGAGCGGCTCACTTTGGCTATTCGACTCTACTGGCCATACTAATTTCAATAAATATGGAGGCAAATCATCTCCTTTAATAATAATAAATGATTGCTGGCATTACTCTTCAGTCAATTCATCTCAAATCATTAATAATAATAATAGTGGTCGTTTTTCCGACAAATAATAAATATTCTTGGGATTAATTCTCGCATCTGCGGTTTGTACATTGTGATTCTCTCTTTTCTTGATTCAACTTAACTAATTCTTCACATATCATCGGGATATTTTGTTTTACATTTCCTCACTGGTATACTCTCATGATTTTCTTCGTTAGTATATTCTTTTTTATTCTTCTCCATCATAGATTAATCTCTTCATTCTGTGTTACCTTGAACGTTATTTCGTCATAATCTTCGTTCCAAATTCATTCTTCTAGATACTATGTATTAGTACATTTATTTTTTCTTTCCTTTTCCAGGTTTTAGTTGGTATTTGTACTTCATGTAGTGCTGGCTTTTCTTTATTCAAATACAAATTTGTCGTGTGTGGTTGTTTCTCTACAGTAATAACGTTCACTTGGTTTATTCTTCCAACTCTTCTTTTTCTTATAGTAGTACGGGTGAGATGTTTTTGTTCTACTGGTTGACGTGGCTCTTGGAAATAGTTGGTGCCAAGGTTGTAGTGTGTCGGCCTCGTATTGACATCTTTTTTATATAGTAGTAGTACGGGTGAGATGTTGTTATTCTACTGGTTGACTTGGCTCTTGGAATTAATTTGTGCCAAAGATGGTGTTTGTCGATCTCGTATTGATATCTTTTTTATATAGTAGTAGTACGGGTGAGATGTTGTTATTCTACTGGTTGACTTGGCTCTTGGAATTAATTTGTGCCAAAGATGGTGTTTGTCGATCTCGTATTGACATCTTTTTTATATAGTAGTAGTTGATTTTGATGAATACAATGTTCTGATTCCTTTACATAAATTCTCTGGGATCATTTTTTCCCACATTATAAAATGACAATATACATTCAATGTTTAATACATAATTACATAGTTATTTTTCATTTAATATAAACATATAATAATCTTCATGATAATAATTCACCCTTTTTCTTCAGTCAACATCTATTTTTATAATCATATTTTCACTTTTCATTTTGTAAATAACAATAGTCTTCATGGCCACGTTTCATTTTTTCATCTTGATATAGTCAACAGTTATACTCATAATTATCTTTTTATTTTACTCAATAAATATTTTCATCCTTTATATAGTATTAATAATAAAATAATCCTTATCGCTCACTTTTTACTTGTAATTTCATATTTCAATTGTCAACGTATTTTTTCATCGAAGTCTGATTATAAGTGTTACCGGTTATCATAATATTTGGTCCCATAATCCAGTGTATATGTTATGTTTTAGCCGTAATCGTCGTTCTCCTCTCTCCTCGTCGATTGGACTTCTTTAATATCCATGCTTCCGTCCGTTCCTGATCTATATCGGGCTACCATCTGGTTTCTCCATTTTAAAGTTATTAGGGTTGAGTCCGCCTTCCATTCTTCTGTCTTCTCTCCTTCGCTCTCTTCAATACATTTGTTTCTGTTGTTCTTCTGGTGGCTGTCCTTACTGATGTTTGATAACTCCCTCAATTTGGTTTGGGTACCTTCATCTATCCTTTGATTGTGTACTTCCGTTAATTGACTCCTCTCCTTCCGCATTTCTCTTATCTTTCTGGCGTATCCTTTGACAATCCGGTCCCATTTCTCTTGGTCGCTTTCCTTTTTCTTAAAATATCTTACTCTTCTTTTGGAAATACGTGGTTGAGATATTCTGCTAGTTGTCTTCTTCTTTGTTGTTACATAATTTTCCTTCTCGTCCATCTCCATGATACTCCTCCGATACTCCTTCCTGAAAACCCTTTCTTCATGGTTGATAATTGGTAAATTGACCACATTAATCAGACCATTTCTAGTCATTTCAATTAACTCTTTGGTAACTCTTGCCTTCCTCGGACGTAGGGTTCTTCTTTCTTCCATCTTCACTTCTTCCGTTTCCATAATTATTGGGATCTTCTTGTCTCCACTATCTTTGGGCTCTAGATTTGTCGGTTCCATGTTTTTATCTTCAGGTATTTTTTCAACTTCCAGTTGATCGTCTACTATTAATTCTCTCCTTATCTTCTTAACACTCTCTTCCGCCTCTTCACAACATCTTTTTATTGCCTTTCCTGATTGCTTGTAATCGTCTTTCATTACCGTGTTTATTGACTCCACGATCTCCTTGTCATCTCCCTTCATTCTCTTAATCATTTGGTCTAGTTTCCTGTTGATCTTGTCGCTTTTCATTCTCAATTCTGCCGATAACTCCTCTTTCATGGTGGCCATTTTCTTCTCCAGTAATTCCTCAGTTTTCTTTTGTCCATCTTCCATCCTCCTGTTCGTCTCCTGTATCTGGTTATTGAACTCTTCCTTTAATAATTCCATATGTTTTTTGTTCTCCCTCTGGCCTTCCTCTATTTTCTTGCTTAAATCCTCTTTTGTGGATTGACTAGCTTCTTCTATTTTGCTGTTCACGTCCGCCTTGGTGGATTTCAGTGATTCTTCCATCCTTTTCTGGCCTTCTTCCATTATCTTGTTTAAGTCCTCCTTCATTGACTCCTGTCCTTCTTTCAATGACCGTAATATCTCTAAAATATTGGCATCCATTGTGGCTCTTGACTCCTCTGGTTGGCGTATTTCCGGCAGAACTTCTGGTTGCATTATTTCGGGCTCCTCATCTGGCTGTTGAACCCCCTCCGCCGGTTCAATTTGTTTGTCTTTTACTTCCACTACTATCTCCTCCACATCTTCTGTTGACATAGCCTCCTTCTCTTCTTTTCTGGTTTCCTTCTCTGCTTGCGCCATCCTTTTTCTTGACGTTGACCTTGATTTTGATCTTGATTTCAACCTGTCTGTATACATCTTGATCTTCTGATAATGTTCCTGCTGTCTTCTCACGAATTAGTATATTTAGGTTATTGGTTATTGTATATTTTCCTAACTCGAGCTCAGACGTTGGGCGCCAACTTGTTATAGAACAAGTATAAAGTTCAGTATATATAGTAGTATCGAAGTGTGATCTTCTATCAATTCTGCCCCAAATTGGGTTCGTCAACTTGTTAAAGGACAAGTAATACTAGTATATATTTAGTGATGTGTAGTGTGCTTGCAGATACACTCCGGTATCTGCTATTATGTTGTTTTTTATAAAAACTGCTCCAATTATAATTATTAGGAGGTATTAGTGTGATTGTATAATCTGTATAAGTGTCTATGGATAATTCACTCTTTCGATTTAAATAAGTTTCGCGCACTTTTTGTTGTATGCCTCCCTCACTTACCACAAGTATCCATTTCAGTCCTGTTCTGTGACGGTTGTTGCTGAAATACATACATTCAAAATGCACACAAATATTCAATTTGAATATTCAAAACAGTTAGTACACACAATATGAATGAATTAGCACATATAGGTAATACTTTAAATTACTCTCTGTTTGAATTCTTCCACCACCTTTGGTAGAACTGCTTTAAAAGAAATATTTAATTTCTATTTGAAATGATACTCTTGTTCATAGGTAAATAAGTGAAGGTTTATTAACAAATTTTAAAATGGCAAATTTCAAAAACAATTAACAATCATTTGGGCTAATAACCCTTTAAATAATAATTACAATTGATTAATTTTAACATAAAACTCTATCCAGGCTCAATGCTGGTAGTCCTGTCTTGGATACAATAATTTGAACTTAGAAGGTTATGTTTTCTTGTCAATATATTATCAGGTTGTTAGGTTCTTTGAGGATACATGATATCAGTGTCAAGATGTAATATTAATAGAATTAATAAAATTGAACAATGGTTAAAAAATAACGAATAAATATAAAACAATGAAATTTAATACCATATGTATGGTAAGTATGTAATTATCGTACGCTTGGATGCGCACGCACCTTATAAAACTCTATAGCAAGCATCAGACTCGTGGCTTGTACAGTTTCAATGTATCGTTTTATTTTCAACAATGAGTTTGATAACTATATATTTTCCAAGAGAAAAAATTAATAAAATACAAAAAAAAAACTCTTGATATGATTTCTATTTGGTTTGGAAATTATTTGAGAACAGATGCAACAGTTAAATTAATAAGCTACCACTACCAATTTGAGGTTAGCGATCACAGGTAATGCTATTCTGGTAAATGATTTCTTAATGGTTAACATTTCTTAATTTATATTTCTGAACATAATATTAGTAACCTTTTAACATGTTACTATTAAAATTGCTTTATTCTTTTTACGTAAGTTAATGTTATTTATTTCAAAACATCGAAATATTCAAAACAAGTTTAGTCAAAAGAGTGTCTAAACGTTAACTCTTGTAATTAGTAACAATTACTTTAAACATACTTTTTATAATTATGAAAATTAATTAAAATATTTATTTAATATTTTAATAAATTAAAATTGACATTTCTTGAAATTCTAATAATTCCATTATAAGTTTGATGCTGCGCTAGTAATGACTCGCGTAGTATCAAAATGTCTATTTCAAAAATATTATTTTTGAAAATCAAAGTTATCTAAATAAAATATTGTACTCCCTGTTTATTATCACAACACACGCGAGTACGACCGGGATTATACACTATCGTACTTATATTGTTCGGTAATACCGCACATATCACTCGGAAGTATATTTGTTGTGTCAAGGTTATGTCTGTATATCAACTTAATGTCAATGTACGCGCACAAATTTGAAAATAATACTTTTTCATGGTGTCGAGTTGCGTGACTTGTTCGTCTGGAAGCTGTTCGTAGACTGTTACAATTTGCCGAAGCGTCTCTCTCGTGTCTGACAAAATGCGTTGATTTGATTGGCTGTAATCACTATAGTCTTCAGCCCAAAAGCCTATGTTTTATTAAAATATTTGGTGTTTTACCAAATTTCGACTTTGGGTTCTGGTTTATGTGACGTAAGCACTAGTGTAAAAAATAATTGAAAAGTTAATAATTACAATAACTTCCTTATTGAACGTCCTATCGTTACATGAGTTATGTCATTGAATTATAGACATTTTCCTCTTTAATTTAAGTCTAAACAACACTATTTTATTTACATTGCTTCTCTTAAAATAATGTTTTTATTAATTATCTTGGTGTTTCTTATTTTTATAAGTTTTTGACACCAGATTTAATTATTTTTAATAAAAACACTTTCTAAATAAACACTTGGAGTCCATTTCTCACTTGGTTTGATTTGTTATTTGGAAATAATTATTTCCTTAACAATAGCTTATTTTAGCGTCATTAGGCGTCCATCTTGATTTTTATATAAAAGTATTTAAAATGAATTTCCCTTATCTAATACAAGTAATCTTACAATCTAATAATACTAAAACGATTATGTACATGATTTCACACTTAAATATCCTCACATGATTGTATTAAATATAATACACATACTGTCTTATTCCTCTTCTACCTGTCTCATACAATTGTCAACATAATTTTAGTCTTTTCTATGTGAATTATATTATGTATGAAACTGTCATTAGTGTACATATATTGTACTTAATGTATTACCTATATTGGTCAGCTTCTAGCTAGTTTAGAATCCTTCAATTCTCTAATAATGGGTTTGTTCCTATGGTGTCTCAACATAGTGGTCATTTATTTTTCATAAAAACAATAATTAAACTGTTATTGTTATATTATGTTTGTGTTTCTACATTGGTATTAGACATTACTCCTACTTTTGGTAGTGTTCTCATTTACTCTTAGATAAATTTATATGTCATATTTTACCTAAGTAACTTACTTAACATGGTTGGTTTATATCTGATTTCTGTCACTATGGTCAGTTGGTTTCTAATTATTTGCATATATACTGACTGTTTTTATAGTTCTAATCTGTTCTCAAAGTTGTATTGATTTTCCCTCTAACTACTGGTAATATTGTGAACAATCTGTGTTTAATCTTTAATACACTATTTTCCTTAACTAATGGGCCATACAGTGGTCCATCTTACATCTGATTGTTTGTACATGGTTAGTTAGTTTACATCATTTTGTTTATAATACTGTTGTTATTATGTTAAAGATCTGTTCTCAAACCATTACCAGATATTGGTCTTTCTACTGGTAATATTGTTATTCACTTTAGTATTGGTTTTGATATTGCACTTTGCCTATTTGAATTGGCATATTTGTTGCATCTTTGCTATAGCTGTCTGCCATTGCATTTGATTGGTTTTATTTACATGGTTGCATTTTAATGCATTGTCTATTAGGATGTATTGTTATTTATAACAATTCCTTAATTGATATCATTGTTGATAATCATTTATTTTCATTGATATTTTTGGTTTTCTGTTTAACAGGTACCTTCTCTATGGGTTATGTAACAATGTACCATCTGTTTTAATGCAGTATGTCTCTACTACTTACATGGTATCAGCATGGTATTTCACAATAATATTTTACTTATTTTGTGACACATGTTTATACATTCCTTCTTAAACATTAATACATATCTTATTGTATTATTTATGATATTTTTCTAGTCATAGGTTGAATTCAATTCAATCCCTTTTGTTTGATACAATGGTTTTTTATACTGTTGTCAGTTCTTTACCAAAAATAAAACATAGTTATATTGTTCTATTTTGTTTCATTTTGGTGGACTTATGATTATCTGTGTTAATCACAACTTTATTAAATGCGTCACACTCATTGTTCGTGTCTATTTGACTTATTTAACATCTTGTTGTTTTCATCATGGAATTAACATATTTTCATATACTTATAAACTTCCTCACTATAATTGTTTGTGTGGTTTTATCAGTAGAAATAGTTAGTTATTCACATGTTTCACATCTATTAAGTACGCACTGTTATTGTTTGTGTTTCCTTAAATGCTAAGCACTGTCTTTCATCCTCACATTTGATAATCATTATTTCACTTGTCACTTATTTAGTCTTTGGTGCACGTGGTTTATGTTGATTTCTGGTATGATTTATTCATCTTCTTCTCTCTTCTGAGTCAGCTTTCTTGTCCTTCTTCTTTCTTGTTATTTTCATCGTAGTCTTATTCCTTAATTGTTCCTCTCACTTTTGGAGTTTGTTAATCCTTATTTCGTCGTTTCCCCTCACTTTTGGAGTTTGTTAATTCTTATTTAGTCGTTTCCCCTCACTTTTGGATCCTATTGGGTCTATAATTGGTATTTTGTTTTGGCTCATGTCATTTTCTTTCTTATTTTTTCGTAGTTGAAGTCACTAGATTGATATCATCTTATTCATAGTTGAATTTTCATATTAACACATTTGTAGATACACACTTTATATACATGGATTTACTTATCTAGATTTACATTCATATTTTTTCTCTTACTTGCCGTCCTTTAGGCTCATTTTATGTAACTGCCATATTTGGTTATGTTACATATGCCTTCCTTTAAGAATTGATTAATTCTGAGTTATGATTATACTATATTTTTCTATGAAGAATTTATCAATTATTGTACATTCCATATTGACTCACATGTTTTTTCCATATATCCTTTCGCTTTCTGCTCTTTGAATCATATTTATTTCTTCTCTATGTAATTACTTCCCTCGTTTATTTAGTTCCCTAATATACATTTAGCTGGGGCAGTTTAGAGCGGCTCACTTTGGCTATTCGACTCTACTGGCCATACTAATTTCAATAAATATGGAGGCAAATCATCTCCTTTAATAATAATAAATGATTGCTGGCATTACTCTTCAGTCAATTCATCTCAAATCATTAATAATAATAATAATAGTGGTCGTTTTTCCGACAAATAATAAATATTCTTGGGATTAATTCTCGCATCTGCGGTTTGTACATTGTGATTCTCTCTTTTCTTGATTCAACTTAACTAATTCTTCACATATCATCGGGATATTTTGTTTTACATTTCCTCACTGGTATACTCTCATGATTTTCTTCGTTAGTATATTCTTTTTTATTCTTCTCCATCATAGATTAATCTCTTCATTCTGTGTTACCTTGAACGTTATTTCGTCATAATCTTCGTTCCAAATTCATTCTTCTAGATACTATGTATTAGTACATTTATTTTTTCTTTCCTTTTCCAGGTTTTAGTTGGTATTTGTACTTCATGTAGTGCTGGCTTTTCTTTATTCAAATACAAATTTGTCGTGTGTGGTTGTTTCTCTACAGTAATAACGTTCACTTGGTTTATTCTTCCAACTCTTCTTTTTCTTATAGTAGTACGGGTGAGATGTTTTTGTTCTACTGGTTGACGTGGCTCTTGGAAATAGTTGGTGCCAAGGTTGTAGTGTGTCGGCCTCGTATTGACATCTTTTTTATATAGTAGTAGTACGGGTGAGATGTTGTTATTCTACTGGTTGACTTGGCTCTTGGAATTAATTTGTGCCAAAGATGGTGTTTGTCGATCTCGTATTGATATCTTTTTTATATAGTAGTAGTACGGGTGAGATGTTGTTATTCTACTGGTTGACTTGGCTCTTGGAATTAATTTGTGCCAAAGATGGTGTTTGTCGATCTCGTATTGACATCTTTTTTATATAGTAGTAGTTGATTTTGATGAATACAATGTTCTGATTCCTTTACATAAATTCTCTGGGATCATTTTTTCCCACATTATAAAATGACAATATACATTCAATGTTTAATACATAATTACATAGTTATTTTTCATTTAATATAAACATATAATAATCTTCATGATAATAATTCACCCTTTTTCTTCAGTCAACATCTATTTTTATAATCATATTTTCACTTTTCATTTTGTAAATAACAATAGTCTTCATGGCCACGTTTCATTTTTTCATCTTGATATAGTCAACAGTTATACTCATAATTATCTTTTTATTTTACTCAATAAATATTTTCATCCTTTATATAGTATTAATAATAAAATAATCCTTATCGCTCACTTTTTACTTGTAATTTCATATTTCAATTGTCAACGTATTTTTTCATCGAAGTCTGATTATAAGTGTTACCGGTTATCATAATATTTGGTCCCATAATCCAGTGTATATGTTATGTTTTAGCCGTAATCGTCGTTCTCCTCTCTCCTCGTCGATTGGACTTCTTTAATATCCATGCTTCCGTCCGTTCCTGATCTATATCGGGCTACCATCTGGTTTCTCCATTTTAAAGTTATTAGGGTTGAGTCCGCCTTCCATTCTTCTGTCTTCTCTCCTTCGCTCTCTTCAATACATTTGTTTCTGTTGTTCTTCTGGTGGCTGTCCTTACTGATGTTTGATAACTCCCTCAATTTGGTTTGGGTACCTTCATCTATCCTTTGATTGTGTACTTCCGTTAATTGACTCCTCTCCTTCCGCATTTCTCTTATCTTTCTGGCGTATCCTTTGACAATCCGGTCCCATTTCTCTTGGTCGCTTTCCTTTTTCTTAAAATATCTTACTCTTCTTTTGGAAATACGTGGTTGAGATATTCTGCTAGTTGTCTTCTTCTTTGTTGTTACATAATTTTCCTTCTCGTCCATCTCCATGATACTCCTCCGATACTCCTTCCTGAAAACCCTTTCTTCATGGTTGATAATTGGTAAATTGACCACATTAATCAGACCATTTCTAGTCATTTCAATTAACTCTTTGGTAACTCTTGCCTTCCTCGGACGTAGGGTTCTTCTTTCTTCCATCTTCACTTCTTCCGTTTCCATAATTATTGGGATCTTCTTGTCTCCACTATCTTTGGGCTCTAGATTTGTCGGTTCCATGTTTTTATCTTCAGGTATTTTTTCAACTTCCAGTTGATCGTCTACTATTAATTCTCTCCTTATCTTCTTAACACTCTCTTCCGCCTCTTCACAACATCTTTTTATTGCCTTTCCTGATTGCTTGTAATCGTCTTTCATTACCGTGTTTATTGACTCCACGATCTCCTTGTCATCTCCCTTCATTCTCTTAATCATTTGGTCTAGTTTCCTGTTGATCTTGTCGCTTTTCATTCTCAATTCTGCCGATAACTCCTCTTTCATGGTGGCCATTTTCTTCTCCAGTAATTCCTCAGTTTTCTTTTGTCCATCTTCCATCCTCCTGTTCGTCTCCTGTATCTGGTTATTGAACTCTTCCTTTAATAATTCCATATGTTTTTTGTTCTCCCTCTGGCCTTCCTCTATTTTCTTGCTTAAATCCTCTTTTGTGGATTGACTAGCTTCTTCTATTTTGCTGTTCACGTCCGCCTTGGTGGATTTCAGTGATTCTTCCATCCTTTTCTGGCCTTCTTCCATTATCTTGTTTAAGTCCTCCTTCATTGACTCCTGTCCTTCTTTCAATGACCGTAATATCTCTAAAATATTGGCATCCATTGTGGCTCTTGACTCCTCTGGTTGGCGTATTTCCGGCAGAACTTCTGGTTGCATTATTTCGGGCTCCTCATCTGGCTGTTGAACCCCCTCCGCCGGTTCAATTTGTTTGTCTTTTACTTCCACTACTATCTCCTCCACATCTTCTGTTGACATAGCCTCCTTCTCTTCTTTTCTGGTTTCCTTCTCTGCTTGCGCCATCCTTTTTCTTGACGTTGACCTTGATTTTGATCTTGATTTCAACCTGTCTGTATACATCTTGATCTTCTGATAATGTTCCTGCTGTCTTCTCACGAATTAGTATATTTAGGTTATTGGTTATTGTATATTTTCCTAACTCGAGCTCAGACGTTGGGCGCCAACTTGTTATAGAACAAGTATAAAGTTCAGTATATATAGTAGTATCGAAGTGTGATCTTCTATCAATTCTGCCCCAAATTGGGTTCGTCAACTTGTTAAAGGACAAGTAATACTAGTATATATTTAGTGATGTGTAGTGTGCTTGCAGATACACTCCGGTATCTGCTATTATGTTGTTTTTTATAAAAACTGCTCCAATTATAATTATTAGGAGGTATTAGTGTGATTGTATAATCTGTATAAGTGTCTATGGATAATTCACTCTTTCGATTTAAATAAGTTTCGCGCACTTTTTGTTGTATGCCTCCCTCACTTACCACAAGTATCCATTTCAGTCCTGTTCTGTGACGGTTGTTGCTGAAATACATACATTCAAAATGCACACAAATATTCAATTTGAATATTCAAAACAGTTAGTACACACAATATGAATGAATTAGCACATATAGGTAATACTTTAAATTACTCTCTGTTTGAATTCTTCCACCACCTTTGGTAGAACTGCTTTAAAAGAAATATTTAATTTCTATTTGAAATGATACTCTTGTTCATAGGTAAATAAGTGAAGGTTTATTAACAAATTTTAAAATGGCAAATTTCAAAAACAATTAACAATCATTTGGACTAATAACCCTTTAAATAATAATTACAATTGATTAATTTTAACATAAAACTCTATCCAGGCTCAATGCTGGTAGTCCTGTCTTGGATACAATAATTTGAACTTAGAAGGTTATGTTTTCTTGTCAATATATTATCAGGTTGTTAGGTTCTTTGAGGATACATGATATCAGTGTCAAGATGTAATATTAATAGAATTAATAAAATTGAACAATGGTTAAAAAATAACGAATAAATATAAAACAATGAAATTTAATACCATATGTATGGTAAGTATGTAATTATCGTACGCTTGGATGCGCACGCACCTTATAAAACTCTATAGCAAGCATCAGACTCGTGGCTTGTACAGTTTCAATGTATCGTTTTATTTTCAACAATGAGTTTGATAACTATATATTTTCCAAGAGAAAAAATTAATAAAATACAAAAAAAAAAACTCTTGATATGATTTCTATTTGGTTTGGAAATTATTTGAGAACAGATGCAACAGTTAAATTAATAAGCTACCACTACCAATTTGAGGTTAGCGATCACAGGTAATGCTATTCTGGTAAATGATTTCTTAATGGTTAACATTTCTTAATTTATATTTCTGAACATAATATTAGTAACCTTTTAACATGTTACTATTAAAATTGCTTTATTCTTTTTACGTAAGTTAATGTTATTTATTTCAAAACATCGAAATATTCAAAACAAGTTTAGTCAAAAGAGTGTCTAAACGTTAACTCTTGTAATTAGTAACAATTACTTTAAACATACTTTTTATAATTATGAAAATTAATTAAAATATTTATTTAATATTTTAATAAATTAAAATTGACATTTCTTGAAATTCTAATAATTCCATTATAAGTTTGATGCTGCGCTAGTAATGACTCGCGTAGTATCAAAATGTCTATTTCAAAAATATTATTTTTGAAAATCAAAGTTATCTAAATAAAATATTGTACTCCCTGTTTATTATCACAACACACGCGAGTACGACCGGGATTATACACTATCGTACTTATATTGTTCGGTAATACCGCACATATCACTCGGAAGTATATTTGTTGTGTCAAGGTTATGTCTGTATATCAACTTAATGTCAATGTACGCGCACAAATTTGAAAATAATACTTTTTCATGGTGTCGAGTTGCGTGACTTGTTCGTCTGGAAGCTGTTCGTAGACTGTTACAATTTGCCGAAGCGTCTCTCTCGTGTCTGACAAAATGCGTTGATTTGATTGGCTGTAATCACTATAGTCTTCAGCCCAAAAGCCTATGTTTTATTAAAATATTTGGTGTTTTACCAAATTTCGACTTTGGGTTCTGGTTTATGTGACGTAAGCACTAGTGTAAAAAATAATTGAAAAGTTAATAATTACAATAACTTCCTTATTGAACGTCCTATCGTTACATGAGTTATGTCATTGAATTATAGACATTTTCCTCTTTAATTTAAGTCTAAACAACACTATTTTATTTACATTGCTTCTCTTAAAATAATGTTTTTATTAATTATCTTGGTGTTTCTTATTTTTATAAGTTTTTGACACCAGATTTAATTATTTTTAATAAAAACACTTTCTAAATAAACACTTGGAGTCCATTTCTCACTTGGTTTGATTTGTTATTTGGAAATAATTATTTCCTTAACAATAGCTTATTTTAGCGTCATTAGGCGTCCATCTTGATTTTTATATAAAAGTATTTAAAATGAATTTCCCTTATCTAATACAAGTAATCTTACAATCTAATAATACTAAAACGATTATGTACATGATTTCACACTTAAATATCCTCACATGATTGTATTAAATATAATACACATACTGTCTTATTCCTCTTCTACCTGTCTCATACAATTGTCAACATAATTTAAGTCTTTTCTATGTGAATTATATTATGTATGAAACTGTCATTAGTGTACATATATTGTACTTAATGTATTACCTATATTGGTCAGCTTCTAGCTAGTTTAGAATCCTTCAATTCTCTAATAATGGGTTTGTTCCTATGGTGTCTCAACATAGTGGTCATTTATTTTTCATAAAAACAATAATTAAACTGTTATTGTTATATTATGTTTGTGTTTCTACATTGGTATTAGACATTACTCCTACTTTTGGTAGTGTTCTCATTTACTCTTAGATAAATTTATATGTCATATTTTACCTAAGTAACTTACTTAACATGGTTGGTTTATATCTGATTTCTGTCACTATGGTCAGTTGGTTTCTAATTATTTGCATATATACTGACTGTTTTTATAGTTCTAATCTGTTCTCAAAGTTGTATTGATTTTCCCTCTAACTACTGGTAATATTGTGAACAATCTGTGTTTAATCTTTAATACACTATTTTCCTTAACTAATGGGCCATACAGTGGTCCATCTTACATCTGATTGTTTGTACATGGTTAGTTAGTTTACATCATTTTGTTTATAATACTGTTGTTATTATGTTAAAGATCTGTTCTCAAACCATTACCAGATATTGGTCTTTCTACTGGTAATATTGTTATTCACTTTAGTATTGGTTTTGATATTGCACTTTGCCTATTTGAATTGGCATATTTGTTGCATCTTTGCTATAGCTGTCTGCCATTGCATTTGATTGGTTTTATTTACATGGTTGCATTTTAATGCATTGTCTATTAGGATGTATTGTTATTTATAACAATTCCTTAATTGATATCATTGTTGATAATCATTTATTTTCATTGATATTTTTGGTTTTCTGTTTAACAGGTACCTTCTCTATGGGTTATGTAACAATGTACCATCTGTTTTAATGCAGTATGTCTCTACTACTTACATGGTATCAGCATGGTATTTCACAATAATATTTTACTTATTTTGTGACACATGTTTATACATTCCTTCTTAAACATTAATACATATCTTATTGTATTATTTATGATATTTTTCTAGTCATAGGTTGAATTCAATTCAATCCCTTTTGTTTGATACAATGGTTTTTTATACTGTTGTCAGTTCTTTACCAAAAATAAAACATAGTTATATTGTTCTATTTTGTTTCATTTTGGTGGACTTATGATTATCTGTGTTAATCACAACTTTATTAAATGCGTCACACTCATTGTTCGTGTCTATTTGACTTATTTAACATCTTGTTGTTTTCATCATGGAATTAACATATTTTCATATACTTATAAACTTCCTCACTATAATTGTTTGTGTGGTTTTATCAGTAGAAATAGTTAGTTATTCACATGTTTCACATCTATTAAGTACGCACTGTTATTGTTTGTGTTTCCTTAAATGCTAAGCACTGTCTTTCATCCTCACATTTGATAATCATTATTTCACTTGTCACTTATTTAGTCTTTGGTGCACGTGGTTTATGTTGATTTCTGGTATGATTTATTCATCTTCTTCTCTCTTCTGAGTCAGCTTTCTTGTCCTTCTTCTTTCTTGTTATTTTCATCGTAGTCTTATTCCTTAATTGTTCCTCTCACTTTTGGAGTTTGTTAATCCTTATTTCGTCGTTTCCCCTCACTTTTGGAGTTTGTTAATTCTTATTTAGTCGTTTCCCCTCACTTTTGGATCCTATTGGGTCTATAATTGGTATTTTGTTTTGGCTCATGTCATTTTCTTTCTTATTTTTTCGTAGTTGATGTCACTAGATTGATATCATCTTATTCATAGTTGGATTTTCATATTAACACATTTGTAGATACACACTTTATATACATGGATTTACTTATCTAGATTTACATTCATATTTTTTCTCTTACTTGCCGTCCTTTAGGCTCATTTTATGTAACTGCCATATTTGGTTATGTTACATATGCCTTCCTTTAAGAATTGATTAATTCTGAGTTATGATTATACTATATTTTTCTATGAAGAATTTATCAATTATTGTACATTCCATATTGACTCACATGTTTTTTCCATATATCCTTTCGCTTTCTGCTCTTTGAATCATATTTATTTCTTCTCTATGTAATTACTTCCCTCGTTTATTTAGTTCCCTAATATACATTTAGCTGGGGCAGTTTAGAGCGGCTCACTTTGGCTATTCGACTCTACTGGCCATACTAATTTCAATAAATATGGAGGCAAATCATCTCCTTTAATAATAATAAATGATTGCTGGCATTACTCTTCAGTCAATTCATCTCAAATCATTAATAATAATAATAATAGTGGTCGTTTTTCCGACAAATAATAAATATTCTTGGGATTAATTCTCGCATCTGCGGTTTGTACATTGTGATTCTCTCTTTTCTTGATTCAACTTAACTAATTCTTCACATATCATCGGGATATTTTGTTTTACATTTCCTCACTGGTATACTCTCATGATTTTCTTCGTTAGTATATTCTTTTTTATTCTTCTCCATCATAGATTAATCTCTTCATTCTGTGTTACCTTGAACGTTATTTCGTCATAATCTTCGTTCCAAATTCATTCTTCTAGATACTATGTATTAGTACATTTATTTTTTCTTTCCTTTTCCAGGTTTTAGTTGGTATTTGTACTTCATGTAGTGCTGGCTTTTCTTTATTCAAATACAAATTTGTCGTGTGTGGTTGTTTCTCTACAGTAATAACGTTCACTTGGTTTATTCTTCCAACTCTTCTTTTTCTTATAGTAGTACGGGTGAGATGTTTTTGTTCTACTGGTTGACGTGGCTCTTGGAAATAGTTGGTGCCAAGGTTGTAGTGTGTCGGCCTCGTATTGACATCTTTTTTATATAGTAGTAGTACGGGTGAGATGTTGTTATTCTACTGGTTGACTTGGCTCTTGGAATTAATTTGTGCCAAAGATGGTGTTTGTCGATCTCGTATTGATATCTTTTTTATATAGTAGTAGTACGGGTGAGATGTTGTTATTCTACTGGTTGACTTGGCTCTTGGAATTAATTTGTGCCAAAGATGGTGTTTGTCGATCTCGTATTGACATCTTTTTTATATAGTAGTAGTTGATTTTGATGAATACAATGTTCTGATTCCTTTACATAAATTCTCTGGGATCATTTTTTCCCACATTATAAAATGACAATATACATTCAATGTTTAATACATAATTACATAGTTATTTTTCATTTAATATAAACATATAATAATCTTCATGATAATAATTCACCCTTTTTCTTCAGTCAACATCTATTTTTATAATCATATTTTCACTTTTCATTTTGTAAATAACAATAGTCTTCATGGCCACGTTTCATTTTTTCATCTTGATATAGTCAACAGTTATACTCATAATTATCTTTTTATTTTACTCAATAAATATTTTCATCCTTTATATAGTATTAATAATAAAATAATCCTTATCGCTCACTTTTTACTTGTAATTTCATATTTCAATTGTCAACGTATTTTTTCATCGAAGTCTGATTATAAGTGTTACCGGTTATCATAATATTTGGTCCCATAATCCAGTGTATATGTTATGTTTTAGCCGTAATCGTCGTTCTCCTCTCTCCTCGTCGATTGGACTTCTTTAATATCCATGCTTCCGTCCGTTCCTGATCTATATCGGGCTACCATCTGGTTTCTCCATTTTAAAGTTATTAGGGTTGAGTCCGCCTTCCATTCTTCTGTCTTCTCTCCTTCGCTCTCTTCAATACATTTGTTTCTGTTGTTCTTCTGGTGGCTGTCCTTACTGATGTTTGATAACTCCCTCAATTTGGTTTGGGTACCTTCATCTATCCTTTGATTGTGTACTTCCGTTAATTGACTCCTCTCCTTCCGCATTTCTCTTATCTTTCTGGCGTATCCTTTGACAATCCGGTCCCATTTCTCTTGGTCGCTTTCCTTTTTCTTAAAATATCTTACTCTTCTTTTGGAAATACGTGGTTGAGATATTCTGCTAGTTGTCTTCTTCTTTGTTGTTACATAATTTTCCTTCTCGTCCATCTCCATGATACTCCTCCGATACTCCTTCCTGAAAACCCTTTCTTCATGGTTGATAATTGGTAAATTGACCACATTAATCAGACCATTTCTAGTCATTTCAATTAACTCTTTGGTAACTCTTGCCTTCCTCGGACGTAGGGTTCTTCTTTCTTCCATCTTCACTTCTTCCGTTTCCATAATTATTGGGATCTTCTTGTCTCCACTATCTTTGGGCTCTAGATTTGTCGGTTCCATGTTTTTATCTTCAGGTATTTTTTCAACTTCCAGTTGATCGTCTACTATTAATTCTCTCCTTATCTTCTTAACACTCTCTTCCGCCTCTTCACAACATCTTTTTATTGCCTTTCCTGATTGCTTGTAATCGTCTTTCATTACCGTGTTTATTGACTCCACGATCTCCTTGTCATCTCCCTTCATTCTCTTAATCATTTGGTCTAGTTTCCTGTTGATCTTGTCGCTTTTCATTCTCAATTCTGCCGATAACTCCTCTTTCATGGTGGCCATTTTCTTCTCCAGTAATTCCTCAGTTTTCTTTTGTCCATCTTCCATCCTCCTGTTCGTCTCCTGTATCTGGTTATTGAACTCTTCCTTTAATAATTCCATATGTTTTTTGTTCTCCCTCTGGCCTTCCTCTATTTTCTTGCTTAAATCCTCTTTTGTGGATTGACTAGCTTCTTCTATTTTGCTGTTCACGTCCGCCTTGGTGGATTTCAGTGATTCTTCCATCCTTTTCTGGCCTTCTTCCATTCTCTTGTTTAAGTCCTCCTTCATTGACTCCTGTCCTTCTTTCAATGACCGTAATATCTCTAAAATATTGGCATCCATTGTTGCTCTTGACTCCTCTGGTTGGCGTATTTCCGGCAGAACTTCTGGTTGCATTATTTCGGGCTCCTCATCTGGCTGTTGAACCCCCTCCGCCGGTTCAATTTGTTTGTCTTTTACTTCCACTACTATCTCCTCCACATCTTCTGTTGACATAGCCTCCTTCTCTTCTTTTCTGGTTTCCTTCTCTGCTTGCGCCATCCTTTTTCTTGACGTTGACCTTGATTTTGATCTTGATTTCAACCTGTCTGTATACATCTTGATCTTCTGATAATGTTCCTGCTGTCTTCTCACGAATTAGTATATTTAGGTTATTGGTTATTGTATATTTTCCTAACTCGAGCTCAGACGTTGGGCGCCAACTTGTTATAGAACAAGTATAAAGTTCAGTATATATAGTAGTATCGAAGTGTGATCTTCTATCAATTCTGCCCCAAATTGGGTTCGTCAACTTGTTAAAGGACAAGTAATACTAGTATATATTTAGTGATGTGTAGTGTGCTTGCAGATACACTCCGGTATCTGCTATTATGTTGTTTTTTATAAAAACTGCTCCAATTATAATTATTAGGAGGTATTAGTGTGATTGTATAATCTGTATAAGTGTCTATGGATAATTCACTCTTTCGATTTAAATAAGTTTCGCGCACTTTTTGTTGTATGCCTCCCTCACTTACCACAAGTATCCATTTCAGTCCTGTTCTGTGACGGTTGTTGCTGAAATACATACAGTCAAAATGCACACAAATATTCAATTTGAATATTCAAAACAGTTAGTACACACAATATGAATGAATTAGCACATATAGGTAATACTTTAAATTACTCTCTGTTTGAATTCTTCCACCACCTTTGGTAGAACTGCTTTAAAAGAAATATTTAATTTCTATTTGAAATGATACTCTTGTTCATAGGTAAATAAGTGAAGGTTTATTAACAAATTTTAAAATGGCAAATTTCAAAAACAATTAACAATCATTTGGGCTAATAACCCTTTAAATAATAATTACAATTGATTAATTTTAACATAAAACTCTATCCAGGCTCAATGCTGGTAGTCCTGTCTTGGATACAATAATTTGAACTTAGAAGGTTATGTTTTCTTGTCAATATATTATCAGGTTGTTAGGTTCTTTGAGGATACATGATATCAGTGTCAAGATGTAATATTAATAGAATTAATAAAATTGAACAATGGTTAAAAAATAACGAATAAATATAAAACAATGAAATTTAATACCATATGTATGGTAAGTATGTAATTATCGTACGCTTGGATGCGCACGCACCTTATAAAACTCTATAGCAAGCATCAGACTCGTGGCTTGTACAGTTTCAATGTATCGTTTTATTTTCAACAATGAGTTTGATAACTATATATTTTCCAAGAGAAAAAATTAATAAAATACAAAAAAAAAACTCTTGATATGATTTCTATTTGGTTTGGAAATTATTTGAGAACAGATGCAACAGTTAAATTAATAAGCTACCACTACCAATTTGAGGTTAGCGATCACAGGTAATGCTATTCTGGTGAATGATTTCTTAATGGTTAACATTTCTTAATTTATATTTCTGAACATAATATTAGTAACCTTTTAACATGTTACTATTAAAATTGCTTTATTCTTTTTACGTAAGTTAATGTTATTTATTTCAAAACATCGAAATATTCAAAACAAGTTTAGTCAAAAGAGTGTCTAAACGTTAACTCTTGTAATTAGTAACAATTACTTTAAACATACTTTTTATAATTATGAAAATTAATTAAAATATTTATTTAATATTTTAATAAATTAAAATTGACATTTCTTGAAATTCTAATAATTCCATTATAAGTTTGATGCTGCGCTAGTAATGACTCGCGTAGTATCAAAATGTCTATTTCAAAAATATTATTTTTGAAAATCAAAGTTATCTAAATAAAATATTGTACTCCCTGTTTATTATCACAACACACGCGAGTACGACCGGGATTATACACTATCGTACTTATATTGTTCGGTAATACCGCACATATCACTCGGAAGTATATTTGTTGTGTCAAGGTTATGTCTGTATATCAACTTAATGTCAATGTACGCGCACAAATTTGAAAATAATACTTTTTCATGGTGTCGAGTTGCGTGACTTGTTCGTCTGGAAGCTGTTCGTAGACTGTTACAATTTGCCGAAGCGTCTCTCTCGTGTCTGACAAAATGCGTTGATTTGATTGGCTGTAATCACTATAGTCTTCAGCCCAAAAGCCTATGTTTTATTAAAATATTTGGTGTTTTACCAAATTTCGACTTTGGGTTCTGGTTTATGTGACGTAAGCACTAGTGTAAAAAATAATTGAAAAGTTAATAATTACAATAACTTCCTTATTGAACGTCCTATCGTTACATGAGTTATGTCATTGAATTATAGACATTTTCCTCTTTAATTTAAGTCTAAACAACACTATTTTATTTACATTGCTTCTCTTAAAATAATGTTTTTAGTAATTATCTTGGTGTTTCTTATTTTTATAAGTTTTTGACACCAGATTTAATTATTTTTAATAAAAACACTTTCTAAATAAACACTTGGAGTCCATTTCTCACTTGGTTTGATTTGTTATTTGGAAATAATTATTTCCTTAACAATAGCTTATTTTAGCGTCATTAGGCGTCCATCTTGATTTTTATATAAAAGTATTTAAAATGAATTTCCCTTATCTAATACAAGTAATCTTACAATCTAATAATACTAAAACGATTATGTACATGATTTCACACTTAAATATCCTCACATGATTGTATTAAATATAATACACATACTGTCTTATTCCTCTTCTACCTGTCTCATACAATTGTCAACATAATTTAAGTCTTTTCTATGTGAATTATATTATGTATGAAACTGTCATTAGTGTACATATATTGTACTTAATGTATTACCTATATTGGTCAGCTTCTAGCTAGTTTAGAATCCTTCAATTCTCTAATAATGGGTTTGTTCCTATGGTGTCTCAACATAGTGGTCATTTATTTTTCATAAAAACAATAATTAAACTGTTATTGTTATATTATGTTCGTGTTTCTACATTGGTATTAGACATTACTCCTACTTTTGGTAGTGTTCTCATTTACTCTTAGATAAATTTATATGTCATATTTTACCTAAGTAACTTACTTAACATGGTTGGTTTATATCTGATTTCTGTCACTATGGTCAGTTGGTTTCTAATTATTTGCATATATACTGACTGTTTTTATAGTTCTAATCTGTTCTCAAAGTTGTATTGATTTTCCCTCTAACTACTGGTAATATTGTGAACAATCTGTGTTTAATCTTTAATACACTATTTTCCTTAACTAATGGGCCATACAGTGGTCCATCTTACATCTGATTGTTTGTACATGGTTAGTTAGTTTACATCATTTTGTTTATAATACTGTTGTTATTATGTTAAAGATCTGTTCTCAAACCATTACCAGATATTGGTCTTTCTACTGGTAATATTGTTATTCACTTTAGTATTGGTTTTGATATTGCACTTTGCCTATTTGAATTGGCATATTTGTTGCATCTTTGCTATAGCTGTCTGCCATTGCATTTGATTGGTTTTATTTACATGGTTGCATTTTAATGCATTGTCTATTAGGATGTATTGTTATTTATAACAATTCCTTAATTGATATCATTGTTGATAATCATTTATTTTCATTGATATTTTTGGTTTTCTGTTTAACAGGTACCTTCTCTATGGGTTATGTAACAATGTACCATCTGTTTTAATGCAGTATGTCTCTACTACTTACATGGTATCAGCATGGTATTTCACAATAATATTTTACTTATTTTGTGACACATGTTTATACATTCCTTCTTAAACATTAATACATATCTTATTGTATTATTTATGATATTTTTCTAGTCATAGGTTGAATTCAATTCAATCCCTTTTGTTTGATACAATGGTTTTTTATACTGTTGTCAGTTCTTTACCAAAAATAAAACATAGTTATATTGTTCTATTTTGTTTCATTTTGGTGGACTTATGATTATCTGTGTTAATCACAACTTTATTAAATGCGTCACACTCATTGTTCGTGTCTATTTGACTTATTTAACATCTTGTTGTTTTCATCATGGAATTAACATATTTTCATATACTTATAAACTTCCTCACTATAATTGTTTGTGTGGTTTTATCAGTAGAAATAGTTAGTTATTCACATGTTTCACATCTATTAAGTACGCACTGTTATTGTTTGTGTTTCCTTAAATGCTAAGCACTGTCTTTCATCCTCACATTTGATAATCATTATTTCACTTGTCACTTATTTAGTCTTTGGTGCACGTGGTTTATGTTGATTTCTGGTATGATTTATTCATCTTCTTCTCTCTTCTGAGTCAGCTTTCTTGTCCTTCTTCTTTCTTGTTATTTTCATCGTAGTCTTATTCCTTAATTGTTCCTCTCACTTTTGGAGTTTGTTAATCCTTATTTCGTCGTTTCCCCTCACTTTTGGAGTTTGTTAATTCTTATTTAGTCGTTTCCCCTCACTTTTGGATCCTATTGGGTCTATAATTGGTATTTTGTTTTGGCTCATGTCATTTTCTTTCTTATTTTTTCGTAGTTGAAGTCACTAGATTGATATCATCTTATTCATAGTTGAATTTTCATATTAACACATTTGTAGATACACACTTTATATACATGGATTTACTTATCTAGATTTACATTCATATTTTTTCTCTTACTTGCCGTCCTTTAGGCTCATTTTATGTAACTGCCATATTTGGTTATGTTACATATGCCTTCCTTTAAGAATTGATTAATTCTGAGTTATGATTATACTATATTTTTCTATGAAGAATTTATCAATTATTGTACATTCCATATTGACTCACATGTTTTTTCCATATATCCTTTCGCTTTCTGCTCTTTGAATCATATTTATTTCTTCTCTATGTAATTACTTCCCTCGTTTATTTAGTTCCCTAATATACATTTAGCTGGGGCAGTTTAGAGCGGCTCACTTTGGCTATTCGACTCTACTGGCCATACTAATTTCAATAAATATGGAGGCAAATCATCTCCTTTAATAATAATAAATGATTGCTGGCATTACTCTTCAGTCAATTCATCTCAAATCATTAATAATAATAATAATAGTGGTCGTTTTTCCGACAAATAATAAATATTCTTGGGATTAATTCTCGCATCTGCGGTTTGTACATTGTGATTCTCTCTTTTCTTGATTCAACTTAACTAATTCTTCACATATCATCGGGATATTTTGTTTTACATTTCCTCACTGGTATACTCTCATGATTTTCTTCGTTAGTATATTCTTTTTTATTCTTCTCCATCATAGATTAATCTCTTCATTCTGTGTTACCTTGAACGTTATTTCGTCATAATCTTCGTTCCAAATTCATTCTTCTAGATACTATGTATTAGTACATTTATTTTTTCTTTCCTTTTCCAGGTTTTAGTTGGTATTTGTACTTCATGTAGTGCTGGCTTTTCTTTATTCAAATACAAATTTGTCGTGTGTGGTTGTTTCTCTACAGTAATAACGTTCACTTGGTTTATTCTTCCAACTCTTCTTTTTCTTATAGTAGTACGGGTGAGATGTTTTTGTTCTACTGGTTGACGTGGCTCTTGGAAATAGTTGGTGCCAAGGTTGTAGTGTGTCGGCCTCGTATTGACATCTTTTTTATATAGTAGTAGTACGGGTGAGATGTTGTTATTCTACTGGTTGACTTGGCTCTTGGAATTAATTTGTGCCAAAGATGGTGTTTGTCGATCTCGTATTGATATCTTTTTTATATAGTAGTAGTACGGGTGAGATGTTGTTATTCTACTGGTTGACTTGGCTCTTGGAATTAATTTGTGCCAAAGATGGTGTTTGTCGATCTCGTATTGACATCTTTTTTATATAGTAGTAGTACGGGTGAGATGTTGTTGTTCTACTGGTTGACTAGGCTCTTGGAAATAATGAGTTTGCTTCATATATGCCTGGGATGTAATGTGTCTGTCTCGTATTGACATCTTTTTTTTTTTTTTTTTTTTAATAGTAGTAGTACGGGTGAGATGTTGTTATTCTACTGGTTGACTTGGCTCTTGGAATTAATTTGTGCCAAAGATGGTGTTTGTCGATCTCGTATTGACATTCCTTTTTTTTATAGTAGTAGTACGGGTGAGATGTTGTTATTCTACTGGTTGACTTGGCTCTTGGAATTAATTTGTGCCAAAGATGGTGTTTGTCGATCTCATATTGACATCTTTTTTATATAGTAGTAGTTGATATTGATGAATACAATGTTCTGATTCCTTTACATAAATTCTCTGGGATCATTTTTTCCCACATTATAAAATGACAATATACATTCAATTTTTAATACATAATTACATAGTTATTTTTCATTTAATATAAACATATAATAATCTTCATGATAATAATTCACCCTTTTTCTTCAGTCAACATCTATTTTTATAATCATATTTTCACTTTTCATTTTGTAAATAACAATAGTCTTCATGGCCACGTTTCATTTTTTCATCTTGATATAGTCAACAGTTATACTCATAATTATCTTTTTATTTTACTCAATAAATATTTTCATCCTTTATATAGTATTAATAATAAAATAATCCTTATCGCTCACTTTTTACTTGTAATTTCATATTTCAATTGTCAACGTATTTTTTCATCGAAGTCTGATTATAAGTGTTACCGGTTATCATAATATTTGGTCCCATAATCCAGTGTATATGTTATGTTTTAGCCGTAATCGTCGTTCTCCTCTCTCCTCGTCGATTGGACTTCTTTAATATCCATGCTTCCGTCCGTTCCTGATCTATATCGGGCTACCATCTGGTTTCTCCATTTTAAAGTTATTAGGGTTGAGTCCGCCTTCCATTCTTCTGTCTTCTCTCCTTCGCTCTCTTCAATACATTTGTTTCTGTTGTTCTTCTGGTGGCTGTCCTTACTGATGTTTGATAACTCCCTCAATTTGGTTTGGGTACCTTCATCTATCCTTTGATTGTGTACTTCCGTTAATTGACTCCTCTCCTTCCGCATTTCTCTTATCTTTCTGGCGTATCCTTTGACAATCCGGTCCCATTTCTCTTGGTCGCTTTCCTTTTTCTTAAAATATCTTACTCTTCTTTTGGAAATACGTGGTTGAGATATTCTGCTAGTTGTCTTCTTCTTTGTTGTTACATAATTTTCCTTCTCGTCCATCTCCATGATACTCCTCCGATACTCCTTCCTGAAAACCCTTTCTTCATGGTTGATAATTGGTAAATTGACCACATTAATCAGACCATTTCTAGTCATTTCAATTAACTCTTTGGTAACTCTTGCCTTCCTCGGACGTAGGGTTCTTCTTTCTTCCATCTTCACTTCTTCCGTTTCCATAATTATTGGGATCTTCTTGTCTCCACTATCTTTGGGCTCTAGATTTGTCGGTTCCATGTTTTTATCTTCAGGTATTTTTTCAACTTCCAGTTGATCGTCTACTATTAATTCTCTCCTTATCTTCTTAACACTCTCTTCCGCCTCTTCACAACATCTTTTTATTGCCTTTCCTGATTGCTTGTAATCGTCTTTCATTACCGTGTTTATTGACTCCACGATCTCCTTGTCATCTCCCTTCATTCTCTTAATCATTTGGTCTAGTTTCCTGTTGATCTTGCGCTTTTCATTCTCAATTCTGCCGATAACTCCTCTTTCATGGTGGCCATTTTCTTCTCCAGTAATTCCTCAGTTTTCTTTTGTCCATCTTCCATCCTCCTGTTCGTCTCCTGTATCTGGTTATTGAACTCTTCCTTTAATAATTCCATATGTTTTTTGTTCTCCCTCTGGCCTTCCTCTATTTTCTTGCTTAAATCCTCTTTTGTGGATTGACTAGCTTCTTCTATTTTGCTGTTCACGTCCGCCTTGGTGGATTTCAGTGATTCTTCCATCCTTTTCTGGCCTTCTTCCATTCTCTTGTTTAAGTCCTCCTTCATTGACTCCTGTCCTTCTTTCAATGACCGTAATATCTCTAAAATATTGGCATCCATTGTTGCTCTTGACTCCTCTGGTTGGCGTATTTCCGGCAGAACTTCTGGTTGCATTATTTCGGGCTCCTCATCTGGCTGTTGAACCCCCTCCGCCGGTTCAATTTGTTTGTCTTTTACTTCCACTACTATCTCCTCCACATCTTCTGTTGACATAGCCTCCTTCTCTTCTTTTCTGGTTTCCTTCTCTGCTTGCGCCATCCTTTTTCTTGACGTTGACCTTGATTTTGATCTTGATTTCAACCTGTCTGTATACATCTTGATCTTCTGATAATGTTCCTGCTGTCTTCTCACGAATTAGTATATTTAGGTTATTGGTTATTGTATATTTTCCTAACTCGAGCTCAGACGTTGGGCGCCAACTTGTTATAGAACAAGTATAAAGTTCAGTATATATAGTAGTATCGAAGTGTGATCTTCTATCAATTCTGCCCCAAATTGGGTTCGTCAACTTGTTAAAGGACAAGTAATACTAGTATATATTTAGTGATGTGTAGTGTGCTTGCAGATACGCTCCGGTATCTGCTATTATGTTGTTTTTATAAAAACTGCTCCAATTATAATTATTAGGAGGTATTAGTGTGATTGTATAATCTGTATAAGTGTCTATGGATAATTCACTCTTTCGATTTAAATAAGTTTCGCGCACTTTTTGTTGTATGCCTCCCTCACTTACCACAAGTATCCGTTTCAGTCCTGTTCTGTGACGGTTGTTGCTGAAATACATACATTCAAAATGCACACAAATATTCAATTTGAATATTCAAAACAGTTAGTACACACAATATGAATGAATTAGCACATATAGGTAATACTTTAAATTACTCTCTGTTTGAATTCTTCCACCACCTTTGGTAGAACTGCTTTAAAAGAAATATTTAATTTCTATTTGAAATGATACTCTTGTTCATAGGTAAATAAGTGAAGGTTTATTAACAAATTTTAAAATGGCAAATTTCAAAAACAATTAACAATCATTTGGGCTAATAACCCTTTAAATAATAATTACAATTGATTAATTTTAACATAAAACTCTATCCAGGCTCAATGCTGGTAGTCCTGTCTTGGATACAACAATTTGAACTTAGAAGGTTATGTTTTCTTGTCAATATATTATCAGGTTGTTAGGTTCTTTGAGGATACATGATATCAGTGTCAAGATGTAATATTAATAGAATTAATAAAATTGAACAATGGTTAAAAAATAACGAATAAATATAAAACAATGAAATTTAATACCATATGTATGGTAAGTATGTAATTATCGTACGCTTGGATGCGCACGCACCTTATAAAACTCTATAGCAAGCGTCAGACTCGTGGCTTGTACAGTTTCAATGTATCGTTTTATTTTCAACAATGAGTTTGATAACTATATATTTTCAAGAGAAAAAATTAATAAAATACAAAAAAAAAACTCTTGATATGATTTCTGTTTGGTTTGGAAATTATTTGAGAACAGATGCAACAGTTAAATTAATAAGCTACCACTACCAATTTGAGGTTAGCGATCACAGGTAATGCTATTCTGGTAAATGATTTCTTAATGGTTAACATTTCTTAATTTATATTTCTGAACATAATATTAGTAACCTTTTAACATGTTACTATTAAAATTGCTTTATTCTTTTTACGTAAGTTAATGTTATTTATTTCAAAACATCGAAATATTCAAAACAAGTTTAGTCAAAAGAGTGTCTAAACGTTAACTCTTGTAATTAGTAACAATTACTTTAAACATACTTTTTATAATTATGAAAATTAATTAAAATATTTATTTAATATTTTAATAAATTAAAATTGACATTTCTTGAAATTCTAATAATTCCATTATAAGTTTGATGCTGCGCTAGTAATGACTCGCGTAGTATCAAAATGTCTATTTCAAAAATATTATTTTTGAAAATCAAAGTTATCTAAATAAAATATTGTACTCCCTGTTTATTATCACAACACACGCGAGTACGACCGGGATTATACACTATCGTACTTATATTGTTCGGTAATACCGCACATATCACTCGGAAGTATATTTGTTGTGTCAAGGTTATGTCTGTATATCAACTTAATGTCAATGTACGCGCACAAATTTGAAAATAATACTTTTTCATGGTGTCGAGTTGCGTGACTTGTTCGTCTGGAAGCTGTTCGTAGACTGTTACAATTTGCCGAAGCGTCTCTCTCGTGTCTGACAAAATGCGTTGATTTGATTGGCTGTAATCACTATAGTCTTCAGCCCAAAAGCCTATGTTTTATTAAAATATTTGGTGTTTTACCAAATTTCGACTTTGGGTTCTGGTTTATGTGACGTAAGCACTAGTGTAAAAAATAATTGAAAAGTTAATAATTACAATAACTTCCTTATTGAACGCCCTATCGTTACATGAGTTATGTCATTGAATTATAGACATTTTCCTCTTTAATTTAAGTCTAAACAACACTATTTTATTTACATTGCTTCTCTTAAAATAATGTTTTTATTAATTATCTTGGTGTTTCTTATTTTTATAAGTTTTTGACACCAGATTTAATTATTTTTAATAAAAACACTTTCTAAATAAACACTTGGAGTCCATTTCTCACTTGGTTTGATTTGTTATTTGGAAATAATTATTTCCTTAACAATAGCTTATTTTAGCGTCATTAGGCGTCCATCTTGATTTTTATATAAAAGTATTTAAAATGAATTTCCCTTATCTAATACAAGTAATCTTACAATCTAATAATACTAAAACGATTATGTACATGATTTCACACTTAAATATCCTCACATGATTGTATTAAATATAATACACATACTGTCTTATTCCTCTTCTACCTGTCTCATACAATTGTCAACATAATTTTAGTCTTTTCTATGTGAATTATATTATGTATGAAACTGTCATTAGTGTACATATATTGTACTTAATGTATTACCTATATTGGTCAGCTTCTAGCTAGTTTAGAATCCTTCAATTCTCTAATAATGGGTTTGTTCCTATGGTGTCTCAACATAGTGGTCATTTATTTTTCATAAAAACAATAATTAAACTGTTATTGTTATATTATGTTTGTGTTTCTACATTGGTATTAGACATTACTCCTACTTTTGGTAGTGTTCTCATTTACTCTTAGATAAATTTATATGTCATATTTTACCTAAGTAACTTACTTAACATGGTTGGTTTATATCTGATTTCTGTCACTATGGTCAGTTGGTTTCTAATTATTTGCATATATACTGACTGTTTTTATAGTTCTAATCTGTTCTCAAAGTTGTATTGATTTTCCCTCTAACTACTGGTAATATTGTGAACAATCTGTGTTTAATCTTTAATACACTATTTTCCTTAACTAATGGGCCATACAGTGGTCCATCTTACATCTGATTGTTTGTACATGGTTAGTTAGTTTACATCATTTTGTTTATAATACTGTTGTTATTATGTTAAAGATCTGTTCTCAAACCATTACCAGATATTGGTCTTTCTACTGGTAATATTGTTATTCACTTTAGTATTGGTTTTGATATTGCACTTTGCCTATTTGAATTGGCATATTTGTTGCATCTTTGCTATAGCTGTCTGCCATTGCATTTGATTGGTTTTATTTACATGGTTGCATTTTAATGCATTGTCTATTAGGATGTATTGTTATTTATAACAATTCCTTAATTGATATCATTGTTGATAATCATTTATTTTCATTGATATTTTTGGTTTTCTGTTTAACAGGTACCTTCTCTATGGGTTATGTAACAATGTACCATCTGTTTTAATGCAGTATGTCTCTACTACTTACATGGTATCAGCATGGTATTTCACAATAATATTTTACTTATTTTGTGACACATGTTTATACATTCCTTCTTAAACATTAATACATATCTTATTGTATTATTTATGATATTTTTCTAGTCATAGGTTGAATTCAATTCAATCCCTTTTGTTTGATACAATGGTTTTTTATACTGTTGTCAGTTCTTTACCAAAAATAAAACATAGTTATATTGTTCTATTTTGTTTCATTTTGGTGGACTTATGATTATCTGTGTTAATCACAACTTTATTAAATGCGTCACACTCATTGTTCGTGTCTATTTGACTTATTTAACATCTTGTTGTTTTCATCATGGAATTAACATATTTTCATATACTTATAAACTTCCTCACTATAATTGTTTGTGTGGTTTTATCAGTAGAAATAGTTAGTTATTCACATGTTTCACATCTATTAAGTACGCACTGTTATTGTTTGTGTTTCCTTAAATGCTAAGCACTGTCTTTCATCCTCACATTTGATAATCATTATTTCACTTGTCACTTATTTAGTCTTTGGTGCACGTGGTTTATGTTGATTTCTGGTATGATTTATTCATCTTCTTCTCTCTTCTGAGTCAGCTTTCTTGTTCTTCTTTCTTGTTATTTTCATCGTAGTCTTATTCCTTAATTGTTCCTCTAACTTTTGGAGTTTGTTAATCCTTATTTCGTCGTTTCCCCTCACTTTTGGAGTTTGTTAATTCTTATTTAGTCGTTTCCCCTCACTTTTGGATCCTATTGGGTCTATAATTGGTATTTTGTTTTGGCTCATGTCATTTTCTTTCTTATTTTTTCGTAGTTGATGTCACTAGATTGATATCATCTTATTCATAGTTGGATTTTCATATTAACACATTTGTAGATACACACTTTATATACATGGATTTACTTATCTAGATTTACATTCATATTTTTTCTCTTACTTGCCGTTCTTTAGGCTCATTTTATGTAACTGCCATATTTGGTTATGTTACAATATAGGCCTACTTGGGAGAGCAGAAAGGTTGTTTAAGGTAACTAAAAAATGTGTAAACATAAGTAGTAAGGTTATAATATGATTGATAGATGTGTATTATAAATAAGTAAGAATTAAATAAAAATGATGAATACTAATGAAAATATTAACAGTGAAGTCAGTTTCACTGATAGTCAAACTGAAAGTCAAATAAATAGCAATTTAAGCGAGACTGAATCGAGAATAATGGAAGGCGTAACGAGTCAATCGATGCCGACCTCAGTTAAGAAAGAGAATAATAGTGATATGATGAGTATGATGCAGTTATTGTTGAATAAATTTGATAGCAAATTTGATGAACAGAAAAACGAAATGCAAGAATTTAAAATTAGTGTAAATGAGAAGTTAGATACACAGAATAACAAATTTAATGTGATGAGTAGCGATATGAATAGTCGTTTTGACATGAATGATGCCAAGTTTGATGTATTAACTAATTCACTGTGTAGCATTGATGACCGAATGAATGAAAACGTAGTGAAACAAAAAAAGAAACAGATGAGTTGAGAGAGTATGTGTGTGTGGTAGACAGCAAAACAAATATGTTAGAATCCAATCAAAAAGAAATTGGACAACAAATAATTACAGTAAATGACAGATTAGAAAATTTTGTAAGTAAAGTAGGTGATAAAGTGGAGAGTATTGAAAGTGAGATGCAGTGCTTAACTAACACAATACATGTTATAGATAACCGTAGCAGTGAATTAGAATTACAAATAGCAACAGTAAAAAAATGTTAGAAATGAAGTAGAAAGTAATTGCAAAACAGAGATACAAGCTATACAAAATACAGTAAATACTATAGATAAAAATAATAAACAATTTGAATATTTAAATAATAATAAATTTGTGTCAATTGAGCAGAGTATAGTTAATGTTAAGGATGAATTGAATATAGCTATAAACGAAAAACTTAACAGAGTTACTGAACACATAGTCATTGCTAAAGATATGAATAGCGATATCGATTTGGAGTTATTTAATTGTGAAAACAGGGGGGTACACCCTATGCAATTTTTAAATAGAGTCAGAGAGTTTAATCAGTTTTGTAGAAGTAGCTGGGAGGTACAATTGTTAAAAATCATGAAGTGTTTTAGAGGGAATTCCGCGGTATGGGCGGAGGTGCATAAAGTAGACTGGGTAAATTATCAGTGTTTTGAAACGGCTTTTAGAGAGAACTATTGGTCGGAGGAGGAACAAGAGATATTACGGAGTAAAATTATGGGACCAGGTAATTTTGGGACCCAAGGGGGTAACGTAACTATGTACGTAATGCGACTATATAATGAGGCAAAATATTTAGAGCCACCGTTACCATTTGGGTCATTTGTCCGTCCGTCACATAAGCAAGCACTTACCGAGAGAAATACAAATTACATTAATGACTCGAGAGATTGTAGAAATCACGGAATTAGAGAAAATCTTAGACATATTTCAGAATATAAGAGAACGGGATATGAGTAGGCGGATAAACACACCAGTATCACATATAAATGGGAATCATAATCAACCAAGGGGAATACACAATTTTCACCGGGGAGCGCGGGGAGGAAGTTTTGATAATAGGGGCGAGAGTTGGAGGTGTAGAGGCTGTGAAACTGACAATTATGCTAATCGAACCAATTGTTTTAGATGTCATCGAAACAGGGAGTGCGCCAGGAACGAGAGAACGAACCCACCACCAAATCAACAGTCGAGGAGAGGAGAATTGTATAGAGGAGCGCCCCGAGGAGGAGGACATTATAATAGAGGAAGAGGAGGAGATCATCCAGCGGTAGCAGGCCCATCCCCGGGAAACTAAGGAAGACAATGGAGAAGCGGGCCCAACCATTGTCTACGGAGAACCGGGTCCAAGTAATAAACGAATACGCGAACAACGTTATCAAGAGGGACATGGCGAAAGAATTGTTAGAAGAAGAGGAGAACAAGGTGATGGAACGCAGAGCAGGATTGACTGAGGTGACAATTAACATTGAAGGTAAGAATTATAAAACTTTAATTGATACCGGTAGCGAGATCTCAGTAATTTCTGAAAATGTTATGGGTGAATTAAAAGAGATAAATAAGAATATACCATCCTTACCAGTTGCCGGGGTTACAGTAGTGGGGGTAACTGGGGTGAGAAGTAAGAGAATAACCAGACAAGTACAATTAAATATTTTAATAAATGAAGTTGAATTTGATAACACTTTCCTAGTAGTTAAAGGGTTGAGTCTAGATGTAATATTGGGAAATGATTTTTTTGGAAAGAAACGGAGCAGTAATAGATTTTAATAAACAAATAGTAAAATTTGAAAAGGGGAATAAACCAGTCAAAATAGAGTTTAAAAAAGTAGTAAATGAAAGTAAAGTCACGGGAATAAAAATGTTACATAAGCAGATAAGCGATAGAGAAATAGAGACCAAGATAAATATATGTCTAGAGAGTGATAGCCTAGAGAATGAGGAGGGAGAAATGCATGAGCGTAATGAGAGTGTGTGGGCAGATAGAGCCGACAAATTTTTTAATGAAGATACAGTTGTAGGAAATACTCAGCGAGAGGAGCTGTGGGCAGTTGTGGAGCGGTTCAGAGAGGTGTTTGATGAATCACCAGGGAAAGCGAAGGACTACATCTGCGAGCTGAAAGTTCGGGACCACGCACCATACATGCAGAGGAGCTACCCGGCGCCGTTTTCGAAGAGGAGGGCTGTACAGGAGGAACTAGACCGGATGATGCAGGGAGGCATAATTGAACGCTCAGTATCACCCTACTCAAACCCTTTGGTAGTAGTGATAAAAAAGGATGGCAAGGTAAGGTTATGTTTAGATGCTCGGAAAATTAATCAAATTATTATACCTGACAGGGAATCTCCGGAACCTATAAATGAGATTTTACAGAAGTTTAGCGGAGTCAAATACATGACGTCCTTAGACCTGACAGCTGGATACTGGCAGGTGCCATTAGCAACAGAGAGCAGAAAATACACGGTTTTTCTTTTTAACGGTAAGAATTACCAGTTCAAACGCTTACCTTTTGGATTAAACACCAGTGTTGCCAGTTTTATTAAATGTTTAGATAATATTTTACAACCGAAGGATTTAGATTTTTTAACCGTATATGTCGATGATATCTTGATAGCTTCTAGAACATTCACTGAACATTTAGAACACATAGAATATGTATTAGATAAGCTACAAAGAGGGGGTTTAACAGTGAATTGGGACAAGTCTAAGTTTCTGCAGACAGAAATACATTTCTTAGGATTTATTATTACACAGGAGGGGATATTAGCCAACCCTGACAAAGTAGAAGCCATAATGCGATTCCCCGAACCTAAAAACATTAAGCAATTACAAAGTTTTTTAGGCCTATGAAATTTTTACAGGAAATTTCAGGAGAACTACGCACACACCACATCCAAACTGAGTGCTGTACTGCAGAAGAATAAACAGTGGAGATGGGGCGATACGGAACGAAACGCGTTTAATGAAATTAAGAGAAAGTTTAGTCACATGATCATGATGAATCATCCCGATTTTAACAAAACTTTTTATTTACAGACCGACGCCAGCAATGTAGCGTTAGGGGCAGAGCTCTACCAGGAGGGTTGCGACAAGGAACATCTGACGGTCGCCTTCGCCAGTAGATCGCTGTTGTCGGCTGAAAAAAAATTATATGACGACAGAAAAAGAACTCTTAAGTATTGTGTTCGCCGTGGGTAAATTCCGGACCTACATCCTAGGCAATACCACGATAATCCGGACGGACCACAAGGCATTATCATTCCTTAATTCATGTAAGCTGACACATAGCAGATTAACCAGGTGGGTATTAGCCTTACAAGAATATAACTTTTCCTGGGAGTATATAAAGGGGTCAGATAATAAGGTACCAGATACACTTTCTAGAGTAGATGTAATAGACAATAAAACTGGTAGGGACCTTAAAGAAATAGAATTTTTTAGATTAACTAGAGAAGATAGAATTTTTGGTGAAGAATTAAGTGATATTAAAAACATGCAAAGATCTGAAAATAAATTGGGTAAAGTAATTGTTAGTTTAGAGACAGAGGTAGAGGGATCAGAATATAATGAGCGATTTCAAGTATATCAAGGCATTTTGTTTAAAAAAGTAGATAGTGGGGAGCGTGAGTGGAGGTTAGTTATACCCGAGGGGTTGATAGATAAAATTGTTTGGGATTGTCATATAAGGTATGGTCATTTTGGTGCGAGAAAGTGTGCAAATGTTTTGAAAGAATCATGTATATTTAAAAATATGGAGAAGAGAGTTAGAAAAGTGTTGAGAGTGTGTGATTTATGTCAGAAATCGAAAGTAGTGAATTATAAAGTAGAGGGGGAGATGAATTACATAAAAGTTGAGAGACCGTTTGATCTAGTTGCGGTTGATTTATATGGACCATTACCCAGAGGTAGAGGGGGTGTGTTATATGTATTTGTAGTTCTAGACACCTTTTCAAAATTTGTAAAGTTATATAGCATTAAGAGAGCGACCAGTAAAGTACTCAGTGAGAAAATAGTAAAAGACTACATGATTAACGTTGGAAAACCGAAAATTATATTATCTGACCATGGTCCACAGTTTATAAGCGGCAAGTGGCGGCAGACGCTTGGATGGGAAGGCATCATACCCAAGCATACGGCAGTATATCATCCTCAGTCGAACCAAGCAGAACGGGTGATGAGAGAGATTGGTAGGATATTTCGGGCGTACTGTCACGCCAAACACACAGAATGGCCATCCTACGTGAAGAAAGTAGAGGAGTGGCTGAATTGTACCACCCATGAGTCCACGGGATTTACGCCGCATGAGTTGATCAGGGGAACAAGGCCGCCCAGGATATTGGAACAACTTTTCGAATACCCACCAGAAGGTCAGGTTTTGGACAGGAACATGAAAATTAGATTGGCAAACGAGAACTTACTCACGAGAGGAGAGCGAAGAAAACAGAAACATGATGCCAAGGGCAAATGGACCAAGTATGAGGTAGGTCAATTAGTGTTAGTAAAAAGGCATGATTTGTCCAGTGCCCAAGATAGAGAAATAAAGAAGTTCTTTTTGTTGTATGAAGGACCCTATGAAATTGTCGAAATAAAAATGCAGAATGCGTATGTGCTGAGGAACCCAGCGACGCAGGAAATAGTAGGTACTCAAAATGCGACGAATTTAAAATTATATCGGTCACTTTAATTATGTTTATAAATAAGATTTAAAATATTGTTGTTTGATTACAGAAGGGATCCTCCCCCATTTTCAGGCGGTCACGATCCTGGCCGTGGAATTCGGAACTCGGAGGCGGGCCATGGTTGGCGGATCTTCCTTCGGGCGGTGAAAACAACGATGGTCCGGCTCCACCAAAATTGGTATAAAGTAGAAAATTTAACTACATATTTGAACGGGGAGGGGTACCCCAACAGGTACGTGACACGAATTAATTTTTTAATACACTCCAGGTGCAGCGGTCTCGGTGTACCTGTCACGTGCCTGCACTGCCTTAGAGTGTTGTACATAATGGAGGCTGCACCTAAAGATAGGGCAGTGCATACAAACTTAAATATTTTTAGTGTCAATGGCAAAATTCAAGTTGAGCCATTGACAATAGTTTTGCTTAAGCCCGAAATGAAGAGTTTTGCGGAGAGGGAAATTTTGACGACAGGTAAGACGACGGGTCTGAAGACATGAGGGAGAAAAGGTAATAGAGTTGGGTATAAAGGGGAAGTATAAAGGGGAAGTAACTGCACAAAGTAGATCTTACTTGCGTCAACATTTCCCTCATAGCGGAACACCCCCATTTCAGGCGACTGCGACCTTCCTAGACGTAATGAAAGTTAAGATAGAGTCAGCCTTCAATGTAAACAGGAATTTTGGAAAAAAAAAAAAAATTTTGGAGGTGTATAATTTTAAACTTAAATAAATTTTAGAATTAAGTGACCAAATATAATTGTCAAGTTTTAGTATCAGTGAGTATGGGAACGCTTTGAAAAGATGTGTAATAAAATAAAAACTTGCTGTCAATACAAGAAGTGTGGGTAATTTTGGGGGGTAGATTGGTGCTCAATGAAGTGATAGAACAATGGAGTGTGGAATTGCAAGTGTAGAAAGTTTAGTTATAATTTTTAATTAATTAGTTATTAAGTTGCTGTTGCTGGGGTGGCATGTGCCCCAGTAGATAGCGGAAAGTGTTGGGGGTAACAGAGAGTGTTACCTCCATCGGAGGCCAACATGGCGTAAAGTGCACGGCACACCCTTTTGTACAATTTTAAATTGTAACTTGATAAATTACCGTGCCGTGCAAATTAATGATGATGAATACATGCCTGAAGGAAGAGATGATTTCCCCGACTTTTCGGGCGATTACTGCCTTACCAGCACTAATCGTGGCTTTGGCTAGCGGTTAGCTATGGTCATACCAAGTCCCTTGACCATAGCTGGCTTGAAATTGGTTTATATTAGAAATTAATGGGGGGTGAAACTAGGGGAATCCCGGAACTATGGAAGAGCGGCTGCCACTCTGTTCGAGGAGGAACAGCAAAGCCAGGTGGTAGACCCGCATTAAGGGCGCATAACTATAGAACAAAGATATGTTGATATCTAAACCTTTCAAATGTAACGCAGAAGCAAGGACACGGAGATGTCAAATTCCTCCAAAAAATTTCAGTCCTTGTGGACGCAACTGGACGCCACAGTCCAGGGGGGGTCATAGTGTGTGTGGCAGGGAGGTTATCCAGGGGGGTAACAAATTAGAAATTTGTTGTATTTTAATAATGATGACTCACTACTAAATAATTTTGTTTTGATTTGAAAAATAGATGCACTACATACTTCCTGTATTGTGTTTATTATGTCTTGTTGTGTTAATTGCGTTTAGTATGCTAGGAATAAGGATTATAAAAATATAATAAAATGTTTTCAATGTGTTTATAGATTTTAAAATAAAATGAAATAAAGTTGTGATAGTTAAAATTTTCAATGGGTTGCAAAAGATAGAAGTTGGGTGATGAATATTTTGTAGCGGGTCAAATTTTGGGTGTTTTATTTTTAACAGTATGGAGTAATTATATTTTTATTCATTTCAATTTTGGGCGGGTTTGGATAAAGTATTGTAAAGCTGCATTATTGTGCAACGTTATTTTCCAAGCAACAGCACGAGGTTGAGAAACAGCGTTTGGAACAAAGGCAATGCGCAATTTCAGTGGTGTAACACGGCAGAAGAATTTACCTCCACCAAAATTCTAAGAACTCTGTGCATGTGTTTTGACGCCCGTATGCAACTCAGCCGGGCGGGGATCGGCAATGACGCTGTGAGAGACACCACAGTTGAGACAAACATGGCGCTGGGACGAAAAGTTAGTAGTTCCAATCGACCGGCTACCGGAAAACAGCGTTAAACTCCGCCTACTGTGAGCGACATCAGCAGAGCAGATGCCAATATCGGCCTCTGGTACCACACATATACCAGTTATAATCCATGCATAAAATGGTTATGCCACCGCAATTAAGCACCAACGGCGACTAAAACATGATGGCCATGACTGCTCATTTCCCGCGACTCAAGGAAACACCTTGGGCAGTTCGTCACTGATCGTGTCTGGCCAGACACCGCCCTAAAGGTCAGGTTTGCATCTGACGTACATGTTATCGAATTCTGGACCCGAATATAAGAAACCTTGCAGGTAGGTGGAAACTGTATTTTTGTATTGTATATATTTAAAATGTAAATGAACATAACATTGGCGCCCGTGACAGGAACGAATTTAATAAATTAATTAAATTCAACATCTACAAAGATGCAAACGTGTGTTGTTAGGTTAGCGGAATAAAATAAAAAGTGCGTCATTAGCAAAATTGGCTATATAGTAGATTACATATTGATTATAGTATATATACGCACAAGTATTATAAAAAAGTAAGAATGGCAGATAACAATGAAGTCAGCTTATCTGACAGTCAGACCGAGAGTCAGATAGACTCCGGTATTCAAACGGAAGCAAGGTCAATAGACGAGCAGAATGTAGAAGTATCCATAATTAGTTCGCCGGGAGCGATTTCTACTCCCATACCAATTAAAATAAATACAAGAGAAAAAGAGTTGTCATTAAATGATTTATTTAATCTCATTAACAATAGATCTGATGAGTTGAAATATGAAATACAAGAAATGAATAAACATTTAGAAAGCACTAACGAAACAATAAAAACTAGTTTAAATAAGTTAGAACAGAAGTTTGAGAAATTAGGTGACAATGTGTTAAATATGACAAAATGTAAAAATGACGAAATAGTAGACAATTCTGAGAGTATAGTGGGGGTGAAGAATAGTGTAGAAGCAAATGATGAAAATATAATAACAAATAATAACAATAATGTCAAAAATAATGAATTGAATATTGAGAATAATAATGTGTTTGAGAAATTGGTATTAGAAAGTGATACGGTAAAAATAAATGAGAGTATTAATGAAAGTGTAGAATGCAGTGATTATGAGATGTTAATGTGTGTCAGTGAGTTGGAGAGAGAGAGAAAAAATAATGTTGTAGTCGAATGGGGACAGAGGGCAAATTTTCCCCTTGTTGTTTATAATGATGATGATGATTTAATGTGGTTTTTTCAGGGCAAGAGACCCTTATTGTTAAATGAAGTAATGTTGTATAATGTAGTACCCTCTGTCCGTAATAATTGTGAGAGTGGCATGTGGTGTTATGAAGAGAGAGAAGTAAGTAGAGAAGGGTATGTAACAGAACTGTATAATTTGCATAGAAAATATGAAGAATGGAAGGAAAGTTTAGAAGTATATGTGAATGATAATGATTACAATGATTTAATAAAAATAATTAACCTGATTGTGAATGAATTTAATGATAAAAACTTGACAAAAATACCTAACGTAGACTGGTTGAACGAGTATGTGAATAAGTTGATTGAAGTTAGTTTTTCTGGTTACGACACACAAAACAGTCATTTGTGTGCTGATAAGATTGAACGATGTTATGTAGAACCAAGGTTGATTTGGAACGATGGAGGTTAAACTATTAAAACAATAAAAGACAGTACAAATATTTTGTTTTAATGGTTTTTTGACATGGCAGATTTGGACAGAAGTGTGGAAAAAATGGAATAATAATTAACAAGAGTTGTAAATAAAATCTAGTGAATTTATATGTGTGTATGTAAGATGATTGTTGTGATAATAATATTGAAATACTTGCAATTTAAATAAATAAACCAAAATAATTTTGAAAACAAGTAATTAGAGAATTATAATTGTTTGGATGGTAATATGAATTCTATATTGTTAACAATTAATTTAATTAAAACAATTTGATATATTTTAAATATTTTAATTGATCATGTAAATGTTGAATAATTAATTTTTTGTAAATTCAGTTTGTTTTACGAGATGGAAAGTTGGTAATGAATGATAAATTATTTAATTTAAATTAATAAATTTTGTGAAATGTTTCAGAGATGGTGGTGATTATGTTTTGTGGGCATATCATGTTAAATGGATTGTAAGTAGAAAAATTTTATAATTAGGTGTAATAAAAATATTTACAGGTGTAATTGAGATTCTAATTCAGTAATAAGATGTTATTTGGAAATAAGTTGGTTCAAGAAATAAAGATAATTAAAAAATTTTTTATACTAAATGAAAAATGATCAATAATGATTATCAATAATAAATTTTGAAAATTTCAAGAATGTTAAACTGTAAAAGGTTATGAATGGGTTAAATGAGTGTTGATGCAAATATTATATGATAATGTATATACAAATTGTAATTAGTTGTCAATTGTAATTAGTTATTATGTGGCTATTGTGGGGGTTGCCTGTGCTCTCACAAGTAGCGAAAAGGGTTGGGGGTAGCAGTGAGTGTTACCTCCATCGGAGGCCAACTGGCGATAAATGTGCGGCACACCTTATCAGTGTAAATTAAAGTGTACACACTGCCAAACTACCGTGTCGCACATAGTAGTGATGTGTAACAGGCAATTAAATTAAAGTTAGATTTCCTCGACTTTTTGGGCGGTTACTGTCTTACCAGCACTAACCGTGGTTTTGGCTAGCGGCCAGCTAGGGTCATACCAAGTCCCTTGACCATAGCTGACTTGAAATTGGTATATACTTGAAATTTAATGGGGGGACCTTAGAGGAAATCTCCGGAACTATGGAACAGCGGCTGCCACTCTGTTCGAGGAGGAACAGCAAGACCGGTGGCAGATCCGTTTTAAGGGTGCATGATTATATAACCAGAACAGTATGATGTTCACAACTTTAAAACTTAACAGCGGAAGCAGAGACACGGAGAGGCAAAACCTACTCCAAAATATACCGTCTCTGTGGAAGCGAAAGGGCGAGACAGTCCTCCATAATCTGAAATAGTGTGTGTGGCTGGGAGGTGACGCAAAGGAGTCACGAATTTAAAATTTTATGACATAAAAGTTTTTTCTTCAAAGTTTGATCAAATAAAACTGCTTGTGCTCTGTTCAGGTAACTAGCTGCTTAGATATTTAAAAATAAGGTGTTCATGCTATAATTTTAAGTGTATTATTTTATTGTTGTCTATTAGATAAGCATTGATAAGAATATGTAATTTTATTATGTGTGTATTTGTTTAAGCCAATAAGTAAATCGTCTGGCAGGTTAACATAAGCATCAGAATCAGAGAAATGGGAAACAATGAGGTGAGAAGGGAGAATAAATGAAAATAAATATGTATATTCCATGTAATTTGTTCAATTTTGAGATGTGTTTTTATTATGTCAGGAGATCAGCTGATCAGCAATGATGTCACTGGTAGGTTAGTTATAAAGGTTACAAGTTATTAATGTTCAATGCTATGTTTGATGTACTACAGATATTTTGAAGTAAAGATAAAAAGAATATGAGAAATAAAATAACAATAATTTATGCAAATAAATAAAAGATAATTGATGGGTGATAAATGTTTTATGGAACCTGTAGACCTGTCCGAATTGAATTAAAAGTTTGAATTTGAAATGATAGAGATGAATATGATGTAATGTTGTTTTTGAGTTGATGTAATGTAATAGAATTTTGTGAAATATAGATGTTGACACAGTAGTAATGGAGAATTTATGTAGAGTTTTGAATGATATATATTTATGTTTATAATTAATGAGGTTATTTTGTGTATTTGTAGTAATGTAATGCGATTGAGATTTTTTGGGGATGGCAATTTTGTATTAGAGGGTAGTGTAATGTAGGAGTCCGCAACAAGGGTTGGGACGGGATAGGAATAGATTTTAGTGGGGAAGGGGCCGCCTTAGGTAGAATCCGGGCCGCCAAATAAGGGAATTGAGTTTTTTGGGGGAGGGGAAACACGTATCCTATATACAAAGGGTTAGAGAGTATTTTATATATTGAGAGAAGGTGGTGAATTGTGTTAAATGGTAAGTTGGGGTTTAGAGTGTCCTGATTAGTAGATATTTTTGATAGAGTTGGGTGTCATGGGAGTTGAAGTTGATGAATATTAGAGCCATAGGGAGAGGTAAAGTTCATATATGTACACAGATCTAGTACAGTAATGAGAATAAATAATTTACATCACCCCCAGTAAGGTAGAATTAACTGTTAACTAAAGAGAGATTCATGATAAAGAATATACAATTGTTTATTTTTTTTAACCAGTGACAGAATTTTGATAAAATTTGAAAATAATGTAAAATTAAGAATTGTTTGTTTTAAATAATTTAAATGTCAATCTGTTTATTATCTATATTAATATTTTGTTTGTTTTAAATATTTTGTTTGTTTTAAATATTTTGTGTTATTATGTTTTGTATTTCAAGTTAGGATATTACAGATGTTCAGTGTTTTCAGAAATCATATATAACATATGTAGGTCAAGGGTTTTGGACTTGACCTAGTTATGATCAGCTGATGAGGTCATACACCTACTAAGCTTGTATAGTAGGAATCCAATTTTAATTTGTTTGTTTGATTAATTCAAACCAATATTTGAATAATTTTAATAAATGTTGTTTAATAAACAAATTTAATGAAGTTTTTTAATGAATAAATTTTTTTTTTGAATTTTAAAAATTTTAAATTTTTTTTTTGAAAAAAAAAAAAATTTTTTTTTCGCCTGCCAGCGAGTGAATATTTGAGTAATGATTCTTTTATTATGTGTGTATTAACCATTTTTCTTTTATTGTATTGCATTATATTGGTAGAGTATAAGTGATTCTCCTGTTAGAATAAGGATGAGTTTATGTTATTAGAAATGTCTAGATTAAGTCATTCGAAACAAAAATTAGAAAAAAGAGGAAGAGAATTTTTGATAAAAGATTATTTTTTTTTGAATTTTGAATTGTTTAAATTTATAATAAATTTTAAAAGGAAGTTTTCATTTTAATGTGTTAGGGTAATATGTAATGTTAGTGTGTGTGAGCCCAGTATCTGCTAAAGGCAGCCCAGCTTGCAAAAAGGGGATCCATATCGGCGGAGGAGCTGGGATAATTTTAGCCAGGGATTGAGGATTTTTGGGGGTAGCGTGTTAGAAGGCGAGGCGCGCTGTGGTGCGAGTCTGATCGATTTCTCGGTGTTGGGATCTCTTATAGAGAAGTCCAGTGATCTCGTTCAGATGAGTCCATGGTCGCTGAGCCAGGGGGGTCGTGTACCCGAGAGACTAAGAATCAGGGGGTTGTTGGCACCAGTTCCTCACCGGTCCTCTTCGGGGTTTGTCGATGAGATTTCTTCTGTCATGGACAGCAGAATTCTCATCGAGGGGGTATTGTAGCGGGTCAAATTTTGGGTGTTTTATTTTTAACAGTATGGGGTAATTATATTTTTATTCATTTCAATTTCGGGCGGGTTTGGATAAAGTATTGTAAAGCTGCATTATTGTGCAATGTTATTTTCCAAGCAACTGCACGAGGTTGAGAAACAGCGTTTGGAACAAAGGCAATGCGCAATTTCAGTGGTGTAACACGGCAGAAGAATTTACCTCCACCAAAATTCTAAGAACTCTGTGCATGTGTTTTGACGCCCGTATGCAACTCAGCCGGGCGGGGATCGGCAATGACGCCGTGAGAGACACCACAGTTGAGACAAACATGGCGCTGGGACGAAAAGTTAGTAGTTCCAATCGACCGGCTACCGGAAAACAGCGTTAAACTCCGCCTACTGTGAGCGACATCAGCAGAGCAGATGCCAATATCGGCCTCTGGTACCACACATATACCAGTTATAATCCATGCATAAAATGGTTATGCCACCGCAATTAAGCACCAACGGCGACTAAAACATGATGGCCGTGACTGCTCATTTCCCGCGACTCAAGGAAACACCTTGGGCAGTTCGTCACTGATCGTGTCTGGCCAGACACCGCCCTAAAGGGGCTCTTCAGATTTTTCCACGTTTCAGTCTTAAAACTCTATTTTGTGAACTACTAGGCGGCAGTGAAACCAATAGTTATCAATTAGCAACAACCGTGAAATCCGGAACTCATCACAAAGTCAAAAATGAGAAAAACGAACAGTGCGAACTAAAACCGCGTGCCGGCTGGGGAGGGGTATTTTTATATTATTAGATTCAAGGTGTTAAAGGTTTGTTAATAATGTGAGAGTGTGTGATGCAGGCTGGGCTATCTACATAGATGTAAGTAATATAATCTAGGTATATCATAGTAAGATGTATGAACCAGGGTAACAAAATTTGGAAAACCATGTGAGAAAATTTATTGGAAAAATTTAACCTTTAACGTTGCAATATTTGATAATTAAAAATCATAATTTCTCTTCATAAAATGTGTAGAGTAAGTTATTTCGATAACCTTTAACACAGGTTTGCATCTGACGTACATGTTATCGAATTCTGGACCCGAATATAAGAAACCTTGCAGGTAGGTGGAAACTGTATTTTTGTATTGTATATATTTAAAATGTAAATGAACATAACATTTCAGTGGTGTAACACGGCAGAAGAATTTACCTCCACCAAAATTCTAAGAACTCTGTGCATGTGTTTTGACGCCCGTATGCAACTCAGCCGGGCGGGGATCGGCAATGACGCCGTGAGAGACACCACAGTTGAGACAAACATGGCGCTGGGACGAAAAGTTAGTAGTTCCAATCGACCGGCTACCGGAAAACAGCGTTAAACTCCGCCTACTGTGAGCGACATCAGCAGAGCAGATGCCAATATCGGCCTCTGGTACCACACATATACCAGTTATAATCCATGCATAAAATGGTTATGCCACCGCAATTAAGCACCAACGGCGACTGAAACATGATGGCCGTGACTGCTCATTTCCCGCGACTCAAGGAAACACCTTGGGCAGTTCGTCACTGATCGTGTCTGGCCAGACATATCTATTTCTAATTCTAATTCTATTTCATTATTCGTATCTCGTGTCATAAATATGCGCTCAGTAACATTGTTTACATTTTGATTTTTCACTAAACTTAATTCATCTCGCATACTACTAATATTTTGTTCAAGAGAATATAATTTTTTGTCATTGGTATATTCAGACTACATTATTTTTTGATATGACTTCAATAGATTCATTTACTGCTTGTATTTCTGTCTTATAATTACTTTCAATTTCATATATTTTAGAGTCTATCTTATTTTGGTGTTCATCAATATTTTGACTAAATTTTTCAACTGTCATTACTACGCTACTCAACTTACATTCAGTTTCAGTATTACATTTATTAATTTTAAATTCGATGTCATTGTTATGCTCATTCATTGTATTTATTAATATTTCATTGTTTTCATTTATCTGCTTCTCAACTCTATCTATCTGACTGTCTATTTCATTAAATTTAACATCTACCTTTTGCATTGAATCATCTAATTTGGTCTCTACTTGGTTGACTCTATTGGTAAATTCTACTTTGGTATTTTCACAATGTTTGTTAATTTCTTGTATCTCACTTTTCAACTCGTCAGATCTATTGTTAATGAGATTAAATAAATCATTTAATGACAACTCTTTTTCTCTTGTATTTATTTTAATTGGTACGGGAGTAGAAATCGCTCCCGGCGAACTAATTATGGATACTTCTACATTCTGCTCGTCTATTGACCTTGCTTCCGTTTGAATACCGGAGTCTATCTGACTCTCGGTCTGACTGTCAGATAAGCTGACTTCATTGTTATCTGCCATTCTTACTTTTTTTATAATACTTGTGCGTATATATACTATAATCAATATGTAATCTACTATATAGCCAATTTTGTGCTAATGACGCACTTTTTATTTTATTCCGCTAACCTAACAACACACGTTTGCATCTTTGTAGATGTTGAATTTAATGAAATAGACAGTCAGATAGATAGAGTTGAGAAGCAGATAAATGAAAACAATGAAATATTAATAAATACAATGAATGAGCATAACAATGACATCGAATTTAAAATTAATAAATGTAATACTGAAACTGAATGTAAGTTGAGTAGCGTAGTAATGACAGTTGAAAAATTTAGTCAAAATATTGATGAACACCAAAATAAGATAGACTCTAAAATATATGAAATTGAAAGTAATTATAAGACAGAAATACAAGCAGTAAATGAATCTATTGAAGTCATATCAAAAAATAATGTACAGTCTGAATATAGCAATGACAAAAAATTATATTCTCTTGAACAAAATATTAGTAGTATGCGAGATGAATTAAGTTTAGTGAAAAATCAAAATGTAAACAATGTTACTGAGCGCATATTTATGACACGAGATACGAATAATGAAATAGAATTAGAATCTTTTACTTGTGACAATCGTAGAGTACACCCCATGCAATTTTTAAATAGGGTTAGGGAATTTAATCGGTTTAATAGTAGTAGCTGGGAGGTTAAGTTACTGAAGATTATCAAATGTTTTAAAGGTAGTGCCGAAATATGGTCGGAAGTACACCATACTGAATGGGAAAGTTATGAAGATTTTGAGATAGCTTTTCGCAACAAATACTGGTCAGAAGAAGACCAAGAAATATTAAGAAGTAAAATAATGGGTAACGGGAATTTTGGTAGGATTAATAACCACCTAACCATATATGTGATGACCATATACAACGAAGCTAAATATCTAGAACCGCCGTTGCCTTTCCGATCATTTGTAAGACATATTAGCAAACACCTGCCCAGAGAAGTGCAAATTACGCTAATGACTAGAGAGATTACAAATATAAGTGAGTTAGAAAACATGTTAGATGTATTACAGAATATAGGGGAACGCGATATAGGGCGACGTTCAACCACACCAGTAGTACCACACCATAATAATAATAATAATTTCTATCATAACAGGGGTACACAGAATTTTCATAGAGGAGCGCGGGGAGGAAGTTTCGATAATAGGGGCGAGAGTTGGAGGTGTAGAACATGTGAAACCGACAATTATGCTAATAGAACAAATTGTTTCAGATGTCATCGGAACAGGGAATGCGCCAGGAACGAGCGAGCAAACCTACCACCCAATCAACAGTCAAGAGGAGGAGAATTTCACAGAGGAGCGCCGAGAGGAGGAGGACAATATAACAGAGGGAGAGGGGGAAATCATCCAGCTGTGGCGGGTCCCTCCACGGAAAACTAGGGAGGACAATGGAGAAGCGGGCCGAACCATTGTCTACGGAAAACAGGAGGGTCCAAATAATCAACAGATACCATAATAACGTTATCAAGATGGACATGACGAAGGAACTGTTAGAAGAAGAGGAGAACAAGGTGATGGAACGCAGAGCAGGATTAACTGAGGTGACGATTAACCTTGAAGGTAAGAAGTATAAAACTTTAATTGATACCGGTAGCGAGATCTCAGTAATTTCTGAAAATGTCATGGGTGAATTAAAAGAATTAAACAAGAATATACCGTCATTACCAGTTGCAGGGGTTACAGTAGTGGGGGTAACTGGGGTGAGAAGTAAGAGAATAACCAGACAAGTACAATTAAATATTCTCATAAATGAAGTCGAATTTGAAAACACTTTCCTAGTAGTTAAAGGGTTGAGTTTAGATGTAATATTGGGAAATGATTTTTTGGAAAGAAACGGAGCAGTCGTAGATTTCAATAAACAAATAGTAAAATTTGAGAAGGGGAATAAACCAGTCAGAATAGAGTTTAAGAAAATAGTAAATGAAAATAAAGTCACGGGAATAAAAATGTTACATAACCAGATAAGCGATAGAGAGATAGAGACCAGAATAAATATATGTCTTGAGAGTGATAGCATAGAAAATGAGGAGAGAGAGGTGCATGAGCGTAATGAGAGAGTGTGGGCAAATAGAGCCGATAAATTTTTCAATGAAAATACAGTTGTAGGAAATACTCAGAGAGAGGAGCTGTGGGCCGTTGTGGAGCGGTACAGAGAGGTGTTTGATGAATCACCAGGGAAAGCGAAGGACTACATCTGCGAGCTGAAAGTTCGGGACCACGCACCATACATGCAGAGAAGCTACCCAGTGCCGTTTTCGAAGAGGAGGGCTGTACAGGAGGAATTAGACCGGATGATGCAATGAGGCATAATTGAACGCTCAGTATCACCTTATTCAAACCCTTTGGTGGTAGTGATAAAGAAAGATGGCAAGGTAAGGTTATGTTTAGATGCTAGGAAAATTAATCAAGTTATTATACCTGACAGGGAATCTCCAGAACCCATAAATGAGATTTTACAAAAGTTTAGCGGAGTCAAATACATGACGTCCTTAGACCTGACCGCTGGATACTGGCAGGTGCCATTAGCAACAGAGAGCAGGAAATACACAGCTTTTCTTTTTAACGGTAAGAATTACCAGTTTAAACGCTTACCTTTTGGATTAAACACCAGTGTTGCCAGTTTTATCAAATGTTTAGATAATATTTTACAACCTAAGGATTTAGATTTTTTAACTGTATATGTCGATGATATCTTGATAGCCTCTAGAACGTTCACTGAACATTTAGAACACATAGAATATGTATTAGATAAGCTACAAAGAGGGGGTTTAACAGTGAATTGGGACAAGTCTAAGTTTCTGCAGACAGAAATACACTTTTTAGGATTCATCATTACACAGGAGGGGATATTAGCCAACCCTGACAAAGTCGAAGCCATCATGCGATTCCCTGAACCTAAAAACATTAAGCAATTACAGAGTTTTTTAGGCCTATGCAATTTTTACAGGAAATTTCAGGAGAACTACGCACACACAACATCCAAACTGAGTGCTGTACTGCAGAGGAATAAACAGTGGAGATGGGGCGATGCGGAACGAGCTGCGTTTAATGAAATTAAGAGAAAGTTTAGTCACATGATCATGATGAATCATCCCGATTTTAATAAGACTTTTTATTTACAGACCGACGCCAGCAATGTAGCGCTAGGTGCCGAGTTATACCAGGAGAGCGGCGGCAAGGAACACCTAACGATCGCCTTCGCCAGCAGATCACTGTTATCGGCGGAAAGGAATTACACGACAACTGAGAAGGAACTACTAAGTATTGTGTTCGCCGTGGGTAAATTCCGCACGTACATCCTAGGGAATACCACGATCATCCGGACGGACCACAAGGCACTGTCATTTCTGAATTCATGTAAGCTAACACACAGCCGATTAACCAGGTGGGTATTAGCCTTACAAGAATATAACTTTTCATGGGAGTACATAAAGGGGTCAGATAATAAGATACCAGATACCCTTTCTAGAATAGATGTTATAGACAATAAAACTGGTAGGGACCTCAAAGAAATAGAAATTTTCAGACTAACTAGGGAAGATAGAATTTTTGGTGAGGAATTAAGTGACATTAAAAACTTGCAAAGATCTGATAGCAAACTGGGTAAAATAATTGTTAGTTTAGAAACAGATGTAGAGGGATCTGAATATAATGAGCGATTTCAAATATATCAGGGTATTTTGTTTAAAAAAGTAGATGGTGGGGAGCGTGATTGGAGGTTAATTATACCTGATGGGTTAATAGATAAAATTGTTTGGGATTGTCATATAAGGTATGGTCATTTTGGTGTGAGAAAGTGTGCAAATGTTTTGAAAGAGTCATGCATATTTAAGAATATGGAGAGGAGAGTGAGAAAAGTGTTGAGAGTGTGTGATTTATGTCAAAAATCGAAAGTAGTGAATTACAGAGTAGAAGGGGAGATGAATTACATAAAAGTAGATAAACCTTTCGATCTAGTTGCGGTTGATTTATATGGACCATTACCCAGAGGTAGAGGAGGTGTGTTATATGTATTTGTAGTTTTAGACACTTTTTCAAAATTTGTAAAGTTATATAGTATTAAGAGAGCAACTAGTAAGGTGCTTAGCGAGAAGATAGTGAAAGACTACATGCTAAATGTGGGAAAACCAAAAATTGTATTATCTGATCATGGTCCGCAGTTTATAAGCGGCAAGTGGCGGCAGACGCTTGGATGGGAAGGCATCATACCCAAGCATACGGCAGTGTACCATCCTCAGTCGAATCAAGCAGAACGGGTGATGAGAGAGATTGGCAGGATATTCCGGGCGTACTGTCACGCCAGACACACAGAATGGCCATCCTACGTGAAAAAAGTAGAGGAGTGGCTGAATTGTACCACCCATGAGTCCACGGGATTTACGCCGCATGAGTTGATCAGGGGAACAAGGCCGCCCAGGATATTAGAACAACTTTTCACATACCCACCTGAAGGTCAAATTTTGGACAGAAACATGAAAATTAGATTGGCGAACGAGAATTTACTTACTAGAGGAGAGCGACGAAAACAGAAACATGATGCTAAGGGTAAATGGACCAAATATGAGGTAGGTCAGTTAGTGTTAGCAAAAAGACACGATTTGTCCAGTGCTCAAGATAGGGAAATAAAGAAGTTTTTCTTGTTGTATGAAGGACCGTATGAAGTTGTTGACATTAAAATGAATAATGCTTATGTTTTACGAAACCAAACAACGGGGGAAATAGTGGGTACCCATAACGCCACCAACTTAAGAAGGTATTGGTCAAAATGAAATAATAATAAACAAAATAATACATTGAATTCTGTAATTAAATATAACTAAACCACTATAATAAACCTATAGTTAAATAATTATAAATAACTATGAATAACATAAAACAGTTAGTGGTAGCGGATAGGTGTTCCCCACTTGTCCCAGTGGGGTTCCTCTATTTCAGGGACGCGCCCCTGCCCACGCGAGCCTTGGTTTTCTCCATGTACCTTTGTTTTCGGAGGAAGCTTTGTCCCTACCTTTAGTCCTAGTTCGTGACCCTGTAATAATCCTTATCCCTTTTACCTTGCCGATTTCCCTAACCCTTCCCTTAGAGTAAACACACAAACAATAGTTACACAAATTGGCACACTTTTTTGGAACCATTTGATTGCCTTAATTCTAAATAATACATTAGGGTAATCCTCAAAATTAAATAAACCGGCGTTATTTATGAATTGTAAACTCATCCCTTAATTAGGTAGGTAGTGGAGAAGTTTTGTGGCTGAGTAGACAAACTAAATAATAAATTTTGTATAGTTTAACCGGATTGTTGTGTACAGGGATGGGGCTGTAGATTAATGGTTGTGGTTCGTTTATTATTTTGGAAAAAGGAGTCAGGTATAGAAGTCAGTACCGTTAGAAGGGTAGTTATTCACTGCCATAGAAGTGGGGTTCTGTTCGTCTTCAATCGCATCCCTATAGACAATAATGCGGTACATGTAACATATAACCTATTTACAGGTAGTTAAGAAAAAATAATAAGTATAAATATTATAATAAGTAAGTAAATAATTTTGGAAAATATTTCACCGTAAAAGTTGTAACCAAAGGGTTTAATTATTATTTTGTGGTACCTGCTATGTTAGGTTATGAGTACGGTATATTGGTAGTTGGAATGTGATTGTGGAGGAATTTAAAGAGAGATTAGAACCAATGATGTCATGTTTGTAAAACTTATTGAAATATTAAGAAAAACTGAACCATTTAATCACGTAGAATCATTTTGAAAATGGTAATTAAAGTCATGGAAATTGTAATTTTACATACTGATGCATTAACTTCATAAAATAAAAATGTAAGAGACAAATATGTTATCTAAAAGATTTATAAAACTTGAAAAGTGTAGCAAGCAGATATGTCAGTATATGAAGTAACCCAAAGTGTTTAGTCTATGAAAGCTGAAACTGAGAAGGTTTATAACTGTTGTTTATACAAGTCTGGCACACAACTGTGTTCATGTAAAAAGTAGACAGGTGTGTTGGAGTGGTATGTTGTGACTAATGCCTACAGACATACTTGGTGACCATAACAAAACTCTATTGTGACATAAAAGAATTAAAGAAAATTTTTTGCTAAAATAATAATGAGGTAATCATTGTAACTCAGAGTTTGAGACATTAAAAAACCATTAAACCATTAAATTAATCAAATTAATAGAAATGATGCTTTTTAACAATGAACTTAAAGTGTTTGAATTGTAATTTTTGAAAAAAAAAAAATAAAAAAAAAAACAAAAAAAAAACTTGTTGTCAATACCAGAAGTGGGGATGATTTTGGGGGGTAGATTGGTGCTCAATGAAGTGACAGAACAATGGAGTGTGGAACTGCAAATGTAGAAAGTTTAATTTTCAATTGTTAATAAATTAATTAGCTATTAAGTGGCTATTGTGGGGGTTGCCTGTGCTCTCGCAAGTAGCGAAATGGGTTGGGGGTAGCAGTGAGTGTTACCTCCATCGGAGGCCAAAAGGACGATAAATGTGCGGCACACCTTATCAGTGTAAATTAAAGTGTACACACTGCCAAACTACCGTGTCGCACATAGTAGTGATGTGTAACAGGCAATTAAATTAAAGTTAGATTTCCTCGACTTTTTGGGCGGTTACTGTCTTACCAGCACTAACCGTGGTTTTGGCTAGCGGCCAGCTAGGGTCATACCAAGTCCCTTGACCATAGCTGACTTGAAATTGGTATATACTTGAAATTTAATGGGGGGACCTTAGAGGAAATCTCCGGAACTATGGAACAGCGGCTGCCACTCTGTTCGAGGAGGAACAGCAAGACCGGTGGCAGATCCGTTTTAAGGGTGCATGATTATATAACCAGAACAGTATGATGTTCAGAACTTTAAAACTTAACAGCGGAAGCAGAGACACGGAGAGGCAAAACCTACTCCAAAATATACCGTCTCTGTGGAAGCGAAAGGGCGAGACAGTCCTCCATAATCTGAAATAGTGTGTGTGGCTGGGAGGTGACGCAAAGGAGTCACGAATTTAAAATTGTATGACATAAATGTTTTTTCTTCAAAGTTTGATCAAATAAAACTGCTTGTGCTCTGTTCAGGTAACTAGCTGCTTAGATATTTAAAAATAAGGTGTTCATGCTATAATTTTAAGTGTATTATTTTATTGTTGTCTATTAGATAAGCATTGATAAGAATATGTAATTTTATTATGTGTGTATTTGTTTAAGCCAATAAGTAAATCGTCTGGCAGGTTAACATAAGCATCAGAATCAGAGAAATGGGAAACAATGAGGTGAGAAGGGAGAATAAATGAAAATAAATATGTATATTCCATGTAATTTGTTCAATTTTGAGATGTGTTTTTATTATGTCAGGAGATCAGCTGATCAGCAATGATGTCACTGGTAGGTTAGTTATAAAGGTTACAAGTTATTAATGTTCAATGCTATGTTTGATGTACTACAGATATTTTGAAGTAAAGATAAAAAGAATATGAGAAATAAAATAACAATAATTTATGCAAATAAATAAAAGATAATTGATGGGTGATAAATGTTTTATGGGACCTGTAGACCTGTCCGAATTGAATTAAAAGTTTGAATTTGAAATGATAGAGATGAATATGATGTAATGTTGTTTTTGAGTTGATGTAATGTAATAGAATTTTGTGAAATATAGATGTTGACACAGTAGTAATGGAGAATTTATGTAGAGTTTTGAATGATATATATTTATGTTTATAATTAATGAGGTTATTTTGTGTATTTGTAGTAATGTAATGCGATTGAGATTTTTTGGGGATGGCAATTTTGTATTAGAGGGTAGTGTAATGTAGGAGTCCGCAACAAGGGTTGGGACGGGATAGGAATAGATTTTAGTGGGGAAGGGGCCGCCTTAGGTAGAATCCGGGCCGCAAAATAAGGGAATTGAGTTTTTTGGGGGAGGGGAAACACGTATCCTATATACAAAGGGTTAGAGAGTATTTTATATATTGAGAGAAGGTGGCGAATTGTGTTAAATGGTAAGTTGGGGTTTAGAGCGTCCTGATTAGTAGATATTTTTGATAGAGTTGGGTGTCGTGGGAGTTGAAGTTGATGAATATTAGAGCCATAGGGAGAGGTAAAGTTCATATATGTACACAGATCTAGTACAGTAATGAGAATAAATAATTTACATCACCCCCAGTAAGGTAGAATTAACTGTTAACTAAAGAGAGATAAAGAGGGATAAGAGAAAGGTGTAATATGGTAATGGGAAATGTTTATTTAAATTCGGATGGGAATCAGGGCAATAATTTTGAATTTTGGGATAAAAGTTAACAAGAGAAAGTAGATAGAATGAGATTATGGAATTTTAAAATGGGTATCATGTTGTTGTTAGGTATTTTGATATATATGTTAGAAGTAAGTGAAAAAACAAAACCAGTGCTTCTTAGCGCAAACCAGCACCGCTAGGGGGAAACAGATCAGTTGGGGATATGGTGTTGTATAAGGCCACTATTTGATATTTGATTTGTTGTTTCAGTGTTTGGTGATGCTGTGGCAGCGGACCTGAGCTGGCCAGCACGTCAGAGCAGGGGCGTTAAGTATCTGTCTGACTCTATGGTGTTGGGATCTCGAGAGAGAAGTCCAGTATTGTCATTCAGGTGCGGTCACAGTCACCAGACCAAGGGTGAGTTAATTATAATTAATTTTTCTTTGTAAACTATACAGGGGGTGGTGGCGACATATCCTGGCTGATCCCTTTAGCAAGTATGAATGTGTCAATGAGATTTTTTATGCTTCGGCATAAAATATCTCATTGAGGGGGTATTGTAACGGGACATTTTGGGCCTATTTTTGGGGTAATAAAGAAATTTGTATTTTTTTAATAAAACAAATAACTTTTTTTTTTCTATGATTGGGACAAAACGTAAACAAAGGTATATTCAGTGGTAGCAGCGGTGGTAGCACTGCTGGTGACATTATACGTGAAAATTATTCAGTAATATTTTATAAAACGAGTAAACAACCGCAGAACTGTGCCAAGGTCAACCAATGACATACAAAACTGTAAACAAATTATGTAACTGAGCATCAGGCGATGTTACGTTAGAGCCTAGCCTAACGGTGGAATGCAGTTATGAAACAAAAACAGTCTGCTGGCGTAGTAATACGAACATCAGAACAATGAGAATTGGTCATACAACCACAGCGACTTTATAAAATAGTGCCGTTGGCCTGGCCCCAGTCTAACTTCACCACTCGCACGAGTAACATACGTAAAAGTTCCGGAACGTAAATCGCGGGCGCCCACAAGCTATAAAATGTGAACAACGTAGATATAAAATGTAAATTAAACACTTAACGGTTAATACCGTTATTATAGTACATAAAAATGTGAAATAAGTAATACAAACTCAAGGAAATTCAGTGAAAACAGCTAGCTGTGTTGTGCGGGTAACATCTACAGGACTCAATGAACAGATAAGTAACAAATCAGGATAAAACAGAACTTCAAATGAAAATTCAAATATTCAATATAAATTCAAAGTTTTCAACATAAAATGAGATCTCTAAAGTAACGGTGTGTGTGTGTGTGTGTGCGTGTGTATGTGAGAATGTATTATAGATAAAGAAGGCTGGTTTGTGTTCCCTTAATAAATGTATTTTAAGAACTTTTTATGGTATTGTGAGTAAGTAAATTCGTATATAAGAGATTCAAGGTAGAAACAAGTATTATTCACTAACAAATTTTGTCTGTACGATTTTATTGAAATATGAAAAATAATAAAGCATTAATAACATTTAATTATTAATGAACATAAATGATTGTTGTTATTTCAGCAACCACATTCTGTTCTCCCGGTTCGCTGAATCGAACCTTGGTAAGTTTTCCTTATAGTTGGCAATACAAGATGGCGCCCGAAGAAATTATTTAGAAAGTGAATAATGAGTTAAAAGTAAAATCCCTTAGGTTTCATTAATATCAATAATAAATAATAGTACAGTATGACTATTTTCAGGGCACTTATTTATTAAAATTAAGTACTTTAATCTTGTTAATACACAAAACAATGCAGATAAACTACCCTTCCCTGTTGACCAACAACCCCAATTTTTATATTTCATTATAATGTAATTACTAAGGTATGTTGTCCTTCAAAACGAAGCAGTTTATTCGGTATCAGAAAGGTAATTTCCCAAAAATCAACTCCCTCCTCCTTCAACTACCATTTTCATTTATAGACAATTGCCCCCTCCCACTTAAAGTACCCTTTTCATGTATATTTCATCTACCTTTCTACAGTGGATTATTATAACCTTATCAAGATGCTTTATTTATCAAAATTAAGTACCTTACTCTTGTGAAACGTAAAACGTTGCAGGTAAACTACCCCTCCCCTTAATCGATCTTCACCAAAATCAGTAGGCTTGAGTCGTCTACACATTCAGCACATATGCAAACATTTATTTGATTCTGTTTGAATTTGCGGTAGTTATTGTTCGCCATAGAAAAAATTCTACACACAGACACTTTTTGGAAAATGACATTTCTTCATGTGCTGAGGGTAGTACAACCAGAATCAGCCCTTATCTTGAACACAGTTTTTTTTTTGCGATTACCATACTTCCATTTCCTTACGGAACATGGAAGTAAGAAATTAGATTTTTTGTACACATGCTCTAACTCAGTATACTATATTTTAATACAAGAATTTTTACTTCCATGTTCCATAAGGAAATGGAAGTATGGTCATGGCAAAAAAAAATCGTGTTCGAGATAACAGCAGATTCTGATTGTACTACCATCAAAACATGAAAGTCATTTTTTTAAAGTGTGTGTAGAATTTTTTCTATGGCAAACGATAACAGCCGCAAATTCAAACAATCAAATAGTTTTTTGCATACAGCCCTGAATTGTAGAGGACTCAAGGCCTATTTATAAGAGAATTCTGAAGTGAGGAAAAATTTATTTTATGAAAGTCTTTTTTATAAGAATAATTTTATTAATAGTATATAAATAATTTATAAACAAAAACATTGCAACTTCCCCATAATTAAGTGTGAAGTAATGTCCATAGAATCTGTGGTAAAAATTTGATTAAGATATCTTCAGTAGCTCCTGAGAAAAGTGTGCACCAATTTAGAAAAACATAGTTTTCGGAAAATCACATTTAAAGATTTTTTAAGGGAAAAGTGAAACAAACTTTTCATTGTACACTTACATTATTAAAACATCACAGCTTTTGTAGCTTGGGTTGTCTGGATTCTCTTCACAATTGTCCAGCTTCCTCTGATCCTGTCTTTTCTTCTACCTGGCTTTTTTCTTCAATTCTGTAGTTGCTTGGGTTGAGTCCTGTAACCTCACTTTATCCATAGCTTTCATTGCATTCACAGTATTTTTGCCAATACTCATATCCAGTTTTTGGAACACTGTGCACTTAACAGTCTGTCCATTATTGAATGTAGCAATTGCATAATATACTCCAAAATGTAGAGTTGTAATGCCAATAAATCCAGTTTTTGGAAACTTCATCCAGATGGCACTGTTGACACTCTCACTCAGATTTTGTGCCTTGCCTTATAGGCACTTTTTAAATAATTCCTGTTCAGATAGACTGTTAAATAATACAGGGTTGATAAATTCCATTACAGGCAAGAGAATACTGTGTTAGTGAATATAAGTACCATTTGTATCAATTGCTACTGGTATTTACATCAACTGTCTTTCCTTACGGACACAGCCCATGCTGTGGGTCAGAATCACTAGATAATTTATGGTAAAGTAAAGTCCAAATAGCCTGTCTCATGTCACTTTTTGGAGTTACATCTTATGGCTGACCTGTGGAAAGTTTGTAGCTAATCAATTACCACTGATGACAGTCAGTCCTGCCCTCCCAAGCCTTTTCCATCAGATAAGGTTAGAGTTATTTTTCTCACCTAACTTCTTTCCAAGAACACCTATATTTTGGATGTTCCTATAAGATATTGTGCACACAATTCTGTTGATATACCAATAGTCTCTGCTATCTCATTCACTTTAATCTCACAGCCTACTGAAACGATTTTGTGGATGTCTTCTATTTTTTCTGGTGTAGTCACTTCAATGGGACGTCGTCCAACACATGGGGCATCAGTTGTGCTTGTCAGACCCTTTTAAATTCACAACCTAATCCTTAAAAAAAAAACTATTTATTATTAATGCTTGAAATGCTTATAGTGGTGAGCTGTGAAACTAATACCAAAGAACTCATTGTAATTGAGGCAGGATCAGCTTTTGCACCATCGGATGTTGACATAATATAGAAAGTATACAATCTCTCATTTGTGATAATCTTATCTGTTGAACAGCTGAGGTCTCTTGAGAACGTGATTTAGCATTTAACTGAGTATTATTTTAAAGACAAATTTTTTCTGATTTTCATATTCCTTTGCCCGATATTTTTTCATGTGGATTTTCGTTCATACAAAATTTTTTATTCAGCTTGTGTTTCAGATTATCTTGTGTGTAGTGTTTATTTCGGTATGCTGTATCGTGACTTGAAGATGCCTTTTTGTACCATTACTGGGTCCAATAATAATGAAAGAAATTCTAGAGATTAAGGAATTTAATTTCACCATTTTCCAAAAGGCAAAGACTTGCAAAACACATGGATTCACACTTGTAAATGTTCAGACAATTTCTGCATCGATTATGCTCACATGTGCTCTGGCTATTTTGCAGAAAATGATTTTGAACACGGTCCAAGTGAGAAACTTCAAACTTCAAAATATAGAAAACACTTAAAATCATTACAATCAACAGCAGTCCACATATTAAAATCCCATAAATCCTGTTTTCAAGCAACACAGAAGACGTGATAGACCTCAAAAATGGGAATCTGAAAAATAGTATAGAGGTTGTGGAGAATAGTGAAGAAAATAATGAATCTAGTATAGAAAAGAAATATTATTCTTTTAATGAACTACATAAGCCTAATGCCAGTGTATATACAGTAGACTCTCGACTATGCGGCTCGCGACTATCCGGCCTATTTTTGAACCTACATGCTGTGTCCAAAACACAAGTTGCGACATGAAAAGCGCGGATTTTCCCCTGCTCTGCTACCTGCTCTTTGTTTTTCAGTTGTGTATCGGATGTCAACAAGTGCGGAATACGTTTGCCACTGTTCCTGGTTACGTTCATAAATTGTTGTTTGGTGTGCTTCGTTGTTTTTTTTTTTATATTGAAGTTTATGAAATGGGTGATAAACGAAAAAAGGTTGTAGTCTCTACAGAGGAGAAAAAATCTCATCCCACATTCGGAAGGGTTCAAGTCGATTGAGGCAGCGCTGCAGTAGTCAGGAGGAGGAAGTGACGCCAGCTGATATCATCTGGTTGCATAAGTGGAGGGAGATTGAGTCGCGGAAGGGGGTAAAAGGGAGAAGCAGTCATCTATCAAGGACTTTTTCAAAAACTAAGTTTTGACTCTTTTATCTTAGGCCTAACTTTTCACATTTGTGTAATCATTTACCAATGAAAAGTAAAATAAGTTTAAATCATTTTTTAATGAATTAAGCCTACGATTTACATTAATGTTTTGTTTATTTCAAAATTTTATGTATTTATACTGAACAGTGTACATCATTTTATGTTTCCTGCAATTAAGTTAGACATTATAAAATTTATCTTAAAATGTGTATACAATATTTTTATTCTTGGATTTCCTTTTTCTGTAATAAATTTTTAAAACATACAGTGCAGTACATAAACATTTATAAAGTACTGGCCTGTACTAAGAGGTAAGAAAATATGAATAAGTGCGGGTTTTGGTAAAAAAAGTGTTTTTAATGGTATGGGTGGGGCAGGAAGTGAGTAATTATAGAACTCAGGCCTATCCGGCCTGCCCTTCCGCCACATTAGACCGGATAGTCGGGAGTCTACTGTAGTAGGTCTAATCCAGAAGTGGTAGAAAATATGAATGAGTCTGAAGAGCTGTGAGCTTTGAAAGAAGAAAATTTTTTTTTAAAAGGGCAAAATGATAAGTTGTTGCAGGAATTAACTTCTGTGAGAACAAAAATCATGTTTTCAAACTGCCAACAAAAAATTATAACAAAAGGAAAATGTGCATACCTGGTCAGAGACATTCCTAAAGCGTATTCAAGGTGCATATTCAATAAAGCATTGAACTTTGTGTATGTTATTTTGCAATATTCATCCATAATAAAATTACAATAAACCGATGCCTTACCTAGTTCTTAGTTCTTTCAGGATTCTTAGAATTAAGTTTCAATATTTTGGAAGTGTATGGAGGCCTAAATGTATTTACAGACTATGAGAAATATGTGATGTTATGCTTTTATGAAATAAGTGTCAAATCAGATATCTGTGACGACAGCGTTTACGACATAATTCAAGAGTCGTGTAAAAATGTTCAAGTTCTTGTTATTTGTAGACTAGTTGGAAAGTGGAAACAACAATATATTACGGTTTTGACAAAGCACTGGATAAGGCACTGTTTCATGTTGCTATTAAAATGGTAGAGTCAGCGAGATTTCTGGTACCGTACGCTGATTTGTTTGTGACATGGGACTGTCATACCGGAAACGTTTATCAGAACTTGTTGTAACACAAGGTAATACAAGTATAAAAAATCCTTTTGGAGGTGATCACCAAATTTGGACTTTTTGTGATGTTATAACTGTTAAGAAACCACTTACTAGATGAGGAGTATCAGCTTTCTAATGGTCACTTTCTCAAAAAAGGAAGTGTTTATGGAACTTAACAACTTACAGCAAAGGGAACTGAAATTTACTCATATGGTTATTCCTAACCATCTCCTTGTAAGAGGCACAGAAACACAAAACATCCGTAAGGCTGTGTAATTGCTGTCAGATACTGTAATTGCAGCTATAACATACCTCCTCCCAGGACAGGGTCATGTGGTAGAATTTGTAGACTGTTAACGCTATACAAATTGATGTGTTAAATTTGAGAATGCCATATTATCCAACTAATAAGATGAAAAGCGGCTATAGAACCTGTTTAGAGGAGCAGGATGAGGCTTTAAATTGACTTTGTCTTTATGTATGTCGATGAGAGTGATATGAAAGTCTCATTTACTTCCTTTGAAATCACGCCTTGTTATATCTATCTGTAGCCTTCAAGGTCTTTACAAAGAATTAAATATGAATTATACACATATTGATGTCTGTTAGATTCAACTAAGATGTTCTGGAATCCTACTTTTCTCAAATTATAGGCCTGGGAAGATTCTATGATCATCCATTGTGGACAGCAGTAAGTCAAAAAATTAAATCCCTTCTGAGCAGAATGCTACTGTTACAATGAGAAGCCAACTGAGAACTGCTCACATGACGACTTCATTATACTGAGTGCCAACGTAATTTATGGATATGATACCAACAAGACAGTTATTTCGCTTCAGGAAAAAATACGAGACCAACAGTATACAGCCAGAAGAGGAAGAACGTGTCTGTGTCTGCCACTGACACAGTTTACGAGGTCTGACAGTTAAGTTCGCGAACTTGTCCTAGAAAATATGCTACATACCTACTGCTGTAGTCACCTTCAAAGTACTCTTCTTGGGAAGTATACACCAATGCCAGTGCCTTCTCCTCCCTTCGAAGCATTTTGAACTCTTTCTGGAATGGTCTTCAGAGCTGCCATCGTATTAGCCTTAATGTCCTCAGTGTCATCAAAATGTCTTCCTTTCAAATTTTCTCTGATCTTCGGGTAAAGAAAAAAGTGTTTGGGGCAAGGTCAGGTAAGTACAGCCAAAAACCAAACGGGTTTTCTACCGGCCGGGTACGGGTGGTCTACCAAAGTTATTTGTTTCCTGGCCAAAAACCCTGTTACAGTGAGGTGTGCACAGGTGCATTGTAATGTTGTTGAGCCATGAGTTGTTGGCAAAAAGTTCCGGTTCTTTGCATATCACTTTTTCACGCAACCTATGCAGTACTCCTAAATAGTACAAATGGTTAACTGTTTGTCCTGATGATACAAATTCATAGTGAACAATCCCTCGAATATCAAAAAAGGCTGTCAACAATGTTTTGATTTTGGTTGACGGAACTTTTTCGGTTGTGCAGAATCATGTAACTTCCATTAGGGACTTTGTTGCTTTGTTTCAGTGTCATACGCGAAGATCCAGATTTTATCACCTGTGATTATCCGGCCCAAAACATCAACTTGCCTCTCGAAGAGGTCTGTGCACAGTTCAACCCTCCTTTGCTTTTTTTCCGTTGGTGAGCTTCTTTGGGACCATTTTGGCACACACCTTGTGCATGCGAAGGTCTTCAGTTAAAACTTTCTGCACTGTTTTCCAACAGTATTCATTTGGACTCTTATGCAACTCACAGTCAGTTGCTGATTTGCACACACAACTTGACGAATTTTGGCAATGCTTTCGTCCGTTCGGCTCGTTACTGGCCGCCATACTCTTTCTTCATCAATCACTTGTTCCCTCCCCTCAGAAAACCATTTAATCCATTTGTACACCACTGTTTCCTTAATAGAATTCTCGCCATATACCTGCACTAACATTTCCCATATTTTACTCCCACTCTTGCACAGTTTCGTTGCTCTAATTTCAGCTCAAGACATTTTCACAGTAGCACACACATACAGGCACAAACAACAATGCATGCCACTCATCACAAATTTGCCACGTGTCAACACGAACACTGCTGTGAGACACGGAAATACAAAAGTTATGAAATCTTACAGAGCTGCTTGTATGGTGCTGCCCTCAGCGCTAAATGGTGGCAAGTTCGCAAACTTAATTGTCAAACCTCATTTTATTGAAACTGTGATGTACTGAATGTGACTGTGGAGCACGATCAATTGAAAAGGAAAATATTAAATTATTAAGATGGTAGCAGGCTATGTGGCTTAAGAGTCAAGAAAAAAAATCACAAGTTTCGAATATGGCCATCCAATGAGTAAGTACCCCAGTAAACAACACTGGCTTTCAACTATATAAGAGCCCTCAATTTGTGAATGGCGAAGAACTGTGTTTAAAATAGAAGATTCATAGTATTTCATGGCACCTGTGGATTGCACAAGATGCAATAATGTAATGAAAACTTTAGTTGACATACTTAAATTTAAATGCAACAGTGTAGATGAGTTTGTGATTTCATGTTACACCAGAAAGAGAACATTTATCAGCCAGTAAATAAAAAGAGATCTTTTAAAAGATATGGTGACAAGGGAACTGATTGTGGAAGAAAAAAGCCAGAAAAGTAAATAAACTTCATTAAAATTTTCAGGTACATTAAATAATCAATAATTAATTAAATATAAATAATAACAGGTAATTTATGATTTACATGGTATATAAGTTTTAAATTATTTAATATTTTGTATTGAATGAAGAAGCCAGTGAGGGATTAGTGAAGCAAGACTACACATAAAGGAGCAAGAATTGTGAGGGAATTACTGTGTGACACTGCTCCAACAGCAAAGGCAAAAAAAATAGTTTTCACTGCAAGTTGAAATTAATAATTAACATTAACTTGAATAATCGAGACTCCACTGTATATCGATGTGCCGTCTGTTCTGTGTTCTATCGGTTCTAGTTAAAGGTGCTTCAAATCTCGGTTTTTTTAAAGCATCAATCTTAACATATTCACAACCCTTAGTCAGGGGTGCCCCCCCTCAAGCTTGAAGACTCAGCCCTCCCAAATGTGATAAATAACCCCTCACCTCCAAAGGAAAGTATTTAAAATTAAAAGAAAATGTCATTTCAATAATCATTTAATTATAAATAAGCTAAAAATAGTACAGTTTGCAAGTAAATTCTCATTTGAAATTAATATGTGTAAAACAGGATTTCAAAGCAGAGGAACAAAATATCAACAAAGTGTATTGTAAAGAAGAAAAAAAAGAAAAAATAATGGTTTGATGAAGTCCTAGTTGCTTTGGCTTATATTTGGCATAGTAACTTTTCCTCTGCGATGACAATAAAGAAAAGGCATCAAGTATTTCTTCATTATAAATCAACTCTGATAAGTCTTTGTATTGGGACAAAATGGGAGGTTTGTCATTTTATTAAATTTATTTCATTTCAATTGCAAACCCGTGTTACCGAGACAGTGACAAAAAACTTCGTAATCCAAAAGGCAGTGTGGGTTACAGGAAGCAGCCAGACAAGGTGGGGATTTTGTACTTGCGTCTACGGGGAGGTCCTCGGAGCTGTTAACCGACTAATCTGGCGACGTGGTGGGGCACTGGAGGGGCAAGTGCCTGACCGACCGTGACACCGACACACCATGCCACCTGGCGGGCTCAGCTGATACTTGTCTCAGCTGATTTTGGTAAGTTTTTACCGCGCACGCTTTTGTATCTATTTTGGATGCGTGTTTGAGTAACCTAGTTAAAGGTAAGAATTGTCTTCTATCATGTTTTCTATATAACTATATTACAAATATATTTACTATATAATAAACATTATCATGTTAAATTGCTAAACTCAATGTCAGCAGCGATTATTTCTGTCTTGATGCGTTTACATATCAATTGTAAAACTCGAGTAAAACTGAAATACAAACAATTCAATGAATACTAAAAGCAATTAAAATATCGGTATGGAGAACCATACATTACTTCCATGTTCAAAGATTTATATTTAAAATCATAATGGAAATGAAATATTTCCACAGAAACTACTTCTTTCTACTTATAGATTCAGCCTGACCACAGTTCTGTGCATGTGGTCACTAACGTATACCACCTTATATCATCGCACTCGATTTTCACTCATGATGACAGTCGATGGCACTGCCGAAACGTCTGGTTTTGCAGATAACATTGTACTTTGCTCAAACAGCCCGGGAAGGAATTTTTACACTAAACTACTTCTTTGTTGCCGATAACGTAGTACACATATAAAAACATAAAACGTTGCAGGTAAACTACCCCTTCTTCTGCACCGATCTTCACCAAAATCAAAAGACCTTGAGTGCTCTACACATTAGGGACGTATGCAAAAAATTATTTGATTCTGTTTGACTTTACGGCAGTTATCGTTCGTCATAGAAAAAATTACCCTTATTAAAACATTAAATGTTGCAGGTAAACTACCCCTTTCTCTTAACTGATCTTCACCAAAATCAATAGGTCCTAAGAACTCTACAATTCAGGGCTGTATGCAAAAAATTATTTGATTCTGTTTGAATTTGCGGCTGTTATCGTTGGCCATAGAAAAAAATCTACACACAGACACTTTTCGAAAAATGACTTTTTTTCGTGTTTTGAGGGTAGTACCTGTATACATGTACATGTATTTGATGTCATTTTGATCAATTTTGCTGCAATTGTAATCAATGTTATGGAACAAACAAGTAAAAAATAAGTACTGTGTGTGTGTGTGTGTGTATGTGTGTGTGTGTGTGTGTGTGTGTGTGTGTGCGTGCATGCACAGGTGCATGCTCATTACATTCAGTTACTTGATATGTAATGCTTTCACAATTGAAATACATTTCAGTGAGATAACTATTGGATTCGTTCCAGGGAAATGTAAAATTCCTGTTACAACCACACAATTTCTTGTAAAAGTAGTTCTTGACTTTTCCTTATACAGCAAGATGAACAATATAATTCACAACTCTAACCACTCTTTCCTTCTCAAAACACTATTTAAAAAAAAAGTGACTAACAAAAGATCTGAGTATTCCTTCTTCTAGTTTGTTTGCCAACAGAAGTAAAATTAGTGTATACAAATATAGTATTATTTTTTGTACATTTCAAAATTTTGGGACACCAGGTTTCAAAAAGTGGGGCAAAAGTTTGACAAAATCACAAATTCCATGTGGGTCATCGATTAAAGAGAATTTTAACGAAAATCTGAATATACTGTACAGTTTTAGAAATTTCAAAATTCTTTGACCCCATGGCTCAAAAATGGAATCAATAATTTGAAAAAAGTGTAAGAATCCATCTAGCTGTTAGACTAAAAGAAATTATAACACACATTTAACTGTGTGGAATTTATACTGTTTATTATATGATCGCTCTATAATACTGTTACTTTACTAAACAAAAATTAGTCAGTCTGCCTGCACACCCATATTGCTGAGTAATAATACAGCAGTCTTGTCTGGCGTCTCTGGGCCACACACACACACAGTTGCTATGTAGCTGATTTCTCTCTGGCAGTGATGAAATGTCAGTTCTGCCATGGTCAAGAGCATAACAGGCAGCAGGCCTAATGTTTGAAAGAAAAGAGAATAAGAAGAATTATCTTGTAGACATTTGTAATTTTTAGTTATTTTTAGAAACAAAATTTAATGTTTTGTTTAATGGGCAGTTAAGAATACTTTGTGTGTATGTGCGTGCGTGTGTGCGCACACGTGCACGCATGTACAACTTTTAATCAGAACAATAATCTGCTGTTAGAACCCAGCTGCCAGAAGTGGAACATGTGGTAGGATAGCACAATGCAGCAGTACTGTATTCCCAAACTGTCACTTCAGAAAGTATATTAAACAAAATACAGGACCATTATAGGAAGAATATAGGAAGTTTAGTTGTTACCGTTTCATCTGAAATTTGCTTATTAAATTTAAGTTCAATGAAAACAATGCTATGTTTATTTTCAGATGAGTACTACTGCCGTAAAATGTGATTTATGCAGCAAAGAGTTCAGTAAGAGTTCTTATTGTAAACGGCATATTAGAATTCGCATTCTGTAGCGCTGAACGATTTCATAAAATATTGTAAGTATTTCTGCTTACAAGAGAACACACGTAGGAACACCGCACACAGCTAAACAAACCGAAAATAAGTTACAGGTTTATCGTCAAGTCTACAAAGACTCGGATAGAGTGCAGCCGCAGCCCATCCCATCTATTAATCGTACGGGCAGACGCTTGTCAGCCCAGAATGCGAATGTATCACACAAGCAGCGTCTGCCCGTACGATTAATAGATGTGATGGGACGCACCTTCGCTCGCCCCTCCAGTGCCCCCACCACGTCGCCAGATTAGTCGGTTAACAGCTCCGAGGACCTCCCCGTAGACGCAAGTGGGATTTTGTTAGCCGTTGGGTAGTCAGTCGTCGACTCATAGAGGCCGCATGCGGTCAATTTAAATTTTGTTTGATCAATCTGGAGGTCGGCCGACCTAACAAGTGAAATCCAGTAACAGTTACATCAAAAAAGTGAAACGGTATATCAGAATGAAGTGAACAGTTCGAAATTAAAATGCGGTAGACGGGACAAAACTTTCGGACATATATATATAGTGCAGAAGGTGGATACGAGAGGAACACCGACGGTTGGGTAATTCACGACCAATACCAATAATTTCATTTTAAAAGGGGTTCTAATCAAATTATGGGGTATAGGTAATTTCACGGTATGAAAGTGTGAATGAGCAAATACTGGGTTGTCATATAAACTAAGAGAAATAATTCATTTAATTATAATAAGTAAATATATTAGTTTTTCTTTGTTACGTAAGAATCAGTAAAAAAATTTAAAAAGAAGAATGTGTTAAATAAAATTGAGATAGTTGAAACAGGTTATGAGAGAGTAATTATTACAAAGTACCCTAAATCACTTATAGGTACGAGTTCACATGAAGACTGAGACCCGATAAAGGTAAGGGATTTCTGAATATTTATTAAAAATTATTTTCTTATAAATATGTAAGCTCTCAATGGCGCGACCGAACAGGCACAGTTTGTACAAATTCAAAGTTTGTACAGACCATGTCTACTCGTAAATAAGTGATTTAGTGGTTGAGGCAGAGTGCGTAAAAAATTACGAAAAACGATGTCATGTTAGAGTACGTTATACGTAAGTAATACCTATACTAGTGAATAATATTTAATGAATATAAAATAACGATTGTTAAAATAGATAATTTCATAATTTAAAAATGGCAGGAAATAACGAAAACGATATAAGTGAAATTACAAATCTTAATGAATCAGCTGTTATAAATAACCTAGAAGTACATTCAACTCCGAATGTAGGTCAAGACGACAAAACTATAAATATAAGTGGTACGAATGAAACAGATAGTACAGATGATTCGGGGATTCAAACAACCCCAAAATTAAGTAGGGAAAATAAAAGTAATGATGAAGTCAGCTTCACTGACAGTAATATAGAAAGTCAGTTAACAGAGTCGAAAATAATGAAAGACATTGAACATCAATCGTCACCTATCCAAAATAAACAAGCGGTAGATAGTAATGAGAAAGTTATGAATATGTTGCAATTAATTTTTGGAGTAACAAAGTATTAAATTTAACGAAGTACAAAGTAGTTTTGACACCAAATTTGACGAACAGAAAAGTAATTTTAACAATAAATTCGAAGTACAGAATAATAAATTTGATGAGTTGAAAAACCACATTAACGAGGTCAATAAGCGTTTTGAAAACACCAATGAAGAATTTTTTAATAAGTTTAATGAATTAAATAAAGTAGATAGTTCAATAAAAAATATAGATATTAAAATTAATGAGATAGATAGTCATATGTCAGAAAAAAATGATAAACAAATGCATGAGAATAATGAGAAATTAATAAGTACAATAAATGAGTACAATAATGAAATAGAATCTAAAATAAATAAATGTAATATTGAAACCGAATAATGTAGTTTAATAATGTAGCGGTTAAGATTGAAAAAATGAATCAAAATATTGATGAACATAAAAATAATACCGACATGAAAATCAATGAAATTGAGAATACCTGTAAAACAGAAATACATGCGTTAAATGAATCAATGTAATAACCAAAAATAGCATTCAATCGGAATATAGTAATGATAAAAAATTATATTCAATTGAACAGAGTATTAGTAATGTTGAAGATGAGTTGAGTTTAGCTATTAACCAAAAGTTAAACAATATGACCGAACGAGTGGTAATTACAAGAGATGTAAATAATGAAATTGAACTTGAAACTTTTTGTAGTGAGAACCGTAGAGTGCATCCAATGCAGTTTTTAAATAGAGTACGGGAGTTTAACAAGTTTAACGGTAGTAGTTGGAAGGTGAAACTTATCAAAATTTTAAAATGTTTTAAGGGCAATGCCGAAATATGGGCGGAGATACATAGAAACGAATGGGAAAGATACGAAAATTTTGAAACCGCGTTCCGTAATAAATACTGGTCGGAAGAGGAGCAGGAGATCTTGTGAAGTCAAATAATGGGAACAGGGAATTTCAGGAGAAACAACAGTAATATTACGGAGTATACAATGAGACTTTTTAACGAAGCAAAATACTTAGAGCCACCGTTGCCATTCCCGTCGTTTGTACGCCATGTCAGCAAACACTTACCGAGAGAGGTACAGATCACGTTGATGACGAGAGAGGTAAGTGACATCAATGAACTAGAAAAAGTGTTAGAAGTTTTTCAGAGAATTAGGGACCAGGAAGCCAGCAGACATCCACAACAACCCGGTGTGAGCAGTGGAGGGAGTTATACACAAAGAGGAGCACAAAACGTGGGAACTACATACAATGGTCGAGAACCAAACAGACGATATCCGATGTGGAAATGTGATGGGTGTCTCTGGGAAAATTATGCTGACCGTAATTTTTGTTATAGATGTAGGAAGGCGAGATCCGGTCATCATCCGAGGATGCAGCAGAGATACAACAACACACAGCAGAGAAACAGCGAAGGACGAGCTGAGAATACAAGAAACGAAGGAGGAAATCAGCAGACGGGAAGAATGTACACGCCCAGAAATGCGGCCGAGAGGGCGGAAAACTGAAGAGGACAATGGATGAGGAGGCCCGGCCATTGTCGATAGATAACTGCGGGGTCCATGGAGATAGATACAGGAATCACACAATTCACACAGATATGGCGACCGAATTAATGGAAGAAGAGGAGACGGGAACGATGAGACCAGAAGCATGGTTGACGGAGGTAAAAGTGGAAATTGAAGGTAAGACAATTACCACACTAATCGACACAGGTAGTGAAGTATCAGTAATAGCAGAACACGTACTAAATAAATTAAAGGAAACCAATAAAAATATTCCATCTTTGCCAGTTGCGGGAGTAACCATTGTAGGTATTACAGGTGTTAGAAGTAAACGGGTTACAACACAAGTCCAGTTGAATATATTAATAAATGGGGAAAGTTATGAAAATACATTCTTAGTTGTAAGGGGCTTAAACTTAGAAGTAATATTGGGTAATGATTTTCTGATCAGGAATAATGTGGTAATCAATTTTAGAAAGAGAATTTTAGAATTGAACAATGAAGGTAAACAAATAAGTTAATTTTGAGCGGGTGTTAGATACAGTAAAGATTTCGGGCATAAGGGTTATACCAAATAGGGTCATAGATAGTGACACGGAATTTAGTATGAATATGTGTAGAGAGAGAGTGAGTGAGGAGAGAATATGGGCGGATAGAGCGGTTAAATTTTGTGGTGAGGGTGGCGCAATGGGGAGTTCTCAACGTGAAGCGTTGTGGCGGGTAGTCGAGGGTTTTAGGGGAGTGTTTGCCGGGGAACCAGGAAGGGCAAAAGGTTATGAGTGTGAATTAAAAGTGAGGGAGCATGCGCCATATGTACAACGAAGTTATCCGGTACCATATTCAAAAAGGGGGGCAATACAGTTAGAATTGGATAGAATGTTGGAGGGTGGTATAATAGAAATATCGGTGTTGACCTATTCCAACCCTTTAGTGGTAGTTATAAAGAAAGACGGGAGAGTTAGATTATGCCTAGACGTGAGAAAGGTAAACCAAATTATTATTCCTGATAGAGAGTCCCCTGAGGCAACTGAAGAAATTTTTCAGAAGTTCAGTGGAGTGAAATATATGACGTCGTTAGACTTGATGGCAGGTTACTGGCAGGTACCGCTAGCTCAAAATAGTCGCAAGTATACTGCATTTTTATTTAACGGAAAAAATTATCAGTTTACTCGCTTACCGTTCGGATTGAACACCAGCGTAGCTAGTTTTATTAAGTGTCTTGATGAAATTTTGCAGCCTCATAATTTAGATTTTTTGACTATATATGTGGATGACATTCTGATAGCTTCCAGAACATTTGAGGAGCATGTAGAACATTTAGAGTATGTGTTGGAGAAGTTATACCAGGGAGGTTTAACTGTGAATTGGAATAAATCGAAATTTTTACAGACTGAAATACATTTTTTAGGATTCATCATAACACCTACAGGAATACGGGCCAATCCGGACAAAGTAGAATCAATCATGACATTCCCTGGAGCCTAAAAACATAAAACAATTACAAAGTTTTCTTGGCCTATGTAATTTTTACAGGAAGTTCCAGCGAAACTACGCCCAGACGACGGCGAGACTTAGCGCCGTGTTGCAGAAGAACAAACAATGGAGGTGGGGGGAAAGTGAAAGGGAGGCGTTCTGCGAAATAAAAAATAAATTCGCCGATATGATTTTAATGAACCACCCAAATTTCAATAATAATTTTTATTTACAGACAGACGCTAGTAATATAGTACTAGGAGCCGAACTATATCAAGAGTACGGGGCGGGAGAACACCATACCATTGCTTTCGCCAGCCGGACGTTGCTAGCATCAGAACGCAACTACACAACTACAGAGAAGGAGCTCCTCAGCATAGTGTTCACAGTAAAGAAGTTCCGGACCTATCTGCTGGGCAGTAACACTATCATCAGGACGGACCATAAAGCATTGTCGTTCCTGAACACATGTAAGCTCACACACAGCCGGATAACCAGGTGGGTGTTAGCTCTCCAAGAGTACAATTTTTCTTGGGAATACATTAAGGGGGTAGAGAACAGAATACCAGACACACTGTCACGAGTAGACACAGACAGAAATAGAACCGGTAGAGATATTAAAGAAATAGAGATTTATAGACTATCCAGGGAAGATAAGCTTTTTGGGGAAGAATTGAAAGACATCAACATAATGCAAAGAGATGATAGTAAACTAAATAAAATTATAACCAGTGTAGAATCAGAATTAGATGAATTTGGGTATAAACAATATTTTCAGGTGTTTAATGGGAGTTTATTTAAGAGAGTAGAGGGTAGAGAGAGGGATTGGAGGTTAGTAATACCGGAGGGACTGGTGGAAAAAATAGTGTGGGACTGTTACTATAGATACGGACATTTTGGGGCAAAAAAGTGTGTGAGTGTATTAAGGGAATCTTGTTTATTTAGAAATATGGAAAGACGCGTTCGAAAAATACTTAGAGTTTGTGAACTATGTCAGAAATCCAAAGTGGTGAATTATAGGGTAGAAGGGGAGTTAAATTACATTAAGGTGGAGAAACCATTTGATTTAGTAGCTGTGGATTTGTATGGCCCATTGCCAAAGGGTAGGGGTGGTGTTATGTATATTTTCGTTGTGCTTGATACTTTTTCCAAATATGTCCGATTGTATAGTGTGAAGAGAGCAACGAGCAAGGCGCTGAGTGAGAAGATCACACGAGACTACATGGTCAACATTGGAAAGCCAAAAGTAATCCTGTCAGACCACGGACCACAGTTCATCAGTGGAAAATGGCGCCAGACTCTCGGATGGGAAGGTATCATCCCAAAACACACTGCAGTATATCATCCGCAGTCCAACCAGGCGGAGAGGGTCATGAGGGAATTGGGCAGAATTTTCCGAGCATACTGTCACGCCAAACATAGCGAGTGGCCATTGTACGTTCAGAGAGTTGAGAACTGGCTGAACAGTGTAACACATGAGTCAACCGGGTTCACGCCTTACGAGCTGGTAAAAGGAAAGCGTCCACCACGGATTTTAGAGCAGTTATTCGATTTTCCACCTGAGACGAGTACAATAAACCAGGATATAAAATTGAGACTGGCTAACGAAAGGTTATTGACGAAAGGAGAAAGGTGGAAACGGAGACATGATATGAAAGGTAAGCGTGTGAAATATGAAATTGGACAATTAGTATTGGTAAAATGCCATGATTTATCAAATGCTCAAGACAAGGAGATAAAAAAGTTCCTCTTACTCTATGAAGGGCCTTATGAGGTAATAGAAGTTAAGATGAAGAATTCGTATGTATTACACAACAGAGAGACAAGAGAGATAGTGGGTACACAGAATGCTACAAATTTGAAGTTATATTGGTCATAGTGAAAATTTTGAATTTTAATATGTGTGAATGTGTTTTCAGAAGGGCTACTCCCCCATTTTCGGGCGGTCACGACCTTACCAGTCCTGGCCGTGGGTTTTGGCAATTGGAGGTGGACCATGGTTGGCAGAACTTCCTTCGGGCAGTGAAACGACAATGGTCCGGCTCCAAAATTGGTATAGACTAGAAATTTCAGCATCTTATTGAACGGGGAGGGGGACCCCTAAGGTACGTGGTACAAAATATTTTGCACTCAAGGTGCATAGACAAGGTGCAACACACCACGTACCAACATTGCCTAGGCATGTAAGTAAATAATTAGTGAGGCAGTGTGTTCAAACAAAATTTACTAGTGTCGTCTGTGAAAATGATGAATGGAAGTTCATAGTTGATTTGTAATAATAAAATGTAACAAGGTCACGAGTAAATAGAATTTGAAAATAAAATTAAAATTGTAAAATCAAGTCCCCAGGAAGACGAATCTCCCGCCCAAACACCAATTTTGCTGGAGTCATGCCGGTTGTGTCGTGTACTGATGACCTATACGCCATAAGGAATAGTATACTTGATGGCAGTCTGGCTCAAAGCTGAAGAAGGCGGATACGTACGCCAAAACGCGTTCAACGAAAAACAGTAAGTTTCACAAGAAAAAGTTCATTTTTAGATAAGTGTTAGTGCTGTGAAAGAAGAGATGAATAATCAAGACAACTGGAATAGTATACGTTGGTCCCAGTCTGTTTGGTTCTCGTCAACAACTTTCAAAAGATGCTCCTCAAGTGTCCTATTGAATCTCTCAACCATCCCGTCTGACTGAGGATGGTTGAGCCGTTGTCCTGGTTTTTCGAATTCCGAGTTGACGGCATAATTCTTTAAACACTCCTGATTTGTAATTTCTCCCTTGATCTGCATGGATTTCTGTAGGGGCTCCATAACGGCAACAGAAGTTGTGACTAACTCCTTTGCCACAGTGGTAACCTCCTGATTTGGAATGGCGTAGGCTTCCACCCACTTAGTAAAGTAGTCACCTACAACCATGATGTACCGGTTTCCATCGTTAGTAACTGGGAATGGTCCAGCAACGTCTATGGCAATTCTCTCAAAAGGCAGTCCAACGTTATACTGTCTCATTTTCCCCCTGCTTCTGGTTTGTGTGCCCTTGCTTGCAGCACATATTTCACGTCCGAACCCATTCCTCTACACCGTGGCGAAGATGAAGCCAATAGAATCGCTTCCGTATTTTGTCAAGGGTTTTGTTAACGCCAAGATGGCCTCCAGATGTTCCATCATGCATCTCCTTCAAACAGACTACACTTTACTTCGGGGAACTATCAACTGCATGACCACGTCTCATCCATCTGAACTTTCCCAAGCCCTTTTCAGCAATCCGTTTTCTAAGGTAAGAGAAAACCCTTTATCCCCAGTAGCACTTTGGAAGCATGACAGATATCTTGACAATCCGGGCGGCGACCTTCCTCTTTTGCTGTCAAGATCGGTCCAATGTCTTCGTCAGTCATCTGTTCTTCTCGGCAGTCTTGTGTTGTCCAGCCGTCTGCCACGAAATTTACAGTATGGCTTGAACATATTCATTTGTTTTGTTCTTCCTTTCTGTGGCAATGTCGGCAGTCTTCCGGGCACGGTCTTCATGATAAGCCATCTGCATTACCATGCAGGCACCCCTGTCGATGTTCTACCTTGAAGTTGTACTCTTGCAGAAATTCGAGCCACCTTGCCAACTGTCCTTCCGGATTTTTAAATCTCAAGAGCCATGCAAGCACTGCATGGTCGGTACGTAGTGAAAACTCTCTCCCTTAGAGGTATTTATGGAAGTGGTCCAAAGCTCTAACAATTGCCAACAACTCTCTTCTTGTAACACAATAATTTCTCTCTGGTTTAGAAAGCGTCTTGCTGTAATATGCTATTGCTCGTTCTTCACCGTTTTGCACGTGAGACAAAACTGCTCCTAGACCAGTATTGCTTGCGTCTGTGTCTATGATGTACTTTCCTTCGGAAGCTGGAAAAGCGAGAATTGGCTGCAAACATAATGCAATTTTCAAAGTCCTAAATGCTTGGTCACACTCTCTCGACCACTGGAAGTTTTGTTTATTTTCCGTTAGCTCATGTAGTGGTTTAGCAATAGATGCGAAGCCTTCCACAAAACGTCTGTAATATGAGCATAATCCTAGGAAACTCCGAACTTCGTGTTTACTCTTCCGCACTGGCCAGTCTCTTACGGTGTCTACTTTATTAGGATCCATGCTAATGCTGCCGAAACTAGATGGCCCAGATACTGTACTTCCTTCTGGAATAGAGAACACTTCTTCAGGCTTAGCTTCAGTTGGGCACCGTGAATTCGAGTTAGAACCTCCTTAAGGTTTTCCAAATGGTCTTTGAAAGTCTTCCCGATTATTATGATATCGTCTAAATAAACAAGGCAAGTTTTCCACGTCAGGCCTCGGAGTACCAGATCCATCAATCTTTCAAATGTTGCCGGTGCATTATAGAGTCCAAATGGCATGACGTTGAATTGGAATAAGCCACTTGGGGTCGAGAAAGCAGTCTTTTCCTTGTCTTCTTGATGAAGACCCACTTACCAATATCCACTCTTCAGGTCCAATGTGGAAAACCACTGTGCTCCGGCCAACGCGTCGAGTGTATCGTCAAAGCGAGGTAATGGATAGCAGTCTTTCTTTGTACCGTCATTTAACCTCCGGTAGTCTACGCAGAAACGTAGTCCACCATCCTTCTTTGCTACCAGCACTACTGGAGAAGACCAAGCACTTGACGAAAGGGGTAATTTTCTGTAAATGATAGAACTATCATCATAATTTACATGTGGTAGAATTATTACTATATGAAAGTATTGTTACAACGGTGATGGGTACTTGATCGCTGTAGATACAGTGGAAAACAAAATACAAGACACCAATTAAGTCACTAATCACCAGTTTTAATATTCACAATTAAACAGTTCGTAATTAACAACACTGTCTCTTACAACAAATCAAATAAAAATTGTTCACACGGAAATAAATGTCAACTAATATTAAAACACAATCGTATTACAATATACCGCTCGATTATAAATCACAACACTTCACTATTAACCACTTGAATGCACAGATTAATATCGCCCGATAATCACTTGTAATTGCCCGACAATAAACTGAAAACTAAGCAGCATGTTTGGGCTATTTATCGTCTACTGTGTTCCATAACATGCGTCCTTAACAAGCCATCGAAAATTCTAGAGGACACTTCAACGCGACCTTCACAGAAACACGCACTGCTGGGATAATTGAGATGCTTCCAGAACGCACGAGACATGCCGCATTACGTAATACTGCCTCACATATCAAGTGTCACGTATGCATTACAGCTGCGGGATCGTCCTCCAATGTACCAGAACGTTCCGTAATGACAACGCTTTTTCTGCATTATGTAACAGTATAAATATCATTTACTGTGGAGATTGGATGAAGAGGAGGGATGATTATCTGCATAGTTCAGTTTCTTTATAAGAATCAATTACCTTATTTTTATCAAGTGACTCAAAAATAACAATATTAAACAACTACCCCATAATAACAAAAATATCTATAAATGGTGAAAATAGTTTGACAGTGGTGGGATATTTTTTTAGAAATTACCTAACCAAATTCAAGTAGATGATTTTAAATATAAATCTTAGAACATGGAAGTCATGTATGGTTCTCCATACCGATATTATGTTTAAAAATATTACAAAAATTGTGAAAAATGCTTAAAAATTATTTTATGTATTTTTGTATATATTAGGTTTGTGTTTGCAATTTTTTTTTGCAATGTTCAAACTAAATTTTCTGAACACAGAACTGACCAAATTCTTATCGCTGTTTTAATGGCCATTAGTTACTTCACAGAACAAAAATCTCTCCATTTACAAAAGATTTTAAGGCATGTTAACTTTAATAGAGCTTCATGAAACAGGCTATCTCTCATTAAACCATTAACGAGTGATTTATTGGCCAGTCACTTCTTAATGGTGTGTGTATGGGCTGCATCTGACGCCTGGTAACTCAAAATGCATATTTTTTTGGCCACAAATGGATTTGTACACATGGACAATGTGAATTCACGTGGAATCCACCAGCTTCAAGTTTACAGTATTTGAGTGCAATTGCTGGCACAGTGTGCTAGGGGGCTCGATCACAACAGAAGTTAACAAAGAAGCGTTGTTGTCTACTTGTCTGGGACAGAGTCAGGTGCAAAATTAAACAGAAAACCACCCCTACCAGCTGGACATTTCCAAGTAGACAAAGGAGAGACCTAACAATAAACCCAGTCCATTGTGTGTCAACAGACTAGAATTACCTGCAACAAACTTTCTCCAATGTCTACTTCAAAAACGATTTTGACTAGTCTTCCTCTTAGGCAGCCAAGAAATTAATTTGATAATTTTTTAGTCATTAGCAAAAAAATTTAACGATTAATGATTAAAGTTAACCATTTTATAATTTAATAATTAAGTGCAAAAGTTAACCAATTTTTTTTTACAATTAAGTTAGTAGATAATTTTTTAAATCATTAATCCAACTCTGATATTCATCATCATCAGCAGCGCAACAACCCATTACTGAGTCAAGGCCTCCTTTAACAGCTTCTGCCAGTTGTCCCGGTCAATGCAGCTGCTCTCCAGTTCCCAAGGATGTGGCGCGCATCATAGCTCACACCATCTTCCCAACGTAGTTTGGGTCTTCCAACTCTCCTGGTGCCATAGATCTGTTCTGTGAGTGCCTTTCTTGGTATTTCATTCTCCCCCATTCTGATCACGTGTCTAGCCCACCTGAGTCTACCAAGCTTTATAATTTTCACAATATCTGGTTCATTCAGAAGTGTGTTCAGTTCTTGGTTGGTTCTTTCCCTCCATTCACCTCCCACACATATTGGACCAAATATACTATGGAGGATTTTGCGTTCATGAACCAGCAGGCTTGACTCAGACTTTCTAGAAATGGTCCAGGTCTCAGAACCATAGGTGAGAACTGGGCGGATCAGTGTTTTATACAAAAGCAGCTTGATGCTCCTGGCAATTATTCTGCTTTGGAACAGGGGTCTGAGATCAAAGAAGCACCTATTAGCTGAGGTTATTCTTCACTTTATTTCCTCTGTTGTTTCCCCATCAGCGTTAACTTGGCATCCTAAATAAACAAAGATGTTGATTTTTTCGAAGGAATAGATACCAATTTGGATGTGCTCTCCTTCTCTAGCCTCCAGTCCTGTGGCCATGTATTTTGTCTTGCTTTCATTTTTTATGAGACCCAGTCTCCTTGCGGGACCTTCAAGAGCAAGAAAAGCTTCAGTGACTGCTCGAAGGGACCTCCCGATTATATCTAGGTCATCAGCGTATCCTAGGACCTGCACCAACCTGTTGAATACAGTCCCAGAGGAATCTATTCCAGCATCTCTCATAGCTTTTTCTAAGGCAAGATTGAAGAGGAGGCAAGCATCGCCCTGGAGGACTCCCTTTCCATAGTCAAACTCTCCTGATAAGTCATTCTGAATCCTCACAATGCCCTTCACTGTCAGCATTGTCATCCTACACAATCTTATTAATTTCTTTGGTATGTCCAGTTGTTCAAGAGCAGTATAAAGTTCTTTTCTGTCAATTCTGTCGTATGCATTTCTGAAATCTATGAAGAGGTGATGGGTTTGTAGCTTATGTTCCCTACCTTTCTCTAGAATTTGTCGGAGTATGAAAACCTGGTCTATTGTCGATTTTCCTCTTCGAAATCCGCACTGACATTGACCAATCACCCGAACAGCATGTGGAAGTAGTTTTTCGTACAATATATGGTACACTATTTTATACGCCACAGGGAGAAGAGAAATGCCTCTGTAATTATTACAGTCTAGTTGATCTCCTTTTTTATAAACCGGACATATAACTGCCTTCTGCCAGGCTGTTGGCAGTTTCTCTTCTATCCATATATCAATGACAAGGTGATGAAGGGTTTTAACCAGCTCTGGGCCACCGTTTTTGAAAAGCTCCACAGGAAGATCATCAGAACCGGGAGCTTTGTTGTTTTTAAGGCTTTCTATTGCAGCTATCACATCATCTTCATCCGGAGGCTCGATGTGTTCATGTTCCTCTAGCACAGGTGGTACATAATTATCCACCTCGTCATTCTTAGAAAGAAGAGCTTCAAAGTGCTTACACCACCTTTCGAGGATTTTCCCCTTTTCTGTAAGTAGGGTGCTGTCAGTGTCACGATGAGCTGTTGTCCTGGGTTTAAAGGGTTTCCTACCTTGATTTACCTTATTGTAGAATTTTCTGATTTCATTTGCATTCTTAAGATCTTGGATCTCTACCAGCTGTTGACTCTTCCAATGGCGCTTCTTCTGCCAATGTACCCGCTTCTCCTCCACTTCCTATACTCCTCTGCACTTCTTCTTGTGTGCCTCTGTATCATTGTTGTATAGGCTTTATTTTTAAGGTCTGTAGCAACTCTGCATTCTTCATCAAACCATGGATTTGAAGGTTCCCTTTCTTTGAGGCCCAGAGTTTCCTCTGCAGCACCGGCAAGTGCTGAAGAGATTTCTTCCCAAACAATGTCTATACTTGGATTTCCTGTAGTCGTTTCGGTGATTTTATTTCCAACTAGTGCAGTGAATCCCAAGCGGTTGTCCTCCTCCTTTAGTTTGGATATGTTGTACTGTTTTCTTCTTGGAGCACGTTGTGTCTTAATCATTGAGATACGGTCTCTCAGTCGTGCAACCACTAGGTAATGATCAGCGTCAATATTGGCTCTCCTTCGTGTCCTCACATCCAGTAGATTAGATCTACTTTGTGAGCTAATAAGGAATTGGTCTATTTGGTTAATGGTGGTACCATCAGGTGAAGTCCATGTTCCCTTATGTATATCTTTGTGAGGGAAGAGTGTTCCACCAATGCCAGGTCCCTTGATGTGGCAAAATTAATCAACCTCTGCCCGTTATCATTAGTTGATTCGTGCAGGCTATGCCGTCCAATTGTTGGAGAGTAGATTGTTTCACTACCTACTTTCGCATTCATGTCTCCAGCAATCACTTTGATGTCATGACTAGGGCATTGATCAAAAGTCTCATCAAGGAGATCATAAAATTCTTCTTTCTTCATTTCTGGGGTTGCTTCAGCTGGCGTGTGAACACTAATGAGGGAGTAATTCTTAAATTGCCCTTAATTCTTAAACAACAGATTCGTCGTTAAACAGTACCTCTTGACGACGAGGATTTTAATGACGAACTAAACACAATAAAATACATAGCTGAAGCCAATGGCTACAATAGTTCCTTGATTGACAACCTCCTCAGAAAACAAGAGCACAAGCTATCTAAACCTCGTATAGAAAAAGACACAAAAACCATTTTTATTTCAACGACGTACACCAATATAATGCCAAAAATGTTAACTAGTGTGTTAAATAATAACAATAGAACTGTAATATTTAAAACCAACAATAATCTTATGAACATACTCCGTAATAAAATAACTATCCCTTTAGAAAAGAAAACGGGGGTGTACAAATTATCGTGCGACGATTGTGAATGCTTTTATATCGGCCAGACGGGAAGGGGTTTCCAAAAACGTTTTATTGAATACACACCAAAGCACAATCTGAAGGGTCAGACAACACTATCCAACATAAAATCCAACTATGCAGGTCACTTGATAAATGAAAATCATAAATATACAAGCTGTGATTCCAACTTGAAACCCATGCATTTTTGTAATAAAGGCACTTACATGAACGCTTTGGAAGAATTCGAGATATATAGGGCGTACAATGACGTACACAGTCGTGACTTCGTGCTAAACGATCATTTCAATTTTAAATCAAACCCGCTCTACGATACCGCAATAAACCTGTTTGCACAATAGCTATTGATAGTCGGTGTCCGATCGGTCCGACTCGAGTGCGCACTCATGTAAAGTGGATATGTGTGTAATCGTTTTCCAATATTTGTATTTTAATATGTAACAACCTCGCTAAGAGTGAATTTTTATTTTATTTATTTCTGATGACGAAACATATATTTCGAAACGCATAAATCAAATCAAAATGCAACACGAAGTCACACCACGGAAGAAATAAGGTAAATATTATACAGATTTTGCTAAATATTTAATTGCATTTAATTCATCCTGATAGTCTCTCTGAAGCCAATGGCTACAATAGATCAATAATTAATTAACTCCTACACAAAACAACAGACAAAGACAGAAAACAACAAACACTCACAATATGTCAATAGCAACACTGAAAAAATAGCCCGCAAATTTAAAAAAGCAGGGTACAGGATTACATACACAACTACAAACAAAACAGAACACACATTGTCAAAAAACAGACACACACAAAACAACTAAAATTTGATTTACCTGGAATTTACAAATTTAACTACTCAGAATATAACAAATTCTACATAGGCCAGACAGAATGCAGCTTCAAACAAGGTATATTGAACACATAAAAGCATTACAATCCACTACTGAATCCACCTTTGCAAACCATCTCATTGATGCAGACAACACATGCACAAATGTTAACAACAACATGGAAGTTCTTCATGTACACATGAAAGCCCGAAAACTAGACACACTCAGACAACTAGAAATATACAGACACACAAAAACCTATGGAAACAACATCTTAAATGAACAGACACTATTTAAATCACACATACTATATGAACACATTGCACAACATACATGCAACCATGACCTCACAAACGACACTACTGTCTCCTAAAACAGGATGGATAGAGGTCCTAGTGCAGCCTCTGATGAAACTTACAATGAGCAAAAACTGGTTCAGGGAATGAGGCAACAATTTTTTAATTTGTTATCTAAAATAATTGTATTCTGTGTTGTAATAGTATATTTTGGTATAAATATTTATTGTAACTACAGTTTTTAAATTTGTTGATGCAGTAACTGTTAGTACTTGATGTTAATTGTATGCATTAATTGTAGGTGTCTGTAACTTGTGTGGGGGATATTACTTTATAAATAAATTTAATAATAAATATTGTTTTATCAGTGTGAATTTGTATACATCGTAAATTATAAATATATGACTGTTTATCCTGTGGTCTTTAATAATTTATTCCGCTGCAGTAAAGACTGATATCCTCATAACAATATATATCATTTATGTGATCTACACTTGATTTGTGGTGTTATTATATCATATATGAAAATCAGGTTTACATTCTGTTAAGTAATAATTATATAAATGAAGATGGTGGACAAGCTGATTAGGATATTTGTCTTTTTTAACCTTATGAACTTGGATCTGAAGAAAGGTTTATTTCTTCAATATAGAATGTGACAACATTTATCTTTGTGTGTGTGTGTGTGGGGGGGGGGGCATAGTATACCAATACTATTTTTCATACAGTTGATTGTCAGGTCACAAGGTTAATATATAGTACTGAAGTAGCTACTAGTACCATGTCACAATAGTAAACCTTAATATAGTATTTTTTAAATGGTGGGTTTATACTTCAGGAGTGTGGAAATGTCTTAACATTCAGAAGAAGCATATGAGACTAATACACTACAGTTCAAATACTCTAGTCTGGCTTAAACATGTATTACTTTGCTTAAATATTATTCACATATCCATAATCACACCAGATGTTAAGTGGGTTCTAAAATTTCAAATATTTTACTCGACTTGTGTTATCACCATTAATATTAATTAGTCAGGTTGATCATGACGATAGTATTAGCCAAATAGTTCTAATTTTTAATAGCCTCTGAAAAATTTTTTTTAGGTTTTTTAGAGTAAATCCATTGACATTTAATATTTCTTCTAATTTACATACATTTAAAAAATCTGATTTGTATTCATAATATCTGTGTTGCCATGTTTTAATAATAGTTACTTTCAACATAGTTAACACAAAATCACTTTAATAGTTTGTTCTGTATTCATTTAATAGTTTCGTTTTCTAATACATATAAAATATAAGGAGGTTAGTTGGGACATGATGTTTCCTGATGTATCAACCTGGAAGAAGGGTGTGGGAGTAAAATGTTTAAGAAATGACTGTGTTAGTGTATTCAATACCATTATCATAACACTGCTGCTAAGCTATCTTTCACCATGCAGTTATGTACTGCAACAGTACAAACAGTAATGATATTGTGCATTGCCCAAATAAATAAAATAAATAATAAAAATGAATAAATATAAATTAATAAACATTATTCAGACTGCATAAGCTGAAGCGTAGTAAAAATAGGGAGTACAGAATTCATGCATGGACATGCAGTTTCGACACACCTGTCGCTAGCGTTGTGTGTGCGCGTATTTTGTTAGTGTGTGTGAAACCTGTCCGTTCCTGAAATGTAACCAACCATTTTCAAGTAGAATAGTTATATGTTTATTGTTAATTATAAGAAAACTATGTACGATAGGATAAAACAAAAGACACCAAAGTGTGTAGAAATTATAGATAAATAAAATGTTAAAAAACCATACAGAGGTGACGAAAAGTGCAATTACTATACGTAAAAAATGAATAACTCTTTTTGTGAATACTATAAAGAAGTGCAATTTACGTATAGTGATCACATAAAAATTAGTGATCGAGTGAGGTGAAACAAACTTTGTAATTCGCGAAAATAGTGAAGTGAACCAGAGTGGGAGTAGTAACGCCTCAACAGAATCTGACAAGTTGAAAAGTGTTCAGACAGGAATTTTTGCACAACCTGACTATAAATACCAGGTGGCGCTAATAAAGTTTCTTCTTCTCAATTCAACCATTGCCGCAGGAGGCTATGTCAGTCGAAAACACAAATTCACAATTATCGTAAGAGTCACAGGATCAACTAGCTATACAGCCAGAGCTGCAAAATACATACGATGAGGTCTATGGACACACCGGCAGCATATGACATGAGACGAGACGACTATTAAGAAGCACATACAGAGGACACGACCAGAGACCAGAAGCACATGCAGAGAACACGACCAGAAGGACACGGAGGACGTACAGATGAATAACCACGTCAAATGAGGTGATAAAAAAACATTAATTAAAGACAGTTGAAAGACACTAATTAAAGTTTGAATGGAAGACATTCAACCAATATTAAAATAAATAAATGATACATAAATTTAAAGCAGTAAAAATTAGAATAATATTTCTTGTATCAAATTTAGAAATTAGTAACGTAAATGATAAGAGAAATAAGTAATTTTTGACTTAATGTAATTAGTAAAGTCTTTGATGATAAAGAAAAAAAATGCATATGCAGTAGAAAGTAAAACAAAGTAATATAAAAGAAGTTTGAATAGAAGTAAATTCATTTTTTAAGCTAATGAATCAGCAATTGCAAAAATATGAACACACCATGAGTAAGCCGAGAGCAAAAATAAACATTTTAAAGTAAGTACAATTAGATAATAAGAGTTGTATATAACTTATGTATGTAATTTGTTAGCAATAAGTTATGTACGAAAACTTCGTACAAACGATTTAATAATGAGTTATTGTTTAATAACCGATATGAGAGATGTTGTTAAATAATAAATAATGGAACAATTTTAAACGTAAATAACATATCATCTTCTTATTACGATTACACCCATGAATTCAATACACAATATATAAATGCATTTAAATTGGTTAACTTGCGTTGTATATCTCCCAAAAGCATGAGGGTACACAAGTTAAATTAAATTGAATCGATGTATTTTGTATTGTTGTAATTGGCGCTCCAAAAATTATGGGGCTCCACAAATTTAAATAAATACAACAATTTGCCATGTTTAAATTGTCGCCCAAGAACGTATGGCATGATCCCGACCATTTGACTATTAAAAAAAAATTTTTTTTGGTAGCTAAATGGTTGCTCTAAAAAAAAAAATAAAGGTGTGTTAAATAAAAAATATAATATAATATGTGATAATTATTTATATTAAACATTAATTGTGTGGTATGTTAATTGTTGTGTATTATAACATCGCCAAATTCAGATCATATTTGATATCTATAAGTATGAAAGAAATGCTAAAAATTAATATATTTTGATAAATAAATAATGAAGAGAATAAAAATATAAAATGTAATTAAGAAAGAAGGAGGAAGAATGGTAAACCAGAAGTGATTATTAAATAAAATTACAGACTAGACTGACAGACAAATGACTTTGACCCAACCCCAGAGATTGGCCAGATAAAAACCAAAATAAAATGAAACAAAATGGAAGTGAAGGAGAAGAAAAATGAAAATAAAAATGGAACAAACCAAATATAAAGGAAATAAAGTGAAACAAGATGATAAAACACAGACAAATAGTATAGAATAGGGAAGGGAGAAATGATACAATCAAATATCATAAAGGAAATGAAACCAGTAAATAACCAATATAAAAAATAAATATTAGTATTGACTAAGTGACAAATGTAATTAATAATTAATAAAACCCGATAAATAAAAATACACTAACCCAAGAATTAGAAGTATATGTAAGTAAGAAATCTAGAAAGACATGAACTTATTAAGTATAAATAATATTTGTAAAGAAAGAGAGAGATAGTGAGAAATAAAAATAACTAAGTGACCAAGAAAAAGTAATGATAGGGATTACCCACTAAAAAACACTTAAGATAAAAAAGTTTAAGAAGTGCCAAAAGTGAAAGTGTAAAAACCCCAAAATAATGAGTAAATCAGTGATAAACACTAGATAGTTTAAGAGTGAAGGTTATGAATAAAAAAGAATATTGTAAATGATAGTATGATAAAAAATAGTGATAGATAAGAAAACAATTAGTAAATCAATGATAAAACACTAAATGATTTAATAGTGAACATATAAGAATTGTATTGTTAATAGTAATTAAAAATAGTATTTAGATTAGATATAAATGAAGGATACGATGTTATTCAGGGGAGAAAGCCCAGGTAAGGTAAACAGTTAGTGTTACCATGGATTGGAGGGAGAGATTAGTAAAGAAATAAGAAATTAAAAAACGCAATCAATAAACACCCCATGTTATAAGGGATAACAGATTAAGTAAGTTTAAAAGGAGTGATGATGTTTCTCACCCAAAAAATAGTAAAAGAATGAAATGAATTGTAAACCAACAGTACCTAATAACTGGTAAAGATTGTTCATTTAAATTTATGAATAGGATATGGCTGAAGGAAGTATACAGTCCATAGGCCTAGTTGTTATATTTTATGTAATAAAGAATAGTAAATAATAGCCATAGTGTTGACAATGGCAAGTTAAATAAATAAGAAGGTAAATCAATACAGAAATAATAAACACTGGAAAATCAGTTAGGAAATAATTGACAAGTCATGATGTAGAAAATAATATTGACACATAATCAGTACAAAAACAAATTCAAAACACAGTAACCAATAAAAGAATCAATTATAATAACAAAACAAAACACTTTAGAGTAAAATGAGATATAATTGGTATAAAATAAAGAAATATAATCAATGGCTACTTAGGCCTATGAAATGCCTAACTGTAAAAAACAAATAAATACAAATTGTATGAAATCAACAAAGAAATTAACAAATCCAAGGCGAATAACCAACCAAGGATAATTTGTAAATCATTTTAAAAGAAAAATGTTAGAATAAGGACTTAAATTAAAAGAGAAATATAGTTAACAAATATTAACATAATTAATTGTACAAACATTAATATTTTGAAGAACCCAACCTTATGGGATATCAAAATAATCTTTGAAAGGAAATAATAACAGTAGTGATGATATTTAATATGTAGGGAGGAAGACAGAAGAATAAAAGCAATCAGAAGATGTACAGCTATTTTGAATAAAAATTCAAATTTGATAACAATGGTTATAAGACAAGATTAACCAATCAGAATTAATTTGTAACCATGACAACAGACGTTAGTTATGAATTTTCCGTTAGATTTTTTACTCGTAATGTGACGCTCTTGCAGAATAGAAGCCAAATCTTGAATGACCAAAATTCTAATTTAAAAAGTCAAAATAGTAAACAAAATTACCACAAATGAACAAGAAGGAAGCAGACGATGACTGAAACCATTTAGCTGATGTCGAAGACCAATTAAATAAAAAAGAAATGAATAAATTGCTACGATTAATTTGAAAAAGATGCCAGCCGCCCTAGACAATTGAAAATTGAATATGATTGCAGCCCAATTCCTTTTTACCAGAACAACTGAGTACACCCAGTCTACTGATGTGTTAAGTATCATTAAATTACCCAAATTTCAGAATTAAACTCACTTTAAATATTTCTCACAGTAATCTGAACTCTCACTATAAACTGCATATAATTTCTTTCAAAGATTAAATAAAAAACTAAGACACTGAAAATTTGTCAACTTGTAAAATTAACCTGTTGTTAGTTTACAAAATTTTGAAACACTTTTACTACACTCCAAGAACAAGATATAGCTACACATTATATTATTTAAGTATAAATAATTTAAGGTAGTGTATTTTTATTGTTGTAATCATTAATAATCCTTTTATCGTAATCACAAGAATCCAAGACGTTTGAACGAAAATATTTGTATACAACTTCGACAGACGCCATCATTGACTGTCTGATACATTCAAAATCGATTTGTCAAACCCTAGAGAAATTGTCTTATATTAATTGCCAGTGCAAATGTATTACAAAACAAAATATAATTTGTGTTAAACTGAATAATTAGTAATCACCAAATAATAAACAAGTACTGAGTGTAACCACTGTGTTTTAATTTCATTAGGAAGGTGTATTATAATTTGTGTACATTTTAGCGAACAGCTAGTATTGACGGCAAGCGCTCACGTAGCCAACTCAACGAACTACTGGCCCGATTAAGAAGGTCGAACCGAGGCGGGAATAAATTGAATTCTCCACACCGCCTGAGCTGAGCTTGCCGTATCATCATAAAATTTTTTAATTGTTTTAATTAAACAATTTGGCGCCACCCGGGATTTACACACCCCTAGTGAACAACAGGTAAGGACTTCGATACCTGGTTATTCATACGTTCGTCACGGACACAATCAGCATAAGTTACGTTCCAAAGCGACAACGGATTGATAAGACACGTTACACCCATTACACTTATACACGTTTACGATTAGAGGACGGAATTCGTTTCATAACAAATTGGCGACCAACTGGTGAGGCTAGAAGAAGGGGAAATACGAAATTCTAGCGGCGATTAGAAAGGGATAACAAGATGCATACAGGAGGGTTGTCGAAAAGGAAGAAGGCAGACAAGAAGAAGAGTCAGAAGCAGTCGCAAACATTGAGATGGAACAACAGGTGGGTGACGGAGAAGAAGCTAGAGGAGATACGATCGAAAATCAGTCGACCGAAGCTACACCAAACGGAGAGGCGAAATTAGATAACATAATGAAAATGATGATGGAGCAATTCGGACAAATTAATGACAATTTTCAGAAGCAGAAGGAAGATATGAAGGAAAATTTAAAACAAATTAACGAAAAATTTGACAAGAGTGAGGAGAGTTTGAAACAAATAAATGAAAAAATAGTTAGTACAAACGAAAGTACCAAAGAAGAATTAAGGCAGACAATTAACAAAAATAACGAAACCCTCCAACAACAGCTGAAGGAAATCAATGAAAAGACTAAGGAAGAGATGAAGCAGCAAGTGATACATCAATTAATGGAGTACCAGGAAGAAACCACACAACAGATCACCGAAACCAATGAGAAATTAGAGGAGACGTTGGAGAGACTGGAGAAAACCAACGAAACTGTTTCAGAAGTCCGTGAGGAGGTAATCAATAAAATAAACAACCTCGAAGGAGAAAACAAAAGGAGAATTGATGAATGTTATGAAGAAACGACCAAAAAGTGGGAACAGGTGAACCAGGACATACATCAAGTCCGGGAAGAGAACCAGAAGGAGATAGCAGTTATACGAACAGACTTGGGAGAAAGAATGGAAGGAGTGTACAGCAATCTAAATAAAATCGACAGCAAGATGGACAAAAATAAACAAAGAATTGATGAGATGCATAGACGAGAAGAATTATTACAGGAAGAAGTGGACGCCTGGCGTGACCGGCCATGTAATCATAATCATATACTTAACAATGACAATCGAGATACAATCAACTTCCGCAACTATAAGCGCAATCCGATAGAATTTCTGAAAAGGGTGGAAGAATTAATTATAAAGAATCGCGAAACCCGATGGACAACTGTGAGGGGAATGCTGGACGAAATGTTTAAGGAAACATATGACAACTGGTGGACCGCCACAAGACCAGACATCCAGAGCATCCACGAGTTCAAAACACAATTCAAGGCAAAATACTGGTCAGAATCAACCCAGAACATGGTCCGCAACAACTTGAGTAACGGGAGGTATGAGAACCAGAACGGACAATCCCTCACGTCATACTTTCTGGGAAAAATCTGCATGGCCAGAAATTTGGAACCCCGCATTCCTGAAGAGTGTCTAGTCATACAACTATCATACCACTATGATGACGCGATACAGAAGGCCCATATGTATAGTCAAGTCAGGACAATTCAGGACATGGCTAGTCTATTAGAGAGCCATGAACACGAATGGCAATACCGCAAGAACCGATTCACGAGTTTCCGAAATATTAAGTTAAACGAAGGGCCATCCCCACCAAACCAACAGGGTGATAACAAGCCACCATCGAACAACACCAATAATTACCAAGGGAATCAACGCGGGAATAATGCGCCCAGGAACTATAACCAAAATGGTAACAACAACGGTAATTTTAGAAACGATTACAGGGGTAACTATCAACGGAACGGTCCAAACAATTATTATCGTCCAGGAAACGGTAATGACAACAACCGAGGATACCGACCGCAAGTAAATTATGTACGATGCCAAGCCCAGCGAAGTCCAGGAAGAAACTATTCTCAGGCAAATAACCGACGAACGTAGTATAACCAGGTACCAAACACACGAATCCACACATTCGAGGAAAACGCCGGGAATGATGGAGATAACACGAACAGGAGCCACCAACGAGCCAACAAATAATCACAAATGAAGTCAGGAACAATGAGGCCATCCCTCATTTAAACGAGTAAGGTCGGTGAGAACTGTGAACAGCCCATCACTGGACCAATCTCTTGGGGAATTTAAGACGACGACAGACAAGAAGATCACAATAATACAGACGAACTATTTAAAAAATATAAGGGATGAATTAATTGAAGAAAATAATGACCCGATGCTTAGCATAAACAGTGAAATAGTGTACATAAGTGCCCAAATAAATGGAATCATCTCAACCATAATGATCGATACAGGATCCAACATCTCTTTGATCGACCAAGTGGAATTAAATAGACTACAGCAGGGAAGTAGAATACTAATACCAACTCTGCCAATAAACAATGTAACTATCATCGGTGCTACAGGCAGGCAAAATAAGACAGTCAGGAAACAAGTATCCTTGGAACTTAACAGTAAAGGAATAACATTAAATATGGCATTTCTTGTTGCCAGCGGCCTGCCATTCTCAATACTTGTTGGGTGTGATGTACTCAGACAATACTCTGCCATAATTAATCTGCGGCAAGGAGAAGTATCGCTAACAACGGAACAAGGGATATGGACAGCCGATCTAGTGAACGGTAGCAACTTACCTTCAATAACAACCAGCTGCACAATGATCCAAAACTATTATTGCCACCAATCACACGGAAGAATATTAAACGAAGGGAAGGATGAAGAACTATGGTCGAGCAAGCTGGAGGAGATCAGAAACTTCCAACGAGAAGGACAAGACCAACAGATTAGTGTATACCAAGCAGAGGAACTCATAAACATATACAATCGATATAGACACATTTTTTCGGCGCCCCGGGTAAGGTAAGGGACTATCAATGCAGGATCAGATTTAAAGAACCCGTTGATTTCAAGAAAAAATCTTATCCTATCGCATACTCACAAAGGATTGCAGTGAGAGCAGAGATCAACCAAATGATGGAAGACGATATAATCGAATTGAGTCAATCACCATATACCAGTCCAATAGTGGCGATACCGAAAAGGACGGAAAAGTGAGAATATGCCTTGATGCAAGAGAGATCAATAAAATGATAGTGAACGACAGAACATCCCCAGGTGAAATCGAAGAAATTCTAAAGAAGTTCCACGGTACGAAATACATCAGCGCGTGGGATACAGTATGTGGATATTGGCAGGTGGGGCTACATCCGAACAGTAGAACATACTTAGCTTTTCTGTTCGATGGAAGGAACTATCAGTTCAAAAGACTGCCATTTGGACTGATAAATTCGGTCGCAGTATTTGTTAAATGTATGGACCAAATATTGGGACAAGATGTGCTGAATTTTACCACCGTATACGTAGATGACCTGCTGATAATGTCATCAAATTGGCAAGAACACTGTGCTAGAGTGGAGACAGTATTAAAAAAGTTATCAGATAACCACATAACCCTTAAGCTGGACAAGTCAAAATTTATAGCCCGCAAGGTACAATTTTTAGGATTTAATCTAACAGAGGAAGGCATCTCTCCTTCATCAGAAAAAGTTGAAGCGATACAACGATTTCCCACACCTAAAAACAAAAAACAGCTACAGTCTTTCCTTGGAATCTGCAATTATTATAGGAAATTCCAAGACAATTATTCCAAGTTAACCGCACAATTCAAAAAACAATTATCGACTAAGGATAAATGGACATGGGGGTCCGAACAAGATGAAATATTTAACCAAATAAAAGAAAAGTTTTTAAACACCGTTATTTTACACCATCCAGACTTCAAAAAGCCATTCTTCATGAACTGTGATGCGAGTGACGTTAGTGTAGGTGCTGTATTATACCAGGAAGATGAGAAGGGACAACATATGGTCATAAGTTTTGCGAGTAGGATTTTAAATGGATGTGAAAGGAACTATCACGTCACGGAGAAAGAACTACTTAGTGTTGTGTTCGCCTGCAACAAATTCAGGACTTATATTCTAGGATACACAATAACCGTGAGAAGTGACCATAGATCCATTTCATTCCTCAAGCAATGTAAACTCAGTCACAGAAGATTAACTCGATGAATATTGTTGCTACAAGAGTATCATATTAACTGGGAATACATACCAGGGAAGAAAAACACAGCTGCTGACATATTATCCCGTATCAACATCCAGCAACAAACTTTCGAGGGAGAGAAAGAACAATTAGTTAAAGTGTATAACATTATCAAAGATAGAATGGATCTAGAAAAAGTAACACAGGAATAAGATGTCAAAATTTGGACCCAAAAATAATGAGTATCCGGGAGAGAATGTTAAAAGAAGAAGAAACCATTGTACAATATTATAATGTACACAATAATCTGTTATTTATTAAAAACAACCCTAACCACGGAGAATGGAAACTAGTAATCCCATCTACAGTGGAAGAACAATTGATACTAGACTACCACATTAGATACGGCCATATGGGGGCCATGAAGGTGATAAAAGCATTAGAGGAACAAGTTTATATAAAAAATATAGAAAAGTAAGCAAAACGATCCAAAAGTGTAATATTTGCCAAATGGTAAAGTGCAACAATTCGAAAAAAGAGGGTATAATGATACCAATAATATCAAGTCAAAAATTAGAAAGGGTATTCCTTGATATATGTGGTCCGTTTCCTCGCAGTGGAGGAAGACACATTCCGATTCATAGTAATCATGTTCGATCACTTCACCAAATATACGAAGTTATACTCCATTAACCGTGCGACAACTAAGAAAATTATGGAGCTTATCTTAACCAAGATTATACCTGAAGTAGGGAAACCTATGGCAATAATAACCGATCACGGGACCCAATTTAAGGGAAGTCAATGGAAAAGCAAACTCTGGGAACATGGTATTAAAACCTACAAAACATCCGTTTATCACCCCAGCATTAACCCAGCTGAGAGAGTACTTAGAGAGGTGGGTCGAATCCTAAGGACCTACTGCCATGATAAACAAAAAGAATGGCACAATTACCTAAAATCCACAGAAGAGTTTATAAACCTAGCATACCACAACTTCATTGAAGCCACACCATACACAATGATGTTCGAGCGGCCACCGCCTAGAGACACAAATGATATGATTCAATTTCCCACCAACACAGAATATCAATTCGAGAAAAGAAAATTTTACAACAGAATAGCCGAAAAAGTAGACCAACAAAAGAATAAATATTCTAAGAACCAGCAAAAGACTATCAAATACAATGTAGGAGAAAAGGTGCTAATAAAAAACAGAGAATTACCCAGCTCAATAGAAGGCATTACAAAGAAGTTACTATTATTATACGTGGGACCATACACTATAACAAGAGACAAGGGCGATAACACTTATGAGATCACTCACCCCATCACTAAGAAAATAAAGGGTGTATACAATCAGGCATCAATTAAGAAATATTATGACGATCAGCAATGACTGAAAAAAACCAAAGGTAATTAACCAACCGAAGTAATTTAAATAAAAAGGAGATAACAAAACAAACGAATAAATTTGTAAATAAATAATAAAAAAAAAAAAGTTGTAAGATGAAATTTCAAAATTCAAAAAATTATGTAAGATCAACTTCCAAATTATTTAGAGCATATATGAGATATAAGAAAAAATGATAAATAATAAAAAAGAATTATGTAAGATCACATTACAATAATAATCTTTGGCCAACATATGAGGCAAAGAAGTAAAATATAAAATAAAGGAATGAGCTACAACAATTCCTAACTAGTAAGAACGACAAACTTACTATGATATTAAAAAAAAAAAAAAAAAAAAAAAAAATCGAAGTGATCAACTTCCACAGCAATTTAGAAAAATATGGGAAGTAAAATAAACAAACCAATGATCGAAAATGAAATAAATAAAATAAATATTCTAAGAGTTATAATATAAAATGAGATGAATCAAAGAGTAATTGAAAATGAATAAAAATGTTAATGGTATCAATAAAAATCAACGCTTCAAGTATTATCAAATGGTATCAACAAAGAGAGATGAAAAATACATATGACTCGAACTGAGCAATAATGAAATAAAAAAGTAAAAGATTCCCAACAAATATTATTATTATTAGTCACAAGATGACTGTATTGAAGATTCATTAATTGAGATTGACTGTTGAATAAGTCCAGCAATCATTTAACTGAGCAGGGATGATGTTCCCCTGACCTCAGAAAAAGAGTAGTTTTGAACGACGGAGTTAGGTAAGCCAATAGAGCCCATCCGAATCGATTTCAGCTACAAAGTAGGGATAGTTAGGGAAAATAAGATTTATAGGGAATAATTTATAATAAAAAAATCAATAAGCCAGATTGTAATAAGAGAAAATAATGAAGAAAAGACTCAGAAGAAAGGAAGTAGAAGATACAGATTTGAACATAAAACTGAACAAGAAGCAGGAGAATTTAAGAAGAAAAAGATACAATACAACTGATAATTTCATCACACTTAGAATCACGTTTTATAAAGTGATCAATTTTGGTGGAAGGGCATTATATAACATCGCCAAATTCAGATCATATTTGATATCTATAAGTATGAAAGAAATGCTAAAAAGTAATATATTTTGATAAATAAATAATGAAGAGAATAAAAATATAAAATGTAATTAAGAAAGAAGGAGAAAGAATGGTAAACCAAAAGTGATTATTAAATAAAATTACAGACTAGACTGACAGACAGATGACTTTGACCCAACCCCAGAGATTGGCCAGATAAAAACCAAAATAAAATGAAACAAAATGGAAGTGAAGGAGAAGAAAAATGAAAATAAAAATGGAACAAACCAAATATAAAGGAAATAAAGTGAAACAAGATGATAAAGCACAGACAAATAGTATAGAATAGGGAAGGGAGAAATGATACAATCAAATATCATGAAGGAAATGAAACCAGTAAATAACCAATATAAAAAATAAATATTAGTATTGACTAAGTGACAAATGTAATTAATAATTAATAAAACCCGATAAATAAAAATACACTAACCCAAGAATTAGAAGTAAATGTAAGTAAGAAATCTAGAAAGACATGAACTTATTAAGTATAAATAATATTTGTAAAGAAAGAGAGAGATAGTGAGAAATAAAAATAACTAAGTGACCAAGAAAAAGTAATGATAGGGATTACCCACTAAAAAACACTTAAGATAAAAAAGTTTAAGAAGTGCCAAAAGTGAAAGTGTAAAAACCCCAAAATAATGAGTAAATCAGTGATAAACACTAGATAGTTTAAGAGTGAAGGTTATGAATAAAAAAGAATATTGTAAATGATAGTATGATAAAAAATAGTGATAGATAAGAAAACACTTAGTAAATCAATGATAAAACACTAAATGATTTAATAGTGAACATATAAGAATTGTATTGTTAATAGTAATTAAAAATAGTATGTAGATTAGATATAAATGAAGGATACGATGTTATTCAGGGGAGAAAGCCCAGGTAAGGTAAACAGTTAGTGTTACCATGGATTGGAGGGAGAGATTAGTAAAGAAATAAGAAATTAAAAAACGCAATCAATAAACACCCCATGTTATAAGGGATAACAGATTAAGTAAGTTTAAAAGGAGTGATGATGTTTCTCACCCAAAAAATAGTAAAAGACTGAAATGAATTGTAAACCAACAGTACCTAATAACTGGTAAAGATTGTTCATTTAAATTTATGAATAGGATATGGCTGAAGGAAGTATACAGTCCATAGGCCTAGTTGTTATATTTTATGTAATAAAGAATAGTAAATAATAGCCATAGTGTTGACAATGGCAAGTTAAATAAATAAGAAGGTAAATCAATACAGAAATAATAAACACTGGAAAATCAGTTAGGAAATAATTGACAAGTCATGATGTAGAAAATAATATTGACACATAATCAGTACAAAAACAAATTCAAAACACAGTAACCAATAAAAGAATCAATTATAATAACAAAACAAAACACTTTAGAGTAAAATGAGATATAATTGGTATAAAATAAAGAAATATAATCAATGGCTACTTAGGCCTATGAAATGCCTAACTGTAAAAAACAAATAAATACAAATTGTATGAAATCAACAAAGAAATTAACAAATCCAAGGCGAATAACCAACCAAGGATAATTTGTAAATCATTTTAAAAGAAAAATGTTAGAATAAGGACTTAAATTAAAAGAGAAATATAGTTAACAAATATTAACATAATTAATTGTACAAACATTAATATTTTGAAGAACCCAACCTTATGGGATATCAAAATAATCTTTGAAAGGAAATAATAACAGTAGTGATGATATTTAATATGTAGGGAGGAAGACAGAAGAATAAAAGCAATCAGAAGATGTACAGCTATTTTGAATAAAAATTCAAATTTGATAACAATGGTTATAAGACAAGATTAACCAATCAGAATTAATTTGTAACCATGACAACAGACGTTAGTTATGAATTTTCCGTTAGATTTTTTACTCGTAATGTGACGCTCTTGCAGAATAGAAGCCAAATCTTGAATGACCAAAATTCTAATTTAAAAAGTCAAAATAGTAAACAAAATTACCACAAATGAACAAGAAGGAAGCAGACGATGACTGAAACCATTTAGCTGATGTCGAAGACCAATTAAATAAAAAAGAAATGAATAAATTGCTACGATTAATTTGAAAAAGATGCCAGCCGCCCTAGACAATTGAAAATTGAATATGATTGCAGCCCAATTCCTTTTTACCAGAACAACTGAGTACACCCAGTCTACTGATGTGTTAAGTATCATTAAATTACACAAATTTCAGAATTAAACTCACTTTAAATATTTCTCACAGTAATCTGAACTCTCACTATAAACTGCATATAATTTCTTTCAAAGATTAAATAAAAAACTAAGACACTGAAAATTTGTCAACTTGTAAAATTAACCTGTTGTTAGTTTACAAAATTTTGAAACACTTTTACTACACTCCAAGAACAAGATATAGCTACACATTATATTATTTAAGTATAAATAATTTAAGGTAGTGTATTTTTATTGTTGTAATCATTAATAATCCTTTTATCGTAATCACAAGAATCCAAGATGTTTGAACGAAAATATTTGTATACAACTTCGACAGACGCCATCATTGACTGTATGATACGTTCAAAATCGATTTGTCAAACCCTAGATAAATTGTCTTACATTAATTGCCGGTGCAAATGTATTACAAAACAAAATATAATTTGTGTTAAACTGAACAATTAGTAATCACCAAATAATAAACAAGTACTGAGTGTAACCACTGTGTTTTAATTTCATTAGGAAGGTGTATTATAATTTGTGTACATTTTAGCGAACAGCTAGTATTGACGGCAAGCGCTCACGTAGCCAACTCAACGAACTACTGGCCCGATTAAGAAGGTCGAACCGAGGCGGGAATAAATTGAATTCTCCACACCGCCTGAGCTGAGCTTGCCGTATCATCAGAAAATTTTTTAATTGTTTTAATTAAACAATTTGGCGCCACCCGGGATTTACACACCCCTAGTGAACAACAGGTAAGGACTTCGATACCTGGTTATTCGTACGTTTGCCACGGACACAATCAGCATAAGTTACGTTCCAAAGCGACGACGGATTGATAAGACACGTTACACCAATTACACTTATACATGTTTACGATTAGAGGACGGAATTCATTTCATAACAGTATTAAGACACAACCGGCGCTCAACGAACTAATATCATTGTAAAGGTGTAATGGTCATAAGAAAAGTAATAATTAATAATAATAATAAATAAATAAATAAAATTAGTAATACGGTTCCATAAGAATAATATTCTAAAACATAATAAATAAATACAAAATATTCATTATGGCAACACCAGAAAGCTTAAACATGGAAGCACTTCAAACCATGATGCGTGCTTGGGTAGATGAAATAAGCACAAAACAGACAGAAAATATAAATGCTAAACTTAAAGAACAAACAGAAAATCTAACAGCAAATTTAAATGAGCTAAGACAAGACAATGTCCAGCTGAAGGACGAATTAAATAAAAATTTAAATAAACAAACTGACAATTTTAATACTAAATTAGAACAACAGACTGAAAATTTTAAACAGGACACCACAAAAATACGGAGATCTAGAAGAGTTAACAGAAAACATTGTTGACACCAACATATGTATTGATACTTTAGAGAATAATTTTAAACAAGCCTTACATGAGCAAGCAGTGAGGATTGAAAATAAACAAAAAGAATTGCATCTCGAATGGAGAAAAGATATAAAAAAGTACATAAACAAATAAATGACGATTTAAATAATAAGTTAACTACTATAACGCGAGAACAGGATGATAAAATTCAAACTGTTAATAATATGTCACAAGTAAATACCAGTAAAATTAGAGAAATAGAAACGCGTACTGTAGTTATTGAAAATAAAATTGAAGAGACTACGAAAGACCGTTCGGGAGAGGTATCCCATATGAAAGAGGAGATCCAAGAGGAAATGAACCAACTACGAGGTGAATTGAGAAGATGACAGAATCAAATGATGATGATTCCTACACAAATGGAAGAAAGGAGCAGAATAAAGTTCGCAGGTGGTAAATGGGAGAACAGTATGGAATTCCTAGCGAGAATGGAGAAAGAAATAAAGAAGATTGGCAATGCGATAAATCACGACGAGAAAATTGACTTCATCACGTGACATCTTCAAGATTCAGCCAGGCAATGGTGCTCTATTATTAGAGATAACATCACTACGTATCAACAATTCCTCGATGCTTTTGAAAACAGATACTGGAACATACATACTCAATGGCAGGTATAATCAACTCGAACATGGAAAGTTTAATGTACACGGACAACAGAGTATAGAACAGTACACAATTGCGCAAATAAAACGCGTTAAACCTAATTTCTCAGAGTATGAAATTGTTTCAAAGTTATCTTACCATTTCCAGAGAGATATTCAGTTAGCAGTTTATACGCAGGGGATTATTAAAACCATAGAAGAATTTTTAATCCTTGTGACACAGTCGGAGAATATCAATAAAGGTAAGAACATACAACACTGGGAACCAAAACACACTAATCACCACTATAATTATCACCGTGATGACAAGACATCAATACAAAACGCTACGCAAAACCGAGATAATTATAAAATGAATTATACGCCACCAATACACAACACAACGACGCGCACAGCTACAGAGACCGAACGAATGAACACGGCTAAACAACGAGGAGAAGGCCATCAGCTGATGAAAACAGAGCTGCATGACGAAAAAAATTATAAAGGAGGCGGTGTGTGGTCATCTAATCGTAAACGTTTTCCAAAATCATAAGACAAAGGCGTAAGTGCAATGAAAGGAAGCGGCAACAATTCAATGCAGCGAGGAACAATGGAAGCGAACAATAAGCCGTCAACATCTGCACAATGACAGAGCGGACAGAAAAAGCGCTGTACAATAAACAATATTTACCCTAGCGATATACGCAATGAACTGCTACGCACTGACCAGGATGTAGAGCAAGTGGAGAAACAAACACAATGTCCCATTGTCACTGTTCGAATTAATAATTGTGATATAAAACTGTTAGTAGACACAGGTAGTCAGATGTCAGTTTTAAATTCTGCATGGATACAGCGAAATAAGAAATATTTTAAAAATACGGCGATATTACCCATAAATAATATGAACATTACCACAACCACAAATAAAAAAGAAAAAGTTAGACAACAAGCATATGTAACTCTAACATATAAAAATCTAGAAGTGGCATACCCCATGATTATTATGAATAAATTAATATACGATGGTATCTTAGGAATTGATTTGTTGAATGTGCTAGATGCTAAGATAAATATTAATAAGAATAAGATAGAGTGTAATTACAAAGGCACTCAGTATGAGATAAATATGACTGAAGATCATGAGCAATCTAAGGTAAGTGAAACACCTATTGTTTTGTCCAAACCACCAATACAGTATGGTCCAACTCGACATGTGAATGCAGCAGATGAAGGAATGACGAGACAGGAAGAAGAGAAACTGCACGAATTAATAGAAGAGTACAGTGAAGTATTTAGTGAAGCACCGACGCAGACGACAGTATACGAGCACTCTATAGTTGTGTCAGACCCTACGAAAGTCATCAGGAGAACATATCCTATCCCAATGCGATATGAGGAAGAGGTTGAACTGGAAATTCGTCGCATGATAGAGAATGGAGTCATAGAGTGATCGAACAGCAACTTCCTGAATCCTCTAGTGGTGTTGAAGAAGAAGAGTGGTGAGATACGTCTATGCCTTGACATGAGGGAACTGAACAGCATTGTATTAAAAGAGTATGACTGTGCGCCTACTGGGGACGAGTTATTTTCCAAATGTGAGGGAGCTCGGTATCCGACGAAGCTGGATTTATGCTCAAGTTTCTGGTAGATTCCAATTCGTAAAGAGGACAGAAAGTATACAGCCTTCCTGTATAAAAGTAAATGCTACCAACACAGGGTGGTACCCTTCGGACTAAGCACGAGTTTAGCTGCAATAGTAAAGTGTCTGGAGAGAGCGTTAGGATCTGAGGTGGATCACCATAATATTTGTAGATGATATTCTATTAGTATATAAAACACTAGACGATCATATAGAACATCTAAGCATGATATTCCACAAGTTTAGACAAGCGAATATATCCCTCAGCCTAGGCAAATGTGAATTTATCAAATCCTGTATTCAATTCCTAGGTCATATTATTTCTTCCTCTGGTATTCAACCCGATCCTACAAAAATATCCAGCATAACTAACTTTCCTATACCCAGAAATCTCAAAGGGTTAAGAGCATTCTTAGGACTAACGGGGTACTACAGAAGATTTTCACCATTGTATGCGAAGAATACGCAACCGTTACTGGAGCTGACAAAGAAAGGACAGAAGTGGAAATGGGAGAAGAAACACCAAGATGCTTTCAATTAAGTGAAAACATTATTCATGGAAAATATTATGTTACATCATCCTCAACGTGAAGGAAAGTTCGTAATCTACTCTGATGACAGTGACTACGCCGTAGGGAGTGTACTGTATCAACAAGATAAAACGGGAGAGCACCGAGTTATCGCATATGCCAGTAGAGTCTTCAAAGGCGCAGGAAAGACACTACTCCACAGTCAGAAAAAGAAATCCTCGCTATAGTATACGCTCTGAAACAATTGAGATATTATATTTACGGTACTCACTTCGAGATACACACTGACCATCAAGCATTATCCTTTCTATTGAAATGCAGAGTAACAAATGCCCGATTATTAAGGTGGATTCTAGCCATCAGTGAATACTCGTTCACCATTAAATATTGTAAAGGTAAAGACAATATTGTAGCTGATACATTAAGCCGATATATCACAGAAGAATGTGAAGAAGTATACGAGAATGAGAAGAAAGAAGTACAATTGCTATCAATTAAATCTAAAGCGAACAATGAGGTAAAACAAATGCTAAAAAATTTAGCACAACAACAAAGATTGGACGTTACCATAAGGGAGATGCAAGATCGAGAACACCTACTGGATCATTATAAGGTACTGAATGGAATCCTTTTCAAGTTAGTAAGACATGACTGGAAGATAGTACTGACTAACGAAATGTTGCAGAAGTTAATCCGACCAGCACACTAGAGCTTAGCGCATGCTGCTGCTCTGAAATGTTACCTGAGTCTGCGAGAGGATTTTACTATTAATAATATGTTTCAAAAAATCAAGAAAGATGTGAAGAAATGCTATGAGTGGCAAACGGTGAAAGGACCGAATTTACACACATACGTAGAAATGCAGAGCATCCAGAAAGAAAATAAGGGAGAGCTAATTGCAGTGGATTTTCTGGGACCACTACCATGGTCAAGTCGAGGAGTGAAACACATATTGGTATGTATCGATGTGTTTTCCAAGGCAGTCCGACTGTACCCAATTATGCGACCCACCACGAAGGTTGTTCTAAAGATACTACTGCAGAAATATATTCCAGCATTTGGCAAGATCAAAAAGGTCTGTAGTGATCAGGGTGTAGAATTCCAGAGTGAAAAATGGGAGAGAATTTTGAGAGAAAATGGAATACAACCTGTACTCACATCCATAAGACATCTTCAAGGAAACCTTGCAGAAAGGGTTAACAAGGAACTAGGTAAATATTTAAGGATATACTGCCATAATCAGCACAATAAATGGGCAGAATATTTACCATTTCTCGAGAAAGCCATCAACGAGAACTACAGTGAAGCAACCAGTTATACTCCAATAGAATTAGAAGAAGATAAAAAGCCGAACAGATTTTGGACGAAGTACATAAACAAACCCGACAACCAGAATGTACCTGTACCAATAAGTGTGAAAATTGAATATGCAAAGCGACGGATAATAGAAAGGGGTAACAAGAGAGTTGAGAGATTTAACAGAACACACAAACTACAACAATTCAGCGTGGGAGGAGAGGTATTATTAAAGACTAATCCAGTAGGAAAAAGAGTTGACAATACAGCTAATAAATTTTTCAGGTTGTATGATGGACCACGATAAGTTGGTAAACAGACATTCATAGTGTATGACGGTGTGAGAAAAAAAGAGATGGGTAAATACCATACGAGCTCTTTAAGAAAATTCCATTCATAAATAACTCGGTCACTAGAACGAATAAAGGGGAACAATGATTAAAGCGGATGTAATGAAACAACACTGCGACTGTACCTACAATAACTGCATCAACTCTACTCACAAGAGGGGGGAATATTTGCTTAAAAAACCTCCAAATAAGGGTGCAATTGAAAAATCAAATACTCCTTATTAATCGCACATAAAATAAATAAATATGTCGATAAATAAAAAACAATACATATTATTTGTCTAATAAAAAGGCAGAAAAAAATATATTTTTTAATTTTGTATTAAAAATTTTTTTTTTCACCAAGCTGGGAAATAATGCAACAGTACAAACAGTAATGATACTGTGCATTGTCCAAATAAATAAAATAAATAATAAAAATGAATAAATATAAATTAATAAACATGATTCAGATTGCAGAAGCTGAAGCGTAGTAAAAATAGGGAGTACAGAATTTATGCATGGACATGCAGTTTCGACACACCTGTTGCTAGCATTGTGTATGCACGTATTTTGTTAGTGTGTGTGAAACCTGTCCGTTCCTGAAATGTAACCAACCCTTTTCAAGTAGAATAGTTATATGTTTATTGTTAATTATAAGAAAACTATGTACGATAGGATAAAACAAAAGACACCAAAGTGTGTAGAAATTATAGATAAATAAAATGTTAAAAAACCGTACAGATGTGACGAAAAAAAATTACTATACTATATGTAAAAATTGAATTACTATACGTAAAAAATGAATAACGGTTTTTGTGAATACCATAAAGAAGTGCAATTTACGTATAGTGATCACATAAAAATTAGTGATCGATTGAGCATCGAGTGAGACGAAACAAACTTCGTAATTCGCGAAAATAGTGAAGTGAACCAGAGTGGGGGTAGTAACGCCTCGACAGAATCTGACAAGTTGAAAAGTGTTCAGACAGGAATTTTTGCACGACCTGACTATAAATACCAGGTCGCGCTAATAAAGTTTCTTCTCAATTCAACCATTGCCGCAGGAGGCTATGTCAGTCGACGACACAAATTCACAATTAACGTAAGAGTCACAGGATCAACTAGCTGTATAGCCAGAGCTGCAAAATACATACGATGAGGTCTATGGACACACCGGCAGCATATGACATGAGACGAGACGACTATTAAGAAGCACATACAGAGGACACGACCAGCGGACCAGAAGCACATGCAGAGAACACGACCAGAAGGACACGGAGGACATACAGATGAATAACCACGTCAAATGAGGTGATAAAAAACATTAATTAAAGACAGTTGAAAGACACTAATTCAAGTTTGAATGGAAGACATTCAACCAATATTAAAATAAATAAATGATACATAAATGTAAAAGCAGTAAAAATTAGAATAATATTTCTTAATATCACTATTACATTAACTACTCGGAACACTAGGTTTTTTATAAGTAAAGCATAAAGTTTTAACTTACAGCCTGAACCGGTTTTCTCCTTTAAAAGGCTTCTTCAGAGGCTGCCGCTGGTAGCGCTGTCCGTCTTGTTGTGGGTGACGGAATCGAATTTCGAAAGATCGATGCTGTGTGTGTAGGGTGAGATATGTTCGAATAATGTGTGCGATTTGAATTGTGTCTGTTCGTTTAGGATGTCGTTCTTATTTGTTTTTGTGTGTTTGTATATTTCCAATTGTTCTAGAGTGTCTAGTTTTCGGCCTTTTGTGTGTACGTGTAGAATGTTCATGTTATTGTCGATGTTTTTATATGTGTGGTTTGCTTGAATGAGGTGGTTTGCAAAGGTGGATTCTGTAGTGGAGTGGAGTGCCTTTGTGTGTTCAATGTATCTCTGTTTGAAGCTACGTCCTGTCTGGCCTATGTAGAATTTATTGCAATTTGAGCAATTTAGCTTGTAAACACCGGGTAGATCGAATTTGTTTTGTGCTTTGTGTGTGTTCTGTTTTGTTAGTAGTTTTGTAAGCGATTCTGTATCCTGCTTTTTTGAATTTGTGGGCTATTTTTTCAGATTGTTTGTTGATGTATGTTAGTGTTATGAATTTGTTGTTTTGTGTCTTTGTCTGTTGTTTGTTTTGTGTTTTGTGTAGGAGTTTACTGACTATTGTTCTGTCATAACCGTTAGATTCTGCTAGATATTTTATCGTGTTTAGTTGGTCTTTGTAGTCTTTTTCATCTAAGGGGATGTTGTTAAGTCTATGTATCATGGTTCTGAAGGCAGCCAGTTTGTGTTGTATTGGGTGATTGGAGGTGTTGTGTATTAGTGTGTCAGTTGTAGTTGGTTTTCTGTATATACTGAATTTGTGCCTGTGTTCTAGTTTTGTGATGGAGAGGTTTAAGAAGTTTATGGTATTGTTGTGTTCGTATTCGGCAGTGAAGGTTATGTTTTTATGTATTTTGTTTATGTGCGTTAGTAACGGTTCACATTGTCTTTTGTTTCCCCTGTATAGTATTAGAATGTCATCAACGTGTCTGTGCCAATATAGTATTTTATGTGAGTGTCTGTCATTGTTTGTGAGTATTTTTGTTTTTTCTAAGTGTTGGAGGAAGACTTCTACTAGAATGCTGGATATGGGGGAGCCCATGGGTAAGCCATCGTTCTGTGTGTAGTATTTATTGTTATAAGTAAAGTAGTTTTGTTTTGTGATAATGTTCAGAGTTTCTGTTATTTCATTGATAAGTTCGTCTGGTGTGTTGTTCTGTTTGAGTTTGTTTTGTAGGATGGTGATTGTTTCAGAGATGGGGATATTTGTGTACAGGTTTTTAATGCCATTAATGGTCCAATTTGAAGTCCAACTCTTTATTTTCTTGGTTTTATTGTATAGAGGTGATTGGTTCCCCAAGTAATGTTGACGGCTAAAATGCAGGTTTGACAATTTGTCGGCAAGATGACCATGCCATAAAATGTAAACACATGCAAAAGAATAACACCCTATCTGACAAGCCCTACATCCACTATACTCCCATTCTTCCGAATGCAGTGTGTATGGAATCGTCTGCCAGCCAGTCTTGGAATGTTTTGTCATGTTATTTTGTCTCTACTTCTGTTCATCTGATGAGCTTATAACAAATTCAGTATATACAGAAAACCCACTACAACTGACACATTAATACACAATTTCTCCAATCATCCAATACAACACAAACTAGCTGCCTTCAGAACTATGATACATAGACTTAACAACGTCTCCGTAGATGAAAAAGGCTACAAAGACGAACTAAACACGATAAAATATCTTAGCAGAATCTAACGGATATGACAGAACAATAGTCAGTAAACTCCTACACAAAACAAACAACAGACAAAGACAGAAAACAACAAATTCATAACACTAACATACATCAACAAACAAACTAAAAAAATAGCCCACAAATTCAAAAAAGCAGGATACAGAATCGCTTACAAAACTACTAACAAAACAGAACACACACTATCAAAACACACGCACAAAACACAAAAAAAATTCGATCTACCCGGTGTTTACAAGCTAAATTGCTCAAATTGCAATAAATTCTACATAGGCCAGACAGGACGTAGCTTCAAACAGAGATACATTGAACACACAAAGGCACTCCACTCCACTACAGAATCCACCTTTGCAAACCACCTCATTGAAGCAAAACACACATATAAAAACATCGACAATAACATGAACATTCTACACGTACACACAAAAGGCCGAAAACTAGACACTTTAGAACAATTGGAAATATACAAACACACAAAAACAAATAAAAACGACATCCTAAACGAACAGACACAATTCAAATTGCACGCATTATTCGAACATATCTCACCTTACACACACAGCATCGATCTTTCGAAATTTGATTCCGTCACCCACAACAAGACGGACAGCGCTACCAGCGGCAGCCTCTGAAGAAGCCTTTTAAAGGAGAAAACCGGTTCAGGGAGCAAGTTATAACTTTATGCTTTTACTTATAAAAAACCTAGTGTTCCAAGTCGTTAATGTAATAGTGATATTTAGTTAAGTAACGGACACGTCATGGACAACAAAATTCAAGAATTTAATATTTCTTGTATGAAATGTAGAAATTAGTAATGTAAATGATAAGAGAAATAAGTAATTTTTGACTTAACATAATTAGTAAAGTCTTTGATGATAAAGAAAAAAAATGCATATGCAGTAGAAAGTAAAACAAAGTAATATAAAAGACGTTTGAATAGAAGTAAATTCATTTTTGAAGCTAATGAATCAGCAATTGCAAAAATATGAACACACCATGAGTAAGCCGAGAGCAAAAATAAACATTTTAAAGTAATTACAATTAGATAATAAGAGTTGTATATAACTTATGTATGTAATTTGTTAGCAATAAGTATGTACGAAAACTTCGTACAAACGATTTAATAATGAGTTATTGTTTAATATCCGATATGAGAGATGTTGTTTAAATAAATAAATAATGGAACGATTTTAAACGCAAATAACGTATCATCTTCTTATTACGATTACACCCATGAATTCAATACACAATATATGAATGCTGTAACGGTACAAATCCTCATAGGTTTTCAAACCCCTCCAATGAGAGGTTTTCTGCCGAAACAGAAAAACTCTCAATGCATTTAAATTGGTTAACTTGCGTTGTATAAATAATTGTCTCCCAAAATAAGATACAGAAAATTAATATTTGGAAACATACTTTCTTATTTGCGTTTATTTAAAAAGTATTGTTATAATCGTAGTATTATACAGACAAAATTCTGGAGACTTCACATTTCAGACCACACATCTAGATTGAAAAATTCTAATTGCTCTCTGGTTTGAATGCAGTCTTTATTTGAAGATGTGATCTGAAAAATAAAATAAAAATGTTATTCTCACATTTTCTTTCACTGTGGTAAGTTGCTCCAAAACAGTGATAAGTTATGGGTAATTCTAGGTTAATTTTAAAGCAACACTGATTTCAGGTAAACTAGTGACATTTTAAAACTACTGAAATCGCTGCTTATTATGATTTACTGTATTTACAATATAAAATAATTCTTGGTACAATAATCATTTAAGTAAAATATAAGGTAAACTTTTCTTGGCTGTGTAACCTTTAAATATCCTTATGCTTTGCAAGGAAGGAAAATAAAAATCAAAAGGTACCTATAAAAATTTATAACTTCAAGTAACTGTTTCCAGTTTTTTAAATATTTCAAGCTATGTAGAGATGGCATTCTACAAACGTACAATCTAATAATAAGCATATTACTTATAATTTAAATACCATTGTGTTTGTAAACAGAACTTCAGTAAAAAAAAATATATGTAGCAATTGTAGTGTACTAAATGTGACCTATTTTTTGTTTATTATTGTTATGCATTATGGAATGTTCTTGCACAATGGAGAATGTTGTTCTACTCTTTTCTCGGCTATCCTAGCAGAGCCCAGCTGTAATGTTGTGTGTGTACATGTTGCTGCTTTGTGATGAAACACAATTACGTGACACTTATCACGCACCAACAATCGAGGTTATTCCAGACTGCACCAGTCGGGCACTGTGTTCAGAGCCAGACAGTGACACTGTTTCTAGTGGAATCGAGAGCACCTGTTTAACACATCATTGAAAAAGTGACAGATTATTGTGGCATCACAGTGGCGTATAAATATAAGCATCCAGCTACTGTCAGTTCAGTTTTACGTCAGGCGATTACACAATGCATTCAAGTGGTTATTAGTGAAAAGTTATTATTGTGCGGGAATCTATTACTTGACATTATTATTACATGTGTACAGATTTAACTTGAATTATTATATGAGTATAATCTTGTTGAATAACTTTTTGATTAATTAAAACTGGTGATTAGTGGCTTAATTGATGTCTTTATTTTGTTTTTCCACTCTACCATACAACGATCAGTGAGACTGTTGTAACAGTGGGTCAGAAGTGGGACAGAACCGTTAACAGTGGACACTTTGTACAAGACTAAAGTAGTTTGTAATTAATCAGTAAACAGTGAATGCCAGTCAGATGTTAGAAAATTTCCAGATGCTGCTGTTGCAAACAGAGGGATGACAAAGACAGTAGGCAGAAGAAGCAGAAAGATGACAAAAAGCAAATGCTGGAAACAGTGGAAAGACACAATACTAATTTTGGAATCTGAAGGACGACAAGCAGAGGAACATAAACGTGAAACAGGTGACATCAGAGCATTGATACGTAGCAAAAGCAGATGCAAGAACATACTGCTGGAGAGCTGGATCTGCTAAGAGGTGAGCTTAATAAACAAGTTATTATAATATCGGAGGTACAAGAATCAGTGTCACTAAAGTAGCTGAAGTAGAAAAATCTGTCTCGAGTATGGAAGAAAAATCTGTCTCGAGTCCAATAAAATATCTGATGTAGAGGACACTGTAGCAGTTGTGAAAGATTCAGTATCAACTAAAAAAGAGTCAATTGCAAATATAAAAGAGTAGATTAAGAGTGAAGTTGAGCAGTTCATGAAGATACAACCAAAACAAATTTCTGATCAGACTGTACCAATGATAAAGACAGTATAGAAAGTCACTTTGCCTGTGGTTGGGGGAGTTCATGTTAAAGCGCCAATCTTTGATGGAAGCATTCACTGGGCGATGTATTGTTGGCAATTTGAAGCCACTGCATGCGTAAATAATTGGAAAGAGAAGGCAGTTTCTCTTGTTCTCACTATAAAATTACTTGCCGCAGAGCTACTACAGAAAGTACCACCTGACAGCCAGAACACCTATGCCGAATTGATAAAAGCTCTAGAATTATATTATGGTGATAAACATGTGCAAGATGTGTACTGCACTCAGTTGAGAGCAAGGCGACAGCATTATGGGGAGAGTCTTCAAGAGTTTGAAGCAAGTATCGACAGACTAATTAGACTGGCCTATCCTGAAGCACCAGAAGATTTTCGAACGAGGTTTGCGATGCAGACATTTACTGCTGGTGTCTGAGATAACGAACTACAGCAAGTGTTACAAATGGTAAGATATCAGAATGCAGACGCCCTGGTACATGCTTTGCAATTTGAGGCTGCAAAGTCAGCATCTGGTTGGGCAAGTCATAAAGTGCGCGCTAAAAGTTCGCAACGGCACAGATGATGAAGAAGAAAACCAAGGAACAGAGAACCAACGACCGGGCCACAAAGTAAAGTAAGAAAGGATGGAAGACCGAAGTGTTATCGATGTGGGAACCTGGACATTACAACGAGATTGTCGGGGTAAAGTTCAGCAGCAGGGAAACGAGCATTAGTCGGTACAATGGTGCGTGTGCTGACTAACTGGAGGAACGAAGCCCCTAGGCAATACACAATTTCTACACTTCAGAAAAGTAGCGGGAGCTTGGTGGTTACCGGATTCGTTCAAGAAAGGCCAACCTCGATTACATTTGACACAGGTGCAACAGTTTCTATTGTGCGCCCCGACGTAGTGTAAGATCTCAAGGCAATCTGGTGCTCTTGCAGCCTGTTAACAGCTACTGGACGGCCTGTAAAAGTTTTTGGAAAAGTGGAGATACACCTACGCCTCAGCCGACTTGAGTTTGATCATCAAGTACTTGTTGCAGACATTTATAGTCGACTTCAAAAACAATGTTTTGAGAATCGGAAAAGAAGAGGTAATGCTCTCCACAATGAATACACCAGAAAAATCGTTGGGCGTGATAAATCAAGTGGGCATAGCTGTTCCGCCAAACTCCGAAAAGATCATCATGGTTAGAACCGAGGTAGATCTAGGGGCAACCAGCGCTCTATATTCGAACCCCAGGTAGTCAGCACACCGGGCATACTAATTGCCAGAAGTTTAGTAAAACCTAACAACACCGGAAATGTAACTATTAGAGTGGCGAATATTTTGGATCAAGCTGTCACTTTACAAAGCAATACGCTCCTAGGCAAATTGACTCCTGTGGCCTGGGTAGCCGGAATGACACAACGAAGATCCAGTGCCTTGGATACTTCCAAATTACCAGAGGAACTGCAGGAATTGTTGAACAGATCTTCTATCAACCTCTGAATTGATGAGTTAAAAGAACTCTGACAGTTTTTACATGAATTCAAAGATTCTTTTGCGGTGGGGGGGGGGGCAGTCATTGGGAAGAACTTCTCTTGTACAACATCGCATCAATACCGGCGATTAGTGATTAGTGACCATCAATAAAACTGGTGATTAGTGACAGAATTTGTGTCTTTATTTGTTTTTCCACTGTAGCATACGATGATCAGTGAGGTTGTTGTAACAATATTTTTAATATAATGATTATTGCTTCTAAATACTAGTCACAGTTTACTTTAGAAAACAGCAGCATAGAGTAAGAAAATGAAACAAGACAACTACCAGAAATGAGCAAATTTAAAAAATAAAAGATATTAACGATACATGACCGTTAGTATCAAAACAGAAAGTAGTATGTGGCCTTAGAATAAAATAAAATTTAATCAAGATAAAGTTAGTGCAACACAACACAAATTTAGTCTTATAAATTTTATGGACAGACAATTAGCTTATTGCTTTTTTTCTACGTAGAACCAATTTTGAATTGTATACTTCATGTACAAAGACCAATTGGTAATCAATGTATTCTGTTACATAGTTAGAATGGAAACATTCCTAATGAAAACTTTGGAATAATCCCACATACTTATTGTCTAGCCTTATTGTAGATAAATATGAGATTGTTTTTTAAATATTTTGTATCAGGGAACTTAAATAATGAGACATATCTGTTTGACTAACGGAAAATATTTTTAGGAACTATAATTCAGGAATTGATATCTTAGAAAACAGTAATTGTGAATCTCTTTATCTTATACTCACTCATAAGTGGTCAGGCAGATTTTTTAGTATATTGATCTACATTTAACAATAAATTGGTAATTCCAATGACTGTTTTCACGTATCAATTTTTGTATCTTTAGCATCGTAGTATCTTGAAGGGATACATCAGTACAGTAGGAATATATATATATATATATATATATATTGTAACTTTACATAACCCAGTCCCAAAAATGATAACTTAATCACCCCACCATAAAGGTCAGAAATGGGTATAATATACCTAGCTCTAGATTACTTTATATCACAAAACATTATAAACTATACTTAATTGATATAAAGTGTACAAAGTGAGTTATAGTGTACCCAGTGAGAAAATAAGTGATTTTAAAAGGAACATCTCACAGACTTATGCTGTAGATGGAGAAACAATTGATTATAATAGTAGACTATATGCTACTGACCAATTATGTGTTTTGTTGGAATATTGTATAATTTGTATTGTGTAGGCAACTAAGATTTTGTACCTAGGTTTAATTTTATATTTAATAGAATAATTATGTTTGAATATAAGATAACCCAGGGTTAAATATAAAATAATAATAAAAATAAAATAATACTGTATGAGTAAAATGGCAATAGAAAATAGTTCAGTGTAAGGATACTATAAGAAATTAATAAATAATATATAAATACAATTAAAGGAAATAAAAATATTAAAGACCTATATCTAAGGTTAAGAGAAAATAAAAGGAAAAACCTCAAATAAATCAAATTGGATAATAAACCAAATTTAAAAAGGATTATTTTTCTGTAAATAAGAAATAAATTTATAATAATTAAAAACAGCCTATATACTCAAAAGTATATAGATGCACCAATAAAAAATGATATAAAAATTATTGGTTACTAACAGTAACCACCTAACAAGATATGAAATTAATTGTTAAAACGATTGAAAACCGTAAATCGATCCAATGTATTGTTGACAGAAAAAATCGATTATAATACTTGTGTACTGGGAGAAGAGAAAATCAGTGTATTACATAAATAAATATTCTGAATATTTTATTTTAAATAATAAAACGTGTATTCTTTATTGTAGAGGGTAGTTGTTACAGATTTTCAGGAAGCCAAGAAGAGGACGAACCGCCGGGGAGTCACCGAACAGTGGTGTTTGTTTAACCTAACATTTTGAGGCAGCTGTCAAAATCAGCTGGTCTTATGAACAGAGAATATTTTAAAAAGTAATTGTATACTCGGGGGTAATATCTTTGTTCCTACTCTCTCTCCTAACTCAGATTAAACAACTTCATTAATCTCTCCCAAATCACACACACTCGATTTCAGTTTTTTTTTGGTAAACATCAAATTCAACTGCTTTGAACATTAGTAAATATAAACAATAAGTAATCATAAGTGACGATCGCAAAAGGTACTCTGACTGCTCCTAGACTTTCACGATAATACCTCACAAGAGCATACATTAAAGAATGATGCATACAACATGGGGCATATAATATAAATCTATACCTCATATAACGGGACATTACAGAATGACGTACTAACGTGGGGCTTAATTAGGAAAGCTTAACTAAATAATAGGATACTATACGCGAGATACTAGCGGGATGTTACAACATATTACAACGATACATAACATAAATTTGATATACTGTAATTTATGTGGCCCCACGTTCTTAGGGACGCCAAAATTATACAACAATACCTTTTGTATATGCAGGTTGTAAATAATTATAACAATACCAGGTGTAACTATAATAAGAGTAGTAAATTTATGAGTAGTTAAAATTTCATGTTTATTGTTTTAACAAGCATTATAAATAATAAAACATTGTTAATAATCTTCGATCAGATATCATATTATTAAGTTCATCTCTTAAGCTATACAGTGTTACACACATTTAAAACACTCTTACCTCTAGACATGTTAATAATCTTAATCTAGACGTTTACTCAAATTGATTTAACAAAAATAAAATAAAATTTAAATGTTATTAAGTTTTCTTTTAATTGAAATCATTTAACTCAGATATGACCTCAGCTTGCACAGTCTATACCAATGTTTCTTTTTTTTTTACATAATTTAAAATTATATTGTTTACTCTTAGACTGGCATCTGTTCGTATTCAAAATTTAAATTATTCTTTTCTACAAAATGCAAATTTCAAATCATTTCAATTATTTTACTTTGATAAAAAAAATATATACTATCTCAAAATTAAACTCTCTTTTTTTTCTTCTATATTTATATTTATCTATATGCGATCGCTCATTCTTACGACTAAAACATTTACATAAGACTCTATTACATTCTTTATTATTATAAACTTTTTTGTTTTAATTCATTGTCTCTTTATATAGTCTTTATGAGCTCTTTAAAAAAATCATTTATAAATGCATTTTGCATGTCACCTCGAGTTTTGATGACCTTACGACTTATTGACGGGGTCCAGCGTTGTCCAGAGTTGGGTTTCCGTTACTCCTGGCTTGGCGTGGTCCTGCATATGTCCACAGTCCATCATCGTTCTCCAGCACTGTGTGGTCCATCCCAGAGAATTACTATCTGCTGCGAGGTGGATCTCGTTTGGCTGTTAGGCGCCTAAAAAGCATCTCCTAACGTCTAGCATCTCGCATCGCTCTTTGTAGCTTCTCTGTTGATACTCTTGCTGACCTAAACGGTCCCGGTACTCTACGTTTCCAGAAATAGTGTAAACATAATTACTGAACATCTTTATTTGTTCGTAGATGAGACTTATAATAAAATAAAACTGTTCTGCCGACGGACAGCATGTCCGACTGCAACTGTGTTTTGAAAAGAAGAGAAGGCTTCCAGTCGAACCCTTAATTTATACCCTCTCGAGATTCCGCACCTGTTGGTTCCGAAATTATCCTGTCGAGACCTGCAGATCACATGATAGCCCCCACTTCAGAACCTTTTCATATATTTGCAATTTTTTGCAAATGGCAATGTTTTGTACGGAATTGAGATAGCACAAATCATAGCTAATTTGATTAAGCACTCACTGTATTAATTTGAGCCTCTTAGTGTAATTTGCGTATTTTTGGCACATTTATTTCGCACTGACTTCGCATAGTGTGTCCTATTAACGTCATTTTCTTACTGTGGATACCTATAAAATTTACACACACTTTGGTGCCTTTTGTTTGTTTATACACTAATTAGTTATCACACAGTGAATTAAAATAATTATTTTAGTAATTAATTGGGGAGGGTAGCTGAGATTCCTGTCTGTACATGCATCATTAACACACACAAGATACACGCATACCACACATACAATCGAGCAGGTTTTCTTTGCCTGTTGGAACAGGTTAATTTCTCCCCTAGTATAACAATGAAACATTTTTACAATCCCAGACCTATCCATTTACCCCAAACTTATAATAATTTTACAAATTTTATATTTATTTAAATCAATGCTCAATACAGCATATGGCTGTATCGTTGCATTATTCCTCTGCTTGAAAAAAAAAATTTAATAAATATTTATTTATTAAATTTTTGTCTATTTTGTTTTAGACAAATAAAAATAATATTATACTAGCTTAACCTTAGTTTACATCAGTTAAATGACACATAATAATGAGTAGGTCAGTATAACGCTCACCTGTGGTGGTATGCAATATATTCACCCCCCCCCCACTATAACAGCTGAGCGGTGCATTGACCTTGGACGGCTTTGGAAAATACATCAATACAAACAAGTATGTGTTTCACTCCACGACATGATCTTGGAAGTGGTCCCAAAAAATCCACTGCAATTAGCTCTCCTTTCTGGTCCTTCTGGATACTCTGCATTTCCACATAGGTATGTAGATTCGGTCCTTTTGCTGTTTGACACTCATAACACTTCTTACTTTCGTTTTTAATCTTCCTGAACATTCTTTACATTTCTTACATTAACTTTTATTACCCTTTATTACATTTTTTTAACATTACCTTCCTGATCGCTCATAATTTTCTTCATTCTTACCATGTGCTGAAATACACTTCCGTATAGAATACTCTTTTTAGCTTCGTAGTGTGTCGCATTATTGGCTACAGATGACTGCCTTAGAAACACATCTATATCCCGACTTTTATGTGCTTAACTCACTCGATGTGTTAATCGTAGCATTTTAGCTCTAAGTAATCTCTGCCCTTGACTTTCACTATCGCTTTCTTCTGTGTTCTTGCATTTCCATTAATGTATGAAGATTTCGCTTGATCAGCCGTTCTGACAATTATAACATTTATTTCTCATGTCTAACCCTTTCTTCATATTAATAACAACATCGATAATAACATTCTTTACCATCCTTTCTTAAATATTTCTTTACACTAACATTCCTCAACATTAATAATACATCTCTTACCTTTCTTTTAAAAATAATATTCCTTTTATTTCTTATATTTATTTAGCAAAAATATTCCTTATTTCTTATATTTCTTTCACATTTCTTTTTATTTGCAATCATAACCTTAACAATAACATTTCTTAATTAATCTTTTATCTTATTAATCATTAACCGTAATATTTTTTGTTTAAAAATAATTATTCATTTACGATAGAGCATTGAGCTCGGTGTCGTTTGATTTCCACCCCTCTCTAAGTTAACAATACATTGTCTACAGAAAATTCATTGTTTCTTTGTAGCATAACCCGCCATGTAACATTTCCGTCTTGCATTCCTTTATTGTGCGTATTTACCGCATGAACGTTTGTTTTTATAGGATGAGAATTTTTCTCTAGTTGACAACCATAAATAACCTCTCTCTGTCTCTTTCTACATTCTTCTCTCTCATTCTCACTGCTGCGCCCCTCTTGTTGAATGCATTCCTTAGCAGTTTGTATGCGTTGTGTAAGGTTTGAAGCCTATACAAACAGCTGTCGATGGTTTTTTCATTCGTCGTTTATGATACCCTGTGTAGTTCTTATACTTACAGTTATAATTATCGTTATTATAGTTATCACTCATTCGGTAGTATCGTGTGTATAATTAATATTATAATTATCACAATTTTGCATAGTGTTTTGCATTTCCATTAATGTATGAAGACTTCGCTTGATCAGCCGTTCTGACAATTATAACATTTATTTCTCATGTCTAACCCTTTCTTCATATTAATAACAACATCGATAATAACATTCTTTACCATCCTTTCTTTATTACAACATTTCTCGTTACAGTGATAGTTATTGTGTTTGTTCTCGTCGCAAATATTGCGTTTTAATTGTTTCACACGTATTGTTTTACTGTGAGTTTGCACAGCGAGTCAGATATTCCTATCACTACGGTATGACTGTCGATATCGTATGTTATATTCTTTCCTAGTGTGAAGTATTTCACTAGAATTATAATTATTAAATATTAACATTCCTTCAAGTTCCTTTTTTATTTTAATAGCTTGTTTATTAAGTGCTATCTTAACATTACTTTTGCGTGCGTTTATACGCGTATTATTGTCGATATCCGTAGGTACTAAGTGCTCAGTATTAATTACGATATCTTGTTCTACTTTTGTTCCTACTTTTAGTATTGTATTATATTCTTTTAATGTTTTACCTAATTGTTCTTTATTTGGTGTTAACTCTTCTATTTGTTTATCTAATTTAGCACATACATTCTGTCTTATTCCATATTCGTCCATAATGTTTCCCATCATCTTAATGATTGCCTCCATACTAATACTTCCTGGTGCTGCCATATCGAATATGATATTAAAATATTTATTTATAATTTATTATTGGTGAACCATATGCGACCTTTTATTTATTTATTGTTTAATTATTATTATTTATTTATTTTTATCTACTCATGTTACAATTACACCTGTTTATTGGGGTGGGTGCCAGTTGTGTTATTACAATACAATACACACAACAATTTAAAAAACAACTAAAATACAAAAATAATTAAAATATAATATTAGTTATATCATATAAATTATCAAACACTGGTAATCATAGGGCATACATTAATTATTAAATGTAGGCGTGTCGAGCCCCAAGTTTACGGGCGACAAAATTATACAACGATACATAACATAAATTTGATATACTGTAATATATGTGGCCCCACGTTCTTTGGGACGCCAAAATTATACAACAGTACCTTTTGTATATGCAGGTTGTAAATAATTGTAACAATACCAGGTGTAACTATAATAAGAGTAGTAAATTTATGAGTAGTTAAAATTTCATGTTTATTGTTTTAACAAGCATTATAAATAATAAAACATTGTTAATAATCTTCGATCAGATATCACTCATTATTAAGTTCATCTCTTAAGCTATACGGTGTTACACACATTTAAAACACTCGTACCTCTAGACATGTTAATAATCTTAATCTAGACGTTTATTCAAATTGATTTAATAAAAATAAAATAAAATTTAAATGTTATTAAGTTTTCTTTTAATTGAAATCATTTAACTCAGATCTGACCTCAGCTTGCTCAGTCTATACCAAAGTTTCTTTTTTTTTTTAAATAATTTAAAATTATATTTTTTACTCTTAGACTGGCATTTGTTCGCATTCAAAATTTAAATTATTCTTTTCTACAAAATGCAAATATCAAATCAATTCAATTATTTTACTTTGATAAAAAAAAATATACTATCTCAAAATTAAACTCTCTTTTTTTTCTTCTATATTTATATTTATCTATATGCGATCGCTCATTCTTACGACTAAAACATTTATATAAGACTCTATTACATTCTTTATTATTATAAACTTTTTTGTTTTAATTCATTGTCTCTTTATATAGTCTTAATGAGCTCTTTAAAAAAACCATTTATAAATGCATTATGCATGTCACCTCAAGTTTTGATGACCTTACGACTTATTGATGGGGTCCAGCGTTGTCCAGAGTTGGGTTTCCGTTACTCCTGGCTTGGCGTGGTCCTAAGCGTCATTCTCCAGCAGTGTGTGGTCCGTCCCAGAGAATTACTATCTGCTGCGAGGTGGATCTCGTTTGGCTGTTAGGCGTCTAAAAAGCATCTCCTAACGTCTAGCATCTCGCGTCGCTCTTTGTAGCTTCTCTGTTGATACTCTTGCTGACCTGAACGGTCCCGGTACTCTACGTTTCCAGAAATAGTGTAAACATAATTACTGAACGTTTTTATTCATTCGTAGATGAGACTTATAATAAAATAAAACTGTTCTGCCGACGGACAGCATGTCCGACTGCAACTGTGTTTTGAAAAGAAGAGAAGGGCTTCCAGTCGAACCCTTAATTTATACCCTCTCGAGATTCCACACCAGTTGGTTCCGAAATTATCCTGTCGAGACCTGCAGATCACATGATAGCCCCCACTTCCGAACCTTTTCATATATTTGCAATTTTTTGCAAATGGCAATGTTTTGTACGGAATTGAGATAGCACAAATCATAGCTAATTTGATTAAGCACTCACTGTATTAATTTGAGCGTCTTAGTGTAATTTGCGTATTTTTGGCACATTTATTTCGCACTGACTTCGCATAGTGTGTCCTATTAACATCATATTCTTACTGTGGATACCTATAAAATTTACTCACACTTTGGTGCCTTTTGTTTGTTTATACACTAATTAGTTATCACACAGTGAATTAAAATAGTTATTTTAGTAATTAATTGGGGAGGGTAGCTGAGATTCCTGTCTGTACATGCATCACTAACACACACAAGATACACGCGTAACACACATACAATCGAGCAGGTGTTCTTTGCCTGTTGGAACAGGTTAATTTCCCCCCTAGTATAACAACGAAACATTTTTACAATCCCAGACCTATCCATTTACCCCAAACTTATAATAATTTTACAAATTTTATATTTATTTAAATCAATGCTCAATACAGCATATGGCTGTATTGTTGCATTATTCCTCTGCTTGAAAAAAAAATTTAATAAATATTTATTTATTAAATTTTTGTCTATTTGTTTTAGACAAATAAAAATAATATTATACTAGCTTAACCTTAGTTTACATCAGTTAAATGACACATAACAATTAGTAGGTCAGTATAACGCTCGCCTGTGGTGGTATGCAATATATTCACCCCCCCCCATTATAACAGCTTTCACTCCACAACTTGATCTTGGAAGTGGTCCCAAAAAATCCACTGCAATTAGCTCTCCTTTCTGGTCCTTCTGGATACTCTGCATTTCCACATAGGTATGTAGATTCGGTCCTTTTGCTGTTTGACACTCATAACACTTCTTACTTTTGTTTTTAATCTTCCTGAACATTCTTTACATTTCTTACATTAACTTTCATTACTTTATTACATTTCTTTAACATTACCTTCCTGATCGCTCATAATTTTCTTCATTCTTACCATGTGCTGAAATACACTTTCGTATAGAATACTCTTTTTAGCTTCGTAGTGTGTCGCATTATTGGCTACAGATGACTGCCTTAGAAACACGTCTATATCCCGACTTTTATGTGCTTAACTCGCTCGATGTGTTAATCGTAGCATTTTAGCTCTAAGTAATCTCTGCCCTTGACTTTCACTATCGCTTTCTTCTGTGTTCTTGCATCATTAATGTATGAAAATTTCGCTTGATCAGCCGTTCTGACAATTATAACATTTATTTCTCATGTCTAACCCTTTCTTCATATTAATAACAACATCGATAATAACATTCTTTACAATCCTTTCTTAAATATTTCTTTACACTAACATTCCTCAACATTAATAATACATCTCTTACCTTTCTTTTAAAAATAATATTCCTTTTATTTCTTATATTTATTTAGCAAAAATATTCCTTATTTCTTATATTTCTTTCACATTTCTTTTTATTTGCAATCATAACCTTAACAATAACATTTCTTAATTAATCTTTTATCTTATTAATCATTAACCGTAATATTTTTTGTTTAAAAATAATTATTCATTTACAATAGAGCATTGAGCTCGGTGTCGTTTGATTTCCACCCCTCTCTAAGTTAACAATACATTGTCCGTCGTCTACAGGAAATTCATTGTTTCTTTGTAGCATAACCCCCCTGTAACATTTCCGTCTTGCATTCCTTTATTGTGCGTATTTACCGCGTGAACGTTTGTTTTTATAGGGTGAGAATTTTTCTCTAGTTGACAACCATAAATAACCTCTCTCTCTCTCTCTCTTTCTACATTCTTCTCTCTCATTTCACTGCTGCGCCCCTCTTGTCGAACGCGTTCCTTAGCCAACAGGATGCCACAATAATAATAGTCAACCTACACATATGTACTTCACCTGACACAAAAACCGGAAGGCTGAGGATGGGTACAAGATGGTACCCAAAACATGTTCCTAATAAGGAAAAAAATATCTTGAGGGAAAGTGATTATAAATATTAAATATATATACATCAAGAAACAGACTGTAGCAAAAAGTGTTTGAATATATACACATACATATATCATATGATTATAGGTAGAAAAACTTTAAAAATTTTCTGTTAGTCATTAATTTTTATAATGGAACCTCAAGGTCAGTAAGTTATAACACACACATTTGAATATTTGTATACAGTGACACAGCAAGAGCATATGGGGAAGAGGATTTAATGTCAAAAATTAAAAAAAAAATGCACTAGTAAATATGTAATTATACCAGTTGAATTAAATAATTAGGGTAATTGGTTATGTAAATACAAATATTTTTACTTATGGTAAACTATAGCTGTCTTGCAAGATCAAAATCACGTATGTAAACATTGCTAGTTTTTGAGGTGATGTCCTCATAGTAAGTAGGAAAGAAGTAGTCTTTGAATGTTTATTCAGCCTTAGCGTATCCAATTTACTTTGTAATGTTTATAGTGCACTAAAATCATTCCACAGCAACTTAAAAATATTTCTGAATTAACCAGTTACCTCCTTGCTATTTCTGGTGTGTGTGTGTGTGTGTGTGTGTGTGGTCAGTCTTTCTCTTCCATGGATCCAAATTCTACCACTACAATTTTCTAACAACAACTAATAAATACCATGGCTTCATTCAGTTAAGTAAAGCTTGGAATGCCTATATTTGTCTGTCAACAAACAAAATTATGTTATCATAATTTACTGTAGAGGCTCATATCCAGAAATGTGACAATTATGGGTTCTCAGATGTGTCTGATACTGCTTTCATTAACTTGTTAAATTTAATTACCTAACTTTAATGAAACTTTAATTAATTAACCACACTTCATTCTTTTATCTTTCCTGTCAGCGAACTATTTTCAGCTCATAATATGGTCCTATTAGTTTTTAAAGAGCTTTGTCTTTTCCAGTTTATGCCTCTTGTTTATTGTGTTTTACATATATTAATAGATGAGAGGTGAACTGAATAGTTCATTTGTTGTAGCACATACAAAGTGAAGCCAAGAATATTTAAAAATTTGTCAATTCAATATGAAAATTCTGTTCATAGAAAAGGTTTTTGTATGGAAACCTTCATTTTAAGGCGGGAAAGCTCCATTTACTCCTTAAGGAGCAGCTCTGCTTTTAAATTATGTGTTAAAATCTAAGCTTGGTAGGAAAAAGTACTAATAAGACAGATAAAAAGATAGAAAGTTTTCATTTAGAAAGAATTTACACACTACATTACAGTACTCAAACAAAAATGCGTACATGGAGCAGAGAGAGTAGGTAGTAAAGGGCTCTTAGAAATTAAAAACAAAAAATGAACATTCTGAGGAAAATCCTGGGACCTAGAAAAGTACCAGCAAATGAGTTTACATTTTATTTGAAACAAAACTCAGAGTGTATGAAAAGTTTGAGAAAATCTCAGTAACAGTAAGGAAAAGTCAAATGAGTTCTATAGACAACTTACAACAATGGAAAAAGAAATGTTGACAAACCAGGTCTTCACCTGCCAAGAAAATAGAAAGATACAAACACCATAGGTGAAAGAAGTCTGTCAGGAAAGAAGTTGTAGAAAAGAGAGAAGAGTTCAGAAGGAAAATTGTGGAAGTGGAGGATTTGTTTGAAAAAAAACCCAAGGAGAACCAAAAGGATGTTAACAGAGAAGAATGAAGAGCAGCATGCCTGAGAATGCAGGAATAGTGGTGGAGAAGAAAAGAACTTGAGCAAGTGAAGGCAGTTGTGTAATTGTAACCTCTGCATGACTGAAATGTAAAACAAGGATGGGAAGGAAAGAATTTAGAAAAAACATTCTAAGCACATATGAAATGGATTAAGAAAAAAACATGACATACAAATACACTACACTAGTCATGTAAAAAAAAAAATAATAAAGAAGATTGGAAAAATAGAATATACGGAGATTAGAAAATACAAGTGCTTAGAATAAAAAATTGAAGGAAACTTTATTTTAGTTTATTACCATGTCACGTGATATGTCTTGAAATATCTTATAAATACAATACCCGTATCTGAAAAGTAGTTGAAAATATTAAGACACAACACATGAACTTTAAATAATAAATAACGGTATATTTTACAATATGTGAGTACTTAATATAATATATAGTGTGGCACTGCGCATAAAGTATATTAAATAAAGATTATATATCATGTGCATAGCTAGAAGTGATATTTACTTGTAAATCAGTAGTTTCTACTGATACTGATGCTGGTATAGCATCTTTCTTCTTATTGACTCCTTCCAATGTGCCAATCTGTAAACAGTTATTCTTGAATTTTCTAAGTAGAAGGTATTGAATTTTTTCTTTCAGAACATCATAAGCAGAGGCTGTGTCTGTTACCTAAAATATTGTATTAAATGAGTTTTAAATGAGCATTATTGATTCATTTAATTATAGTCAAATATCTATTATCTCGAACTAAAACAAATAGAATTTTTTTTTAACTTGACATCACTGTATGTTTTAATATATGGTTTTATTTTCTGTAACTCAAATTATAATTTTATAAGTCAAAGAGAAATTTTTATATAGTTTTAGTTGTTAAATTATATTCACAATATAGGAGACTTGTACTTTAAACTAAAACAATTTAAAAATAACTCTCTCTGTGCTAAGGAAGTTTAGAGAGCATGAGCTGTTTTCATATGTTTTCAAAAAGCTTGATTTTGAAAAACAAATTAAGCAGCAGTGTTCTTTAGGAACAAATTACAGAAAAATAGAGTAACATTTGAGCATTAAGAGAATGTTGGGAATGTGGTATAATACATTTAAAGTGAATTAACAACGATAGGCCTTAACATGCTAATGGAAACTTTAACCAAAACTGTGTTGTATACTAAAGAACCCCCAACCGACATTCAACGTACATTATGAATATTGTATGATGTATTAAGTTTATTGTGACTGGCATTATTAAAATTATCTGTCATTAAAAGAATACATTGTAAATCAATAGGTTTACGTACATAGGTAATGTTATTTATGTGTTTTTTACACTATCCACATTTGCTGTATAACTTATGTATACTAATGGACACTATATAATACACTCAAATCAGTGTGTTTAACATAAAAGAATGTATAATACATTAGTAGATATATGTAGTATGTTCTGCAAGATCCTAGATAAGCGTGGAATGGCCTTTATTATACTAGGAGGTTGTAGATAACTCAAATGATGTATGCTTGAGAATTATGTCATTCCCAGCTATATATAAAACAATAAAGACAGAGTAAAGTAAGTTTTTATTCAGAGTTAAGTTAGTTGAGTTACAGTTTGTGTGTGTGTGTGTGTGCGCGCGCGCGCGCACATTTGATACCATCTTTGTGGATCAAAATTATATTGGTGTGTTATCTTTTTGTTTTTATAAAGTAGAGTTAAATTCTTGGATTTCATTGTCCATGATGTCTCCGTTACTTAACTAAATATCACTATTACATTAACGACTCGGAACACTAGGTTTTTTATAAGTAAAAGCATAAAGTTTTACCTTATAGCCTGAATCGGTTTTCTCCTTTAAAAGGGTTCTTCAGAGGCTGCCGCTGGTAGTGCTGTCCATCTTGTTGTGGGTGACGGAATCGAATTTCGAAAGATCGATGCTGTGTGTGTGGGGTGAGATATGTTCGAATAATGCATGCGATTTGAATTGTGTCTGTTCGTTTAGGATGTCGTTTTTATTTGTTTTTGTGTGTTTGTATATTTCCAATTGTTCTAGAGTGTCTAGTTTTCGGCCTTTTGTGTGTACGTGTAGAATGTTCATGTTATTGCCGATGTTTTTATATGTGTGGTTTGCTTCAATGAGGTGGTTTGCAAAGGTGGATTCTGTAGTGGAGTGGAGTGCCTTTGTGTGTTCAATGTATCTCTGTTTGAATCTACGTCCCGTCTGGCCTATGTAGAATTTATTGCAATTTGAGCAATTTAGCTTGTAAATACCGGGTAGATCGAATTTGTTTTGTGCTTTGTGTGTGTGTTTTGATAGTGTGTGTTCTGTTTTGTTAGTAGTTTTGTAAGCGATTCTGTATCCTGCTTTTTTGAATTTGTGGGCTATTTTTTCAGTTTGTTTGTTGATGTATGTTAGTGTTATGAATTTGTTGTTTTCTGTCTTTGTCTGTTGTTTGTTTTGTGTAGGAGTTTACTGACTATTGTTCTGTCATATCCGTTAGATTCTGCTAGATATTTTATCGTGTTTAGTTTGTCTTTGTAGTCTTTTTCATCTAAGGGGATGTTGTTAAGTCTATGTATCATGGTTCTGAAGGCAGCTAGTTTGTGTTGTATTGGGTGATTGGAGGTGTTGTGTATTAGTGTGTCAGTTGTAGTTGGTTTTCTGTATATACTGAATTTGTGCCTGTGTTCTAGTTTTGTGATGGAGAGGTCTAAGAAGTCTATGGTATTGTTGTGTTCGTATTCGGCAGTAAAGGTTATATTTTTATGTATTTTGTTTATGTGCGTTAGTAACTGTTCACATTGTCTTTTGTTTCCCCTGTATAGTATTAGAATGTCATCAACGTGTCTGTGCCAATATAGTATTTTATGTGAGTGTCTGTCATTGTTTGTGAGTATTTTTGTTTTTTCTAAGTGTTGGAGGAAGACTTCTACTAGAATGCTGGATATGGGGGAGCCCATGGGTAAGCCATCGTTCCGTGTGTAGTATTTATTGTTATAAGTAAAGTAGTTTTGTTTTGTGATAATGTTCAGAGTTTCTGTTATTTCGTTGATAAGTTCGTCTGGTGTGTTGTTCTGTTTGAGTTTGTTTTGTAGGATGGTGATTGTTTCAGAGATGGGGATGTTTGTGTACAGGTTTTTAATGTCAAAGGAGGCTAATGTGGCATTAGCAAAAAAATGTGACACTTAGAAAAAACAAAAATACTCACAAACAATGACGGACACTCACATAAAATACTATATTGGCACAGATACGTTGATGACATTCTAATACTATACAGGGGAAACAAAAGACAATGTGAACAGTTACTAACGCACATAAACAAAATACAGTAGAGTCTCGGTTATCCGCCCTTCGATTATCCGCCATTCCGTGTTATCCGCCGCCCAAGCGGCGTAAAAAAATGTAAACGTAAAAAATAATTACTGCAACGAAAATAGTTTGCGGGCGTGAGTGTAAGTGCTCTCTTTGTGATTGCTCCTGACTGTACCACAGTAATTTGGTCTACTGCCCATCGCCTATTATAGCCTAGCTGTGACTCATGTGTCATTCACCCCACCCCACCCCCAACATCAAACGCTGCTATCGCTCAAATGCTCATCGCTTAGTAGACTGCAGTTTCTTGTTGTGTGCTGTAGTGAGCAGTGAGGCTATTTTTACGCGGTGTGTCCGTGAGTGACTAGTGCAGTTTTGGTGAAAATGTCGTAGTGTAGTCTTGTTAATAGTGTTGCGATTATGGCTACAAAAAGGAAGAAAATTGTTTTATCAATAAAAGACAAGCTTGAGGCATTAAAAAGACTGGATAAAGGGGAAACTTGTAGAAGGTGGCTGACCACTACGGCGTCAGTGATCGCACAGTTAGAGATTGGAAGAAGAGACGATTAGAATTAGAAAAATGGTGTTCCTCACGAGTTACTGAGACTGCTTTTAAAGACAGAAAAACTATGAAAAATAGTGATTATGAAAAAGTTAGCGAAGTGTTGTACATTTGGTTTACACAGGTCAGGGAGAAAGGGGTGCCAATTTTGGGACCTATTTTAAAAGAAAAGGCGTTGCAGTTTCAAAAAGAATTTAACGAAGGTGATGCAGATTTTACAGCAAGCGTTGGCTGGCTTGATAGATGGAAGAAGCGTTATGGAATCTGTCAGTTGAATATTTGCGGCGAGAAACTGTCATCAAACTTTCAAGAAATGGAGCAGTTTAAGAAAAAATTTCAAGACTTTGTTGAAACTGAAAGCTTAACAGGTGATCAAGTATTTAATTGTGATGAAACAGGCCTTAATTTCAAAATGTTACCGAGTAAGAGCCTTGCAGCTAGAACTGAAGCTGCAGCCCCTGGCTATAAACGTATAAAGAGAGAGTGACTATTTTAGCATGCAGTAATGCCACAGCAAACCATGAAATGGACCTGGCAATGATTGGAAAGTCCAAAAACCCTAGGGCTTTTAAAACCATTTCAAAACATGCTCTTCCAGTAAAATATTTCAATCAAAAAAGTGCATGGATGACTAGTGAAATTTTCAAGGAATGGTTTTTTAAAGAGTTTGTTCCTTCTACAGAGAAGTTTTTAAAAGACAACAACCTACCCATAAAAGCAGTTTTACTGCTAGACAATGCCCCAACTCACCCTGATCCAGACGAACTTAGAGATGGGGACATAAAGGCTATGTTTTTGCCACCAAATGTGACTGCCATTTGTCAGCCTATGGACCAGGGTGTTTTGGAAACACTTAAACGAAACTATCGAAGAAAGCTTCTGTCAACAGTCATACAAGAAATTGAAGATGGGCAAAACTTGATTAAGAAGTTGAAAAGTATAAATTTGAAGGGTGTCGCTTATTGGGTCGCAAGGGCGTGGACCGACGTCGGGGCACAAACAATTGCGAAGTCGTGGCATAAGCTGTTGGTTGAGGACGAAAATATGGCTGAAAGCGTGCTGGATGAACTTCATGAAAGTATTTTGGCCTTGGTGCAACGTATCCCTGGATGTGAGGATGCATCGTTGGATGAAATAAGGAATTGGCTTTCAGGAGACGACCAATATGAAATAACTGACGAAGAAATTGTAACACTTGTTAATTGCGATGATGTTGTTGAAGATCAAGACTCTGAAACTGTTGAGCCCCAAAAGATCACACACAAAGAAGGGGTTAAAGCTCTTGAAGCACCCATTCAGTACGTTGAGCAGCAAGAGGAAGCCAGGGTTGTCGACATAATGATGCTCCAAAGATGGCGAGACTTGGCAGCAAAGAAGCGGGAATCATCAGGGAGGCAGTCAAAGATCACTAATTTTTTTCACTCATCATGAACTGAACTCTCACTTCCAACATTTCTGACAGTGTAAGTCAATTTTATTACGTACACATTAGTCTGATTCTATATTTATTTTTAGTAAAATTTTCTTGTTAAAATTTACTGAATTCTTAAACTTGAAGTGTGAAGTACTAAAGTAGGCGTAATTGTTTTCTCTTTTTTTGTAAATGTATAACTTTAATATTGTTGCTTGTTCTCTAAAATGTTTTACTATAATTTTGTAATATAATTGTACAGTACTGTGTTGTTTTCTCTATTGATTTGTTGTAAAACGTGATGTTTATTAATTACATTTACAAAATTACAACGTAATTTCATGATAAATTTGCGTTTTATTTAACTCTCCCTATTATCCGCCATTCCAGCTTATCCGCCCTTCCGCCAGCCCGTTTATGGCGGATAACCGGGACTCTACTGTACATGAAAACATAACCTTTACTGCCGAATACGAACACAACAATACCATAAACTTCTTAGACCTCTCCATCACAAAACTAGAACACAGGCATAAATTCAGTATATACAGAAAACCAACTACAACTGACACACTAATACACAACACCTCCAATCACCCAATACAACACAAACTAGCTGCCTTCAGAACCATGATACATAGACTTAACAACATCCCCTTAGATGAAAAAGACTACAAAGACAAACTAAACACGATAAAATATCTAGCAGAATTTAACGGATATGACAGAACAATAGTCAGTAAACTCCTACACAAAACACAAAACAAACAACAGACAAAGACAGAAAACAACAAATTCATAACACTAACATTGTAACGATACAATTAATCCAAATCTCGTACCAGTGATAAAAAAGATAATTCTTGATATAAAATTACTTCATATGAAATAAAATGTGTAAAAAATGATTAAAATGTAAATACTTTGACATGACGTACAACGATATTACCCAACCCAAGTGATTGAGCCAAAAAACATAAACATAAAGAAGGGAACCACGTAACATACTTATTAAAATGTAAATATTTTGACATGATTGAGCCGACAACCCAAACATACTTAAGAAAATGTGATTGACAAAACAATGATGGACATAGAACTAAAGGAGAACCAAACCAAGATGAAGAATGAAGATGAAGATTATTGAAGAAGAAGAAGAGGAAGAATGAAGAGGAGACAGATAAAACCCAAGGGGAAACTAACACACATATATAAAAGGGAGAGATTGTATGTTTAGAGATAGAATACGGTCAATAAACCTTAAATAATTATATATTAATAAAACCAATGTTATTATTAGCATTAATTTAACATATGTATCCAATTTGTAAGACAATACAATTGTAAAACAGTGTAGTATAGGAAAGGTACACTAACCCTGTCAGAAAGGTTAGATTCAACCAAAACTCAACTAGCCTAATATTGTTTATAGTAAAAATAATACTAAAACAAAAATAGTGAGAAATGGTAGGAGAAGGTATAGGGGTTACCCATTAAATAACACTAATTACAAAACAGTGAACCAAAGTGAAGTGCTTTAGTGAAGTGTTAATGCCCTAAAAAATAGTGAAAGTGAATGTGAAACATTCAAATTAGAATGCTAAGGAAATAGACACTCTTTAAAACATTGATAAATCACCAATGATTGGAGTGGAATTATAATTAGTTGTATACCTAGAAGTAATTAAAAATAGTATTTAAAATTAATATAAGGGAAGCATGTGACATATCAGGGAGAAAGCCCAGTACAATAACTTGTGTTAACATGGCATGATAGGATAGAAGTAAAGTTTGTTATTAAAGATTAAAATTATAAAGAATACAACACCCCATGTTGAAAGGGGAATTAACCTTCATAATATTAGAGAAAGTGACAATGTTTATCACCCTAGTTTATAAGACAAGAAAGAAATCAATGTTAATACTAAGAATAATTTATGACTTATAAAGAATAGTTGATTCAATGTTAAAGAAGGAATATGACTGAAAGGGGACTTACAGTCCATAAACCTAACTATTATATTTTAAATGAAAAGTAATGAAAATGTATGTTGAATAATAATTAAAACACAAACAAATAAATGAAGCCCATCAGGCTGAATTCAGAATGTAATTTAAAAGGGAAATACACTAGAAAACAATCATGGCTGTTTGTAACTAGGAAAACAGTTAACTACCAAGAACATTCAAATGCAAATTGTATCAATTTCACAAAAAATCTTACTAATCTAAGAACAGTGAATGGACAATAATTGTATATCAGTTATTTCAACACAGAAATATTATTGTAATAATTTAATTCAAGAAAGATATGTTATTTATTAAATGTCAACTAATTAGACTATAGTTAAAGTGTAACAGAATATGACCTTATGAGATATCATTGTAAACTTTGAAAGGAAAGAAAAATAATAGTGATGTCATTTATTATCCCAAAGGAAGTATAAGGGAATAAAATCATTAGGAAAATACTTAATAAATTTGAATAAAAATTCAAATATCTCTAACAATGTATGTAAGGAGTAATTAAACCAGCATTGAATTATTAGTTACTATGACAACGAGTCGTTTGAGGCTTATTTTTCCGTTAAATTATATAGACGCTGAAGAAACGAAGCGTGGGTACGCCACGCAAGAAATTGGACAAACTAAAACTTTAATTTAAACAGTTACAACAAGTCAACTAGTGAATTAAAATGATCCAATATGAAGAGACGTCGATCTGTACAGAATTAGTGATGACCAGGAGCGAAATTAAATAATCTAATTAAAGAAAAAACCCAGACCAGATTGAAGAAGATGCTGGAAGCCTACAACCAGCCCAAATTCGAAAAATACACGCCTACCCATGATGACCCTTCAACGTGAGACGAACTGATAAGTACTGAATAATTTCTTACTCCCAAAAAACCCTAAATTACTTGAATTATTTTCAAATGATAAAATTTCTCACTATTTAAAAAATAGTATTTTCTTTCAAAGGTAAAGGCAAAATTTACTTACATTAAAAAACATTTGACTAACTTATAGAGATAACCTTATTTGTGAACATAACTACTGTAACAGAAGTACGACACTACTAAACAAATTGTACAAACACATTATAAATCCTAAGTACGTATAAGGTATAATAGTGTACTTTTTTTTCATGTAATCAACGTTTATGTCTATTTTCATGATCAAAAGAACTCCAGATTTTAAAAACATATTAATTTGTTAGAAGTAACTGAATGATAGTGTTTTGAATCAATTTTGCCAACCTGAGGTGTTTTGTGTTTCAAGCTCTAAGCCGGAGCATAATATTATAAATTTGTTTATGATACAATTGTCATGTTTATTAATAATTAAATGTGTATTAAAAAACGCAGTACAGAACATTACTATCTTGTTATTTCATAGGATTTTTTGTAAATATATGTGTGTTAGCGAAGTTTCAAGTCATAGCCAACTAGCGCTTGTCACGAGTGGCCGAGTCGACAACCTGTGTAGCAGCAGGAATAATTCGAACGCCACAGCTGTCCATGCTAATACCACATATTACTTTAAAAATTAAATGTTTTAATTGTTTTAACAAAAACAATTTGGCGCCACCCGGGAATCGTAATCCATATGAATTGACAGGTAGGTTGTACTGGTGACATTGACAACGCTACGGACTCCAGTAGTGACGTCGATTTATGTAACAACCAGTGTGAGGCAAACACACTACATTCACACTAATACACAAAATAAACAAGTGTGATACATTTTAACAGGTACGACCCCATTTTATTGTTACATATTGGCTTCCATCGCGGGGCTTGAAGAAGGCGGACGTCTATTTATTGTTACATATTGGCTTCCATCGCGGGGCTTGAAGAAGGCGGACGTCTATATATTGTTACATATTGACGAACCCAACGAGGGGCTTTAACAGAAGTACGTACACCCTATATATTGTTACATATTGGCGACCAGCAACGTGTGGCTAGGAAGAATAACTAGCGGCGATCATGAATAGACACGGGATGGTTACGAGACGCAAAGGGAAGGAAACATCAAACCAAGAAGGAAACCCAGAAGAAATGGAGGAAGTTGAAGAAGTAGAAGTGGAGGAAACGACTGGAGAATTGTCAGAAGAAAACCCACAGGAGGACCAAATGGAAAATCCTAATCCAACTGAACCGGAAATAGAAGCAGAAGACATGGTGACTGAACAACCAGTCAAACCGACAGAAGAAACGAATTTAGATAGCATGATGAAGTTCATGATGGAACAATTTGGACAATTGAATAAAAAATTAGAATCAAACAAGGAAGAATTGTTTAAAAAATTGGACTCATTACGTAGTAATTTCAAACCAAGGAATGAAACACTAGACAGCACTCCTGAAAGTATCAAAGAAACGTTAAATGAGAACATTGGACCGGGGAATCAGAAAATAACACAGAAGGAGATGGTCAAGGAATTGGAGGAGAGGCACCAAGAACTAAAAATAGGTGTAAACAGTCGTATGAAGAAGAATCGAATCATTAAGAAGATTAAGAAAACAGAGGAACTGAGAAAGGTATATAAGAGGAAACTCATCAAAACACGAGAAGAAGTGGAGATGATGAAGAACGGACTCATCGACGTATTTAATTTGCCCATTACCTATCAAAGCAAATTAATAAAGTACAAAGATTGTAGGAGAACTCTAAAAGAAATTTTAGAAGGAGTAAAATACCAACCAGCGAGAAGAAACTGGAGAGAAGCAAGACCTGAATGGAGAATACCCAAATTAAAAGGATTCCACAACCAACCAGTGGATGAAATTTTCAGCAAATCTATACTTAAATGGAAATTACCAGCAATAGAAATGACTGACAACAAAACAGATTATAACCAATCAAGAAGGTCAATAAAATACTGGAGCACACCAGAAATGGAAATACCAAATAAAAAGGCAAAAATAATATTAATGAGAGAGGCACAAATAACGTCTCTGATTAATGCACAAAGTGATCAAATGTTTGAGGTAAATATAAATACCACGGAACATATGGTATTAAAGGAATTATGGTACAAGACGGAGGAGACCTATTTCACCAGTAAGAAAACAGTTCTACACGCCAGAGTTATCCGAACCATAAGGGCAGAGGAACTGATGGACCATGGGTAAACTAAGTGAAGATACCATAAACCAAGAAAGGGGACTGATCTTCAAGTTACTGACCCAGCAACCCAATGGAATAGAAGGAGATATTAAAATTAAATAAAGCTACTAGACAATCACCAAAACAAGAGGGTACAAGAAATGACGACGACCAAGACGAATTAAATGAGAAAAATTAAACTATAATAAATAAATTTAATAATATCATCCAGAATAAGTGTGTCTATCAAGCACTTGAAGGAGTAGAGGTGCATAATAACAAAGAGTCGAACAAGAGAAGGAAATAATAAAGGAAAGAAAAGGAGAAGTCAACTTACAAGAATATAAATAACAAGGTCCTGTGTATAGCAATATGAATAAACAATTATGTATATCATAATAAGCCGTATATCATCACAAGAGACAATGGTAATAATACTTACCAAATCAGTAATATCAATACAAGGAAAATCAAGGGAGTTTACAATCAAACTTCAATAAAAAAGTTTTACGAGGAAGAATAAAACCATTGTGAAATGAAACAGATTTCAAAATTCTAAAAGAGATTGTAAGAGCAGCTTACTCAAATATTTAGATGATGTATGCGGAACAATAAAAAGTTTTAATGAAAAAAAAAAGGAAATCCCAAGGAAACAGTTACACAAATTCCTTTCAATTTAAACCAGTTTAAAATATAACAAAAGATTGAAATATGAAGTATGAAGTAAAAAGTGAGATAATCAGGAATAAGTTACACACATTCCTATGTAATAAAAATGTAAGAAGCACAAACTTACAATTATAATTAAAAACAAAAAAATAGCTAAAAAGGAATACGCTACAAACATTCCTTTAAGGTAAGACCATTAACTTACCCAGTGGCGGCGCTAACGTAACGGGGGCCCCCCCGCGAAACTAATTAGGGGGCCCTATAAAAATGGTTAAATTTTGTATACGTAATAGGGGAAAACACTCAAATGAGTTTCTATTTACGTGTGTTTCACAACAATGGTTTGTGAATACTTTCTCGTCTATCACAAAGCGTTTGCAATTTGCAAAGGATGTTTTGCACGTGTACAAACTCTTAAAATTCATTGTTGCTAAATAGACAAAGTTCTATACAAACTATAAAAGTGTTAAAAATTTATTATTTAAAAACGAATATCAAAGTAACATTCTAGCTTTTTTCAAACATTTAAATTAGTTTGTACCTGAATTTGTAAAATTCTTGAATATACTCTATACAAGTTCTCCTTAAGTCTAATCCAATTCAATAACACTCGAACTCAAGTAATGTACAATATTTACAGATGAGGATCAACCAAAGTTCACTGTTTTCCTAAGCCTAGTCTTCTTTTTTAATAGCTAAGAACTTTTCAACCACTTCGTTGATATTAGTTTTCTGTGTCTCTTCATGCTCAATGCTTAACAGTGCCAAGTCACTCAACCGAGTTTGGGCCATGGTACTTCTTAAGTATGACTTAAATTAATTAATTTAAGTTTTGAAAAGCTTCTTTCCGCTGTAGCTGTTGTGACAGGTATAGTTAAATAAAGCTGCAAAGCTGTAGTTAAGTCTGGGAGGCAACTCATAAGGCAGCTGTTTTCTTCAACCAGTAAATTCATCATTTCTCGAATTCTTTTCTTGTGTACAATTTCTTTGGCCATCAGAGCTTTGAAGGATATTACTTGGTCAGGCAGTGATGTGGAAAGGTCACCAGGATACACATTTACCAGAGCCTTATTTTTCTCCACTATTGTCTCTTGTGAGAAGTTTACTAAATTCTGAGGCGTCAGGAATGAAAACCTGTCATCAATGCAACGCAATCCTTCGAATCTCATTTGTAGCTGAGCTATTACAATATCTAGTGTTGCATTGAAAACTTTTACTTCAAATGATTTCACTGGGTCGTCAATTCTATGGTCAACTGATAATTCAACAAAGAAGCGTTTTACAACTCGTTTACGCTTATTTTTCATGTTACAAGTTATGTCCCATGACTGGGCCAACTGGGGCCCCCCATGAGGGTCGAGGCCCCCCCGCGCCGCGGGGTCTGCGGGGGCCTTATCGCCGCCACTGAACTTACCAAAGAATTATCAAAAATGATGTTGAATACAGAGTAAAATAAACAAAAATAAAATCAAGTTCAAATTACTGAGATAAATACTTGAAATTATACTGAATCAAAGGTATTATAAGAAAAAATTTTAAAATTATACCTGGTACAAGGAGAGAGAGAGAGAGAGATTGTATATAAAACAAAAATACAAATATGGCTAAAGCAGAATCCTGCTAAATGACTAAGAAAAAAAAAATGTCTAAGACAATTAAAATGATCACAACGAGCATTGAAAACAAAATAATGAAAAGTGAGATATAATGAAATTAACATATGAGTAGAGATAAAATTTCTCATTATAGTATATGAGTAGATGGTAGTGTATAGTTAAGGTATAGCGGAAGGAAGAATGAGTAGTAATGATAAAGTGATCTAAAAACAAACCACAAGGTGGACAATTCCAATTATATTATTATTATTATTATTAAGTCACAAGTTGACAAAGATTTAAGATTGACTGTTGAAAAGTCCAGCAATCTATATGAACTGAGTAGAGAAGATGTGCCTCTAGTCTCAGAAAATTGAGTAGTAATGGGAGAAACCAGCTACTATATAAAGTTAGGAAAAAAAATTTGTGTATGAGGGAATATGCACCAATGGAAATAAATAAAAACAGATCCAAATAAAATGGAGTGAATTAAGTAAGAAGAGAAATGGAGAATGGAGAAACAAACAAGGAAGAGAAGGAAAAAAGTTATCTATAACTGATAATTTCATAAAAAACTATGCTAGTATTTTATTAAAATGATCAATTTTAGAGGAGAGGCATTATGTAACGATACAATTAAGCCAAATCTCGTACCAGTGATAAAAAAGATAATTCTTGATATAAAATTACTTCATATGAAATAAAATGTGTAAAAAATGATTAAAATGTAAATACTTTGACATGACGTACAACGATATTACCCAACCCAAGTGATTGAGCCAAAAAACATAAACATAAAGAAGGGAACCACGTAACATACTTATTAAAATGTAAATATTTTGACATGATTGAGCCGACAACCCAAACATACTTAAGAAAATGTGATTGACAAAACAATGATGGACATAGAACTAAAGGAGAACCAAACCAAGATGAAGAATGAAGATGAAGATTATTGAAGAAGAAGAAGAGGAAGAATGAAGAGGAGACAGATAAAACCCAAGGGGAAACTAACACACATATATAAAAGGGAGAGATTGTATGTTTAGAGATAGAATACGGTCAATAAACCTTAAATAATTATATATTAATAAAACCAATGTTATTATTAGCATTAATTTAACATATGTATCCAATTTGTAAGACAATACAATTGTAAAACAATGTAGTATAGGAAAGGTACACTAACCCTGTCAGAAAGGTTAGATTCAACCAAAACTCAACTAGCCTAATATTGTTTATAGTAAAAATAATACTAAAACAAAAATAGTGAGAAATGGTAGGAGAAGGTATAGGGGTTACCCATTAAATAACACTAATTACAAAACAGTGAACCAAAGTGAAGTGCTTTAGTGAAGTGTTAATGCCCTAAAAAATAGTGAAAGTGAATGTGAAACATTCAAATTAGAATGCTAAGGAAATAGACACTCTTTAAAACATTGATAAATCACCAATGATTGGAGTGGAATTATAATTAGTTGTATACCTAGAAGTAATTAAAAATAGTATTTAAAATTAATATAAGGGAAGCATGTGACATATCAGGGAGAAAGCCCAGTACAATAACTTGTGTTAACATGGCATGATAGGATAGAAGTAAAGTTTGTTATTAAAGATTAAAATTATAAAGAATACAACACCCCATGTTGAAAGGGGAATTAACCTTCATAATATTAGAGAAAGTGACAATGTTTATCACCCTAGTTTATAAGACAAGAAAGAAATCAATGTTAATACTAAGAATAATTTATGACTTATAAAGAATAGTTGATTCAATGTTAAAGAAGGAATATGACTGAAAGGGGACTTACAGTCCATAAACCTAACTATTATATTTTAAATGAAAAGTAATGAAAATGTATGTTGAATAATAATTAAAACACAAACAAATAAATGAAGCCCATCAGGCTGAATTCAGAATGTAATTTAAAAGGGAAATACACTAGAAAACAATCATGGCTGTTTGTAACTAGGAAAACAGTTAACTACCAAGAACATTCAAATGCAAATTGTATCAATTTCACAAAAAATCTTACTAATCTAAGAACAGTGAATGGACAATAATTGTATATCAGTTATTTCAACACAGAAATATTATTGTAATAATTTAATTAAAGAAAGATATGTTATTTATTAAATGTCAACTAATTAGACTATAGTTAAAGTGTAACAGAATATGACCTTATGAGATATCATTGTAAACTTTGAAAGGAAAGAAAAATAATAGTGATGTCATTTATTATCCCAAAGGAAGTATAAGGGAATAAAATCATTAGGAAAATACTTAATAAATTTGAATAAAAATTCAAATATCTCTAACAATGTATGTAAGGAGTAATTAAACCAGCATTGAATTATTAGTTACTATGACAACGAGTCGTTTGAGGCTTATTTTTCCGTTAAATTATATAGACGCTGAAGAAACGAAGCGTGGGTACGCCACGCAAGAAATTGGACAAACTAAAACTTTAATTTAAACAGTTACAACAAGTCAACTAGTGAATTAAAATGATCCAATATGAAGAGACGTCGATCTGTACAGAATTAGTGATGACCAGGAGCGAAATTAAATAATCTAATTAAAGAAAAAACCCAGACCAGATTGAAGAAGATGCTGGAAGCCTACAACCAGCCCAAATTCGAAAAATACACGCCTACCCATGATGACCCTTCAACGTGAGACGAACTGATAAGTACTGAATAATTTCTTACTCCCAAAAAACCCTAAATTACTTGAATTATTTTCAAATGATAAAATTTCTCACTATTTAAAAAATAGTATTTTCTTTCAAAGGTAAAGGCAAAATTTACTTACATTAAAAAACATTTGACTAACTTATAGAGATAACCTTATTTGTGAACATAACTACTGTAACAGAAGTACGACACTACTAAACAAATTGTACAAACACATTATAAATCCTAAGTATAGGAATAATAGTGTACTTTTTTTTCATGTAATCAACGTTTATGTCTATTTTCATGATCAAAAGAACTCCAGATTTTAAAAACATATTAATTTGTTAGAAGTAAATGAATGATAGTGTTTTGAATCAATTTTGCCAACCTGAGGTGTTTTGTGTTTCAAGCTCTAAGCCGGAGCATAATATTATAAATTTGTTTATGATACTGTCATGTTTATTAATAATTAAATGTGTATTAAAAAACGCAGTACAGAACATTACTATCTTGTTATTTCATAGGATTTTTTGTAAATATATGTGTGTTAGCGAAGTTTCAAGTCATAGCCAACTAGCGCTTGTCACGAGTGGCCGAGTCGACAACCTGTGTAGCAGCAGGAATAATTCGAACGCCACAGCTGTCCATGATAATACCACATATTACTTTAAAAATTAAATGTTTTAATTGTTTTAACAAAAACAATTTGGCGCCACCCGGGAATCGTAATCCATATGAATTGACAGGTAGGTTGTACTGGTGACATTGACAACGCCACGGACTCCAGTAGTGACGTCGATTTATGTAACAACCAGTGTGAGGCAGACACACTACATTCACACTAATACACAAAATAAACAAGTGTGATACATTTTAACAGGTACGACCCCATTTTATTGTTACATATTGGCTTCCATCGCGGGGCTTGAAGAAGGCGGACGTCTATTTATTGTTACATATTGGCTTCCATCACGGGGCTTGAAGAAGGCGGACGTCTATATATTGTTACATATTGACGAACCCAACGAGGGGCTTTAACAGAAGTACGTACACCCTATATATTGTTACATATTGGCGACCAGCAACGTGTGGCTAGGAAGAATAACTAGCGGCGATCATGAATAGACACGGGATGGTTACGAGACGCAAAGGGAAGGAAACATCAAACCAAGAAGGAAACCCAGAAGAAATGGAGGAAGTTGAAGAAGTAGAAGTGGAGGAAACGACTGGAGAATTGTCAGAAGAAAACCCACAGGAGGACCAAATGGAAAATCCTAATCCAACTGAACCGGAAATAGAAGCAGAAGACATGGTGACTGAACAACCAGTCAAACCGACAGAAGAAACGAATTTAGATAGCATGATGAAGTTCATGATGGAACAATTTGGACAATTGAATAAAAAATTAGAATCAAACAAGGAAGAATTGTTTAAAAAATTGGACTCATTACGTAGTAATTTCAAACCAAGGAATGAAACACTAGACAGCACTCCTGAAAGTATCAAAGAAACGTTAAATGAGAACATGGAACCGGGGAATCAGAAAATAACACAGAAGGAGATGGTCAAGGAATTGGAGGAGAGGCACCAAGAACTAAAAATAGGTGTAAACAGTCGTATGAAGAAGAATCGAATCATTAAGAAGATTAAGAAAACAGAGGAACTGAGAAAGGTATATAAGAGGAAACTCATCAAAACACGAGAAGAAGTGGAGATGATGAAGAACGGACTCATCGACGTATTTAATTTGCCCATTACCTATCAAAGCAAATTAATAAAGTACAAAGATTGTAGGAGAACTCTAAAAGAAATTTTAGAAGGAGTAAAATACCAACCAGCGAGAAGAAACTGGAGAGAAGCAAGACCTGAATGGAGAATACCCAAATTAAAAGGATTCCACAACCAACCAGTGGATGAAATTTTCAGCAAATCTATACTTAAATGGAAATTACCAGCAATAGAAATGACTGACAACAAAACAGATTATAACCAATCAAGAAGGTCAATAAAATACTGGAGCACACCAGAAATGGAAATACCAAATAAAAAGGCAAAAATAATATTAATGAGAGAGGCACAAATAACGTCTCTGATTAATGCACAAAGTGATCAAATGTTTGAGGTAAATATAAATACCACGGAACATATGGTATTAAAGGAATTATGGTACAAGACGGAGGAGACCTATTTCACCAGTAAGAAAACAGTTCTACACGCCAGAGTTATCCAAACCATAAGGGCAGAGGAACTGATGGACCATGGGTAAACTAAGTGAAGATACCATAAACCAAGAAAGGGGACTGATCTTCAAGTTACTGACCCAGCAACCCAATGGAATAGAAGGAGATATTAAAATTAAATAAAGCTACTAGACAATCACCAAAACAAGAGGGTACAAGAAATGACGACGACCAAGACGAATTAAATAAGAAAAATTAAACTATAATAAATAAATTTAATAATATCATCCAGAATAAGTGTGTCTATCAAGCACTTGAAGGAGTAGAGGTGCATAATAACAAAGAGTCGAACAAGAGAAGGAAATAATAAAGGAAAGAAAAGGAGAAGTCAACTTACAAGAATATAAATAACAAGGTCCTGTGTATAGCAATATGAATAAACAATTATGTATATCATAATAAGCCGTATATCATCACAAGAGACAATGGTAATAATACTTACCAAATCAGTAATATCAATACAAGGAAAATCAAGGGAGTTTACAATCAAACTTCAATAAAAAAGTTTTACGAGGAAGAATAAAACCATTGTGAAATGAAACAGATTTCAAAATTCTAAAAGAGATTGTAAGAGCAGCTTACTCAAATATTTAGATGATGTATGCGGAACAATAAAAAGTTTTAATGAAAAAAAAAAGGAAAAACCAAGGAAACAGTTACACAAATTCCTTTCAATTTAAACCAGTTTAAAATATAACAAAAGATTGAAATATGAAGTATGAAGTAAAAAGTGAGATAATCAGGAATAAGTTACACACATTCCTATGTAATAAAAATGTAAGAAGCACAAACTTACAATTATAATTAAAAACAAAAAAATAGCTAAAAAGGAATACGCTACAAACATTCCTTTAAGGTAAGACCATTAACTTACCAAAGAATTATCAAAAATGATGTTGAATACAGAGTAAAATAAACAAAAATAAAATCAAGTTCAAATTACTGAGATAAATACTTGAAATTATACTGAATCAAAGGTATTATAAGAAAAAATTTTAAAATTATACCTGGTACAAGGAGAGAGAGAGAGAGATTGTATATAAAACAAAAATACAAATATGGCTAAAGCAGAATCCTGCTAAATGACTAAGAAAAAAAAATGTCTAAGACAATTAAAATGATCACAACGAGCATTGAAAACAAAATAATGAAAAGTGAGATATAATGAAATTAACATATGAGTAGAGATAAAATTTCTCAATATAGTATATGAGTAGATGGTAGTGTATAGTTAAGGTATAGCGGAAGGAAGAATGAGTAGTAATGATAAAGTGATCTAAAAACAAACCACAAGGTGGACAATTCCAATTATATTATTATTATTATTATTAAGTCACAAGTTGACAAAGATTTAAGATTGACTGTTGAAAAGTCCAGCAATCTATATGAACTGAGTAGAGAAGATGTGCCTCTAGTCTCAGAAAATTGAGTAGTAATGGGAGAAACCAGCTACTATATAAAGTTAGGGAAAAAAATTTGTGTATGAGGGAATATGCACCAATGGAAATAAATAAAAACAGATCCAAATAAAATGGAGTGAATTAAGTAAGAAGAGAAATTGAGAATGGAGAAACAAACAAGGAAGAGAAGGAAAAAAGTTATCTATAACTGATAATTTCATAAAAAACTATGCTAGTATTTTATTAAAATGATCAATTTTAGAGGAGAGGCATTATGTAACGATACAATTAAGCCAAATCTCGTACCAGTGATAAAAAAGATAATTCTTGATATAAAATTACTTCATATGAAATAAAATGTGTAAAAAATGATTAAAATGTAAATACTTTGACATGACGTACAACGATATTACCCAACCCAAGTGACTGAGCCAAAAAACATAAACATAAAGAAGGGAACCACGTAACATACTTATTAAAATGTAAATATTTTGACATGATTGAGCCGACAACCCAAACATACTTAAGAAAATGTGATTGACAAAACAATGATGGACATAGAACTAAAGGAGAACCAAACCAAGATGAAGAATGAAGATGAAGATTATTGAAGAAGAAGAAGAGGAAGAATGAAGAGGAGACAGATAAAACCCAAGGGGAAACTAACACACATATATAAAAGGGAGAGATTGTATGTTTAGAGATAGAATACGGTCAATAAACCTTAAATAATTATATATTAATAAAACCAATGTTATTATTAGCATTAATTTAACATATGTATCCAATTTGTAAGACAATACAATTGTAAAACAATGTAGTATAGGAAAGGTACACTAACCTGTCAGAAAGGTTAGATTCAACCAAAACTCAACTAGCCTAATATTGTTTATAGTAAAAATAATACTAAAACAAAAATAGTGAGAAATGGTAGGAGAAGGTATAGGGGTTACCCATTAAATAACACTAATTACAAAACAGTGAACCAAAGTGAAGTGCTTTAGTGAAGTGTTAATGCCCTAAAAAATAGTGAAAGTGAATGTGAAACATTCAAATTAGAATGCTAAGGAAATAGACACTCTTTAAAACATTGATAAATCACCAATGATTGGAGTGGAATTATAATTAGTTGTATACCTAGAAGTAATTAAAAATAGTATTTAAAATTAATATAAGGGAAGCATGTGACATATCAGGGAGAAAGCCCAGTACAATAACTTGTGTTAACATGGCATGATAGGATAGAAGTAAAGTTTGTTATTAAAGATTAAAATTATAAAGAATACAACACCCCATGTTGAAAGGGGAATTAACCTTCATAATATTAGAGAAAGTGACAATGTTTATCACCCTAGTTTATAAGACAAGAAAGAAATCAATGTTAATACTAAGAATAATTTATGACTTATAAAGAATAGTTGATTCAATGTTAAAGAAGGAATATGACTGAAAGGGGACTTACAGTCCATAAACCTAACTATTATATTTTAAATGAAAAGTAATGAAAATGTATGTTGAATAATAATTAAAACACAAACAAATAAATGAAGCCCATCAGGCTGAATTCAGAATGTAATTTAAAAGGGAAATACACTAGAAAACAATCATGGCTGTTTGTAACTAGGAAAACAGTTAACTACCAAGAACATTCAAATGCAAATTGTATCAATTTCACAAAAAATCTTACTAATCTAAGAACAGTGAATGGACAATAATTGTATATCAGTTATTTCAACACAGAAATATTATTGTAATAATTTAATTAAAGAAAGATATGTTATTTATTAAATGTCAACTAATTAGACTATAGTTAAAGTGTAACAGAATATGACCTTATGAGATATCATTGTAAACTTTGAAAGGAAAGAAAAATAATAGTGATGTCATTTATTATCCCAAAGGAAGTATAAGGGAATAAAATCATTAGGAAAATACTTAATAAATTTGAATAAAAATTCAAATATCTCTAACAATGTATGTAAGGAGTAATTAAACCAGCATTGAATTATTAGTTACTATGACAACGAGTCGTTTGAGGCTTATTTTTCCGTTAAATTATATAGACGCTGAAGAAACGAAGCGTGGGTACGCCACGCAAGAAATTGGACAAACTAAAACTTTAATTTAAACAGTTACAACAAGTCAACTAGTGAATTAAAATGATCCAATATGAAGAGACGTCGATCTGTACAGAATTAGTGATGACCAGGAGCGAAATTAAATAATCTAATTAAAGAAAAAACCCAGACCAGATTGAAGAAGATGCTGGAAGCCTACAACCAGCCCAAATTCGAAAAATACACGCCTACCCATGATGACCCTTCAACGTGAGACGAACTGATAAGTACTGAATAATTTCTTACTCCCAAAAAACCCTAAATTACTTGAATTATTTTCAAATGATAAAATTTCTCACTATTTAAAAAATAGTATTTTCTTTCAAAGGTAAAGGCAAAATTTACTTACATTAAAAAACATTTGACTAACTTATAGAGATAACCTTATTTGTGAACATAACTACTGTAACAGAAGTACGACACTACTAAACAAATTGTACAAACACATTATAAATCCTAAGTACGTATAAGGTATAATAGTGTACTTTTTTTTCATGTAATCAACGTTTATGTCTATTTTCATGATCAAAAGAACTCCAGATTTTAAAAACATATTAATTTGTTAGAAGTAACTGAATGATAGTGTTTTGAATCAATTTTGCCAACCTGAGGTGTTTTGTGTTTCAAGCTCTAAGCCAGAGCATAATATTATAAATTTGTTTATGATACTGTCATGTTTATTAATAATTAAATGTGTATTAAAAAACGCAGTACAGAACATTACTATCTTGTTATTTCATAGGATTTTTTGTAAATATATGTGTGTTAGCGAAGTTTCAAGTCATAGCCAACTAGCGCTTGTCACGAGTGGCCGAGTCGACAACCTGTGTAGCAGCAGGAATAATTCGAACGCCACAGCTGTCCATGCTAATACCACATATTACTTTAAAAATTAAATGTTTTAATTGTTTTAACAAAAACAATTTGGCGCCACCCGGGAATCGTAATCCATATGAATTGACAGGTAGGTTGTACTGGTGACATTGACAACGCTACGGACTCCAGTAGTGACGTCGATTTATGTAACAACCAGTGTGAGGCAGACACACTACATTCACACTAATACACAAAATAAACAAGTGTGATACATTTTAACAGGTACGACCCCATTTTATTGTTACATATTGGCTTCCATCGCGGGGCTTGAAGAAGGCGGACGTCTATTTATTGTTACATATTGGCTTCCATCACGGGGCTTGAAGAAGGCGGACGTCTATATATTGTTACATATTGACGAACCCAACGAGGGGCTTTAACAGAAGTACGTACACCCTATATATTGTTACATATTGGCGACCAGCAACGTGTGGCTAGGAAGAATAACTAGCGGCGATCATGAATAGACACGGGATGGTTACGAGACGCAAAGGGAAGGAAACATCAAACCAAGAAGGAAACCCAGAAGAAATGGAGGAAGTTGAAGAAGTAGAAGTGGAGGAAACGACTGGAGAATTGTCAGAAGAAAACCCACAGGAGGACCAAATGGAAAATCCTAATCCAACTGAACCGGAAATAGAAGCAGAAGACATGGTGACTGAACAACCAGTCAAACCGACAGAAGAAACGAATTTAGATAGCATGATGAAGTTCATGATGGAACAATTTGGACAATTGAATAAAAAATTAGAATCAAACAAGGAAGAATTGTTTAAAAAATTGGACTCATTACGTAGTAATTTCAAACCAAGGAATGAAACACTAGACAGCACTCCTGAAAGTATCAAAGAAACGTTAAATGAGAACATGGAACCGGGGAGTCAGAAAATAACACAGAAGGAGATGGTCAAGGAATTGGAGGAGAGGCACCAAGAACTAAAAATAGGTGTAAACAGTCGTATGAAGAAGAATCGAATCATTAAGAAGATTAAGAAAACAGAGGAACTGAGAAAGGTATATAAGAGGAAACTCATCAAAACACGAGAAGAAGTGGAGATGATGAAGAACGGACTCATCGACGTATTTAATTTGCCCATTACCTATCAAAGCAAATTAATAAAGTACAAAGATTGTAGGAGAACTCTAAAAGAAATTTTAGAAGGAGTAAAATACCAACCAGCGAGAAGAAACTGGAGAGAAGCAAGACCTGAATGGAGAATACCCAAATTAAAAGGATTCCACAACCAACCAGTGGATGAAATTTTCAGCAAATCTATACTTAAATGGAAATTACCAGCAATAGAAATGACTGACAACAAAACAGATTATAACCAATCAAGAAGGTCAATAAAATACTGGAGCACACCAGAAATGGAAATACCAAATAAAAAGGCAAAAATAATATTAATGAGAGAGGCACAAATAACGTCTCTGATTAATGCACAAAGTGATCAAATGTTTGAGGTAAATATAAATACCACGGAACATATGGTATTAAAGGAATTATGGTACAAGACGGAGGAGACCTATTTCACCAGTAAGAAAACAGTTCTACACGCCAGAGTTATCCGAACCATAAGGGCAGAGGAACTGATGGACCATGGGTAAACTAAGTGAAGATACCATAAACCAAGAAAGGGGACTGATCTTCAAGTTACTGACCCAGCAACCCAATGGAATAGAAGGAGATATTAAAATTAAATAAAGCTACTAGACAATCACCAAAACAAGAGGGTACAAGAAATGACGACGACCAAGACGAATTAAATAAGAAAAATTAAACTATAATAAATAAATTTAATAATATCATCCAGAATAAGTGTGTCTATCAAGCACTTGAAGGAGTAGAGGTGCATAATAACAAAGAGTCGAACAAGAGAAGGAAATAATAAAGGAAAGAAAAGGAGAAGTCAACTTACAAGAATATAAATAACAAGGTCCTGTGTATAGCAATATGAATAAACAATTATGTATATCATAATAAGCCGTATATCATCACAAGAGACAATGGTAATAATACTTACCAAATCAGTAATATCAATACAAGGAAAATCAAGGGAGTTTACAATCAAACTTCAATAAAAAAGTTTTACGAGGAAGAATAAAACCATTGTGAAATGAAACAGATTTCAAAATTCTAAAAGAGATTGTAAGAGCAGCTTACTCAAATATTTAGATGATGTATGCGGAACAATAAAAAGTTTTAATGAAAAAAAAAAAGGAAAAACCAAGGAAACAAACCAAATTCCTTTCAATTTAAACCAGTTTAAAATATAACAAAAGATTGAAATATGAAGTATGAAGTAAAAAGTGAGATAATCAGGAATAAGTTACACACATTCCTATGTAATAAAAATGTAAGAAGCACAAACTTACAATTATAATTAAAAACAAAAAATAGCTAAAAAGGAATACGCTACAAACATTCCTTTAAGGTAAGACCATTAACTTACCAAAGAATTATCAAAAATGATGTTGAATACAGAGTAAAATAAACAAAAATAAAATCAAGTTCAAATTACTGAGATAAATACTTGAAATTATACTGAATCAAAGGTATTATAAGAAAAAATTTTAAAATTATACCTGGTACAAGGAGAGAGAGAGAGAGATTGTATATAAAACAAAAATACAAATATGGCTAAAGCAGAATCCTGCTAAATGACTAAGAAAAAAAAAATGTCTAAGACAATTAAAATGATCACAACGAGCATTGAAAACAAAATAATGAAAAGTGAGATATAATGAAATTAACATATGAGTAGAGATAAAATTTCTCAATATAGTATATGAGTAGATGGTAGTGTATAGTTAAGGTATAGCGGAAGGAAGAATGAGTAGTAATGATAAAGTGATCTAAAAACAAACCACAAGGTGGACAATCCCAATTATATTATTATTATTATTATTAAGTCACAAGTTGACAAAGATTTAAGATTGACTGTTGAAAAGTCCAGCAATCTATATGAACTGAGTAGAGAAGATGTGCCTCTAGTCTCAGAAAATTGAGTAGTAATGGGAGAAACCAGCTACTATATAAAGTTAGGGAAAAAAATTTGTGTATGAGGGAATATGCACCAATGGAAATAAATAAAAACAGATCCAAATAAAATGGAGTGAATTAAGTAAGAAGAGAAATGGAGAATGGAGAAACAAACAAGGAAGAGAAGGAAAAAAGTTATCTATAACTGATAATTTCATAAAAAACTATGCTAGTATTTTATTAAAATGATCAATTTTAGAGGAGAGGCATTATGTAACGATACAATTAAGCCAAATCTCGTACCAGTGATAAAAAAGATAATTCTTGATATAAAATTACTTCATATGAAATAAAATGTGTAAAAAATGATTGAAATGTAAATACTTTGACATGACGTACAACGATATTACCCAACCCAAGTGATTGAGCCAAAAAACATAAACATAAAGAAGGGAACCACGTAACATACTTATTAAAATGTAAATATTTTGACATGATTGAGCCGACAACCCAAACATACTTAAGAAAATGTGATTGACAAAACAATGATGGACATAGAACTAAAGGAGAACCAAACCAAGATGAAGAATGAAGATGAAGATTATTGAAGAAGAAGAAGAGGAAGAATGAAGAGGAGACAGATAAAACCCAAGGGGAAACTAACACACATATATAAAAGGGAGAGATTGTATGTTTAGAGATAGAATACGGTCAATAAACCTTAAATAATTATATATTAATAAAACCAATGTTATTATTAGCATTAATTTAACATATGTATCCAATTTGTAAGACAATACAATTGTAAAACAATGTAGTATAGGAAAGGTACACTAACCTGTCAGAAAGGTTAGATTCAACCAAAACTCAACTAGCCTAATATTGTTTATAGTAAAAATAATACTAAAACAAAAATAGTGAGAAATGGTAGGAGAAGGTATAGGGGTTACCCATTAAATAACACTAATTACAAAACAGTGAACCAAAGTGAAGTGCTTTAGTGAAGTGTTAATGCCCTAAAAAATAGTGAAAGTGAATGTGAAACATTCAAATTAGAATGCTAAGGAAATAGACACTCTTTAAAACATTGATAAATCACCAATGATTGGAGTGGAATTATAATTAGTTGTATACCTAGAAGTAATTAAAAATAGTATTTAAAATTAATATAAGGGAAGCATGTGACATATCAGGGAGAAAGCCCAGTACAATAACTTGTGTTAACATGGCATGATAGGATAGAAGTAAAGTTTGTTATTAAAGATTAAAATTATAAAGAATACAACACCCCATGTTGAAAGGGGAATTAACCTTCATAATATTAGAGAAAGTGACAATGTTTATCACCCTAGTTTATAAGACAAGAAAGAAATCAATGTTAATACTAAGAATAATTTATGACTTATAAAGAATAGTTGATTCAATGTTAAAGAAGGAATATGACTGAAAGGGGACTTACAGTCCATAAACCTAACTATTATATTTTAAATGAAAAGTAATGAAAATGTATGTTGAATAATAATTAAAACACAAACAAATAAATGAAGCCCATCAGGCTGAATTCAGAATGTAATTTAAAAGGGAAATACACTAGAAAACAATCATGGCTGTTTGTAACTAGGAAAACAGTTAACTACCAAGAACATTCAAATGCAAATTGTATCAATTTCACAAAAAATCTTACTAATCTAAGAACAGTGAATGGACAATAATTGTATATCAGTTATTTCAACACAGAAATATTATTGTAATAATTTAATTAAAGAAAGATATGTTATTTATTAAATGTCAACTAATTAGACTATAGTTAAAGTGTAACAGAATATGACCTTATGAGATATCATTGTAAACTTTGAAAGGAAAGAAAAATAATAGTGATGTCATTTATTATCCCAAAGGAAGTATAAAGGAATAAAATCATTAGGAAAATACTTAATAAATTTGAATAAAAATTCAAATATCTCTAACAATGTATGTAAGGAGTAATTAAACCAGCATTGAATTATTAGTTACTATGACAACGAGTCGTTTGAGGCTTATTTTTCCGTTAAATTATATAGACGCTGAAGAAACGAAGCGTGGGTACGCCACGCAAGAAATTGGACAAACTAAAACTTTAATTTAAACAGTTACAACAAGTCAACTAGTGAATTAAAATGATCCAATATGAAGAGACGTCGATCTGTACAGAATTAGTGATGACCAGGAGCGAAATTAAATAATCTAATTAAAGAAAAAACCCAGACCAGATTGAAGAAGATGCTGGAAGCCTACAACCAGCCCAAATTCGAAAAATACACGCCTACCCATGATGACCCTTCAACGTGAGACGAACTGATAAGTACTGAATAATTTCTTACTCCCAAAAAACCCTAAATTACTTGAATTATTTTCAAATGATAAAATTTCTCACTATTTAAAAAATAGTATTTTCTTTCAAAGGTAAAGGCAAAATTTACTTACATTAAAAAACATTTGACTAACTTATAGAGATAACCTTATTTGTGAACATAACTACTGTAACAGAAGTACGACACTACTAAACAAATTGTACAAACACATTATAAATCCTAAGTACGTATAAGGTATAATAGTGTACTTTTTTTTCATGTAATCAACGTTTATGTCTATTTTCATGATCAAAAGAACTCCAGATTTTAAAAACATATTAATTTGTTAGAAGTAACTGAATGATAGTGTTTTGAATCAATTTTGCCAACCTGAGGTGTTTTGTGTTTCAAGCTCTAAGCCGGAGCATAATATTATAAATTTGTTTATGATACTGTCATGTTTATTAATAATTAAATGTGTATTAAAAAACGCAGTACAGAACATTACTATCTTGTTATTTCATAGGATTTTTTGTAAATATATGTGTGTTAGCGAAGTTTCAAGTCATAGCCAACTAGCGCTTGTCACGAGTGGCCGAGTCGACAACCTGTGTAGCAGCAGGAATAATTCGAACGCCACAGCTGTCCATGCTAATACCACATATTACTTTAAAAATTAAATGTTTTAATTGTTTTAACAAAAACAATTTGGCGCCACCCGGGAATCGTAATCCATATGAATTGACAGGTAGGTTGTACTGGTGACATTGACAACGCTACGGACTCCAGTAGTGACGTCGATTTATGTAACAACCAGTGTGAGGCAAACACACTACATTCACACTAATACACAAAATAAACAAGTGTGATACATTTTAACAGGTACGACCCCATTTTATTGTTACATATTGGCTTCCATCGCGGGGCTTGAAGAAGGCGGACGTCTATTTATTGTTACATATTGGCTTCCATCACGGGGCTTGAAGAAGGCGGACGTCTATATATTGTTACATATTGACGAACCCAACGAGGGGCTTTAACAGAAGTACGTACACCCTATATATTGTTACATATTGGCGACCAGCAACGTGTGGCTAGGAAGAATAACTAGCGGCGATCATGAATAGACACGGGATGGTTACGAGACGCAAAGGGAAGGAAACATCAAACCAAGAAGGAAACCCAGAAGAAATGGAGGAAGTTGAAGAAGTAGAAGTGGAGGAAACGACTGGAGAATTGTCAGAAGAAAACCCACAGGAGGACCAAATGGAAAATCCTAATCCAACTGAACCGGAAATAGAAGCAGAAGACATGGTGACTGAACAACCAGTCAAACCGACAGAAGAAACGAATTTAGATAGCATGATGAAGTTCATGATGGAACAATTTGGACAATTGAATAAAAAATTAGAATCAAACAAGGAAGAATTTTTTTAAAAAATTGGACTCATTACGTAGTAATTTCAAACCAAGGAATGAAACACTAGACAGCACTCCTGAAAGTATCAAAGAAACGTTAAATGAGAACATGGAACCGGGGAATCAGAAAATAACACAGAAGGAGATGGTCAAGGAATTGGAGGAGAGGCACCAAGAACTAAAAATAGGTGTAAACAGTCGTATGAAGAAGAATCGAATCATTAAGAAGATTAAGAAAACAGAGGAACTGAGAAAGGTATATAAGAGGAAACTCATCAAAACACGAGAAGAAGTGGAGATGATGAAGAACGGACTCATCGACGTATTTAATTTGCCCATTACCTATCAAAGCAAATTAATAAAGTACAAAGATTGTAGGAGAACTCTAAAAGAAATTTTAGAAGGAGTAAAATACCAACCAGCGAGAAGAAACTGGAGAGAAGCAAGACCTGAATGGAGAATACCCAAATTAAAAGGATTCCACAACCAACCAGTGGATGAAATTTTCAGCAAATCTATACTTAAATGGAAATTACCAGCAATAGAAATGACTGACAACAAAACAGATTATAACCAATCAAGAAGGTCAATAAAATACTGGAGCACACCAGAAATGGAAATACCAAATAAAAAGGCAAAAATAATATTAATGAGAGAGGCACAAATAACGTCTCTGATTAATGCACAAAGTGATCAAATGTTTGAGGTAAATATAAATACCACGGAACATATGGTATTAAAGGAATTATGGTACAAGACGGAGGAGACCTATTTCACCAGTAAGAAAACAGTTCTACACGCCAGAGTTATCCGAACCATAAGGGCAGAGGAACTGATGGACCATGGGTAAACTAAGTGAAGATACCATAAACCAAGAAAGGGGACTGATCTTCAAGTTACTGACCCAGCAACCCAATGGAATAGAAGGAGATATTAAAATTAAATAAAGCTACTAGACAATCACCAAAACAAGAGGGTACAAGAAATGACGACGACCAAGACGAATTAAATGAGAAAAATTAAACTATAATAAATAAATTTAATAATATCATCCAGAATAAGTGTGTCTATCAAGCACTTGAAGGAGTAGAGGTGCATAATAACAAAGAGTCGAACAAGAGAAGGAAATAATAAAGGAAAGAAAAGGAGAAGTCAACTTACAAGAATATAAATAACAAGGTCCTGTGTATAGCAATATGAATAAACAATTATGTATATCATAATAAGCCGTATATCATCACAAGAGACAATGGTAATAATACTTACCAAATCAGTAATATCAATACAAGGAAAATCAAGGGAGTTTACAATCAAACTTCAATAAAAAAGTTTTACGAGGAAGAATAAAACCATTGTGAAATGAAACAGATTTCAAAATTCTAAAAGAGATTGTAAGAGCAGCTTACTCAAATATTTAGATGATGTATGCGGAACAATAAAAAGTTTTAATGAAAAAAAAAAGGAAAAACCAAGGAAACAAACCAAATTCCTTTCAATTTAAACCAGTTTAAAATATAACAAAAGATTGAAATATGAAGTATGAAGTAAAAAGTGAGATAATCAGGAATAAGTTACACACATTCCTATGTAATAAAAATGCAAGAAGCACAAACTTACAATTATAATTAAAAACAAAAAATAGCTAAAAAGGAATACGCTACAAACATTCCTTTAAGGTAAGACCATTAACTTACCAAAGAATTATCAAAAATGATGTTGAATACAGAGTAAAATAAACAAAAATAAAATCAAGTTCAAATTACTGAGATAAATACTTGAAATTATACTGAATCAAAGGTATTATAAGAAAAAATTTTAAAATTATACCTGGTACAAGGAGAGAGAGAGAGAGATTGTATATAAAACAAAAATACAAATATGGCTAAAGCAGAATCCTGCTAAATGACTAAGAAAAAAAAAATGTCTAAGACAATTAAAATGATCACAACGAGCATTGAAAACAAAATAATGAAAAGTGAGATATAATGAAATTAACATATGAGTAGAGATAAAATTTCTCAATATAGTATATGAGTAGATGGTAGTGTATAGTTAAGGTATAGCGGAAGGAAGAATGAGTAGTAATGATAAAGTGATCTAAAAACAAACCACAAGGTGGACAATCCCAATTATATTATTATTATTATTATTAAGTCACAAGTTGACAAAGATTTAAGATTGACTGTTGAAAAGTCCAGCAATCTATATGAACTGAGTAGAGAAGATGTGCCTCTAGTCTCAGAAAATTGAGTAGTAATGGGAGAAACCAGCTACTATATAAAGTTAGGGAAAAAAATTTGTGTATGAGGGAATATGCACCAATGGAAATAAATAAAAACAGATCCAAATAAAATGGAGTGAATTAAGTAAGAAGAGAAATGGAGAATGGAGAAACAAACAAGGAAGAGAAGGAAAAAAGTTATCTATAACTGATAATTTCATAAAAAACTATGCTAGTATTTTATTAAAATGATCAATTTTAGAGGAGAGGCATTATGTAACGATACAATTAAGCCAAATCTCGTACCAGTGATAAAAAAGATAATTCTTGATATAAAATTACTTCATATGAAATAAAATGTGTAAAAAATGATTGAAATGTAAATACTTTGACATGACGTACAACGATATTACCCAACCCAAGTGATTGAGCCAAAAAACATAAACATAAAGAAGGGAACCACGTAACATACTTATTAAAATGTAAATATTTTGACATGATTGAGCCGACAACCCAAACATACTTAAGAAAATGTGATTGACAAAACAATGATGGACATAGAACTAAAGGAGAACCAAACCAAGATGAAGAATGAAGATGAAGATTATTGAAGAAGAAGAAGAGGAAGAATGAAGAGGAGACAGATAAAACCCAAGGGGAAACTAACACACATATATAAAAGGGAGAGATTGTATGTTTAGAGATAGAATACGGTCAATAAACCTTAAATAATTATATATTAATAAAACCAATGTTATTATTAGCATTAATTTAACATATGTATCCAATTTGTAAGACAATACAATTGTAAAACAATGTAGTATAGGAAAGGTACACTAACCTGTCAGAAAGGTTAGATTCAACCAAAACTCAACTAGCCTAATATTGTTTATAGTAAAAATAATACTAAAACAAAAATAGTGAGAAATGGTAGGAGAAGGTATAGGGGTTACCCATTAAATAACACTAATTACAAAACAGTGAACCAAAGTGAAGTGCTTTAGTGAAGTGTTAATGCCCTAAAAAATAGTGAAAGTGAATGTGAAACATTCAAATTAGAATGCTAAGGAAATAGACACTCTTTAAAACATTGATAAATCACCAATGATTGGAGTGGAATTATAATTAGTTGTATACCTAGAAGTAATTAAAAATAGTATTTAAAATTAATATAAGGGAAGCATGTGACATATCAGGGAGAAAGCCCAGTACAATAACTTGTGTTAACATGGCATGATAGGATAGAAGTAAAGTTTGTTATTAAAGATTAAAATTATAAAGAATACAACACCCCATGTTGAAAGGGGAATTAACCTTCATAATATTAGAGAAAGTGACAATGTTTATCACCCTAGTTTATAAGACAAGAAAGAAATCAATGTTAATACTAAGAATAATTTATGACTTATAAAGAATAGTTGATTCAATGTTAAAGAAGGAATATGACTGAAAGGGGACTTACAGTCCATAAACCTAACTATTATATTTTAAATGAAAAGTAATGAAAATGTATGTTGAATAATAATTAAAACACAAACAAATAAATGAAGCCCATCAGGCTGAATTCAGAATGTAATTTAAAAGGGAAATACACTAGAAAACAATCATGGCTGTTTGTAACTAGGAAAACAGTTAACTACCAAGAACATTCAAATGCAAATTGTATCAATTTCACAAAAAATCTTACTAATCTAAGAACAGTGAATGGACAATAATTGTATATCAGTTATTTCAACACAGAAATATTATTGTAATAATTTAATTAAAGAAAGATATGTTATTTATTAAATGTCAACTAATTAGACTATAGTTAAAGTGTAACAGAATATGACCTTATGAGATATCATTGTAAACTTTGAAAGGAAAGAAAAATAATAGTGATGTCATTTATTATCCCAAAGGAAGTATAAGGGAATAAAATCATTAGGAAAATACTTAATAAATTTGAATAAAAATTCAAATATCTCTAACAATGTATGTAAGGAGTAATTAAACCAGCATTGAATTATTAGTTACTATGACAACGAGTCGTTTGAGGCTTATTTTTCCGTTAAATTATATAGACGCTGAAGAAACGAAGCGTGGGTACGCCACGCAAGAAATTGGACAAACTAAAACTTTAATTTAAACAGTTACAACAAGTCAACTAGTGAATTAAAATGATCCAATATGAAGAGACGTCGATCTGTACAGAATTAGTGATGACCAGGAGCGAAATTAAATAATCTAATTAAAGAAAAAACCCAGACCAGATTGAAGAAGATGCTGGAAGCCTACAACCAGCCCAAATTCGAAAAATACACGCCTACCCATGATGACCCTTCAACGTGAGACGAACTGATAAGTACTGAATAATTTCTTACTCCCAAAAAACCCTAAATTACTTGAATTATTTTCAAATGATAAAATTTCTCACTATTTAAAAAATAGTATTTTCTTTCAAAGGTAAAGGCAAAATTTACTTACATTAAAAAACATTTGACTAACTTATAGAGATAACCTTATTTGTGAACATAACTACTGTAACAGAAGTACGACACTACTAAACAAATTGTACAAACACATTATAAATCCTAAGTACGTATAAGGTATAATAGTGTACTTTTTTTTCATGTAATCAACGTTTATGTCTATTTTCATGATCAAAAGAACTCCAGATTTTAAAAACATATTAATTTGTTAGAAGTAACTGAATGATAGTGTTTTGAATCAATTTTGCCAACCTGAGGTGTTTTGTGTTTCAAGCTCTAAGCCGGAGCATAATATTATAAATTTGTTTATGATACTGTCATGTTTATTAATAATTAAATGTGTATTAAAAAACGCAGTACAGAACATTACTATCTTGTTATTTCATAGGATTTTTTATAAATATATGTGTGTTAGCGAAGTTTCAAGTCATAGCCAACTAGCGCTTGTCACGAGTGGCCGAGTCGACAACCTGTGTAGCAGCAGGAATAATTCGAACGCCACAGCTGTCCATGCTAATACCACATATTACTTTAAAAATTAAATGTTTTAATTGTTTTAACAAAAACAATTTGGCGCCACCCGGGAATCGTAATCCATATGAATTGACAGGTAGGTTGTACTGGTGACATTGACAACGCTACGGACTCCAGTAGTGACGTCGATTTATGTAACAACCAGTGTGAGGCAAACACACTACATTCACACTAATACACAAAATAAACAAGTGTGATACATTTTAACAGGTACGACCCCATTTTATTGTTACATATTGGCTTCCATCGCGGGGCTTGAAGAAGGCGGACGTCTATTTATTGTTACATATTGGCTTCCATCACGGGGCTTGAAGAAGGCGGACGTCTATATATTGTTACATATTGACGAACCCAACGAGGGGCTTTAACAGAAGTACGTACACCCTATATATTGTTACATATTGGCGACCAGCAACGTGTGGCTAGGAAGAATAACTAGCGGCGATCATGAATAGACACGGGATGGTTACGAGACGCAAAGGGAAGGAAACATCAAACCAAGAAGGAAACCCAGAAGAAATGGAGGAAGTTGAAGAAGTAGAAGTGGAGGAAACGACTGGAGAATTGTCAGAAGAAAACCCACAGGAGGACCAAATGGAAAATCCTAATCCAACTGAACCGGAAATAGAAGCAGAAGACATGGTGACTGAACAACCAGTCAAACCGACAGAAGAAACGAATTTAGATAGCATGATGAAGTTCATGATGGAACAATTTGGACAATTGAATAAAAAATTAGAATCAAACAAGGAAGAATTTTTTTAAAAAATTGGACTCATTACGTAGTAATTTCAAACCAAGGAATGAAACACTAGACAGCACTCCTGAAAGTATCAAAGAAACGTTAAATGAGAACATGGAACCGGGGAATCAGAAAATAACACAGAAGGAGATGGTCAAGGAATTGGAGGAGAGGCACCAAGAACTAAAAATAGGTGTAAACAGTCGTATGAAGAAGAATCGAATCATTAAGAAGATTAAGAAAACAGAGGAACTGAGAAAGGTATATAAGAGGAAACTCATCAAAACACGAGAAGAAGTGGAGATGATGAAGAACGGACTCATCGACGTATTTAATTTGCCCATTACCTATCAAAGCAAATTAATAAAGTACAAAGATTGTAGGAGAACTCTAAAAGAAATTTTAGAAGGAGTAAAATACCAACCAGCGAGAAGAAACTGGAGAGAAGCAAGACCTGAATGGAGAATACCCAAATTAAAAGGATTCCACAACCAACCAGTGGATGAAATTTTCAGCAAATCTATACTTAAATGGAAATTACCAGCAATAGAAATGACTGACAACAAAACAGATTATAACCAATCAAGAAGGTCAATAAAATACTGGAGCACACCAGAAATGGAAATACCAAATAAAAAGGCAAAAATAATATTAATGAGAGAGGCACAAATAACGTCTCTGATTAATGCACAAAGTGATCAAATGTTTGAGGTAAATATAAATACCACGGAACATATGGTATTAAAGGAATTATGGTACAAGACGGAGGAGACCTATTTCACCAGTAAGAAAACAGTTCTACACGCCAGAGTTATCCGAACCATAAGGGCAGAGGAACTGATGGACCATGGGTAAACTAAGTGAAGATACCATAAACCAAGAAAGGGGACTGATCTTCAAGTTACTGACCCAGCAACCCAATGGAATAGAAGGAGATATTAAAATTAAATAAAGCTACTAGACAATCACCAAAACAAGAGGGTACAAGAAATGACGACGACCAAGACGAATTAAATGAGAAAAATTAAACTATAATAAATAAATTTAATAATATCATCCAGAATAAGTGTGTGTATCAAGCACTTGAAGGAGTAGAGGTGCATAATAACAAAGAGTCGAACAAGAGAAGGAAATAATAAAGGAAAGAAAAGGAGAAGTCAACTTACAAGAATATAAATAACAAGGTCCTGTGTATAGCAATATGAATAAACAATTATGTATATCATAATAAGCCGTATATCATCACAAGAGACAATGGTAATAATACTTACCAAATCAGTAATATCAATACAAGGAAAATCAAGGGAGTTTACAATCAAACTTCAATAAAAAAGTTTTACGAGGAAGAATAAAACCATTGTGAAATGAAACAGATTTCAAAATTCTAAAAGAGATTGTAAGAGCAGCTTACTCAAATATTTAGATGATGTATGCGGAACAATAAAAAGTTTTAATGAAAAAAAAAAAGGAAAAACCAAGGAAACAAACCAAATTCCTTTCAATTTAAACCAGTTTAAAATATAACAAAAGATTGAAATATGAAGTATGAAGTAAAAAGTGAGATAATCAGGAATAAGTTACACACATTCCTATGTAATAAAAATGTAAGAAGCACAAACTTACAATTATAATTAAAAACAAAAAATAGCTAAAAAGGAATACGCTACAAACATTCCTTTAAGGTAAGACCATTAACTTACCAAAGAATTATCAAAAATGATGTTGAATACAGAGTAAAATAAACAAAAATAAAATCAAGTTCAAATTACTGAGATAAATACTTGAAATTATACTGAATCAAAGGTATTATAAGAAAAAATTTTAAAATTATACCTGGTACAAGGAGAGAGAGAGAGAGATTGTATATAAAACAAAAATACAAATATGGCTAAAGCAGAATCCTGCTAAATGACTAAGAAAAAAAAAATGTCTAAGACAATTAAAATGATCACAACGAGCATTGAAAACAAAATAATGAAAAGTGAGATATAATGAAATTAACATATGAGTAGAGATAAAATTTCTCAATATAGTATATGAGTAGATGGTAGTGTATAGTTAAGGTATAGCGGAAGGAAGAATGAGTAGTAATGATAAAGTGATCTAAAAACAAACCACAAGGTGGACAATCCCAATTATATTATTATTATTATTATTAAGTCACAAGTTGACAAAGATTTAAGATTGACTGTTGAAAAGTCCAGCAATCTATATGAACTGAGTAGAGAAGATGTGCCTCTAGTCTCAGAAAATTGAGTAGTAATGGGAGAAACCAGCTACTATATAAAGTTAGGGAAAAAAATTTGTGTATGAGGGAATATGCACCAATGGAAATAAATAAAAACAGATCCAAATAAAATGGAGTGAACTAAGTAAGAAGAGAAATGGAGAATGGAGAAACAAACAAGGAAGAGAAGGAAAAAAGTTATCTATAACTGATAATTTCATAAAAAACTATGCTAGTATTTTATTAAAATGATCAATTTTAGAGGAGAGGCATTATGTAACGATACAATTAAGCCAAATCTCGTACCAGTGATAAAATAGATAATTCTTGATATAAAATTACTTCATATGAAATAAAATGTGTAAAAAATGATTAAAATGTAAATACTTTGACATGACGTACAACGATATTACCCAACCCAAGTGATTGAGCCAAAAAACATAAACATAAAGAAGGGAACCACGTAACATACTTATTAAAATGTAAATATTTTGACATGATTGAGCCGACAACCCAAACATACTTAAGAAAATGTGATTGACAAAACAATGATGGACATAGAACTAAAGGAGAACCAAACCAAGATGAAGAATGAAGATGAAGATTATTGAAGAAGAAGAAGAGGAAGAATGAAGAGGAGACAGATAAAACCCAAGGGGAAACTAACACACATATATAAAAGGGAGAGATTGTATGTTTAGAGATAGAATACGGTCAATAAACCTTAAATAATTATATATTAATAAAACCAATGTTATTATTAGCATTAATTTAACATATGTATCCAATTTGTAAGACAATACAATTGTAAAACAATGTAGTATAGGAAAGGTACACTAACCTGTCAGAAAGGTTAGATTCAACCAAAACTCAACTAGCCTAATATTGTTTATAGTAAAAATAATACTAAAACAAAAATAGTGAGAAATGGTAGGAGAAGGTATAGGGGTTACCCATTAAATAACACTAATTACAAAACAGTGAACCAAAGTGAAGTGCTTTAGTGAAGTGTTAATGCCCTAAAAAATAGTGAAAGTGAATGTGAAACATTCAAATTAGAATGCTAAGGAAATAGACACTCTTTAAAACATTGTTAAATCACCAATGATTGGAGTGGAATTATAATTAGTTGTATACCTAGAAGTAATTAAAAATAGTATTTAAAATTAATATAAGGGAAGCATGTGACATATCAGGGAGAAAGCCCAGTACAATAACTTGTGTTAACATGGCATGATAGGATAGAAGTAAAGTTTGTTATTAAAGATTAAAATTATAAAGAATACAACACCCCATGTTGAAAGGGGAATTAACCTTCATAATATTAGAGAAAGTGACAATGTTTATCACCCTAGTTTATAAGACAAGAAAGAAATCAATGTTAATACTAAGAATAATTTATGACTTATAAAGAATAGTTGATTCAATGTTAAAGAAGGAATATGACTGAAAGGGGACTTACAGTCCATAAACCTAACTATTATATTTTAAATGAAAAGTAATGAAAATGTATGTTGAATAATAATTAAAACACAAACAAATAAATGAAGCCCATCAGGCTGAATTCAGAATGTAATTTAAAAGGGAAATACACTAGAAAACAATCATGGCTGTTTGTAACTAGGAAAACAGTTAACTACCAAGAACATTCAAATGCAAATTGTATCAATTTCACAAAAAATCTTACTAATCTAAGAACAGTGAATGGACAATAATTGTATATCAGTTATTTCAACACAGAAATATTATTGTAATAATTTAATTAAAGAAAGATATGTTATTTATTAAATGTCAACTAATTAGACTATAGTTAAAGTGTAACAGAATATGACCTTATGAGATATCATTGTAAACTTTGAAAGGAAAGAAAAATAATAGTGATGTCATTTATTATCCCAAAGGAAGTATAAGGGAATAAAATCATTAGGAAAATACTTAATAAATTTGAATAAAAATTCAAATATCTCTAACAATGTATGTAAGGAGTAATTAAACCAGCATTGAATTATTAGTTACTATGACAACGAGTCGTTTGAGGCTTATTTTTCCGTTAAATTATATAGACGCTGAAGAAACGAAGCGTGGGTACGCCACGCAAGAAATTGGACAAACTAAAACTTTAATTTAAACAGTTACAACAAGTCAACTAGTGAATTAAAATGATCCAATATGAAGAGACGTCGATCTGTACAGAATTAGTGATGACCAGGAGCGAAATTAAATAATCTAATTAAAGAAAAAACCCAGACCAGATTGAAGAAGATGCTGGAAGCCTACAACCAGCCCAAATTCGAAAAATACACGCCTACCCATGATGACCCTTCAACGTGAGACGAACTGATAAGTACTGAATAATTTCTTACTCCCAAAAAACCCTAAATTACTTGAATTATTTTCAAATGATAAAATTTCTCACTATTTAAAAAATAGTATTTTCTTTCAAAGGTAAAGGCAAAATTTACTTACATTAAAAAACATTTGACTAACTTATAGAGATAACCTTATTTGTGAACATAACTACTGTAACAGAAGTACGACGCTACTAAACAAATTGTACAAACACATTATAAATCCTAAGTATAGGTATAATAGTGTACTTTTTTTTCATGTAATCAACGTTTATGTCTATTTTCATGATCAAAAGAACTCCAGATTTTAAAAACATATTAATTTGTTAGAAGTAACTGAATGATAGTGTTTTGAATCAATTTTGCCAACCTGAGGTGTTTTGTGTTTCAAGCTCTAAGCCGGAGCATAATATTATAAATTTGTTTATGATACTGTCATGTTTATTAATAATTAAATGTGTATTAAAAAACGCAGTACAGAACATTACTATCTTGTTATTTCATAGGATTTTTTGTAAATATATGTGTGTTAGCGAAGTTTCAAGTCATAGCCAACTAGCGCTTGTCACGAGTGGCCGAGTCGACAACCTGTGTAGCAGCAGGAATAATTTGAACGCCACAGCTGTCCATGCTAATACCACATATTACTTTAAAAGTTAAATGTTTTAATTGTTTTAACAAAAACAATTTGGCGCCACCCGGGAATCGTAATCCATATGAATTGACAGGTAGGTTGTACTGGTGACATTGACAACGCTACGGACTCCAGTAGTGACGTCGATTTATGTAACAACCAGTGTGAGGCAAACACACTACATTCACACTAATACACAAAATAAACAAGTGTGATACATTTTAACAGGTACGACCCCATTTTATTGTTACATATTGGCTTCCATCGCGGGGCTTGAAGAAGGCGGACGTCTATTTATTGTTACATATTGGCTTCCATCACGGGGCTTGAAGAAGGCGGACGTCTATATATTGTTACATATTGACGAACCCAACGAGGGGCTTTAACAGAAGTACGTACACCCTATATATTGTTACATATTGGCGACCAGCAACGTGTGGCTAGGAAGAATAACTAGCGGCGATCATGAATAGACACGGGATGGTTACGAGACGCAAAGGGAAGGAAACATCAAACCAAGAAGGAAACCCAGAAGAAATGGAGGAAGTTGAAGAAGTAGAAGTGGAGGAAACGACTGGAGAATTGTCAGAAGAAAACCCACAGGAGGACCAAATGGAAAATCCTAATCCAACTGAACCGGAAATAGAAGCAGAAGACATGGTGACTGAACAACCAGTCAAACCGACAGAAGAAACGAATTTAGATATCATGATGAAGTTCATGATGGAACAATTTGGACAATTGAATAAAAAATTAGAATCAAACAAGGAAGAATTGTTTAAAAAATTGGACTCATTACGTAGTAATTTCAAACCAAGGAATGAAACACTAGACAGCACTCCTGAAAGTATCAAAGAAACGTTAAATGAGAACATGGAACCGGGGAATCAGAAAATAACACAGAAGGAGATGGTCAAGGAATTGGAGGAGAGGCACCAAGAACTAAAAATAGGTGTAAACAGTCATATGAAGAAGAATCGAATCATTAAGAAGATTAAGAAAACAGAGGAACTGAGAAAGGTATATAAGAGGAAACTCATCAAAACACGAGAAGAAGTGGAGATGATGAAGAACGGACTCATCGACGTATTTAATTTGCCCATTACCTATCAAAGCAAATTAATAAAGTACAAAGATTGTAGGAGAACTCTAAAAGAAATTTTAGAAGGAGTAAAATACCAACCAGCGAGAAGAAACTGGAGAGAAGCAAGACCTGAATGGAGAATACCCAAATTAAAAGGATTCCACAACCAACCAGTGGATGAAATTTTCAGCAAATCTATACTTAAATGGAAATTACCAGCAATAGAAATGACTGACAACAAAACAGATTATAACCAATCAAGAAGGTCAATAAAATACTGGAGCACACCAGAAATGGAAATACCAAATAAAAAGGCAAAAATAATATTAATGAGAGAGGCACAAATAACGTCTCTGATTAATGCACAAAGTGATCAAATGTTTGAGGTAAATATAAATACCACGGAACATATGGTATTAAAGGAATTATGGTACAAGACGGAGGAGACCTATTTCACCAGTAAGAAAACAGTTCTACACGCCAGAGTTATCCGAACCATAAGGGCAGAGGAACTGATGGACCATGGGTAAACTAAGTGAAGATACCATAAACCAAGAAAGGGGACTGATCTTCAAGTTACTGACCCAGCAACCCAATGGAATAGAAGGAGATATTAAAATTAAATAAAGCTACTAGACAATCACCAAAACAAGAGGGTACAAGAAATGACGACGACCAAGACGAATTAAATGAGAAAAATTAAACTATAATAAATAAATTTAATAATATCATCCAGAATAAGTGTGTCTATCAAGCACTTGAAGGAGTAGAGGTGCATAATAACAAAGAGTCGAACAAGAGAAGGAAATAATAAAGGAAAGAAAAGGAGAAGTCAACTTACAAGAATATAAATAACAAGGTCCTGTGTATAGCAATATGAATAAACAATTATGTATATCATAATAAGCCGTATATCATCACAAGAGACAATGGTAATAATACTTACCAAATCAGTAATATCAATACAAGGAAAATCAAGGGAGTTTACAATCAAACTTCAATAAAAAAGTTTTACGAGGAAGAATAAAACCATTGTGAAATGAAACAGATTTCAAAATTCTAAAAGAGATTGTAAGAGCAGCTTACTCAAATATTTAGATGATGTATGCGGAACAATAAAAAGTTTTAATGAAAAAAAAAAAGGAAAAACCAAGGAAACAGTTACACAAATTCCTTTCAATTTAAACCAGTTTAAAATATAACAAAAGATTGAAATATGAAGTATGAAGTAAAAAGTGAGATAATCAGGAATAAGTTACACACATTCCTATGTAATAAAAATGTAAGAAGCACAAACTTACAATTATAATTAAAAACAAAAAAATAGCTAAAAAGGAATACGCTACAAACATTCCTTTAAGGTAAGACCATTAACTTACCAAAGAATTATCAAAAATGATGTTGAATACAGAGTAAAATAAACAAAAATAAAATCAAGTTCAAATTACTGAGATAAATACTTGAAATTATACTGAATCAAAGGTATTATAAGAAAAAATTTTAAAATTATACCTGGTACAAGGAGAGAGAGAGAGAGATTGTATATAAAACAAAAATACAAATATGGCTAAAGCAGAATCCTGCTAAATGACTAAGAAAAAAAAAATGTCTAAGACAATTAAAATGATCACAACGAGCATTGAAAACAAAATAATGAAAAGTGAGATATAATGAAATTAACATATGAGTAGAGATAAAATTTCTCAATATAGTATATGAGTAGATGGTAGTGTATAGTTAAGGTATAGCGGAAGGAAGAATGAGTAGTAATGATAAAGTGATCTAAAAACAAACCACAAGGTGGACAATCCCAATTATATTATTATTATTATTATTAAGTCACAAGTTGACAAAGATTTAAGATTGACTGTTGAAAAGTCCAGCAATCTATATGAACTGAGTAGAGAAGATGTGCCTCTAGTCTCAGAAAATTGAGTAGTAATGGGAGAAACCAGCTACTATATAAAGTTAGGGAAAAAAATTTGTGTATGAGGGAATATGCACCAATGGAAATAAATAAAAACAGATCCAAATAAAATGGAGTGAATTAAGTAAGAAGAGAAATGGAGAATGGAGAAACAAACAAGGAAGAGAAGGAAAAAAGTTATCTATAACTGATAATTTCATAAAAAACTATGCTAGTATTTTATTAAAATGATCAATTTTAGAGGAGAGGCATTATGTAACGATACAATTAAGCCAAATCTCGTACCAGTGATAAAAAAGATAATTCTTGATATAAAATTACTTCATATGAAATAAAATGTGTAAAAAATGATTAAAATGTAAATACTTTGACATGACGTACAACGATATTACCCAACCCAAGTGATTGAGCCAAAAAACATAAACATAAAGAAGGGAACCACGTAACATACTTATTAAAATGTAAATATTTTGACATGATTGAGCCGACAACCCAAGCATACTTAAGAAAATGTGATTGACAAAACAATGATGGACATAGAACTAAAGGAGAACCAAACCAAGATGAAGAATGAAGATGAAGATTATTGAAGAAGAAGAAGAGGAAGAATGATGAGGAGACAGATAAAACCCAAGGGGAAACTAACACACATATATAAAAGGGAGAGATTGTATGTTTAGAGATAGAATACGGTCAATAAACCTTAAATAATTATATATTAATAAAACCAATGTTATTATTAGCATTAATTTAACATATGTATCCAATTTGTAAGACAATACAATTGTAAAACAATGTAGTATAGGAAAGGTACACTAACCTGTCAGAAAGGTTAGATTCAACCAAAACTCAACTAGCCTAATATTGTTTATAGTAAAAATAATACTAAAACAAAAATAGTGAGAAATGGTAGGAGAAGGTATAGGGGTTACCCATTAAATAACACTAATTACAAAACAGTGAACCAAAGTGAAGTGCTTTAGTGAAGTGTTAATGCCCTAAAAAATAGTGAAAGTGAATGTGAAACATTCAAATTAGAATGCTAAGGAAATAGACACTCTTTAAAACATTGATAAATCACCAATGATTGGAGTGGAATTATAATTAGTTGTATACCTAGAAGTAATTAAAAATAGTATTTAAAATTAATATAAGGGAAGCATGTGACATATCAGGGAGAAAGCCCAGTACAATAACTTGTGTTAACATGGCATGATAGGATAGAAGTAAAGTTTGTTATTAAAGATTAAAATTATAAAGAATACAACACCCCATGTTGAAAGGGGAATTAACCTTCATAATATTAGAGAAAGTGACAATGTTTATCACCCTAGTTTATAAGACAAGAAAGAAATCAATGTTAATACTAAGAATAATTTATGACTTATAAAGAATAGTTGATTCAATGTTAAAGAAGGAATATGACTGAAAGGGGACTTACAGTCCATAAACCTAACTATTATATTTTAAATTATATATTAAAACACAAACAAATAAATGAAGCCCATCAGGCTGAATTCAGAATGTAATTTAAAAGGGAAATACACTAGAAAACAATCATGGCTGTTTGTAACTAGGAAAACAGTTAACTACCAAGAACATTCAAATGCAAATTGTATCAATTTCACAAAAAATCTTACTAATCTAAGAACAGTGAATGGACAATAATTGTATATCAGTTATTTCAACACAGAAATATTATTGTAATAATTTAATTAAAGAAAGATATGTTATTTATTAAATGTCAACTAATTAGACTATAGTTAAAGTGTAACAGAATATGACCTTATGAGATATCATTGTAAACTTTGAAAGGAAAGAAAAATAATAGTGATGTCATTTATTATCCCAAAGGAAGTATAAGGGAATAAAATCATTAGGAAAATACTTAATAAATTTGAATAAAAATTCAAATATCTCTAACAATGTATGTAAGGAGTAATTAAACCAGCATTGAATTATTAGTTACTATGACAACGAGTCGTTTGAGGCTTATTTTTCCGTTAAATTATATAGACGCTGAAGAAACGAAGCGTGGGTACGCCACGCAAGAAATTGGACAAACTAAAACTTTAATTTAAACAGTTACAACAAGTCAACTAGTGAATTAAAATGATCCAATATGAAGAGACGTCGATCTGTACAGAATTAGTGATGACCAGGAGCGAAATTAAATAATCTAATTAAAGAAAAAACCCAGACCAGATTGAAGAAGATGCTGGAAGCCTACAACCAGCCCAAATTCGAAAAATACACGCCTACCCATGATGACCCTTCAACGTGAGACGAACTGATAAGTACTGAATAATTTCTTACTCCCAAAAAACCCTAAATTACTTGAATTATTTTCAAATGATAAAATTTCTCACTATTTAAAAAATAGTATTTTCTTTCAAAGGTAAAGGCAAAATTTACTTACATTAAAAAACATTTGACTAACTTATAGAGATAACCTTATTTGTGAACATAACTACTGTAACAGAAGTACGACACTACTAAACAAATTGTACAAACACATTATAAATCCTAAGTACGTATAAGGTATAATAGTGTACTTTTTTTTCATGTAATCAACGTTTATGTCTATTTTCATGATCAAAAGAACTCCAGATTTTAAAAACATATTAATTTGTTAGAAGTAACTGAATGATAGTGTTTTGAATCAATTTTGCCAACCTGAGGTGTTTTGTGTTTCAAGCTCTAAGCCGGAGCATAATATTATAAATTTGTTTATGATACAATTGTCATGTTTATTAATAATTAAATGTGTATTAAAAAACGCAGTACAGAACATTACTATCTTGTTATTTCATAGGATTTTTTGTAAATATATGTGTGTTAGCGAAGTTTCAAGTCATAGCCAACTAGCGCTTGTCACGAGTGGCCGAGTCGACAACCTGTGTAGCAGCAGGAATAATTCGAACGCCACAGCTGTCCATGCTAATACCACATATTACTTTAAAAATTAAATGTTTTAATTGTTTTAACAAAAACAATTTGGCGCCACCCGGGAATCGTAATCCATATGAATTGACAGGTAGGTTGTACTGGTGACATTGACAACGCTACGGACTCCAGTAGTGACGTCGATTTATGTAACAACCAGTGTGAGGCAAACACACTACATTCACACTAATACACAAAATAAACAAGTGTGATACATTTTAACAGGTACGACCCCATTTTATTGTTACATATTGGCTTCCATCGCGGGGCTTGAAGAAGGCGGACGTCTATTTATTGTTACATATTGGCTTCCATCGCGGGGCTTGAAGAAGGCGGACGTCTATATATTGTTACATATTGACGAACCCAACGAGGGGCTTTAACAGAAGTACGTACACCCTATATATTGTTACATATTGGCGACCAGCAACGTGTGGCTAGGAAGAATAACTAGCGGCGATCATGAATAGACACGGGATGGTTACGAGACGCAAAGGGAAGGAAACATCAAACCAAGAAGGAAACCCAGAAGAAATGGAGGAAGTTGAAGAAGTAGAAGTGGAGGAAACGACTGGAGAATTGTCAGAAGAAAACCCACAGGAGGACCAAATGGAAAATCCTAATCCAACTGAACCGGAAATAGAAGCAGAAGACATGGTGACTGAACAACCAGTCAAACCGACAGAAGAAACGAATTTAGATAGCATGATGAAGTTCATGATGGAACAATTTGGACAATTGAATAAAAAATTAGAATCAAACAAGGAAGAATTGTTTAAAAAATTGGACTCATTACGTAGTAATTTCAAACCAAGGAATGAAACACTAGACAGCACTCCTGAAAGTATCAAAGAAACGTTAAATGAGAACATGGAACCGGGGAATCAGAAAATAACACAGAAGGAGATGGTCAAGGAATTGGAGGAGAGGCACCAAGAACTAAAAATAGGTGTAAACAGTCGTATGAAGAAGAATCGAATCATTAAGAAGATTAAGAAAACAGAGGAACTGAGAAAGGTATATAAGAGGAAACTCATCAAAACACGAGAAGAAGTGGAGATGATGAAGAACGGACTCATCGACGTATTTAATTTGCCCATTACCTATCAAAGCAAATTAATAAAGTACAAAGATTGTAGGAGAACTCTAAAAGAAATTTTAGAAGGAGTAAAATACCAACCAGCGAGAAGAAACTGGAGAGAAGCAAGACCTGAATGGAGAATACCCAAATTAAAAGGATTCCACAACCAACCAGTGGATGAAATTTTCAGCAAATCTATACTTAAATGGAAATTACCAGCAATAGAAATGACTGACAACAAAACAGATTATAACCAATCAAGAAGGTCAATAAAATACTGGAGCACACCAGAAATGGAAATACCAAATAAAAAGGCAAAAATAATATTAATGAGAGAGGCACAAATAACGTCTCTGATTAATGCACAAAGTGATCAAATGTTTGAGGTAAATATAAATACCACGGAACATATGGTATTAAAGGAATTATGGTACAAGACGGAGGAGACCTATTTCACCAGTAAGAAAACAGTTCTACACGCCAGAGTTATCCGAACCATAAGGGCAGAGGAACTGATGGACCATGGGTAAACTAAGTGAAGATACCATAAACCAAGAAAGGGGACTGATCTTCAAGTTACTGACCCAGCAACCCAATGGAATAGAAGGAGATATTAAAATTAAATAAAGCTACTAGACAATCACCAAAACAAGAGGGTACAAGAAATGACGACGACCAAGACGAATTAAATGAGAAAAATTAAACTATAATAAATAAATTTAATAATATCATCCAGAATAAGTGTGTCTATCAAGCACTTGAAGGAGTAGAGGTGCATAATAACAAAGAGTCGAACAAGAGAAGGAAATAATAAAGGAAAGAAAAGGAGAAGTCAACTTACAAGAATATAAATAACAAGGTCCTGTGTATAGCAATATGAATAAACAATTATGTATATCATAATAAGCCGTATATCATCACAAGAGACAATGGTAATAATACTTACCAAATCAGTAATATCAATACAAGGAAAATCAAGGGAGTTTACAATCAAACTTCAATAAAAAAGTTTTACGAGGAAGAATAAAACCATTGTGAAATGAAACAGATTTCAAAATTCTAAAAGAGATTGTAAGAGCAGCTTACTCAAATATTTAGATGATGTATGCGGAACAATAAAAAGTTTTAATGAAAAAAAAAAGGAAAACCCAAGGAAACAGTTACACAAATTCCTTTCAATTTAAACCAGTTTAAAATATAACAAAAGATTGAAATATGAAGTATGAAGTAAAAAGTGAGATAATCAGGAATAAGTTACACACATTCCTATGTAATAAAAATGTAAGAAGCACAAACTTACAATTATAATTAAAAACAAAAAAATAGCTAAAAAGGAATACGCTACAAACATTCCTTTAAGGTAAGACCATTAACTTACCCAGTGGCGGCGCTAACGTAACGGGGGCCCCCCCGCGAAACTAATTAGGGGGCCCTATAAAAATGGTTAAATTTTGTATACGTAATAGGGGAAAACACTCAAATGAGTTTCTATTTACGTGTGTTTCACAACAATGGTTTGTGAATACTTTCTCGTCTATCACAAAGCGTTTGCAATTTGCAAAGGATGTTTTGCACGTGTACAAACTCTTAAAATTCATTGTTGCTAAATAGACAAAGTTCTATACAAACTATAAAAGTGTTAAAAATTTATTATTTAAAAACGAATATCAAAGTAACATTCTAGCTTTTTTCAAACATTTAAATTAGTTTGTACCTGAATTTGTAAAATTCTTGAATATACTCTATACAAGTTCTCCTTAAGTCTAATCCAATTCAATAACACTCGAACTCAAGTAATGTACAATATTTACAGATGAGGATCAACCAAAGTTCACTGTTTTCCTAAGCCTAGTCTTCTTTTTTAATAGCTAAGAACTTTTCAACCACTTCGTTGATATTAGTTTTCTGTGTCTCTTCATGCTCAATGCTTAACAGTGCCAAGTCACTCAACCGAGTTTGGGCCATGGTACTTCTTAAGTATGACTTAAATTAATTAATTTAAGTTTTGAAAAGCTTCTTTCCGCTGTAGCTGTTGTGACAGGTATAGTTAAATAAAGCTGCAAAGCTGTAGTTAAGTCTGGGAGGCAACTCATAAGGCAGCTGTTTTCTTCAACCAGTAAATTCATCATTTCTCGAATTCTTTTCTTGTGTACAATTTCTTTGGCCATCAGAGCTTTGAAGGATATTACTTGGTCAGGCAGTGATGTGGAAAGGTCACCAGGATACACATTTACCAGAGCCTTATTTTTCTCCACTATTGTCTCTTGTGAGAAGTTTACTAAATTCTGAGCCGTCAGGAATGAAAACCTGTCATCAATGCAACGCAATCCTTCGAATCTCATTTGTAGCTGAGCTATTACAATATCTAGTGTTGCATTGAAAACTTTTACTTCAAATGATTTCACTGGGTCGTCAATTCTATGGTCAACTGATAATTCAACAAAGAAGCGTTTTACAACTCGTTTACGCTTATTTTTCATGTTACAAGTTATGTCCCATGACTGGGCCAACTGGGGCCCCCCATGAGGGTCGAGGTACCCCCGCGCCGCGGGGTCTGCGGGGGCCTTATCGCCGCCACTGAACTTACCAAAGAATTATCAAAAATGATGTTGAATACAGAGTAAAATAAACAAAAATAAAATCAAGTTCAAATTACTGAGATAAATACTTGAAATTATACTGAATCAAAGGTATTATAAGAAAAAATTTTAAAATTATACCTGGTACAAGGAGAGAGAGAGAGAGATTGTATATAAAACAAAAATACAAATATGGCTAAAGCAGAATCCTGCTAAATGACTAAGAAAAAAAAAATGTCTAAGTCAATTAAAACGATCACAACGAGCATTGAAAACAAAATAATGAAAAGTGAGATATAATGAAATTAACATATGAGTAGAGATATAATTTCTCAATATAGTATATGAGTAGATGGTAGTGTATAGTTAAGGTATAGCGGAAGGAAGAATGAGTAGTAATGATAAAGTGATCTAAAAACAAACCACAAGGTGGACAATCCCAATTATATTATTATTATTATTATTAAGTCACAAGTTGACAAAGATTTAAGATTGACTGTTGAAAAGTCCAGCAATCTATATGAACTGAGTAGAGAAGATGTGCCTCTAGTCTCAGAAAATTGAGTAGTAATGGGAGAAACCAGCTACTATATAAAGTTAGGGAAAAAAATTTGTGTATGAGGGAATATGCACCAATGGAAATAAATAAAAACAGATCCAAATAAAATGGACTGAATTAAGTAAGAAGAGAAATGGAGAATGGAGAAACAAACAAGGAAGAGAAGGAAAAAAGTTATCTATAACTGATAATTTCATAAAAAACTATGCTAGTATTTTATTAAAAAGATCAATTTTAGAGGAGAGGCATTATGTAACGATACAATTAAGCCAAATCTCGTACCAGTGACAAAAAAGATAATTCTTGATATAAAATTACTTCATATGAAATAAAATGTGTAAAAAATGATTAAAATGTAAATACTTTGACATGACGTACAACGATATTACCCAACCCAAGTGATTGAGCCAAAAAACATAAACATAAAGAAGGGAACCACGTAACATACTTATTAAAATGTAAATATTTTGACATGATTGAGCCGACAACCCAAACATACTTAAGAAAATGTGATTGACAAAACAATGATGGACATAGAACTAAAGGAGAACCAAACCAAGATGAAGAATGAAGATGAAGATTATTGAAGAAGAAGAAGAGGAAGAATGAAGAGGAGACAGATAAAACCCAAGGGGAAACTAACACACATATATAAAAGGGAGAGATTGTATGTTTAGAGATAGAATACGGTCAATAAACCTTAAATAATTATATATTAATAAAACCAATGTTATTATTAGCATTAATTTAACATATGTATCCAATATGTAAGACAATTCAATTGTAAAACAATGTAGTATAGGAAAGGTACACTAACCTGTCACAAAGGTTAGATTCAACCAAAACTCAACTAGCCTAATATTGTTTATAGTAAAAATAATACTAAAACAAAAATAGTGAGAAATGGTAGGAGAAGGTATAGGGGTTACCCATTAAATAACACTAATTACAAAACAGTGAACCAAAGTGAAGTGCTTTAGTGAAGTGTTAATGCCCTAAAAAATAGTGAAAGTGAATGTGAAACATTCAAATTAGAATGCTAAGGAAATAGACACTCTTTAAAACATTGATAAATCACCAATGATTGGAGTGGAATTATAATTAGTTGTATACCTAGAAGTAATTAAAAATAGTATTTAAAATTAATATAAGGGAAGCATGTGACATATCAGGGAGAAAGCCCAGTACAATAACTTGTGTTAACATGGCATGATAGGATAGAAGTAAAGTTTGTTATTAAAGATTAAAATTATAAAGAATACAACACCCCATGTTGAAAGGGGAATTAACCTTCATAATATTAGAGAAAGTGACAATGTTTATCACCCTAGTTTATAAGACAAGAAAGAAATCAATGTTAATACTAAGAATAATTTATGACTTATAAAGAATAGTTGATTCAATGTTAAAGAAGGAATATGACTGAAAGGGGACTTACAGTCCATAAACCTAACTATTATATTTTAAATGAAAAGTAATGAAAATGTATGTTGAATAATAATTAAAACACAAACAAATAAATGAAGCCCATCAGGCTGAATTCAGAATGTAATTTAAAAGGGAAATACACTAGAAAACAATCATGGCTGTTTGTAACTAGGAAAACAGTTAACTACCAAGAACATTCAAATGCAAATTGTATCAATTTCACAAAAAATCTTACTAATCTAAGAACAGTGAATGGACAATAATTGTATATCAGTTATTTCAACACAGAAATATTATTGTAATAATTTAATTAAAGAAAGATATGTTATTTATTAAATGTCAACTAATTAGACTATAGTTAAAGTGTAACAGAATATGACCTTATGAGATATCATTGTAAACTTTGAAAGGAAAGAAAAATAATAGTGATGTCATTTATTATCCCAAAGGAAGTATAAGGGAATAAAATCATTAGGAAAATACTTAATAAATTTGAATAAAAATTCAAATATCTCTAACAATGTATGTAAGGAGTAATTAAACCAGCATTGAATTATTAGTTACTATGACAACGAGTCGTTTGAGGCTTATTTTTCCGTTAAATTATATAGACGCTGAAGAAACGAAGCGTGGGTACGCCACGCAAGAAATTGGACAAACTAAAACTTTAATTTAAACAGTTACAACAAGTCAACTAGTGAATTAAAATGATCCAATATGAAGAGACGTCGATCTGTACAGAATTAGTGATGACCAGGAGCGAAATTAAATAATCTAATTAAAGAAAAAACCCAGACCAGATTGAAGAAGATGCTGGAAGCCTACAACCAGCCCAAATTCGAAAAATACACGCCTACCCATGATGACCCTTCAACGTGAGACGAACTGATAAGTACTGAATAATTTCTTACTCCCAAAAAACCCTAAATTACTTGAATTATTTTCAAATGATAAAATTTCTCACTATTTAAAAAATAGTATTTTCTTTCAAAGGTAAAGGCAAAATTTACTTACATTAAAAAACATTTGACTAACTTATAGAGATAACCTTATTTGTGAACATAACTACTGTAACAGAAGTACGACACTACTAAACAAATTGTACAAACACATTATAAATCCTAAGTACGTATAAGGTATAATAGTGTACTTTTTTTTCATGTAATCAACGTTTATGTCTATTTTCATGATCAAAAGAACTCCAGATTTTAAAAACATATTAATTTGTTAGAAGTAACTGAATGATAGTGTTTTGAATCAATTTTGCCAACCTGAGGTGTTTTGTGTTTCAAGCTCTAAGCCGGAGCATAATATTATAAATTTGTTTATGATACTGTCATGTTTATTAATAATTAAATGTGTATTAAAAAACGCAGTACAGAACATTACTATCTTGTTATTTCATAGGATTTTTTGTAAATATATGTGTGTTAGCGAAGTTTCAAGTCATAGCCAACTAGCGCTTGTCACGAGTGGCCGAGTCGACAACCTGTGTAGCAGCAGGAATAATTCGAACGCCACAGCTGTCCATGCTAATACCACATATTACTTTAAAAATTAAATGTTTTAATTGTTTTAACAAAAACAATTTGGCGCCACCCGGGAATCGTAATCCATATGAATTGACAGGTAGGTTGTACTGGTGACATTGACAACGCTACGGACTCCAGTAGTGACGTCGATTTATGTAACAACCAGTGTGAGGCAAACACACTACATTCACACTAATACACAAAATAAACAAGTGTGATACATTTTAACAGGTACGACCCCATTTTATTGTTACATATTGGCTTCCATCGCGGGGCTTGAAGAAGGCGGACGTCTATTTATTGTTACATATTGGCTTCCATCACGGGGCTTGAAGAAGGCGGACGTCTATATATTGTTACATATTGACGAACCCAACGAGGGGCTTTAACAGAAGTACGTACACCCTATATATTGTTACATATTGGCGACCAGCAACGTGTGGCTAGGAAGAATAACTAGCGGCGATCATGAATAGACACGGGATGGTTACGAGACGCAAAGGGAAGGAAACATCAAACCAAGAAGGAAACCCAGAAGAAATGGAGGAAGTTGAAGAAGTAGAAGTGGAGGAAACAACTGGAGAATTGTCAGAAGAAAACCCACAGGAGGACCAAATGGAAAATCCTAATCCAACTGAACCGGAAATAGAAGCAGAAGACATGGTGACTGAACAACCAGTCAAACCGACAGAAGAAACGAATTTAGATAGCATGATGAAGTTCATGATGGAACAATTTGGACAATTGAATAAAAAATTAGAATCAAACAAGGAAGAATTGTTTAAAAAATTGGACTCATTACGTAGTAATTTCAAACCAAGGAATGAAACACTAGACAGCACTCCTGAAAGTATCAAAGAAACGTTAAATGAGAACATGGAACCGGGGAATCAGAAAATAACACAGAAGGAGATGGTCAAGGAATTGGAGGAGAGGCACCAAGAACTAAAAATAGGTGTAAACAGTCGTATGAAGAAGAATCGAATCATTAAGAAGATTAAGAAAACAGAGGAACTGAGAAAGGTATATAAGAGGAAACTCATCAAAACACGAGAAGAAGTGGAGATGATGAAGAACGGACTCATCGACGTATTTAATTTGCCCATTACCTATCAAAGCAAATTAATAAAGTACAAAGATTGTAGGAGAACTCTAAAAGAAATTTTAGAAGGAGTAAAATACCAACCAGCGAGAAGAAACTGGAGAGAAGCAAGACCTGAATGGAGAATACCCAAATTAAAAGGATTCCACAACCAACCAGTGGATGAAATTTTCAGCAAATCTATACTTAAATGGAAATTACCAGCAATAGAAATGACTGACAACAAAACAGATTATAACCAATCAAGAAGGTCAATAAAATACTGGAGCACACCAGAAATGGAAATACCAAATAAAAAGGCAAAAATAATATTAATGAGAGAGGCACAAATAACGTCTCTGATTAATGCACAAAGTGATCAAATGTTTGAGGTAAATATAAATACCACGGAACATATGGTATTAAAGGAATTATGGTACAAGACGGAGGAGACCTATTTCACCAGTAAGAAAACAGTTCTACACGCCAGAGTTATCCGAACCATAAGGGCAGAGGAACTGATGGACCATGGGTAAACTAAGTGAAGATACCATAAACCAAGAAAGGGAACTGATCTTCAAGTTACTGACCCAGCAACCCAATGGAATAGAAGGAGATATTAAAATTAAATAAAGCTACTAGACAATCACCAAAACAAGAGGGTACAAGAAATGACGACGACCAAGACGAATTAAATAAGAAAAATTAAACTATAATAAATAAATTTAATAATATCATCCAGAATAAGTGTGTCTATCAAGCACTTGAAGGAGTAGAGGTGCATAATAACAAAGAGTCGAACAAGAGAAGGAAATAATAAAGGAAAGAAAAGGAGAAGTCAACTTACAAGAATGTAAATAACAAGGTCCTGTGTATAGCAATATGAATAAACAATTATGTATATCATAATAAGCCGTATATCATCACAAGAGACAATGGTAATAATACTTACCAAATCAGTAATATCAATACAAGGAAAATCAAGGGAGTTTACAATCAAACTTCAATAAAAAAGTTTTACGAGGAAGAATAAAACCATTGTGAAATGAAACAGATTTCAAAATTCTAAAAGAGATTGTAAGAGCAGCTTACTCAAATATTTAGATGATGTATGCGGAACAATAAAAAGTTTTAATGAAAAAAAAAAGGAAAAACCAAGGAAACAGTTACACAAATTCCTTTCAATTTAAACCAGTTTAAAATATAACAAAAGATTGAAATATGAAGTATGAAGTAAAAAGTGAGATAATCAGGAATAAGTTACACACATTCCTATGTAATAAAAATGTAAGAAGCACAAACTTACAATTATAATTAAAAACAAAAAAATAGCTAAAAAGGAATACGCTACAAACATTCCTTTAAGGTAAGACCATTAACTTACCAAAGAATTATCAAAAATGATGTTGAATACAGAGTAAAATAAACAAAAATAAAATCAAGTTCAAATTACTGAGATAAATACTTGAAATTATACTGAATCAAAGGTATTATAAGAAAAAATTTTAAAATTATACCTGGTACAAGGAGAGAGAGAGAGAGATTGTATATAAAACAAAAATACAAATATGGCTAAAGCAGAATCCTGCTAAATGACTAAGAAAAAAAAAATGTCTAAGACAATTAAAATGATCACAACGAGCATTGAAAACAAAATAATGAAAAGTGAGATATAATGAAATTAACATATGAGTAGAGATAAAATTTCTCAATATAGTATATGAGTAGATGGTAGTGTATAGTTAAGGTATAGCGGAAGGAAGAATGAGTAGTAATGATAAAGTGATCTAAAAACAAACCACAAGGTGGACAATCCCAATTATATTATTATTATTATTATTAAGTCACAAGTTGACAAAGATTTAAGATTGACTGTTGAAAAGTCCAGCAATCTATATGAACTGAGTAGAGAAGATGTGCCTCTAGTCTCAGAAAATTGAGTAGTAATGGGAGAAACCAGCTACTATATAAAGTTAGGGAAAAAAATTTGTGTATGAGGGAATATGCACCAATGGAAATAAATAAAAACAGATCCAAATAAAATGGAGTGAATTAAGTAAGAAGAGAAATGGAGAATGGAGAAACAAACAAGGAAGAGAAGGAAAAAAGTTATCTATAACTGATAATTTCATAAAAAACTATGCTAGTATTTTATTAAAAAGATCAATTTTAGAGGAGAGGCATTATGTAACGATACAATTAAGCCAAATCTCGTACCAGTGACAAAAAAGATAATTCTTGATATAAAATTACTTCATATGAAATAAAATGTGTAAAAAATGATTAAAATGTAAATACTTTGACATGACGTACAACGATATTACCCAACCCAAGTGATTGAGCCAAAAAACATAAACATAAAGAAGGGAACCACGTAACATACTTATTAAAATGTAAATATTTTGACATGATTGAGCCGACAACCCAAACATACTTAAGAAAATGTGATTGACAAAACAATGATGGACATAGAACTAAAGGAGAACCAAACCAAGATGAAGAATGAAGATGAAGATTATTGAAGAAGAAGAAGAGGAAGAATGAAGAGGAGACAGATAAAACCCAAGGGGAAACTAACACACATATATAAAAGGGAGAGATTGTATGTTTAGAGATAGAATACGGTCAATAAACCTTAAATAATTATATATTAATAAAACCAATGTTATTATTAGCATTAATTTAACATATGTATCCAATATGTAAGACAATTCAATTGTAAAACAATGTAGTATAGGAAAGGTACACTAACCTGTCACAAAGGTTAGATTCAACCAAAACTCAACTAGCCTAATATTGTTTATAGTAAAAATAATACTAAAACAAAAATAGTGAGAAATGGTAGGAGAAGGTATAGGGGTTACCCATTAAATAACACTAATTACAAAACAGTGAACCAAAGTGAAGTGCTTTAGTGAAGTGTTAATGCCCTAAAAAATAGTGAAAGTGAATGTGAAACATTCAAATTAGAATGCTAAGGAAATAGACACTCTTTAAAACATTGATAAATCACCAATGATTGGAGTGGAATTATAATTAGTTGTATACCTAGAAGTAATTAAAAATAGTATTTAAAATTAATATAAGGGAAGCATGTGACATATCAGGGAGAAAGCCCAGTACAATAACTTGTGTTAACATGGCATGATAGGATAGAAGTAAAGTTTGTTATTAAAGATTAAAATTATAAAGAATACAACACCCCATGTTGAAAGGGGAATTAACCTTCATAATATTAGAGAAAGTGACAATGTTTATCACCCTAGTTTATAAGACAAGAAAGAAATCAATGTTAATACTAAGAATAATTTATGACTTATAAAGAATAGTTGATTCAATGTTAAAGAAGGAATATGACTGAAAGGGGACTTACAGTCCATAAACCTAACTATTATATTTTAAATGAAAAGTAATGAAAATGTATGTTGAATAATAATTAAAACACAAACAAATAAATGAAGCCCATCAGGCTGAATTCAGAATGTAATTTAAAAGGGAAATACACTAGAAAACAATCATGGCTGTTTGTAACTAGGAAAACAGTTAACTACCAAGAACATTCAAATGCAAATTGTATCAATTTCACAAAAAATCTTACTAATCTAAGAACAGTGAATGGACAATAATTGTATATCAGTTATTTCAACACAGAAATATTATTGTAATAATTTAATTAAAGAAAGATATGTTATTTATTAAATGTCAACTAATTAGACTATAGTTAAAGTGTAACAGAATATGACCTTATGAGATATCATTGTAAACTTTGAAAGGAAAGAAAAATAATAGTGATGTCATTTATTATCCCAAAGGAAGTATAAGGGAATAAAATCATTAGGAAAATACTTAATAAATTTGAATAAAAATTCAAATATCTCTAACAATGTATGTAAGGAGTAATTAAACCAGCATTGAATTATTAGTTACTATGACAACGAGTCGTTTGAGGCTTATTTTTCCGTTAAATTATATAGACGCTGAAGAAACGAAGCGTGGGTACGCCACGCAAGAAATTGGACAAACTAAAACTTTAATTTAAACAGTTACAACAAGTCAACTAGTGAATTAAAATGATCCAATATGAAGAGACGTCGATCTGTACAGAATTAGTGATGACCAGGAGCGAAATTAAATAATCTAATTAAAGAAAAAACCCAGACCAGATTGAAGAAGATGCTGGAAGCCTACAACCAGCCCAAATTCGAAAAATACACGCCTACCCATGATGACCCTTCAACGTGAGACGAACTGATAAGTACTGAATAATTTCTTACTCCCAAAAAACCCTAAATTACTTGAATTATTTTCAAATGATAAAATTTCTCACTATTTAAAAAATAGTATTTTCTTTCAAAGGTAAAGGCAAAATTTACTTACATTAAAAAACATTTGACTAACTTATAGAGATAACCTTATTTGTGAACATAACTACTGTAACAGAAGTACGACACTACTAAACAAATTGTACAAACACATTATAAATCCTAAGTACGTATAAGGTATAATAGTGTACTTTTTTTTCATGTAATCAACGTTTATGTCTATTTTCATGATCAAAAGAACTCCAGATTTTAAAAACATATTAATTTGTTAGAAGTAACTGAATGATAGTGTTTTGAATCAATTTTGCCAACCTGAGGTGTTTTGTGTTTCAAGCTCTAAGCCGGAGCATAATATTATAAATTTGTTTATGATACTGTCATGTTTATTAATAATTAAATGTGTATTAAAAAACGCAGTACAGAACATTACTATCTTGTTATTTCATAGGATTTTTTGTAAATATATGTGTGTTAGCGAAGTTTCAAGTCATAGCCAACTAGCGCTTGTCACGAGTGGCCGAGTCGACAACCTGTGTAGCAGCAGGAATAATTCGAACGCCACAGCTGTCCATGCTAATACCACATATTACTTTAAAAATTAAATGTTTTAATTGTTTTAACAAAAACAATTTGGCGCCACCCGGGAATCGTAATCCATATGAATTGACAGGTAGGTTGTACTGGTGACATTGACAACGCTACGGACTCCAGTAGTGACGTCGATTTATGTAACAACCAGTGTGAGGCAAACACACTACATTCACACTAATACACAAAATAAACAAGTGTGATACATTTTAACAGGTACGACCCCATTTTATTGTTACATATTGGCTTCCATCGCGGGGCTTGAAGAAGGCGGACGTCTATTTATTGTTACATATTGGCTTCCATCACGGGGCTTGAAGAAGGCGGACGTCTATATATTGTTACATATTGACGAACCCAACGAGGGGCTTTAACAGAAGTACGTACACCCTATATATTGTTACATATTGGCGACCAGCAACGTGTGGCTAGGAAGAATAACTAGCGGCGATCATGAATAGACACGGGATGGTTACGAGACGCAAAGGGAAGGAAACATCAAACCAAGAAGGAAACCCAGAAGAAATGGAGGAAGTTGAAGAAGTAGAAGTGGAGGAAACGACTGGAGAATTGTCAGAAGAAAACCCACAGGAGGACCAAATGGAAAATCCTAATCCAACTGAACCGGAAATAGAAGCAGAAGACATGGTGACTGAACAACCAGTCAAACCGACAGAAGAAACGAATTTAGATAGCATGATGAAGTTCATGATGGAACAATTTGGACAATTGAATAAAAAATTAGAATCAAACAAGGAAGAATTGTTTAAAAAATTGGACTCATTACGTAGTAATTTCAAACCAAGGAATGAAACACTAGACAGCACTCCTGAAAGTATCAAAGAAACGTTAAATGAGAACATGGAACCGGGGAATCAGAAAATAACACAGAAGGAGATGGTCAAGGAATTGGAGGAGAGGCACCAAGAACTAAAAATAGGTGTAAACAGTCGTATGAAGAAGAATCGAATCATTAAGAAGATTAAGAAAACAGAGGAACTGAGAAAGGTATATAAGAGGAAACTCATCAAAACACGAGAAGAAGTGGAGATGATGAAGAACGGACTCATCGACGTATTTAATTTGCCCATTACCTATCAAAGCAAATTAATAAAGTACAAAGATTGTAGGAGAACTCTAAAAGAAATTTTAGAAGGAGTAAAATACCAACCAGCGAGAAGAAACTGGAGAGAAGCAAGACCTGAATGGAGAATACCCAAATTAAAAGGATTCCACAACCAACCAGTGGATGAAATTTTCAGCAAATCTATACTTAAATGGAAATTACCAGCAATAGAAATGACTGACAACAAAACAGATTATAACCAATCAAGAAGGTCAATAAAATACTGGAGCACACCAGAAATGGAAATACCAAATAAAAAGGCAAAAATAATATTAATGAGAGAGGCACAAATAACGTCTCTGATTAATGCACAAAGTGATCAAATGTTTGAGGTAAATATAAATACCACGGAACATATGGTATTAAAGGAATTATGGTACAAGACGGAGGAGACCTATTTCACCAGTAAGAAAACAGTTCTACACGCCAGAGTTATCCGAACCATAAGGGCAGAGGAACTGATGGACCATGGGTAAACTAAGTGAAGATACCATAAACCAAGAAAGGGAACTGATCTTCAAGTTACTGACCCAGCAACCCAATGGAATAGAAGGAGATATTAAAATTAAATAAAGCTACTAGACAATCACCAAAACAAGAGGGTACAAGAAATGACGACGACCAAGACGAATTAAATAAGAAAAATTAAACTATAATAAATAAATTTAATAATATCATCCAGAATAAGTGTGTCTATCAAGCACTTGAAGGAGTAGAGGTGCATAATAACAAAGAGTCGAACAAGAGAAGGAAATAATAAAGGAAAGAAAAGGAGAAGTCAACTTACAAGAATGTAAATAACAAGGTCCTGTGTATAGCAATATGAATAAACAATTATGTATATCATAATAAGCCGTATATCATCACAAGAGACAATGGTAATAATACTTACCAAATCAGTAATATCAATACAAGGAAAATCAAGGGAGTTTACAATCAAACTTCAATAAAAAAGTTTTACGAGGAAGAATAAAACCATTGTGAAATGAAACAGATTTCAAAATTCTAAAAGAGATTGTAAGAGCAGCTTACTCAAATATTTAGATGATGTATGCGGAACAATAAAAAGTTTTAATGAAAAAAAAAAGGAAAAACCAAGGAAACAGTTACACAAATTCCTTTCAATTTAAACCAGTTTAAAATATAACAAAAGATTGAAATATGAAGTATGAAGTAAAAAGTGAGATAATCAGGAATAAGTTACACACATTCCTATGTAATAAAAATGTAAGAAGCACAAACTTACAATTATAATTAAAAACAAAAAAATAGCTAAAAAGGAATACGCTACAAACATTCCTTTAAGGTAAGACCATTAACTTACCAAAGAATTATCAAAAATGATGTTGAATACAGAGTAAAATAAACAAAAATAAAATCAAGTTCAAATTACTGAGATAAATACTTGAAATTATACTGAATCAAAGGTATTATAAGAAAAAATTTTAAAATTATACCTGGTACAAGGAGAGAGAGAGAGAGATTGTATATAAAACAAAAATACAAATATGGCTAAAGCAGAATCCTGCTAAATGACTAAGAAAAAAAAAATGTCTAAGACAATTAAAATGATCACAACGAGCATTGAAAACAAAATAATGAAAAGTGAGATATAATGAAATTAACATATGAGTAGAGATAAAATTTCTCAATATAGTATATGAGTAGATGGTAGTGTATAGTTAAGGTATAGCGGAAGGAAGAATGAGTAGTAATGATAAAGTGATCTAAAAACAAACCACAAGGTGGACAATCACAATTATATTATTATTATTATTATTAAGTCACAAGTTGACAAAGATTTAAGATTGACTGTTGAAAAGTCCAGCAATCGATATGAACTGAGTAGAGAAGATGTGCCTCTAGTCTCAGAAAATTGAGTAGTAATGGGAGAAACCAGCTACTATATAAAGTTAGGGAAAAAAATTTGTGTATGAGGGAATATGCACCAATGGAAATAAATAAAAACAGATCCAAATAAAATGGAGTGAATTAAGTAAGAAGAGAAATGGAGAATGGAGAAACAAACAAGGAAGAGAAGGAAAAAAGTTATCTATAACTGATAATTTCATAAAAAACTATGCTAGTATTTTATTAAAATGATCAATTTTAGAGGAGAGGCATTATGTAACGATACAATTAAGCCAAATCTCGTACCAGTGATAAAATAGATAATTCTTGATATAAAATTACTTCATATGAAATAAAATGTGTAAAAAATGATTAAAATGTAAATACTTTGACATGACGTACAACGATATTACCCAACCCAAGTGATTGAGCCAAAAAACATAAACATAAAGAAGGGAACCACGTAACATACTTATTAAAATGTAAATATTTTGACATGATTGAGCCGACAACCCAAACATACTTAAGAAAATGTGATTGACAAAACAATGATGGACATAGAACTAAAGGAGAACCAAACCAAGATGAAGAATGAAGATGAAGATTATTGAAGAAGAAGAAGAGGAAGAATGAAGAGGAGACAGATAAAACCCAAGGGGAAACTAACACACATATATAAAAGGGAGAGATTGTATGTTTAGAGATAGAATACGGTCAATAAACCTTAAATAATTATATATTAATAAAACCAATGTTATTATTAGCATTAATTTAACATATGTATCCAATTTGTAAGACAATACAATTGTAAAACAATGTAGTATAGGAAAGGTACACTAACCTGTCAGAAAGGTTAGATTCAACCAAAACTCAACTAGCCTAATATTGTTTATAGTAAAAATAATACTAAAACAAAAATAGTGAGAAATGGTAGGAGAAGGTATAGGGGTTACCCATTAAATAACACTAATTACAAAACAGTGAACCAAAGTGAAGTGCTTTAGTGAAGTGTTAATGCCCTAAAAAATAGTGAAAGTGAATGTGAAACATTCAAATTAGAATGCTAAGGAAATAGACACTCTTTAAAACATTGATAAATCACCAATGATTGGAGTGGAATTATAATTAGTTGTATACCTAGAAGTAATTAAAAATAGTATTTAAAATTAATATAAGGGAAGCATGTGACATATCAGGGAGAAAGCCCAGTACAATAACTTGTGTTAACATGGCATGATAGGATAGAAGTAAAGTTTGTTATTAAAGATTAAAATTATAAAGAATACAACACCCCATGTTGAAAGGGGAATTAACCTTCATAATATTAGAGAAAGTGACAATGTTTATCACCCTAGTTTATAAGACAAGAAAGAAATCAATGTTAATACTAAGAATAATTTATGACTTATAAAGAATAGTTGATTCAATGTTAAAGAAGGAATATGACTGAAAGGGGACTTACAGTCCATAAACCTAACTATTATATTTTAAATGAAAAGTAATGAAAATGTATGTTGAATAATAATTAAAACACAAACAAATAAATGAAGCCCATCAGGCTGAATTCAGAATGTAATTTAAAAGGGAAATACACTAGAAAACAATCATGGCTGTTTGTAACTAGGAAAACAGTTAACTACCAAGAACATTCAAATGCAAATTGTATCAATTTCACAAAAAATCTTACTAATCTAAGAACAGTGAATGGACAATAATTGTATATCAGTTATTTCAACACAGAAATATTATTGTAATAATTTAATTAAAGAAAGATATGTTATTTATTAAATGTCAACTAATTAGACTATAGTTAAAGTGTAACAGAATATGACCTTATGAGATATCATTGTAAACTTTGAAAGGAAAGAAAAATAATAGTGATGTCATTTATTATCCCAAAGGAAGTATAAGGGAATAAAATCATTAGGAAAATACTTAATAAATTTGAATAAAAATTCAAATATCTCTAACAATGTATGTAAGGAGTAATTAAACCAGCATTGAATTATTAGTTACTATGACAACGAGTCGTTTGAGGCTTATTTTTCCATTAAATTATATAGACGCTGAAGAAACGAAGCATGGGTACGCCACGCAAGAAATTGGACAAACTAAAACTTTAATTTAAACAGTTACAACAAGTCAACTAGTGAATTAAAATGATCCAATATGAAGAGACGTCGATCTGTACAGAATTAGTGATGACCAGGAGCGAAATTAAATAATCTAATTAAAGAAAAAACCCAGACCAGATTGAAGAAGATGCTGGAAGCCTACAACCAGCCCAAATTCGAAAAATACACGCCTACCCATGATGACCCTTCAACGTGAGACGAACTGATAAGTACTGAATAATTTCTTACTCCCAAAAAACCCTAAATTACTTGAATTATTTTCAAATGATAAAATTTCTCACTATTTAAAAAATAGTATTTTCTTTCAAAGGTAAAGGCAAAATTTACTTACATTAAAAAACATTTGACTAACTTATAGAGATAACCTTATTTGTGAACATAACTACTGTAACAGAAGTATGACGCTACTAAACAAATTGTACAAACACATTATAAATCCTAAGTATAGGTATAATAGTGTACTTTTTTTTCATGTAATCAACGTTTATGTCTATTTTCATGATCAAAAGAACTCCAGATTTTAAAAACATATTAATTTGTTAGAAGTAACTGAATGATAGTGTTTTGAATCAATTTTGCCAACCTGAGGTGTTTTGTGTTTCAAGCTCTAAGCCGGAGCATAATATTATAAATTTGTTTATGATACTGTCATGTTTATTAATAATTAAATGTGTATTAAAAAACGCAGTACAGAACATTACTATCTTGTTATTTCATAGGATTTTTTGTAAATATATGTGTGTTAGCGAAGTTTCAAGTCATAGCCAACTAGCGCTTGTCACGAGTGGCCGAGTCGACAACCTGTGTAGCAGCAGGAATAATTCGAACGCCACAGCTGTCCATGCTAATACCACATATTACTTTAAAAATTAAATGTTTTAATTGTTTTAACAAAAACAATTTGGCGCCACCCGGGAATCGTAATCCATATGAATTGACAGGTAGGTTGTACTGGTGACATTGACAACGCTACGGACTCCAGTAGTGACGTCGATTTATGTAACAACCAGTGTGAGGCAAACACACTACATTCACACTAATACACAAAATAAACAAGTGTGATACATTTTAACAGGTACGACCCCATTTTATTGTTACATATTGGCTTCCATCGCGGGGCTTGAAGAAGGCGGACGTCTATTTATTGTTACATATTGGCTTCCATCACGGGGCTTGAAGAAGGCGGACGTCTATATATTGTTACATATTGACGAACCCAACGAGGGGCTTTAACAGAAGTACGTACACCCTATATATTGTTACATATTGGCGACCAGCAACGTGTGGCTAGGAAGAATAACTAGCGGCGATCATGAATAGACACGGGATGGTTACGAGACGCAAAGGGAAGGAAACATCAAACCAAGAAGGAAACTCAGAAGAAATGGAGGAAGTTGAAGAAGTAGAAGTGGAGGAAACGACTGGAGAATTGTCAGAAGAAAACCCACAGGAGGACCAAATGGAAAATCCTAATCCAACTGAACCGGAAATAGAAGCAGAAGACATGGTGACTGAACAACCAGTCAAACCGACAGAAGAAACGAATTTAGATAGCATGATGAAGTTCATGATGGAACAATTTGGACAATTGAATAAAAAATTAGAATCAAACAAGGAAGAATTGTTTAAAAAATTGGACTCATTACGTAGTAATTTCAAACCAAGGAATGAAACACTAGACAGCACTCCTGAAAGTATCAAAGAAACGTTAAATGAGAACATGGAACCGGGGAATCAGAAAATAACACAGAAGGAGATGGTCAAGGAATTGGAGGAGAGGCACCAAGAACTAAAAATAGGTGTAAACAGTCGTATGAAGAAGAATCGAATCATTAAGAAGATTAAGAAAACAGAGGAACTGAGAAAGGTATATAAGAGGAAACTCATCAAAACACGAGAAGAAGTGGAGATGATGAAGAACGGACTCATCGACGTATTTAATTTGCCCATTACCTATCAAAGCAAATTAATAAAGTACAAAGATTGTAGGAGAACTCTAAAAGAAATTTTAGAAGGAGTAAAATACCAACCAGCGAGAAGAAACTGGAGAGAAGCAAGACCTGAATGGAGAATACCCAAATTAAAAGGATTCCACAACCAACCAGTGGATGAAATTTTCAGCAAATCTATACTTAAATGGAAATTACCAGCAATAGAAATGACTGACAACAAAACAGATTATAACCAATCAAGAAGGTCAATAAAATACTGGAGCACACCAGAAATGGAAATACCAAATAAAAAGGCAAAAATAATATTACTGAGAGAGGCACAAATAACGTCTCTGATTAATGCACAAAGTGATCAAATGTTTGAGGTAAATATAAATACCACGGAACATATGGTATTAAAGGAATTATGGTACAAGACGGAGGAGACCTATTTCACCAGTAAGAAAACAGTTCTACACGCCACAGTTATCCGAACCATAAGGGCAGAGGAACTGATGGACCATGGGTAAACTAAGTGAAGATACCATAAACCAAGAAAGGGGACTGATCTTCAAGTTACTGACCCAGCAACCCAATGGAATAGAAGGAGATATTAAAATTAAATAAAGCTACTAGACAATCACCAAAACAAGAGGGTACAAGAAATGACGACGACCAAGACGAATTAAATAAGAAAAATTAAACTATAATAAATAAATTTAATAATATCATCCAGAATAAGTGTGTCTATCAAGCACTTGAAGGAGTAGAGGTGCATAATAACAAAGAGTCGAACAAGAGAAGGAAATAATAAAGGAAAGAAAAGGAGAAGTCAACTTACAAGAATGTAAATAACAAGGTCCTGTGTATAGCAATATGAATAAACAATTATGTATATCATAATAAGCCGTATATCATCACAAGAGACAATGGTAATAATACTTACCAAATCAGTAATATCAATACAAGGAAAATCAAGGGAGTTTACAATCAAACTTCAATAAAAAAGTTTTACGAGGAAGAATAAAACCATTGTGAAATGAAACAGATTTCAAAATTCTAAAAGAGATTGTAAGAGCAGCTTACTCAAATATTTAGATGATGTATGCGGAACAATAAAAAGTTTTAATGAAAAAAAAAAGGAAAAACCAAGGAAACAGTTACACAAATTCCTTTCAATTTAAACCAGTTTAAAATATAACAAAAGATTGAAATATGAAGTATGAAGTAAAAAGTGAGATAATCAGGAATAAGTTACACACATTCCTATGTAATAAAAATGTAAGAAGCACAAACTTACAATTATAATTAAAAACAAAAAAATAGCTAAAAAGGAATACGCTACAAACATTCCTTTAAGGTAAGACCATTAACTTACCAAAGAATTATCAAAAATGATGTTGAATACAGAGTAAAATAAACAAAAATAAAATCAAGTTCAAATTACTGAGATAAATACTTGAAATTATACTGAATCAAAGGTATTATAAGAAAAAATTTTAAAATTATACCTGGTACAAGGAGAGAGAGAGAGAGATTGTATATAAAACAAAAATACAAATATGGCTAAAGCAGAATCCTGCTAAATGACTAAGAAAAAAAAAATGTCTAAGACAATTAAAATGATCACAACGAGCATTGAAAACAAAATAATGAAAAGTGAGATATAATGAAATTAACATATGAGTAGAGATAAAATTTCTCAATATAGTATATGAGTAGATGGTAGTGTATAGTTAAGGTATAGCGGAAGGAAGAATGAGTAGTAATGATAAAGTGATCTAAAAACAAACCACAAGGTGGACAATCCCAATTATATTATTATTATTATTATTAAGTCACAAGTTGACAAAGATTTAAGATTGACTGTTGAAAAGTCCAGCAATCTATATGAACTGAGTAGAGAAGATGTGCCTCTAGTCTCAGAAAATTGAGTAGTAATGGGAGAAACCAGCTACTATATAAAGTTAGGGAAAAAAATTTGTGTATGAGGGAATATGCACCAATGGAAATAAATAAAAACAGATCCAAATAAAATGGAGTGAATTAAGTAAGAAGAGAAATGGAGAATGGAGAAACAAACAAGGAAGAGAAGGAAAAAAGTTATCTATAACTGATAATTTCATAAAAAACTATGCTAGTATTTTATTAAAATGATCAATTTTAGAGGAGAGGCATTATGTAACGATACAATTAAGCCAAATCTCGTACCAGTGATAAAATAGATAATTCTTGATATAAAATTACTTCATATGAAATAAAATATGTAAAAAATGATTAAAATGTAAATACTTTGACATGACGTACAACGATATTACCCAACCCAAGTGATTGAGCCAAAAAACATAAACATAAAGAAGGGAACCACGTAACATACTTATTAAAATGTAAATATTTTGACATGATTGAGCCGACAACCCAAACATACTTAAGAAAATGTGATTGACAAAACAATGATGGACATAGAACTAAAGGAGAACCAAACCAAGATGAAGAATGAAGATGAAGATTATTGAAGAAGAAGAAGAGGAAGAATGAAGAGGAGACAGATAAAACCCAAGGGGAAACTAACACACATATATAAAAGGGAGAGATTGTATGTTTAGAGATAGAATACGGTCAATAAACCTTAAATAATTATATATTAATAAAACCAATGTTATTATTAGCATTAATTTAACATATGTATCCAATTTGTAAGACAATACAATTGTAAAACAATGTAGTATAGGAAAGGTACACTAACCTGTCAGAAAGGTTAGATTCAACCAAAACTCAACTAGCCTAATATTGTTTATAGTAAAAATAATACTAAAACAAAAATAGTGAGAAATGGTAGGAGAAGGTATAGGGGTTACCCATTAAATAACACTAATTACAAAACAGTGAACCAAAGTGAAGTGCTTTAGTGAAGTGTTAATGCCCTAAAAAATAGTGAAAGTGAATGTGAAACATTCAAATTAGAATGCTAAGGAAATAGACACTCTTTAAAACATTGATAAATCACCAATGATTGGAGTGGAATTATAATTAGTTGTATACCTAGAAGTAATTAAAAATAGTATTTAAAATTAATATAAGGGAAGCATGTGACATATCAGGGAGAAAGCCCAGTACAATAACTTGTGTTAACATGGCATGATAGGATAGAAGTAAAGTTTGTTATTAAAGATTAAAATTATAAAGAATACAACACCCCATGTTGAAAGGGGAATTAACCTTCATAATATTAGAGAAAGTGACAATGTTTATCACCCTAGTTTATAAGACAAGAAAGAAATCAATGTTAATACTAAGAATAATTTATGACTTATAAAGAATAGTTGATTCAATGTTAAAGAAGGAATATGACTGAAAGGGGACTTACAGTCCATAAACCTAACTATTATATTTTAAATGAAAAGTAATGAAAATGTATGTTGAATAATAATTAAAACACAAACAAATAAATGAAGCCCATCAGGCTGAATTCAGAATGTAATTTAAAAGGGAAATACACTAGAAAACAATCATGGCTGTTTGTAACTAGGAAAACAGTTAACTACCAAGAACATTCAAATGCAAATTGTATCAATTTCACAAAAAATCTTACTAATCTAAGAACAGTGAATGGACAATAATTGTATATCAGTTATTTCAACACAGAAATATTATTGTAATAATTTAATTAAAGAAAGATATGTTATTTATTAAATGTCAACTAATTAGACTATAGTTAAAGTGTAACAGAATATGACCTTATGAGATATCATTGTAAACTTTGAAAGGAAAGAAAAATAATAGTGATGTCATTTATTATCCCAAAGGAAGTATAAGGGAATAAAATCATTAGGAAAATACTTAATAAATTTGAATAAAAATTCAAATATCTCTAACAATGTATGTAAGGAGTAATTAAACCAGCATTGAATTATTAGTTACTATGACAACGAGTCGTTTGAGGCTTATTTTTCCGTTAAATTATATAGACGCTGAAGAAACGAAGCGTGGGTACGCCACGCAAGAAATTGGACAAACTAAAACTTTAATTTAAACAGTTACAACAAGTCAACTAGTGAATTAAAATGATCCAATATGAAGAGACGTCGATCTGTACAGAATTAGTGATGACCAGGAGCGAAATTAAATAATCTAATTAAAGAAAAAACCCAGACCAGATTGAAGAAGATGCTGGAAGCCTACAACCAGCCCAAATTCGAAAAATACACGCCTACCCATGATGACCCTTCAACGTGAGACGAACTGATAAGTACTGAATAATTTCTTACTCCCAAAAAACCCTAAATTACTTGAATTATTTTCAAATGATAAAATTTCTCACTATTTAAAAAATAGTATTTTCTTTCAAAGGTAAAGGCAAAATTTACTTACATTAAAAAACATTTGACTAACTTATAGAGATAACCTTATTTGTGAACATAACTACTGTAACAGAAGTACGACACTACTAAACAAATTGTACAAACACATTATAAATCCTAAGTATAGGTATAATAGTGTACTTTTTTTTCATGTAATCAACGTTTATGTCTATTTTCATGATCAAAAGAACTCCAGATTTTAAAAACATATTAATTTGTTAGAAGTAACTGAATGATAGTGTTTTGAATCAATTTTGCCAACCTGAGGTGTTTTGTGTTTCAAGCTCTAAGCCGGAGCATAATATTATAAATTTGTTTATGATACTGTCATGTTTATTAATAATTAAATGTGTATTAAAAAACGCAGTACAGAACATTACTATCTTGTTATTTCATAGGATTTTTTGTAAATATATGTGTGTTAGCGAAGTTTCAAGTCATAGCCAACTAGCGCTTGTCACGAGTGGCCGAGTCGACAACCTGTGTAGCAGCAGGAATAATTCGAACGCCACAGCTGTCCATGCTAATACCACATATTACTTTAAAAATTAAATGTTTTAATTGTTTTAACAAAAACAATTTGGCGCCACCCGGGAATCGTAATCCATATGAATTGACAGGTAGGTTGTACTGGTGACATTGACAACGCTACGGACTCCAGTAGTGACGTCGATTTATGTAACAACCAGTGTGAGGCAAACACACTACATTCACACTAATACACAAAATAAACAAGTGTGATACATTTTAACAGGTACGACCCCATTTTATTGTTACATATTGGCTTCCATCGCGGGGCTTGAAGAAGGCGGACGTCTATTTATTGTTACATATTGGCTTCCATCACGGGGCTTGAAGAAGGCGGACGTCTATATATTGTTACATATTGACGAACCCAACGAGGGGCTTTAACAGAAGTACGTACACCCTATATATTGTTACATATTGGCGACCAGCAACGTGTGGCTAGGAAGAATAACTAGCGGCGATCATGAATAGACACGGGATGGTTACGAGACGCAAAGGGAAGGAAACATCAAACCAAGAAGGAAACCCAGAAGAAATGGAGGAAGTTGAAGAAGTAGAAGTGGAGGAAACGACTGGAGAATTGTCAGAAGAAAACCCACAGGAGGACCAAATGGAAAATCCTAATCCAACTGAACCGGAAATAGAAGCAGAAGACATGGTGACTGAACAACCAGTCAAACCGACAGAAGAAACGAATTTAGATAGCATGATGAAGTTCATGATGGAACAATTTGGACAATTGAATAAAAAATTAGAATCAAACAAGGAAGAATTGTTTAAAAAATTGGACTCATTACGTAGTAATTTCAAACCAAGGAATGAAACACTAGACAGCACTCCTGAAAGTATCAAAGAAACGTTAAATGAGAACATGGAACCGGGGAATCAGAAAATAACACAGAAGGAGATGGTCAAGGAATTGGAGGAGAGGCACCAAGAACTAAAAATAGGTGTAAACAGTCGTATGAAGAAGAATCGAATCATTAAGAAGATTAAGAAAACAGAGGAACTGAGAAAGGTATATAAGAGGAAACTCATCAAAACACGAGAAGAAGTGGAGATGATGAAGAACGGACTCATCGACGTATTTAATTTGCCCATTACCTATCAAAGCAAATTAATAAAGTACAAAGATTGTAGGAGAACTCTAAAAGAAATTTTAGAAGGAGTAAAATACCAACCAGCGAGAAGAAACTGGAGAGAAGCAAGACCTGAATGGAGAATACCCAAATTAAAAGGATTCCACAACCAACCAGTGGATGAAATTTTCAGCAAATCTATACTTAAATGGAAATTACCAGCAATAGAAATGACTGACAACAAAACAGATTATAACCAATCAAGAAGGTCAATAAAATACTGGAGCACACCAGAAATGGAAATACCAAATAAAAAGGCAAAAATAATATTAATGAGAGAGGCACAAATAACGTCTCTGATTAATGCACAAAGTGATCAAATGTTTGAGGTAAATATAAATACCACGGAACATATGGTATTAAAGGAATTATGGTACAAGACGGAGGAGACCTATTTCACCAGTAAGAAAACAGTTCTACACGCCAGAGTTATCCGAACCATAAGGGCAGAGGAACTGATGGACCATGGGTAAACTAAGTGAAGATACCATAAACCAAGAAAGGGGACTGATCTTCAAGTTACTGACCCAGCAACCCAATGGAATAGAAGGAGATATTAAAATTAAATAAAGCTACTAGACAATCACCAAAACAAGAGGGTACAAGAAATGACGACGACCAAGACGAATTAAATAAGAAAAATTAAACTATAATAAATAAATTTAATAATATCATCCAGAATAAGTGTGTCTATCAAGCACTTGAAGGAGTAGAGGTGCATAATAACAAAGAGTCGAACAAGAGAAGGAAATAATAAAGGAAAGAAAAGGAGAAGTCAACTTACAAGAATATAAATAACAAGGTCCTGTGTATAGCAATATGAATAAACAATTATGTATATCATAATAAGCCGTATATCATCACAAGAGACAATGGTAATAATACTTACCAAATCAGTAATATCAATACAAGGAAAATCAAGGGAGTTTACAATCAAACTTCAATAAAAAAGTTTTACGAGGAAGAATAAAACCATTGTGAAATGAAACAGATTTCAAAATTCTAAAAGAGATTGTAAGAGCAGCTTACTCAAATATTTAGATGATGTATGCGGAACAATAAAAAGTTTTAATGAAAAAAAAAGGAAAAACCAAGGAAACAGTTACACAAATTCCTTTCAATTTAAACCAGTTTAAAATATAACAAAAGATTGAAATATGAAGTATGAAGTAAAAAGTGAGATAATCAGGAATAAGTTACACACATTCCTATGTAATAAAAATGTAAGAAGCACAAACTTACAATTATAATTAAAAACAAAAAAATAGCTAAAAAGGAATACGCTACAAACATTCCTTTAAGGTAAGACCATTAACTTACCAAAGAATTATCAAAAATGATGTTGAATACAGAGTAAAATAAACAAAAATAAAATCAAGTTCAAATTACTGAGATAAATACTTGAAATTATACTGAATCAAAGGTATTATAAGAAAAAATTTTAAAATTATACCTGGTACAAGGAGAGAGAGAGAGAGATTGTATATAAAACAAAAATACAAATATGGCTAAAGCAGAATCCTGCTAAATGACTAAGAAAAAAAAATGTCTAAGACAATTAAAATGATCACAACGAGCATTGAAAACAAAATAATGAAAAGTGAGATATAATGAAATTAACATATGAGTAGAGATAAAATTTCTCAATATAGTATATGAGTAGATGGTAGTGTATAGTTAAGGTATAGCGGAAGGAAGAATGAGTAGTAATGATAAAGTGATCTAAAAACAAACCACAAGGTGGACAATCCCAATTATATTATTATTATTAAGTCACAAGTTGACAAAGATTTAAGATTGACTGTTGAAAAGTCCAGCAATCTATATGAACTGAGTAGAGAAGATGTGCCTCTAGTCTCAGAAAATTGAGTAGTAATGGGAGAAACCAGCTACTATATAAAGTTAGGGAAAAAAATTTGTGTATGAGGGAATATGCACCAATGGAAATAAATAAAAACAGATCCAAATAAAATGGAGTGAATTAAGTAAGAAGAGAAATGGAGAATGGAGAAACAAACAAGGAAGAGAAGGAAAAAAGTTATCTATAACTGATAATTTCATAAAAAACTATGCTAGTATTTTATTAAAATGATCAATTTTAGAGGAGAGGCATTATGTAACGATACAATTAAGCCAAATCTCGTACCAGTGATAAAAAAGATAATTCTTGATATAAAATTACTTCATATGAAATAAAATATGTAAAAAATGATTAAAATGTAAATACTTTGACATGACGTACAACGATATTACCCAACCCAAGTGATTGAGCCAAAAAACATAAACATAAAGAAGGGAACCACGTAACATACTTATTAAAATGTAAATATTTTGACATGATTGAGCCGACAACCCAAACATACTTAAGAAAATGTGATTGACAAAACAATGATGGACATAGAACTAAAGGAGAACCAAACCAAGATGAAGAATGAAGATGAAGATTATTGAAGAAGAAGAAGAGGAAGAATGAAGAGGAGACAGATAAAACCCAAGGGGAAACTAACACACATATATAAAAGGGAGAGATTGTATGTTTAGAGATAGAATACGGTCAATAAACCTTAAATAATTATATATTAATAAAACCAATGTTATTATTAGCATTAATTTAACATATGTATCCAATTTGTAAGACAATACAATTGTAAAACAATGTAGTATAGGAAAGGTACACTAACCTGTCAGAAAGGTTAGATTCAACCAAAACTCAACTAGCCTAATATTGTTTATAGTAAAAATAATACTAAAACAAAAATAGTGAGAAATGGTAGGAGAAGGTATAGGGGTTACCCATTAAATAACACTAATTACAAAACAGTGAACCAAAGTGAAGTGCTTTAGTGAAGTGTTAATGCCCTAAAAAATAGTGAAAGTGAATGTGAAACATTCAAATTAGAATGCTAAGGAAATAGACACTCTTTAAAACATTGATAAATCACCAATGATTGGAGTGGAATTATAATTAGTTGTATACCTAGAAGTAATTAAAAATAGTATTTAAAATTAATATAAGGGAAGCATGTGACATATCAGGGAGAGAGCCCAGTACAATAACTTGTGTTAACATGGCATGATAGGATAGAAGTAAAGTTTGATATTAAAGATTAAAATTATAAAGAATACAACACCCCATGTTGAAAGGGGAATTAACCTTCATAATATTAGAGAAAGTGACAATGTTTATCACCCTAGTTTATAAGACAAGAAAGAAATCAATGTTAATACTAAGAATAATTTATGACTTATAAAGAATAGTTGATTCAATGTTAAAGAAGGAATATGACTGAAAGGGGACTTACAGTCCATAAACCTAACTATTATATTTTAAATGAAAAGTAATGAAAATGTATGTTGAATAATAATTAAAACACAAACAAATAAATGAAGCCCATCAGGCTGAATTCAGAATGTAATTTAAAAGGGAAATACACTAGAAAACAATCATGGCTGTTTGTAACTAGGAAAACAGTTAACTACCAAGAACATTCAAATGCAAATTGTATCAATTTCACAAAAAATCTTACTAATCTAAGAACAGTGAATGGACAATAATTGTATATCAGTTATTTCAACACAGAAATATTATTGTAATAATTTAATTAAAGAAAGATATGTTATTTATTAAATGTCAACTAATTAGACTATAGTTAAAGTGTAACAGAATATGACCTTATGAGATATCATTGTAAACTTTGAAAGGAAAGAAAAATAATAGTGATGTCATTTATTATCCCAAAGGAAGTATAAGGGAATAAAATCATTAGGAAAATACTTAATAAATTTGAATAAAAATTCAAATATCTCTAACAATGTATGTAAGGAGTAATTAAACCAGCATTGAATTATTAGTTACTATGACAACGAGTCGTTTGAGGCTTATTTTTCCGTTAAATTATATAGACGCTGAAGAAACGAAGCGTGGGTACGCCACGCAAGAAATTGGACAAACTAAAACTTTAATTTAAACAGTTACAACAAGTCAACTAGTGAATTAAAATGATCCAATATGAAGAGACGTCGATCTGTACAGAATTAGTGATGACCAGGAGCGAAATTAAATAATCTAATTAAAGAAAAAACCCAGACCAGATTGAAGAAGATGCTGGAAGCCTACAACCAGCCCAAATTCGAAAAATACACGCCTACCCATGATGACCCTTCAACGTGAGACGAACTGATAAGTACTGAATAATTTCTTACTCCCAAAAAACCCTAAATTACTTGAATTATTTTCAAATGATAAAATTTCTCACTATTTAAAAAATAGTATTTTCTTTCAAAGGTAAAGGCAAAATTTACTTACATTAAAAAACATTTGACTAACTTATAGAGATAACCTTATTTGTGAACATAACTACTGTAACAGAAGTACGACACTACTAAACAAATTGTACAAACACATTATAAATCCTAAGTATAGGTATAATAGTGTACTTTTTTTCATGTAATCAACGTTTATGTCTATTTTCATGATCAAAAGAACTCCAGATTTTAAAAACATATTAATTTGTTAGAAGTAACTGAATGATAGTGTTTTGAATCAATTTTGCCAACCTGAGGTGTTTTGTGTTTCAAGCTCTAAGCCGGAGCATAATATTATAAATTTGTTTATGATACTGTCATGTTTATTAATAATTAAATGTGTATTAAAAAACGCAGTACAGAACATTACTATCTTGTTATTTCATAGGATTTTTTGTAAATATATGTGTGTTAGCGAAGTTTCAAGTCATAGCCAACTAGCGCTTGTCACGAGTGGCCGAGTCGACAACCTGTGTAGCAGCAGGAATAATTCGAACGCCACAGCTGTCCATGCTAATACCACATATTACTTTAAAAATTAAATGTTTTAATTGTTTTAACAAAAACAATTTGGCGCCACCCGGGAATCGTAATCCATATGAATTGACAGGTAGGTTGTACTGGTGACATTGACAATGCTACGGACTCCAGTAGTGACGTCGATTTATGTAACAACCAGTGTGAGGCAAACACACTACATTCACACTAATACACAAAATAAACAAGTGTGATACATTTTAACAGGTACGACCCCATTTTATTGTTACATATTGGCTTCCATCGCGGGGCTTGAAGAAGGCGGACGTCTATTTATTGTTACATATTGGCTTCCATCACGGGGCTTGAAGAAGGCGGACGTCTATATATTGTTACATATTGACGAACCCAACGAGGGGCTTTAACAGAAGTACGTACACCCTATATATTGTTACATATTGGCGACCAGCAACGTGTGGCTAGGAAGAATAACTAGCGGCGATCATGAATAGACACGGGATGGTTACGAGACGCAAAGGGAAGGAAACATCAAACCAAGAAGGAAACCCAGAAGAAATGGAGGAAGTTGAAGAAGTAGAAGTGGAGGAAACGACTGGAGAATTGTCAGAAGAAAACCCACAGGAGGACCAAATGGAAAATCCTAATCCAACTGAACCGGAAATAGAAGCAGAAGACATGGTGACTGAACAACCAGTCAAACCGACAGAAGAAACGAATTTAGATAGCATGATGAAGTTCATGATGGAACAATTTGGACAATTGAATAAAAAATTAGAATCAAACAAGGAAGAATTGTTTAAAAAATTGGACTCATTACGTAGTAATTTCAAACCAAGGAATGAAACACTAGACAGCACTCCTGAAAGTATCAAAGAAACGTTAAATGAGAACATGGAACCGGGGAATCAGAAAATAACACAGAAGGAGATGGTCAAGGAATTGGAGGAGAGGCACCAAGAACTAAAAATAGGTGTAAACAGTCGTATGAAGAAGAATCGAATCATTAAGAAGATTAAGAAAACAGAGGAACTGAGAAAGGTATATAAGAGGAAACTCATCAAAACACGAGAAGAAGTGGAGATGATGAAGAACGGACTCATCGACGTATTTAATTTGCCCATTACCTATCAAAGCAAATTAATAAAGTACAAAGATTGTAGGAGAACTCTAAAAGAAATTTTAGAAGGAGTAAAATACCAACCAGCGAGAAGAAACTGGAGAGAAGCAAGACCTGAATGGAGAATACCCAAATTAAAAGGATTCCACAACCAACCAGTGGATGAAATTTTCAGCAAATCTATACTTAAATGGAAATTACCAGCAATAGAAATGACTGACAACAAAACAGATTATAACCAATCAAGAAGGTCAATAAAATACTGGAGCACACCAGAAATGGAAATACCAAATAAAAAGGCAAAAATAATATTAATGAGAGAGGCACAAATAACGTCTCTGATTAATGCACAAAGTGATCAAATGTTTGAGGTAAATATAAATACCACGGAACATATGGTATTAAAGGAATTATGGTACAAGACGGAGGAGACCTATTTCACCAGTAAGAAAACAGTTCTACACGCCAGAGTTATCCGAACCATAAGGGCAGAGGAACTGATGGACCATGGGTAAACTAAGTGAAGATACCATAAACCAAGAAAGGGGACTGATCTTCAAGTTACTGACCCAGCAACCCAATGGAATAGAAGGAGATATTAAAATTAAATAAAGCTACTAGACAATCACCAAAACAAGAGGGTACAAGAAATGACGACGACCAAGACGAATTAAATAAGAAAAATTAAACTATAATAAATAAATTTAATAATATCATCCAGAATAAGTGTGTCTATCAAGCACTTGAAGGAGTAGAGGTGCATAATAACAAAGAGTCGAACAAGAGAAGGAAATAATAAAGGAAAGAAAAGGAGAAGTCAACTTACAAGAATATAAATAACAAGGTCCTGTGTATAGCAATATGAATAAACAATTATGTATATCATAATAAGCCGTATATCATCACAAGAGACAATGGTAATAATACTTACCAAATCAGTAATATCAATACAAGGAAAATCAAGGGAGTTTACAATCAAACTTCAATAAAAAAGTTTTACGAGGAAGAATAAAACCATTGTGAAATGAAACAGATTTCAAAATTCTAAAAGAGATTGTAAAAGCAGCTTACTCAAATATTTAGATGATGTATGCGGAACAATAAAAAGTTTTAATGAAAAAAAAAAGGAAAAACCAAGGAAACAGTTACACAAATTCCTTTCAATTTAAACCAGTTTAAAATATAACAAAAGATTGAAATATGAAGTATGAAGTAAAAAGTGAGATAATCAGGAATAAGTTACACACATTCCTATGTAATAAAAATGTAAGAAGCACAAACTTACAATTATAATTAAAAACAAAAAAATAGCTAAAAAGGAATACGCTACAAACATTCCTTTAAGGTAAGACCATTAACTTACCAAAGAATTATCAAAAATGATGTTGAATACAGAGTAAAATAAACAAAAATAAAATCAAGTTCAAATTACTGAGATAAATACTTGAAATTATACTGAATCAAAGGTATTATAAGAAAAAATTTTAAAATTATACCTGGTACAAGGAGAGAGAGAGAGAGATTGTATATAAAACAAAAATACAAATATGGCTAAAGCAGAATCCTGCTAAATGACTAAGAAAAAAAAAATGTCTAAGACAATTAAAATGATCACAACGAGCATTGAAAACAAAATAATGAAAAGTGAGATATAATGAAATTAACATATGAGTAGAGATAAAATTTCTCAATATAGTATATGAGTAGATGGTAGTGTATAGTTAAGGTATAGCGGAAGGAAGAATGAGTAGTAATGATAAAGTGATCTAAAAACAAACCACAAGGTGGACAATCCCAATTATATTATTATTATTAAGTCACAAGTTGACAAAGATTTAAGATTGACTGTTGAAAAGTCCAGCAATCTATATGAACTGAGTAGAGAAGATGTGCCTCTAGTCTCAGAAAATTGAGTAGTAATGGGAGAAACCAGCTACTATATAAAGTTAGGGAAAAAAATTTGTGTATGAGGGAATATGCACCAATGGAAATAAATAAAAACAGATCCAAATAAAATGGAGTGAATTAAGTAAGAAGAGAAATGGAGAATGGAGAAACAAACAAGGAAGAGAAGGAAAAAAGTTATCTATAACTGATAATTTCATAAAAAACTATGCTAGTATTTTATTAAAATGATCAATTTTAGAGGAGAGGCATTATGTAACGATACAATTAAGCCAAATCTCGTACCAGTGATAAAAAAGATAATTCTTGATATAAAATTACTTCATATGAAATAAAATGTGTAAAAAATGATTAAAATGTAAATACTTTGACATGACGTACAACGATATTACCCAACCCAAGTGATTGAGCCAAAAAACATAAACATAAAGAAGGGAACCACGTAACATACTTATTAAAATGTAAATATTTTGACATGATTGAGCCGACAACCCAAACATACTTAAGAAAATGTGATTGACAAAACAATGATGGACATAGAACTAAAGGAGAACCAAACCAAGATGAAGAATGAAGATGAAGATTATTGAAGAAGAAGAAGAGGAAGAATGAAGAGGAGACAGATAAAACCCAAGGGGAAACTGACACACATATATAAAAGGGAGAGATTGTATGTTTAGAGATAGAATACGGTCAATAAACCTTAAATAATTATATATTAATAAAACCAATGTTATTATTAGCATTAATTTAACATATGTATCCAATATGTAAGACAATTCAATTGTAAAACAATGTAGTATAGGAAAGGTACACTAACCTGTCACAAAGGTTAGATTCAACCAAAACTCAACTAGCCTAATATTGTTTATAGTAAAAATAATACTAAAACAAAAATAGTGAGAAATGGTAGGAGAAGGTATAGGGGTTACCCATTAAATAACACTAATTACAAAACAGTGAACCAAAGTGAAGTGCTTTAGTGAAGTGTTAATGCCCTAAAAAATAGTGAAAGTGAATGTGAAACATTCAAATTAGAATGCTAAGGAAATAGACACTCTTTAAAACATTGATAAATCACCAATGATTGGAGTGGAATTATAATTAGTTGTATACCTAGAAGTAATTAAAAATAGTATTTAATATTAATATAAGGGAAGCATGTGACATATCAGGGAGAAAGCCCAGTACAATAACTTGTGTTAACATGGCATGATAGGATAGAAGTAAAGTTTGTTATTAAAGATTAAAATTATAAAGAATACAACACCCCATGTTGAAAGGGGAATTAACCTTCATAATATTAGAGAAAGTGACAATGTTTATCACCCTAGTTTATAAGACAAGAAAGAAATCAATGTTAATACTAAGAATAATTTATGACTTATAAAGAATAGTTGATTCAATGTTAAAGAAGGAATATGACTGAAAGGGGACTTACAGTCCATAAACCTAACTATTATATTTTAAATGAAAAGTAATGAAAATGTATGTTGAATAATAATTAAAACACAAACAAATAAATGAAGCCCATCAGGCTGAATTCAGAATGTAATTTAAAAGGGAAATACACTAGAAAACAATCATGGCTGTTTGTAACTAGGAAAACAGTTAACTACCAAGAACATTCAAATGCAAATTGTATCAATTTCACAAAAAATCTTACTAATCTAAGAACAGTGAATGGACAATAATTGTATATCAGTTATTTCAACACAGAAATATTATTGTAATAATTTAATTAAAGAAAGATATGTTATTTATTAAATGTCAACTAATTAGACTATAGTTAAAGTGTAACAGAATATGACCTTATGAGATATCATTGTAAACTTTGAAAGGAAAGAAAAATAATAGTGATGTCATTTATTATCCCAAAGGAAGTATAAGGGAATAAAATCATTAGGAAAATACTTAATAAATTTGAATAAAAATTCAAATATCTCTAACAATGTATGTAAGGAGTAATTAAACCAGCATTGAATTATTAGTTACTATGACAACGAGTCATTTGAGGCTTATTTTTCCGTTAAATTATATAGACGCTGAAGAAACGAAGCGTGGGTACGCCACACAAGAAATTGGACAAACTAAAACTTTAATTTAAACAGTTACAACAAGTCAACTAGTGAATTAAAATGATCCAATATGAAGAGACGTCGATCTGTACAGAATTAGTGATGACCAGGAGCGAAATTAAATAATCTAATTAAAGAAAAAACCCAGACCAGATTGAAGAAGATGCTGGAAGCCTACAACCAGCCCAAATTCGAAAAATACACGCCTACCCATGATGACCCTTCAACGTGAGACGAACTGATAAGTACTGAATAATTTCTTACTCCCAAAAAACCCTAAATTACTTGAATTATTTTCAAATGATAAAATTTCTCACTATTTAAAAAATAGTATTTTCTTTCAAAGGTAAAGGCAAAATTTACTTACATTAAAAAACATTTGACTAACTTATAGAGATAACCTTATTTGTGAACATAACTACTGTAACAGAAGTACGACACTACTAAACAAATTGTACAAACACATTATAAATCCTAAGTATAGGTATAATAGTGTACTTTTTTTCATGTAATCAACGTTTATGTCTATTTTCATGATCAAAAGAACTCCAGATTTTAAAAACATATTAATTTGTTAGAAGTAACTGAATGATAGTGTTTTGAATCAATTTTGCCAACCTGAGGTGTTTTGTGTTTCAAGCTCTAAGCCGGAGCATAATATTATAAATTTGTTTATGATACAATTGTCATGTTTATTAATAATTAAATGTGTATTAAAAAACGCAGTACAGAACATTACTATCTTGTTATTTCATAGGATTTTTTGTAAATATATGTGTGTTAGCGAAGTTTCAAGTCATAGCCAACTAGCGCTTGTCACGAGTGGCCGAGTCGACAACCTGTGTAGCAGCAGGAATAATTCGAACGCCACAGCTGTCCATGCTAATACCACATATTACTTTAAAAATTAAATGTTTTAATTGTTTTAACAAAAACAATTTGGCGCCACCCGGGAATCGTAATCCATATGAATTGACAGGTAGGTTGTACTGGTGACATTGACAACGCTACGGACTCCAGTAGTGACGTCGATTTATGTAACAACCAGTGTGAGGCAAACACACTACATTCACACTAATACACAAAATAAACAAGTGTGATACATTTTAACAGGTACGACCCCATTTTATTGTTACATATTGGCTTCCATCGCGGGGCTTGAAGAAGGCGGACGTCTATTTATTGTTACATATTGGCTTCCATCACGGGGCTTGAAGAAGGCGGACGTCTATATATTGTTACATATTGGCAACCAGCAACGTGTGGATAGGAAGAATAACTAGCGACGATCATGAATAGACACGGGATGGTTACGAGACGCAAAGGGAAGGAAACATCAAACCAAGAAGGAAACCCAGAAGAAATGGAGGAAGTTGAAGAAGTAGAAGTGGAGGAAACGACTGGAGAATTGTCAGAAGAAAACCCACAGGAGGACCAAATGGAAAATCCTAATCCAACTGAACCGGAAATAGAAGCAGAAGACATGGTGACTGAACAACCAGTCAAACCGACAGAAGAAACGAATTTAGATAGCATGATGAAGTTCATGATGGAACAATTTGGACAATTGAATAAAAAATTAGAATCAAACAAGGAAGAATTGTTTAAAAAATTGGACTCATTACGTAGTAATTTCAAACCAAGGAATGAAACACTAGACAGCACTCCTGAAAGTATCAAAGAAACGTTAAATGAGAACATGGAACCGGGGAATCAGAAAATAACACAGAAGGAGATGGTCAAGGAATTGGAGGAGAGGCACCAAGAACTAAAAATAGGTGTAAACAGTCGTATGAAGAAGAATTGAATCATTAAGAAGATTAAGAAAACAGAGGAACTGAGAAAGGTATATAAGAGGAAACTCATCAAAACACGAGAAGAAGTGGAGATGATGAAGAACGGACTCATCGACGTATTTAATTTGCCCATTACCTATCAAAGCAAATTAATAAAGTACAAAGATTGTAGGAGAACTCTAAAAGAAATTTTAGAAGGAGTAAAATACCAACCAGCGAGAAGAAACTGGAGAGAAGCAAGACCTGAATGGAGAATACCCAAATTAAAAGGATTCCACAACCAACCAGTGGATGAAATTTTCAGCAAATCTATACTTAAATGGAAATTACCAGCAATAGAAATGACTGACAACAAAACAGATTATAACCAATCAAGAAGGTCAATAAAATACTGGAGCACACCAGAAATGGAAATACCAAATAAAAAGGCAAAAATAATATTAATGAGAGAGGCACAAATAACGTCTCTGATTAATGCACAAAGTGATCAAATGTTTGAGGTAAATATAAATACCACGGAACATATGGTATTAAAGGAATTATGGTACAAGACGGAGGAGACCTATTTCACCAGTAAGAAAACAGTTCTACACGCCAGAGTTATCCGAACCATAAGGGCAGAGGAACTGATGGACCATGGGTAAACTAAGTGAAGATACCATAAACCAAGAAAGGGGACTGATCTTCAAGTTACTGACCCAGCAACCCAATGGAATAGAAGGAGATATTAAAATTAAATAAAGCTACTAGACAATCACCAAAACAAGAGAGTACAAGAAATGACGACGACCAAGACGAATTAAATAAGAAAAATTAAACTATAATAAATAAATTTAATAATATCATCCAGAATAAGTGTGTCTATCAAGCACTTGAAGGAGTAGAGGTGCATAATAACAAAGAGTCGAACAAGAGAAGGAAATAATAAAGGAAAGAAAAGGAGAAGTCAACTTACAAGAATATAAATAACAATGTCCTGTGTATAGCAATATGAATAAACAATTATGTATATCATAATAAGCCGTATATCATCACAAGAGACAATGGTAATAATATTTACCAAATCAGTAATATCAATACAAGGAAAATCAAGGGAGTTTACAATCAAACTTCAATAAAAAAGTTTTACGAGGAAGAATAAAACCATTGTGAAATGAAACAGATTTCAAAATTCTAAAAGAGATCGTAAGAGCAGCTTACTCAAATATTTAGATGATGTATGCGGAACAATAAAAAGTTTTAATGAAAAAAAAAAAGGAAAAACCAAGGAAACAGTTACACAAATTCCTTTCAATTTAAACCAGTTTAAAATATAACAAAAGATTGAAATATGAAGTATGAAGTAAAAAGTGAGATAATCAGGAATAAGTTACACACATTCCTATGTAATAAAAATGTAAGAAGCACAAACTTACAATTATAATTAAAAACAAAAAAATAGCTAAAAAGGAATACGCTACAAACATTCCTTTAAGGTAAGACCATTAACTTACCAAAGAATTATCAAAAATGATGTTGAATACAGAGTAAAATAAACAAAAATAAAATCAAGTTCAAATTACTGAGATAAATACTTGAAATTATACTGAATCAAAGGTATTATAAGAAAAAATTTTAAAATTATACCTGGTACAAGGAGAGAGAGAGAGAGAGATTGTATATAAAACAAAAATACAAATATGGCTAAAGCAGAATCCTGCTAAATGACTAAGAAACAAAAAAAATGTCTAAGACAATTAAAATGATCACAACGAGCATTGAAAACAAAATAATGAAAAGTGAGATATAATGAAATTAACATATGAGTAGAGATAAAATTTCTCAATATAGTATATGAGTAGATGGTAGTGTATAGTTAAGGTATAGCGGAAGGAAGAATGAGTAGTAATGATAAAGTGATCTAAAAACAAACCACAAGGTGGACAATCCCAATTATATTATTATTATTAAGTCACAAGTTGACAAAGATTTAAGATTGACTGTTGAAAAGTCCAGCAATCTATATGAACTGAGTAGAGAAGATGTGCCTCTAGTCTCAGAAAATTGAGTAGTAATGGGAGAAACCAGCTACTATATATAGTTAGGGAAAAAATTTGTGTATGAGGGAATATGCACCAATGGAAATAAATAAAAACAGATCCAAATAAAATGGAGTGAATTAAGTAAGAAGAGAAATGGAGAATGGAGAAACAAACAAGGAAGAGAAGGAAAAAAGTTATCTATAACTGATAATTTCATAAAAAACTATGCTAGTATTTTATTAAAATGATCAATTTTAGAGGAGAGGCATTATGTAACGATACAATTAAGCCAAATCTCGTACCAGTGATAAAAAAGATAATTCTTGATATAAAATTACTTCATATGAAATAAAATGTGTAAAAAATGATTAAAATGTAAATACTTTGACATGACGTACAACGATATTACCCAACCCAAGTGATTGAGCCAAAAAACATAAACATAAAGAAGGGAACCACGTAACATACTTATTAAAATGTAAATATTTTGACATGATTGAGCCGACAACCCAAACATACTTAAGAAAATGTGATTGACAAAACAATGATGGACATAGAACTAAAGGAGAACCAAACCAAGATGAAGAATGAAGATGAAGATTATTGAAGAAGAAGAAGAGGAAGAATGAAGAGGAGACAGATAAAACCCAAGGGGAAACTAACACACATATATAAAAGGGAGAGATTGTATGTTTAGAGATAGAATACGGTCAATAAACCTTAAATAATTATATATTAATAAAACCAATGTTATTATTAGCATTAATTTAACATATGTATCCAATTTGTAAGACAATACAATTGTAAAACAATGTAGTATAGGAAAGGTACACTAACCTGTCAGAAAGGTTAGATTCAACCAAAACTCAACTAGCCTAATATTGTTTATAGTAAAAATAATACTAAAACAAAAATAGTGAGAAATGGTAGGAGAAGGTATAGGGGTTACCCATTAAATAACACTAATTACAAAACAGTGAACCAAAGTGAAGTGCTTTAGTGAAGTGTTAATGCCCTAAAAAATAGTGAAAGTGAATGTGAAACATTCAAATTAGAATGCTAAGGAAATAGACACTCTTTAAAACATTGATAAATCACCAATGATTGGAGTGGAATTATAATTAGTTGTATACCTAGAAGTAATTAAAAATAGTATTTAAAATTAATATAAGGGAAGCATGTGACATATCAGGGAGAAAGCCCAGTACAATAACTTGTGTTAACATGGCATGATAGGATAGAAGTAAAGTTTGTTATTAAAGATTAAAATTATAAAGAATACAACACCCCATGTTGAAAGGGGAATTAACCTTCATAATATTAGAGAAAGTGACAATGTTTATCACCCTAGTTTATAAGACAAGAAAGAAATCAATGTTAATACTAAGAATAATTTATGACTTATAAAGAATAGTTGATTCAATGTTAAAGAAGGAATATGACTGAAAGGGGACTTACAGTCCATAAACCTAACTATTATATTTTAAATGAAAAGTAATGAAAATGTATGTTGAATAATAATTAAAACACAAACAAATAAATGAAGCCCATCAGGCTGAATTCAGAATGTAATTTAAAAGGGAAATACACTAGAAAACAATCATGGCTGTTTGTAACTAGGAAAACAGTTAACTACCAAGAACATTCAAATGCAAATTGTATCAATTTCACAAAAAATCTTACTAATCTAAGAACAGTGAATGGACAATAATTGTATATCAGTTATTTCAACACAGAAATATTATTGTAATAATTTAATTAAAGAAAGATATGTTATTTATTAAATGTCAACTAATTAGACTATAGTTAAAGTGTAACAGAATATGACCTTATGAGATATCATTGTAAACTTTGAAAGGAAAGAAAAATAATAGTGATGTCATTTATTATCCCAAAGGAAGTATAAGGGAATAAAATCATTAGGAAAATACTTAATAAATTTGAATAAAAATTCAAATATCTCTAACAATGTATGTAAGGAGTAATTAAACCAGCATTGAATTATTAGTTACTATGACAACGAGTCGTTTGAGGCTTATTTTTCCGTTAAATTATATAGACGCTGAAGAAACGAAGCGTGGGTACGCCACGCAAGAAATTGGACAAACTAAAACTTTAATTTAAACAGTTACAACAAGTCAACTAGTGAATTAAAATGATCCAATATGAAGAGACGTCGATCTGTACAGAATTAGTGATGACCAGGAGCGAAATTAAATAATCTAATTAAAGAAAAAACCCAGACCAGATTGAAGAAGATGCTGGAAGCCTACAACCAGCCCAAATTCGAAAAATACACGCCTACCCATGATGACCCTTCAACGTGAGACGAACTGATAAGTACTGAATAATTTCTTACTCCCAAAAAACCCTAAATTACTTGAATTATTTTCAAATGATAAAATTTCTCACTATTTAAAAAATAGTATTTTCTTTCAAAGGTAAAGGCAAAATTTACTTACATTAAAAAACATTTGACTAACTTATAGAGATAACCTTATTTGTGAACATAACTACTGTAACAGAAGTACGACACTACTAAACAAATTGTACAAACACATTATAAATCCTAAGTATAGGTATAATAGTGTACTTTTTTTTCATGTAATCAACGTTTATGTCTATTTTCATGATCAAAAGAACTCCAGATTTTAAAAACATATTAATTTGTTAGAAGTAACTGAATGATAGTGTTTTGAATCAATTTTGCCAACCTGAGGTGTTTTGTGTTTCAAGCTCTAAGCCGGAGCATAATATTATAAATTTGTTTATGATACAATTGTCATGTTTATTAATAATTAAATGTGTATTAAAAAACGCAGTACAGAACATTACTATCTTGTTATTTCATAGGATTTTTTGTAAATATATGTGTGTTAGCGAAGTTTCAAGTCATAGCCAACTAGCGCTTGTCACGAGTGGCCGAGTCGACAACCTGTGTAGCAGCAGGAATAATTCGAACGCCACAGCTGTCCATGCTAATACCACATATTACTTTAAAAATTAAATGTTTTAATTGTTTTAACAAAAACAATTTGGCGCCACCCGGGAATCGTAATCCATATGAATTGACAGGTAGGTTGTACTGGTGACATTGACAACGCTACGGACTCCAGTAGTGACGTCGATTTATGTAACAACCAGTGTGAGGCAAACACACTACATTCACACTAATACACAAAATAAACAAGTGTGATACATTTTAACAGGTACGACCCCATTTTATTGTTACATATTGGCTTCCATCGCGGGGCTTGAAGAAGGCGGACGTCTATTTATTGTTACATATTGGCTTCCATCGCGGGGCTTGAAGAAGGCGGACGTCTATATATTGTTACATATTGACGAACCCAACGAGGGGCTTTAACAGAAGTACGTACACCCTATATATTGTTACATATTGGCGACCAGCAACGTGTGGCTAGGAAGAATAACTAGCGGCGATCATGAATAGACACGGGATGGTTACGAGACGCAAAGGGAAGGAAACATCAAACCAAGAAGGAAACCCAGAAGAAATGGAGGAAGTTGAAGAAGTAGAAGTGGAGGAAACGACTGGAGAATTGTCAGAAGAAAACCCACAGGAGGACCAAATGGAAAATCCTAATCCAACTGAACCGGAAATAGAAGCAGAAGACATGGTGACTGAACAACCAGTCAAACCGACAGAAGAAACGAATTTAGATAGCATGATGAAGTTCATGATGGAACAATTTGGACAATTGAATAAAAAATTAGAATCAAACAAGGAAGAATTGTTTAAAAAATTGGACTCATTACGTAGTAATTTCAAACCAAGGAATGAAACACTAGACAGCACTCCTGAAAGTATCAAAGAAACGTTAAATGAGAACATGGAACCGGGGAATCAGAAAATAACACAGAAGGAGATGGTCAAGGAATTGGAGGAGAGGCACCAAGAACTAAAAATAGGTGTAAACAGTCGTATGAAGAAGAATCGAATCATTAAGAAGATTAAGAAAACAGAGGAACTGAGAAAGGTATATAAGAGGAAACTCATCAAAACACGAGAAGAAGTGGAGATGATGAAGAACGGACTCATCGACGTATTTAATTTGCCCATTACCTATCAAAGCAAATTAATAAAGTACAAAGATTGTAGGAGAACTCTAAAAGAAATTTTAGAAGGAGTAAAATACCAACCAGCGAGAAGAAACTGGAGAGAAGCAAGACCTGAATGGAGAATACCCAAATTAAAAGGATTCCACAACCAACCAGTGGATGAAATTTTCAGCAAATCTATACTTAAATGGAAATTACCAGCAATAGAAATGACTGACAACAAAACAGATTATAACCAATCAAGAAGGTCAATAAAATACTGGAGCACACCAGAAATGGAAATACCAAATAAAAAGGCAAAAATAATATTAATGAGAGAGGCACAAATAACGTCTCTGATTAATGCACAAAGTGATCAAATGTTTGAGGTAAATATAAATACCACGGAACATATGGTATTAAAGGAATTATGGTACAAGACGGAGGAGACCTATTTCACCAGTAAGAAAACAGTTCTACACGCCAGAGTTATCCGAACCATAAGGGCAGAGGAACTGATGGACCATGGGTAAACTAAGTGAAGATACCATAAACCAAGAAAGGGGACTGATCTTCAAGTTACTGACCCAGCAACCCAATGGAATAGAAGGAGATATTAAAATTAAATAAAGCTACTAGACAATCACCAAAACAAGAGGGTACAAGAAATGACGACGACCAAGACGAATTAAATAAGAAAAATTAAACTATAATAAATAAATTTAATAATATCATCCAGAATAAGTGTGTCTATCAAGCACTTGAAGGAGTAGAGGTGCATAATAACAAAGAGTCGAACAAGAGAAGGAAATAATAAAGGAAAGAAAAGGAGAAGTCAACTTACAAGAATATAAATAACAATGTCCTGTGTATAGCAATATGAATAAACAATTATGTATATCATAATAAGCCGTATATCATCACAAGAGACAATGGTAATAATATTTACCAAATCAGTAATATCAATACAAGGAAAATCAAGGGAGTTTACAATCAAACTTCAATAAAAAAGTTTTACGAGGAAGAATAAAACCATTGTGAAATGAAACAGATTTCAAAATTCTAAAAGAGATCGTAAGAGCAGCTTACTCAAATATTTAGATGATGTATGCGGAACAATAAAAAGTTTTAATGAAAAAAAAAAAGGAAAAACCAAGGAAACAGTTACACAAATTCCTTTCAATTTAAACCAGTTTAAAATATAACAAAAGATTGAAATATGAAGTATGAAGTAAAAAGTGAGATAATCAGGAATAAGTTACAAACATTCCTATGTAATAAAAATGTAAGAAGCACAAACTTACAATTATAATTAAAAACAAAAAAATAGCTAAAAAGGAATACGCTACAAACATTCCTTTAAGGTAAGACCATTAACTTACCAAAGAATTATCAAAAATGATGTTGAATACAGAGTAAAATAAACAAAAATAAAATCAAGTTCAAATTACTGAGATAAATACTTGAAATTATACTGAATCAAAGGTATTATAAGAAAAAATTTTAAAATTATACCTGGTACAAGGAGAGAGAGAGAGATTGTATATAAAACAAAAATACAAATATGGCTAAAGCAGAATCCTGCTAAATGACTAAGAAACAAAAAAAAAATGTCTAAGACAATTAAAATGATCACAACGAGCATTGAAAACAAAATAATGAAAAGTGAGATATAATGAAATTAACATATGAGTAGAGATAAAATTTCTCAATATAGTATATGAGTAGATGGTAGTGTATAGTTAAGGTATAGCGGAAGGAAGAATGAGTAGTAATGATAAAGTGATCTAAAAACAAACCACAAGGTGGACAATCCCAATTATATTATTATTATTATTATTAAGTCACAAGTTGACAAAGATTTAAGATTGACTGTTGAAAAGTCCAGCAATCTATATGAACTGAGTAGAGAAGATGTGCCTCTAGTCTCAGAAAATTGAGTAGTAATGGGAGAAACCAGCTACTATATAAAGTTAGGGAAAAAAATTTGTGTATGAGGGAATATGCACCAATGGAAATAAATAAAAACAGATCCAAATAAAATGGAGTGAATTAAGTAAGAAGAGAAATGGAGAATGGAGAAACAAACAAGGAAGAGAAGGAAAAAAGTTATCTATAACTGATAATTTCATAAAAAACTATGCTAGTATTTTATTAAAATGATCAATTTTAGAGGAGAGGCATTATGTAACGATACAATTAAGCCAAATCTCGTACCAGTGATAAAAAAGATAATTCTTGATATAAAATTACTTCATATGAAATAAAATGTGTAAAAAATGATTAAAATGTAAATACTTTGACATGACGTACAACGATATTACCCAACCCAAGTGATTGAGCCAAAAAACATAAACATAAAGAAGGGAACCACGTAACATACTTATTAAAATGTAAATATTTTGACATGATTGAGCCGACAACCCAAACATACTTAAGAAAATGTGATTGACAAAACAATGATGGACATAGAACTAAAGGAGAACCAAACCAAGATGAAGAATGAAGATGAAGATTATTGAAGAAGAAGAAGAGGAAGAATGAAGAGGAGACAGATAAAACCCAAGGGGAAACTAACACACATATATAAAAGGGAGAGATTGTATGTTTAGAGATAGAATACGGTCAATAAACCTTAAATAATTATATATTAATAAAACCAATGTTATTATTAGCATTAATTTAACATATGTATCCAATTTGTAAGACAATACAATTGTAAAACAATGTAGTATAGGAAAGGTACACTAACCTGTCAGAAAGGTTAGATTCAACCAAAACTCAACTAGCCTAATATTGTTTATAGTAAAAATAATACTAAAACAAAAATAGTGAGAAATGGTAGGAGAAGGTATAGGGGTTACCCATTAAATAACACTAATTACAAAACAGTGAACCAAAGTGAAGTGCTTTAGTGAAGTGTTAATGCCCTAAAAAATAGTGAAAGTGAATGTGAAACATTCAAATTAGAATGCTAAGGAAATAGACACTCTTTAAAACATTGATAAATCACCAATGATTGGAGTGGAATTATAATTAGTTGTATACCTAGAAGTAATTAAAAATAGTATTTAAAATTAATATAAGGGAAGCATGTGACATATCAGGGAGAAAGCCCAGTACAATAACTTGTGTTAACATGGCATGATAGGATAGAAGTAAAGTTTGTTATTAAAGATTAAAATTATAAAGAATACAACACCCCATGTTGAAAGGGGAATTAACCTTCATAATATTAGAGAAAGTGACAATGTTTATCACCCTAGTTTATAAGACAAGAAAGAAATCAATGTTAATACTAAGAATAATTTATGACTTATAAAGAATAGTTGATTCAATGTTAAAGAAGGAATATGACTGAAAGGGGACTTACAGTCCATAAACCTAACTATTATATTTTAAATGAAAAGTAATGAAAATGTATGTTGAATAATAATTAAAACACAAACAAATAAATGAAGCCCATCAGGCTGAATTCAGAATGTAATTTAAAAGGGAAATACACTAGAAAACAATCATGGCTGTTTGTAACTAGGAAAACAGTTAACTACCAAGAACATTCAAATGCAAATTGTATCAATTTCACAAAAAATCTTACTAATCTAAGAACAGTGAATGGACAATAATTGTATATCAGTTATTTCAACACAGAAATATTATTGTAATAATTTAATTAAAGAAAGATATGTTATTTATTAAATGTCAACTAATTAGACTATAGTTAAAGTGTAACAGAATATGACCTTATGAGATATCATTGTAAACTTTGAAAGGAAAGAAAAATAATAGTGATGTCATTTATTATCCCAAAGGAAGTATAAGGGAATAAAATCATTAGGAAAATACTTAATAAATTTGAATAAAAATTCAAATATCTCTAACAATGTATGTAAGGAGTAATTAAACCAGCATTGAATTATTAGTTACTATGACAACGAGTCGTTTGAGGCTTATTTTTCCGTTAAATTATATAGACGCTGAAGAAACGAAGCGTGGGTACGCCACGCAAGAAATTGGACAAACTAAAACTTTAATTTAAACAGTTACAACAAGTCAACTAGTGAATTAAAATGATCCAATATGAAGAGACGTCGATCTGTACAGAATTAGTGATGACCAGGAGCAAAATTAAATAATCTAATTAAAGAAAAAACCCAGACCAGATTGAAGAAGATGCTGGAAGCCTACAACCAGCCCAAATTCGAAAAATACACGCCTACCCATGATGACCCTTCAACGTGAGACGAACTGATAAGTACTGAATAATTTCTTACTCCCAAAAAACCCTAAATTACTTGAATTATTTTCAAATGATAAAATTTCTCACTATTTAAAAAATAGTATTTTCTTTCAAAGGTAAAGGCAAAATTTACTTACATTAAAAAACATTTGACTAACTTATAGAGATAACCTTATTTGTGAACATAACTACTGTAACAGAAGTACGACACTACTAAACAAATTGTACAAACAGATTATAAATCCTAAGTATAGGTATAATAGTGTACTTTTTTTCATGTAATCAACGTTTATGTCTATTTTCATGATCAAAAGAACTCCAGATTTTAAAAACATATTAATTTGTTAGAAGTAACTGAATGATAGTGTTTTGAATCAATTTTGCCAACCTGAGGTGTTTTGTGTTTCAAGCTCTAAGCCGGAGCATAATATTATAAATTTGTTTATGATACAATTGTCATGTTTATTAATAATTAAATGTGTATTAAAAAACGCAGTACAGAACATTACTATCTTGTTATTTCATAGGATTTTTTGTAAATATATGTGTGTTAGCGAAGTTTCAAGTCATAGCCAACTAGCGCTTGTCACGAGTGGCCGAGTCGACAACCTGTGTAGCAGCAGGAATAATTCGAACGCCACAGCTGTCCATGCTAATACCACATATTACTTTAAAAATTAAATGTTTTAATTGTTTTAACAAAAACAATTTGGCGCCACCTGGGAATCGTAATCCATATGAATTGACAGGTAGGTTGTACTGGTGACATTGACAACGCTACGGACTCCAGTAGTGACGTCGATTTATGTAACAACCAGTGTGAGGCAAACACACTACATTCACACTAATACACAAAATAAACAAGTGTGATACATTTTAACAGGTACGACCCCATTTTATTGTTACATATTGGCTTCCATCGCGGGGCTTGAAGAAGGCGGACGTCTATTTATTGTTACAACATACATCAACAAACAAACTGAAAAAAATAGCCCACAAATTCAAAAAAGCAGGATACAGAATCGGTTACAAAACTACTAACAAAACACACACACAAAGCACAAAACAAATTCGATCTACCCGGTTTTTACAAGCTAAATTGCTCAAATTGCAATAAATTCTACGTAGGCCAGACAGGACGTAGATTCAAACAGAGATACATTGAACACACAAAGGCACTCCACTCCACTACAGAATCCACCTTTGCAAACCACCTGATTGAAGCAAACCACACATATAAAAACATCGGCAATAACATGAACATTCTACACGTACACACAAAATGTTAACCTTCCTCCCTTTTTGCCATATAATAAACATTCATTGATGACTTACCTGGTGAGATAGATTAACATTTATTTGTTGACACATTAATTCAGGCGCCATGATTGTGTTGCCAACTTTACATTTTTTCTGTTATTCGGGTCCAGAGTTCTTATAAGTAAGGCTGAGACTGAACGGTTACCAGAAATAATATACTCTAACAACATTATTTACGGTAAAATAAACTGTTGGTTTTATTATTTCAAAATTTGCATAATTCACATTGGAGAACATCAAAATGGCTACTGGTATATTCAATAAAACAAAATGGCGTCCATACTTACGCCTTTACTAGCTATTAATAATTCTTCCTTTGTTACCTCATATGTTTAGTTTTATTTTTAAAAGACTTTAACTAAGCTGCAGCTCTGTCAGTTTGATCTTTTAAATTTTCAGATCATTTTTTACAAAAAACAAAGAAACACAAACCAACGCCTCATGGCGTCTTGCCTGTTTAATAGCCGGCCTTACGTTTACTCACACACACACACTCATCATTTTTTCTTCAAAATAGATACATTTTAATTGAATTTACTTATGCATGTTTGAGCTCAAATGCGTTATTGTAATTAATTGAGGGAATTGTGCACTTTCCTGTATTTGAAGTGGCGTGGTTCCTTTGGAATTTCCTCTTCGCCGGCCTGGGTTTTCCGAAAGTTTTACTGCATCCTGGTTATATTTTTTATGGTCACAACACTGAATTTAAATTTGTTTTACATTTTAGTTCACTGATTACTGTTATTGTTACATTTTTGCTTAAATTTTCACTTTTGCTGGCAGTAACTGCCGGTCGACCTTTCACATGGTGTTGCCGCCTCGGCTGTAGTATGAAGACTGGGGGGATGCAATGCACACTTTTTACGTATGTGTGTGTGCATCGACGTCATTGTTCTTTGTCTCAAGGCAGGAAACGCCCTGGTTTATGCGTTATTTTCGTTACGTCATTCTTATTTTTTAATGACGCCACGCATTGTTAACCAATGGAAAACGTATTAAAAGCTTGTGTCCACTCATGCAACCATCGAATGCGTTCTACTTCGCACGTCCGCCCTTGGAATCGTCCGCACAGATGTAACTGCGTAGTTTTCGTCAAACAAAGGGAAAATTGTCCTACCCATACACGTGTGTAAAATACAATGAAATAAAATAATTTAATACCCCTTGTCCCATAAATCTGAATTCAGGCTTCTCGTCCTGTTACAAAAAGGCCGAAAACTAGACATTCTAGAACAATTGGAAATATACAAACCCAGAAAAACAAATAAAAACGACATCCTAAACGAAGACACAATTCAAATCGCAGGCATTATTCGAACATATCTCACCCCACACACACAGCATCGATCTTTCGAAATTCGATTCCGTCACCCACAACAAGACGGACAGCGCTACCAGCGCCAGCCTCTGAAGAAGCCTTTTAAAGGAGAAAACCGGTTCAGGCTATAAGGTAAAACTTTATGCTTTTACTTATAAAAAACCTAGTGTTCCGAGTCGTTAATGTAATAGTGATATTTAGTAAAGTAGAGTTGTTTTAATATTTGGTATCACATTTATGATCAAAATTGTATTTTGTGTTATAGTTTTATTTGTGAAAAAATTATTTGTGATGTCATGTAAATAAACAAGGTATCAACAGTGATACGAGTGTTTTATTTTAATTGGTGACCTAGAAGACAATAAAATTTGTGACAGTGACAGGTCTTATTCTGTTAACATTATAAATTATTGACCAAATTACAGTATATTTAGTAATTGTGCAATGCAGGTTGTAGTGCCGCGATATCCCCCAGGGGCTCATTGTCCATATTTCATATGATGGTATAAGTGATGTTTATTTTACCATTAACAATGACACACTCTGCCTTTCTATTTAAAAGTTTTAAAACATTTTATCTTCTCGTTGGAACTATTCGTTAGTTGTACGTTCCTCTACCTTTAAATCGGTTACTCACAATTGTCTGACCGTACTTTCTATTTTTGTTGAGATGTGTCAGAAGCGATTTGGACGTATTAAGAGTGTTTACATACTTTAGTATTTACTTACTTAAAAGGTTTTCTTAGCATCTGTTCAAATAAAGCGTGTACAGTAATCGTTCTCTGTGGTTGCAAATTAACCACCAATATCCTGTTTTGAAGACTTTCAAGGATTTGTACCGCGCGTGGCAATCTGAGCTCTGATTGGCCGACGCATGGGAGTAGCCCAGTTACTTGGTTGAAGCCTTCTGAAACTATAAAAGCTGACAGAGGCCCAAACCAGCATCATTTGGTCTGTCGAGTGATCCGGGGCGACACAGCCGTGTGTCCTGTAAATTTTCGTTTTCGTCTTCAACTACTGTGAATCTCAAGTTTTTAAAGTATAATTATTCAATTTTTATAATATTTATTAAAGTGTAAAGTTAGGTACGCGAAACGCGCTAACTGCTCTTCAGTCGCAGCTCATATCACAGAATGGCACTTCTAAACAGAGAGGGAGGTATGACTAGGGAATAATCAAAATTTGTGTAATTTAAATACCAAAAAGAGAGAGACTTTAAAGATTCAGAAAGACTATAAAATATCTTATTATCAAATAAAAGTATAAATTTGTTTTATTAAAGAGACACTAAGAGAGAGACATAAAATTGTTATAACAATCAAATTTTGTTAACAACTATAAATTGAATTATATAAACATTTTAAAGAGATATTACATTATTTTGTTCTAGTATCTAGTTAATTGAACTTTAAATTCGCTTCTTAATCTTGAAACAATTAACTGAATTATTTTGGAGTTATGTAGAGTTTATATATATATATATCTATATATCACATTGAATTAGAGATCTAAAGGCTTTTATGTTTAAATGCTCACTAATTGTTTTATAAAGATTTATTGATTGATTGAAATGTACTAATAGTATTACAGAAGTTCAGAAACTAATAAACGTCAGAATTATTAATCTTAGATTTGAGTTTCATTTGTCTGTACACCTATAAGCCACCACTATCACGTAAAAGGTATTGTATGATACTTGGAAGCCTCCTTACCGCTCGGGAGACGCTGGCCACGACAAATGGTGGCATCGGTGCTGATAAATTGGTGTGCTTGAGGTTTAGAGACATATGTAAACTTATATAAAAGTGTTTCTAGGTATAAACAACTTTTCAATCTAGATTTCTAGATATAAACAACTTTTAAAGGCATTGAAAATTTCTTTAATACATAACTCAATAGCTGATTATTATTTAAATCATCCTGCAATTTGTAAAATTTTAAATTCAAAAGAGTCAAGAGGAGATAAGTGGCATATATATATTTGTTATTTTGATGAAAACTTTCAGCAAAAGTCTAACGAATTTACCTTAATAAAAGGGAAACCCATAAGATTAATAAGAGAAATTGAATATAGTAATGTTTTAAATTGTACAGAATATATGGATTATGTTGCTTGTAAATTTCTGAATAGAGAAGACTGTACGATTGAAGCTGAAATAGATTTTTATGACAAAGTTACATATGTGATTCTAGTAAGGATACATTAAGATGTTTATTATTGTTATGTTTAATATATGTTGATATGTAATTTGTGATGCTTAACTCTAAGTGGTATATCATTATCGAATTCGGTATTATTTAAGTTTTCGCGGGACTATGAAATTTATTTGAGATTTTTTTTTGAGAGATTAATTTGAGATATTTATGGGCAGTAGCTTTTCTAAGAATACAAATAATAAAGGCCATATACCGCAGATAAACGATCTTTTGGGCAAACAGCGGGACAAATCGAACCTCAGCGTGAACCAATTAGTCCAGATTTATATATGAAAGTAGGGACAAGAGTAGGGACGATAACTGCTTATTACGAACATATTCCATCTGTAGTTACTATAGGACATAGTTTGCGTCCACCCACACCACCTGTTCGTATTCCAAAGTTACAGCCACCTGAAACGTCTAATTCTATTGACATAACTTTCAGTAGCAGTACACAAAGGTCAATTGAACCACGACCAAGTATAAGTAATACTCTTTCAATACCTTCACCTTTATACGATATACCAAGACCCAATCCAAAGAGTACATGAGTCGTAGACCTGTATATTATCTTCCTATCACAGACCCAGACATTTTGTTAGAAGGGTGTGAAACATTATTGAGAAGTTTATTACAAAGGATTATTGAAAGATATATAAACGGGCATAGTAATTATACAGACGAAGCAAATGTAAATAGGGTTCGAATATTGAAATTAGAGATTGAATTTCATAATTAAATATATGAATTCTATATTATACCTTATTATTTGTTTTCTATTAGGACTTATTTCGTGTATCGCAATACAGTCTGCTTATTTATTGTGGTACAACGAAACAGATTACATTCAATTTTGAAGTGTTTAATACATTCTAATCATACTATATTTTGAATAATCTAAACCAAAATGGTTAACACAGACCCAAAAACGGGGAAACCTATTGTATCAGGAGATACATCAGCTTCTAGTATGTCCGCAACGTCCTCTACGCGTGTTAAAGATATGTCAGTATCAAATTTAATTGAACCATGGAATGGAGAAGGTCCTATTTCAGTATCAGAATTTTTCGCGAAAATTGAAAGAGCAGCGAAAACCGGAAATTGGTTAGACTCTGATAAAGTAACCGTAGCTGTATTAAAATTTACGGGAGCAGCCGCTTTGTTTTATAATAGTAATGTAGAAGTTGCAAGTGAGGATATAACCTTTGATCGTTTAAAAGAAATATTTACTGAGCGATTCAAGATTAAACATCTTGATCAATTTCATTAGAGTCAGTTGCAAAATGCGACGCAACGTAAGTCGGAAACACCAGAACAGTTTGCTGACAGATGTAGGCGTTTGTGTGCGCGTACAGTTAGACAAGTCGCTGACCCTGAACAACAACGCATTATTAATGAAGAAGCGGAACGTCGTATGTTAGCCGCGTATATTAATGGTTTAGCGGGTAACGTCGGAACCCAAGTACGTTATCGAATGCCTGCTACTTTAACAGAGGCATTACAAATTGCTTCGACGGTTACAGAAGTCGAAAATATGGAAGCCCGACGTGCTCAACAAAACAAATTTCAAAGTCCCAATCGAATATTTACTGTAACATGTTTTAATTGTAATAAACAAGGTCATGTAGCGAGAGATTGTCGTTCTCGAATAAATAATTTCGGTACTAATGTGAAGAAATCCAATAGTACAAATTTTAATACAGGGGTTAAGGGAAACAGGGATTTCCGGGGTTATAATTCTAATGGAGGTAGTCGAGATATTTCTAAAGTTGAATGTTATAATTGTCGTAAAACAGGGCATTACGCGAATGAGTGTCCGCAAAGGAGGAAGTTAGCGATTTCCCCAAACGGGCAAAGTTCGACGGGAAACGGTCCCACCCCGCCGAACGTGAGGTCGAGCAGAGTGTAATCAAAGTACAGGTAGACGTAAACGGGCGTGCAGGCGAGAGTATGGAGATAGAGCGACTGCCAAGCCAGACTCTACATGTGGAGCGACCGCAAAGCCGGACTCTGCACCTTACAGACGTTACGTGCGATCCTAGTTACGATGACGCTTTGTCAGTGGACGTTATCGTAGGACGTAAACCTTGTAAATTTCTGATTGACACTGGGACTATGGTTTCATTTATAAAAAGGGGTATCAGCCAAAAGTTAATTCGAGAGATTAAAGTTGTTGCTAAAAGTGCTACTGGGGATGAACTAAAGGTCTTCGGAGTACAGATGGTAGGCTTCATAATTGAAGGTACCACAGTCTATCACGATTTTATGGTAGCAGACCTTTGTACTGGCTTTGATGGACTGTTCGGAATAGACTTATTGAAAAAATTAAATGTTTACATAAATTTTTCCAATAACGATATTTATGTAGGAGGAGAAAAAGTCACCAACAGTGAGGAGACCAGGGAACCTGATACAGAAACGGAAGGGACTGGCCATCTCAACCCACCTGTAGAAGAACCTGAAGTATGGAGTATTGTGACCATCCAGGATCAGTCCATACCAGCAAAGTCCGAGATGCTTGTGCAGGGACGCCTGCAGGTGACACAAGCAAGTTGGCGTACGCCGGGATTAGAGAAATCCCAAGAGTTATCCGGATTTGATGAATCCGATGAGTTGTTATGTGGATCCAAAGAGTTTAAGGGTGTAGCCCATGTTAAAATGTTGTCTGGATTAGGTAAATCCAAAGTTGTTTCGGGAAAAGGTAATTCCCAAGAGTTTTCCGGTTCGTGTAGTTTGTTTTCGCAACCACGATCGCGAGGATCGGGGGTGTTGCGCAGGTTAAATTGATCCAGGGGATCAGGTAGATCTATTCGTGTACACGACGAAGTTCTAGTAGAACCGGTAGAGTTTCAGACTCATGGCATTAGAGTAGCACGATGTTTAAGTAGAGTTTTTCACTCCATGAAATACTCAGATGTTGTTGTTCAAGTTGTTAATTTCAGTAATGAAGATTTAGTTCTCCCGAAGAATAGTTTGTTGGGGTTAGCTGAGGCGTTTGATCAGGCACCCACCGGAACGTCAGTGATGCCCATACCCACAAACGGTGAAGACCATGAGCAAAGTAGTTGTGAAGTATTCACGTTGAATACTAGTGAAAGAGGCTGTACTGACCCATTGTTATATAAAGAGGAGTTGAATGAAGAAATTCAAAGTAAGTTATCGCATTTGTCTGATCTAGAAAAGGGAATCATTGAACCTATTTTGTTGAAATATAAACATTTATTTTCAGAACCAATTGTTAATACGGGATGTAGTGTTAAGATAAAACATCGAACTGATACGGGAGATAGCCCGCCGATTCGGAAGAACCCTTATAGATTACCTCATTCTTTAAAGCCAGTTGTAAAAGAGCATATTGAAGATATGAAAAATCGTGGTATAATTCGTGAAAGTTCTAGTCCATGGGGAGCACCAATTGTTATAGTAACCCAGACACGGAAATCCGATTCAACTGTTAAACATCGTTTCTGTGTAGATTATCGCGCTTTAAATAATGTTACTCGTAAAGATGCATATCCATTGCCTAATATTGCAGAAACTTTAGATAGTTTAAATGGAAGTGAATATTTTTCTACATTAGATTTATGTAGTGGTTATCATCAAGGTAGTATCGAGCCCAACGATATAGAGAAAACTGCATTTACTGTCCCAGGACATCATTTTGAGTTTCTTAGAATGCCATTCGGATTATGTAATGCACCCGCAACTTTTCAACGCCTGATGGACAATGTCTTGATGGGATTGAAAGGGGAGGAAGCATTAGTTTATCTCGATGACATTATAATTTTTGGAAGTAGTTTAGAAGAACATACTAAACGACTTGAACGAGTTTTACAAAGACTATAAAACATTATAAAATAAAAACTAAAGCAAATGAGAATCCAGTCGTACATTATAATCGTTTAAAACCTAGCAAGGTCATAACTAAGAAACGACGACGCGTGATAAAGCAGTTACCGCAACGCGATAGTGGAAGTGTGTCAGACGTATACGACCTTAACCAAGAACCAACCGTCGACGAAATTTGTTTAAACAAACCGTTCATTGTAAACACTGGGCCAACCCAATGTACACCTGAACCAACATGTCAGGTTAGCGACCTTGAAGCAGAGAGGAAAGATTCCACTGTTGAGTTACGTGATGTAATACGAGCAAACGTTAACGACCCTGAGTGGATCCCTCCACCCACTCAACAAACCGTTCCCGAAATAGTTGGTCGATATGAATTGAGACCGCGTGAAAATATTATAGCACCTCGTAGATTAATAACTGAGTGAATAAATTAGAATATCGCATGACATAAAAGTAATGGGAAATTTTTGTACGCATTACAGATGCAGTACTGAGGGCACTGTTATTGATATTGAGTCTCACGAATGTTCAAAGCATGGATTCAAATGGAAGTTCTAACGCACTGATGACGAAAAATACACTTGACTCTCAGGGATGCACAAATATTTCTGACTTAAGTAGATGTCATTTTGACAAAGGACTTGTATTTATTAAACAAAGAGACATCATATTGACAACCGACACCTGGACCATAGAAGTTACTGTAGGAACAGAAGACTATGACGATATTTTATTCCAAGTTTCAAATTTATTTAAATATTTAAAAGGGTTAGAAACTTCATCAAATTCTACAGACATTAAATTTCTTATTCCATCTTTTGAATTAATTCGTTTACAATCGAAACTGAAATCCACACAAAATCAAGTTGACAACTTAAAACTTCTCTTACCCACTTCTAGAACTAAAAGAGGTTTAGTTAACGGAATTGGAACAGTATTCAAATATTTATTTGGAACTTTAGACACAGACGATTACGAGACTTTAAATACGAAACTTGACTAAATAGACAATACTAGTGAAACAGTTGCACATGTTGAATCAGATAGATTAACTTATTTGAAGAAATTAACAAATGAAGTTGAAAGTAATAATAAAGCTATAAAATCCTTAGTGAATACTGTAAAGATAACAGTCGAGGAAATTAATAACGTAACATCAGTAATAACAAATGAAATATTGAAACTAAAGAAACAGTTAGAATATCAGTCTAAAATATCTTCCTTGTTTCGAGAAATAGAATTGACATTAATTGAAGTCGATAATCAATTAACTCAATTACAAGAAGCGTTAGATGTAACATCCGCAGGATATTTGAGTGCAATTTTAATTCCCCCTAATAAGTTGAATAAATTGTTAAAAGAAATTGCAACCAAATTGCCTGTTGGACTTTCGTTAATTATAAAAAGCGAACTGGATATGACATATCACTATTATAGAGTAGCAAAAGTTCATGCTATAGCTACAAGAAATGTAATTAGAGTAATCATAGATATTCCTTTACAATCAAATGACAATAATTATGAATTGTATAACATTAAATCATTACCTTACTATGATACAAGGTTAGAAAAATTTTTAGTTGTAATTACAGAAATGAAATATATTGCTATATCTTATGATAGACAAAAATTTATTGTAATGTCAAGTATTCAAGCAAGGAAATGTATAATTTCACCTTTTGGTATATGCTCTCTCAATGTGCCAATACGATATGCAGCTGAAGGAAAGAATTGTGCTTATTCTATGCTAATCGGAGATGAAGAAAACGCCAGATAGTTATGTCGAAGGACAATTTTGAAGAGATTCCAGATTCCAGTCATCTATGAAGGAACCAACGGAGACATCTGGATTTACAGCCTGCCTAGTACAACTCGAGTGACATATCAATGTTCAGATCCTACAAATGGTATTCATAATGTGAACTCAGAGAGTATGTGGATAGCTGGTACAGGAATACTTCATCAACCCAAGACGTGTCGTATTATATCTAAATACTTCACGTTACGTCCATATCTTCAAGGGCAATCCTCAGCCACAATTAGAAGGAATCACATAATTGTTCCTCCTATCAATAATCTGTTGTCATCATCAGAAATGACAATGTTCAACTTCACTTTGAATGATCAGTTAATACAACTGGATCAGATTAATCGCATCTTGAATGAAACCGGCTCAGCTGATACTGCTGACATTGACTTATTACAAAGGAAGCTATCCGAGATAAAAATTCGACCACACTCTTACCACAGTAGTACTACTACTACTGAATCAAATCATTTGTTTACTTCTCTTATCATTATTATCACTGTGATAGTAAGTGTCATACTATACACATGTGGATTACAACATCCATGTATACGTAATTGTGTTATGCCACTCGCTCGAGTTCGAACAGTAGTGCTAAGAAGACGTCATGAACCAATCTATGAGGAAATGCAACCCGTTACCACACGGAATTCCGATCCTTCTGCGGAATCAACACATTTCACAGGAGAAGTGCATCAAGTGCAGTGATATAAAAGTGAAATTTCATTGTAAAATCATTCACAGTAGAAAACCCTACCTCTATCCTCTATACTATATCCCTATATTTACTTTATTACATGTTTTGAAGATTGTTAAAATGTATTTGTTCATCCACCAGATTGTATATGCATGTTATATTTAAGTTAGGATAAGATAAGCTCTCTCCAAGCAATATTGAGTACTGTAAATGTAAATTAAAGTGAGGTACATGGTACCTCCCTTTTTAAAAAAGGGGAGTGATGTAGTGCCGCGATATCCCCCAGGGGCTCATTGTCCATATTTCATATGATGGTATAAGTGATGTTTATTTTACCATTAACAATGACACACTCTGCCTTTCTATTTAAAAGTTTTAAAACATTTTATCTTCTCGTTGGAACTATTCGTTAGTTGTACGTTCCTCTACCTTTAAATCGGTTACTCACAATTGTCTGACCGTACTTTCTATTTTTGTTGAGATGTGTCAGAAGCGATTTGGACGTATTAAGAGTGTTTACATACTTTAGTATTTACTTACTTAAAAGGTTTTCTTAGCATCTGTTCAAATAAAGCGTGTACAGTAATCGTTCTCTGTGGTTGCAAATTAACCACCAATATCCTGTTTTGAAGACTTTCAAGGATTTGTACCGCGCGTGGCAATCTGAGCTCTGATTGGCCGACGCATGGGAGTAGCCCAGTTACTTGGTTGAAGCCTTCTGAAACTATAAAAGCTGACAGAGGCCCAAACCAGCATCATTTGGTCTGTCGAGTGATCCGGGGCGACACAGCCGTGTGTCCTGTAAATTTTCGTTTTCGTCTTCAACTACTGTGAATCTCAAGTTTTTAAAGTATAATTATTCAATTTTTATAATATTTATTAAAGTGTAAAGTTAGGTACGCGAAACGCGCTAACTGCTCTTCAGTCGCAGCTCATATCACAGAATGGCACTTCTAAACAGAGAGGGAGGTATGACTAGGGAATAATCAAAATTTGTGTAATTTAAATACCAAAAAGAGAGAGACTTTAAAGATTCAGAAAGACTATAAAATATCTTATTATCAAATAAAAGTATAAATTTGTTTTATTAAAGAGACACTAAGAGAGAGACATAAAATTGTTATAACAATCAAATTTTGTTAACAACTATAAATTGAATTATATAAACATTTTAAAGAGATATTACATTATTTTGTTCTAGTATCTAGTTAATTGAACTTTAAATTCGCTTCTTAATCTTGAAACAATTAACTGAATTATTTTGGAGTTATGTAGAGTTTATATATATATATATCTATATATCACATTGAATTAGAGATCTAAAGGCTTTTATGTTTAAATGCTCACTAATTGTTTTATAAAGATTTATTGATTGATTGAAATGTACTAATAGTATTACAGAAGTTCAGAAACTAATAAACGTCAGAATTATTAATCTTAGATTTGAGTTTCATTTGTCTGTACACCTATAAGCCACCACTATCACGTAAAAGGTATTGTATGATACTTGGAAGCCTCCTTACCGCTCGGGAGACGCTGGCCACGACAAGGTGAAAAGATGGAAGAGTACATTTGAAGAACATGACAACCATCCAGCTGAAAAAGCAATTAGAAGAAAAGGGTTTCCCACAACAGGAACTCAGGTGGACCTGGAGATGCATTTAGAACAGGCTATAGAAGAGACAGGTGAAAACCTGGGCGAATTCTTCATTACTGTCAAAGAAATACCTACCACGAAGGAAACGCAGGTAAACAACATGTTTAACAAAATAATGGCAGTAATTCAGTTCCAGTCAGAACAAATTGAGATGCAATTTCAGATCCAATCAGAACAAATTGCAGTAGTTCAGACACAATTACAGGCTCAGTCAGAACAGGTTCTGATCCAGAAACAAGCTCTATCAGACAAGGTTATTTGTACAGAAGAAGAACTGAAGGTCCTCAAATGTGAAAGTAGGTTAGACAATTTTTAGAAACAAGTGAACTCCCTAAAATAAGAGTTCAACACCACAGTAAAGAGACAGGACCAACACCATAGTAAATAGACTGGACACAGAACTAAGTTAATTGGGCACAGGACTAAGTGCCATCAACCAGAATGTCAACAGAATAGAAAAACAGATTAAGGACAAAATTTCACTTCTTCGCCAAACAGGCCTGGGTGACTAATAATTAACTTTCCTCATCAGGTTCCAGTAGATCCAAAAGTGATAAGAGAGTTTACCAGAATTCCAAGGTAGGTTGGAAGTATGTCCAACATCATTCATTAGGAGCTGTGACTCAAATGAGCCTACCCCAGGAAATTTTTACTCAGATTCTATTGCATCAGGTACAAGGTTCAGCAGCCACCTGGTGGCAGAACGTTTAAGATTTTATCCTCAGTTGGGTGGACTTTCAGAAAGAATTAATATTGAGATTTGAGCAGCAATACAAAATCTTCCTCTGAGGGTTTAGCCAACAAGAATGCGAGCAGGTGCATTTATTATCCACAAATTGTAGTTATTCAAATGGATACATCCTGAGAAGAGTCATGATGAATGCATTCCTTTTATAATTGAGCTGCTCCAGGATAAGATCAGATCATCAGTAAAAGTGTCCCATCCCAAAACGATTGAAGAACTACAGGACATCAGACAATTAGAAGAGGACCATCCTGCTAAGACAAGGTCTGTTGCAGAAGAAGGTACTCACAGATAAGGTTTTAGATGTGGCAAGGTAGGACATTTTATGTTGGAAAAACTAGAGCCGGTCCATTCTAGGGTGGGGCGGGTTGGTATCAGTGATGTGGTTTGTCCACAGAAATAAGTTCCCATATGTAGAGATAAGTGGTTACAGGCATTGGACAGATTACCTTGGACTCTCACCAGCCCCACCCAGCCATTGGCATTAACATCAAAGACAAGTTGTTTACAGCTGTACTTGATAACCAGGCAAGTCATTCCTTTATTAATATGAATGTAGCCAAATTACTTCAACCAGGAAAATTATGTAAGCATGAGGAGGTCCAGGGAGCTGTCAAATATAGATATTATTCCTGAAAGCAAACTGTACAGTAGTACATGTATAATTATCTGTTCAAATAATCGAGGATTTGACACAACATGTTATCTTGGGTCACTACTTTTTATATATTGTAATGTGTAATAAAGTGTTGTGTTGTGTTTTATTGAGGATCTAGTTTTCTCTAACGCCTCACGTTGTTGGACGTCAATTTGTAAAGACACAATCTTTTCGTTACCTTTAATAATTATCTTATGCCTCACTGTTGGTTGCGCCAATTCTGTAATGTGTAATTGCGTGTTACCCTCGAATTATATTGTACAAATCTAATAATCGTTCTTTCTAAATTATATTTTATTTAGCTCCACTATTAGGATAGCCAATTTGTTACATCTAGACTCGAATCTATGGTTATTTATCTGATTTTGTGTCTTGTTTAATTCTGTTATTATTTGTATATATTTTTGTTAATATTAAATTAAGGATGAGTATCTGTTCAGGGGGATGTTTGTTGAGCGTCAATTTGCAATCACCGTTTGCAAATAAAATTTTATTGGTGAAATATCAATAATAAATTTTTGGATTTCGTTGTCCATGACGTGTCCGTTACTTAACTAAATATCACTATAATATTGACGACTCGGAACACAAAGTTTTTTATAAGTAAAAACGTAAAGTTTTACCGTACAGCCTAAACCGGCTTTCACCTATAGAAGGCTTCATCAGAGGCTGTCGTTAGTAGCGCTGCTCGTCTTGTAATGTATAAAAACATCGACAATAACATGAACATACTACACGTACACACAAAAGGCCGAAAACTAGACACTCTAGAACAATTAGAAATATACAAACACACAAAAACAAATAAAAACGACATCCTAAACGAACAGACACAATTCAAATCGCACGCATTATTCGAACACATCTCACCACACACACACAGCTTCAATCTTTCGAAACACTTTCTCGTCGCCAACAACAAGACGAGCAGCGCTACTAATGACAGCCTCTGATGAAGCCTTCTATAGGTGAAAGCCGGTTTAGGCTGTAAGGTAAAACTTTACGTTTTTACTTATAAAAAACTTTGTGTTCCGAGTCGTCAATATTATAGTGATATTTAATAAATTTTTGTTCAAATTTATGTAAATAGTATGTGGTCTCTTTATTCTGTAATGAACTCTCTTTTATTCTTTTCTTTCAGCAATGGATATGATAATTTGTACTCATCACCACATTTTTTTTAAAGAAATCTGCTAAGACTTTCAATTGATGAGTGTTGCCAACTTAATCTAATTACTGAGGTCAACTCACGGTATCAGATATTTTGTTCAGAACATCATACCCTTTTTGTTTTCATGAAATAAGAAACAAATAAACCTTTTTCTGTATTTTGTAAACTCAAATCCTTTATTTATTCTTTAATTTGTTCTAAATATAAAACATAATTTTTAACAAAGTTTGGCCAGCTCTATTTTTATAAGCTCAGAGTGGCAGCAGTAACTCTTGGATCTCAGGCTTTTTAAAACATTTTATAATTTATTTTTTAATAAATAAAATACATTTATAATGTTCAGTAGGTCCTTTAGACTACGATATAACAACAGTATTGACAGGGAAAGTACCAAAACACATATGATGAGAAATAGTCACAATGTATCTTACAAGGATTATATTATGAGTGTAAAACAGTTCAGTGTATAGGTTAAGTTATAAAAATGTTTTTTATACTTAATTAGCTTTAAATTATGTTAGCACTATACATCAATGGTGGCTTATGCTTATGTCCATATTATTAATCATTATTGTTCTCAGTGAAAGTTAATTATGGTTTTTATAAAAAGCGTATTCAAAGTTTTGTGAAACCTTTAGATCAGGTTTAACCGGGAATATTTCAGATTAATTTTAGATCAAAAAATACTTCTCCCCCTGTGTCAATTGGTCCAATTTCTTCAGAGATGTCCTGGTTTAATTCTGTAGAGTCTTGTAGCAATTCTTTCTTCTATTTTAATCTTGATATATATAATTATTCAATTGTTTATCTGGAGATGCACTAATATCACATATATTATAATTTATTTTTCACTATAAGTATTTAAATCAACCTTTTTGCATTCAGTTTTTTTAGAATCAATCTATTTTTCTTCCTCAACATATATGTTGCTAAGGCCTCTCTTAGATATCTCCTTGGTTTCCAAGTAACATTTTTATATCACCCTGGTGACATCATAAGAATAATATAAACAAACCTTTTACTATTTTATGTCATTTTCTTTTAAAAGGACATACCTTTTTTATAAAAGCTCTTATCTTCTTTTTATTTGTTTCTTTGTTCTTCTGGTAAAAAACTGATCATTTTGACATCACTCTTGACTATTTTCTGATCTATATTTCATGAGTTAATGATTCACTTTTTATTTATTTTTGTTACAAACTTATTTATTATGTCTTTTTGTACCTTTCACTTTCTTAAATTTATTTTATACACTTGGAAATCTTTTAACATAAACTGACATTGTTTCCTTATTATTTTAATAGAAATCTTATTCATATAATTTGACTGACTATGATTTTGGTACTTTCTTGTTAAGACTAACATTAGTGTTATTAACACTAGTATACATAATATTAATAAATGTGACAAAAACTGATTACTAATAACTATTAGTAATATGTTATAATTCCCCTTAACTGACTGTGTTTATAACTTTACAGTCTGCACACAAAAAACAAATTTCATAAGTAAGTTCTTACTTTAATTATAATGAACATAACATACAATAAACAATTAAAATTAAACATATTGTAACGATTAAATAAGACGTCCTCGTCTTCGTTTAAGCCTCACGTTGTATGCGTCAATCTGTAACGCGGAGTTCTGTTCGTATCTGTAAAATGTACACCAATTTTGTATGTGTATTGAAAGTTAGTGCGTTCGTCTCGCACCGGGGTCGTTACATCAAAGTTCACGGCTAACGATGTCCGTAGCGTTGCGGTAATCACCAGTATAACACGGCAGTAACCTTACCTGTTTACTTATAGGGGTGTGTTAATCCCGGGTGGCACCAAATCGTTTATTAAAACAACTAAAACTATTGTATGATGAGTATTCAGCGGTGACGGTCGGGCGTTCAAATAATTCCCGCTCGCACTGCCGTCTGAATTGTCGATGCTGCTGTGCAAATGACAACTTGTTCACTTCTCGTCAAACCTATTCTTCATAAATAAACACTAATAATATATAAAGCACTCCCTATGAAATAATAACAACGGTTACTCCCTGTAATAGTTATTTTTAATAGGTGATAATTAAAATGTTCAAATTGACAATTATATAATAATAAATTTGCACCGACTGATTACACGAAACACTTGTTCTCAAGGTTTGACGAATCGATTAAGGAAACGATCAGCATCAGTATGGCTGTGTCACGTTTAAGTTATTACAATTATTTTCGTTCCAAAATCGTGGGATTCTTGTGATTATGAGCTAAAGAATTCCTATGGTTACAATAAAAATATTTTACCTTATGCTACGTGTACATAAATAATAATGTGTGATGTTACACTCTGTTCTGTAGTGTCGTTAAATGTGTTTTAAAAGTTCGTGTTTTATCTTAACAAAGTTTCAGTGAGTTTTATTTTACTTAAATAATCTGTGAAAGAGAAATATTTGTTTATAGTGAGATAAATTTACCTTTAGTAAAATTTAGAGTGATTAGGTTTTTGGAAATAGGTAATTTAATTGTACTTAACACCTCAGCATGACTTGGTGTCTTCGTTCGTTTGATCGGGTAGGATTTGGCTGCAATAAGTTCTTTTTTCATTAATTTTTGGGCTTCAATGGGTTGGGCGTCCTTTTCATAACGTATCTGGTCATTCTTTTCGGTTAATTTTCAGTTTAATTATCCTGGATCTTGAGTGGACTGCTATAAATGGGTCGTCTGCTTCTTATACCGTCATGGTTATGAACCTTGATTACTGTTTTACATTATTTTAATAGAAAATCGTTCTTCCAAACATTGGCTTCTGTATTGTTTGACTGACGCTTCACTTCTGTAACGGTATCCAACGGTAATTCTGTCTTTAACTGCCGTTCCTATGGCAACTGCATGATTTTGATTGGCTGATTTTGAGATGATGTATTGTTATCAAAATTTGAATTCTTCGTATATCTTCTGACTGCTGTTATTCCTCTATCTTCCTTCCTGGTTATTAAATATTGTCACTATAGTATTTATTTCCTTTCATAGATTATTTTGATAACCCACAAGTTTGGGTAATTTTAGGTTTTATGTTTTTACAGTTATGTTAATACTTGTTAATTACATTTCTTTTTGTATACAAATGCTTATTATAATATTTTGTTTTACAAATGATTTACAATTTATTCTTGGTGAATCCTTCACCTCAGATTTGCTAATTTCTTTGTTAATTTGTTATAATTTGTAGTTGTTTGTTTCTGACAGTTAGGCACTTTCATAGGCATAAGTAGCCATTATGGTATTTGACTTATTTCATTTACATTACATTTCATTTCAGCCTAATGGGCTTTATTTTGTTATTATAATTGGTTGTGTTGTGTTTTGAGTCTGTTTATGTGTTATTATTATGTCACTATCATTTTATACACAGTTATTTACTCTTTGGTTTCCATGTTTTCTAGTCATACATTTCTTAACATTTTTATTTATTTCCTTTGCCAATAACAACAATGTGGCTATTATTTACTCCTTTTTTGATCTTATTTAAATATAACATGTAGGCCTATGGTCTGTATGATTCTTACAGCCATATCCAATTCATAAACTTGATTGAATAATTATTTAACTAACTTATTATTTGCTAATTTTTGTTCACATTACATCTTATTTTATATTATTTTTTAGTGTGACAAACAACATCACTTTTATGACCTTATAATGATCCCTTATAACATGGGTGTTTTTTTATTTGTATCTAACTCCTTAACTTTCTAAACAATCTTTACTCTCCCTCCATGTTAACACTTTCAATTTACTCTTTCCTGGGGTTCTCCCTTTCAACTATGATTACATATTTTTAAACTTATTAATAATATTCTTTGGTTTGTTTATTATGGTGATTATCACTTTCCAGTGTTCAATACCTCTTTATAGTTTATACTTAATACTATTTTTCACAACATACTTATTCACTATTATTTTTCACTGTTAAACCTTTAGTGTTCTTTAGGATTTATTAATTGTTAATGATTTTATCATTCACTATTTTTCACTATATTTCCATTCTATACTTTACACTGTTTTCACTCAATCATCACCTTCACTCTTAAATTATTTATAGTTAATTATAATTTATTTAGTGTTTTTTCTTTATCACTACGCCTCCAATCCACTCTATCCACTGCAACCCTCCTCCAGTTTCTTATCCCCATGTCTCTCGCGTCCTCTGCAACGCCATCTTCCCACCTCTTCCTCGGTCTACCTCTAGGTATCGTTCCCTCCCATGTACCCAGCAAAGCCCTCTTAGGGTTCCTGCCACCCTCCATTCTCATAACATGTCCGGCCCAACGCAATCTTTGAATTCTTATAAATTTTGAGACTGGTATCTCTTTATATATTTGATACAGTTCGTTGTTGTATCTCAGTCTCCATGAGCCATTTTCTTGTATTGGGCCTATAATGCGTCTGAGGATTTTCCCTTTCAAAGGTGTCTACTATGTCGGCTGTTTTCTGTGTGATTGCCCATGCCTCACACCCGTAGCATAGCACCGGTCTGATGACAGTCCTATATATTTTCATTTTTGTTTCCCTGTGCACATCCCCAGACCTAAATGATGGCAGCAATGCGAAGTACGCCTTGTTAGCCATGGTGGTCCGTCTTTGGATCTCCGGCTCCTCTGATCCAGTCTTTGCTAGATTCACTCCGAGATACGTGAAATTGTCCACCACCTCAATTGTGTCCTCCTCTATCTCGATATTGTTATGAACCTGGTCCCTTCTTGTTTGGATAAGCATTTTTGTTTTATCCATATTTATGGCTAGCCCAACTTCCTTGAATTACTATCTCACTATTCATTTTTTTTCTTTCATTACAATATTTCCTTAATACTATTAACAATTTTATGTCCTTACAATACTATTCTTACATCTAATTCTAAATTGGGGTTTAGTTTGCTTTTTTATCATTTTTATCTTTAACATTGTTTAAGAGGGTTTCTTCCCTAAATTATTATTGTCCATTAATGGATAATGACATTTACTTTTTCCTTTCTCATAGGGTAATTATTGGTCTTGGTTCCAATATTACTTTTGAGTGCATTATTTCTCCTTCTCCTATGCTTTATTACTTGTTTGTGTATCATTATTGGTTTTCATTTCTATCTATTTCCCTCCTTCTTCATTTTCATTGTATTTGGTTAATACCTTGGTTTTTCCACCTTCTCCTTTGGGTACATTTCAATGTGTTACATTGAGTCATTTAATTCCATGAACTTGTTTCATTTTTGTTTGGGTTTTGGTTTTTTCCCTTCTTCCTTTGGTTTGGTTAATCACTTTCTTCTCTTCATTGGTTTTATTCTCGTTTGTTTTTCGTGGATCCCTTCTTCTTTTGTTTCCTTTTGTTGGGTCAATCACTTGGGTTAGGTCATGTCGTCGTTTGTCGAGTCATAGTTTTTATATTTTATTTAAATTAAGCATTTTTATTTAACATGAAGTATTATTTTAAATTCAATATTGTTTTGTTCATCCCTAGTATTGGGTTGGCTTATTTGTGTTGTAACATAATGCCTCTCCTTCAAAATTGATCATTTTGATAAAACACTAGCATAGTTTTTTATGAAATTATCAGTTATATATAATCTTTTTCCTTTTCTTTCTTGTTTGTTTCTCCATTCTTATTTCTCTTCTTACTTGATTCATTCCATTTTGTTTGGATCTGTTTTTATTTATTTCCATTGGTGTGTTCTCCCTTATACAATTTTTTTCCTAACTTTTTAGTAGCTGGTTTTTTCCATTACTACTCATTTTTTCTGAGACCAGAGGAACATCATCTCTGCTCAGTTTATTTGGATTGCTGGACTTTTCAACAGTCAATCTTAAATACCTTTTTTGTCAACTTGTGACTTAAATTAATAATAATATATTTTGGGATTGTCCACCTTGTGGTTTGTTTTTAGATCACTTTGGCCTTTTACTCATTCTTCCTTCCGCTGTACCTTTGCTATATACTGTTATTTGCTCATACAGTTGATTGTTTTTTATTTATTCATATGTTAATTTCATCATATCTAACTTTTCATTATTTTGTTTTCTATTCTTGTTGTGATCATTTTAACTATCTTAGACATTTTTATTCTTTTCTTAGTTATTTAGCAATATTCTGCTTTAGCCATAGTTCGTATATTTGTTTTATACATAACTTCTCTTTTTACTTGTACCAGTTCAGACTTTTTTTTTCCTTTTTTTTCTTAGAATACATTAAATTCATTATTATTTCAGGTATTTATCTTATCAGTTTTTAGCTTGATTTTATTTTTGTTTATTTTATTTTGTATTAAATATCATTTTTGATAATTCTTTGTAAGTTGATTCTCTTACTTTATAGGAATTTTTTGTAGCGTATTCCTTTTTTGGTATATTGTTTAATTATTACTGTAAGTTTGTGATTCTTACTTTTTTATAGGAAATTGTGTAACTTATTCCTTATTATACTTTTTTATTTTATACTTCATATATCAACTTTTTAATAGACTGTAAGTTGATTTTACTTGGTAGGAATTTGTGTAACTTATTCCTTTGTTTTTATATTTTTTATTTTAGGCCTCATAAGTCATCGAAATATTGTTGTAAGTTGTGCTCACATAATTTTTGAATTTTGGCATTTGTTTATTTTATTTATAGTAATTTATTTTTCTTCATAAAACTTTTTTATTGAAGCTTGATTGTAAACTCCTTTTATTTTCTTGGTGGTTATATTACTTATCTCGTAAGTATTGTTTTCATTATCCTTCGTGATGACATATGGTTATTCATATTATTATACATAATTTTATGCGCTATTTCTCTATATAGGACCTTGTTATTTATACTTTTTTGTAAGTTGATCTTTTCCTTTTCTTTCCTTGTTATTGCCTTCTCTTGTATATTTCACTCTTTGTTGGCTTTCTCCTCTACTCCTTCAAATGTCAGATGGTTGAACATTTATTCTGGATAATGTTTTTAAATTTTATTGATTATGGTTTACTATTTCTTATTTAATTCGTCTTGGTCGTTGAGTCGATTCTTGTTTTGGTGATTATTTAGTGGTTTAATTTAATTTTAATACTTCTTTCTTTCCATTGGGTTGCTTGGTCAGTAACTCGAAGATCAGTCCCTTTTCTTGGTGTGTGGTATCTTCGCTTAGTTTACCCATGGTCCATCAGTTCCTCTGCACTTGTGGTTTGGATAACCTTAGCGTGAAGAACTATTTTCTTCCTTGTGATATAGGTTTCTTCGGTCTCATACCACAATTCCTCTAATACCATATGTTCCGTAGTATTAATGTCTACCTCAATCATTTGATTATTTTGTTGATTAATCAGAGAAGTTAATTGTGCCTCTCTCATTAATGTTGATCTTTTATTCTGTATTTCTATTTCTGGTAAGCTCCAGTGTTTTATTGACCTTCTTGATTTGTTATATCCTGTTGTGTTGTCAGTCCTTTCTATTTCTGGCATCTTCCATCTAAGCATAGATTTGCTGAATTTTTCATCCACTGGTTGGTTGTGAATTCCTTTTATAATTTCCTTCAGAGTCCTCCTACAATCTTTATACTTCATTAATTTGCTTTGGTAGGTAAGGGGCAAATTAAACACATCAATGAGTCCGTTCTTCATCATTTCCACTTCTTCTCTTGTTTTGATTAGTTTCTTTTTATATGTCTTTCCCATTTCTTCTGTTTTCTTATTCTTCTTAATGATTCGATTCTTCTTTACTCTTCTACTGTTGGTTTTTATGTGCTTAATTTTCTTGGTGTCATTGTTATCTTTATTTTCAGAAAACAATACACTTGTTTCTTCTACCATTTCCATTTCCTTACTACCTTCAGAAGTGGTGTCTGGTGTTTCATTCAATGGTTTGAAATCACTGTCTAATGTTTCCTTCAGTTGGTCTGCTGGATAATTTGTTTCTTCCCATCTCTTGTTCATCTCCTTTTTCGTCTGCTTGATTTCTTCTTTGTTCTCTATTTCCTCCTCTTTCTCTTTGATTTCCTCATCCACCGGTTCCCTGTTCTTGTTCCACGTTTCTTGGATATCTTCTGAAATGCGATCCAGTGTTTCATGCAATGGTTTGAAAATACTACGTATGCTCTCCCTGAACTCTCTGGACTCTTCTTCCCTTTCTTCTCTTTGTTTCCTAAAATACTCATTATCTTCTTCCTTGTCTTCTCTCCTTCCCTCTTGCAATGATTCTAATTTTTTATTCAATTCTTCCTTGTCTTGTCTTCTTTTTTCCTTGTCTTGTCTCCTTTCTTCCTTGTCTTGTCTTCTTTCTTCCTTCATTTGTTCGAATTGCTCCATTAGAATTTTTAGCATCTCCTGCATGCTCAGGTCCTCTTTCTGAGTTGGTTTACTGTGTTGGTCCCCGACCATTACTTCCACTTCCGGTTCTGGTTGAGTTGGATTTTCTGATTGGTTTTCTTGAGAATCCTCTTCGAATAGCCCCCCGATCATTTCTTCGATTTCTTCCATCTCTTCTGGTTGACCTTCACCTTCAATTCCTTTCTGGGTGTCTTTTCTGGTAACCATGGAATGTCTCTTCGTAGTCGCCGCTGGCCTCCTTTTAAAGCCTCACCAGTTGGTCACCAATCTGTAACGATGTGATAAGACGTCCTCGTCTTCGTTTAAGCCTCACGTTGTATGCGTCAATCTGTAACACGGAGTTCTGTTTGTATCTGTAAAACGTACACCAATTTTGTATGTGTATTGAAAGTTAGTGCGTTCGTCTCGCACCGGGGTCGTTACATCAAAGTTCACGGCTAACGATGTCCGTAGCGTTGCGGTAATCACCAGTATAACACGGCAGTAACCTTACCTATTTACTTATAGGGGTGTGTTAATCCCGGGTGGCGCCAAATCGTTTATTAAAACAACTAAAACTATTGTATGATGAGCATTCAGCGGTGACGGTCGGGCGTTCAAATAATTCCCGGTCGCACTGCCGTCCGAATTGTCGATGCTGCTGTGCAAATGACAACTTGTTCACTTCTCGTCAAACCTATTCTTCATAAATAAACATGTAACGGGCCAAATTTGCGGGTTATTTTATTTTATTAAATTTGGGATTTATAAAAATATTTGTAAAGTCTAGTTTCAACGGTGACCAGGTGTTGTAGTGTATGGAACAGTTTCTAACAAAGGCGAAGTAATATCAAGTTGTGCAATCAGTACAGAAGAATGCACTCAGCCTCATTTCCAAGAACTTTGTAAGTGTGTGGCCGTGCGCCCGTATGCATCACACGACCATGCGCGCGGACCCACGCCGCTGTGAACCACAAAACATGGCTAATAGAATAATTTCTGTCCGCCTCCTTTACTAAGTCGACGGATGTAAAGTTTAAGCCCATCCTACTTTGGTGACGTCGACCAGTAAGCGTCTAAATATCGTCAACGTACAGCACTAAAAAACTGCTATGTGTCATGGGCATAGCCACTAAACTGTAACAACTCAGGCGGTGAGCGACGACGAAATTTGTTCGCCGGCACGGCATTAATATCCGGCTGCATGGAATAAGACAGTCCACGAGAAACGGAGTTCGCTGACAGATGCTGACAGTATTGTGCGGGCCCGGTCGGTCGAGTTTTATAAAATGTGATTAATTCAAAATAATATCGTTAATACCGACCGGGACCCGAGGAATCAACGGACATAACAAGTTTCCAACTGGTGAAGTGGAGTGAATAAACGGGCAATCGGATAAATAAATAGACAAGTTAACGGGCAACGAATCGGGTGAACGAAAACCACGTGTTTGGCCAGAATCGCGACCGTGAGTTCTTAGATACAAAAGTGAATTTATAAAAAGTAAAATAAAGGTTTTTTTGTTTTAAATAAGAATGTGAGAGAAAGAGAAGCAGACTGGGCAGTCTACCTAGTTGTAAGTAATAGAATGTAATTATGACCATATAAAGCCTAGTGAAAAAATGTACGAAAGTTTTAAGTCAATTTATTAAAAAATTAATAGTACAACCTTTTTTAATAATTGCTCATTAAAAATAATAATTCTCTTCAAAATAATGTGTTAGTCTACGTTATTTCGTCATTACCACTTTCTCATTTCTGTGCTGCAAGATTCGTCTAAACGTTCCCGGATATCATCTGAAATTATTATTGGGGGGGGTAGTCAGATGGCGAAATTGTCCAGTTTTTATTAAGGTAGAGTGTTCAAAGTTTACATGTATACCTAAAAAACATGTTGGCGACTCTGGGCTTCTGAGCAAAATTTAATACAAGGTAAGTGGTTGAGAACGATCGCAGGTAAGTTCTGGCAGTATTTTAATTATTTAATATATTTCGATCTTTATTATATTGTTACAAACACTAATAATATATAAAGCACTCCCTATGAAATAATAACAACGGTTACTCCCTGTAATAGTTATTTTTAATAGGTGATAATTAAAATGTTCAAATTGACAATTATATAATAATAAATTTGCACCGACTGATTACATGAAACACTTGTTCTCAAGGCTTGACGAATCGATTAAGGAAACGATCAGCATCAGTATGGCTGTGTCACGTTTAAGTTATTACAATTATTTTCGTTCCAAAATCGTGGGATTCTTGTGATTATGAGCTAAAGAATTCCTATGGTTACAATAAAAATATTTTACCTTATGCTAAGTGTACATAAATAATAATGTGTGATGTTACAATCTGTTCTGTAGTGTCGTTAAATGTGTTTTAAAAGTTCGTGTTTTAATAATAGGTTATGTTTTATCTTAACAAAGTTTCAGTGAGTTTTATTTTACTTAAATAATCTGTGAAAGAGAAATATTTGTTTATAGTGAGATAAATTTACCTTTAGTAAAATTTAGAGTGATTAGGTTTTTGGAAATAGGTAATTTAATTGTACTTAACACCTCAGCATGACTTGGTGTCTTCGTTCGTTTGATCGGGTAGGATTTGGCTGCAATAAGTTCTTTTTTCATTAATTTTTGGGCTTCAATGGGTTGGGCGTCCTTTTCATAACGTATCTGGTCATTCTTTTCGGTTAATTTTCAGTTTAATTATCCTGGATCTTGAGTGGACTGCTATAAATGGGTCGTCTGCTTCTTATACCGTCACGGTTATGAACCTTGATTACTGTTTTACATTATTTTAATAGAAAATCGTTCTTCCAAACATTGGCTTCTGTATTGTTTGACTGACGCTTCACTTCTGTAACGGTATCCAACGGTAATTCTGTCTTTAACTGCCGTTCCTATGGCAACTGCATGATTTTGATTGGCTGATTTTGAGATGATGTATTGTTATCAAAATTCGAATTCTTCGTATATCTTCTGACTGCTGTTATTCCTCTATCTTCCTTCCTGGTTATTAAATATTGTCACTATAGTATTTATTTCCTTTCATAGATTATTTTGATACCCCACAAGTTTGGGTGATTTTAGGTTTTATGTTTTTACAGTTATGTTAATACTTGTTAATTACATTTCTTTTTGTATACAAATGCTTATTATAATATTTTGTTTTACAAATGATTTACAATTTATTCTTGGTGAATCCTTCACCTCAGATTTGCTAATTTCTTTGTTAATTTGTTATAATTTGTAGTTGTTTGTTTCTGACAGTTAGGCACTTTCATAGGCATAAGTAGCCATTATGGTATTTGACTTATTTCATTTACATTACATTTCATTTCAGTCTAATGGGCTTTATTTTGTTATTATAATTGGTTGTGTTGTGTTTTGAGTCTGTTTATGTGTTATTATTATGTCACTATCATTTTATACACAGTTATTTACTCTTTGGTTTCCATGTTTTCTAGTCATACATTTCTTAACATTTTTATTTATTTCCTTTGCCAGTAACAACAATGTGGCTATTATTTACTTCTTTTTTGATCTTATTTAAATATAACATGTAGGCCTATGGTCTGTATGATTCTTACAGCCATATCCAATTCATAAACTTGATTGAATAATTATTTAACTAACTTATTATTTGCTAATTTTTGTTCACATTACATCTTATTTTATATTATTTTTTAGTGTGACAAACAACATCACTTTTATGAACTTATAATGATCCCTTATAACATGGGTGTTTTTTGATTTGTATCTAACTCCTTAACTTTCTAAACAGTCTTTACTCTCCCTCCATGTTAACACTTTCAATTTACTCTTTCCTGGGGTTCTCCCTTTCAACTATGATTACATATTTTTAAACTTATTAATAATATTCTTTGTTTTGTTTATTATGGTGATTATCACTTTTCAGTGTTCAATACCTCTTTATAGTTTATACTTAATACTATTTTTCACAACATACTTATTCACTATTATTTTTCACTGTTAAACCTTTAGTGTTCTTTAGGATTTATTAATTGTTAATGATTTTATCATTCACTATTTTTCACTATATTTCCATTCTATACTTTACACTGTTTTCATTCAATCATCACCTTCACTCTTAAATTATTTATAGTTAATTATAATTTATTTAGTGTTCTTTCTTTATCACTACACTTTGGGATTTTTACACTTTCATTCTGCACTTCACAAATGTTTTTGTTTTTTAAGTGTTTCTGAATGGGTAATCCCTCTAATTACTATCTCACTATTCATTTTTTCTCTTTCATTACAATATTTCCTTAATATTATTAACAATTTTATGTCCTTACAATACTATTCTTACATCTAATTCTAAATTGGGGTTTAGTTTGCTTTTTTATCATTTTTATCTTTAACATTGTTTAAGAGGGTTTCTTCCCTAAATTATTATTGTTCATTAATGGATAATGACATTTACTTTTTCCTTTCTCATAGGGTAATTATTGGTCTTGGTTCCAATATTACTTTTGAGTGCATTATTTCTCCTTCTCCTATGCTTTATTACTTGTTTGTGTATCATTATTGGTTTTCATTTCTATCTATTTCCCTCCTTCTTCATTTTCATTGTATTTGGTTAATACCTTGGGTTTTCCACCTTCTCCTTTGGGTACATTTCAATGTGTTACATTGAGTCATTTAATTCCATGAACTTGTTTCATTTTTGTTTGGGTTTTGGTTTTTTCCCTTCTTCCTTTGGTTTGGTTAATCACTTTCTTCTCTTCTTTGGTTTTATTCTCGTTTGTTTTTCGTGGATCCCTTCTTCTTTTGTTTCCTTTTGTTGGGTCAATCACGTGGGTTAGGTCATGTCGTCGTTTGTCGAGTCATAGTTTTTATATTTTATTTAAATTAAGCATTTTTATTTAACATGAAGTATTATTTTAAATTCAATATTGTTTTGTTCATCCCTGGTATTGGGTTGGCTTATTTGGGTTGTAACAATATTCAATTAAGTCTTTCTTAAAATATTATGTCTCCTGGTACTTTTTAATAAAATAATCATGGTATATTTATGTTACTAGGGCATGGTAAAAATGTCACGTAACAATATATACTAGCTAACCCAGCAATGCTTCGCTATTGCTAGATTTGGGTATATATTGTAACGTAACATAACCCAGGCCCAAAAATGATAATATAATCACCCCACTATAAAGGTCAGAAATGGGTATTATGTACCTAGCTATAGATTACTTTGTACTACAGAACACTATAAACTATAACTAAGTGACATATAGTGTACAAAGTGCGATATAGTGTACATAGTGAGAAAGTAAGTGGTTAAAAAGGAGCAACTCACAGATTTATACTGGAGATGAAAAAACAATCAATTGTAGCAGTAGACTATATTGCTACTGACAAATTCTGTATTTTGTTTGTATTTTGTATAATTTGTATTGTGTAGGCCACAAAGGTTTTGTACCTAGGTATAATTTTATGTTTAATATAATAATTGTGTTTAAATATAAGATAACCCAGGGTTAGATTTAAAATAATAATAATATAAAATAATAATGTATGAGCAAAATGGCAGAGGAAAATAGTTTAGTGTAAGGATACTTTAAGCAAATAATAAATAAATACAATTGAAGGAAATAAAAATATTAAAGACCTATGTATAAATTTAAAAGGAAATAGAAAGAAAAACCTTATATAGATTAAATTGGATTATAAACAAAAGTTAAAAAGGATTATTTTTCTATAAATAAGAAATAAATTTATAATAATTAAAAACAGCCTATATACTCAAAAGTATATAGATTTACCAATAAAAAATCATAAAAAAATTCTTGGTTACTAACAGTAACCAACTAACAAGATATAATTGAATTGTTAAAACGATTGAGAAGTGAACGTTTGGAAAAAAGTGTAATGCCTATATAAAAATTGAAAATGTATGAATACTTTCGGAATAAACAGTGCTAAATTTAATAAAAATTGACGAGAGATGTACACCTTCTATTAGAACTTCTGCAAGTAGCACCATCCAAGTCTTTAATTGACGAAATTTTGAGAAACAACGACAGATTCCAGCCCTAGTATCTAGTACTTCGAGATTTTTTGGTGAGACCGTATCCTAATAAAAATTAACTAAATTACAAATCAACTATAACTTCAACACTAGAAACAGCACCATACAAGTAAACACTTCAAGAAAAGAGGTGAAACAAACTTTATTAATTTTTGTTAACCAAAAAACCTTCATAACGGATCTTTGTGCGTTTTCAGCTTCCATTAAATGATTTCGTGTTTGTAGTAAAGAACACAACCTGTACTCTAGCGTAAACCCGGAACTACATACTAAAGAAAAAACAAATATAATCTAATTTTTTTAATGTAAAGCTTAGTATTTATTATTCATTTCTGACCATCTCATAACACAAAGAACTTACCAGTAACCCTGGGAAATTAATAAATTAATTCTTTATTGTTTTAATATTTTATCAAGGATAAAAAATATTTTGTTATAATTTCTATGTTTACCAAATAAGATTGAACCAATGTTGTGTTGACAGGGAGAATCGATTATAACTTTTTGTATTTAATAAGATAAAAATCAGTGTATTTAATAAATAAATACCCTAAATACTTTGTTATAAATAATAAAATGTGTATTATTTCTCGTAGAGAGTAGTAGTTACAGAGTCCAGGAGACAAAGACGAGGACGAACAGCCGGAAAAATATTACCGACAATTGGTGTTAATTTAACCTCAAATTGGGTTGCAGACGTCAAAATCAGCTGTTCTCAGGAGCGGAGAAATTTAAATTAAGTAATTGTATATTCCGGGGATAATACCTTTGGCCCTCTCTCTCTCTCCTAACTACGGTCAGACAACTTCATTGAATTCTCCCAAATCACACACACTCGATTTCAGTTTTTAATTTCTGTAAACATAAAAATATAACCGACACTGAACATTTGCAGATACAATCAATAAAGGATTAACAGTGACTCTCATGAAAGCGAGATTTTCGAAGAGCCATTAAAACTTAGATTTAATTAACGATAGTACACACATTGAGCTCTGAGAAAATTTTACACATTAGGGATGTTACAAAATGACGCTAACAACGTGAGGCTTATAAAATAAAGAAATATTATTGTAAGTAAAGTACTATCCAGGCTCGGAGAAACATTCATCGCGAGAAGTTACAGAATGGCGCTCAACATAAAAGGGCTGTAATTAGGAAAGAAATTTTGAGATATTCGACAAAATAATATAACAAAAAACCTAATTATCGTCGGCAGCTATGAGAAAACAAGAAATGCATAATACCAGAGGCAGATCGAAGAAGAGGGTAGAAGAAAAGGAGAAGGAAGAAGGTGGACAGGAACGAGAAATAGAAGTAGTCACGGACAGTGAAATAGAACAACAGATAGGCGACAAAGAAGAAACTGAAGCAATTATGGACACGGAAAGGGAAATAGTTGAAGAGGATGCCCAAGGGAACCAACCAGATAAAGTGGAAGCCAGAGAAGAACCAAATTGGCAGGAAATGATGAAATTTATGGCAGAACAATTTAGGAAACAGGAGGAAACTTCAAAGAAACAAAACGAAACTTTGAAGGAACAAAACAAGCAAACCAACGATAAAATAGATGAAAATTTTAGGAAACAGGAGGAACAAAACAGACAAACCAATGAGAAAATAGATAGTATTCAGGAAAGTTTAGTAAAACAACTCAATGAAAAATTTGAGACCATTCATGGAGATATCAAAGAAACCATGAATGAACAAAACCGTAAAATGGAGAATTTCAATAAGGAGTTAAGGGAAAATCTAGAGAGTAAAATTGAACTGGTCAGTCATACACTTAGCCAAAGAGTAGATGAATATAAGGAAGAGGCAGAAATGAAAATAATAGAAACCAATCAAAGATTAAATAAAACTGAAGAGAAGATGGAACAAATTAAAACAGGAATAGATGCCCGAATGGACCGAGAGGAACAAAGTAATCAAGTTCGTATAATGGCCATACGTCAAGAGAACAACGACCAGTTAGTATAAAAAGCAGTCTAAACTGTAAATTCACAGATTTTAACGAAACGGTAGAAAATGTCAAGAATCAGTTCCATAGCCAAGTAGAAAAATTAGATAATTTACAACAACTACAAACAAACTTACAAGGTGATGTAGATAGAATGGGTTCCAGATCTACATGCAACACTCAACATGCTATCCAAGATAGTAGGGAAAGTGTAAACTTTTGGGATTATCGAAGAAACCCACTCGAATTTTTAGGGAGAGTAGATGAAATTTTGAATAGATCAAAGGAGAACCGATGGAACATGATCAAAGGGATTGTAACGGTACAGAATTGTTTGATCCCATAGTTTTAATTTTATTTTATATCAATTCAGTTAATTTCCAATTGTCAGACTTCACCTGTGAGGTGCCCCAGTAACCAGCAGTACAACACTGTTAGTCTAAACAATTGTCTAGACGCATTGCGTAACTGCCCCAGTAAGCAGCAGGCTTTGTGAATTACAGTATGCAGTTTGTCATCAGAGAGTGTACAACAGACAGCCAGCAGCAGCATACAGTGCAGATAGCTAAACGGTGGCCTCGGGTGCAAGATAGGCCGTAATTAAGAGTCGACCTATCTTTTAAAGTATTAAAACTAGTATAAAAAAGCGTATAAACAGTATAACGTGCGGCCAGTTCCATTACAACTCACGGCCGCGCGGCCGACCTAAAAGATCTAAGTGTTCGAAAAGTTACGTCGGCCGACACCATTATTAAAGGAGAAAAACGTGGTTTTAGTGACCAGTAAAACTTAGTACCAGTTAAAAGCAAAATCACTTTAACGAGCATTAACTGACTTTCGAAGTGCGGGGTAAAACCAGTGCATCATCAGTGAGACCAGATCAACAACCAGGATGAGTAACCCATAATCAATTTTAATTCAGAATTTTTAACTACATTACAAGTTATATTTGCAGATGTTTCACTATATCATGAGATCTCAAAGTGGGGTTTAATAGAATTAAATGTAAAAGAACGAATGTGTGTGAGTGTGGAGTTAAATTACGTATTGGTTCATTACTAATATAAATAGTTTGTCATAGGCTAGTTAAGTAAGAAATATTCATTTTGTCACTTTGTTTGATTTTTACTAATTGTTACTCATTCAACGAGTATTTAATATAACAGAAAAGAAATAAGAAATTTAAATGTCATAAAAGGGAGACTAAGTAATTATTTTGCATAATAAACTAGAAGCAATTTGTTTTAGCATAAACTGTGTATCGATCTTTACATCATGTATCTCAAATAATCCTTTCTGCAGCAGTTTCGTCTGTACGACTCTGGAAAGAACCCTAAGGTAAGGGTAAGATATTATTTGCACAAATTAATATTGTTTCATTGGCCCCCGAACAGTGCCGGCGAGTGTAATTTTGAAACTTACATTCGCCAGACCTAACCAAGCTGCAGAACGGGTCATTTGAGAGGGAGGACGTTTTGGTAAATTAAATATAAAAAGGGTTAAGTTAATATTGGATAAGATTAATATTTCTATGTAATATTTTATAAACTTATAAAAAATGGCAGGGAATAATGACGATGTCAATGAAATAATGAGTGTCGACAATTGTGACGAGTGAAATGTTATGAGTAATTTTGAGATACATTCGACTCCAAGTGTGAGTCCAGATAAAATAATACAGCTAAATATAACAGATGAAACTAATATAACAGAGGATTCGGGAGTCCAGTTGACTCCCACCTCAACAAAATGTAATAACAAATTAGATGATGATATAATGAGTATGTTACGAACCATATCAATGGTTATTCATGAACAGAAAAATGAAATCAAAGAAATTAAAAGTAGTTTCAATGAGAAATTTGATGAACAGAATGTTAAATTCAATGAGTTAAAGGGTGACATAAATAATATTGATAAAAAATTTGATAAGCGTTTATGTGAAATGAATACACAAAATGTTAAGTTCGAAATTAGTATGAATAAACGTCTAAATGAGATGGATGAATGCGTTAACACTATTAAAGAACAAATAGTAGAGTCAGTAGGAGAACAGATTAAAAGTAAAAATAATAATGATAATAACAAAGTAACTAGTGATAAAAATGATGTTGAAATGATAATATAATTAAGAATGTCATATCAGAGAGTGATGCGTTGAAAACAGATAGTGAGATAGTGAGCGAGAGAGAGAGAGAGAGTAGATGAGTATGTAGGGCAGAGGGCAATTTTTTCTTGTGAGACAGGTGAAGAAAAAGTTTCACCAGTATTGTTGGAGGACAAAGGTTCCTCGTTAGTTTTTGTAAAAGACAGAAGGTCTTTAAAATGTCAAAGAAATTATTTTTGTGTATCTGGTAAAGCCAGATGTTGTAATAATGTTGTGTTGCCCTCTGTATGGAATGAGAATGTGAAATTTTGTGAAAAGTATTGTGATGAAAGTGATTATGAAGAGTTGAGAGAGAATATGAATATTAAGAGAATTATAGTAAACACTGAGTATATTGTAGTTGATGATAATTTACAATTTACCTGTGGGGAGAGTTAATGTACCTGTAGGAGCAGAATATGGTAATAATGATGTAATGGTAATAATAAAAAACACTGACGGAGACTTTATAAAAAATACTGATGCCAACTTGATTTATTATAAGATAATTTTGGTACAATGGAAAAAATAAGTTCTTGTGGTTATAAAACAAAAAATCGGTATGGAGAACCATACATGACTTCCATATTCTAAGATTTATATTTAAAATCATTTTCAGCCAAACAGCCAGGGAAGGAATTTTAACAAAAAAATACTTCTTTGTTGCCAATAACGTAGTACACATATAAAAAAAATTATCCCCTCCCCCTTCAACTATAATTTTGATTTATAGAAAATTACCCCCAGCCCGTTCAACTAGCCTCTTCATTTATAGATATTTCATCTACGTTTCTACAGTGGATTATTAAGATCTTATCAGGATACTTTATCAAAATTAAGTACTTTACTCATGTTACAACAAAAAATGTTTCAGGTAAACTGCCCTTTCCCCGTAACCGATCTTCACCAAAATCAACAGACATTGAGTTCTCTATAGCTCAGGCACATATGTAAAAAATTATTTGATTCTGTTTGAATTTACGGCAGTTATGGTTCGTCATATAAAAAATTACCCATGTTAAAACATAAAACATGAGATTTATAAAACATATCTAAGATTTATATTTAAAATCATTTTTGAAATAAAATATTTTCATAGAACCTACTAACGCTGGGGAAATCTGAGGAGCCAATCAGAGTTGGGCCTACCTGTCACTCTGCTGAATTTGGTGGAAAGCCCTGTCACTGTCGTCAAAGTATCAGCCTTGACAGGGTCCTCTTTTTCTGCAAAATGGGAGAGGCTTGAGATGGAGTGAGTGACATGGTCCCCACCTCAATGAAGAACCCATTGTTTTATAAAAATATATTTAAATTTTGAAAACTGAAAATTCTTTTCTTGTTGTAAATATTTATATTTTATAATCAAAATGACTTTATTTTTGTTACCTGGCAACAAAATTATTTTATTTTCAACAATTACCATTCTTTCAAAAAGTTTAAATAAATTTTCAAGTACTTTACTCTTGTTAAAACGTAAAAGGTTGCAGGTAAACTACCCCTTCCCCTTAACCGATCTTCACCAAAATCTAAAGGCCTTGAGTCATCTATAATTCACTGACGTATGCAAAAAATTATTTGATTCTGTTTGAATTTGCGGCTGTTACCGTTCGTCATAGAAAATACGCTTGATAAAAAAACGTTGCAGGTAAACTAACCCTTCCCCTTAACCGATCTTCACCAAAAACAATAGGTCTTGAGTACTCTACAAATCAGGGCTGTATGCAAAACATTATTTGATTCTGTTTGAATTTGCGGCTGTTATCGTTTGCCATAGAAAATACCCTTGATAAAAAAACGCTGCTGGTAAACTACCCCTTTCCCTTAACCGATCTTCACCAAAAACAACAGGTCTTGAGAACTCTGCAATTTAGGGCTGTATACAAATAATCTTTTGATTCTGTTTGAATTTGCGGCTGTTATCGTTTGCCATAGGAAATACCCTTGTTAAAACATAAAACGTTACAGGTAAACTACCCCTTTCCCTTAACCGATCTTCACCAAAAACCATAGGTCTTGAGAACTCTACAATTCAGGGCTGTATACGAAACATTATTTGATTCTGTTTGAATTTGCGGCTGTTATCGTTTGCCAAAAAAAAATTTCCTTTGATAAAAAAAAACCGTTGCAGGTAAACTACCCCTTCCCCTTAACCGATCTTCACCAAAAACAATAGGTCTTGAGTACTCTACAAATCAGGCCTGTATGCAAAACATTATTTGATTCTGTTTCAATTTGCGGCTGTTATCGTTTGCCATAGAAAATACCCTTGATAAAAAAATGCTGCAGGTAAACTACCCCTTTCCCTTAACCGATCTTCACCAAAAACCACAGGTCTTGAGAACTCTACAATTCAGGGCTGTATACGAAACATTATTTGATTCTGTTTGAATTTGCGGCTGTTATCGTTTGCCATAGGAAATACCCTTGTTAAAACATAAAACGTTACAGGTAAACTACCCCTTTCCCTCAACCGATCTTCACCAAAAACAATAGGTCGTGAGTACTCTACAAATCAGGGCTGTATGCAAAAAATTATTTGATTCTGTTTGAATTTGCGGCAGTTATCGTTTGCCATAGAAAAAAATCTACAGACACACACACACACACACAGACAGACACACACACAGACACTTTTCGGAAAACGACTTTTTTTTCATGTTTTGAGTGTAGTAGAATCAGAATCTGCAATAATCTCGAACACGATTTTTTTTGCCATCACCATACTTCCATTCCTTAAGGAATAAGGAAGTAAAAATAAAATAATTTTGTTGCCAGGCAATAAAATTATAATTTTTTCATTTTAATGTAAATCTGTACATAGTATAAAGTAAAGTCGGTCCGTTTTCTCTCTGTGTTTGAAATCGCTAATCTCAGGAAGTACTGAACGGATTTTATTCAAGTTTTCGCCAATAGATAGAGTGTCTATCGAGGAACATTTATGTGTATAATTAATACATATATGTTGTACATTAGCTTAGCTATCACGGTTTATGTCAAGTAAGTGGTATAGTTTACATCTTATATATAAAAATGAATGTTTCTTTGTTTGTCCCGTATGCGTTCCTATACCATTCATCCGATTGCGATGAAACTTCGGTGAGTTGTTGTGCGCACGTCCGCGAAGGTTTCTTCCACATCTCCTCCTAAACCACTGTACCGATTTCAACCAAACTTGGCACAAATATTTTACGCAACGGGAGAACCAACATAGGATAGGTGTTTTTTCGATGGGGTCCTTTTGGGGGTTCTTTGGGGTCTTCCACATCGCCTCCTAAACCACTGGACCGATTTCAACCAAACTTGGCACAAATATTTTACGCAAAGGGAGAACCAACATAGGACAAGTGTTTTTTTCTATACGATCCTTTGGGGGGTCCTTTGGGGTCTTCCACGTCTCCACCTAAACCATTGGACCGATTTCAACCAAACTTGGCACAAATATTTTACGCAACAGGAGAACCAACATAGGACAGGTGTTTTTTTCGATACGATCCTCTGGGGGGTCCTTTGCGGTCTTAAAAAACTATTAGATCTGGTTACTATGGCAACCCAATAGAATAGATTCTGTTCTAAATATATTATCGCATTAAATTGAAGACCACGCGAACGAAGTTGTGGGCAACAGCTAATTATTTTTAAGAAGCCTACTTTAATTAAACTTTATTATTAAAGAAAGCGAGCATAATTTGCTCGCTTTCTTAAAGATAATTTGAAGATGTAAACAAACTATCATAAGTCTTCACATAAAAAATGATACATACATACACACGCACACACTCACATCACCAACACGTTCACCCAAATATTTAATTGTTTCGTTATGTTTGATATTTCTATTGTATTGGTCCTGAAGATGACAATAAATATTGTCAAAACGTCGACGCAAAATAACTAAAAGTTGTATTATTGACCGATCCTCACTAACTATCCACTAAAACATTCACTGATGACGGTCACTAAAAAATTTAAGGATTTATTAATTAAACTAACATTTTCATTACGTACAACGTAAAACTCCGTAGCGAAGCACGGGTATTCTGCTAGTCATGTATAAGAGAAAATATATCGTGCGTGGCAGGCAAGCATATCTCAATTATGTACTGTTTACGTTTCCATTTTATTATTATCACTACCGCAATAAAAAGGCAGGGAAGACACACACACACACACACACACACACACACACACACACACACACACACACACACACACACACACACACACACACACACAATTCGCGTTATTTCTGGCCTCATTCATGTTTATTTTCTTACATTTGCACGGTTTTTAAATGGAAAGTGCCGAACCCATACCAACATAACCATTGCAAGCCGAAAAAGTGTCCAGCATGGATAGCGATTTGCTTCCTGTGGATCGCTGGGCAATGTAACTGCACGTGTTTACAGAGGAACGATTCATAGACAGACTTTTCGTCTTTAGGGAATGAACCCTCTGCAAGATGCTGAGGGTCCATGAGTGACTTCGGAGCGCTCCTTCTTTTTCGCGTGTTTGTTCTGTGAAACATACACCGTAGATTCGCAGCTTTACTCTAAGCAACGCTCCATAGGAAATGTTGAAAATTTTTGTCCACAGTGTACCCTCATTCACACTAAACCTGCTCTGATGTTTTAATTACGGACATCATAATATTAAAACTTTGGAAACTTGAGCACTACTTAATGGAGATCAATCATTAACTTATACAAGCCATTAATTTTATGCATATATTTTATATATATGTGTACAACGTTATCGGCAACAAAGAAGTAGTTTTTGTTAAAATTCCTTCCCTGGATATTTGGCCGTAGTCCAATGTTTTTTACAAAACCAGACGTTTTGGCAATGCCGTCGACTTCCATCATCAATGAAAATCGAGTGCGATAACGTGAGGTGGTATACGTTAGTGACCACAGTACTGTGGTTAAGGCTGAAGCAGTAAGTAGAAAGAAGTAGTTTCTATGGTAATATTTCATTTCGAAAATGATTTTAAATATAAATCTTAGAATATGGAAGTCATGTATGGTTCTCCATACCGATATTTAAATAAGTAAAATGAGATAAGTAAATTTAAATTGAATACTGCAGTTTAGAAAAATACTCTTGTGGAAAAAATAAAGCCAAGAGAAAAGTTAATAGTATAATGAGATTCATATATGGTAAAGAGGCGGAGGTCATGAAGCCGCCATTTTGTTAATTATTGTAGTTGGGAGGTGACTCCATTTTTGTTTCATGAAAATTAAATATTGCAAATCGGAATAAAACCACAAGTTGTTTAACTCAATGCTGTGTAAATTGTTATTTCAAAAGCCTAACTGTTTCTGCCTTTCGTTTGGACCCTAGTAACCCTAGTAATAAAAATAATGCAGGTGGTAAAACCACGTGTTCACACCGGATGTATGGTGAGTACCTTATTATTTACAATTAGTAAAATAAAAAATAACTTATTACAGAAAAATAAAGAAAAAATAAAGTTAACAATGTATGGTTCTCCGTACCGATTTTTTATTATTTAATATATTACTTTTTTATATATTACAAGGCATGTTGAACTACAATTGAAAAACATTCCTGCTTTTCTTTGTTTTTATTATTGTTATAATAAAAGACACCATAGTACAATATAAAAAAGAGTGGACAAGAAGAGATAACTACTGATGATTAATAATAATAATAATCATAATAATAATAATAATTTTCTCTAAGGTAGACAAATTCCTATTGATTTCTGTAATTGCATGCATGGCACTTTGACAAATCCAGGACTGGTAGATTATACACAAGTTTAGTATGTAATCCAATCCCAGAAACTCAGTGTTTTGTACAAGTCAGATAACTTTGTTATAACTGTTTTAAATATACAATGATTTTTGTTTTGTCTTTCTATCTATTCATAATAATATAGAAAAGAAGATATAAGAAAGCTGATTATTTAGTAGTCATAACATAATAGTTTGCTGGTGATAATTGAATAAATATAAATTTAACAATAAGAATTTTAGAAAATAATAATAAGCAGCAGAGATTTTCAGAACAAAATAATCTCTCTCTCTCTCTCCCTCTCTCTCCCTTCCTCTCTCTCTCTCTCTCTCTCTCTCTCTCTCTCTCTCTCTCTCATACGCATGCACAGACATTCTTTTTTCTTTCTCTTTTTTCTTACTGAGTAAGTGTAGGGTCTTGTGCAACTGCAGTTGTCACACACCCCTACTTCTAATTAAAAGCATCCACTCTATATTTAAGATTTTTACTGTATAAAGATGGTTCAGTGATAGGTTTAGTATACAAAAATTATGAAAGGTTTAGTAAGGTTCAGTCATTTAACTAGGTCTGATTCAATTAAAATATTTGTGATGAGTACTGAGGAAACAGTTATTACTGTATATGAATAGTTACAGTCGCAATACTTTTTTAGTTAATATCATGAGTTAATAAATATGGAAGATTTAATATGGTACAGTCAGCTAACTACTCACAATTAAAATATGTGTTTATTTACAATACAGAGTATTTTAATTGTATCTGGTCCTTAATAAAACTTTCACCATTGATTAACACATGACCATAAAAAAATAAAAAGACATATATATGACACTGCAAAAATCAGCACATACACAAGAGAAATATTTGCAAAGTATTATCAACAAGAATAAAAGGACATAGACAAAAATAGTCTGAATTTATTGCCTCCTCAATCTACCAACATCTCTCTACACATTAAGGTCATATCTGTGTAACCCCTCGTTACTGATCATTATTGGTAATCTGTAAGTTTCCCCCTTGTAATCCAATTGTTTGCATCGCTTCATCCTATTGTCCTTAATCTTCCAGATCAAAGACTCAATATTGAGTTCCCTTATAATATCGTCATTCCTTTTTGGATCTCAGATGGAATAACATAAATATATAAAACTCAAAAACAAAATAACTGAAGGATAATAGAGAAGAGAAAGCACTAGACACAGATGATTTACTAGTAGGAAACAATTTGAAAAATATCATGAAAGATATAGGGCATAGCAAGAGGTAGATTTTGAGGGATTGAAAACCTTACCCAACTTCCCACTCAATTGAGAAACAATAATATTGCGATCTGTTATTGTCTCTTTAAGGTAGGTAGAAATATTATTTATAATAAGCAATAGTAATTAAATCTGTGTATCTATAGTGATGTTGTTATGAATGGAAACCATAATATTTACACCCTCCCAAAATGAATTCTGCATGTCTTTAGGATCAAATGCAAAAGTACTGCTACATTGAGCTGAAAAATAACAAAAGTGCCTACATGAATATTAACACGCAACAACACATGAAGCTGTTTTCGACATTTGGAGATCATTCTGATCAGTGTTATCAAATCCGAATATTGACACCATTTCTAGTGAGTTCCAGGCATCTATCCGGAATGTGACAGATTATTCTGGAATCTCAGTGGGATATACACAAGAGCCCATGGCCAGCAGGAGAGTTCAGTTTTAGAGCAGCTATATTAGAGTGAGGTTTGAAGTGTTTGTTATTGTGACTGGGAGAAATTTAATTAGTACATAACTGTAATAATGTGACACTAATTGTTGTGTATTAGACAATTTTACTTGAATTACTGTATAAGAGTGCCTTTGTTGAATTCTGTTTTGTGTGTCTAATTAAAGTTTGTAGACTTCATAGGTGTCAGCTATTCTGTTTCCACTGAACAACACAACAATCCATGAGATTGTCTTCACAGTATTAATGAAGAAAAGAGATAAATAAACAAGTCATTGTGCAAGAAGCAAAACTGAATAAACAGGATCCTCAAAACAAAACCAAAAATTATTTATGAAACTAAAAATTCAAAGTTGTAATGTCAGAAAAGACATAAATATACTGTATAGAAAAGAGTAAGAGTATGAAGAATGCAAAAAATATATACAGTCTGTGGACAACAATGACAACTGATGGCTAATGTAGATAAAACTGATACCTAATGAAAAACCAAATTATAAATAATATATGGCTACTGAGTTGGATCATCAAATTTTTATTGGTAAAACATGATAGACTTTTACCTGATAGCCTAAACCAGTTTTTGCTCCCTTGGAGCTTCATCAGAGGATGGTTTAGGCTATCAGGTAAAAGTCTATCATTTTTTTACCAATAAAACATTAATGATCTGAGTCAATAGTGATACCATACATTTATAATTAATTAATCAACAGACATGTCATGGACAACAAAATCCAGGAAAAAAAAATAAAATATATAATATAGTGTGATACAAATAAAGTTTGTCAACTTACATTTGTGGTGAACCTCTGCTTGTGCTCTCATAATCAATTTAGCCAAATGATCTTAAAAATTATGGAATATTTTTAGTCAACTAATAAGTTACAATTAATATAATTATCACAAATTGTGCATTATAATTGTCTGGCAGATAACTCGTGTTAATGGTATTTGTCTGACCTAATCGTGCTGATAATGTTCACATACCACCGAAAGTTAGGTTCAAAGGTTGAACTCCAAATCTTCCAAAGGTTGAAGTTTCCAATTTGAGAGTTATGCTCTAGTTATTCTATGCCCATTCTTTCTGATTCTAATATTTGTTAATCTCCAGTAATATTAGAAATATACTGTATTAGGTCATTCCCTGTCTTGCCCTCTTTTGTATTTGATAATATGTACATTTTGATTTACATGTTGATTTATTGGTTATTAATATTGGTGTTACTTTCACTGTAAACTTACTTGTTTTATTGACTCAGACGACGTTTTGGAGTGGTGTTCTCCTTCTTCAGTGAGTTTGGATACGGAATGTCTAATATTGTTGGATACGGAATAGGATATTTAGATATTGTTGGACATTCTGTATCCAAACTCACTGAAGAAGGAGAACACCACTCCGAAACGTCGTCTGAGTGAATAAAACAAGTAAGTTTACAGTGAAAGTAACACCAATATTAATAATTATTATGTGTAAACAAAGAAGTTATGAACATTCAAAATAGTGATTTATTGGCTATGAAATACAATAAACTTATTTACGTAATGAAAGGCAATTTAGCATACATGTTTTCAGTGGTATCCAATTCAGTTTTATGAATAGATAAACTAATCTTTTCAATCCGCCTCATGACTTCTTGTTTACAATTGATGACGCACCTCAAAGCATATGCTTCATTGTTAGATATTTAACTAATAACGTGCTCTAATCATGAAGTAGGCCTACTTCTGCTTAGCTCAAAAAATTTAAGTGTAGGCTATATTATATGTTCAACTATCTTACAATAATCTTTGTGTGTTCATACATTGGACGTAGGTCTATGCTTCCTGAGCTGCAGAACTCACTCACTATTTTGAATGGCGTACATTTATTATTACATAAATTTTGTTATTAAACTATTTTCCAATTGTGGGAAAAATTGCATACATCCTGATTACTCTTATATATCCTTTAGTAACAAAACAACTGTAGAGCACACAATCATACATTAAACGCAAACACTTAGGAACATTCAGATTTGCGTTACAATTCCCTTTAATCTGACACCCAGTTGGATTTTCACTTTAAAAAATCTTTACTGGTTCTTAGAGTCTAAATATTTTGAAATTTTAAAACAACATTATATTCAGATTTTAGTCAAAATTGCTTTAAGTTAATATGACACATGAATTTTTATGATTTCATAAAAAATTTTGCCAACATTTTAGGCTCTGACGTCTAAAAACTTTGAAAATTTCAAAAATGAATACTGCATTCAGATTGCGGTTTAAATTTCCTTTAATTTGATATTTCACATGGGATTTTGCGATTTTTCACAATTTTGACTCACCGTCCTATTTTTGGGATGACCAATCTCTAAAACAACAAAGTTCTGTAGGGTAAAGTGTGGACATGTGTGGCAAGTTTTATGAAAATCAGTTGATGCATTCAAAAGTTATCATGAAACACCCCAGTTAGTTAGAGAGACAGATAAATGCCAAACAGTCGAGTTAAACCCAAAGAACTCCCTTCCTCGTTCAACACGAGGGAATGTTATAGGGCGACTTTCAGATGTAATTTTCATTATCTGTGCCAATCAAACATACCAAAGAAGAACTAATGACCTCTGGATATACAACCGCTGATAATAATAAATGCAGTCACCATTCTAACTTGAGGATGATGTACTGTTTATAGGCATAAAATGAACAGAATTACGAAGTCTTAATAGGTGATATCATTCATGTCTCCGTTTATAAACTTTTGTGTCATTTATTTGTCTGCATTTTATAATGATCTGTGTGTAAATTACACAGCCCAACACATGTTTTGGTGCCAGGGCTTTTTCAGCTGATTTTGCGTGTATCTGATATTTTAAATTTGACATTAATTTTAGCCTATGAGATCTTGTTTGTAAAAAATCACAATAGCGTGATTTACGTTATCCCATTTAAATTAGGCCTAAAGTATAGGTGATAAATTTAAAATGAACAGCCCTATTTTAATTTCTAATTTAATTTATTGACTCGAAAAACCCCATAGTAACATATCATTATCCCTACAGTAGCTAAAATAACAATTAATATTCAAAATAATAAGATAAAAAGATGAGGAAAAGTTAATTTACACTCCGGAAGCTTCTTTTTGGGACATTCTTGAATGAACTTTGTTTGGATAGTCTCTTTGCAAGTTCCAGCAGTAATCTACCATCATATGAGTATCCCATCTTCCTTTGTAGCAGTCCTCCATCGTTTTAATATCCTGGTGAAATCTCTCACCTTGTTCTTCACTGGTATCGCCTAGATTTTCAGGGAAACGGTCCAAGTGGCTGTGTAAGAAATGAACCTTTATGCTCATGTTACATCCAAGGTCTCTGAAATTGTTGAGCATACTGTTAACTAGTTCTTCATAGTTTTCAGCTTTGTGGTTGCCCAGAAAGTTTCTGACAACCAAGACAAATAACGTCCATGCTTTTCGCTCTGCCTCATTCATAGAATCTACGAAATGAGGATCATTTATGAACTGTCTGATTTGAGGGCCATCGAAAATTCCAGCTTTAAGTTCTTCTGTACTTAGGCCCAGGCATCGTTTGGCAAATGTATGCAAAACATGGACTATCCTGATCAAGAGCCTTCACAAATTGTTTCATAAGACCAAGCTTTATATGCAGTGGAGGCAAGATGATTTTGTTCCGTCCAAATAAGGGTTCATGAATAACATTTCTTTCCCCAACAACCATGTTCTCCCTCGTAGGCCACTCTCTTCTTACCCAGTGATATTGTTTTGCTCTGCTATCCCAAAGGCACAAGAAGCAAGGATATTTTGTGAAGCCACCTTGCTGACCAAGGAGAAAGTCCATTTTTAAGTCCACACAAATTACCCATTCGTGTTCATGACATCTAACCTTATCCAAGACCAAAGCTATGGTATCGTATTCTTCTTTCATTTTGGTTGAGTGAGCAATTGGTATTGATCCAATTTTGTTGCCATTGTGCAAAAATACGCACTTCAAACTCCGCTTAGAGCTATCAATAAAGAGACGCCAATCATCTGGACAATATTTGGAAAGGAGGTTGGATGCAAACACAACGTTATATAAACAAATATGGCGTCTTAATAAAGCCTGCAGTCAGCTGATTGTTGTACACAAAAGAAGAAGGGAAAATAACAAGGAACTAACACATGTATAAACCTTCACTTAACCACAATTCAACAGACTTTATAGTGAAAGTGCTTATTAGTAAGTAACACTGTATCTCAAAAAGTATAGCTGATACAGAAAAACGGTTTTTATATTTATAATCAGCACGACAAATATAGTTAAAATCAGCTATAAAATCTTAGGCACCAAGCAAAAAAAATTTGTTTGTTAACCTGCGTTATATAATCCAATTATATGTTATATGTTACTTGACATGTGTGCTGCACTGTATGTTATATGCAATGAATGTAGTGATCAGTATGGCATGTAGAGCTGCTGAAATCTTTTTAAGCCTATAGTGACTTGTGTATGTTGGCCATAAAAAAGAATGTTCAAGGAGGCTGCACAAGATGAGGTGGTGAAAATTGTGGCAAGAGTCTGGCAGCTGTGAATGTAATGGAGAGTAATAATACAGGCCTTCCTAGATCACAACCTCCAGTTGGTCTAGTGGCTAGCACATGCGATTCATGTGCGCATGGTCCCAGGTTCAATTCCCGCAGAGAATCAGTACGGCGTGCACTCAGTGTTGTGAGGAAAAACTGATCAGCTAGCTGCGATAACAGCGGTGCCTCCTGCTGTGAATACCACAACTAGCGGCTGGCCGAGCATTGTACTAGCCATGCAACCATCCCACTAAAACCATGTGGGTATGCCTTGGTCCTTTATGCACTGTTGAGCAGAGGTTTATTTTGAGCCTCCAGGTGGTCCAGTGGCTAGCACGGGTGATTGATGTGCTAGTGGTCCCAGGCTCAATTCCCGGCAGAGGCTCAGTATGGCATGCACTCAGGGTCGTTAGGCAAAACTGATCAGCCAACTGCGATAACAGCGGTGCCTCCTGCTGTGAATACCACAACTAGCGGCTGGCCGAGCATTGTACTAGCCATGCAACCATCCCACTAAAACACAAAAGCCATGTGGGTATGCCTTGGTCCTTTATGCACTGTTGAGCAGAGGTTTATTTCGAGCCTCCAGGTGGTCCAGTGGCTAGCACGGGTGATTGATGTGCTAGTGGTCCCAGGCTCAATTCCCGGTAGAGGCTCAGTATGGCATGCACTCAGGGTCGTTAGGCAAAACTGATCAGCCAACTGCGATAACAGCGGTGCCTCCTGCTGTGAATACCACAACTAGCGGCTGGCCGAGCATTGTACTAGCCATGCAACCATCCCACTAAAACACAAAAGCCATGCGGGTATGCCTTGGTCCTTTGTGCACTGTTGAGCAGAGGTTTATTTTGAGCCTCCAGGTGGTCCAGTGGCTAGCACGGGTGATTGATGTGCTAGTGGTCCCAGGCTCAATTCCCGGCAGAGGCTCAGTATGGCATGCACTCAGGGTCGTTAGGCAAAACTGATCAGCCAACTGCGATAACAGCGGTGCCTCCTGGGTGAATACTGCAACTAATGGCTGGTGGCGCATTGTACTAGCCATACAACCGTCACACTAAACAAAAAATCGGTATGGAGAACCATACACGACTTCCATATTCTAAGATTTATATTTAAAATCATTTTCACCCAAACAGCCAGGCTGTGTCTTACCTGCCTTTTTATTGCTGTATTAAATGAAAAATATTATATTACATTAAAATGAAAAAATTATAATTTTATTGCCTGGCAACAAAATTATTTTATTTTTAACAATTACCATTGTTTCAAAAAGTTTAAATAAATTTTCAAGTACTTTACTCTTGTTAAAACGTAAAAGGTTGCAGGTAAACTACTCCTTCCCCTTAACCGATCTTCACCAAAATCGAAAGTCATTGAGACCTCTACAATTCAGGGACGTATGCAAAAAATTATTTGATTCTGTTTGAATTTGCGGCTGTTATCGTTTGCCATAGAAAATACGCTTGATAAAAAAACGTTGCAGGTAAACTACCCCTTCCCCTTAACCGATCTTCACCAAAAACAATAGGTCTTGAGTACTCTACAAATCAGGGCTGTATGCAAAACGTTATTTGATTCTGTTTGAATTTGCGGCTGTTATCGTTTGCCAAAAAAAAAACCCTTGTTAAAAAAACACTGCCGGTAAACTACCCCTTTCCCTCAACCGATCTTCACCAAAAACAATAGGTCTTGAGAACTCTACAATATAGGGCTGTATGCAAATAATCTTTTGATTCTGTTTGAATTTGCGGCTGTTATCGTTTGCCATAGGAAATACCCTTGTTAAAACATAAAACGTTACAGGTAAACTACCCCTTTCCCTTAACCGATCTTCACCAAAAACAATAGGTCTTCAGTACTCTACAAATCAGGGCTGTATGCAAAACATTATTTGATTCTGTTTGAATTTGCGGCTGTTATCGTTTGCCACAGAAAATACCCTTGTTAAAAAAACGTTGCAGGTAAACTACCCCTTTCCCTCAACCGATCTTCACCAAAAACAATAGGTCTTGAGAACTCTACAATTTAGGGCTGTATGCAAATAATCTTTTGATTCTGTTTGAATTTGCGGCTGTTATCGTTTGCCATAGGAAATACCCTTGTTAAAACATAAAACGTTACAGGTAAACTACCCCTTTCCCTTAACCGATCTTCACCAAAAACAATAGGTCTTGAGTACTCTACAAATCAGGGCTGTATGCAAAACATTATTTGATTCTGTTTGAATTTGCAGCTGTTATCGTTTGCCATAGAAAATACCCTTGTTAAAAAAACGTTGCAGGTAAACTACCCCTTTCCCTCAACCGAACTTCACCAAAAACAATAGATCTTGAGAACTCTACAATTTAGGGCTGTATGCAAATAATCTTTTGATTCTGTTTGAATTTGCGGCTGTTATCGTTTGCCATAGGAAATACCCTTGTTAAAACATAAAACGTTACAGGTAAACTACCCCTTTCCCTTAACCGATCTTCACCAAAATCAACAGATCTTGAGAACTCTACAATTCAGGGCTGTATGCGAAACATTATTTGATTCTGTTTGAATTTGCGGCTGTTATCGTTTGCCAAACAAACAAAATTACCCTTGCTAAAAAAAAAACCGTTGCAGGTAAACTACCCCTTTCCCTCAACCGATCTTCACCAAAAACAATAGGTCGCGAGTACTCTGCAAATCAGGGCTGCATGCAAAAAATTATTTGATTCTGTTTGAATTTGCGGCAGTTATCGTTTGCCATAGAAAAAAAATCTACAGACACACAGACAGACAGACAGACACACACACAGACACTTTTCGGAAAACGACTTTTTTTCATGTTTTGAGTGTAGTAGAATCAGAATCTGCAATAATCTCGAACACGATTTTTTTTGCCATCACCATACTTCCATTCCTTAAGGAATATGGAAGTAAAAATAACCATATGTGGCGTATCAATAAAATTGAAAAGTGTTATATAAAGACCAGACTAATCTTTGACGATGGGGGTTGAATATAAACAAGGAATGGACATTCTAAATATTCTCGTTTATGGTAATGACCTGGTTGATTTAGATATTGAAGTACGGCAAATAATAATTGGATATGACAAAAATTTGTAAATAAATAAATGTGTTAATGTTAAATGTATTGTGTTAATAGTATTCTGTTGCAATGTATATTATAGCTTATGTGTAACATATGTTTGTAATGAGAGGGAAAGGTATAATAATAAATAATAATATTTTATTCCACTAAAATAATTAATAAGAGGTAATAATGAAGTTATTTTGAATTGTGTTTGTATTAAAAGTGTTTTAACTATGTTAACCAAAACCATGAGTAACTAAAACCAAATTGTTTTTAGTAGAAGTTATTAAAGTAATTTAAAAAGGGTGAATTAAAAGTCTATTTAATTGTAATAAATAGAAATTGATAAATATGTTAACTACAAGACTCAGAGAAACCAAAAATCTGTAGGAAGTATATGTGTCAGTATGTGGTAAGCAGAATGTTTAGACTGAAGGAGTGTTTATGAAAACAAGTCTGGCACACAACTGTTAATGTAAACAAGTGTGTTGTATGTTTTGACTAATGTTCACAGCCAGGTGTTGAAGTTAATAACTATTGTATTCTGCTGAATCATTGCCAGTAGTAAAATCCCATTATGAAACAAAAGAAACCAGATGTGATGGAAAGTAGAAAAAAAAAATTATATAGTAGTTAAGGGCAATTCTGTATAATTAATGTGTCATTTTGGCTGGGCAATATTGTATGGGGAACGCTATTTAATTTGACTGGAACTTATATGTACTACTGTATTGTATATAACCTATATTGTTTTGTTAACACTATTTTCTAGGGTTAAGATATATTTTATAATATAAAATGAGCCAGTACTTTGTCAATGAGCCAGTACGGCTAAGAGGAAACAAATCAGTTGTGGGATATGGAGTGATGGAAGGCCGTTTGTTGATTTTTTAATTGAATGTTCCAGAGTCAGGTGATACTGTGGCGGGTATCTGTCCGAGCTTATGGTGTTGGGATCTCGAATAGAGAAGTCCAGTAAGATCGGATGGGTTCTGCCGCAGTCACCGGACTAGGGGGGTAAGTACCCATGATTTTAATAAAGAGTTCAGGGGGGTTGTGGCGCCATATCCTCACTGACCCTCTTAGGTTTTACGCAATAAGAGTTTGAACGCTTCGGCCTTCAACCTCTTATTGGGGGGGGGGGTATTGTAACAGTACAGAATTGTGTGATCCCATAGTTTTAATTTTATTTTATATCAATTCAGTTAATTTCCAATTGTCAGACTTCACTTGTGAGGTGCCCCAGTAACCAGCAGTACAACACTGTTAGTCTAAACAATTGTCTAGACGCATTGCATAACTGCCCCAGTAAGCAGCAGGCTTTGTGAATTACAATATGCAGTTTGTCATCAGAGAGTGTACAACAGACAGCCAGCAGCAGCATACAGTGCAGATAGCTAAACGGTGGCCTCGGGTGCAAGATAGGCCGTAATTAAGAGTCGGCCTATCTTTTAAAGTATTAAAACTAGTATAAAAAAGCGTATAAACAGTATAACGTGCAGCCAGTTCCATTACAACTCACGGCCGCGCGGCCAACCTAAAAGATCTAAGTGTTCGAAAAGTTACGTCGGCCGACACCATTATTAAAGGTGAAAAACGTGGTTTTAGTGACCAGTAAAACTTAGTACCAGTTAAAAGCAAAATCACTTTAACGAGCATTAACTGACTTTCGAAGTGCGGGGTAAAACCAGTGCATCATCAGTGAGACCAGATCAACAACCAGGATGAGTAACCCATAATCAATTTTAATTCAGAATTTTTAACTACATTACAAGTTATATTTGCAGATGTTTCACTAAATCATGAGATCTCAAAGTGGGGTTTAATAGAATTAAATGTAAAAGAACGAATGTGTGTGAGTGTGGAGTTAAATTACGTATTGGTTCATTACTAATATAAATAGTTTGTCATAGGCTAGTTAAGTAAGAAATATTCATTTTGTCACTTTGTTTGATTTTTACTAATTGTTACTCATTCAACGAGTATTTAATATAACAGAAAAGAAATAAGAAATTTAAATGTCATAAAAGGGAGACTAAGTAATTATTTTGCATAATAAACTAGAAGCAATTTGTTTTAGCATAAACTGTGTATTGATCTTTACACCGTGTATCTCAAATAATCCTTTCTGCTGCAGTTTCGTCTGTACGACTCTGGAAAGAACCCTAAGGTAAGAGTATTTTATTATTTAAACAAGTTAATATTGTTTCAGGATATTAGATGAATCTTTCAAAAACATTAACGATAATTGGTGGACTGTAATCAGGAACGAGGTGTGTGATTATGGGAATTTTAAAACAATGTTCAAACTTAAGTACTGGTCGGAGTCAGTGCAAAACATTATTAGAGACGATATCTGTCATGGTAGGTATGACCACAATATAGGACAGACACCTACTGCTTATTTTTTGGGGAAGGTGTGTGTGGCAAAATATTTAGACCCTAAGATCCCTGAAGAGTGTTTGCTGACCAAAATTGCGTATCACTTCGAGGAAAAGATTATCAGTGCTCGATTAAGCGGACAAATAAAAACCATTGGAGGTATGGAAACGCTACTAGAGAATTATGAGCAAGAATCATATTACAGGAGGAGTAGATGGAGGTCAGGGAATACAGACGAGCGGAAAAACCACCTAGAGATAATCGACCAAGAGTGAATTATGTTCGTGCCAATAATAATTATTATAATAACAGGTATCGAGGAAGAGGGCAAAATTATAACAATCGAAATTATAGAAATGATTCCTATCAGAGAGAAGAAGGTCCACAAAGAAGTAGGAGTGAAGAACAACCTAGATTCAGAGCTAGTGAGGAAGAAAGAAGGCCAGTAAACAATACTCAACATAGTGAAAATGTTGAACCAAATAATAATAATGACGGAAATCGGGGAAACGGGTACCAGCAGTGAGAAGATGTGACTGCCCGTCACTGCTAGAAACAACCGGGCACAGAATTTACCACAGACCTAATCATAATAGTAAATTAACAAGACCAATAACAATTATCAGAAATCATTATTTAAAGGATATACAGGCGGAGTTAATGGAAGAAAGAGCAATTAAAGAGTCATCACAAAACAATGATATAGTTTATATACAAATAAAATTAAATGGAGTGTTAGCAGAGGCCATGATTGATACAGGAGCAAATGTTTCAATTATTGATCAATTAGAACTTGACCGGATTACTGAACTAACTACTGAGAGAATACCTACTTTACCAATTAATAATTTAACAATTATTGGCGCCACCGGGAAGCAAAATAAAACAATCAGAAAACAAGTGTATTTGAATGTTACTACTAGTGGGATAGGAATACCTATGGGATTTTTAGTAGGTAAAGGGCTACCTTTTAGGGTGTTAATAGGGTGTGATATGCTACGGCGACACACTGCAGTTATAAATCTGGCCAGTGGTATAGTAACACTGAGCGCAGAAGAAGGTGAGTTAACGGCTGAGATAATTGGTAGCCAAAGTGCCCCTCAGTGCCCGAGCTCATTCTATATTAGGGAGAATAATAGATTAACCCTAGGTAAAAAAACAGAAGTAACAGAATCAAAGATTTGGCAAGAGAAGATAGAAGAAATCATAGAGTTTCAAGATAGGCAGGCCCAGGAAATAATTAAAGTAGAACAAAAACAACAGCTTATAAAAATTTATAATAAATATAAATCAGTATTCTCGGATTCACCTGGAAAAGCAAAAAACTTCCTGTGTGAATTAAAGTTCAAAGAAAATGTCAATTTTAATAAACGGTCATATCCCATTGCTCAAGCTTTGAAAGAAGCAGCAAGAAAAGAAATTCAGAGAATGCTATTGGAAGATATAATTGAAAGAAGTAGTTCTCCATATACCAGCCCATTGGTAGCTACACCGAAGAAAGATGGTCAAGTAAGACTATGCCTCGATGCTCGGGAGCTGAATAAAATGCTCATTAACGATCGCACGTCTCCAGGTGAGATTGAAGAAATAATGAAAAAGTTCTATGGATGTAAGTAGATGAGTACTTGGGATGCAGTCTGTGGATATTGGCAAATAGAGTTGCACCCTAACAGCAGACAATATGTTGCTTTCATATTCGAAGGAAGAAATTATCATTTTAAACGTTTGCGTTTTGGATTGGTAAATTCTGTGGCCGTGTTCATCCAATGCATGGATCAAATTTTGGGTAAGGAAGTTTTAGATTTTACTACAATATATGTTGACAACATATTAATTACTTCTTGTACATGGGAGGAGCATTGTAATAGAGTGGAAACAGTGTTAAATAAACTGTTACAATATAATATAACTTTGAAACTAGACAACTCTAAATTTATCACACATGAATTACCATTTTTGGGATTCATTCTGTCAGCTACTGGAATTAAACCATCTTCTGAGAAAGTAAAGGCTCTCCAAGATTTCCCTAAACCAAAAAACTTAAAACAATTACAATCCTTTTTGGGGATCTGCAACTATTATAGGAAATTTCAACAGGGTTATTCAGAAGTAACAGCCAAATTCCAATATTTACTTTCGAAGAAAAACAAGTGGAAATGGGAAGAAAATGAAGACAATAATTTTAAGATAATAAAAAATAAATTTCTGGATAGCATAATGCTACACCACCCAAATTTCAATAAACGTTTTTTCATAAATTGTGATGCCAGCAACATTAGCCTTGGAAGTGAACTATATCAGGAAGATGAGGAAGGAAATCATTGGGTCATCAGTTTTGCAAGCAGAGTACTGAGTAGTTGTGAGAGGAATTATACAGTAACTGAAAAGGAACTGCTGAGTGTTGTGTTCTCATGTATAAATTTCCAAACATTTATATTGGGATACCCAGTAACCATAAGGACCGATCATAGGTCAATCTCATTTTTAAAAAACTGTAAACTTAACCACGGTAGACTCACAAGATGGGTGTTAATACTTCAAGAGTATAATTTAGACTGGGAATATATCCCGGGTAAGAAGAATATAATAGCAGACTGATTGTCACGGATTAACCTAGAAAAAGGAAGTTTTGAAGTGGAACCAGAGAGTATTGGAAAGATATATTTTATATTCTCAAATTGAAAAAGGAGTTACAAGATATAATTAGTAAAATAAAAATAGATCAGAAAATGGGCACCAAATTAATAAAAATTAAAGACAGGATATTACAAAAGGATCCTATAATAACAAAATTTTTCTGTGTTTATGAAGAAATCCTTTTTATCCGTCCAACCATTGAGGATCATGTGTGGAAAATGTATGTACCAGAAGCAACGGAAGTAGCCCTAATAAAGGACTACCATGAAAGATATGGTCACATGGGATCACTCAAAGTTATTAAAGCTTTATCTGAACACTGTTATGTAAAAGCAATAAATAAGAGAGGAAGATTGACAATAAAAACTGCAACATATGCCCGCTAGTAAAAATAAATAATGAGAAGAGAACTGGAGCTATAATTACAATAAAATCTAACGGTAAACTTGAGAAGACCTTCTTAGATATACGTGGACCTTTTCCCAGAAGTGGAGGGAGACATAAATTTAAATATATAATAATTATATTTGACCATTATACCAAATATACGAAACTCTACGCAATCAGTAGAGCCACTACGAAGAAAATTTTAGAGGTAATCATTCAAAAATACTTACCTGAAGTGGGAAAACCTGACACCATAATAACGGATCATGGGACGCAGTTTAGAGGAAAAAAGTGGAAGGAAGAATTAAGTAAATGGCAAATAAGGACATATAAAACGTCAGTATACCACCCTAGTAGTAATCCTGCCGAACGCGTCTTAAGGGAAGTTGGTAGAATTCTGCGTACCTACTATCACCAAGAACATAAAAAATGGAGCCAGTACATTGAACCTGCAGAGACCTTCCTTAATTGGTCATACCATGACACTATCGGAACCAGCCCTTATCAGGTAATGTTTGACAGACTACCACCAAGAGAAATCACATCATTAATAAATTTTCCTCCAGGAGAGAGAGTGGAATTCAATAAAATCGAAATGCACAACAGGTTGTTGCATAAAGCTGAACTTCAACATAAAAGGGATACGGAGAAAAAGAAAAGAATAGATACATACCAAGTAGGAGATAAGGTGTTAATAAAAAATAGACAACTACCCAGTTCTGTAGAGGGTATTGCTAGAAAATTACTTTTACTTTATACCGGACCATACATCATAACCCAGGTGAAAGGGAATAATACATATGAAATCAAATCAACTAACAATAACAAAGTAAAAGGAGTATATAACCAGTCCGAAATGAAAAGATATCACGAAGAATAAAACAAGGATACGAAGATTGAAGAAGTCAACAATTTATTTTTTAACCAGTAAAACAAAAATAAATCTGTTCTAGTGGAGGGGCTTTATGTAACGTTACATAACCCGGGCCCAAAAATGATAACGTAATCACCCAACTATAAAGGTCAGAAATGGGTATTATGTACCTAGCTGTAGATTACTTTGTACTACAGAACACTATAAACTATAACTAAGTGACATATAGTGTACAAAGTTCGATATAGTGTACATAGTGAGAAAGTAAGTGGTTAAAAAGGAGCATCTCACAGATTTATACTGGAGATGAAAAAATAATCAATTGTAGCAGTAGACTATATTGCTACTGACAAATTCTGTATTTTGTATAATTTGTATTGTGTAGGCCACAAAGGTTTTGTACCTAGGTATAATTTTATGTTTAATATAATAATTGTGTTTAAATATAAGATAACCCAGGGTTAGATTTAAAATAATAATAATATAAAATAATAATGTATGAGCAAAATGGCAGAGGAAAATAGTTTAGTGTAAGGATACTTTAAGCAAATAATAAATAAATACAATTGAAGGAAATAAAAATATTAAAGACCTATGTATAAATTTAAAAGGAAATAGAAAGAAAAACCTTATATAGATTAAATTGGATTATAAACAACAGTTAAAAAGGATTATTTTTCTATAAATAAGAAATAAATTTATAATAATTAAAAACAGCCTATATACTCAAAAGTATATAGATTCACCAATAAAAAATCATAAAAAAATTCTTGGTTACTAACAGTAACCAACTAACAAGATATAATTGAATTGTTAAAACGATTGAGAAGTGAACGTTTGGAAAAAAGTGTAATGCCTATATAAAAATTGAAAATGAATACTTTCGGAATAAACAGTGCTAAATTTAATAAAAATTGATGAGAGATGTACACCTTCTATTAGAACTTCTGCAAGTAGCACCATCCAAGTCTTTAATTGACGAAATTTTGAGAAACTTAACGACAGATTCCAGGCCTAGTATCTAGTACTTTGAGATTTTTTGGTGAGACCGTATCCTAATAAAAATTAACTAAATTACAAATCAACTATAACTTCAACACTAGAAACAGCACCATACAAGTAAACACTTCAAGAAAAGAGGTGAAACAAACTTTATTAATTTTTGTTAACCAAAAAACCTTCATAACGGATCTTTGTGCGTTTTCAGCTTCCATTAAATGATTTCGTGTTTGTAGTAAAGAACATAACCTGTACTCTAGCGTAAACCCGGAACTACATACTAAAGAAAAAACAAATATAATCTAATTTTTTTTATGTAAAGCTTAGTATTTATTATTCATTTCTGACCGTCTCATAACACAAAGAACTTACCAGTAACCCTGGGAAATTAATAAATTAATTCTTTATTGTTTTAATATTTTATCAAGGATAAAAAATATTTTGTTATAATTTCTATGTTTACCAAATAAGATTGAACCAATGTTGTGTTGACAGGGAGAATCGATTATAACTTTTTGTATTGGGAGAAGATAAAAATCAGTGTATTTAATAAATAAATACCCTGAATACTTTGTTATAAATAATAAAATGTGTATTATTTCTCGTAGAGGGTAGTAGTTACAGAGTCCAGGAGACAAAGATGAGGACGAACAGCCGGAAAAATATTACCGACAATTGGTGTTAATTTAACCTCAAATTGGGTTGCAGACGTCAAAATCAGCTGTTCTCAGGAGCGGAGAAATTTAAATTAAGTAATTGTATATTCCGGGGATAATACCTTTGGCCCTCTCTATCTCTCCTAACTATGGTCAAACAACTTCATTGAATTCTCCCAAATCACACACACTCGATTTCAGTTTTTAATTTCTGTAAACATAAAAATATAACCGACACTGAACATTTGCAGATACAATCAATAAAGGATTAACAGTGACTCTCATGAAAGCGAGATTTTCGAAGAGCCATTAAAACTTAGATTTAATTAAAGATAGTACACACATTGAGCTCTGAGAAAATTTTACACATTAGGGACGTTACAAAATGACGCTAACAACGTGGGGTTTATAAAATAAAGAAATATTATTGTAAGTAAAGTACTATCCAGGCTCAGAGAAACATTCACCGCGAGACATTACAGAATGGCGCTCAACGTAAAAGGGCTGTAATTAGGAAAGAAATTTTGAGATATTCGACAAAATAATATAACAAAAAACCTAATTATCGTCGGCAGCTATGAGAAAACAAGAAATGCATAATACCAGAGGCAGATCGAAGAAGAGGGTAGAAGAAAAGGAGAAGGAAGAAGGTGGACAGGAACGAGAAATAGAAGTAGTCACGGACAGTGAAATAGAACAACAGATAGGCGACAAAGAAGAAACTGAAGCAATTATGGACACGGAAAGGGAAATAGTTGAAGAGGATGCCCAAGGGGACCAACCAGATAAAGTGGAAGCCAGAGAAGAACCAAATTGGCAGGAAATGATGAAATTTATGGCAGAACAATTTAGGAAACAGGAGGAAACTTCAAAGAAACAAAACGAAACTTTGAAGGAACAAAACAAGCAAACCAACGATAAATAGATGAAAATTTTAGGAAACAGGAGGAACAAAACAGACAAACCAATGAGAAAATGGATAGTATTCAGGAAAGTTTAGTAAAACAACTCAATGAAAAAATTGAGACCATTCATGGAGATATCAAAGAAACCATGAATGAACAAAACCGTAAAATGGAGAATTTCAATAAGGAGTTAAGGGAAAATCTAGAGAGTAAAATTGAACTGGTCAGTAATACACTTAGCCAAAGAGTAGATGAATATAAGGAAGAGGCAGAAATGAAAATAATAGAAACCAATCAAAGATTAAATAAAACTGAAGAGAAGATGGAACAAATTAAAACAGGAATAGATGCCCGAATGGACCGAGAGGAACAAAGTAATCAAGTTCGTATAATGGCCATACGCCAAGAGAACAACGACCAGTTAGATAGTATAAAAAGCAGTCTAAACTGTAAATTCACAGATTTTAACGAAACGGTAGAAAATGTCAAGAATCAGTTCCATAGCCAAGTAGAAAAATTAGATAATTTACAACAACTACAAACAAACTTACGAGGCGATGTAGATAGAATGAGTTCCAGATCTACATGCAACACTCAACATGCTATCCAAGATAGTAGGGAAAGTGTAAACTTTTGGGATTATCGAAGAAACCCACTCGAATTTTTAGGGAGAGTAGACGAAATTTTGAATAGATCAAAGGAGAACCGATGGAACATGATCAAAGGGATATTAGATGAATCTTTCAAAAACATTAACGATAATTGGTGGACTGTAATCAGGAACGAGGTGTGTGATTATGGGAATTTTAAAACAATGTTCAAACTTAAGTACTGGTCAGAGTCAGTGCAAAACATTATTAGAGACGATATCTGTCATGGTGGGTATGACCGCAATATAGGACAGACACCTACTGCTTATTTTTTGGGGAAGGTGTGTGTGGCAAAATATTTAGACCCTAAGATCCCTGAAGAGTGTTTGCTGACCAAAATTGCGTATCACTTCGAGGAAAAGATTATCAGTGCTCGATTAAGCGGACAAATAAAAACCATTGGAGGTATGGAAACGCTACTAGAGAATTATGAGCAAGAATCATATTACAGGAGGAGTAGATGGAGGTCAGGGAATACAGACGAGCGGAAAAACCACCTAGAGATAATCGACCAAGAGTGAATTATGTTCGTGCCAATAATAATTATTATAATAACAGGTATCGAGGAAGAGGGCAAAATTATAACAATCGAAATTATAGAAATGATTCCTATCAGAGAGAAGAAGGTCCACAAAGAAGTAGGAGTGAAGAACAACCTAGATTCAGAGCTAGTGAGGAAGAAAGAAGGCCAGTAAACAATACTCAACATAGTGAAAATGTTGAACCAAATAATAATAATGACGGAAATCGGGGAAACGGGTACCAGCAGTGAGAAGATGTGACTGCCCGTCACTGCTAGAAACAACCGGGCACAGAATTTACCACAGACCTAATCATAATAGTAAATTAACAAGACCAATAACAATTATCAGAAATCATTATTTAAAGGATATACAGGCGGAGTTAATGGAAGAAAGAGCAATTAAAGAGTCATCACAAAACAATGATATAGTTTATATACAAATAAAATTAAATGGAGTGTTAGCAGAGGCCATGATTGATACAGGAGCAAATGTTTCAATTATTGATCAATTAGAACTTGACCGGATTACTGAACTAACTACTGAGAGAATACCTACTTAACCAATTAATAATTTAATAATTATTGGCGCCACCGGGAAGCAAAATAAAACAATCAGAAAACAAGTGTATTTGAATGTTACTACTAGTGGGATAGGAATACCTATGGGATTTTTAGTAGGTAAAGGGCTACCTTTTAGGGTGTTAATAGGGTGTGATATGCTACGGCGACACACTGCAGTTATAAATCTGGCCAGTGGTATAGTAACACTGAGCGCAGAAGAAGGTGAGTTAACGGCTGAGATAATTGGTAGCCAAAGTGCCCCTCAGTGCCCGAGCTCATTCTATATTAGGGAGAATAATAGATTAACCCTAGGTAAAAAAACAGAAGTAACAGAATCAAAGATTTGGCAAGAGAAGATAGAAGAAATCATAGAGTTTCAAGATAGGCAGGCCCAGGAAATAATTAAAGTAGAACAAAAACAACAGCTTATAAAAATTAATAATAAATATAGCCTAAATCAGTATTCTCGGATTCACCTGGAAAAGCAAAAAACTTCCTGTGTGAATTAAAGTTCAAAGAAAATGTCAATTTTAATAAACGGTCATATCCCATTGCTCAAGCTTTGAAAGAAGCAGCAAGAAAAGAAATTCAGAGAATGCTATTGGAAGATATAATTGAAAGAAGTAGTTCTCCGTATACCAGCCCATTGGTAGCTACACCGAAGAAAGATGGTCAAGTAAGACTATGCCTCGATGCTCGGGAGCTGAATAAAATGCTCATTAACGATCGCACGTCTCCAGGTGAGATTGAAGAAATAATGAAAAAGTTCTATGGATGTAAGTACATGAGTACTTGGGATGCAGTCTGTGGATATTGGCAAATAGAGTTGCACCCTAACAGCAGACAATATGTTGCTTTCATATTCGAAGGACGAAATTATCATTTTAAACGTTTGCGTTTTGGATTGGTAAATTCTGTGGCCGTGTTCATCCAATGCATGGATCAAATTTTGGGTAAGGAAGTTTTAGATTTTACTACAATATATGTTGACAACATATTAATTACTTCTTGTACATGGGAGGAGCATTGTAATAGAGTGGAAACAGTGTTAAATAAACTGTTACAATATAATATAACTTTGAAACTAGATAACTCTAAATTTATCACACATGAATTACCATTTTTGGGATTCATTCTGTCAGCTACTGGAATTAAACCATCTTCTGAGAAAGTAAAGGCTCTCCAAGATTTCCCTAAACCAAAAAACTTAAAACAATTACAATCCTTTTTGGGGATCTGCAACTATTATAGGAAATTTCAACAGGGTTATTCAGAAGTAACAGCCAAATTCCAATATTTACTTTCGAAGAAAAGCAAGTGGAAATGGGAAGAAAATGAAGACAATAATTTTAAGATAATAAAAAATAAATTTCTGGATAGCATAATGCTACACCATCCAAATTTCAATAAACGTTTTTTCATAAATTGTGATGCCAGCAACATTAGCCTTGGAAGTGAACTATATCAGGAAGATGAGGAAGGAAATCATTGGGTCATCAGTTTTGCAAGCAGAGTACTGAGTAGTTGTGAGAGGAATTATACAGTAACTGAAAAGGAACTGCTGAGTGTTGTGTTCTCATGTATAAATTTCCAAACATTTATATTGGGATACCCAGTAACCATAAGGACCGATCATAGGTCAATCTCATTTTTAAAAAACTGTAAACTTAACCACGGTAGACTCACAAGATGGGTGTTAATACTTCAAGAGTATAATTTAGACTGGGAATATATCCCGGGTAAGAAGAATATAATAGCAGACTGATTGTCCCGGATTAACCTAGAAAAAGGAACTTTTGAAGTGGAACCAGAGAGTATTGGAAAGATATATTTTATATTCTCAAATTGAAAAAGGAGTTACAAGATATAATTAGTAAAATAAAAATAGATCAGAAAATGGGCACCAAATTAATAAAAATTAAAGACAGGATATTACAAAAGGATCCTATAATAACAAAATTTTTCTGTGTTTATGAAGAAATCCTTTTTATCCGTCCAACCATTGAGGATCATGTGTGGAAAATGTATGTACCAGAAGCAACGGAAGTAGCCCTAATAAAGGACTACCATGAAAGATATGGTCACATGGGATCACTCAAAGTTATTAAAGCTTTATCTGAACACTGTTATGTAAAAGCAATAAATAAGAGCGTAAGATTAACAATAAAAACTGCAACATATGCCTGCTAGTAAAAATAAATAATGAGAAGAGAACTGGAGCTATAATTACAATAAAATCTAACGGTAAACTTGAGAAGACCTTCTTAGATATACGTGGACCTTTTCCCAGAAGTGGAGGGAGACATAAATTTAAATATATAATAATTATATTTGACCATTATACCAAATATACGAAACTCTACGCAATCAGTAGAGCCACTACGAAGAAAATTTTAGAGGTAATCATTCAAAAATACTTACCTGAAGTGGGAAAACCTGACACCATAATAACGGATCATGGGATACAGTTTAGAGGAAAAAAGTGGAAGGAAGAATTAAGTAAATGGCAAATAAGGACATATAAAACGTCAGTATACCACCCTAGTAGTAATCCTGCCGAACGCGTCTTAAGGGAAGTTGGTAGAATTCTGCGTACCTACTATCACCAAGAACATAAAAAATGGAGCCAGTACATTGAACCTGCAGAGACCTTCCTTAATTGGTCATACCATGACACTATCGGAACCAGCCCTTATCAGGTAATGTTTGACAGACTACCACCAAGAGAAATCACATCATTAATAAATTTTCCTCCAGGAGAGAGAGTGGAATTCAATAAAATCGAAATGCACAACAGGTTGTTGCATAAAGCTGAACTTCAACATAAAAGGGATACGGAGAAAAAGAAAAGAATAGATACATAACAAGTAGGAGATAAGGTGTTAATAAAAAATAGACAACTACCCAGTTCTGTAGAGGGTATTGCTAGAAAATTACTTTTACTTTATACCGGACCATACATCATAACCCAGGTGAAAGGGAATAATACATATGAAATCAAATCAACTAACAATAACAAAGTAAAAGGAGTATATAACCAGTCCGAAATGAAAAGATATCATGAAGAATAAAACAAGGATACGAAGATTGAAGAAGTCAACAATTTATTTTTTAACCAGTAAAACAAAAATAAATCTGTTCTAGTGGGGGGGCTTTATGTAACGTTACATAACCCGGGCCCAAAAATGATAACGTAATCACCCAACTATAAAGGTCAGAAATGGGTATTATGTACCTAGCTATAGATTACTTTGTACTACAGAACACTATAAACTATAACTAAGTGACATATAGTGTACAAAGTGCGATATAGTGTACATAGTGAGAAAGTAAGTGGTTAAAAAGGAGCATCTCACAGATTTATACTGGAGATGAAAAAATAATCAATTGTAGCAGTAGACTATATTGCTACTGACAAATTCTGTATTTTGTATAATTTGTATTGTGTAGGCCACAAAGGTTTTGTACCTAGGTATAATTTTATGTTTAATATAATAATTGTGTTTAAATATAAGATAACCCAGGGTTAGATTTAAAATAATAATAATATAAAATAATAATGTATGAGCAAAATGGCAGAGGAAAATAGTTTACTGTAAGGATACTTTAAGCAAATAATAAATAAATACAATTGAAGGAAATAAAAATATTAAAGACCTATGTATAAATTTAAAAGGAAATAGAAAGAAAAACCTTATATAGATTAAATTGGATTATAAACAAAAGTGAAAAAGATAAATAATAAATAAAAAGATTTATATTTTTCTATAAATAAGAAATAAATTTATAATAATTAAAAACAGCCTATATACTCAAAAGTATATAGATTCACCAATAAAAAATCATAAAAAAATTCTTGGTTACTAACAGTAACCAACTAACAAGATATAATTGAATTGTTAAAACGATTGAGAAGTGAATGTTTGGAAAAAAGTGTAATGCCTATATAAAAATTGAAAATTTATGAATACTTTCGGAATAAACAGTGCTAAATTTAATAAAAATTGATGAGAGATATACACCTTCTATTAGAACTTCTGCAAGTAGCACCATCCAAGTCTTTAATTGACGAAATTTTGAGAAACTTAACGACAGATTCCAGGCCTAGTATCTAGTACTTTGAGATTTTTTGGTGAGACCGTATCCTAATAAAAATTAACTAAATTACAAATCAACTATAACTTCAACACTAGAAACAGCACCATACAAGTAAACACTTCAAGAAAAGAGGTGAAACAAACTTTATTAATTTTTGTTAACCAAAAAACCTTCATAACGGATCTTTGTGCGTTTTCAGCTTCCATTAAATGATTTCGTGTTTGTAGTAAAGAACACAACCTGTACTCTAGCGTAAACCCGGAACTACATACTAAAGAAAAAACAAATATAATCTAATTTTTTTTATGTAAAGCTTAGTATTTATTATTCATTTCTGACCATCTCATAACACAAAGAACTTACCAGTAACCCTGGGAAATTAATAAATTAATTCTTTATTGTTTTAATATTTTATCAAGGATAAAAAATATTTTGTTATAATTTCTATGTTTACCAAATAAGATTGAACCAATGTTGTGTTGACAGGGAGAATCGATTATAACTTTTTGTATTGGGAGAAGATAAAAATCAGTGTATTTAATAAATAAATACCCTGAATACTTTGTTATAAATAATAAAATGTGTATTATTTCTCATAGAGGGTAGTAGTTACAGAGTCCAGGAGACAAAGATGAGGACGAACAGCCGGAAAAATATTACCGACAATTGGTGTTAATTTAACCTCAAATTGGGTTGCAGACGTCAAAATCAGCTGTTCTCAGGAGCGGAGAAATTTAAATTAAGTAATTGTATATTCCGGGGATAATACCTTTGGCCCTCTCTCTCTCTCCTAACTACGGTCAAACAACTTCATTGAATTCTCCCAAATCACACACACTCGATTTCAGTTTTTAATTTCTGTAAACATAAAAATATAACCGACACTGAACATTTGCAGATACAATCAATAAAGGATTAACAGTGACTCTCATGAAAGCGAGATTTTCGAAGAGCCATTAAAACTTAGATTTAATTAAAGATAGTACACACATTGAGCTCTGAGAAAATTTTACACATTAGGGACGTTACAAAATGACGCTAACAACGTGGGGTTTATAAAATAAAGAAATATTATTGTAAGTAAAGTACTATCCAGGCTCAGAGAAACATTCACCGCGAGACATTACAGAATGGCGCTCAACGTAAAAGGGCTGTAATTAGGAAAGAAATTTTGAGATATTCGACAAAATAATATAACAAAAAACCTAATTATCGTCGGCAGCTATGAGAAAACAAGAAATGCATAATACCAGAGGCAGATCGAAGAAGAGGGTAGAAGAAAAGGAGAAGGAAGAAGGTGGACAGGAACGAGAAATAGAAGTAGTCACGGACAGTGAAATAGAACAACAGATAGGCGACAAAGAAGAAACTGAAGCAATTATGGACACGGAAAGGGAAATAGTTGAAGAGGATGCCCAAGGGGACCAACCAGATAAAGTGGAAGCCAGAGAAGAACCAAATTGGCAGGAAATGATGAAATTTATGGCAGAACAACTTAGGAAACAGGAGGAAACTTCAAAGAAACAAAACGAAACTTTGAAGGAACAAAACAAGCAAACCAACGATAAATAGATGAAAATTTTAGGAAACAGGAGGAACAAAACAGAAAAACCAATGAGAAAATAGATAGTATTCAGGAAAGTTTAGTAAAACAACTCAATGAAAAAATTGAGACCATTCATGGAGATATCAAAGAAACCATGAATGAACAAAACCGTAAAATGGAGAATTTCAATAAGGAGTTAAGGGAAAATCTAGAGAGTAAAATTGAACTGGTCAGTAATACACTTAGCCAAAGAGTAGATGAATATAAGGAAGAGGCAGAAAAGAAAATAATAGAAACCAATCAAAGATTAAATAAAACTGAAGAAAAGATGGAACAAATTAAAACAGGAATAGATGCCCGAATGGACCGAGAGGAACAAAATAATCAAGTTCGTATAATGGCCAAACGCCAAGATAACAACGACCAGTTAGATAGTATGAAAAGCAGTCTAAACTGTAAATTCACAGATTTTAACGAAACAGTAGAAAATGTCAAGAATCGGTTCCATAGCCAAGTAGAAAAATTAGATAATTTACAACAACTACAAACAAACTTACAAGGTGATGGAGAAAGAATGAGTTCCAGATCTAAATGCAACACTCAACATGCTATCCAAGATAGTAGGGAAAGTGTAAACTTTTGGGATTATCGAAGAAACCCACTCGAATTTTTAGGGAGAGTAGATGAAATTTTGAATAGATCAAAGGAGAACCGATGGAACATGATCAAAGGGATATTAGATGAATCTTTCAAAAACATTAACGATAATTGGTGGACTGTAATCAGGAACGAGGTGTGTGATTATGGGAATTTTAAAACAATGTTCAAACTTAAGTACTGGTCGGAGTCAGTGCAAAAATTTATTAGAGACGATATCTGTCATGGTAGGTATGACCGCAATATAGGACAGACACCTACTGCTTATTTTTTGGGGAAGGTGTGTGTGGCAAAATATTTAGACCCAAAGATCCCTGAAGAGTGTTTGCTGACCAAAATTGCGATCACTTCGAGGAAAAGATTATCAGTGCTCGATTAAGCGGACAAATAAAAACCATTGGAGGTATGGAAACGCTACTAGAGAATTATGAGCAAGAATCATATTACAGGAGGAGTAGATGGAGGTCAGGGAATACAGACGAGCAGAAAAATGAACCACCTAGAGATAATCGACCAAGAGTGAATTATGTTCGTGCCAATAATAATTATTATAATAACATGTATCGAGGAAGAGGGCAAAATTATAACAATCGAAATTATAGAAATGATTCCTATCAGAGAGAAGAAGGTCCACAAAGAAGTAGGAGTGAAGAACAACCTAGATTCAGAGCTAGTGAGGAAGAAAGAAGGCCAGTAAACAATACTCAACATAGTGAAAATGTTGAATCAAATAATAATAATGACGGAAATCGGGGAAACGGGTACCAGCAGTGAGAAGATGTGACTGCCCGTCACTGCTATAAACAACCGGGCACAGAATTTACCACAGACCTAATCATAATAGTAAATTAACAAGACCAATAACAATTATCAGAAATCATTATTTAAAGGATATACAGGCGGAGTTAATGGAAGAAAGAGCAATTAAAGAGTCATCACAAAACAATGATATAGTTTATATACAAATAAAATTAAATGGAGTGTTAGCAGAGGCCATGATTGATACAGGAGCAAATGTTTCAATTATTGATCAATTAGAACTTGACCGGATTACTGAACTAACTACTGAGAGAATACCTACTTTACCAATTAATAATTTAACAATTATTGGCGCCACCGGGAAGCAAAATAAAACAATCAGAAAACAAGTGTATTTGAATGTTACTACTAGTGGGATAGGAATACCTATGGGATTTTTAGTAGCTAAAGAGCTACCTTTTAGGGTGTTAATAGGATGTGATATGCTACAGCGACACACTGCAGTTATAAATCTGGCCAGTGGTATAGTAACACTGAGCGCAGAAGAAGGTGAGTTAACGGCTGAGATAATTGGTAGCCAAAGTGCCCCTCAGTGTCCGAGCTCATTCTATATTAGGGAGAATAGATTAACCCTAGGTAAAAAAACAGAAGTAACAGAATCAAAGATTTGGCAAGAGAAGATAGAAGAAATCATAGAGTTTCAAGATAGGCAGGCCCAGGAAATAATTAAAGTAGAACAAAAACAACAGCTTATAAAATTATAATAAATATAAATCAGTATTCTCGGATTCACCTGGAAAAGCAAAAAACTTCCTGTGTGAATTAAAGTTCAAAGAAAATGTCAATTTTAATAAACGGTCATATCCCATTGCTCAAGCTTTGAAAGAAGCAGCAAGAAAAGAAATTCAGAGAATGCTATTGGAAGATATAATTGAAAGAAGTAGTTCTCCGTATACCAGGCCATTGGTAGCTACACCGAAGAAAGATGGTCAAGTAAGACTATGCCTCGATGCTCGGGAGCTGAATAAAATGCTCATTAACGATCGCACGTCTCCAGGTGAGATTGAAGAAATAATGAAAATGTTCTATGGATGTAAGTACATGAGTACTTGGGATCAGTCTGTGGATATTGGCAAATAGAGTTGCACCCTAACAGCAGACAATATGTTGCTTTCATATTCGAAGGAAGAAATTATCATTTTAAACGTTTGCGTTTCGGATTGGTAAATTCTGTGGCCGTGTTCATCCAATGCATGGATCAAATTTTGGGTAAGGAATTTTAAATTTTACTACAATATATGTTGACGACATATTAATTACTTCTTGTACATGGGAGGAGCATTGTAATAGAGTGGAAACAGTGTTAAATAAACTGTTACAATATAATATAACTTTGAAACTAGATAACTCTAAATTTATCACACATGAATTACCATTTTTGGGATTCATTCTGTCAGCTACTGGAATTAAACCATCTCCTGAGAAAGTAAAGGCTCTCCAAGATTCCCCTAAACCAAAAAACTTAAAACAATTACAATCCTTTTTGGGGATCTGCAACTATTATAGGAAATTTCAACAGGGTTATTCAGAAGTAACAGCCAAATTCCAATATTTACTTTCGAAGAAAAACAAGTGGAAATGGGAAGAAAATGAAGAAAATAATTTTAAGATAATAAAAAATAAATTTCTGGATAGCATAATGCTACACCACCCAAATTTCAATAAACGTTTTTTCATAAATTGTGATGCCAGCAACATTAGCCTTGGAAGTGAACTATATCAGGAAGATGAGGAAGGAAATCATTGGGTCATCAGTTTTGCAAGCATAGTACTGAGTAGTTGTGAGAGGAATTATACAGTAATTGAAAAGGAACTGCTGAGTGTTGTGTTCTCATGTATAAAATTCCGAACATTTATATTGGGATACCCAGTAACCATAAGGACCGATCATAGGTCAATCTCATTTTTAAAAAACTGTAAACTTAATCACGGTAGACTCACAAGATGGGTGTTAATATTTCAAGAGTATAATTTAGACTGGGAATATATCCCGGGTAAGAAGAATATAATAGCAGACCGATTGTCACGGATTAACCTAGAAAAAGGAACTTTTGAAGTGGAACCAGAGAGTATTGGAAAGATATATTATATTCTCAAATTGAAAAAGGAGTTACAAGATATAATTATTAAAATAAAAATAGATCAGAAAATGGACACCAAATTAATAAAAATTAAAGACAGGATATTACAAAAGGATCCTATAATAACAAAATGTTTCTGTGTTTATGAAGAAATCCTTTTTATCCGTCCAACCATTGAGGATCATGTGTGGAAAATGTATGTACCAGAAGCAACGGAAGTAGCCCTAATAAAGGACTACCATGAAAGATATGGTCACATGGGACCACTCAAAGTTATTAAAGCTTTATCTGAACACTGTTATGTAAAAGCAATAAATAAGAGCGTAAGATTAATAATAAAAAACTGCAACATATGCCAGTGACTCATGAAAGCGAGATTTTCACGACAAAAGCGCCCAGCGACATAAGCGCACATGCTGAAATTTGCGACATAAGCGCCCAAACTACCCCTCCCTGCCTCTAGCTACCTGCGGTCAACACCCTCGCTGAAAAACAATGAAGTGGGAATCCCGAAGCTCCAACCCCCTACCTCGCCGACACTTGCCACTGTTGCTTTAGTTTTTCGTTTATTAAGACATGTGTGCTGGTGCAGTGTGTGCTACATAATTTTGCTGGCTGGTGAAATGGAACTTACGACGACAAATAAGGGTAAGCCGTGCGCGCTGTACGGAGGCTACTCGTATGTCTTAAAGCGGCAGAATGTGGAAGGGGCAATATTCTGGAGGTGTTCAAGAGAGAGGTCTACAAGATGCCGAGGACTTATGAAGAGTAAGTCTGGCGAAGTTTTGAGTACTAGTGAACATCAATGTGGCGCTCCAGACGAAGCACGACTGGAAGTCAAAAAATCACTTCAAAAAGCAAAAAAGCGTGCCCGTGAAGAGGAAACGCAAATCTCGAGAATCTACAATCAAGAGTTGGGTGAACTTCACAACAAAGGTTTCGATTTTGTCACAGAAATTCCAGCTCAGGCCACGACTAAAAGAACTCTCCAACGACAGAGATGTAAATCACAAGGGAATCAAACAGAGCCCGAGAATCGTGAAGACGTAGTTCTTGACAAAGATTTGTTGAAGATGAATGATGGTAGCAGCTTTCTACTGGCGGATGACAACTCACTCGGTGAAAGCTTCGTCATTTTGTACATCTTTTTTTGTAGTTTTGTAATTTTTGGTTATTTATAAGTTTTTAGCTTTTTTAAAATCAGCTTGAAGAAAGCTTCGTCATTTCGGTGTAATTATGTAATAAAGAGATGTCATGGTACAAAACAACAAAACTGAGTGAATAAATCTGCAGAAACCCCTTGTCAATGTTCCTCAATTATAGGACCCGATATTAAATATATACTCCTAAATGCTTATCTTTTGTTTAATTAGAAGTTGGTTAAGACTATGGCAGCCTGTGTAATTGACCTGAGGCAATTAACCACAGGTTCTCGATATTATAACGTAGGAGACGTTATAAAATACGCCACTCTGCTTTGTTATAAGATAATTGTGTACGTAGTGGCACATATAAAATGCGCCACTGCTTTGTTAAAATAATGTTTCTGCTCTGTTTGTAGATTTATTCACTCTGTTACTTTAACACGGTAGCTAAAATAGCTAAACCAATTTACTTTAATTTGGTTCAAGTAAAATACGCCGAGAAAAAAAAAGTGTAACTCGCGCGCAAAGAAATAAATAATAAAATTCTTATTTAATTAAGATAAGAAATAAAGTGACGAGAAGTAACCTCATTAATTAGTATATAGTGCTTTAGAATCATTAGATCGCGTAATTATATAAGAAAATCATAAAGATATTTATAGATTTAAATGTAATAAGCCCATGTCTGTGCCTGTCCGAAAATTCATTCTTCAACGTGTCGATTTGACAACAAACCCAGACCGGTAAATATCTTGTTCACGCCTGTATGAAACTGTCCTTTGTCACCCTCTGCCACGTTGAGTTAGACAATACCAATCAAGCTGTATGAAGAAACTGGCAATATAAGGCAATGTCTTCGCACGCTCTCTTACCTTCAAAAGTTGGAGTAAACTTATAAAAAACCGAAATTACGAAGCTTTCTTCAAGCTGATTTTAAAAAAGCTAAAAACTTATAAAAAACCAAAAATTACAAAACTACAAAAAAAGATGTACAAAATGACGAAGCTTTCTTCAAGCTGATTTTAAAAAAGCTAAAAACTTATAAAAAACCAAAAATTACAAAACTACAAAAAAAGATGTACAAAATGACGAAGCTTTCTTCAAGCTGATTTTAAACACGCCTAAGTGAAAGAAATCATAATACAATGGTTTCTCTCATTTAGCCAGTCCAAAGCCTGGATAAAGTAATCATTATTAAAATACTAAATGTTCGTTTTTCCTAAATATGCAGCCTCATCCATTCACTCGCACCCCTTCAACCACTATCAGTTGTGCGCTTATGTCGCTGGGCGCTTTTGTCGGGACATCAGTTCAATAAGTGTCAGTTACCATATATACAAATATACCTTGGTGTTACATCCACACTTGGATTAATTGATTCCGGATCAACTCGGAGCTTAATTACTCAACAGCTAGCCGATACTTTAGCTGAACACAACCTAGTTAAACGCAGTCAAACTGTGAACATCAAATGCGCTACAGCTAACAAACAAAACTTAATTATAAAACTCAGCATCACGATTAAACTAAATATTAAAAATTTAACGTGGTATTTTCCAATGTTGGTATGCGACGAATTAGGACCCGATTTAATATTAGGAGCTGACTTTATCAGTAAAACAGGTATAATTCTTGACATTCACGATAAGAAGTATTATTTTGGATTCGATCGTACTCAAAAATATAATTTTGATTATGAAACAAATAACAGTAAAAATACTGAAACAGCTGCAACAAACTTAGAACACCATGAGTCCGAATTAGCTCATCTAGAAAGTAAAGATAGACTGAAAATACAGAAACTAATAAAAGAATTTTCCACCGTCCTCACACCGAAGTTAGGATTAACTAACCTGATAGAGTACAAGATCAACTTGAGTGACAATAAAGTGATACGTTTACACCCATATAAATTATCGCCACCAAAAATGGAAATAATGAGAAATCAAATCAACAAATTATTAGAACAAGAAGTCATAGAACCTTCCACTTCACCTTATTCATCACCTGCGTTTTTAGTACCTAAAGGCCACGATAAACATAGACTAGTTGTGGAATATAGGCAATTAAATAAAAGGATAGAATTCGAGTCCATACCACTTCCCGACATCCACAGTGCTTTCCATTACTTTACAAAAGCAAAAGTTTTCACCATCATGGACCTAAATCAGGCATTTCATCAAATACCACTACCGGAAGAATCCAAACGTCTAACCGCATTCGCCGTCCCATTCAACCTGTACCAATTTACTAGAGTACCCTTCGGAATATCCCAAGGAAGTTCTGTATGTAGCCGATTGTTAGAGAAAATATTCCACGATATAAAATTTAAATACGTGTATCATTACCTAGATGACATAGTTATCTACAGCGAATCAATGGACCAACATCTTAACCAACTACATGAAGTACTATCCCGATTAAAGAAAGCCGGATTAACAGTAAACCCCAGTAAAGTAAATTTTGCTGTTACACAATTTTCACTTTTAGGTCACATAGTAAAGGCCGACGGAAAGGTAAGCATAGACCCCGAAAGAACCCGAGCGATCAGAGAATTTTTACCACCGCAAGATGCGAAAGGAATAACCCGATTTTTGGGAATGATAAATTACTTCCACAAGTATATCCCTCATCTAGCCGATATAGCAGCACCGCTGAACGCTTTAAGAAAAAAGGGAGCGAAATTTGAATGGACCCAACAACACCAAGCTGCATTCAACAAACTGAAAGAAAGCATAAATTCACCCCCAGTATTACAATTAGCTGATTTTACTAAACCGTTCGTAGTGCAGACAGACAGTTCAAGTATAGCCCTAGGTGCAGTAATATATCAGGAAGTAGATAATTTTAGATTACCGATCAGTTATGCTTCACAAACTCTGATCGACCAGGAAAAGAAATACTCCGCATACGAATTAGAATGTTTGGCTATAGTATTCGCATTTGAGAAATTCAAACCCTTTTTAGAACATAAAGAATTCCTGTTAGAAACGGATAATCAAGCCTTATCTTGGTTATTAAATCACCCGAAACAGTTAGGTCGTATTGAAAGATGGGTATTGAGGTGAAATTGTTACAAATTTAAGGTACAACATATTTGGGGTACCCAAAATTTAGTTGCCGATACACTGTCCCGTATGTTCCAGCCGCTTAATAAAACATCCGAAAGTAAGGAGAGTAGAGAAACAACAATTATTAATACGTTAATTACTGAATTCCCCCTTGCATTTACTAATATAGCTCAGTATCAACAACAAGACCCGCATCTAAAGACAATGATAGAACAGCTAGATAAAGGAAATAAGTCAGAAAAATATATATTGAGTAAGAGTATTATTTTATAGAATAGCTAATGGAAAATCCTTGAGAATAATTGCCCCTGATATTATTAAACCTATGCTGATGGAATACTACCACTCCTCTACCATTGGAGCACATATGGGAATAAATAAAACGATACATCGCATTCGAAAAGAATATCATTGGGAAAATATGAACAGCGAGATAGCTAGATTCGTAAAACAGTGTAAGTTGTGTGCACTAAGCAAGCCAGCGAGAAACAGCCACATAGGTCAATTAATCTCGGAAACTCCCACTACCCCCTTTTCTAAAATTTACTTAGACTTTTCGGGCCCTTACCCACGTTCTAAATCAGGAAATAAGATGCTACTCATTTGTGTAGACTCATTCACCAAATTTGTCTGGATGTATCCAATGCGGCGAGCAATAGCATCGACAACCGTGAAGATTTTGCAATATAGATTATTTAAAGATTTCGGTACACCAGTACATCTAGTGTCAGATAACGGACCACAGTTTAAGTCAAAAGAATTCAAGGACATGTGTTTCAAACTAGGTATAGACAACATTACCATTACAAAGTATCGTCCACAAGGTAATATAGCTGAAAGGTATTTGCGAAACCTAAAATCTGCTTTAATAGCCTAACGACCATACATCTTGGGACCAGAAACTATCCTGGATACAATTTGCCTTCAATTCAGCCTATCATGAAGGACATAAATCGACACCCTTTGAATTACTGTATAAATATAAACCTAACCACCCATTGTCCATAAAGTGGAAAATACATGAGTTACTACCCCACGAAATTAGTGGTAAAAATATAAAGAAAATCTGGAACGAAGCTCGCGCTAATTTAAGAGCTAACTTAAGAAAATCTCGAAAATATCACGAGCGGAATAATAAAGTAGTAAAGTATCAAGTCGGAGACTTAGTGATGTACAGAACACACCCGACGAGTAGTGCAATTGATAAGACCACCTCCAAACTATCATACCGATGGTGTGGCCCTTACAAAATTTACAGATACTTAACTCCTGTAACAGTAGCACTGTATGAACCCACTACGCAAAAATATGTACGTAGAAGTCATATTTCCCAGATAAAGTATTATCACGAAAGAAGAAATGCTAATGAGCAAGAAAACAAATAAAAAAGTAGGTATTAAAGTATATTTGCTACATAATAATTGAGCCACTATTTAATTACCTAATCGTATAAATAGGAATGAGGCCTGATCAACCTTAGATCCTGTTCATCGAGAATAAGAAAAGTAAGAAGTCAGCTGACACCGAAAATAAGTAACAATTAAATAATGATTACTTAACAAGTAGTTTGCTAAAATTCGTCAACTACGATTCATCAGAACCTTAAAATAAAAAAAGAAACACATCCATACTGTGATGCGAAACACGCTCTGTGAAGAGTAACTCTATAACAAGAGTAAAGCAAAACTAAAGAAAAAACCGGTAGTAGTCGTAAGTAATAGTATTAAGAAGAATTTTGTGTGTTTTATATATTTCAGGAAGTTTGAATTTTACGTATTTTAAGCATTAGTTTGTAAAGCGTTGTATATCTTGATAATAGTAAAAAGTAAGTTGAGAGTGATTAATGTACTTCTTGAGGAGATTGTTAAAAGGTAAGAGGAATTTCACACAGAAATGCGAAGCATACTCCCAGTTTAGTTCTGACCAATTTCCCCGTAGAAAACACATCCGTTCATACACCTGTGTCTTCTTTAAGTGGAGGAGTATGTGACGATTTTATAAAAAAAAAAAACAAAAAAAAAACGCACATTTAAACAAAGTTTAAATCTCTAAGGTAATACAGAAATAATAATAAATAAAGAGCTTAAAACCAAGAGGAATGCGAGTATCAAGGTAAGGAAACACCCTTTAATTATTAACCATGCGTTGACATGCGGAAACCGGCATCAACACGCAGAATAACCCGTAAATAAAACTAATAAAAGTAGGAAATTACAACTCGATATAAAAAACATAAAGGTATACAATAATTAATTACGAAGTAAAGGATACCGTAGTATAATTAAGTATGTCAAAGATTAAACCGGTAGATATTAATCGGAATGTGGAACTACTTTTATGGTGAAGCGTAAACGACGCGAAGTTACTTTACCTGCACCAATAACCAAACCCCACTTGTAATGGAGCGCTCACGCCGTAAGCTGCGCACAGCGGTAATGTGCACCGATGACAATATTTTGGTTTTTCCAAGTGAATAATCTCAGTTAATATATATATAGATGCACTCTGTACACTCTTAACCGAAATGTATCGTTAAATAGTTGGATCGCGACGCAGAGATAAATATGTTGAAAACTAGTAATAGAATAACTAAATTGTGCGCCGATGACATCTCTACCAAATCTTAAATAAGAAAATTATGTAATTAATACAGTACTAGGACCCTAAGGTGAAATTCAACTAATAAATAATCATGTAAAGTGAATACCAGTGAAACAAACTTTTGCATTAATTATTCTAACAACGAAATATTACTACCAGTCATCTAAGAGGAGAGTACCAGACCCAGAATGATCTAACACACGTCAGGAACTTCACCGTCACCAGATACTAAGATAACTACAGACCTTCAGGAAACACACCGAGGACCGAGGAGCCGAATCTGCATCAACTACAGGATACCACAGGTGACATGGAGGCTTGTCTTCCGTGGTTATGAGATACTAAAATTATAACCAACAAATGACAATTTAACTAACACTTTAAGACTTTTAAGAACAGACATTATATGTAAGACTAGCGGACCCGGCAGACGTTGTCCTGCCTGAACGTTGGCTTGCCTGCTATTAGCGGGTTCAGCAAACGTTTCTTCGATATTCGAATTTTCGATAAACTATATACTAAGTGACATTTGACATTGAGTTTGACATTTCAATCTTTTCGTTTCGTCATTGTGTGATTTGCTGTTGCCCAAAGCAAAATCAAAAAATGAGTGCAATTTCTCGTTATCCTGCCGCCGTTCAATTCTCGTATCATGGCCGGACGATATTTGGTGCTTGTCATTGGCACATTTGGCGAAAGAGGCGGTACTTTTCGTGAGATTGGTGGTAAGTATAATAATGTGATTGCAAAAAAGATATTGCTGTTTTTGTATGTGTGTAAATGTCTGACAGTTTTTTTTTTCATATGTATTAGCTGTGTGGAGAAGACTGCGTGGAACTCAGTTGGTCCGTGAGCTCATAATGGATCTACAGGCGACTGGAGATGTGGCGACTCATGAAAATGGACGCTTCTACGCTGTGGATCCACTGAACCATATGTACACCGAAGATGGACTGCGAGTAGCAGAGGAATGTGACGCCTTACCAATGCAAATTTGGACGATTTTCATTTTGATTAAATAATAGCAAACAAAGAAAAAACTCAAATCATTTCCATGACAGTCTAATTTTTATTAATGTAAAAAAAGTAAAGTATATTGAAATAAATGTTGAATCTTAATACTAAAAGAATTAAAGTTTGTTTTGTTTTTATCTTAATGCGAGTTGATGAACAATCTTTTTCGTCAATCCCTGAGGTGTATAAATGAACAAACTTGATGGTTTGCCAACGCGAGAACACGCGACATATAATTGGCCATGTGAGAAGCACGGATTTTCTAGACCCAACCCACAAATGGACATTGTTTGGCCTTGTGACTTATTAATAGTCATTGCGAATGCCAAGCGAATTGGAAATTGCAGGCGTCTGAATGGAATGGGCGAGTCTGAAGGGATCATTGGGATCCGTGGCAGGAGAGCAACTTCACCTTGAAACTTGCCGTTCAAAATGGTAGCTTCAAGAATATTGCACATGATTTTTTTATGACCAATCGCGTGCCATTGCATAGCTTTGGTGCATTTAAATTCCGAAGCAATTGATTGGTGAACCAATTTTTAATCGTAAGTTATGTGGTGGCATTCCCGGTAAATCCAGTAAATTTAACAGGATAGTTGACTGCTTCGTCAGGATCGACAACAGTGTCGATCGATTTGAACGACATCTCATTGCCAGGCAATGACTGTTGTATTTTGAAATTAATAGCGTCAACATCGATATTTTTTGCGGCCAAAATAGCTCGTTCACGTAGCCACGCATGATTAATGTAATTAGCGCGCAAATCTGGGAATATGCTTTCAATCAAAGCATCTTTCGTGGCTACCATGTTGCAAAAATTGTCTGGCAATTTGATGCATTGTGTATTTCCATGCAATAGAATTTTTCCATTGCCAATGTTGAGCAATTGTTCGGAGAATGACAGTGCCAATGGATCGTTTTGCAGTTGAACACGCATATTTATGGTAAGGCGTAATGTATTGACATTTCGCCGTAGGTATGATTGTTTCAAACATGCGTTAATTTCGTCCGCATATGTAGCGCGTGGAATGACCGGCAATGTCTGTCTGAAATCACCGGACAGCAGCAGTAGAGCGCCACCGAAAAGTCTGGTATTATCGTTGAGATCTTTCATCGTTCTATCGAGAGCTTCAAGTGAATGCTTGTGGGCCATAGTGCATTCATCCCAGATAATAATTTTGCATTTTTGCAAAACTTTAGCCATGCCGGAATGCTTCTTTATGTTGCACATTGCGTCTGGATTTGTGTGAACGTTCAATGGCAACTTGAGTGCTGAATGTGCAGTTCGTCCACCATCAAGCAAAGTCGCTGCAATGCCTGATGAAGCAATTTCCAACACAATATGATTTTGTGATCGAATGCGCGCAGGTATCAGTGAGATGAGGAATGTTTTGCCAGTGCCGCCTGGTGCGTCCAAAAAAAAGAATCCGCCTTGTTGTGCTGCAATTGACAAATTAATTCGATCGTATATGTTCTTTTGCTCAGTAGTGAGCAGTTGCTCATTATTTGCAACAAAAGTAGTCAAAGAGGCCGCATCGAACTGTTGTTCGCGCTGAACATCGCTGTTAATGATGTCTGTTGCTGGGTGGTTAGGCGATGGCATACCGAAATGAATGAGTGGCATATTCGAAATGAGAATGCAAATATCCTCAATCTTTATTAACGCCTCGTTATATATTTCCGGCGAAAAATCGATATTGGGATCTTGATCAGCGGTCCGAATGCGACGCAGAATGTCTTCGCTCATGGAATCTTTATATTTGCCCCAGAGAGCAGAAACTTGCGACGTAAACCATGTCGTCAACAATATGGCGAATAATTGGCGAATTTGATGAGGAGAGGAACTCAGTACTGCATCTGTAAGTGTGAGATCCCAATGGTTGTCATCTTCCAGCAAATGCAATTCGCGACACGCATCGTGGTACGTGTCGTACAAAATACCATTGACTGTTCGCAAGTATTGGAAGGACGTCGGTCCAGGAACGTTAACCAACAACAAACGCAAGAAGAAGCATTCGCGTTGCTTTGGATGGACTATGTATAATCGGCCTAATGTATATCCCATAAATATGCCGTCGTATCCTTGGACTGGAACGCCTCGCTTTCGTGGGTCCCACTTTTTTGACTGTTTGTTCCACGTGAAAAATCGTGGCACATCAGTATACATTAATGTCTTTGCGAATTGACCGAAAATACCTGGTCGGTTGCATAGTTCGAAAAACTCAGTTAGTGTGGTTTTTGGGGCAGTTAATGCTTGTTGTATAGCAGTCTCTTGAGTGAAATAAACACGCTGTCCATTTTCAAGGTGCACGGCCAAATGTATAACAGTAGGGTCTCTGTCGTGTATGGAAAACTCAAAATGCGCCAAACTGCTTCATTGCTGCTAATGTATCGGCACATTTGATAACGTGTTATTTCGTCGTTATCATTTACATTTTGAACAGCAAATACAGCCATATCGCTGCCCTTATGAACGTATTTGCAAATGTATTTGATGGACTTCACCGAACTGCAGAAATCAACGTTTATGTGTGCTTTGTAGGTTTTGGACAGCAATGGCGAATACGGAACCACCCAGCGATTGTCAATGTCAACCGGATTTCCACCGTTGACATGCGCAATTGATATGATTGGCCACCATTGTCTGTGTCTCTACGACGATACAATGGATAACCATCGATATTAGTGATAGTATCGTTTATACACATTTTTGGGAAACGTTTCGTACATTTTCCATTGTCCATGCACGGCACCGTCATGTTGAGATCACCGCATGGACCATAGATCATGTTAGCGGTAACAATGTCAAACAACTCTTGATCGATATTACGATCCGGAATTTCTGCTGAAATAATTTTATCAATTTCTTCTGGCCGTACTTTGTCGACCAACCAAATCAAAATATGTGCATGTGGCAAACCTCGTTTTTGCCATTCAACAGAATACAGCCAGCAACGTGTTTCGCCGAATACAGAGTGATGTGTAATCAAGTTCATCAACGATTTTAATTTTTGTTTGAAGACACGTGCAGTGATATCATGGCGATGCATTGCTGTTTGACCTGGCAATAACGAAATTTTAATTTCATCCCAGTTTGGATTGCACGTAAATGTAATGAACAAATCTGGTCGGCCGTACGCGCGCACGAAAGTCATGGCGTCTTGAATGTATTCTTGCATATGACGCGGACTACCAATATATGATGATGGAAGAATATATGCGGTACCGATGTCGTTGATATTAGTTGTTCCATCTACGTTACTGACAAAAGCATCACGCAAATGAATGTACTCCTCAGAACGCAGCTTCGCTTCATTATACTTGATGTACCGTAATCGCTCGCTTGCAATTTTCGCATACATATCAACGATGTATTGATGAAACAGCTGGCGGCATCGGAGAATGTTGTTGTCTTCATTGGCACGAATCATCAACCGATATACGTAGAAGTTCATCGCGCTCACTTTCTTGTTGGTTTCTGCACCTGCAAAGTAAAAATATTAATAAGACAAAAAGAAATTAATCGTACAGAAAAAGAAAAAAGAAAATAATGTGTAACTTAGATTGTACCTGTCGCTGGATTTCTTTGTTTGATGTTGAAATGATATCCATCTTCTCCTTCCCAAAATATCAATGGATATTGCAAAGCGTCGTAAGAACGATGACTGTCTTGAATTGTCTGCACCGTGTTATCTCTGCGTTGGATCCGTATATCTCGACGTTCGTATGCGTCGCCAACCATAACAACTGCAACTTCATTAACGGTTGGTGCATTGTATCGGCCTGCGTGCTCTCCAGATGGTACTTTGTCTGCTTTGATGACGATCATGTAGCTGTCGTTTTGCAGTTTGTTTGAAACGGTATTGAACAACTGGACCAACTGGTTGTGATTTCGCAAAAACGGTTCCAAAGTCGCCACAATTTCTCGCTCCTCCATCTGCTCGATGTGGTTGTATTGGCAGCGTGTGTTTATTTGTTGCTCCACATCGCCCATGAAGTAGATCTGCAAGAATTTTGGATCGGCATCAGGCATTGACATTAAAGAACCAATTTGATGATACACTTGGCCCTGAATCTTAAACGTTGATTCAAAATTGCGACCATCCTGATTCTGAACGATTTTTGTTGCTCCAAATGATGTAATCTGGAAGCAAGAATTGAATTTACGAATTTTACGCAAAAACAATTTTGATTGAGGTGTGGCTCCAGCCAATAGTGTTTTCAATGGTTCTGGCGGCGAATTCAATGGTAGCAGTACAACTTTTCCAGACGCGCAGCAGAAACCGGCCGATTCACCTTTGTATTTGAATGTATGGCAGTGTTGGCATTCTTTGTCCATAGCGCCGATGACAATTTGTGAATGTGACGAATAGTCGATGTCCGACTCATATTCGAACGGAAGGCGGAGAAGTGATGCACGTGTCAATGCGCGATGTACTTGCAGGCGCTGTCGTTCATGTGCTCTGTGTGCGTCGGTGGTTCGTTGACGCGCCTGTCTTTGTCTCAATGCATTAGCTCGAAGGCGTTCGTTGAGTTCCTCTTGACTTTCATTTGCACGTGTGTTTGCAACCTGGTCTCTTAAATTTGCATTGTCCGTCTATTGATCTTCTGCCGTTCTATTTAACCGACGGGTCCGGACTATTTGTGAATTCCGTGTACGTCGACCAATATTTCCTCCTCCTCCACGAAGACGTGGCATTGTTCTGTAATAAACACACAACACATAAATATAAGTAACTTATATTTGAATTTTATGGATGTTATAATTTGTTGAACAAACTTACATGTTGTTTATTTTCGATGAACCGTTTAACACTCCGTAAATTTTATAGAATCATCGACACAAATAAGCACTGAAAATGAAACGTTGCAGGTTAGATTGATTGTCATTGAATGCACATGTATATAATTGAAATTCATGGAAGATCATGTAAGATATTCACTTGAACACTGCACCTTACACATTTGCACAATGTATGTGTTTAAGTACACTTAAAACGTTATTTCAATATGTTTTGTCGATGAATAATACACTCAATATGCACGCAATTGTGATACATGGAATATCGAAACACAGCGAACAGAATTTGAAATGTCAAAACAACGTCAATTATTCATGAACTTATGGTTTTTTCATTTTAAAAAATATTGGGGGGTGGTGGGGGGTGAAATTTTGTTGTTATATGTTCTGATATGCGAAAAATCTTAAAAAAATATAAAAAAAATTTTGTAAAAAAAAATTCCTGGAACCCGATCGCAGCGCCACCTACCGGGTCCAATTGTGAATCTAAACCATCCAGGGACCCACTCAAACACACACACAAAATTTCATCAAAATCGGTCCAGCCGTTTAGGAGGAGTTCAGTGACATACACACGTACAGAAGAATTATATATATAAAGATGTAGTCTGTAATCTGATAAAACTATTTGTAGTAAAAGAGTAAAAGTTTAAACTGTAAAGCATCATTGTTTTAAAAGGTAAATAAAGTCCATTCTTCTAATGGCACAATTTCAAGATAGTATATGGGGAGGTGACCTTTATTAACATACTATATTCAATCCCGGATCCGTGGAAAAGTTAAACCGATGTACATCGTTATTTTGAGGGCCCTTCTGAAAGAATAAAATATATAATCGTCTTGTAAACTGTAAACTGTTGAACCATATATGTTGAGAACTTTAAGTAGAGCAATTAATGTTATTATGTAATAAAGAGATGTCATGGTACAAAACAACAAAACTGAGTGAATAAATCTGCAGAAACCCCTTGTCAATGTTCCTCAATTATAGGACCCGATATTAAATATATACTCCTAAATGCTTATCTTTTGTTTAATTAGAAGTTGGTTAAGACTATGGCAGCCTGTGTAATTGACCTGAGGCAATTAACCACAGGTTCCCGATATTATAATGTAGGAGACGTTATATTGTGTCGTGTACTGGTGATCTATACGCCATGAGGAATAATGGTATACGTTGGTCCCAGTCTGTTTGGTTCTCGTCAACAACCTTCGAAAGATGCTGTTCAAGTATCCTATTGAATCTCTCAACCATTCCGTCCAACTGAGGATGCAGAGGCTTTGTCCTGGTTTTTCGAATTCCGAGTAAACGGTATAATTCTTTAAACACTCATAATTTGAAATTTCTCCCTTGATCCGTGTGGATTTCCTTAGGGGCTCCATAACGGCAACAGAAGTTGTGAACAGTGGTAACCTTTGTCACAGTGGTAACCTCCTGATTTGGAATTGCATAGGCTTCCACCCACTTAGTAAAGTAGTCACCTACAACCATGATGTACCGGTTTCCATCGTCAGTAACTGGGAATGGTCCAGCAATTTCTATGGCAATTCTCTCGAAAGGCAGTCCAACGTTATATTGTCTCATTTTTCCCTGCTTCTGGTTTGTCGGCTCTTGCTTGCTGCACATATTCCACATGTCCGAACCCATTCCTCTACGTCGTTGCGAAGGTGAAGCCAATAGAGTCGCTTCCGTTAATGTCAAGGGGTTTGTTAACGCCAAGATGGCCCCCAGACATTCCATCATGCATCTCCTTCAAAACAGACTGCACTTTGCTTCGAGGAACTATCAACTGCATGACCACGTCTCGTCCATCTGCACTTTCCCAAGCCCTTTTCAGCAATCCAGTCTCTAAGGTAAGAGATTCCCATTGTGCTCAATAGCCCTTCAGCACTTCCGAACCATAAAAGATATCTTGCCAGTCCGGGTGGCAACCTTCCTCTTTTGCTGTAAAGGTCGATCCAATGTCTTCATCAGTCATTTGTTCTTGTCGACAATCTTGTGTCGTCCAGCCATCTGCTAGGAAATCTACAGTGATGGCTTGAACATGTTCGCCTGCGTTTTGTTCTTCCTTTCTGTGATAATGTCGACAGTCTTCCGGGCACGGTCTTCGTGATAAGCCATCCGCATTACCATGCAGGAGCCCCCGCCGATGTTGTGCCTTGAAGTTGTACTCTTGCCGACGTTCAAGCCACCTTGCCAACTGCCCTTCCGGATTTTTAAAACTCAAGAGCCATGCAAGCCCGGCATGGTCGGTGAGTAGTGAAAACTCCATGCCATAGAGGTATTTATGGAAGTGCTCCACCAAAGCTCGAACGATTGCAAGCAAATCTCTCCTTGTAACGCAATGGTTTAGAAAGCGTCTTGCTGTAGTACGCTATTACTCGTTTTTCACCATTTTGCACTTGAGACAAAACTGCTCCTAGACCAGTATTGCTTGCGTCTGTGTCTACGATGTACTTCCCTTCGGAAGCTAGGAAAGCGAGAATTGGCTGCGAACATAATGCAATTTACAAAGTCCTAAATGCTTGATCACACTTGCTCGACCACTGCAAGTTTCGTTTGTTTTCCGTTAGCTCATGTAGTGGTTTAGCAATAGTAGCTTAGCCTTTCACAAAACGTCTGTAATATGAACATAACCCCAGGAAACTCCGAACTTCGTGTTTACTTTTCGGAACTGGCCGATCTCTTACGGTATCTACTTTATTAGCATCCATGCTAACACCCGCTGCCGAAACTAGATGGCCCAGAGAATAGAGAACAATGGCCCGAAACCTTCTGGAATAGAGAACACTTCTTCGGGCTCAGCCTTAGATGAGCACCGTGAATTCTAGTCAGAACCTCCTTAAGACTATAAAATAGGTCTTAACCGTTTCTGGAGGCAAATAAAATGTTTAAACCTCCTTAAGGTTCCAAATGGTCTTTGAAAGTTTTCTCTATGACTATGACATAGTCTAAATAAACAAGGCAAGTTTTCCATGTCAGTCCTCGGAGTACCAGGTCCATCAATCATTCGAATGTTGCCGGTGCATTACAGAGTCCAAATGGCATGACGTTAAAATGAAATAAGCGTCTTGGGGTCGAGAAAGCGGTCTTTTCCTTGTCTTCTTGATGTCTACTTGCCAATATCCACTCTTCAGGTCCAATGTGGAAAACCACTGTGCTCCGGACAACGTGTCGAGTGAATCATCAACGCGAGGTAATCGATAGCAGTCTTTCTTTGTCACGTCATTCAGCCTCCGATAATCCACCATCGGATTACGCAGAAACGTAATCCACCACGATTCAGCAGAAACGTAATCCACCATCCTACTTCGCTACCAGCACTACCGGAGAAGACCAAGCACTTGACGAAGGCTCGATTATTCCCTCTGTCAACATGTCCTGTACTAACCAAGACATTTCCTCTTGCTTAGATAATGTAGGCCTTCGAGGAGGTTGGTGTATCGGTGTTGTGTCCCCGGTATTTATGCGATGTTGTACAAGAGAGGTTCTTCCCAATTACTGTCCCCGAACTGCAAAACAGTCTTTGAATTCATATAAAAACTGTCTGAGTTCTTTTACCTCACCACTTGAGAGGTCGTTAGAAGATCTGTTCAATAATTCCTGCAGTTCCTCTGGTAATTTGGAAGTATCCAAGGCACTGGATCTTCGTTGCGTCATTCAGGCTACCCAGGCCACAGGAGTCAATTTGCCTAGGAGCGTATTGCTTTGTAAAGTGACAGCTTGATCCAAAATATTCGCCACTCTAATAGTTACATTTCCGGTGTCGTTAGGTTTTACTAAACTTCTGGCAATTAGTTTGCCCGGTGTGCTGACTACCTGGGGTTCGAATATAGAGCACTGGTTGCCCCTAGTATCTACTTCGGTTCTAACCATGATGATCTTTTCGAAGTTTGGCGGAACAGTTACGGCCACTTGATTTATCACGCCCAACGATTTTTCTGGTGTATTCATTGTGGAGAGCATTACCTCTTCTTTTCCGATTCTCAAGACATTGTTTTTGAAGTCGACTATAAATCCATATGCGTTCATAACGTCCACACCAAGAATTACTTCATCCACAATGTCTGCAACAAGTACTTGATTATCAAACTCAAGTCGGCTGAGGCGTAGGTGTATCTCCACTTTTCCAAAAACTTTTACAGGCCGTCCAGTAGCTGTTAACAGGCTGCAAGAGCACCAGATTGCCTTGAGATCTTTCACTACGTCGGGGCGCACAATAGAAACTGTTGCGCCTGTGTCAAATGTAATCGAGGTTGGCCTTTCTTGAACAAATCCGGTAACCACCAAGCTCCCGCTACTTTTCTGAAGTGTAGAAATTGCGTATTGGCTAGGGGCTTCGTTCCTCCAGTTAGTCAGCACACGCACCGATGTACCGACCACTGCTCGTTTCCCTCCTGCTGAACGTTAACCCGACAATCTCGTTGTAGATGTCCAGGTTTCCCACATCGATAACACTTCGGTCTTCCATCCTTTCTTACTTTATTCTGTGGCGCCGACCGTCGAGTCTCTGTTCCTTGTTCTTCTTCCTCATCGTCTGTGCTGTCGCGATCTTTTAGCGCGCACTTTATGACTTGTCCTACCCGACGCTGATTTGGCGGCCTCAAATTGCAAAGCATGTACCAGGACGTCCGCATTCTGGTGTCTTATTATTTGTAACACTTGCTGTAGTTCGTTATCTCAGACACCAGCAGTAAATGTCTGCATCGCAAACCTCGTTCGAAAATCTTCTGGTGCTTCAGGATAGGCCAATCTAATTAGTCTGTCGATACTTGCTTCAAACTCTTGAAGATTCTCCCCAGAATGCTGTCGCCTTGCTCTCAACTGAGTACAGTACACATCTCGCAAATGTTTATCACCATACAGTAATTCCAGAGCTTTTATCAATTAGGCATAGGTGTTTTGGCTGTCAGGTGGCACTTTCTGTAGTAGTTCTGCCGCTGGCCCTTTTAATGCGAGAACAAGTGAAAATGCCTTGTGTTTCTCCGTCCAATTATTTGCGTATGCAGCAGCTTCAAATTGGCGAAGGTACGTCATCCTGTGACTACTTCCGTCAAAGGTTGGAGCTTCGAGATGAACTGTTCCTACTACAGGCAAAGTAACTTTCTCTATTGTCTTAGTTTCTGTGTCTTTTTGTCTTTATGAGTTCAGTCTGTTCACAAATTTGTTTTGGTTGTGTCTTCATGAACTGCTCGACTTCATTTTTAATCTGCTCTTTTATATTTGTAATCGAGTCTTCTGTTTTTGTTGACATACCTTTTTTCACACTCGTGACAGATTTTTCTACTTCAGCTATTTTATTTGACATGGATTCTTCTACACTCGAGTCAGATTTTTCTACTTCAGCTACTTTTAATGTCATTGATTCTTGTACCTCCGATATTTTAGTAACATGTTTATTAAGCTCACCTCGTAGGAGACCCTACTCTGCAGCGGTTTGTTCTTGTGTCTGCTTCTGCTCATGTATTAACTCTTCGATATCTTCTGTTTCGCGCTTCCGTTCCTTTGCCTGTCGTCGTTCTGGGTCGAGCATCAGTGCTTGTTGTCTTTCATCTGTTTCCAGCAGTAGAGTTTTCTGTCTCTCTTCCGCTTTCTCATCTTGTCGTTTTCCTGCTTCTTCTCTTTCTTGTCTTCGATCTTCTTTTGTCTCTTCCCGTGTCTGCCGCAGCAGCGCTTGGAAAGCTTCCAATGGACTGGCATCCATTGTTTACCGATTAATTACAAATTTACACTCGTCTTGTACAAAGTTTCCTCTGTTAACCGTTCTATCCCACTTCTGACACCACTGTTACGATGGTCTACTGATCGGCGTATGCTACAGTGGAAAACAAAATACAAGACACCAATTACGTCACTAATCACCAGCTTTAATTATCACAATTAAACAGTTTGTAATTAACAAGATAGTCTCTTACAACAAATCAAATAAAAATTGTTCACACGCAATAAAAAAATGTCAACTAATATAAAACACAATTGTACTACAATTGTCCCGTGCAATTATAAAAATACATAACACTTCGCCACAATATTACGAACCGCACTAATAACTACTTAAACGCACAGAGTAATATCGCACGATAATAACTGAACTAAGGCCGCTGACCCTAGTATTTATATCCGCTCACAGACCAGAACATTCCACAATTATGCGTTATCTCTACACTACAACGTAAATAATTGCGGCCTTGACACAGTCAGCGAGGCTGGCGGCGTCTAGAAAAGTCTCGCAAGCGCATGTTGAAATCACGTACGCCACAACATTCAGCCGAATTCCAATGGATCGTTCGAGAAACACATAGATTGTTCTGTGATGTCGTAACAATATGTTTGAGCACTCTTAACTACGCAAATTATGCTGGCACATCGCCAAAGAATGGAAAATTTTTCTGGAACTTCTGTGATGTATAAGGGCCTATGGCCGGCTTAGAAGTTAGTCCCACCTGGCATTACGGTATTACTGCAGAGTGTGGATCAAGTGGAAAGTGATTATTGTGTTATAATTAGTGCAGATCTCTAATAGTTGACATTATTATTGTGTGTGGACAAATTTAACTTGAATTATTGTATGAGAGTACCTTGTTGATTTCAAATGGTTATTTGTGACTAATTAAAGCTGGTAATCAGTGACTTCATTGGTGTCTGTGTTTTGTTTCCACTGTACAATACAATGATCCACGAGACCATCGTAACAGTGTGTCAGAAGTGCGACAGAACCTTTATCAGTGGAAACAGAGGACACTTTGTAGAAGAGGAGTGTACATTGTAATTAATCTGCAAAAATGGATACCAGTCGGATGATGGAAAATTTCCAGGTTCTGCTTATAGGATGAGAAACACAGACAGGTAAGAGGATAGGCAGAAGAATGGTAAAAAACACTCTTGCTCGAGTTGGAAAAATGACAATAAGAGGAACTTAAGCATGAAACAGGTGCCGTCAATGTATTGATACAGGAGCAAAAACAGATGCAAGAACATACCGCTGCAGAGTTGTGCCTATTATGAGGTGAGCTTAATAACCAAATTATTAGAATATCTGTCATAGTAGAATCCATGTCAAATAAAATATCTGAAATAGAGGAGACTGTAGCAGTGTGCAAGACTCAGTCTGAATTAAAAGACTCAATTGCAAACATAATAGAGCAAATTAAACGTGAAGTTGAGCAATTCATGAAAATACAACCATGCATTCCAAACAAATTTCTGAACAGACTGTACCAATGGTAAAGACAGAAAAAGACTTGGAAAATAAGACAACGGATAGAGTCACTTTGCCTGCACTTGGGCCAGTGAACGTCAAGTCCCCAACATTTGACAGTAGCACTCACTGGGCGATGTATCTTGGGCAATTTGAAGCCACTGCATGTGCAAATAACTGAATGGAGAAAGAGAAAGCAATTTCACTCGTCCTTGCTTTAAAAGGGCCTGCAGAATAGCTACTACAGAAAGTGCCAACTGATAGCCAGAACATTTATGATGAATTGGTTAAAGCTCTATAATTATGGTATGGTGATAAATGTTCGTGCAATGTGTACTACATTCTGTTGAGAACAAGCGTAGTACATTCCGGGGAGAGCCTGCAAGAGTTTGAAGCAGCCATTGACAGGTTAATTAGACTGGCTTATCCTGAAGCACCAGAGGATTTTCAAATAAGGTTTGCAGTGCACACATTTATTGATGGTGTCAGAGATTCTGAGCTTCAGCAAGTGGTATGCATGGCAAGGCACCAAAATAGCTTGAAAGCTCTTGTTCACGCCCTTGAGTTTGAAGCTGCCAATACTGCGTCCCAAGTGGGTTTATGTCATCACAATTTGTCAGAAGACTAAATTGTGATGACATTCTGCCCAGTATCACATTGGCAATATGATTGGAGCAGAAAAACAATGTTGCAGGACAATCAATTCTAAGGTTCAAAGAACGCTATGAATAATGGGGAAGAGGCAGAAGACCAAAATGTTACAACTGTGGAAGACATGGTCATCTACAAGCAGCCTGTTGGGAGAATAAATTACTGGGAGAAGGGTGTGATTGCACCAATTGGAGAAATAAAGCTCCAGAACAACACACAATTTTGACGCTACATAAGACTAGTAGTGGAAGCTTGATTGTTAATGGATTTTTGGAAGGTAAACCAACATCATTTATAGTTGATACGGGCGCAACAGTATCCATTGTATGCCCTGACTTAATCAGCAACCATCAGCCTCACTTTAGTTCTTGTACAATACAGACTGTGACTGGAAGCCCCATCAAAGTATTTGGACAGATAGATCGACGTGTATGCCTTGGTCTTCTTGAGTTTAGCCACCAAATGCTTGTTGCAGATATTGTGGATGCAGTGATTCTTGGCAAGGATATTATGAGTGCCTATGGATTCATTGTAGACTTAAGGGAGAATGTCCTGAGGGTTGACCAAGAGAAGATAAAGGTTTGGATGGCTAAAATGTCAGGGTCCACCAACCATTCGATCAAGTAAGTGAAATTATCCGATGAAATAATCAACAGATATGGAGAAGAGGAACCTTTGTTATTGCATACGGAAATGGAAGAAGAACCACCAAGGACATACCAATTTGTATAACGAATAAGTGATTATAATATAGTGATTGGAAAACTTACTATGGTCATCGAGGGAAGGCTCTTGCTTGTTCCTGAGTTAATGGAAGCGTCCAGGGATGAAGTTGCTGAAGACGACATTATGCAAGAGGTTCTTGACGAGATCCAGACAGAGTTTTACCAGGTAACCAGCATGATTCCAGCAAAACCAGTGTTTGGGCAGCAGATTCGTCTTCCCGGGGACTTGATGTTTGGATCACGGTAAAAACAAACTTCATTTCCACCAACAGCAAGAGTCTCAAATCCATCTGTCAGACTGGATTATTATGTTAATTAACACGGTTTTCTACACTTTGCCTTTAATATAGGGGTGCCATAACATTTTTACTAAGAAGTGAGACATTTACAATTGTGTAGACCAAAAAAAATGGACATTTCATAAAATCGTGGGACAGGGCAGAAGAGTTAGAAAATTTTGAATAATATACTATACATGAGAGTACTACAGTTTCTGTTTCATTTTTTAAGAGAAAAATTTACAGGCATTACACAAATGCAATGCACAGAGAAGGGCATTGAAAATGCTTCAATAAATCTAAATAATATATATATTTATGTTCATTCACCAATCAATGAATTCATTCTTCATTTACCAATGTACAGATTATAAGTTAAATGTAGTCGCATTCACAAGCGAAGTTTTATATGTGTACTACGTTATTGACAACAAAGAAGTAGTTTCAATGGAAACTCACCGGTTCCCATTTTTGATCACGCACCAGCGATCGGCCGCAAATGTGCGACACGTCCTTGTAAACATTTTCAATGTTAATATATACAGAAACATATTAAAAGAGTTTCATTACACACAATCAGAAGACGTTCTTAAAATGCATTTTGGTTTACATTGTTATGACAGTCTCCTTGATCGTCGTATGGTACAGTAGAAAAACAAAATACAAGACACCAATGAAGTCACTAAAACCCAGCTTTAATTATCCCAATTAATAATTTGTAATCAACAAGATAATCTCTTACAACAATTCAAGTAAAAACTGTCCATACACAATAATAATGTCAACTATAAAGAATTCCACACTAACAACATCACTTCGCTACAAACACTCCATCTGCGCTAAAGAAACCGCTCAACACCACTGAACTAACAACCCGGCGGCTATGGCTTTTTATAGGTAGCGCAGATGACCAATATAGCTTTCCCTCCTTACTGCACGCTGGGTTAATGCGTATCTCAATGTTTTTGAACTCACTAGAACACCTACTTGTGAGTGGCCTTGACTGAAGCAACACCTGCCACACTTGATGTGGTGGGTGGGATGGGGGAATAAGTAGCTTGACGTTCTGGGCAGTTCGATAAGCTTCTCGTTACAGTATCTTTTTCAAATTGTTACATTTGCTCTAGATGTTATTCTTTTAACATGTCCGAATAAAACTGTGTACAAGTAAAGTTTTAAAAATATGTTTTCAGTGTTGTCAACGATTTCTATTTCAAGTCGGTTTTTTCATCATGCCAGAATGCATCTATTATAGCAGTGCACACTAAAAATCAGGAATTATTCGTTTTTAATTATCAACTCCTTTAGGCAAAATTTTTGTGAAAATAATCCAATATTGTAGTCATGGAAATTGTAGTATGGAATTTAAGCTATCAAATCCAAAAAATTTGCAAAATCCAATTATTAGATCCAAGTAACATAAAAATGGAGTTTTCCATTTTCTACTGTAATTTATCTGCAAATTATCTGCTTAGACAGTAAATCCGATATTTTTTATTTGTAAAACACATACATTTTGTTCATTTACACTCTACATACTGAAACAATACCAAATGTAACAGACCTATGCACTTCCCTACATAGGCATCAAAACAGCAGCCTCAGCTGCCTATCAATTTGCAAACTACTAAAAGCATCACTCATGTGTTACAGACATCAAAGCATTAGACTGAAGGCTTGGAGACATTTCGGCTCGCTTTGCTTGCAGCTAAGAGGATATCACATGTGGGTGTAACATGCGATTTCTAATATACCCCCTCCCTGGAAACGGTATTCAGTAACTTTGATTCCCAGTGCTTTCCAAAAAATGTTGTTTCTACTGCAATGCTACAGTTGTTATATAGGGTCGTTTCACAAAAATTTTGGCAATAGGTGTTGGTTGAGATCAAACAATTACCTATTGCAACATTCTCACTCATGGTACAAAACAATAATATTTACTAAAACCACTTCTGCACACTAAAGCAATGCTGCTACCAATACTACCAAACAGTGTCTATGCTGCTGTTAGACAAAGTGGTATCAGTGTTACCAAAACAACTAATTTTAACACTAAAAAAGCAGGACATTTGAAAGAAACTTGGGATGGTGAGACATTTTGTAAAAAAATGGGACTGTAAAAGTGGGGCAAGTGGGAACCCTACTCTAATGATCTTCGAAATCTGTTTACTTCAACAGTCAAACTGGGTTATTCTTCATTAGTCAAGTCATAACCTAGGGACTAAAATAAGTTATTTGTTCGAGTACTATTACCCTTTAGTGAAACAGCATATTATTTCTTGGTTTTCCAAGTGTTTTTCTATATTGAAAGGAGGGAGATAAGCCTGCTGCTAAGTCCCCAGCCAACCATAATTCTGACCTTTGCTGAGTGAATACCATCCCACAGAACAGACCTGCCTCACCAGACAGACACTTTTAAGTGCCATAACTTAAATTCTGTTTATTGAAATTTTACTATTATTCTCCCCTTACAATAGATGAATACATTTTAAACACCCCCCCTTCGTAACTTAATTTCACTATCTTAAATAGGTGCATAACTGCTGAAAAATTATGTTTTGGTCCCATTGGGAAACATTAACTTTTATGTCTGTGAAATTTTTTCTTCCATTCTCACATAGGTTCATCAATTTCTTGGGCAATGCACTATAGTCTTGTCTTACACTTTAGTTAATTTGAATTTTAGATTTTTTACTTTATTCATTACTACAATTATACAAGTCAATTATTATTTAAGGCACTTTCACTTGTGAAAAACTTACTTGTTGTTATTTCCTCAAACATCATTTCGGAGTTGTATTCTCCTTCCTCAGTGAAAGTCCTTCCACATTCTGCATTTAAACCTCACTGAGTAATACAACTCCAAAATGACGTTTGAGGAAATAACAACAAGTAAGTTTTTCACAAGTGAAAGTGCCTTAAATAATAATTGTTAAGAGCTGTGAAAGAAGTGATGAACATTCAAAATAAAATTATACAAGTGTGTTAGAAGACATTAACAAGTATACATAATTATATACTTATGAACAATCAAAAATAAAAATTAATTTAAGTTACTGTATATGATTATTTATAATACTAAAACAAATTACCTTAAGATGATCATAATATTTTATACGAAATTCTTCATCACAACTTCTTAAGAGAATAGACGTACAAGCCTTGGAAATTTCTTCATTGCATATATTATTTTTCATCTGAAAAAATATTTTTATTATTTAGTTGCCATTGAATTTTATTTATATTAATGAATGATATGTAGTAAGTATTAACTCTGACATCAACTTCATCTTGATGATGTGCTGCAACTTGATGATATATATGCATATATATATTGTGACATACAAGTGTTGCATAGAATAATTAGTTGGTAAACTGTATATTGGAATCATGTTGGATTTATTACTGATTTTACTACAAATGACACTACTTTTAATTTAATGGTTTATATGAAAATAACAAAACTAATTACTCTGTCTCTGTTGACCTGAACATAAATTAAAATAAGGTCTCATCACATATATAACTAAATAAATAAAGTCTTTTTTCAAAGTTCTTTTGTCTCTTGCAAATACAGATATTTTGATTTATTACTTATTTTACTGTATTTGTTTTATGAGTTTTTTATTAGAGTTTATATAAAAAAATGAAGTCCACTTCTCTTTTATGAAGAATGTAGGCTATGTTGCCGAGATGTTGATGATCTGGTCTAGATATCAATGTGAGTTGTTCAATCTGGATGCAGGTGTGGGTTGCTTCAATTTGGATACAGATGTGTTGATTCGATCTGGATACCGATGTGAGTTCTTTCTGGTATCCAGTGTTCACGGGTTAAAACACATCTATAAATCCAGTTGACTTGAAGTGTCTTTTTATACCTATGCGGAAATCTTCTACTTTCCTGAATTAGCACTTTTTAAAAATATGCAATTGAGCAGTAGCTAGCAGAAATTATTAACATGTGTTTATAAAGACTAGGAGACTAAATGTCTGAACTAGTACAACACGTCCACTCGTTTCCAATTTCACAGAGAAATTAATTGTTCAACAAGAAGTTAGAATTCAAAATGAAAATTTACTCTAATTCCCATACACTGATTGGTTAATTTGTAACTCTTTTCTGCTTCTGTGGTCAAGATAAAACTACACTTGCATTAGACTCTTTGAAAACAATTCGTGGCCTGTCCAAACCAGTGTAATTTTATGACCATATGGGTCATAAACTCATATATTCGGTTCTTTAATTGTACTAACAATTACTGACATTTGAAAGGTCATTATTAGGTGAAAGGACATTTCATTAGGTGCATTCTGGTATAAGTCTCATCTAAAAATTCCACATAGAACAAAATTTATTCAATTTAATATGTTTTTATGATTATCTGTATAATAATTAAATATTCTCCCACACACGCACTCACCACATGTCTACGCATCTTTTTGCACCATTTCACAACACTTGCAGTTTTTTTTGTATCTAAAAATACTAAAAACTAACAACTTGAACATGTCTGTTATCGACTAACATACAAAGTCCAAACCTGCAGTCATATGCTTTGAGTCCCAGTAATATTTTATATGCATATTCTACTAATTGATATATATATATTGTAATGTGACATAATGGGAGCCCCAAATAATTAACCAAAATAATCCAAATAATAAAAAAGTCAGAATAACTGGACTCAAATATTTAATGAAGTAAAATAAAAGTACAACACAAAAGTGTAATAAATAAGAAACCATGTACTGTAGATAATAAGACAAAACTTGTGAAAGGTGCATAAGTGAAAAGTGGAAAAAAGTGGAAAACGAGGATGATCATTAATCACACAGATGAGACTGTAAAGATCAATGATCCCTCCAATAATAATAAAGTGTAAGAAACCAAATAGGTCGATACGAGAGAAACAACTCGTAAAAGCATTATAAAGTAACAGACATACTAAATATCAGAGTGAAAACAAACAATTGTAGTAGTGTAGTATTATTTATTGAAAGTTTTTTATAGTTATTTAACCCATGTTGTTGGTTTTTAAAGAGAAGGCATTAGCATTGCTTAACTATGTTTATTTTAATTGATTTAGGCCAATGCCAATAATTTTTATCATTCATAAATCACGTGTAAAAGATTAGAAGAAGTGTATTAAGCCTATAGGCAAAAATAGAAAGTATATGTTACAACATAATACCAAAAGATACCTAAATAGAGGCCCATATAAACAATGTATTAATGGTCCACTAGTAAAGTTTAATAGTATGGAAATGTAATTGGTATTATGGTAAACTAAATAGTTTATGTTATCCTTTGTTAATAAATGAATGTAATCTTGGCCATGAAGGCAACATTTTAAGTTAGTATGTTAAGAGATTTTGTGTTAATTAATAAATACTGTTAGAATATGTCAAGGGTCAAAAATCATGTAATAAGCAGTAAACAAATGTAATCAGGCAAAAGGGTTCAAAACAAAAAGACCAATTAATAATTAATGTGAATTAGAAAATGATAATGAAATCAAATTTAAGGCCTAAGCCGAACATGTAATATAAAATAAGATAATGTCAGAAATGAGTAAGTTACCAAATTAATATCACACAATAATAACAAAGAAGGACCAAAATTTAGTAAGGAACAAGTTTTGAAATAATTGTGAATCAAAGTAAATTAATCTAACAAAAATTAAATATTGTATAGTAAAAGTCAGGGCAGTACTATGGTCCAGAGTTATAATTTTTGTAAAGGTGAAAAAACACCTAATATAAAGTTAACACATATAAAATTATATATCAAAATGTAGACGTTTACAAAAGGAACAAAACTATGTAAATTAATTTTAATTTAAACAAAAAATAACAAAGGAGTATTTTTTGACAGGGAAGGCAAGGATATAATTTTCGGTACTATATGCCGCTTGACCTCAAGTTCATGCAAACTGACCAATCAAAAACAGAGTTTACTGGTCAAAAAAACCGTTACTAAGACGAGAAGAAGGAATTATTGTATTGTTGAACGCCAAGCAGAAAAGATCAAAAGTCGTATAGCTGACGCTTAGAGTGAAGATAAAACAATCAATATTACACTAAATTAATGATCCAAATGAAACCACAGAAGAAGTAAACATACCAGAAAACATATAGAGAAGATAAAAGAAATACCACTAACCGATGGGAGATTAATTCTACGCAAACACCAAAAAATCATAGCGAGTTGGCTGGTTGGAGTATACAAGGAACGTAAATATAATTCCGAAGTATTTTTGTAACAACACTATACATTGATCAACTTCACTACACTATATAAACTACCTACCATGATAATTGGAATAACCACTGCACATTAATACAGTGGTTAACAATAATATTTTATTTAAACAAAAAACATAGGAACCACATGACGCTTGGTTAACTGACCAGGGTGGCCATCTTGTGTAGCATCGTTTGCCAATGCAGATAGAGTTCGTTGACGTAGTTGGTTAAAAAACATAACATTCATACTTGTTAACATTAATATTTAAGATTTATTATTTTTATATGTATTTGTAATGTGTTGTACTCCTTTTTAAAAACATTTCTGACTTCTTAACTGGCCCAAAGAACCCAAGCCCTGAGATATTTAATTTATATTATAATTAGTTGCAAATCATTGCAGATCGGATTCAAATACGAATCGATACTAAACTGTCAAGGTCGATCCAAGACCGAACCATTTATTTTGTTTAACCAATAAGCTGAGAAAAAATAAAACAAATCAATGATTACCAATAACAGAGTTATCATGTCATACGTGCAAGTAGAATAAGACTTTGTTCACAGATATTAGTGGGAGCAAGCAGGTAAGGAAGGCGAATATAGCCTTGCCGACGACGAAAAAATAAACTAACCTACAACTACCAGAATACGGTTAGAGCCGATCGCCGAGTCAACCAGAAGTGCGGGAAAATTCAAAAAGCACTAGCCCACAAATACAATCTCTCTCATCCTACCACTACATCACGTTATATTACAGAGTGGCACTAGCAACGTGTGACTTATTAAAACACATTAAATAACGTTATATCAACACTCGTAAACAAAATATATTACAAGGTGGCGCCTACAACAGTGAGGCGTAATTAAACAACACGAACTAATTAAAACAGTAACACACAAACTAAAAATAAATATATTACACAATATTGTAACGTTACCAAATATGGCAGTTACATAATATAAGCTAATATAACGTCAAGTAAGAGAAAAACATGGAAGTATGTCTAGATAAATAAACCTAAGTGTATAAAAGTGTGTATCTACAAATATATTAATATAAAAATCCAACTATGAAGAAGATAATGTTAACATAGCAACATCAAATACAAAATGAAGAAAGAAAATGACCATGAGCCAAAACAAAATATCAGTAAACAGACCCAATAGGATCCAACAGTGAGGGGAACCAACAAAATAATGACCAATAAACTCCAACAGCGAGGGAAACAAATAAAAATAGTGACTACAACGAAAATATTGAAGAAGAAGAAGAAAGAAGAAGGACCAGGAAGAATACCATGAAGAGAGAAGAAGATGGATAGATCATGCAAGGACTCAACATAAACCACGTGTACTAAAGACTATATAAGTGACAAAAGAAATGATGATTATCAAATATGAAAAGAAAACCAGTGTTTAACATTTAAGGAACCACAAACAATTACAGTGTGTACTTAATATAGATGTGAAACCTGTGAATAGTTAACTAATTTCAACTGAATAAACCACACAAACAATCACAGTGATGAAGTTTACAGTGTAAGAAAATATGTTAATTTCATAATGAAACAGCAAGAATTAAAATAGTCAAATAAACACAGACAATGAGTGTGACTAATTTAATAAAGTTGTGATCAATACAGATAATCATAAGACCACCAGATTAGAATAAAATAGAACAATTATGTTATTGTTCATAGAGAACTGACAACAAATAAAAAACCTTTGTCATGTATCAAACAAAGTGACAGGAATTAAATTCCACCAATGACCAGAAAAATATTGTAAATAATACAAAAAGATTTGTGTTAGTGTTTAAGAAGGAGTTGTATAAACATGTGTAACAAAATAATTAAAATATTATAGTAAGATACCATACTGAAGTCATGTTAGTAGTAGAAAAATACTGCATTAAAACATGTGGTACAGTGTTACATAACCCCATAGGGAAGACACCTATTAAACAGAAAATCATACATGTTAATGTAAATAAATGATTATCCACTATGATATCAATCAAGAATTTGTTATAAATAATAATAAATCCTAAGAGACAATGTATTATATTGCAGCACAATGCAAATAAAACAAGGCAAATATGATGACACAGAGATTGTAGAGATGGAACAAGTATGCCAATTTAGTTAGGCAAAATACAATATCAAAACAAATACCAATGTTAATAAAAGTATTACCAGTAGTGAGATAAATATCTGGTACTACCTTGAGAACAGATTCTGAACATAATAATAACAATATTGTAACCAAAATATTGTAAACTAACTAACTATGTACATATAACCAGAAGTAAGCTGAACCATTGTATAACCAACTAGTTAAGAAAAATACTGTATCAAAGATTGAACACAGATTGTTAAAGTTGTTACCAGTAGTAAGAGGAAATCCCAATGCTACTTTGAGAACAGACTAAGACCAGAAAAACAGTCATTTAATATACAAATAATTAAAAACCAAATGACTATAATGAAGGAACTCAGATGTAAACAAACCATGAGGAGCAAGTTATTTATGAAAAATATAACTTATAAACTTGTTTAAAAGTAAATTAAAACATTATCAAGAGTTAGAATAATGTCTAATACTACTTTGGAAACCCAAACCAAGTGTAACAATAACAACTTAGTTATTGTATTAACAAAAATAAATGACTACCATGAAATGACACAACATAAACAGACCCATTACTGAAAAATTGAAGGGTTCTGAACTAACTAAAAGCTAACCATTATGTGTAATGAATTAGGTACAATGTGTGTACACTAATTACAATCAGTACATGATGTAATTTATATAGAAAAAAACCAAAAATAAGGTAACAATTGTATAAGAGAGATAGGAAGGGACTAAAACTATGTAAATAGTAGATTAAACACAGTCATGTACAAATATGCTAGTGTAGAATTGTGTAAATAGACATTACTAGTATTATTAGATTGCAATATTACTGTTTTAAATAAGAAAAGTTAGTTTTAAGCACATTTATGAAAAATCAAACATGGACGCCTAATGACGCCATAACGAGATTTTGTTTAGGGAACAATTATTCCCAAATTTTGAATCAAACCAATTGAGATATGGACTCAGAGTGTTTATTTAAAAAGTGTTTTAATATAAATAAGTGAAATTTGGTGTAATAGACTTATAAAAATAAGATACACCAGAAATAATTAATAAAATCATTATAGTGATAGAAGTGATGGACGGAAAATAATCGTTCTTAGAGTTAAATTAAAGCGAAGGATGTCCGCAATTCACTGACATCAACCATTTAACGATAGGACATAGATTAAGAAAGTTATTGTAATTTTAAACTTTTCAATTAAATTTTTGTACCAGTGCTGACGTCACAAAGCCTCAACCTCAAAATCGAATTTGTTAAAAAATTAAATATTTTAAGAAAACAAAGGCTTTTGGGTCAGAGAGTATAGTGTTTTCAACCAATAGAATGAATGAACCTTAGTCAGACGAGAAGGAGACGCTTCGAGGAAGCATCACAGTTCACGATCAGTCTTTCGACGGAGAGGCCACGCCACTCGACAACATGAAAAAGTTTTAATTTTGAATTTGTGCGCGGCAGTGACATTAAGTAAACCAACATACATAACCTTAACACTACACCAATATATACGAGTGAAATGTGCGGAGTTATTTATTTAAATAAGTACGATTAGTGTATAATGTCAATCGTACTCGTGAGTGTTGTGAAAGATAAAAAACAGGGAGTACAATTTTTATTTAAATAATATTGAACAGAAATAATAACTTCGTAAACAGATATTTTTGATACTACGCAAGTCAGAAAAAGGCGAAGTATCGAAAACTATGATTGAATTATCAGAATTAAAAGAAATATTAATTCACAATTATTAAAATATTGAAAAAATATTTTAATTATTTATCATTATTAAAAAATTATGTTAGAAGCATTTATTACTAAATACGAGTAATAAAAAATAGTCACTCATTTGACTAAAATTGTTTTTTCTTGATTTTTTCGATGTTTTAAAGTAAACATTATTAGCTTTCATACGAAGGAACAAATGTAATCCTGATAATAACATATCAAAATATTACGAATAATGTGTTTATATCTAGATTAAGAAATAATAAATATTAAGAAATAATTAACCATTATAATAATACACGTTATAACATAACCTCAGAATCGTAACGGTAACTTACTAATTTCACTGTTACCAGTCTGTTCTCAAGTAAAATCCAAACCAGAGAGAAATAATAACAAGAGTTTTTTTTAATAAATTTTTCTCTTGCAAATAGATAATTCTCAAAGCAAATTATTAAAATAAAGTGATACATTTTAACTGTACAAGTCAACGAGCTTGATAATTGTCAGAGTACTAGAAGTTGCGTGCGCATTCCCGTGTACGATAGTACCATAAATATCAGATATATGGTATTAATTTTCGATTTTTATATTTGTTTGTTTATTATTAATTATTGTTCATTTTATATCGTTATTAATATTACATCTTGTGCCTGGTATCATGTTACCTAAAAGAACCTTACGAATATGGTAATTCACTGATACAAGAGAACATAACCTCTTGAAATTAAATTATTGTACAAATAACAGGTTTACCAGCCATGAGGCTGAACAGAGTCTTATTTTGAATTTTTTAATTGTAATTATTATCTAAAAGGTTGTTAGCCTTTGATTGTTAATTGTTCAAAGATTTTATGATCTATCGAATTGTTAATAAACCTCCACTTTTATTACCAGTGAAAAAGAGTATTATTTCAATTCTAAATTAGTTCATTTATTTTTTAATCAGTTCTACCACAGGTGGCGGAAGAGTTTTAAAAGGATCTAATAATAATTCAGAATATTATTTAGATATTATTTCATTTATTTTGTGTGTGATAACTATATTGAATATTCGATCTGAATATTTACTTGTATGTCAAGTGTATGTATTTCAGCAGAACCGTCACTGAACAAGACTGAAATATCTACGTGTGGTAAGTGAGGGAGGTATATAACAGAGTGCGCGAAACATTTTAAATCAAAGAAGTGGACTATTATTACGCACCCACTAAACAATACAATCATACTAATAACCATAATAGTTATAATCAAAACATTTTACAAAAAACAACATTATCGTAGATACCGGTGTGTGTCTGCACTCACACAACTACACCGCCATAAATATATATATCTGCACTTGTAAAAGTTTATTTACAATATATATATTGTATTGAGAACTGTTTTGAACTAGAAAAGCCGAGAACGTACTTCCACTCGTCCGCCCTGCTAGTAGTACAGGTATTGCCTCAGTCAAGGCCGCGTTCAAGTATGTTCCAGGTTCTTCAAGAGCACACTTGAAATAAGAATTAGTGTCAGCAATTAAATAAGGATGGAAAGATTCTAGAACATGTGCGCAACGTATATAAAGCCATAGCAGCTGGCTTGCTAGTCATGTAGTGTTGATCAATTTTCCTTTGCGGAGTTTGAGTGGCAATTTACACAAGTCCGGTGAAGTGTTGTTGTATTATCATTAGTGAGGAATCTTTATAGTTGACATTATTATTGCGTGCGGACAAATTTTACTTGAATTGTTGTAAGGCACTATTTTGTTGATTACAAATTATTAATTGTGATAATTAAAGCTGGATATTAGTGACTTCATTAGTGTCTTGTATTTTGTTTTCTACTGTACCATATAACAATCAGAAAGACCATTATAATAGTGGTGTCAGAACTGGGATAAAGAACCAGAAGTTGATATGAACTAAGGTATTAGGATCACGGAAAAGAGAAATAAACATGAGATGTGTACTGTGGCGTACCTAGGCCACTAGAGGAACGGGGCAGATTTCTTTCTAAGACGGGTGTTTATAATCTAATTTATCTTTAAGTAGTACATAGCAAAAACACTTTACTGTTACATATTTGTTGTCTAATCATTGTATTGATACTTCTAGTTAGGAAACTTTATAAGAAGCTATAGTAATGTTTAAAAAATTACCACTTTCATGTTGTAAAAACAATATTTAAAAAAGTTTAAAGAAATAATATAAGTACAGTAGTATTATTTATAGATTGCATTAAATTTATCACAATACTTTATCATATACAATAAACTTATATACAGGTACTGCAAAATTTATCATTGCTGCAAACAATACTTGGAGATTTTTTTTTCAAGTCAGTTAGCAGTTTCAATGTATAACACACGCTGTTACTTCTCTGTACAGTTGTACATGCAGTTGTCTCACGGTTTTGTTCACTCACACAACATGTGATGCGCTTTTTTGTGAATTCATTCATTCGTTTAACTGACCTGATTTCCACACTCTGAATTATCCACCGTTTGGAAACATTTCTGATGAGAGGTTTAAATAAATTGTTGGTCTTTTAAACTTAATTTTTCAAATCTGGAGACCCTCTACTAAGTGAGGGCCGCCCCCCATGCCATCCCCCCCTTTAGTCCGCTACTGGATGTGTAAAATATGTTAACAAGTGTCACCTGAGATTCTCCTGATCCCTTTTACTATATGGCATGTGTGTGAATATTCCAGTGGTGTCTTATGTGGTAAACTGATATCAGTCTGGAAGGTTACATATTCAAAAGTCAACAAGCAAACTGTAAGAGAGGAAAGATTCACATGTTTGATGTCCTTTTTTACAAATATTTTAAAACTCAAAACTTGTTAATAATATTATGTCTTTCATATTTATATTGCACAAACATGTGCGATATTCTTCTTCCTCTGGCCATTCCATCTGAGTTCCAAGCTCTCTCTAAATGTGTTTGCCATTCTTAAAATTTCCTTTCATATCACATGCCCTACTCAGCTTAATCTCCTGCATTTTGCTAACATGACAATCACGGGTGTGACGGCTGGAGAGGACAGGTAGACCCGTCCCCGCCCCAAAAATTTCCCAATTATTTGTTGTTATTAGTTGAATAAAAATATTAGTTTAAATTCAATGCCATTGATGGTCCAATTTGAAGTCCAACTCTTTATTTACTTGGTTTTATTGTATAGAGGTGATTGGTTCCCCAAGTAATGTTGACGGCTAAAATGCAGGTTTGACAATTTTTTGGCAAGATGACCCTGCCATAAAAATGTAAACACATGCAAAAGAATAACACCCTATCTGACAAGCCCTCCATCCACTATACTCCCATTCTTCCGAATGCAGTGTGTATGGAATCGTCTGCCAGCCAGTCTTGCAATGTTTTGTCATGTTATTTTGTCTCTACTTCTGTTCATCTGATGAGCTTATAACAAATTCAGACACAGACACAAATTCAGTATATACAGAAAACCCACTACAACTGACACATTAATACACAACTTCTCCAATCACCCAATACAACACAAACTAGCTGCCTTCAGAACCATGACACACAGACTAAACAACATCCCACTAGATGAAAAAGACTACAAAGACGAACTAAACATGATAAAATATCTAGCATAAACCAACGGATACAACAGAACAATAATCAATAAACTCCTACACAAAACACAAAACAAACAACAGACAAAGATAGAAAACAACAAGTTCATAACATTAACATACATCAATAACCACACTGAAAAAACAGAACACAAATTTAAAAAAACAGAATACAGAATTGCATACAAAACTACAAACAAAACAGAACACACAGAAAGAACAAAACAAATTTGATTTACCTGGTGTTTACAAACTAAACTGCTCAGACTATAACAAATTCTACATAGGCCAGACAGGACGGTGCTTCAAACTGAGATACATTGAACACACAAAGGCACTACATTCCACTACCAAATCCACCATTGCAAACCACCACATTGAACCAAACCACACATACACAAACATAAAGAGCAACATGGATATTCTACATGTACACACAAAAGGCTGATAACTAGACACTCGTGCACAACTAGGAATATACAAACACACAAAAACATATAAAAACAACATCCTAAATGAACAGACACAGTTCAAATCACATGTACTATTCCAATATATCACACCGCACACACACAACATTAATCTTTCAAATGATGGCGCCGTCACCAAGAACAAGATGGACAGCGCTCCTAGTGGCAGCCTCTGATGAACCTTATAATAAGTGAAAACTGGTTCAGGCTATAAGGTAAAATTTTACATGTTTATCAATAAAAAACTTAGTGTTCCGAGTCAGTAGTATTGTACTTATAATTAGTTAATCAATGGTCACGTCATGGATAACAAAATTTAAGGTATTATTTCCTTCAGTCTGATAACTTTTTTGATTCCTGTGAACATTTTTTCTAACAGGGTAATTTTTTCTAGTCAGTCAGTTTAAATTATCTGTAATCAGTTTAGTACAGTATATGGTGAATGCGTAGTTCTGTTGGAGGTTGGATATAACAAAGTGTGGAATAAAGTTTAAATAAGAGAATCAGAAAAAAACAGGATTGAAGAGAGAAGTTATATTTTTTTTAAAGAATGAGAGTGTTAAAGTGTTACGCCATAAAAAACTTCAGTTCTTGTGGAAGCAAATGGGCGCTACAGTCCAACATAAAAAACCCATAGAGTGTGTGGACAGGAGCTGGCCGTTACAAGCCAGGGGCATATATATAGTATTCATGCAAAGGTGTAGATGCCTTGCACGGTTTACCCGTGAGGTTATTTACCCAATTGTAACTGTGTTAGGGGGGATATGATAAAATGATGTGGAAGGAGGAGTATAGCTGAATAGCCAGTTATAGATTATGATGTGATCATAATCACTGAAGTTGAAGTGATTTGTTCTGATTATCTATGTGGTTATTGTACAGTGACTCACTTGCTGTTTTGTAATGGTTACGTTTTATGTTGTGTAAAAAATAACAGTAGTAGTTCACCTTATAATAAGGATATTGAAAGAGTAAATGTAGATTTTAATAAAAAGGGAATATTGTTAATTGGATAAATAATGGAATGGGGTAATCCTTTTTTGTGATTGGAGTTGGTAGATGAATTTGAATTATTTGTGGAGTTTAATTTTTGTTGTTGTTGGTTCTTTCTAACATAAATGATCAATACGTGTTATGTATGTTACAGAAATAAAGATGTCAAATGTAATATGTTTATGTTAAGGATATATGTAGGCAAACCATGTAATGTATATTCAGAATAAAACCAGTACTTTGCTAAAGGCAAACCAGTACGCTAAGAGGAAACAAGTCAGTTAAGGATATGGTATGGTGAAAAGCCAGTTATTGATATTTTTTATTGAATGTTATAGAGTCTGTTGACACTGTGGTGGAAAACCTGTCTGACTTAATGGTGTTGGGATCTCGACCAGGGAAGTCGAGTAAGGTCATACAGGTGCAACCACAGTCGCCAGACTAGGGGGGGTAAGTTACCCATGAGTATAGTAATGAATTATGGGGTGTTGTGGCGCTATATCCTTGCTGGTCCTCTTAGGTTTAGGCAATGAGAGTTTTTATGCTTCGGCATAAAACCTCCCATTGGGGTGGGGGTATTGTAACGGGGCAAAGTAAGGGGTTTATTTTAATTTCATAATAATTGTAACAATCTGTAGTAACCGATGCTGAGCAACATTTTTTATCACAAAAGCTTGACTTTTGGGAACATCCGGTAGTCATTTCCGTACCAGGCCGGGTAAGGTACAAAGTAAATTGGAACATTGGAATGTGAAAGAGCGCGCGTGTGCCGCCCTTTGCGACGAAAAGTCACGCACAGGATTTCCTTACCGCCTTTCCCGAGATGTTGAGAAAGAAGCGAGATGCACCGGCCAATCAGGTAGCAAGTTGGTGGCCGCGGAAAGTTCACTGAGAGTATTCTCGCCATTGTGGGACGCCAGCAGTCGGCATCTAACTTTGGAAGCGCGCAGATGTGTTAACGCGCGGTTCGCCAAAAACATGTTTGTGAACCATGTAAGCCGACCGACTAATTAAAAATGTTATTTTAAAGTGTTTTAACCAGTAACGGTGTGTGAAATGAACAGACGTTCAACAATATCAATGTTGACAGTGTAAAACAGTTGGTGTCACCCCTTTGAACCGCACGGTTCCATGTAATAGTGCCCGCAAGCCAAAATATAGTCAACTATCAAAATGAGCTTATAAATATCAGTAAATAATAGTGGAGAGTGCGATAGCAACAACAGAAAGACAGTGTCAAAATTCCAAAACAATTAAAGTCATTTTTCGGAACATTTAAGTGTAAAACAGTGTCGGACAACTGGTGGAGTAACAATGGAGCGCATGCAGGATGAGTACTATTTAAAATGTTAACAACATTACCAAACCTTTAAACATCTGAATACATTGAACAACGACCTACTAAAATATTTAAAAAATTCAAGAGATCTCTAATTTAGGGGGGTGAAAAGTATGAGAGAGAGAGAGTGAGAAAAGTACTGGCTTGTCCTTTAATTATTTAGTAATAGGTTGTAGTAATTATTCATATTTTATTATAATCATGCACTTGTAATTTCACATAATAATGTTGGGACATTATTAATTTTATTATAGTCAGTCGTGTATAATTTCATGTAAATAGTGTTGGTATGGAATAGTTTGTGAAGAAAAGAGAGAGAGAGTGAGTGAGAGGGAATTGAAGTTTGAAATATAATAAAAAATGAGATATGTTTAGCATAACATGTGTTAGGCTTAATTATTTAGCCTGTAACCACTTCCTATACTTTGTGCTAAAAAACCCGTCTAACGACTCTTAGAATTTTCTGAGGTAGAATTAAGTCAGATAGCAAAATTATAAAGTTGGTGCAATGGTTTAAATAAATAAATATATAAATAAATAAATAATGTAAAAAAGTTTACATGTTAACTTTAATGAATGTGTTAGCGGCCCTGAACTTCTGATGGTGATTAAAAGGTAAATTTGCGAGAAAAGATCGCAAGACAGGTAAGATTCTGGCAGTGTAAATTTTTGAAATTGTTTGTTTCTTTACAATTGGCGCCGCTGCCATGATTTTGATATAAACAATTTTTTTATATTAAATAGACATGTTTTAAGCACAGAGGGTAGGTCGCGTTTTATGTGAAATTGTCGTAAATAATTATGTTGCATATAAGTGTGGTTATGTTGGGTAATATAGTGTACTAATATAACTGAAAGTGCTCATAGTAGCACATTGAATTGAAGAGTAAATTTTATAGACGAAATTACACTGAAGTAAATAGTTCATTACATTATTGTTAAATTAATTTAAAAAAAAAATGGAAAATACAGAGAACGAAATAAATGTAACTGACGTAACCGTCATTGATGAATCTGAAAGCAAGTTAATGTTTGTAAACAAAGAAAGTGGGTCCACCGAGTCAGCTGATATGAGCGATTCGGGAATCCAGACAGCTTTAATAGTAAGAAATGAAAATAATTTGACAGAATCAATTATAATGAGTAATGCGGAGGCACAATCTACTCCCATTTTAGTTAAAGAAAGTAAAACTGGTGACGAAACGAGAAATTGGTTTCATGAATTAATGGGGGAGATTAAACTAATGTCTAATGAATTAAGAGGGGAAATAAAAGAACAAAATATTAGTTTAAAAGATGAGATGAGTAATCATTTTGATATTAAGTTTAACAAACAAAGTGAAAAGTTAGAGAGTAAGTTCAATCAGTTAAAGAGTGATTTCCATGATCAAAAAATAAAATGTGAAAGAAATTTCGATAAAATAAATAGTCGCCTTGACATAAATGAGGTTAAATTTTATGAATTAAATAAACGATGTGATATAAATGATGCTAAATTTGATGAAATAAAGGGGGAAGTAAATGTAAAGTTTGATGAATTAACTAATTCACTGTGTAGACGTATTGATGAACAAATTAACGAAATTAAAAGACAAACAGATGAGTTAAGAGAGCGGGTGTGTAGGGTAGGCGATAAAACAGACATGTTAGAATCTAACCAAAAAGAACTTGGACAACAAATAACTACCATAAATGATAAATTAGAAAGCTTTGAAATTAAAAATGGTAATAAGTTTGAGGACATAGAGAGTGAGATGCAGTGTATAAATAATACGATACGTGCCATAGAGAACCGTAGTGGTGAATTAGAATCACAAGTAGCTATGTGTGCAGTAAATGATTACGATAAGATAGTTAAACATGTTAGAGATGAAATAGAAAATACCTGTAAAACAAAATTCAAGCAATACAAGAAACAGTAAATGTTATTGAGCGCGGAAATAACGATAAGTTTGTGTCCATTGAACAGAGCATTATAAATGTAAAAGATGAATTGAGCGTGGCAATCGGCCAGAAAATAAATAATGTTACGGAAAGAGTAATTATGACTCGCGACGTAAGTAGTGAAGTTGACCTAGAATCGTTTAATTATGACAGTGGGGGGGGGTACACCCCATGCAATTTTTAAACAGAGTAAAAGATTACAATCAGTTTTGCCATAGTAATTGGGAGGTTAAGCTATTAAAAATAATGAATGTTTCAAAGGGAGTTCCGCGGTGTGGGCGGAAGTACACAAAATAGATTGGGTAGATTATCAAAGTTTTGAGAAGGCCTTTAGAAACAAATACTGGTCGGAGGAGGAGCAAGAGGGGTTATGTAGTAAGATTATGGGAAACGGAAATTTATAGATTAAGTAGGGAAGATAGGCTTTTTGGGGAGGAGTTAAAAGATATTAAAAATATGCAAAGATACGATGTTAAGTTAAACAAAATAATTACCAGTTCAGAGTCAAATGTAGATGAGTTGGGGTATAGACAATATTTTCATATTTATCAAGCTTCTTGTTTAAGAAGCGGGTGGAGAACGTGATTGGAAATTAGTTATACCTGAAGGGTTAGTAGACAAAATAATATGGGATTGTCATAGTAGATATGGGCATTTTGGGGCCAGAAAATGTGTAAACATACTGAAAGAATCGTGTTTATTTAAAAATATGGAACAGAGGGTTAGAAAATTACTCCAGGGTTGTGATCTTTGCCAGAAATCAAAAGTAGTCAACTATCAATTAAAAGGGGAGTTAAATTTGATTAAAGTGGAAAAACCGTTTGATTTAATAGTGGTGGATCTGTTCGGTCCGTTACCAAAGGGTAGGGGTGGAGTGATATATGTTTTTGTAGTGTTAGATACTTTTTCAGTAAAAAGTAACTTTTTCAATAAAACTTACTTTTATAAGTTTGTAAAATTATATAGCGTCAAGAAAGCGACCAGTAAGATTTTGAGTGAGAAAATAACGAGGGACTACATGGTCAACGTGGGAAAACCAAAAGTAATACTTTCCGATCACGGACCTCAATTCATCAGTAGCAAGTGGCGGCAGACTCTGGGCTGGGAAGGTATAATACCAAAGCACACAGCGGTGTACCATCCACATTCAAATCAGGCAGAGAGAGTGATGAGAGAAATCGGCAGAATATATAGAGAATATTGTCATAAAAAACATAGTGAGTGGGCGTTGTACATGAAGAAAGTTGAGAATTGGTTGAACTGCACAACCCACGAGTCTACCGGATTCACACTTTATGAATTGGTGAAGGGGGCACGCCCACAGAGGATTTTAGAAAAACTATTTGAGTATCCACCAGAAGGTAAGGTCATTGACAGGTGTGTAAAATGTAGGTTAGCGAATGAAAGTTTACTGACGAAGGGAGAGCAGCGAAAGCGTAGACATGACGCGAAGGGTAAGTGTATCAAATATGAAATAGGTCAGCGAGTGTTGGTTAGAAGGCACGACTTATCTAGTGCACAGGATAAAGAAATAAGAAATTCTTTTTGTTGTATGAGGGGCCGTATGAGATAATAGATATCAAGATGGGTAACGCGTATGTATTGCGAAATCAAGTAACGTAGGAGATAGTGGGTATGCAGAACGTGACAAATTTAAAATTGTACTGGACTAAATAGAAATAGTTATATAAATAATGTAATTATCAACATGTTTTCAGAAGGGACTCTCCCCCATTTTCGGGCGACCACGGTCTCACCAGCCCTGTCATGGATTTTGGTCTTTTAGGGGTGGACCATGGTTGGAGCTAACCTCATACATGGGGTGGAACAACGATGGTCTTTCCCTACCAAATTGGTAGAAATAGAAATTTGCATAATGTCAAAAATGGGGAGGGGGAACCCTAATGTTCGTGAGTAAAAGTTACAGAAAGAGGTGCATAATTTGGCACACCCCATGAACCAACAATTGCCTTAGTTTTAAATTAAAGGTCTACAAGGCAATTTTCAATCTATTGTAACAGGTGTTGTTTGCAGGTTAGTATCTCATTCCGACAGGGTGGTAGGTAATGAAAAAGTTTTTTTGTTGAAACACAACCTGCAAATAACAAAATTTCTGTTTAATAATCACTAATAATAATTAATAATAAATAATTGGTATAATTATAAAAATGAATGTCTCTTTATGCAACTCCTTCAACGCTGCCATAAGTGCCTTCAATTCGTATTCATTAACGTATGGGATCTGACCATCACCGACCCCATCTCTATAAACCATATTTCTACTGATCCTCTTAAGAAGGGTTTGTAGATCATCCCCACAGTTATTATGTTGTTCCCAATTCTAGCTGGGTATTCTTTTACTTCCTTATAAAAATGGCTTGTTACACGGATGCGGTTTCTTCTGAAACCTCGTGTCCATTTTGATCTAAATCTTTTCCGGCCAGCGTCAACATTACTTAAGCAAGTGTAAGCCGTGCTGTCAGGCCTACAAAGCTAAGTTTCTATTTTTGGTTTATTGTAATTTATAATCTCCAGTGTGGATTTTACAAAGCCTTTTGTTTTGATACTTACTGAACTTCTACGAGATTAGATATCGATATACATTGTTCCTGTTGTTATATGTTTGTTTCTCATTCCCTCATTGTACCTCATTAGTTAGGTTTCTGTTACCCAACTACATATAATCTGCGTTTTATCTGATTTTACAGAAACAATGTGTAAATGTTATAACATGACATAAGGTAGTGAAGATACATTAATAATTAATTATAAAACAAAGAAGCTGAAGGCAAGAATGAAGGTCAAGAACTTATAAACTCAGAGATTAATAACCTAATTGTAACGGTACGAAACTGTAGGGCCAAGGTAACATTTTAAAAAATATATTTTCCATACAGTCATTGTTCACCCTTGTAGAACCCCGAGTTAGTCAACCAGAGAGGCTGTGTTTATTACAGAACAAAACGGCTATGTTTTGTCTCCGCACTCAAGCAACGTAGACCGATTGTGAAATAACACCTAATTTCACACCAGCCGTGAATCACGGAAGAAAGTCAGGTAACTGCATATTGCGCCAGGCGGCAAAAACATTGCTAAACTTTCCGCCTGTGTTAAGGCGCTCTTTTAACAGCACCAATGGGAGCACATATTCACGATCACGTGACCAGCTTTGTATGTTCAGCTTTAGAGAACTAACGCGAGTTCCAGCCGTAACTTATGGCCGCGCGGCCAGTCTACAAAAAATTAGTGCGAATAAACTTAAGTCGGCCGACTTCATCATATTGTACAATGTGGAACCAATAAAACAGTAAAAACCTTTGAACACAAACAGTAAACGTATTAAACGAGTACCGGAGTGCGTGAGATTGAAGCAAGTATTCAACAACAGTTCGCGCAACCAACCCTAGGAGTACGCTGCGTATGGGTAACTAGAACATTTAATATGCATATTAGAACCAATGCCAAATAACTGGTGATTGTTCGTTATAAAAGGAAAATATAAAACACCAATACTTTGTACGATAGAGTTCTCTCAGGGGCGGAGTTTATTCAAAGATCAATGTAACAGAATGAGTGGGTGTGTGCTAATATAGAGGTTATACACTGGTTCATTTTCAATGTTTTATTTAGTTAACAAGATTACTTATAATAGTTTGTGTCTTAGACAGTATCAAATGTGTTTACATAAGATGTAGATTTTAACTTTGTTGATATAAGATGATTTGCCAAAAAATGTAAGGAAATTTTAATCTGTCTTGATTTTTTCATTGGAAAAGAATAACAATACAAAAACTGAAATAAGTACATATTAAAAAATTTTAATTCTCTTCAAAAAATGAGTTGCGTAAGTTTTTGCGATAACCCATAATCAGATTTGCATTTTTAACGTTCGTGTTGCGGACTCTGGCAGAAGGCGGAAGGCGAAACAGGTAGGTGGAAAATAAAATAAACTTTTGTGTATTGGTATGTGAATTGAGTATCACATTTGGCGCTACGAACAGGACTCGAATTTGAATAATTAAAATTCCACACCTACGATAAATGCAAGTTTGATTTGAGGGTCAAGTAAAAACGTAAAAATTACGCAGCACATATAAATTAGTACATCAATGTTTAGAGGTTAAGAGTTAAGTGGTAGATGTTTTTATGTAAGTAAATCTAGATTAAAAAATTTAGAAAAATGGCAGGAAAGAATGAGAGCAATATACATGAAACGACTAGTGTCGAAAACTATAATGAATCAAATAGCATGAGCGATTTTGAAATCCACTCGACCCCAAACGTGAGTCAGGAAAATAAAACAAAAAATAATGCAAATGAAACAAAGAGTACAGGCGATTCGGGGATACAAATAACCCCAAAATCGAGTAGGGAAAGTGAAATGAGTAATGAAGTCAGCTTCACTGACAAGAATGTAGCAGCACAATTTACTCCAACGACAACACGAGTCAAAGAGTTGTCGATGGACGATATATTTACTTTAATGAAAACAATGTCTGAGAGTTTGAGTAGTGATATCAATAAAATGAATAGCAGTATCAATGTAAAATTCGATGAACAAAAGAATAGTTTTGACAGCAAATTAGACGTACAGAATGACAAATTAGATGCACAGAATAACAAATTTAACGAATTAAATGGTCGTTTTGACAATAATGACATAAAATTAGACAGACAAAGTAGTGAATTAAAGAATCGTTTTGATGAAATTAAAAGCGAATTTAATTGCAAATTTGATGTACTTAAATTTGACATTGATGAGGTAAAAATGAAATGCGAAAGTAATTTTCACGAATTGAAATTTGAATTAAACGAGAAGTTGAGTAATTCATTAAATAGTATGAATAATAGAATTGACGAGATAGAGAGTAGTGTGATAGAAAAAACCAATAAACAAATACAGAAGGTAACCGAAAATTTTGATCGTAAAATAGATGAATGTAATGTTAGTAGTGAGTACAAGTTGAATTGTGTAGTTGATAAGATTGAAACATATGAAATTAGTACTAATGCCAAAATCAATGAAATAGAAAGTAATTGCAAAACAGAGATACAAGCTATACAAAATACAGTGAATACTATAGATAAGCGTCATGTACAAATTGAGAGTTTAAATAACAATATATTTGCATCAATTGAGCAGAGTATAGTTAATTGTTAAAGATGAATTGAATTTAGCTATAAACGAAAAACTTAATAGCGTTACTGAACAAATAGTCATTACTAAAGATGTGAATAGCGATTTTGATTTGGAGTTGTTTAATTGTGAAAACAGGGGGGTACACCCTATGCAGTTTTTAAATAGAGTCAAAGAATTTAATCAGTTTTGTAGAAGTAGCTGGCAAGTACAATTGTTAAAAATAATGAAGTGTTTTAGAGGGAATTCCATGGTATGGGCGGAGATACATAAAGTAGACTGGGTAAATTTTCAGAGTTTTGAGACGGCATTTAGAGAAAAATATTGGTCGGAGGAGGAACAAGAAATATTGCGAAGTAAAATAATGGGACCAGGTAATTTTGGGACCCAAGGGGGTAACGTAACTATGTACGTAATGCGACTATACAATGAGGCAAAATATTTAGAGCCACCGTTACCGTTTCGGTCATTCGTCCGTCATATAAGTAAGCATTTGCCGAGAGAAATACAAATTACATTAATGACCCGAGAGATTATAGAAATTACGGAACTAGAGAAAATATTGGATATATTTCAGAACATAAGAGAACGGGATATGAGTAGGCGGATAAACGCCCCAATAACACATATGAATGGTAATCATAATCAATCCCGGGGAATACCAAATTTTCACCGAGGGGCGAGAGGGGGAAATAATGATAATCGAGGCGAGGGTTGGCGATGTGCCGATTGTAATGTCGAAAACTATGCTATAAGAACAACCTGTTTTAGATGTCATAAACCAAGAGAATGTCAACGCAGTGAGAGAACGTACCAGCAACAGAATCAACCGCAGAGAGGAGCCGAGAACGCAAGAGGAGCACCGAGGGGAAATGGAAGTGAAAACAGAGGCAGAGGTGGATACAGCCAGGCAGTAGCAGGTCCATCCACGGGAAACTAGAGGAGACAATGGAGAACCGGGCCCATCCATTGTCGGAGGAGAACCTGGGGGTCCAAGAGGAACATAACTACCGCAGCAATATAATTATCAGAGACATGGCGGAGGAGTTACTGGAGGAGGACGCTGCACAAATGACAGAAACCAAAACCGGACTGACGGAGGTATTTACAACCATAGAAGGTAAGGATTACAAAACAGTGATTGATACGGGTAGCGAGATATTAGTAGTTTCAGAGAATGTACTGGGTGAATTACAAAGGGTCAATAAGAATATTCCATCATTACCAGTAGTGGGGGTGACGGGAGTACGAAGTAAACGAGTCACTAAACAAGTTCAATTAAACATATATGTTAATGGAATAGAATTTGAGAATACTTTCCTAGTAGTTAAGGGTTTAAATTTAGATATAATTCTGGGAAATGATTTTTTGGAGAGAAATAAAGCAGTAATTGATTTTAATCAGAGAATAGTGGAATTTAATAAGGGGCATGAACCAATCAGGGTAGATTTTAAGAGGGTGTTAGATACGGCTAGAGTTACGGGTGTAAAGATGATACCAAACCGGGTAGGCGAGGGAATTATAGAAACAAGAGTGAATGTGTGTCAAGAGAGTGAGAGCATGGAAAATGATAAGAGAGTATGGGAAAATAGGGCAGAGATATTTTTTAATGAGGGTGGAATTGTAGGGAGCCCCCAACGACAGGAGTTGTGGGCAGTTATTGAACGTTTTAGAGGTGTGTTTGCTGAGTTGCCTGGAAAAGCCAGGGACTATGTATGCGAGCTAAAGATTCGAGAGCACTCACCCTACATGCAGAGAAGTTATCCAGTGCCATTTTCAAAGAGGAGAGCCGTTCAAGAAGAGTTGGACCGCATGATGGAAGGGGACATCATCGAGAGATCCATATCGCCTTACTCGAATCCATTGGTAGTGGTCATCAAAAAGGATGGAAAGGTAAGATTGTGCTTAGACGCTCGAAAAATTAATCAGATTATAATACCTGACCGGGAATCACCGGAAGCCATGAACGAAATTTTTCAAAAGTTTAGTGGAGTCAGATATATGACGTCCTTAGATTTAACGGCGGGCTACTGGCAAGTCCCATTAGCGCCAGAAAGCCGTAAGTTCACTGCATTCCTTTTCAATGGAAAAAACTATCAATTTAAACGCCTGCCATTTGGGCTTAACACTAGTGTAGCCAGTTTTATTAAGTGTTTAGACATGATATTACAACCGAAAGACTTAGATTTTTTGACTGTATATGTTGACGACATATTAATAGCATCAAGAACATTCTCTGAACACGTAGAACACATAGAGTACGTTTTAAATAAATTACAACAAGGGGGATTAACTGTTAATTGGGAGAAATCAAAATTCATACAAACTGAGATACATTTTTTAGGATTTATTATCACTCCAGAGGGTATTTTAGCAAACCCAGATAAAGTAGAAGCTATCATACGTTTTCCAGAACCGAAAAATATTAAACAGTTGCAGAGCTTTCTAGGATTATGCAACTTTTATAGAAAATTTCAGAGAAATTATGCACATATTACCTCTAAATTAAGTGTTGTTTTACAAAAGAATAAACAATGGAAATGGGGAGAGGAGGAGAGAACTATTTTCAATGAAATCAAAGAGAAATTTATAGACACAATAATGATGAATCACCCCGATTTTCAGAGAAAGTTTTATTTACAGACGGATGCCAGCAACATAGCCCTCGGCGCAGAGCTTTACCAGGAGGGGGAGGATCAGGAGCACAGGACCATCGCTTTCGCCAGCAGAACCTTATTGGCAGCAGAAAAAAATTACACTACTACCGAAAAGGAACTGCTGAGCATCGTCTTTGCTGTGAAGAAATTCTGGACTTACCTGCTAGGAAACGAAACTGTCATCAGGACCGATCATAAGGCCTTATCATTCCTAAATACATGTAAGCTGACGCATAGCAGATTAACCAGGTGGGTACTAGCTTTACAAGAGTACAACTTTTCTTGGGAGTATATTAAGGGGTCAGATAATAAAGTACCGGACACTCTGTCCAGGGTAGACACTATAGATAATAAGACAGGTAGAGATCTGAAAGAAATAGAAATTTTTCGATTAACCAGGGAAGATAGAATTTTTGGGGAGGAATTAAGGGAAATTAAAGATAGACAAAGATCAGAAAATAAATTAGGTAAGATAATAAATAGTCTAGAAGCAGACATTAATGGTTCCGAGTATAATACACATTTCCAGATACATAAGGGAATTTTGTTTAAGAAAGTAGAAGGGGGCGAATGGGATTGGAGGTTAATGATACCTGATGAATTAGTAGATAGAATTATTTGGGATTGTCACATAAGATATGGTCGTTTTGGGGCGAAAAAATGTGCAAATATACTAAAAGAATCTTGTGTTTTTAAAAACATGGAGAAGAGAGAAGAGTATTAAGAGTTTGCGATCTGTGTCAAAAGTCTAAAGTAGTAAATTACAGGGTTGAAGGTGAAATGAAGTATATTAAAGTAGAAAGACCTTTCGATTTAGTTGCAGTAGATTTGTATGGGCCATTGCCTAAAGGTAGAGGAGGAGTGATATATATTTTTGTTGTTTTGGATACTTTTACCAAGTTTGTTAGGTTATACAGTGTAAAGAGAGCTACCAGCAAAGTACTCAGCGAGAAGATCACAAAGGACTACATGATCAACGTAGGGAAGCCGAAGGTAATTTTATCTGATCACGGACCGCAGTTCATCAGCGGCAAGTGGAGACAGACTCTTGGCTGGGAAGGCATCATACCCAAACATACGGCAGTTTACCATCCACAGTCGAACCAGGCAGAGCGGGTGATGCGAGAAATCGGCAGAATATTCAGGGCGTATTGCCACTCCAAACACACAGAGTGGCCTTTGTATGTGAAGAAAGTGGAGGATTGGTTAAACAGCACAACCCACGATTCTACAGGATTTACACCGTACGAACTAATCAAGGGAAGCCGTCCACCCAGAATATTGGAACAACTTTTTGAATATCACTGTACCGGAAGAAAGAGTCTTGGACAAAGATGTAAAAATACGACTTGCCAACGAGAGTCTGCTCACCAAGGGAGAGAAGAGAAAACAAAAGCATGATGGCAAAGGTAAGTGGGTCAAATATGAGATAGGGCAGTTAGTATTAGTGAGAAGACACGATTTATCAAGTGCACAAGATAAAGAGATCAAAAAATTCTTTTTGTTGTATGAAGGACCGTATGAAGTTGTTGACATTAAAATGGATAATGCTTATGTTTTACGAAATCAAATGACGGGGGAAACAGTGGGTACCCATAATGCCACCAATTTAAAAAGGTATTGGTTAAAATAAAATAATACATTAAATCTTGTAATTGAACATAAACTAAATAACTATAATTAGGAAGTTAATACAAAACAGTAAGTGGTAGCGGATAGGTGTTCCCCACTTGTCCCAGTGGGGTTCGTCTATTTCAGGGACGCGCCCCTGCCCACGCGAGCCTTGGTTTTCTCCATTTACTCTTATTTCCGGAGGAAGCTTTGTCCTTACCTTTAGTCCTAGTTCTTGACCTTTTAATAATCCCTATCCTTTTTATCTTCCCGATTTCCCTAACCCTCCCCTTAGAGTAAACATAAACAATAGTTACATAAATTGGCACACTTTTGGAACCATTTGATTGCCTTAATTACAAACAATACATTAAGGTAATCCTCAAAATTAAATAAACTGGTGTTATTTACGAATTGTAAACTCATCCCTTAATTAGGTAGGTAGTGGAGAAGTTTTGTGGCTGAGTAGACAAACTAAATAATAAATTTTTGTATAGTTTAATAGAATTGTGGTGTATAGAGATGGGGCTGTAGATTAGTGGTTGTGGTGTGTTTATTATTTTTGGGGAAAGGAGATAGGCAAGGAATTTATGGTTGACAGCGGGGCTTTTGTTCACTTTCATTGAAGTGGGGTTCTGTTTGTCTTCAATCGCATCTCTGTACACAATAATTCTGTACATGTAACATATAACCTATTTACCGGTAATTAAGAAAAAATAATTTTGATACTATTCGAAAAACAAAATCTATGTAACCAAAAGGTTTAATAATTATTTTGTGGTACCTGCTATGTTAGGTTATGAGTAGAGGATAGATGGTATATAGAATGTGATTGTGGAGGAATTTAAAGAGAGATTTGAAACAAATGATGGAATGTTTGTAAAATTTATTGAAGTATTAAGAAAAACGAAGTACTAGACTAATTAGAATCTTTTTGATAAATGTAATTAAAGCAATGGAAATTGTTTTGAATGTACGAAGCGATGAAATTGAATTGTAGTTGTCCCTGGAGTAATTTAATATTGTAAATGTTGGTGCTGTGTTTAAATTCATTTTGATTCAAATTGAAATTGTAATTTTATATATTTGATACATTAACTTCATACAGCGGTAATTAAAGTTAAACTGTTTGAGTGGAGATTATTAAAGAATTTTCAAGTTAAACAAATAATCTAAAATGGCTAATTACATTAATGAAGCAAAAGTAACTTTGATCTGAGTTGGTAGCAATTGATAAATATGTTAACATTAAAAGATTTACAGAAACCAAAAATTCGAAGGAAGTATATCTGTCAGTATATGATGTAACCAGAATGTTTAGACTATGTGAGTGTTGAGACAGAGTGTTTATAACACCAGTATGGCACACAAGTGTTTATGTAAACAGGTAGGTTGTGTGACCAATGTTTACAGCCAGATGTGTTGAAGCTGATAACTGTTGTAGCTTGATGAATCAGTATCTTGATCAAAACCTTATTGGGACATAAAAGAATTGAAGTTAATTTTTTTTACAGACCAAATAATAATGAGGCAATTACTGTAACTTTTGAGATTAATTAAATTAATTAAAGTAAATTAAATACAATTAAATTAATTTGGTAATTAAAGTAATTGAGAAGATGATTTTTAATAATGAACTTAACTATATTTTCATTTGAATGTAAACTGGAATTATAAAGTAAATGCTAATTGAAGTAAATAATGGTTAAAATATTCATTTAACACTGACAACTGATGAAAAAACGTTTAGGCTAAGATAATGTGTGGGAATTTAAGATGTGCATATTACTGTTTAAGTAACTTTTTTTAAATGTCAATCTAGGTTTTATATTTAACTGTAGATTCTACACCTAAGTGCGGCCATGACCTCACCGGATCATGACTGTGAAAGTAGTTAATTGTGGCAAATCATGAATTTTACCTGATATAACCGGCTTGTGGTTTGTTTTGTTTTGTTAGCCCGGTGGTTTGTTAGACTTAGTAGGGGGGGTTATTTTTTGGGGAATCTACTAAATTTTGGAACGGGGCTATTTTCACCCAGATAGGGGTGGTAGTCCATTAGGGGTGTATAAATAAAAAATAGTAGGTAATACCGAATTTTATTGTAACGCCGAAGCAAGGGTGGGGGTGGAATAAAAGAAAAAATGTCCACCCCTTCCGCATCAGTCCTTGTGAAAGCAACTAGACGCTACAGTCTAGGGGGGGTAATAGTGAGTGTGGATGGGCGGTGACATAGTTACAGGTCACGAGGGAGATGTGGTTTACGGCGAGGATGAGGCTGAAAAAGGCCAAGAAGCCTCGTGCAGAACACATTAATATGTAACGGGTATCGGGGGTTAAGGGATTAAAAGGGGGTAGAAAAAAAAAATTTTGTTTAGCCTATATAAATATAGTAGTCAAGTAAGGACATAATTTGTATTTTAGGTACTATTACTGTGAGTTAATGTAATCCTGTATAATTAATGTGTCATTTTGGCTGGGCAATATTGTATGGGGAATATTATTCAATTTAACTGGAATTTATGTGTACTACTGTAAACCTATATTGTTTTATTAACACTATATTTTTTTTTTTGGGTCTATAATATAAAATGAACCAGTACGTTGTCAATGAACCAGTACAGCTAAGAGAAAACAAATCAGTTGTGGTATATGGAGTGATGGAAGGCCGTTGTTGACTTTTTAATTGAATGTTTTAAAGTTAGGCGATACTGGGTCGGGTATCTGTTCGATTTTTTGGTGTTGGGATCTCGAACAGGGAAGTCCAGTAAGATCGGATGGGTGCTGCCGCAGTCGCCAGACTAGGGGGGTAAGAACCCATGATTTTAGTAGAGTGTTCCGGGGGGTTGCGGTGCCATATCCTCACTGATCCTCTTAGGGTTTAGGCAATAAGAGTTTGAACGCTAGGGCCTTCAATCTCTTATTGGGGGGGGTATTGTAACGGTACGAAACTGTAGGGCCAAGGTAACATTTTAAAAATTATATTTTCCATACAGTCATTGTTCACCCTTGTAGAACCCCGAGTTAGTCAACCAGAGAGGCTGTGTTTATTACAGAACAAAACGGCTATGTTTTGTCTCCGCACTCAAGCAACGTAGACCGATTGTGAAATAACACCTAATTTCACACCAGCCGTGAATCACGGAAGAAAGTCAGGTAACTGCATATTGCGCCAGGCGGCAAAAACATTGCTAAACTTTCCGCCTGTGTTAAGGCGGTCTTTTAACAGCACCAATGGGAGCACATATTCACGATCACGTGACCAGCTTTGTATGTTCAGCTTTAGAGAACTAACGCGAGTTCCAGCCGTAACTTATGGCCGCGCGGCCAGTCTACAAAAAATTAGTGCGAATAAACTTAAGTTGGCCGACTTCATCATATTGTACAATGTGGAACCAATAAAACAGTAAAAACCTTTGAACACAAACAGTAAACGTATTAAACGAGTACCGGAGTGCGTGAGATTGAAGCAAGTATTCAACAACAGTTCGCGCAACCAACCCTAGGAGTACGCTGCGTATGGGTAACTAGAACATTTAATATGCATATTAGAACCAATGCCAAATAACTGGTGATTGTTCATTATAAAAGGAAAATATAAAACACCAATACTTTGTACGATAGAGTTCTCTCAGGGGCGGAGTTTATTCAAAGATCAATGTAACAGAATGAGTGGGTGTGTGCTAATATAGAGGTTATACACTGGTTCATTTTCAATGTTTTATTTAGTTAACAAGATTACTTATAATAGTTTGTGTCTTAGACAGTATCAAATGTGTTTACATAAGATGTAGATGTTAACTTTGTTGATATAAGATGTTTTGCCAAAAAATGTAAGGAAATTTTAATCTGTCTTGATTTTTTTATTGGAAAAGAATAACAATACAAAAACTGAAATAAGTACATATTAAAAAATTTTAATTCTCTTCAAAAAATGAGTTGCGTAAGTTTTTGCGATAACCCATAATCAGATTTGCATTTTTAACGTTCGTGTTGCGGACTCTGGCAGAAGGCGGAAGGCGAAACAGGTAGGTGGAAAATAAAATAAACTTTTGTGTATTGGTATGTGAATTGAGTATCACATAATGACAAAATGACAAATGACTAATAAACTGACGATGACTTGACACAATAGATCGGATAAACACAAGAAGGAACGATGGAACAAGGAAGAAGGAACCGAGAACTAAATGTAATCAAGAAATTGATAACGAACATTGTAATTCCCTAATAATGACCATAAAATGTATGTTAACAAATGCACTAATGTAATTAGAGTATAGATGAGATGTATCTAGGGTAATAATGACAAATAAGAAAGATAGTAATGTTATGTATATTTTATTAATGAAGGAATGTACTCATAAATATAAGATAGGGAGTTAATAATAAACACACCCAAATGAATAGTGATAAATATAATCAAAACCAGTAAACAATACCCTGAGGCAAATAAGGCCACAGTTAATAACCAAAAGTGATCATTAGTGAAGGGAAAATAAAATAAACACTTATAACCAGTAACCCCATGATGATGTTAACATAAATAAACAACCTAGTGAATAATATCAAGTGAGTGGAAGAAGGACTGTATTAATACAAAAGTGGTGACATCCAGTTATAGCATGTTGCATATAATAAGTGAAAGTGAATAAATAAAAAAAAAACCTTCTATGAAGGAAAAAGTGTAGTGGGTGAACATAAAAGGATATTTTAGTTAGTAGACTGTATTAGAAAACTGAAGGACCGGTGATAAACTTTGTACTAGCAAGTAACAGGAACTCATTATAATGTGATTAAGTTAAGCAATAGATAATAGGAATTATAAGATAAGATAGAAATTAACTCATTGGAATGAAAGGCAAACAAGAAAGATAGACACTGTTTTCTAGTGAAGGAATGAGGGAATAGAGTATATATTTAAAGTACAGTTTAATAGTAGTATGATAAGAGTGTTGTTATTGTTTAAAAAAACCAATATAATATAATGAATTATCAGTTGAAACAGATAGTAGAAAGGAAACAGAAAGGTAGTTAGAAATTTATTTCAGGCTTGAACCTGTCAAGAAAATGTTTATTGTTATAATAAGAGGTGTAGTTAGAAACACCAATGTTTATTATTTGTTTCTAGTTAAAAAATTGTTTTAAAGTACCATATATAAGGGTAAGAAGTTACAAAGAAATGTTAGATAGTAGTATAGGAAGATCTAGGCTCTAGGCCTAACAGTTAATGAAGAATTTTGTAAATTTAAGAACAAACAATAGTCCAGTATCAAATCAGAATATACCAAATGTTTAAACAAGTTAAGTGGGTATACTTAATACCAAAATGTATAAATAACATCCAGTTTTAGATAAAATCTATATGACATATAAATAGGAAAAATAACAAAAATGTGATTAGCTACTCAAAAGTAACCATGAGGGGTATCAAAAGATCCTTATCAACAATTATGAACAATGGTATTCATGTAATAAATCTAGTTACTAATATAAGAAAGAAATCTTAATTTGAAGATATTTTGTAGATTTAAACTAAAATAAGACGTTAGAATATAACAATGACTTAAAATTAACGACCAATGAGAATTAGCATAATTTATTAGGTAACCATAGCAACCGAAATTTATTGCCAAAAAACCATTGAATTTTCGTTAATCCATTATTGACCGACGCGGAGGGCGAATGTATGCAGCTCTCAACCCAAATTTTATCATAAATAAGTAAATTTTGACTGAAATCATAAGGAAGAAAGATAGTAATAGCAGTCCATGGAACACCTGATAATATAATTATTGTTAAAATATTCACAAACTAAAATTATCCGTGGAAATTAAGAAGACTTCAAGAATCATAGCTGATGACTCATCCCGAAGGAAGACCAGGAGTGACCTACTTCAACCCAAGAAAACGAACGACTGCGGAACGAGTACGAAGCCGAACTTTATGGAAAAAACCGTCTGAACGAGATTGATGAACATCCGAAGTATAGAAGACGACCAGACCCATCCGGAAGAAGTAGATGAGCATCGAGGAAGCCCCAATGAGAACCGATGAGTATAAAACAATAATCTCACTAAAACGAATTCCCAATTTTTCTATCCATAATAACAAATCATAATTTTCACTTCACTGATCACTATTTTGAACTAGAACTGAAAGTATTTATAATATCACTATTATTGAACTTTAATCAATTAACAACCTTTAAACTGAGCTATAATAAATTTTAATAAACATAACTTGTTGTCAAAATCCTAACCAAAAAATATACTAACTCTCATTGATGATTACTTACTTGGATGTATTAATGTATTAAATATTGTGTACCTAGTTTTAAGAATTATTATAAGTTTGTGCATTTTAGCCGTTAATCCAATACTTCTGTAGCCAAAAGGACTTATTAACACGACCTGTGAAAAATTTTTATTGTAAACAAACGTTATTCGCCAAGCGGCGTGTACATAATACAGACAACTGAGCAATTGTAAAAGCTGGTGCTAAGATAAAATAATGTACTACTAAATAACTGAAAATTATTAAAGGGTTAATAAATATTATTGTTCTGCAACGCTGTATGTTTGATTCGTACAAAATAAGCTAATACATAGAAAATTATTAAAGTGAAAACAACAAAACATCACAGTTAGCGAAGTCGACACTGAAAGACGGCGTGCGCCAATCAGGTGGCGAGGCGGCAATATTCAAACCAAACGCCGAGAGATACGGTTTGCCCGTAAATGGTAAGAAAAGGCACAACTCGACTCGCTACACGCAATTAACATTGACAGAAGTAACTGAACTGATTAATAACATCAATTATACACCCATACTATACCACGAACGCAACGAGCGAATTAAAAAACGCTCGTCATGCACACATTTACTATACGAGTAATAGAACAAATTACAGAAATACTAATTATTAAATACCCCGCACAAAAGTATTTATTACAAAGTGGCGCGCCAACTAGTAGGGCTAGGATAATTAAGAAATCATACCATTAAACCTTACAGATTCTAGCGGCTACTACAGAAATGTAACTGGCAAAGCACGATACGAGATACCAGACTAAGATACACGAGAAGGAGGCGGAAAAGGGAACGAAGAGATCAGAAAAGGAGATCGAGAAGGACGTCAGAATGGAAGAAAAGGAAATAACTTCGATGGAAGATGTAGAAGAATTATTAACTCCTATGGAAACAGATAAACCTACACAGCAGGAGGAAACCAGAGGAGACCTGGACTTACTAAAACTGTGGGAATTAATTAAAGAAGACTCCAGGAAGCAGAATGAGAAAATGGAGGAACGGAGAAAGGAAGACAATGAAAAACTAGACAAGAAATTTGAGTCAATAAATGACAATTTCAAGAAAATGGACAAAAATAACGAGGAGTTGAAAAAGGAGATGAATGAAAAATTGGACAGCACCAAGGAAGATTTAAGGCGGACCATTAATGGAAATAACGAAAAATTATGACAGGAGATGAAGGAAGAGAATAAAATAATCAGTGAAAAAATAGAGAGAAGTAATGAGAAAACCAGGAAAACCTTGAGATTAATGAAGGAGGATATCGAAACGCTGAACGATAAAATTGAATACAACCAGGATACATTACAGCAACAGTTGACGGAGTACAGGGAAGAATTGAAACAGACTGAATGGAGACGGAAGAGAAGATAGAGAAAACCAGCGAAGTAGTGTTGCAAGTCCGAGAAGAAATTTTGATCAAAGTGAATGAAGTTAAAGGTGAAGGTAAAAGGAGGGTTGAAGGACTCCAAAAAGAAACAAATAACAAATTGGAACAAATACAGACCAGAGTCGAAGAGAATTATAGCAAATTGGATGCATCGGTAAGTGAGGTAAAGGCCACCACAACCGCCCAAGAGAAAATAGCAGAATTTAGAGTAAGAGAACTACGCCTCCAGGAAGAGATAAATGCGTTGAAGGACCGACCACTGATGAGCTCACACATATCATGCAGTGAGAATAGAGAAACAATCAACTTCAAAAATTACAAACGAAACCCAATTGAATTCATAGAACGGGTAGAAGAGAACCTAGCCCGAACCAGGGAGACACGGTGGACGATAATCAAGGGCATGATTGACGAAATGTTCAAGGAAGTTCACGACAATTGGTGGACGGCTATGCGACCAGACATACATAATTTTAATGAATTTAAAAAACTGTTCAAGGACAAATACTGGTCGGAGGCGACGCAGCATGTAGTCAGAAATAATATCAGTAACGGCCGATTCGACCCTTACCTGGGACAATCTCCAACCGCCTACTTTTTAGGTAAGGTTAGTGTAGCTAGGAACCTAGAACCTAACATCCCTGAAGAGTGCTTGGTGACCCAATTGGCATACCACTACGACGGAGAAATCACCAAAAGCCGGTTGAGTGGAAGAATAAAGACGATTCAAGAGATGGCGGCGTTATTGGGTGAATGTGAACGGGAAAAACATTATGTGTTGAACAGGCAAAAGAACACCCTGAATTACAGAAACTATGATAATAGAAATCATCCAAGTGGGCCACAAGGAAACCATACACCGGCTAATCACCCGCCAACCAACCCCAATAATTATAGAGGTTTCAATAATAGTAATAATAACCATAACTATCCGAGGAATAATAACCAGAATTACTTCAACAACAGTAATAATCCAAATAATTCCTATAACAGGGGAAATAACCAAAACGGAGGTGGTTACAACAGGCCCAACAATCAATACAACAATAACAACCAACCGGGGCCGAATCGAACATACAGGCGACGGGTAAATTATATAAATGCCGAGAATAGAAACGACGCAAGACGGGGTTACAGAAGACCAAGGAGCTGGAGTGCGGAAGAAAATAGAAGGAGCCGAGAACGAATAACGTTCAATGACCACTCGGTTGAGAGAATGCAAACCACTGAGGATAATCACCCCATCAGATCAGAGGACCGCGCCGAAGGCAACGCCCAACATTTAAATGAGCAGCGGCAGTGAGAATACCACAGGACCCGTCACTGATCCGATCTATTGGGTTATTAACAAGACTGACTAACCAGACAAATGACGAAACAATAACAATAATTCAGAACCACTATCTGAAGAACATCCGTGAGGAGTTAATGGAAGAAAATTCCACATTAATCAAGCACCCTGATAACGAAATTGCATATGTTATTGCCAAGGTATATGGAGTAACTGTAAAATTCATGATTGACACGGGTGCCAATGTGTCTTTAATTGATACAAATATGTATAACAAAATTCAAAAAGAGAGTAAGATCAGCTTACCCACGTTACCAGTAAGTAACATTGTTTTAATTGGAGCCACTGGAAGGCAAAATAAAACCATTAAGAGAAAAGTGTCTCTAGAAGTAATGAGTAATGGTGAGACACTGCCAATGATATTATTAATTGCTCATAATTTACCATTCGAAATTTTAATTGGTTGTGATATCCTAAGAAAGTATTCTGCGATTATCGACATGAGACTATCTAAAGTAACTATGAGATATGAAGACAGAGAATGGATAGCAGAATTAACTGGGAGCAAGGGGGTCATTCCAATCAGTACAATATATAATATAAGAATGATTTGTGATTCACCAGACCGAAGGTTGGAAGTGAAACCAGACAATCAAATAAACAGTGACATCCTATGGAATCAGAAGTTAGAAGAAATCCGACAGTTTCGAGGGACCCAAGACGGGAATCCATTAACGGATCAGGAGGTGGAAAAATTAATAATGATTTATAACAAATACCGCCATGTATTTTCCGATCAACCAGGAAAGGTACGGGGGTATCAGTGCGAGTTGAAATTCAAAGAAGTGGCCAACTTTAATAAGAAATCCTACCCGACAGCGTATGCAGCAAAGGAAGCAGTACGTGTGGAAATTAATAAAATGCTGGAGGAAGACATAATTGAGTACAGTTGTTCGCAGTACACCAGTCCTATAGTAGCTGTTACCAAGAAAGATGGAAGGGTACGCCTATGTCTCGACGCCAGAGAAATAAATAAGATCCTAATTAACGACAGGACATCTCCTGGTGAAATTGAGGAGATCCTCAAAAAGTTTCATGGTACTCAATTTATCAGTACCTGGGATACAGTTTGCGGGTACTGGCAAGTAGAATTGCACCCAGCCAGTAGAAAATACGTAGCGTTCATATTTGAAGGCTGGAACTACCAGTTCAAACGACTACCTTTTGGGCTGGTAAACTCGGTAGCGATATTTGTCCGCTGCATGGACCAGATATTGGGTCCTGAAACCATGAATTATACAACTGTGTACGTCGATGATTTGCTGATCACTTCATCCAACTGGGAGGAGCATTGTACAAGAGTAGAGCGGGTACTAGAGAAATTATCCATAAACAATGTAACTTTAAAATTAGAAAAGTCAAAGCTGATAGCAGAAGAAGTCCAATTCCTTGGATTCAACCTGTTACGACAAGGAATAACACCATCAATCGACAAAGTAGATGCTATTCAACGTTTCCCTACCCGTAAAAATAAGAAACAGTTACAGTCGTTCCTGGGCATCTGTAACTACTACAGAAAATTTCAGCAAAATTACTCTGAGCTGACAACCAAACTGTCACCACAGCTATCATCTAAGACCAAGTGGATGTGGGGCCCAGAACAAGAAACGATTTTCAACACCATTAAAAAACACTTCCTCGACACAATCATGTTAAACCACCCTGATTTCAATAGACCCTTTTACATGAACTGCGATGCAAGCGACATTAGCTTGGGATCGGTACTCTATCAAGAGGACAAGGATGGAAACCACCAAGTAATAAGTTTCGCCAGCAGAACGTTAAATCAGTGTGAGCGTAATTACCATGTAACCAAAAAAGAGCTGCTGAGCATGGTCTTTTCTTGTGGAAAATTTCGAACTTATATTCTTGGATATCCTATCACAGTGCGCACCGACCATAAGTCTATTTCCTTCTTAAAGAACTGCAAGCTCAGCCATGGTCGATTAACCAGATGGATACTTGCTCTCCAAGAATACCACATCAATTGGGAGTATATCCCTGGCAGTAAAAACACAGCAGCTGATGTGCTATCCCGCATTAACACCGAACAGCAAACCTTCGATGGAGAGAAGGAGACCATAGTAAAAGTATTTAATATTATGAAAAGCAGGTCCAACCTAGAAGTGATACTGAATAGAGTAAAACAACACCAGAAGGAAGATAAGAAATTGAATCAAATCCGAGAGCGGCTGAACCAACAAGAAGAAAGAGCCACACATTTCTACTGTTTGCATGAAGATATTTTATTTATTAAAACCAAAGCCAACCAAAATACATGGAAATTAATAATACCTAAAGGAACTGAAGCTGAGATTATAATGGAATACCACCTCAGATACGGACACATGGGAGCACTGAAGGTGACCAAAGCATTAGAAGAGCATACCTACCTGAAAGACATTAACCGGAGGGTAAGGAAGACCATAAAAAGCTGTCACATATGCCAACTTGTCAAGTGCAATAACGACAAGAAAGAAGGAGTAATGCAACCAATAACTTCTGCCAATAAACTGGAACGAGTCTTCTTAGACATATGTGGACCCATGCCATGCAGTGGAGGAAGAAAGCAGTACAAGTTCATAGTTATAATCATGGACCATTACACCAAGTTTGTAAAATTATACCCTATCAACCGTGCTACTACAAACAAAATACTGAACACAATAACGCAGAGGTACATTACAGAAGTGGGGAGTCCAACAAATATCATCACTGACCATGGTACCCAATTCCGAGGAAGACGATGGAAAGAGACATTGATGGATCTGGGCATCCGAACATACAAAACTTCGATATACCACCTGAACAGCAACCCAGCTGAAAGAGTGCTCCGTGAAGTTGGGAGGATTCTTCGAACATACTGCCACGATCAGCAACGTAAGTGGAGTGAATACCTCGAAGCCACAGAAAGTTTCATAAATCTCGCTTATCACGAATCCATTAAGGATACCCCTTACACCATCATGTACAGAAAACCACCACCTCGAGCTATAGAAGAACTTGTCAATTTCCCCGCCAGTCCGGAATACCAATTCGATAATGCTAGATTCTACAGCAAGATAGCGGAACAAATAGAAAAGAAAAAGGAAAAATATCACAGAATGCAACCGAAAGCAATCCGGTATCATGAAGGAGAAAAAGTGCTAATACGGAACCGAGAGTTGCCAAGTTCCAGAGAGGGAATCACAAAGAAATTGCTATTATTGTACAATGGACCCTATCTCATTGTAAAAGACAACCACAACAATACCTATGTCATAAGTGAGATAACAAGCAAGAGAATCAAAGGGACTTACAACCAGTCTTCTTTGAAAAAATATTATGAGACAGTGTCAGAAGGTTAAAAAGAATTTGGAGAGTAACCATTATCTAAATTCAAAAATTAAAGTAAGCACAACTTACAATAAGTATTTGATTGAAATTATTATATGAATGAAAAGGAATTTAGAAGAAAGATTAGCTAAATTCAAAACAAAGTAAGTACAAACTTACAACCAAGTGTGAAACAAAATGTGTAAACCCATGTAATTTTGAAAAATCATATACAACGTATAATGAAATATCATAAAAAATTGATATAAAATAATAAAATGTTACACAAATAATGATGACGCTACATAACATCATTAACTAACCCTATCACAAAAGGGAATAATAAAGAATTAACGTTTCACAAAAGAAAAGACAAGACAATAAAAAAAAAAAAAAAATGACAATGACATATTAACTGGACAATCAATGATGAAAAAATATAAGTGAGCCAGAAACCAGCTACAATGCTAAATAAAGTGATAACAATTAAAATCACTACCATATGAAGTAAGCTGATGAAACAATGCAAAATGCCTATTAAATATCGCCATAAGCTTAGAAAAAGGAATCCAAACAAGTCACTGAGAGGAAAAGGTCATGAGATGTATAAAAGAGAGAATAATTAATCCCAAAAGTGTTTTATTGTATTGATGTTATATGAGTCGAAAACAGACGACTATTATTATGATTATTATGAATATTATTATGTGATGATTTTATGTTGAGATACGTCCAACAATTATTTATGTTATTGAGCAGATAGGCAAGACCTCTGAACTCAAAATGTGTATAAATGGATAGCAGAGTAATAGAGCCACACGTGCCCTCTGGCTAGTACCAATTTATATGAATGGGAGAGAAGAAAAATTTTAGGGAAATAGAACATACAAGGGATAACACTCGTAATAAAATAATACCAAATACCATATTATGAACCATGACTTGATAAAAAATAAATAAAGAAGAAAGTAGCGATTGATGAATTCCTGAATAATAACAACTTGATTAAATGAACTATATTGATGATTTCAGAAAAAACATAATGATCTGTGTTTCGAAATAATCAATGTTGGTGGCGACGCATTATGTAACATGACATAAGGTAGTGAAGATACATTAATAATTAATTATAAAACAAAGAAGCTGAAGGCAAGAATGAAGTTCAAGAACTTATAAACTCAGAGATTAATAACCTAATGACAAATGACTAATAAACTGACGATGACTTGACACAATAGATCGGATAAACACAAGAAGGAATGATGGAACAAGGAAGAAGGGACCGAGAACTAAATGTAATCAAGAAATTGATAACAAACATTGTAATTCCCTAATAATGACCATAAAATGTATGTTAACAAATGCACTAATGTAATTAGAGTATAGATGAGATGTACCTAGGGTAATAATGACAAATAAGAAAGATAGTAATGTTATGTATATTTTATTAATGAAGGAATGTATTCATAAATATAAGATAGGGAGTTAATAATAAACACACCCAAATGAATAGTGATAAATATAATCAAAACCAGTAAACAATACCCTGAGGCAAATAAGGCCACAGTTAATAACCAAAAGTGATCATTAGTGAAGGGAAAATAAAATAAACACTTATAATCAGTAACCCCATGATGATGTTAACATAAATAAACAACCTAGTGAATAATATCAAGTGAGTGGAAGAAGGAGTGTATTAATACAAAAGTGGTGACATGCAGTTATAGCATGTTGCATATAATAAGTGAAAGTGAATAAATAAAAAAAAAAACTTCTATGAAGGAAAAAGTGTAGTGGGTGAACATAAAAGGATATTTTAGTTAGTAGACTGTATTAGAAAACTGAAGGACCGGTGATAAACTTTGTACTAGCAAGTAACAGGAACTCATTATAATGTGATTAAGTTAAGCAATAGATAATAAGAATTATAAGATAAGATAGAAATTAAGTCATTGGAATGAAAGGCAAACAAGAAAGATAGACACTGTTTTCTAGTGAAGGAATGAGGGAATAGAGTATATATTTAAAGTACAGTTTAATAGTAGTATGATAAGAGTGTTGTTATTGTTTAAAAAAACCAATATAATATAATGAATTATCAGTTGAAACAGATAGTAGAAAGGAAACAGAAAGGTAGTTAGAAATTTATTTCAGGCTTGAACCTGTCAAGAAAATGTTTATTGTTATAATAAGAGGTGTAGTTAGAAACACCAATGTTTATTATTTGTTTCTAGTTAAAAAATTGTTTTAAAGTACCATATATAAGGGTAAGAAGTTACAAAGAAATGTTAGATAGTAGTATAGGAAGATCTAGGCTCTAGGCCTAACAGTTAATGAAGAATTTTGTAAATTTAAGAACAAACAATAGTCAAGTATCAAATCAGAATATACCAAATGTTTAAACAAGTTAAGTGGGTATACTTAATACCAAAATGTATAAATAACATCCAGTTTTAGATAAAATATATATGAAATATAAATAGGAAAAATAACAAAAATGTGATTAGCTACTCAAAAGTAACCATGAGGGGTATCAAAATGATCCTTATCAACAATTATGAACAATGGTATTCATGTAATAAATCTAGTTACTAATATAAGAAAGAAATCTTAATTTGAAGATATTTTGTAGATTTAAACTAAAATAAGACGTTAGAATATAACAATGACTTAAAATTAACGACCAATGAGAATTAGCATAATTTATTAGGTAACCATAGCAACCGAAATTTATTGCCAAAAAACCGTTGAATTTTCGTTAATCCATTATTGACCGACGCGGAGGGCGGATGTATGCAGCTCTCAACCCAAATTTTATCATAAATAAGTAAATTTTGACTGAAATCATAAGGAAGAAAGATAGTAATAGCAGTCCATGGAACACCTGATAATATAATTATTGTTAAAATATTCACAAACTAAAATTATCCGTGGAAATTAAGAAGACTTCAAGAATCATAGCTGACGACTCATCCCGAAGGAAGACCAGGAGTGACCTACTTCAACCCAAGAAAACGAACGACTGCGGAACGAGTACGAAGCCGAACTTTATGGAAAAACCCGTCTGAACGAGATTGATGAACATCCGAAGTATAGAAGACGACCAGACCCATCCGGAAGAAGTAGATGAGCATCGAGGAAGCCCAAATGAGAACCGATGAGTATAAAACAATAATCTCACTAAAACGAATTCCCAATTTTTCTATCCATAATAACAAATCATAATTTTCACTTCACTGATCACTATTTTGAACTAGAACTGAAAGTATTTATAATATCACTATTATTGAACTTTAATCAATTAACAACCTTTAAACTGAGCTATAATAAATTTTAATAAACATAACTTGTTGTCAAAATCCTAACCAAAAAATATACTAACTCTCATTGATGATTACTTACTTGGATGTATTAATGTATTAAATATTGTGTACCTAGTTTTGAGAATTATTATAAGTTTGTGCATTTTAGCCGTTAATCCAATACTTCTGTAGCCAAAAGGACTTATTAACACGACCTGTGAAAAATTTTTATTGTAAACAAACGTTATTCGCCAAGCGGCGTGTACATAATACAAATAACTGAGCATGCCAACTGAGCAACTGTAAAAGCTGGTGCTAAGATAAAATAATGTACTACTAAATAACTGAAAATTATTAAAGGTTTAATAAATATTATTGTTCTGCAACGCTGTATGTTTGATTCGTACAAAATAAGCTAATACATAGAAAATTATTAAAGTGAAAACAACAAAACATCACAGTTAGCGAAGTCGACACTGAAAGACGGCGTGTGCCAATCAGGTGGCGAGGCGGCAATATTCAAACCAAACGCCGAGAGATACGGTTTGCCCGTAAATGGTAAGAAAAGGTACAACTCGACTTGCTACACGCAATTAACATTGACAGAAGTAACTGAACTGATTAATAACATCAATTATACACCCATACTATACCACGAACGCAACGAGCGAATTAAAAAACGCTCGTCACGCACACATTTACTATACGAGTAATAGAACAAATTACAGAAATACTAATTATTAAATACCCCGCACAAAACTATTTATTACAAAGTGGCGCGCCAACGAGTAGGGCTAGGATAAATAAGAAATCATACCATTAAACCTTACAGATTCTAGCGGCGACTACAGAAATGTAACCGGCAAAGCACGATACGAGATACCAGACTAAGATACACGAGAAGGAGGTGGAAAAGGGAACGAAGAGATCAGAAAAGGAGATCGAGAAGGACGTCAGAATGGAAGAAAAGGAAATAACTTCGATGGAAGATGTAGAAGAATTATTAACTCCTATGGAAACAGATAAACCTACACAGCAGGAGGAAACCAGAGGAGACCTGGACTTACTAAAACTGTGGGAATTAATTAAAGAAGACTCCAGGAAGCAGAATGAGAAAATGGAGGAACGGAGAAAGGAAGACAATGAAAAACTAGACAAGAAATTTGAGTCAATAAATGACAATTTCAAGAAAATGGACAAAATTAACGAGGAGTTGGAAAAGGAGATGAATGAAAAATTGGACAGCACCAAGAAAGATTTAAGGCGGACCATTAATGGAAATAATGAAAAATTATGACAGGAGATGAAGGAAGAGAATAAAATAATCAGTGAAAAAATAGAGAGAAGTAATGAGAAAACCAGGAAAACCTTGAGACTAATGAAGGAGGATATCGAAACGCTGAATGATAAAATTGAATACAACCAGGATACATTACAGCAACAGTTGACGGAGTACAGGGAAGAATTGAAACAGACTGTAATGGAGACGGAAGAGAAGATAGAGAAAACCAGCGAAGTAGTGTTGCAAGTCCGAGAAGAAATTTTGATCAAAGTGAATGAAGTTAAAGGTGAAGGTAAAAGGAGGGTTGAAGGACTCCAAAAAGAAACAAATAACAAATTGGAACAAATACAGACCAGAGTCGAAGAGAATTATAGCAAATTGGATGCATCGGTAAGTGATGTGAAGGACACCACAACTGCCCAAGAAGGGAAAACAGCAGAATTTAGAGCAAGAGAACTACGCCTCCAGGAAGAGATAAATGCGTTGAAGGACCGACCACTGATGAGCTCACACATATCATGCAGTGAGAATAGAGAAACAATCAACTTCAAAAATTACAAACGAAACCCAATTGAATTCATAGAACGGGTAGAAGAGAACCTAGCCCGAACCAGGGAGACACGGTGGACGATAATCAAGGGCATGATTGACGAAATGTTCAAGGAAGTTCACGACAATTGGTGGACGGCTGTGCGACCAGACATACATAATTTTAATGAATTTAAAAAACTGTTCAAGGACAAATACTGGTCGGAGGCGACGCAGCATGTAGTCAGAAATAATATCAGTAACGGCCGATTCGACCCTTACCTGGGACAATCTCCAACCGCCTACTTTTTAGGTAAGGTTAGTGTAGCTAGGAACCTAGAACCTAACATCCCTGAAGAGTGCTTGGTGACCCAATTGGCATACCACTACGACGGAGAAATCACCAAAAGCCGGTTGAGTGGAAGAATAAAGACGATTCAAGAGATGGCCGCGTTATTGGGTGAATGTGAACGGGAAAAACATGTGTTGAACAGGCAAAAGAACACCCCGAATTACAGAAACTATGATAATAGAAATCATCCAAGTGGGCCACAAGGAAACCATACACCGGCTAATCATCCGCCAACCAACCCCAATAATTATAGAGGTTTCAATAATAGTAATAATAACCATAACTATCCGAGGAATAATAACCAGAATTTCTTCAACAACAGTAATAATCCAAATAATTCCTATAACAGGGGAAATAACCAAAACGGAGGTGGTTACAACAGGCCCAACAATCAATACAACAATAACAACCAACCGGGGCCGAATCAAACACACAGGCGACGGGTAAATTATATAAATGCCGAGAATAGAAACGACGCAAGACGGGGTTACAGAAGACCAAGAAGCCGGAGTGCGGAAGAAAATAGAAGGAGCTGAGAACGAATAACGTTCAATGACCACTCGGTTGAGAGAATGCAAACCACTGAGGATAATCACCCCATCAGATCAGAGGACCGCGCCGAAGGCAACGCCCAACATTTAAATGAGCAGCGGCAGTGAGAATACCACAGGACCCGTCACTGATCCGATCTATTGGGTTATTAACAAGACTGACTAACCAGACAAATGACGAAACAATAATAATTCAGAACCACTATCTGAAGAACATCCGTGAGGAGTTAATGGAAGAAAATTCCACATTAATCAAGCACCCTGATAACGAAATTGCATATGTTATTGCCAAGGTATATGGAGTAACTGTAAAATTCATGATTGACACGGGTGCCAATGTGTCTTTAATTGATACAAATATGTATAACAAAATTCAAAAAGAGAGTAAGATCAGCTTACCCACGTTACCAGTAAGTAACATTGTTTTAATTGGAGCCACTGGAAGGCAAAATAAAACCATTAAGAGAAAAGTGTCTCTAGAAGTAATGAGTAATGGTGAGACACTGCCAATGATATTCTTAATTGCTCATAATTTACCATTCGAAATTTTAATTGGTTGTGATATCCTAAGAAAATATTCTGCGATTATCGACATGAGACTATCTAAAGTAACTATGAGATATGAAGACAGAGAATGGATAGCAGAATTAACTGGGAGCAAGGGGGTCATCCCAATCAGTACAATATATAATATAAGAATGATTTGTGATTCACCAGACCGAAGGTTGGAAGTGAAACCAGACAATCAAATAAACAGTGACATCCTATGGAATCAGAAGTTAGAAGAAATCCGACAGTTTCGAGGGACCCAAGACGGGAATCCATTAACGGATCAAGAGGTGGAAAAATTAATAATGATTTATAACAAATACCGCCATGTATTTTCCGATCAACCAGGAAAGGTACGGGGGTATCAGTGCGAGTTGAAATTCAAAGAAGTGGCCAACTTTAATAAGAAATCCTACCCGACAGCGTATGCAGCAAAGGAAGCAGTACGTGTGGAAATTAATAAAATGCTGGAGGAAGACATAATTGAGTACAGTTGTTCGCAGTACACCAGTCCTATAGTAGCTGTTACCAAGAAAGATGGAAGGGTACGCCTATGTCTCGACGCCAGAGAAATAAATAAGATCCTAATTAACGACAGGACATCTCCTGGTGAAATTGAGGAGATCCTCAAAAAGTTTCATGGTACTCAATTTATCAGTACCTGGGATACAGTTTGCGGGTACTGGCAAGTAGAATTGCACCCAGCCAGTAGAAAATACGTAGCGTTCATATTTGAAGGCTGGAACTACCAGTTCAAACGACTACCTTTTGGGCTGGTAAACTCGGTAGCGATATTTGTCCGCTGCATGGACCAGATATTGGGTCCTGAAACCATGAATTATACAACTGTGTACGTCGATGATTTGCTGATCACTTCATCCAACTGGGAGGAGCATTGTACAAGAGTAGAGCGGGTACTAGAGAAATTATCCATAAACAATGTAACTTTAAAATTAGAAAAGTCAAAGCTGATAGCAGAAGAAGTCCAATTCCTTGGATTCAACCTGTTACGACAAGGAATAACACCATCAATCGACAAAGTAGATGCTATTCAACGTTTCCCTACCCGTAAAAATAAGAAACAGTTACAGTCGTTCCTGGGCATCTGTAACTACTACAGAAAATTTCAGCAAAATTACTCTGAGCTGACAACCAAACTGTCACCACAGCTATCATCTAAGACCAAGTGGATGTGGGGCCCAGAACAAGAAACGATTTTCAACACCATTAAAAAACACTTCCTCGACACAATCATGTTAAACCACCCTGATTTCAATAGACCCTTTTACATGAACTGCGATGCAAGCGACATTAGCTTGGGATCGGTACTCTATCAAGAGGACAAGGATGGAAACCACCAAGTAATAATATGATTGGATAAAACTTCCGGGCTGAAAGGCCGTGGTCGATTGCTTGATGCATTGGCGCTATACGTTTCGGCCGCACCACCGGTGGCCATCTTCAGTAGCAAAACTTGTTCGAATAGATGTACGCCGAACACGTCCCCAATGTACTGGGAACAAGCAACAGTGAGTTACGGCTACGAATCCTCTATTTATAACTTTTTGGCCGCTTCAGGTGTATCGCGCGGACCAATGAGAAGCCAGCTCATCATTCTTGATTCTGATTGGCCATGGAAAATAGACCATGCCAGACACTATTTAAGGAGATGCTTTCTCCTCGGCGGTTCATAGCGACAGACGCATTCTTATGAATATGGATGGACTCCAGATGTAGGCGAGTGAAGTAACCCCGGACAGAAGACAACACGCGGGCTTCATCAAACATCACCCGGTGATCGTCGTGGGAAAGAGCGTGTTCAGCAACTGCGGACTTTTCCGGCTGGCCCAGACGGCAATATCTCCAAATGCCGTCTGGGCCATAGAATCAAGAATGATGAGCTGGCTTCTCATTGGTCCGCGCGATACACCTGAAGCGGCCAAAAAGTTATAAATAGAGGATTCGTAGCCGTAACTCACTGTTGCTTGTTCCCAGTACATTGGGGACGTGTTCGGCGTACATCTATTCGAACAAGTTTTGCTACTGAAGATGGCCACCGGTGGTGCGGCCGAAACGTATAGCGCCAATGCATCAAGCAATCGACCACGGCCTTTCAGCCCGGAAGTTTTATCCAATCATATTGACACCGGCCGTGAAAGCCTACGTACTAAAACACCAAGTAATAAGTTTCGCCAGCAGAACGTTAAATCAGTGTGAGCGTAATTACCATGTAACCAAAAAAGAGCTGCTGAGCATGGTCTTTTCTTGTGGAAAATTTCGAACTTATATTCTTGGATATCCTATCACAGTGCGCACCGACCATAAGTCTATTTCCTTCTTAAAGAACTGCAAGCTCAGCCATGGTCGATTAACCAGATGGATACTTGCTCTCCAAGAATACCACATCAATTGGGAGTATATCCCTGGCAGTAAAAACACAGCAGCTGATGTGCTATCCCGCATTAACACCGAACAGCAAACCTTCGATGGAGAGAAGGAGACCATAGTAAAAGTATTTAATATTATGAAAAGCAGGTCCAACCTAGAAGTGATACTGAATAGAGTAAAACAACACCAGAAGGAAGATAAGAAATTGAATCAAATCCGAGAGCGGCTGAACCAACAAGAAGAAAGAGCCACACATTTCTACTGTTTGCATGAAGATATTTTATTTATTAAAACCAAAGCCAACCAAAATACATGGAAATTAATAATACCTAAAGGAACTGAAGCTGAGATTATAATGGAATACCACCTCAGATACGGACACATGGGAGCACTGAAGGTGACCAAAGCATTAGAAGAGCATACCTACCTGAAAGACATTAACCGGAGGGTAAGGAAGACCATAAAAAGCTGTCACATATGCCAACTTGTCAAGTGCAATAACGACAAGAAAGAAGGAGTAATGCAACCAATAACTTCTGCCAATAAACTGGAACGAGTCTTCTTAGACATATGTGGACCCATGCCATGCAGTGGAGGAAGAAAGCAGTACAAGTTCATAGTTATAATCATGGACCATTACACCAAGTTTGTAAAATTATACCCTATCAACCGTGCTACTACAAACAAAATACTGAACACAATAACGCAGAGGTACATTACAGAAGTGGGGAGTCCAACAAATATCATCACTGACCATGGTACCCAATTCCGAGGAAGACGATGGAAAGAGACATTGATGGATCTGGGCATCCGAACATACAAAACTTCGATATACCACCTGAACAGCAACCCAGCTGAAAGAGTGCTCCGTGAAGTTGGGAGGATTCTTCGAACATACTGCCACGATCAGCAACGTAAGTGGAGTGAATACCTCGAAGCCACAGAAAGTTTCATAAATCTCGCTTATCACGAATCCATTAAGGATACCCCTTACACCATCATGTACAGAAAACCACCACCTCGAGCTATAGAAGAACTTGTCAATTTCCCCGCCAGTCCGGAATACCAATTCGATAATGCTAGATTCTACAGCAAGATAGCGGAACAAATAGAAAAGAAAAAGGAAAAATATCACAGAATGCAACCGAAAGCAATCCGGTATCATGAAGGAGAAAAAGTGCTAATACGGAACCGAGAGTTGCCAAGTTCCAGAGAGGGAATCACAAAGAAATTGCTATTATTGTACAATGGACCCTATCTCATTGTAAAAGACAACCACAACAATACCTATGTCATAAGTGAGATAACAACCAAGAGAATCAAAGGGACTTACAACCAGTCTTCTTTGAAAAAATATTATGAGACAGTGTCAGAAGGTTAAAAAGAATTTGGAGAGTAACCATTATCTAAATTCAAAAATTAAAGTAAGCACAACTTACAATAAGTATTTGATTGAAATTATTATATGAATGAAAAGGAATTTAGAAGAAAGATTAGCTAAATTCAAAACAAAGTAAGTACAAACTTACAACCAAGTGTGAAACAAAATGTGTAAACCCATGTAATTTTGAAAAATCATATACAACGTATAATGAAATATCATAAAAAATTGATATAAAATAATAAAATGTTACACAAATAATGATGACGCTACATAACATCATTAACTAACCCTATCACAAAAGGGAATAATAAAGAATTAACGTTTCACAAAAGAAAAGACAAGACAATAAAAAAAAAAAAAAATGACAATGACATATTAACTGGACAATCAATGATGAAAAAATATAAGTGAGCCAGAAACCAGCTACAATGCTAAATAAAGTGATAACAATTAAAATCACTACCATATGAAGTAAGCTGATGAAACAATGCAAAATGCCTATTAAATATCGCCATAAGCTTAGAAAAAGGAATCCAAACAAGTCACTGAGAGGAAAAGGTCATGAGATGTATAAAAGAGAGAATAATTAATCCCAAAAGTGTTTTATTGTATTGATGTTATATGAGTCGAAAACAGACGACTATTATTATGATTATTATGAATATTATTATGTGATGATTTTATGTTGAGATACGTCCAACAATTATTTATGTTATTGAGCAGATAGGCAAGACCTCTGAACTCAAAATGTGTATAAATGGATAGCAGAGTAATAGAGCCACACGTGCCCTCTGGCTAGTACCAATTTATATGAATGGGAGAGAAGAAAAATTTTAGGGAAATAGAACATACAAGGGATAACACTCGTAATAAAATAATACCAAATACCATATTATGAACCATGACTTGATAAAAAATAAATAAAGAAGAAAGTAGCGATTGATGAATTCCTGAATAATAACAACTTGATTAAATGAACTATATTGATGATTTCAGAAAAAACATAATGATCTGTGTTTCGAAATAATCAATGTTGGTGGCGACGCATTATGTAACATGACATAAGGTAGTGAAGATACATTAATAATTAATTATAAAACAAAGAAGCTGAAGGCAAGAATGAAGTTCAAGAACTTATAAACTCAGAGATTAATAACCTAATGACAAATGACTAATAAACTGACGATGACTTGACACAATAGATCGGATAAACACAAGAAGGAACGATGGAACAAGGAAGAAGGGACCGAGAACTAAATGTAATCAAGAAATTGATAACAAACATTGTAATTCCCTAATAATGACCATAAAATGTATGTTAACAAATGCACTAATGTAATTAGAGTATAGATGAGATGTACCTAGGGTAATAATGACAAATAAGAAAGATAGTAATGTTATGTATATTTTATTAATGAAGGAATGTATTCATAAATATAAGATAGGGAGTTAATAATAAACACACCCAAATGAATAGTGATAAATATAATCAAAACCAGTAAACAATACCCTGAGGCAAATAAGGCCACAGTTAATAACCAAAAGTGATCATTAGTGAAGGGAAAATAAAATAAACACTTATAACCAGTAACCCCATGATGAGGTTAACATAAATAAACAACCTAGTGAATAATATCAAGTGAGTGGAAGAAGGAGTGTATTAATACAAAAGTGGTGACATGCAGTTATAGCATGTTGCATATAATAAGTGAAAGTGAATAAATAAAAAAAAAAACTTCTATGAAGGAAAAAGTGTAGTGGGTGAACATAAAAGGATATTTTAGTTAGTAGACTGTATTAGAAAACTGAAGGACCGGTGATAAACTTTGTACTAGCAAGTAACAGGAACTCATTATAATGTGATTAAGTTAAGCAATAGATAATAAGAATTATAAGATAAGATAGAAATTAAGTCATTGGAATGAAAGGCAAACAAGAAAGATAGACACTGTTTTCTAGTGAAGGAATGAGGGAATAGAGCATATATTTAAAGTACAGTTTAATAGTAGTATGATAAGAGTGTTGTTATTGTTTAAAAAAACCAATATAATATAATGAATTATCAGTTGAAACAGATAGTAGAAAGGAAACAGAAAGGTAGTTAGAAATTTATTTCAGGCTTGAACCTGTCAAGAAAATGTTTATTGTTATAATAAGAGGTGTAGTTAGAAACACCAATGTTTATTATTTGTTTCTAGTTAAAAAATTGTTTTAAAGTACCATATATAAGGGTAAGAAGTTACAAAGAAATGTTAGATAGTAGTATAGGAAGATCTAGGCTCTAGGCCTAACAGTTAATGAAGAATTTTGTAAATTTAAGAACAAACAATAGTCAAGTATCAAATCAGAATATACCAAATGTTTAAACAAGTTAAGTGGGTATACTTAATACCAAAATGTATAAATAACATCCAGTTTTAGATAAAATATATATGAAATATAAATAGGAAAAATAACAAAAATGTGATTAGCTACTCAAAAGTAACCATGAGGGGTATCAAAATGATCCTTATCAACAATTATGAACAATGGTATTCATGTAATAAATCTAGTTACTAATATAAGAAAGAAATCTTAATTTGAAGATATTTTGTAGATTTAAACTAAAATAAGACGTTAGAATATAACAATGACTTAAAATTAACGACCAATGAGAATTAGCATAATTTATTAGGTAACCATAGCAACCGAAATTTATTGCCAAAAAACCGTTGAATTTTCGTTAATCCATTATTGACCGACGCGGAGGGCGGATGTATGCAGCTCTCAACCCAAATTTTATCATAAATAAGTAAATTTTGACTGAAATCATAAGGAAGAAAGATAGTAATAGCAGTCCATGGAACACCTGATAATATAATTATTGTTAAAATATTCACAAACTAAAATTATCCGTGGAAATTAAGAAGACTTCAAGAATCATAGCTGACGACTCATCCCGAAGGAAGACCAGGAGTGACCTACTTCAACCCAAGAAAACGAACGACTGCGGAACGAGTACGAAGCCGAACTTTATGGAAAAACCCGTCTGAACGAGATTGATGAACATCCGAAGTATAGAAGACGACCAGACCCATCCGGAAGAAGTAGATGAGCATCGAGGAAGCCCAAATGAGAACCGATGAGTATAAAACAATAATCTCACTAAAACGAATTCCCAATTTTTCTATCCATAATAACAAATCATAATTTTCACTTCACTGATCACTATTTTGAACTAGAACTGAAAGTATTTATAATATCACTATTATTGAACTTTAATCAATTAACAACCTTTAAACTGAGCTATAATAAATTTTAATAAACATAACTTGTTGTCAAAATCCTAACCAAAAAATATACTAACTCTCATTGATGATTACTTACTTGGATGTATTAATGTATTAAATATTGTGTACCTAGTTTTGAGAATTATTATAAGTTTGTGCATTTTAGCCGTTAATCCAATACTTCTGTAGCCAAAAGGACTTATTAACACGACCTGTGAAAAATTTTTATTGTAAACAAACGTTATTCGCCAAGCGGCGTGTACATAATACAAATAACTGAGCATGCCAACTGAGCAACTGTAAAAGCTGGTGCTAAGATAAAATAATGTACTACTAAATAACTGAAAATTATTAAAGGTTTAATAAATATTATTGTTCTGCAACGCTGTATGTTTGATTCGTACAAAATAAGCTAATACATAGAAAATTATTAAAGTGAAAACAACAAAACATCACAGTTAGCGAAGTCGACACTGAAAGACGGCGTGTGCCAATCAGGTGGCGAGGCGGCAATATTCAAACCAAACGCCGAGAGATACGGTTTGCCCGTAAATGGTAAGAAAAGGTACAACTCGACTTGCTACACGCAATTAACATTGACAGAAGTAACTGAACTGATTAATAACATCAATTATACACCCATACTATACCACGAACGCAACGAGCGAATTAAAAAACGCTCGTCACGCACACATTTACTATACGAGTAATAGAACAAATTACAGAAATACTAATTATTAAATACCCCGCACAAAACTATTTATTACAAAGTGGCGCGCCAACGAGTAGGGCTAGGATAAATAAGAAATCATACCATTAAACCTTACAGATTCTAGCGGCGACTACAGAAATGTAACCGGCAAAGCACGATACGAGATACCAGACTAAGATACACGAGAAGGAGGTGGAAAAGGGAACGAAGAGATCAGAAAAGGAGATCGAGAAGGACGTCAGAATGGAAGAAAAGGAAATAACTTCGATGGAAGATGTAGAAGAATTATTAACTCCTATGGAAACAGATAAACCTACACAGCAGGAGGAAACCAGAGGAGACCTGGACTTACTAAAACTGTGGGAATTAATTAAAGAAGACTCCAGGAAGCAGAATGAGAAAATGGAGGAACGGAGAAAGGAAGACAATGAAAAACTAGACAAGAAATTTGAGTCAATAAATGACAATTTCAAGAAAATGGACAAAAATAACGAGGAGTTGAAAAAGGAGATGAATGAAAAATTGGACAGCACCAAGAAAGATTTAAGGCGGACCATTAATGGAAATAATGAAAAATTATGACAGGAGATGAAGGAAGAGAATAAAATAATCAGTGAAAAAATAGAGAGAAGTAATGAGAAAACCAGGAAAACCTTGAGACTAATGAAGGAGGATATCGAAACGCTGAACGATAAAATTGAATACAACCAGGATACATTACAGCAACAGTTGACGGAGTACAGGGAAGAATTGAAACAGACTGTAATGGAGACGGAAGAGAAGATAGAGAAAACCAGCGAAGTAGTGTTGCAAGTCCGAGAAGAAATTTTGATCAAAGTGAATGAAGTTAAAGGTGAAGGTAAAAGGAGGGTTGAAGGACTCCAAAAAGAAACAAATAACAAATTGGAACAAATACAGACCAGAGTCGAAGAGAATTATAGCAAATTGGATGCATCGGTAAGTGATGTGAAGGACACCACAACCGCCCAAGAAGGGAAAACAGCAGAATTTAGAGCAAGAGAACTACGCCTCCAGGAAGAGATAAATGCGTTGAAGGACCGACCACTGATGAGCTCACACATATCATGCAGTGAGAATAGAGAAACAATCAACTTCAAAAATTACAAACGAAACCCAATTGAATTCATAGAACGGGTAGAAGAGAACCTAGCCCGAACCAGGGAGACACGGTGGACGATAATCAAGGGCATGATTGACGAAATGTTCAAGGAAGTTCACGACAATTGGTGGACGGCTGTGCGACCAGACATACATAATTTTAATGAATTTAAAAAACTGTTCAAGGACAAATACTGGTCGGAGGCGACGCAGCATGTAGTCAGAAATAATATCAGTAACGGCCGATTCGACCCTTACCTGGGACAATCTCCAACCGCCTACTTTTTAGGTAAGGTTAGTGTAGCTAGGAACCTAGAACCTAACATCCCTGAAGAGTGCTTGGTGACCCAATTGGCATACCACTACGACGGAGAAATCACCAAAAGCCGGTTGAGTGGAAGAATAAAGACGATTCAAGAGATGGCCGCGTTATTGGGTGAATGTGAACGGGAAAAACATGTGTTGAACAGGCAAAAGAACACCCCGAATTACAGAAACTATGATAATAGAAATCATCCAAGTGGGCCACAAGGAAACCATACACCGGCTAATCATCCGCCAACCAACCCCAATAATTATAGAGGTTTCAATAATAGTAATAATAACCATAACTATCCGAGGAATAATAACCAGAATTTCTTCAACAACAGTAATAATCCAAATAATTCCTATAACAGGGGAAATAACCAAAACGGAGGTGGTTACAACAGGCCCAACAATCAATACAACAATAACAACCAACCGGGGCCGAATCAAACACACAGGCGACGGGTAAATTATATAAATGCCGAGAATAGAAACGACGCAAGACGGGGTTACAGAAGACCAAGAAGCCGGAGTGCGGAAGAAAATAGAAGGAGCTGAGAACGAATAACGTTCAATGACCACTCGGTTGAGAGAATGCAAACCACTGAGGATAATCACCCCATCAGATCAGAGGACCGCGCCGAAGGCAACGCCCAACATTTAAATGAGCAGCGGCAGTGAGAATACCACAGGACCCGTCACTGATCCGATCTATTGGGTTATTAACAAGACTGACTAACCAGACAAATGACGAAACAATAATAATTCAGAACCACTATCTGAAGAACATCCGTGAGGAGTTAATGGAAGAAAATTCCACATTAATCAAGCACCCTGATAACGAAATTGCATATGTTATTGCCAAGGTATATGGAGTAACTGTAAAATTCATGATTGACACGGGTGCCAATGTGTCTTTAATTGATACAAATATGTATAACAAAATTCAAAAAGAGAGTAAGATCAGCTTACCCACGTTACCAGTAAGTAACATTGTTTTAATTGGAGCCACTGGAAGGCAAAATAAAACCATTAAGAGAAAAGTGTCTCTAGAAGTAATGAGTAATGGTGAGACACTGCCAATGATATTCTTAATTGCTCATAATTTACCATTCGAAATTTTAATTGGTTGTGATATCCTAAGAAAATATTCTGCGATTATCGACATGAGACTATCTAAAGTAACTATGAGATATGAAGACAGAGAATGGATAGCAGAATTAACTGGGAGCAAGGGGGTCATCCCAATCAGTACAATATATAATATAAGAATGATTTGTGATTCACCAGACCGAAGGTTGGAAGTGAAACCAGACAATCAAATAAACAGTGACATCCTATGGAATCAGAAGTTAGAAGAAATCCGACAGTTTCGAGGGACCCAAGACGGGAATCCATTAACGGATCAAGAGGTGGAAAAATTAATAATGATTTATAACAAATACCGCCATGTATTTTCCGATCAACCAGGAAAGGTACGGGGGTATCAGTGCGAGTTGAAATTCAAAGAAGTGGCCAACTTTAATAAGAAATCCTACCCGACAGCGTATGCAGCAAAGGAAGCAGTACGTGTGGAAATTAATAAAATGCTGGAGGAAGACATAATTGAGTACAGTTGTTCGCAGTACACCAGTCCTATAGTAGCTGTTACCAAGAAAGATGGAAGGGTACGCCTATGTCTCGACGCCAGAGAAATAAATAAGATCCTAATTAACGACAGGACATCTCCTGGTGAAATTGAGGAGATCCTCAAAAAGTTTCATGGTACTCAATTTATCAGTACCTGGGATACGGTTTGCGGGTACTGGCAAGTAGAATTGCACCCAGCCAGTAGAAAATACGTAGCGTTCATATTTGAAGGCTGGAACTACCAGTTCAAACGACTACCTTTTGGGCTGGTAAACTCGGTAGCGATATTTGTCCGCTGCATGGACCAGATATTGGGTCCTGAAACCATGAATTATACAACTGTGTCCGTCGATGATTTGCTGATCACTTCATCCAACTGCGAGGAGCATTGTACAAGAGTAGAGCGGGTACTAGAGAAATTATCCATAAACAATGTAACTTTAAAATTAGAAAAGTCAAAGCTGATAGCAGAAGAAGTCCAATTCCTTGGATTCAACCTGTCACGACAAGGAATAACACCATCAATCGACAAAGTAGATGCTATTCAACGTTTCCCTACCCCTAAAAATAAGAAACAGTTACAGTCGTTCCTGGGCATCTGTAACTACTACAGAAAATTTCAGCAAAATTACTCTGAGCTGACAACCAAACTGTCACCACAGCTATCATCTAAGACCAAGTGGATGTGGGGCCCAGAACAAGAAACGATTTTCAACACCATTAAAAAACACTTCCTCGACACAATCATGTTAAACCACCCTGATTTCAATAGACCCTTTTACATGAACTGCGATGCAAGCGACGTTAGCTTGGGATCGGTACTCTATCAAGAGGACAAGGATGGAAACCACCAAGTAATAAGTTTCGCCAGCAGAACGTTAAATCAGTGTGAGCGTAATTACCATGTAACCAAAAAAGAGCTGCTGAGCGTGGTCTTTTCTTGTGGAAAATTTCGAACTTATATTCTTGGATATCCTATCACAGTGCGCACCGACCATAAGTCTATTTCCTTCTTAAAGAACTGCAAGCTCAGCCATGGTCGATTAACCAGATGGATACTTGCTCTCCAAGAATACCACATCAATTGGGAGTATATCCCTGGCAGTAAAAACACAGCAGCTGATGTGCTATCCCGCATTAACACCGAACAGCAAACCTTCGATGGAGAGAAGGAGACCATAGTAAAAGTATTTAATATTATGAAAAGCAGGTCCAACCTAGAAGTGATACTGAATAGAGTAAAACAACACCAGAAGGAGGATAAGAAATTGAATCAAATCCGAGAGCGGCTGAACCAACAAGAAGAAAGAGCCACACATTTCTACTGTTTGCATGAAGATATTTTATTTATTAAAACCAAACCCAACCAAAATACATGGAAATTAATAATACCTAAAGGAACTGAAGCTGAGATTATAATGGAATACCACCTCAGATACGGACACATGGGAGCACTGAAGGTGACCAAAGCATTAGAAGAGCATACCTACCTGAAAGACATTAACCGGAGGGTAAGGAAGACCATAAAAAGCTGTCACATATGCCAACTTGTCAAGTGCAATAACGACAAGAAAGAAGGAGTAATGCAACCAATAACTTCTGCCAATAAACTGGAACGAGTCTTCTTAGACATATGTGGACCCATGCCATGCAGTGGAGGAAGAAAGCAGTACAAGTTCATAGTTATAATCATGGACCATTACACCAAGTTTGTAAAATTATACCCTATCAACCGTGCTACTACAAACAAAATACTGAACACAATAACGCAGAGGTACATTACAGAAGTGGGGAGTCCAACAAATATCATCACTGACCATGGTACCCAATTCCGAGGAAGACGATGGAAAGAGACATTGATGGATCTGGGCATCCGAACATACAAAACTTCGATATACCACCTGAACAGCAACCCAGCTGAAAGAGTGCTCCGTGAAGTTGGGAGGATTCTTCGAACATACTGCTACGATCAGCAACGTAAGTGGAGTGAATACCTCGAAGCCACAGAAAGTTTCATAAATCTCGCTTATCACGAATCCATTAAGGATACCCCTTACACCATCATGTACGGAAAACTACCACCTCAAGCTATAGAAGAACTTGTCAATTTCCCCGCCAGCCCGGAATACCAATTCGATAATGCTAGATTCTACAGCAAGATAGCGGAACAAATAGAAAAGAAAAAGGAAAAATATCACAGAATGCAACCGAAAGCAATCCGGTATCATGAAGGAGAAAAAGTGCTAATACGGAACCGAGAGTTGCCAAGTTCCAGAGAGGGAATCACAAAGAAATTGCTATTATTGTACAATGGACCCTATCTCATTGTAAAAGACAACCACAACAATACCTATGTCATAAGTGAGATAACAACCAAGAGAATCAAAGGGACTTACAACCAGTCTTCTTTGAAAAAATATTATGAGACAGTGTCAGAAGGTTAAAAAGAATTTGGAGAGTAACCATTATCTAAATTCAAAAATTAAAGTAAGCACAACTTACAATAAGTATTTGATTGAAATTATTATATGAATGAAAAGGAATTTAGAAGAAAGATTAGCTAAATTCAAAACAAACTAAGTACAAACTTACAACCAAGTGTGAAACAAAATGTGTAAACCCATGTAATTTTGAAAAATCATATACAACGTATAATGAAATATCATAAAAAATTGATATAAAATAATAAAATGTTACACAAATAATGATGACGCTACATAACATCATTAACTAACCCTATCACAAAAGGGAATAATAAAGAATTAACGTTTCACAAAAGAAAAGACAAGACAATAAAAAAAAAAAAAAATGACAATGACATATTAACTGGACAATCAATGATGAAAAAATATAAGTGAGCCAGAAACCAGCTACAATGCTAAATAAAGTGATAACAATTAAAATCACTACCATATGAAGTAAGCTGATGAAACAATGCAAAATGCCTATTAAATATCGCCATAAGCTTAGAAAAAGGAATCCAAACAAGTCACTGAGAGGAAAAGGTCATGAGATGTATAAAAGAGAGAATAATTAATCCCAAAAGTGTTTTATTGTATTGATGTTATATGAGTCGAAAACAGACGACTATTATTATGATTATTATGAATATTATTATGTGATGATTTTATGTTGAGATACGTCCAACAATTATTTATGTTATTGAGCAGATAGGCAAGACCTCTGAACTCAAAATGTGTATAAATGGATAGCAGAGTAATAGAGCCACACGTGCCCTCTGGCTAGTACCAATTTATATGAATGGGAGAGAAGAAAAATTTTAGGGAAATAGAACATACAAGGGATAACACTCGTAATAAAATAATACCAAATACCATATTATGAACCATGACTTGATAAAAAATAAATAAAGAAGAAAGTAGCGATTGATGAATTCCTGAATAATAACAACTTGATTAAATGAACTATATTGATGATTTCAGAAAAAACATAATGATCTGTGTTTCGAAATAATCAATGTTGGTGGCGACGCATTATGTAACATGACATAAGGTAGTGAAGATACATTAATAATTAATTATAAAACAAAGAAGCTGAAGGCAAGAATGAAGTTCAAGAACTTATAAACTCAGAGATTAATAACCTAATGACAAATGACTAATAAACTGACGATGACTTGACACAATAGATCGGATAAACACAAGAAGGAACGATGGAACAAGGAAGAAGGAACCGAGAACTAAATGTAATCAAGAAATTGATAACAAACATTGTAATTCCCTAATAATGACCATAAAATGTATGTTAACAAATGCACTAATGTAATTAGAGTATAGATGAGATGTACCTAGGGTAATAATGACAAATAAGAAAGATAGTAATGTTATGTATATTTTATTAATGAAGGAATGTATTCATAAATATAAGATAGGGAGTTAATAATAAACACACCCAAATGAATAGTGATAAATATAATCAAAACCAGTAAACAATACCCTGAGGCAAATAAGGCCACAGTTAATAACCAAAAGTGATCATTAGTGAAGGGAAAATAAAATAAACACTTATAACCAGTAACCCCATGATGATGTTAACATAAATAAACAACCTAGTGAATAATATCAAGTGAGTGGAAGAAGGAGTGTATTAATACAAAAGTGGTGACATGCAGTTATAGCATGTTGCATATAATAAGTGAAAGTGAATAAATAAAAAAAAAAACTTCTATGAAGGAAAAAGTGTAGTGGGTGAACATAAAAGGATATTTTAGTTAGTAGACTGTATTAGAAAACTGAAGGACCGGTGATAAACTTTGTACTAGCAAGTAACAGGAACTCATTATAATGTGATTAAGTTAAGCAATAGATAATAGGAATTATAAGATAAGATAGAAATTAAGTCATTGGAATGAAAGGCAAACAAGAAAGATAGACACTGTTTTCTAGTGAAGGAATGAGGGAATAGAGTATATATTTAAAGTACAGTTTAATAGTAGTATGATAAGAGTGTTGTTATTGTTTAAAAAAACCAATATAATATAATGAATTATCAGTTGAAACAGATAGTAGAAAGGAAACAGAAAGGTAGTTAGAAATTTATTTCAGGCTTGAACCTGTCAAGAAAATGTTTATTGTTATAATAAGAGGTGTAGTTAGAAACACCAATGTTTATTATTTGTTTCTAGTTAAAAAATTGTTAAGTACCATATATAAGGGTAAGAAGTTACAAAGAAATGTTAGATAGTAGTATAGGAAGATCTAGGCTCTAGGCCTAACAGTTAATGAAGAATTTTGTAAATTTAAGAACAAACAATAGTCAAGTATCAAATCAGAATATACCAAATGTTTAAACAAGTTAAGTGGGTATACTTAATACCAAAATGTATAAATAACATCCAGTTTTAGATAAAATATATATGAAATATAAATAGGAAAAATAACAAAAATGTGATTAGCTACTCAAAAGTAACCATGAGGGGTATCAAAATGATCCTTATCAACAATTATGAACAATGGTATTCATGTAATAAATCTAGTTACTAATATAAGAAAGAAATCTTAATTTGAAGATATTTTGTAGATTTAAACTAAAATAAGACGTTAGAATATAACAATGACTTAAAATTAACGACCAATGAGAATTAGCATAATTTATTAGGTAACCATAGCAACCGAAATTTATTGCCAAAAAACCGTTGAATTTTCGTTAATCCATTATTGACCGACGCGGAGGGCGGATGTATGCAGCTCTCAACCCAAATTTTATCATAAATAAGTAAATTTTGACTGAAATCATAAGGAAGAAAGATAGTAATAGCAGTCCATGGAACACCTGATAATATAATTATTGTTAAAATATTCACAAACTAAAATTATCCGTGGAAATTAAGAAGACTTCAAGAATCATAGCTGACGACTCATCCCGAAGGAAGACCAGGAGTGACCTACTTCAACCCAAGAAAACGAACGACTGCGGAACGAGTACGAAGCCGAACTTTATGGAAAAACCGTCTGAACGAGATTGATGAACATCCGAAGTATAAAAGACGACCAGACCCATCCGGAAGAAGTAGATGAGCATCGAGGAAGCCCAAATGAGAACCGATGAGTATAAAACAATAATCTCACTAAAACAAATTCCCAATTTTTCTATTCATAATAACAAATCATAATTTTCACTTCACTGATCACTATTTTGAACTAGAACTGAAAGTATTTATAATATCACTATTATTGAACTTTAATCAATTAACAACCTTTAAACTGAGCTATAATAAATTTTAATAAACATAACTTGTTGTCAAAATCCTAACCAAAAAATATACTAACTCTCATTGATGATTACTTACTTGGATGTATTAATGTATTAAATATTGTGTACCTAGTTTTGAGAATTATTATAAGTTTGTGCATTTTAGCCGTTAATCCAATACTTCTGTAGCCAAAAGGACTTATTAACACGACCTGTGAAAAATTTTTATTGTAAACAAACGTTATTCGCCAAGCGGCGTGTACATAATACAAACAACTGAGCATGCCAACTGAGCAACTGTAAAAGCTGGTGCTAAGATAAAATAATGTACTACTAAATAACTGAAAATTATTAAAGGTTTAATAAATATTATTGTTCTGCAACGCTGTATGTTTGATTCGTACAAAATAAGCTAATACATAGAAAATTATTAAAGTGAAAACAACAAAACATCACAGTTAGCGAAGTCGACACTGAAAGACGGCGTGCGCCAATCAGGTGGCGAGGCGGCAATATTCAAACCAAACGCCGAGAGATACGGTTTGCCCGTAAATGGTAAGAAAAGGTACAACTCGACTTGCTACACGCAATTAACATTGACAGAAGTAACTGAACTGATTAATAACATCAATTATACACCCATACTATACCACGAACGCAACGAGCGAATTAAAAAACGCTCGTCACGCACACATTTACTATACGAGTAATAGAACAAATTACAGAAATACTAATTATTAAATACCCCGCACAAAAGTATTTATTACAAAGTGGCGCGCCAACGAGTAGGTCTAGGATAATAAAGAAATCATACCATTAAACCTTACAGATTCTAGCGGCGACTACAGAAATGTAACCGGCAAAGCACGATACGAGATACCAGACTAAGATACACGAGAAGGAGGTGGAAAAGGGAACGAAGAGATCAGAAAAGGAGATCGAGAAGGACGTCAGAATGGAAGAAAAGGAAATAACTTCGATGGAAGATGTAGAAGAATTATTAACTCCTATGGAAACAGATAAACCTACACAGCAGGAGGAAACCAGAGGAGACCTGGACTTACTAAAACTGTGGGAATTAATTAAAGAAGACTCCAGGAAGCAGAATGAGAAAATGGAGGAACAGAGAAAGGAAGACAATGAAAAACTAGACAAGAAATTTGAGTCAATAAATGACAATTTCAAGAAAATGGACAAAAATAACGAGGAGTTGAAAAAGGAGATGAATGAAAAATTGGACAGCACCAAGAAAGATTTAAGGCGGACCATTAATGGAAATAATGAAAAATTATGACAGGAGATGAAGGAAGAGAATAAAATAATCAGTGAAAAAATAGAGAGAAGTAATGAGAAAACCAGGAAAACCTTGAGACTAATGAAGGAGGATATCGAAACGCTGAACGATAAAATTGAATACAACCAGGATACATTACAGCAACAGTTGACGGAGTACAGGGAAGAATTGAAACAGACTGTAATGGAGACGGAAGAGAAGATAGAGAAAACCAGCGAAGTAGTGTTGCAAGTCCGAGAAGAAATTTTGATCAAAGTGAATGAAGTTAAAGGTGAAGGTAAAAGGAGGGTTGAAGGACTCCAAAAAGAAACAAATAACAAATTGGAACAAATACAGACCAGAGTCGAAGAGAATTATAGCAAATTGGATGCATCGGTAAGTGATGTGAAGGACACCACAACCGCCCAAGAAGGGAAAACAGCAGAATTTAGAGCAAGAGAACTACGCCTCCAGGAAGAGATAAATGCGTTGAAGGACCGACCACTGATGAGCTCACACATATCATGCAGTGAGAATAGAGAAACAATCAACTTCAAAAATTACAAACGAAACCCAATTGAATTCATAGAACGGGTAGAAGAGAACCTAGCCCGAACCAGGGAGACACGGTGGACGATAATCAAGGGCATGATTGACGAAATGTTCAAGGAAGTTCACGACAATTGGTGGACGGCTGTGCGACCAGACATACATAATTTTAATGAATTTAAAAAACTGTTCAAGGACAAATACTGGTCGGAGGCGACGCAGCATGTAGTCAGAAATAATATCAGTAACGGCCGATTCGACCCTTACCTGGGACAATCTCCAACCGCCTACTTTTTAGGTAAGGTTAGTGTAGCTAGGAACCTAGAACCTAACATCCCTGAAGAGTGCTTGGTGACCCAATTGGCATACCACTACGACGGAGAAATCACCAAAAGCCGGTTGAGTGGAAGAATAAAGACGATTCAAGAGATGGCCGCGTTATTGGGTGAATGTGAACGGGAAAAACATGTGTTGAACAGGCAAAAGAACACCCCGAATTACAGAAACTATGATAATAGAAATCATCCAAGTGGGCCACAAGGAAACCATACACCGGCTAATCATCCGCCAACCAACCCCAATAATTATAGAGGTTTCAATAATAGTAATAATAACCATAACTATCCGAGGAATAATAACCAGAATTTCTTCAACAACAGTAATAATCCAAATAATTCCTATAACAGGGGAAATAACCAAAACGGAGGTGGTTACAACAGGCCCAACAATCAATACAACAATAACAACCAACCGGGGCCGAATCAAACACACAGGCAACGGGTAAATTATATAAATGCCGAGAATAGAAACGACGCAAGACGGGGTTACAGAAGACCAAGGAGCCGGAGTGCGGAAGAAAATAGAAGGAGCCGAGAACGAATAACGTTCAATGACCACTCGGTTGAGAGAATGCAAACCACTGAGGATAATTACCCCATCAGATCAGAGGACCGCGCCGAAGGCAACGCCCAACATTTAAATGAGCAGCGGCAGTGAGAATACCACAGGACCCGTCACTGATCCGATCTATTGGGTTATTAACAAGACTGACTAACCAGACAAATGACGAAACAATAATAATTCAGAACCACTATCTGAAGAACGTCCGTGAGGAGTTAATGGAAGAAAATTCCACATTAATCAAGCACCCTGATAACGAAATTGCATATGTTATTGCCAAGGTATATGGAGTAACTGTAAAATTCATGATTGACACGGGTGCCAATGTGTCTTTAATTGATACAAATATGTATAACAAAATTCAAAAAGAGAGTAAGATCAGCTTACCCACGTTACCAGTAAGTAACATTGTTTTAATTGGAGCCACTGGAAGGCAAAATAAAACCATTAAGAGAAAAGTGTCTCTAGAAGTAATGAGTAATGGTGAGACACTGCCAATGATATTCTTAATTGCTCATAATTTACCATTCGAAATTTTAATTGGTTGTGATATCCTAAGAAAATATTCTGCGATTATCGACATGAGACTATCTAAAGTAACTATGAGATATGAAGACAGAGAATGGATAGCAGAATTAACTGGGAGCAAGGGGGTCATCCCAATCAGTACAATATATAATATAAGAATGATTTGTGATTCACCAGACCGAAGGTTGGAAGTGAAACCAGACAATCAAATAAACAGTGACATCCTATGGAATCAGAAGTTAGAAGAAATCCGACAGTTTCGAGGGACCCAAGACGGGAATCCATTAACGGATCAAGAGGTGGAAAAATTAATAATGATTTATAACAAATACCGCCATGTATTTTCCGATCAACCAGGAAAGGTACGGGGGTATCAGTGCGAGTTGAAATTCAAAGAAGTGGCCAAATTTAATAAGAAATCCTACCCGACAGCGTATGCAGCAAAGGAAGCAGTACGTGTGGAAATTAATAAAATGCTGGAGGAAGACATAATTGAGTACAGCTGTTCGCAGTACACCAGTCCTATAGTAGCTGTTACCAAGAAAGATGGAAGGGTACGCCTATGTCTCGACGCCAGAGAAATAAATAAGATCCTAATTAACGACAGGACATCTCCTGGTGAAATTGAGGAGATCCTCAAAAAGGTTCATGGTACTCAATTTATCAGTACCTGGGATACAGTTTGCGGGTACTGGCAAGTAGAATTGCACCCAGCCAGTAGAAAATACGTAGCGTTCATATTTGAAGGCTGGAACTACCAGTTCAAACGACTACCTTTTGGGCTGGTTAACTCGGTAGCGATATTTGTCCGCTGCATGGACCAGATATTGGGTCCTGAAACCATGAATTATACAACTGTGTCCGTCGATGATTTGCTGATCACTTCATCCAACTGGGAGGAGCATTGTACAAGAGTAGAGCGGGTACTAGAGAAATTATCCATAAACAATGTAACTTTAAAATTAGAAAAGTCAAAGCTGATAGCAGAAGAAGTCCAATTCCTTGGATTCAACCTGTCACGACAAGGAATAACACCATCAATCGACAAAGTAGATGCTATTCAACGTTTCCCTACCCCTAAAAATAAGAAACAGTTACAGTCGTTCCTGGGCATCTGTAACTACTACAGAAAATTTCAGCAAAATTACTCTGAGCTGACAACCAAACTGTCACCACAGCTATCATCTAAGACCAAGTGGATGTGGGGCCCAGAACAAGAAACGATTTTCAACACCATTAAAAAACACTTCCTCGACACAATCATGTTAAACCACCCTGATTTCAATAGACCCTTTTACATGAACTGCGATGCAAGCGACGTTAGCTTGGGATCGGTACTCTATCAAGAGGACAAGGATGGAAACCACCAAGTAATAAGTTTCGCCAGCAGAACGTTAAATCAGTGTGAGCGTAATTACCATGTAACCAAAAAAGAGCTGCTGAGCGTGGTCTTTTCTTGTGGAAAATTTTGAACTTATATTCTTGGATATCCTATCACAGTGCGCACCGACCATAAGTCTATTTCCTTCTTAAAGAACTGCAAGCTCAGCCATGGTCGATTAACCAGATGGATACTTGCTCTCCAAGAATACCACATCAATTGGGAGTATATCCCTGGCAGTAAAAACACAGCAGCTGATGTGCTATCCCGCATTAACACCGAACAGCAAACCTTCGATGGAGAGAAGGAGACCATAGTAAAGGTATTTAATATTATGAAAAGCAGGTCCAACCTAGAAGTGATACTGAATAGAGTAAAACAACACCAGAAGGAGGATAAGAAATTGAATCAAATCCGAGAGCGGCTGAACCAACAAGAAGAAAGAGCCACACATTTCTACTGTTTGCATGAAGATATTTTATTTATTAAAACCAAACCCAACCAAAATACATGGAAATTAATAATACCTAAAGGAACTGAAGCTGAGATTATAATGGAATACCACCTCAGATACGGACACATGGGAGCACTGAAGGTGACCAAAGCATTAGAAGAGCATACCTACCTGAAAGACATTAACCGGAGGGTAAGGAAGACCATAAAAAGCTGTCACATATGCCAACTTGTCAAGTGCAATAACGACAAGAAAGAAGGAGTAATGCAACCAATAACTTCTGCCAATAAACTGGAACGAGTCTTCTTAGACATATGTGGACCCATGCCATGCAGTGGAGGAAGAAAGCAGTACAAGTTCATAGTTATAATCATGGACCATTACACCAAGTTTGTAAAATTATACCCTATCAACCGTGCTACTACAAACAAAATACTGAACACAATAACGCAGAGGTACATTACAGAAGTGGGGAGTCCAACAAATATCATCACTGACCATGGTACCCAATTCCGAGGAAGACGATGGAAAGAGACATTGATGGATCTGGGCATCCGAACATACAAAACTTCGATATACCACCTGAACAGCAACCCAGCTGAAAGAGTGCTCCGTGAAGTTGGGAGGATTCTTCGAACATACTGCCACGATCAGCAACGTAAGTGGAGTGAATACCTCGAAGCCACAGAATGTTTCATAAATCTCGCTTATCACGAATCCATTAAGGATACCCCTTACACCATCATGTACGGAAAACTACCACCTCAAGCTATAGAAGAACTTGTCAATTTCCCCGCCAGCCCGGAATACCAATTCGATAATGCTAGATTCTACAGCAAGATAGCGGAACAAATAGAAAAGAAAAAGGAAAAATATCACAGAATGCAACCGAAAGCAATCCGGTATCATGAAGGAGAAAAAGTGCTAATACGGAACCGAGAGTTGCCAAGTTCCAGAGAGGGAATCACAAAGAAATTGCTATTATTGTACAATGGACCCTATCTCATTGTAAAAGACAACCACAACAATACCTATGTCATAAGTGAGATAACAACCAAGAGAATCAAAGGGACTTACAACCAGTCTTCTTTGAAAAAATATTATGAGACAGTGTCAGAAGGTTAAAAAGAATTTGGAGAGTAACCATTATCTAAATTCAAAAATTAAAGTAAGCACAACTTACAATAAGTATTTGATTGAAATTATTATATGAATGAAAAGGAATTTAGAAGAAAGATTAGCTAAATTCAAAACAAAGTAAGTACAAACTTACAACCAAGTGTGAAACAAAATGTGTAAACCCATGTAATTTTTAAAAATCATATACAACGTATAATGAAATATCATAAAAAATTGATATAAAATAATAAAATGTTACACAAATAATGATGACGCTACATAACATCATTAACTAACCCTATCACAAAAGGGAATAATAAAGAATTAACGTTTCACAAAAGAAAAGACAAGACAATAAAAAAAAAAAAAAAAAATGACAATGACATATTAACTGGACAATCAATGATGAAAAAATATAAGTGAGCCAGAAACCAGCTACAATGCTAAATAAAGTGATAACAATTAAAATCACTACCATATGAAGTAAGCTGATGAAACAATGCAAAATGCCTATTAAATATCGCCATAAGCTTAGAAAAAGGAATCCAAACAAGTCACTGAGAGGAAAAGGTCATGAGATGTATAAAAGAGAGAATAATTAATCCCAAAAGTGTTTTATTGTATTGATGTTATATGAGTCGAAAACAGACGACTATTATTATGATTATTATGAATATTATTATGTGATGATTTTATGTTGAGATACGTCCAACAATTATTTATGTTATTGAGCAGATAGGCAAGACCTCTGAACTCAAAATGTGTATAAATGGATAGCAGAGTAATAGAGCCACACGTGCCCTCTGGCTAGTACCAATTTATATGAATGGGAGAGAAGAAAAATTTTAGGGAAATAGAACATACAAGGGATAACACTCGTAATAAAATAATACCAAATACCATATTATGAACCATGACTTGATAAAAAATAAATAAAGAAGAAAGTAGCGATTGATGAATTCCTGAATAATAACAACTTGATTAAATGAACTATATTGATGATTTCAGAAAAAACATAATGATCTGTGTTTCGAAATAATCAATGTTGGTGGCGACGCATTATGTAACATGACATAAGGTAGTGAAGATACATTAATAATTAATTATAAAACAAAGAAGCTGAAGGCAAGAATGAAGTTCAAGAACTTATAAACTCAGAGATTAATAACCTAATGACAAATGACTAATAAACTGACGATGACTTGACACAATAGATCGGATAAACACAAGAAGGGACGATGGAACAAGGAAGAAGGAACCGAGAACTAAATGTAATCAAGAAATTGATAACAAACATTGTAATTCCCTAATAATGACCATAAAATGTATGTTAACAAATGCACTAATGTAATTAGAGTATAGATGAGATGTACCTAGGGTAATAATGACAAATAAGAAAGATAGTAATGTTATGTATATTTTATTAATGAAGGAATGTATTCATAAATATAAGATAGGGAGTTAATAATAAACACACCCAAATGAATAGTGATAAATATAATCAAAACCAGTAAACAATACCCTGAGGCAAATAAGGCCACAGTTAATAACCAAAAGTGATCATTAGTGAAGGGAAAATAAAATAAACACTTATAACCAGTAACCCCATGATGAGGTTAACATAAATAAACAACCTAGTGAATAATATCAAGTGAGTGGAAGAAGGAGTGTATTAATACAAAAGTGGTGACATGCAGTTATAGCATGTTGCATATAATAAGTGAAAGTGAATAAATAAAAAAAAAACCTTCTATGAAGGAAAAAGTGTAGTGGGTGAACATAAAAGGATATTTTAGTTAGTAGACTGTATTAGAAAACTGAAGGACCGTTGATAAACTTTGTACTAGCAAGTAACAGGAACTCATTATAATGTGATTAAGTTAAGCAATAGATAATAGGAATTATAAGATAAGATAGAAATTAAGTCATTGGAATGAAAGGCAAACAAGAAAGATAGACACTGTTTTCTAGTGAAGGAATGAGGGAATAGAGTATATTGTGAAAAGTACAGTTTAATAGTAGTATGATAAGAGTGTTGTTATTGTTTAAAAAAACCAATATAATATAATGAATTATCAGTTGAAACAGATAGTAGAAAGGAAACAGAAAGGTAATCAGAAATTTATTTCAGGCTTGAACCTGTCAAGAAAATGTTTATTGTTATAATAAGAGGTGTAGTTAGAAACACCAATGTTTATTATTTGTTTCTAGTTAAAAAATTGTTAAGTACCATATATAAGGGTAAGAAGTTACAAAGAAATGTTAGATAGTAGTATAGGAAGATCTAGGCTCTAGGCCTAACAGTTAATGAAGAATTTTGTAAATTTAAGAACAAACAATAGTCAAGTATCAAATCAGAATATACCAAATGTTTAAACAAGTTAAGTGGGTATACTTAATACCAAAATGTATAAATAACATCCAGTTTTAGATAAAATATATATGAAATATAAATAGGAAAAATAACAAAAATGTGATTAGCTACTCAAAAGTAACCATGAGGGGTATCAAAATGATCCTTATCAACAATTATGAACAATGGTATTCATGTAATAAATCTAGTTACTAATATAAGAAAGAAATCTTAATTTGAAGATATTTTGTAGATTTAAACTAAAATAAGACGTTAGAATATAACAATGACTTAAAATTAACGACCAATGAGAATTAGCATAATTTATTAGGTAACCATAGCAACCGAAATTTATTGCCAAAAAACCGTTGAATTTTCGTTAATCCATTATTGACCGACGCGGAGGGCGGATGTATGCAGCTCTCAACCCAAATTTTATCATAAATAAGTAAATTTTGACTGAAATCATAAGGAAGAAAGATAGTAATAGCAGTCCATGGAACACCTGATAATATAATTATTGTTAAAATATTCACAAACTAAAATTATCCGTGGAAATTAAGAAGACTTCAAGAATCATAGCTGACGACTCATCCCGAAGGAAGACCAGGAGTGACCTACTTCAACCCAAGAAAACGAACGACTGCGGAACGAGTACGAAGCCGAACTTTATGGAAAAACCGTCTGAACGAGATTGATGAACATCCGAAGTATAAAAGACGACCAGACCCATCCGGAAGAAGTAGATGAGCATCGAGGAAGCCCAAATGAGAACCGATGAGTATAAAACAATAATCTCACTAAAACAAATTCCCAATTTTTCTATTCATAATAACAAATCATAATTTTCACTTCACTGATCACTATTTTGAACTAGAACTGAAAGTATTTATAATATCACTATTATTGAACTTTAATCAATTAACAACCTTTAAACTGAGCTATAATAAATTTTAATAAACATAACTTGTTGTCAAAATCCTAACCAAAAAATATACTAACTCTCATTGATGATTACTTACTTGGATGTATTAATGTATTAAATATTGTGTACCTAGTTTTGAGAATTATTATAAGTTTGTGCATTTTAGCCGTTAATCCAATACTTCTGTAGCCAAAAGGACTTATTAACACGACCTGTGAAAAATTTTTATTGTAAACAAACGTTATTCGCCAAGCGGCGTGTACATAATACAAACAACTGAGCATGCCAACTGAGCAACTGTAAAAGCTGGTGCTAAGATAAAATAATGTACTACTAAATAACTGAAAATTATTAAAGGTTTAATAAATATTATTGTTCTGCAACGCTGTATGTTTGATTCGTACAAAATAAGCTAATACATAGAAAATTATTAAAGTGAAAACAACAAAACATCACAGTTAGCGAAGTCGACACTGAAAGACGGCGTGCGCCAATCAGGTGGCGAGGCGGCAATATTCAAACCAAACGCCGAGAGATACGGTTTGCCCGTAAATGGTAAGAAAAGGTACAACTCGACTTGCTACACGCAATTAACATTGACAGAAGTAACTGAACTGATTAATAACATCAATTATACACCCATACTATACCACGAACGCAACGAGCGAATTAAAAAACGCTCGTCACGCACACATTTACTATACGAGTAATAGAACAAATTACAGAAATACTAATTATTAAATACCCCGCACAAAAGTATTTATTACAAAGTGGCGCGCCAACGAGTAGGTCTAGGATAATAAAGAAATCATACCATTAAACCTTACAGATTCTAGCGGCGACTACAGAAATGTAACCGGCAAAGCACGATACGAGATACCAGACTAAGATACACGAGAAGGAGGTGGAAAAGGGAACGAAGAGATCAGAAAAGGAGATCGAGAAGGACGTCAGAATGGAAGAAAAGGAAATAACTTCGATGGAAGATGTAGAAGAATTATTAACTCCTATGGAAACAGATAAACCTACACAGCAGGAGGAAACCAGAGGAGACCTGGACTTACTAAAACTGTGGGAATTAATTAAAGAAGACTCCAGGAAGCAGAATGAGAAAATGGAGGAACAGAGAAAGGAAGACAATGAAAAACTAGACAAGAAATTTGAGTCAATAAATGACAATTTCAAGAAAATGGACAAAAATAACGAGGAGTTGAAAAAGGAGATGAATGAAAAATTGGACAGCACCAAGAAAGATTTAAGGCGGACCATTAATGGAAATAATGAAAAATTATGACAGGAGATGAAGGAAGAGAATAAAATAATCAGTGAAAAAATAGAGAGAAGTAATGAGAAAACCAGGAAAACCTTGAGACTAATGAAGGAGGATATCGAAACGCTGAACGATAAAATTGAATACAACCAGGATACATTACAGCAACAGTTGACGGAGTACAGGGAAGAATTGAAACAGACTGTAATGGAGACGGAAGAGAAGATAGAGAAAACCAGCGAAGTAGTGTTGCAAGTCCGAGAAGAAATTTTGATCAAAGTGAATGAAGTTAAAGGTGAAGGTAAAAGGAGGGTTGAAGGACTCCAAAAAGAAACAAATAACAAATTGGAACAAATACAGACCAGAGTCGAAGAGAATTATAGCAAATTGGATGCATCGGTAAGTGATGTGAAGGACACCACAACCGCCCAAGAAGGGAAAACAGCAGAATTTAGAGCAAGAGAACTACGCCTCCAGGAAGAGATAAATGCGTTGAAGGACCGACCACTGATGAGCTCACACATATCATGCAGTGAGAATAGAGAAACAATCAACTTCAAAAATTACAAACGAAACCCAATTGAATTCATAGAACGGGTAGAAGAGAACCTAGCCCGAACCAGGGAGACACGGTGGACGATAATCAAGGGCATGATTGACGAAATGTTCAAGGAAGTTCACGACAATTGGTGGACGGCTGTGCGACCAGACATACATAATTTTAATGAATTTAAAAAACTGTTCAAGGACAAATACTGGTCGGAGGCGACGCAGCATGTAGTCAGAAATAATATCAGTAACGGCCGATTCGACCCTTACCTGGGACAATCTCCAACCGCCTACTTTTTAGGTAAGGTTAGTGTAGCTAGGAACCTAGAACCTAACATCCCTGAAGAGTGCTTGGTGACCCAATTGGCATACCACTACGACGGAGAAATCACCAAAAGCCGGTTGAGTGGAAGAATAAAGACGATTCAAGAGATGGCCGCGTTATTGGGTGAATGTGAACGGGAAAAACATGTGTTGAACAGGCAAAAGAACACCCCGAATTACAGAAACTATGATAATAGAAATCATCCAAGTGGGCCACAAGGAAACCATACACCGGCTAATCATCCGCCAACCAACCCCAATAATTATAGAGGTTTCAATAATAGTAATAATAACCATAACTATCCGAGGAATAATAACCAGAATTTCTTCAACAACAGTAATAATCCAAATAATTCCTATAACAGGGGAAATAACCAAAACGGAGGTGGTTACAACAGGCCCAACAATCAATACAACAATAACAACCAACCGGGGCCGAATCAAACACACAGGCAACGGGTAAATTATATAAATGCCGAGAATAGAAACGACGCAAGACGGGGTTACAGAAGACCAAGGAGCCGGAGTGCGGAAGAAAATAGAAGGAGCCGAGAACGAATAACGTTCAATGACCACTCGGTTGAGAGAATGCAAACCACTGAGGATAATTACCCCATCAGATCAGAGGACCGCGCCGAAGGCAACGCCCAACATTTAAATGAGCAGCGGCAGTGAGAATACCACAGGACCCGTCACTGATCCGATCTATTGGGTTATTAACAAGACTGACTAACCAGACAAATGACGAAACAATAATAATTCAGAACCACTATCTGAAGAACGTCCGTGAGGAGTTAATGGAAGAAAATTCCACATTAATCAAGCACCCTGATAACGAAATTGCATATGTTATTGCCAAGGTATATGGAGTAACTGTAAAATTCATGATTGACACGGGTGCCAATGTGTCTTTAATTGATACAAATATGTATAACAAAATTCAAAAAGAGAGTAAGATCAGCTTACCCACGTTACCAGTAAGTAACATTGTTTTAATTGGAGCCACTGGAAGGCAAAATAAAACCATTAAGAGAAAAGTGTCTCTAGAAGTAATGAGTAATGGTGAGACACTGCCAATGATATTCTTAATTGCTCATAATTTACCATTCGAAATTTTAATTGGTTGTGATATCCTAAGAAAATATTCTGCGATTATCGACATGAGACTATCTAAAGTAACTATGAGATATGAAGACAGAGAATGGATAGCAGAATTAACTGGGAGCAAGGGGGTCATCCCAATCAGTACAATATATAATATAAGAATGATTTGTGATTCACCAGACCGAAGGTTGGAAGTGAAACCAGACAATCAAATAAACAGTGACATCCTATGGAATCAGAAGTTAGAAGAAATCCGACAGTTTCGAGGGACCCAAGACGGGAATCCATTAACGGATCAAGAGGTGGAAAAATTAATAATGATTTATAACAAATACCGCCATGTATTTTCCGATCAACCAGGAAAGGTACGGGGGTATCAGTGCGAGTTGAAATTCAAAGAAGTGGCCAAATTTAATAAGAAATCCTACCCGACAGCGTATGCAGCAAAGGAAGCAGTACGTGTGGAAATTAATAAAATGCTGGAGGAAGACATAATTGAGTACAGCTGTTCGCAGTACACCAGTCCTATAGTAGCTGTTACCAAGAAAGATGGAAGGGTACGCCTATGTCTCGACGCCAGAGAAATAAATAAGATCCTAATTAACGACAGGACATCTCCTGGTGAAATTGAGGAGATCCTCAAAAAGGTTCATGGTACTCAATTTATCAGTACCTGGGATACAGTTTGCGGGTACTGGCAAGTAGAATTGCACCCAGCCAGTAGAAAATACGTAGCGTTCATATTTGAAGGCTGGAACTACCAGTTCAAACGACTACCTTTTGGGCTGGTTAACTCGGTAGCGATATTTGTCCGCTGCATGGACCAGATATTGGGTCCTGAAACCATGAATTATACAACTGTGTCCGTCGATGATTTGCTGATCACTTCATCCAACTGGGAGGAGCATTGTACAAGAGTAGAGCGGGTACTAGAGAAATTATCCATAAACAATGTAACTTTAAAATTAGAAAAGTCAAAGCTGATAGCAGAAGAAGTCCAATTCCTTGGATTCAACCTGTCACGACAAGGAATAACACCATCAATCGACAAAGTAGATGCTATTCAACGTTTCCCTACCCCTAAAAATAAGAAACAGTTACAGTCGTTCCTGGGCATCTGTAACTACTACAGAAAATTTCAGCAAAATTACTCTGAGCTGACAACCAAACTGTCACCACAGCTATCATCTAAGACCAAGTGGATGTGGGGCCCAGAACAAGAAACGATTTTCAACACCATTAAAAAACACTTCCTCGACACAATCATGTTAAACCACCCTGATTTCAATAGACCCTTTTACATGAACTGCGATGCAAGCGACGTTAGCTTGGGATCGGTACTCTATCAAGAGGACAAGGATGGAAACCACCAAGTAATAAGTTTCGCCAGCAGAACGTTAAATCAGTGTGAGCGTAATTACCATGTAACCAAAAAAGAGCTGCTGAGCGTGGTCTTTTCTTGTGGAAAATTTTGAACTTATATTCTTGGATATCCTATCACAGTGCGCACCGACCATAAGTCTATTTCCTTCTTAAAGAACTGCAAGCTCAGCCATGGTCGATTAACCAGATGGATACTTGCTCTCCAAGAATACCACATCAATTGGGAGTATATCCCTGGCAGTAAAAACACAGCAGCTGATGTGCTATCCCGCATTAACACCGAACAGCAAACCTTCGATGGAGAGAAGGAGACCATAGTAAAGGTATTTAATATTATGAAAAGCAGGTCCAACCTAGAAGTGATACTGAATAGAGTAAAACAACACCAGAAGGAGGATAAGAAATTGAATCAAATCCGAGAGCGGCTGAACCAACAAGAAGAAAGAGCCACACATTTCTACTGTTTGCATGAAGATATTTTATTTATTAAAACCAAACCCAACCAAAATACATGGAAATTAATAATACCTAAAGGAACTGAAGCTGAGATTATAATGGAATACCACCTCAGATACGGACACATGGGAGCACTGAAGGTGACCAAAGCATTAGAAGAGCATACCTACCTGAAAGACATTAACCGGAGGGTAAGGAAGACCATAAAAAGCTGTCACATATGCCAACTTGTCAAGTGCAATAACGACAAGAAAGAAGGAGTAATGCAACCAATAACTTCTGCCAATAAACTGGAACGAGTCTTCTTAGACATATGTGGACCCATGCCATGCAGTGGAGGAAGAAAGCAGTACAAGTTCATAGTTATAATCATGGACCATTACACCAAGTTTGTAAAATTATACCCTATCAACCGTGCTACTACAAACAAAATACTGAACACAATAACGCAGAGGTACATTACAGAAGTGGGGAGTCCAACAAATATCATCACTGACCATGGTACCCAATTCCGAGGAAGACGATGGAAAGAGACATTGATGGATCTGGGCATCCGAACATACAAAACTTCGATATACCACCTGAACAGCAACCCAGCTGAAAGAGTGCTCCGTGAAGTTGGGAGGATTCTTCGAACATACTGCCACGATCAGCAACGTAAGTGGAGTGAATACCTCGAAGCCACAGAATGTTTCATAAATCTCGCTTATCACGAATCCATTAAGGATACCCCTTACACCATCATGTACGGAAAACTACCACCTCAAGCTATAGAAGAACTTGTCAATTTCCCCGCCAGCCCGGAATACCAATTCGATAATGCTAGATTCTACAGCAAGATAGCGGAACAAATAGAAAAGAAAAAGGAAAAATATCACAGAATGCAACCGAAAGCAATCCGGTATCATGAAGGAGAAAAAGTGCTAATACGGAACCGAGAGTTGCCAAGTTCCAGAGAGGGAATCACAAAGAAATTGCTATTATTGTACAATGGACCCTATCTCATTGTAAAAGACAACCACAACAATACCTATGTCATAAGTGAGATAACAACCAAGAGAATCAAAGGGACTTACAACCAGTCTTCTTTGAAAAAATATTATGAGACAGTGTCAGAAGGTTAAAAAGAATTTGGAGAGTAACCATTATCTAAATTCAAAAATTAAAGTAAGCACAACTTACAATAAGTATTTGATTGAAATTATTATATGAATGAAAAGGAATTTAGAAGAAAGATTAGCTAAATTCAAAACAAAGTAAGTACAAACTTACAACCAAGTGTGAAACAAAATGTGTAAACCCATGTAATTTTTAAAAATCATATACAACGTATAATGAAATATCATAAAAAATTGATATAAAATAATAAAATGTTACACAAATAATGATGACGCTACATAACATCATTAACTAACCCTATCACAAAAGGGAATAATAAAGAATTAACGTTTCACAAAAGAAAAGACAAGACAATAAAAAAAAAAAAAAAAAATGACAATGACATATTAACTGGACAATCAATGATGAAAAAATATAAGTGAGCCAGAAACCAGCTACAATGCTAAATAAAGTGATAACAATTAAAATCACTACCATATGAAGTAAGCTGATGAAACAATGCAAAATGCCTATTAAATATCGCCATAAGCTTAGAAAAAGGAATCCAAACAAGTCACTGAGAGGAAAAGGTCATGAGATGTATAAAAGAGAGAATAATTAATCCCAAAAGTGTTTTATTGTATTGATGTTATATGAGTCGAAAACAGACGACTATTATTATGATTATTATGAATATTATTATGTGATGATTTTATGTTGAGATACGTCCAACAATTATTTATGTTATTGAGCAGATAGGCAAGACCTCTGAACTCAAAATGTGTATAAATGGATAGCAGAGTAATAGAGCCACACGTGCCCTCTGGCTAGTACCAATTTATATGAATGGGAGAGAAGAAAAATTTTAGGGAAATAGAACATACAAGGGATAACACTCGTAATAAAATAATACCAAATACCATATTATGAACCATGACTTGATAAAAAATAAATAAAGAAGAAAGTAGCGATTGATGAATTCCTGAATAATAACAACTTGATTAAATGAACTATATTGATGATTTCAGAAAAAACATAATGATCTGTGTTTCGAAATAATCAATGTTGGTGGCGACGCATTATGTAACATGACATAAGGTAGTGAAGATACATTAATAATTAATTATAAAACAAAGAAGCTGAAGGCAAGAATGAAGTTCAAGAACTTATAAACTCAGAGATTAATAACCTAATGACAAATGACTAATAAACTGACGATGACTTGACACAATAGATCGGATAAACACAAGAAGGGACGATGGAACAAGGAAGAAGGAACCGAGAACTAAATGTAATCAAGAAATTGATAACAAACATTGTAATTCCCTAATAATGACCATAAAATGTATGTTAACAAATGCACTAATGTAATTAGAGTATAGATGAGATGTACCTAGGGTAATAATGACAAATAAGAAAGATAGTAATGTTATGTATATTTTATTAATGAAGGAATGTATTCATAAATATAAGATAGGGAGTTAATAATAAACACACCCAAATGAATAGTGATAAATATAATCAAAACCAGTAAACAATACCCTGAGGCAAATAAGGCCACAGTTAATAACCAAAAGTGATCATTAGTGAAGGGAAAATAAAATAAACACTTATAACCAGTAACCCCATGATGAGGTTAACATAAATAAACAACCTAGTGAATAATATCAAGTGAGTGGAAGAAGGAGTGTATTAATACAAAAGTGGTGACATGCAGTTATAGCATGTTGCATATAATAAGTGAAAGTGAATAAATAAAAAAAAAACCTTCTATGAAGGAAAAAGTGTAGTGGGTGAACATAAAAGGATATTTTAGTTAGTAGACTGTATTAGAAAACTGAAGGACCGTTGATAAACTTTGTACTAGCAAGTAACAGGAACTCATTATAATGTGATTAAGTTAAGCAATAGATAATAGGAATTATAAGATAAGATAGAAATTAAGTCATTGGAATGAAAGGCAAACAAGAAAGATAGACACTGTTTTCTAGTGAAGGAATGAGGGAATAGAGTATATTGTGAAAAGTACAGTTTAATAGTAGTATGATAAGAGTGTTGTTATTGTTTAAAAAAACCAATATAATATAATGAATTATCAGTTGAAACAGATAGTAGAAAGGAAACAGAAAGGTAATCAGAAATTTATTTCAGGCTTGAACCTGTCAAGAAAATGTTTATTGTTATAATAAGAGGTGTAGTTAGAAACACCAATGTTTATTATTTGTTTCTAGTTAAAAAATTGTTTTAAAGTACCATATATAAGGGTAAGAAGTTACAAAGAAATGTTAGTTAGTAGTATAGGAAGATCTAGGCTCTAGGCCTAACAGTTAATGAAGAATTTTGTAAATTTAAGAACAAACAATAGTCAAGTATCAAATCAGAATATACCAAATGTTTAAACAAGTTAAGTGGGTATACTTAATACCAAAATGTATAAATAACATCCAGTTTTAGATAAAATATATATGAAATATAAATAGGAAAAATAACAAAAATGTGATTAGCTACTCAAAAGTAACCATGAGGGGTATCAAAATGATCCTTATCAACAATTATGAACAATGGTATTCATGTAATAAATCTAGTTACTAATATAAGAAAGAAATCTTAATTTGAAGATATTTTGTAGATTTAAACTAAAATAAGACGTTAGAATATAACAATGACTTAAAATTAACGACCAATGAGAATTAGCATAATTTATTAGGTAACCATAGCAACCGAAATTTATTGCCAAAAAACCGTTGAATTTTCGTTAATCCATTATTGACCAACGCGGAGGGCGGATGTATGCAGCTCTCAACCCAAATTTTATCATAAATAAGTAAATTTTGACTGAAATCATAAGGAAGAAAGATAGTAATAGCAGTCCATGGAACACCTGATAATATAATTATTGTTAAAATATTCACAAACTAAAATTATCCGTGGAAATTAAGAAGACTTCAAGAATCATAGCTGACGACTCATCCCGAAGGAAGACCAGGAGTGACCTACTTCAACCCAAGAAAACGAACGACTGCGGAACGAGTACGAAGCCGAACTTTATGGAAAAAACCGTCTGAACGAGATTGATGAACATCCGAAGTATAGAAGACGACCAGACCCATCCGGAAGAAGTAGATGAGCATCGAGGAAGCCCCAATGAGAACTGATGAGTATAAAACAATAATCTCACTAAAACGAATTCCCAATTTTTCTATCCATAATAACAAATCATAATTTTCACTTCACTGATCACTATTTTGAACTAGAACTGAAAGTATTTATAATATCACTATTATTGAACTTTAATCAATTAACAACCTTTAAACTGAGCTATAATAAATTTTAATAAACATAACTTGTTGTCAAAATCCTAACCAAAAAATATACTAACTCTCATTGATGATTACTTACTTGGATGTATTAATGTATTAAATATTGTGTACCTAGTTTTGAGAATTATTATAAGTTTGTGCATTTTAGCCGTTAATCCAATACTTCTGTAGCCAAAAGGACTTATTAACACGACCTGTGAAAAATTTTTATTGTAAACAAACGTTATTCGCCAAGCGGCGTGTACATAATACAAACAACTGAGCATGCCAACTGAGCAACTGTAAAAGCTGGTGCTAAGATAAAATAATGTACTACTAAATAACTGAAAATTATTAAAGGTTTAATAAATATTATTGTTCTGCAACGCTGTATGTTTGATTCGTACAAAATAAGCTAATACATAGAAAATTATTAAAGTGAAAACAACAAAACATCACAGTTAGCGAAGTCGACACTGAAAGACGGCGTGCGCCAATCAGGTGGCGAGGCGGCAATATTCAAACCAAACGCCGAGAGATACGGTTTGCCCGTAAATGGTAAGAAAAGGTACAACTCGACTTGCTACACGCAATTAACATTGACAGAAGTAACTGAACTGATTAATAACATCAATTATACACCCATACTATACCACGAACGCAACGAGCGAATTAAAAAACGCTCGTCACGCACACATTTACTATACGAGTAATAGAACAAATTACAGAAATACTAATTATTAAATACCCCGCACAAAAGTATTTATTACAAAGTGGCGCGCCAACGAGTAGGTCTAGGATAATAAAGAAATCATACCATTAAACCTTACAGATTCTAGCGGCGACTACAGAAATGTAACCGGCAAAGCACGATACGAGATACCAGACTAAGATACACGAGAAGGAGGTGGAAAAGGGAACGAAGAGATCAGAAAAGGAGATCGAGAAGGACGTCAGAATGGAAGAAAAGGAAATAACTTCGATGGAAGATGTAGAAGAATTATTAACTCCTATGGAAACAGATAAACCTACACAGCAGGAGGAAACCAGAGGAGACCTGGACTTACTAAAACTGTGGGAATTAATTAAAGAAGACTCCAGGAAGCAGAATGAGAAAATGGAGGAACAGAGAAAGGAAGACAATGAAAAACTAGACAAGAAATTTGAGTCAATAAATGACAATTTCAAGAAAATGGACAAAAATAACGAGGAGTTGAAAAAGGAGATGAATGAAAAATTGGACAGCACCAAGAAAGATTTAAGGCGGACCATTAATGGAAATAATGAAAAATTATGACAGGAGATGAAGGAAGAGAATAAAATAATCAGTGAAAAAATAGAGAGAAGTAATGAGAAAACCAGGAAAACCTTGAGACTAATGAAGGAGGATATCGAAACGCTGAACGATAAAATTGAATACAACCAGGATACATTACAGCAACAGTTGACGGAGTACAGGGAAGAATTGAAACAGACTGTAATGGAGACGGAAGAGAAGATAGAGAAAACCAGCGAAGTAGTGTTGCAAGTCCGAGAAGAAATTTTGATCAAAGTGAATGAAGTTAAAGGTGAAGGTAAAAGGAGGGTTGAAGGACTCCAAAAAGAAACAAATAACAAATTGGAACAAATACAGACCAGAGTCGAAGAGAATTATAGCAAATTGGATGCATCGGTAAGTGATGTGAAGGACACCACAACCGCCCAAGAAGGGAAAACAGCAGAATTTAGAGCAAGAGAACTACGCCTCCAGGAAGAGATAAATGCGTTGAAGGACCGACCACTGATGAGCTCACACATATCATGCAGTGAGAATAGAGAAACAATCAACTTCAAAAATTACAAACGAAACCCAATTGAATTCATAGAACGGGTAGAAGAGAACCTAGCCCGAACCAGGGAGACACGGTGGACGATAATCAAGGGCATGATTGACGAAATGTTCAAGGAAGTTCACGACAATTGGTGGACGGCTGTGCGACCAGACATACATAATTTTAATGAATTTAAAAAACTGTTCAAGGACAAATACTGGTCGGAGGCGACGCAGCATGTAGTCAGAAATAATATCAGTAACGGCCGATTCGACCCTTACCTGGGACAATCTCCAACCGCCTACTTTTTAGGTAAGGTTAGTGTAGCTAGGAACCTAGAACCTAACATCCCTGAAGAGTGCTTGGTGACCCAATTGGCATACCACTACGACGGAGAAATCACCAAAAGCCGGTTGAGTGGAAGAATAAAGACGATTCAAGAGATGGCCGCGTTATTGGGTGAATGTGAACGGGAAAAACATGTGTTGAACAGGCAAAAGAACACCCCGAATTACAGAAACTATGATAATAGAAATCATCCAAGTGGGCCACAAGGAAACCATACACCGGCTAATCATCCGCCAACCAACCCCAATAATTATAGAGGTTTCAATAATAGTAATAATAACCATAACTATCCGAGGAATAATAACCAGAATTTCTTCAACAACAGTAATAATCCAAATAATTCCTATTACAGGGGAAATAACCAAAACGGAGGTGGTTACAACAGGCCCAACAATCAATACAACAATAACAACCAACCGGGGCCGAATCAAACACACAGGCAACGGGTAAATTATATAAATGCCGAGAATAGAAACGACGCAAGACGGGGTTACAGAAGACCAAGGAGCCGGAGTGCGGAAGAAAATAGAAGGAGCCGAGAACGAATAACGTTCAATGACCACTCGGTTGAGAGAATGCAAACCACTGAGGATAATTACCCCATCAGATCAGAGGACCGCGCCGAAGGCAACGCCCAACATTTAAATGAGCAGCGGCAGTGAGAATACCACAGGACCCGTCACTGATCCGATCTATTGGGTTATTAACAAGACTGACTAACCAGACAAATGACGAAACAATAATAATTCAGAACCACTATCTGAAGAACGTCCGTGAGGAGTTAATGGAAGAAAATTCCACATTAATCAAGCACCCTGATAACGAAATTGCATATGTTATTGCCAAGGTATATGGAGTAACTGTAAAATTCATGATTGACACGGGTGCCAATGTGTCTTTAATTGATACAAATATGTATAACAAAATTCAAAAAGAGAGTAAGATCAGCTTACCCACGTTACCAGTAAGTAACATTGTTTTAATTGGAGCCACTGGAAGGCAAAATAAAACCATTAAGAGAAAAGTGTCTCTAGAAGTAATGAGTAATGGTGAGACACTGCCAATGATATTCTTAATTGCTCATAATTTACCATTCGAAATTTTAATTGGTTGTGATATCCTAAGAAAATATTCTGCGATTATCGACATGAGACTATCTAAAGTAACTATGAGATATGAAGACAGAGAATGGATAGCAGAATTAACTGGGAGCAAGGGGGTCATCCCAATCAGTACAATATATAATATAAGAATGATTTGTGATTCACCAGACCGAAGGTTGGAAGTGAAACCAGACAATCAAATAAACAGTGACATCCTATGGAATCAGAAGTTAGAAGAAATCCGACAGTTTCGAGGGACCCAAGACGGGAATCCATTAACGGATCAAGAGGTGGAAAAATTAATAATGATTTATAACAAATACCGCCATGTATTTTCCGATCAACCAGGAAAGGTACGGGGGTATCAGTGCGAGTTGAAATTCAAAGAAGTGGCCAAATTTAATAAGAAATCCTACCCGACAGCGTATGCAGCAAAGGAAGCAGTACGTGTGGAAATTAATAAAATGCTGGAGGAAGACATAATTGAGTACAGCTGTTCGCAGTACACCAGTCCTATAGTAGCTGTTACCAAGAAAGATGGAAGGGTACGCCTATGTCTCGACGCCAGAGAAATAAATAAGATCCTAATTAACGACAGGACATCTCCTGGTGAAATTGAGGAGATCCTCAAAAAGGTTCATGGTACTCAATTTATCAGTACCTGGGATACAGTTTGCGGGTACTGGCAAGTAGAATTGCACCCAGCCAGTAGAAAATACGTAGCGTTCATATTTGAAGGCTGGAACTACCAGTTCAAACGACTACCTTTTGGGCTGGTTAACTCGGTAGCGATATTTGTCCGCTGCATGGACCAGATATTGGGTCCTGAAACCATGAATTATACAACTGTGTCCGTCGATGATTTGCTGATCACTTCATCCAACTGGGAGGAGCATTGTACAAGAGTAGAGCGGGTACTAGAGAAATTATCCATAAACAATGTAACTTTAAAATTAGAAAAGTCAAAGCTGATAGCAGAAGAAGTCCAATTCCTTGGATTCAACCTGTCACGACAAGGAATAACACCATCAATCGACAAAGTAGATGCTATTCAACGTTTCCCTACCCCTAAAAATAAGAAACAGTTACAGTCGTTCCTGGGCATCTGTAACTACTACAGAAAATTTCAGCAAAATTACTCTGAGCTGACAACCAAACTGTCACCACAGCTATCATCTAAGACCAAGTGGATGTGGGGCCCAGAACAAGAAACGATTTTCAACACCATTAAAAAACACTTCCTCGACACAATCATGTTAAACCACCCTGATTTCAATAGACCCTTTTACATGAACTGCGATGCAAGCGACGTTAGCTTGGGATCGGTACTCTATCAAGAGGACAAGGATGGAAACCACCAAGTAATAAGTTTCGCCAGCAGAACGTTAAATCAGTGTGAGCGTAATTACCATGTAACCAAAAAAGAGCTGCTGAGCGTGGTCTTTTCTTGTGGAAAATTTTGAACTTATATTCTTGGATATCCTATCACAGTGCGCACCGACCATAAGTCTATTTCCTTCTTAAAGAACTGCAAGCTCAGCCATGGTCGATTAACCAGATGGATACTTGCTCTCCAAGAATACCACATCAATTGGGAGTATATCCCTGGCAGTAAAAACACAGCAGCTGATGTGCTATCCCGCATTAACACCGAACAGCAAACCTTCGATGGAGAGAAGGAGACCATAGTAAAGGTATTTAATATTATGAAAAGCAGGTCCAACCTAGAAGTGATACTGAATAGAGTAAAACAACACCAGAAGGAGGATAAGAAATTGAATCAAATCCGAGAGCGGCTGAACCAACAAGAAGAAAGAGCCACACATTTCTACTGTTTGCATGAAGATATTTTATTTATTAAAACCAAACCCAACCAAAATACATGGAAATTAATAATACCTAAAGGAACTGAAGCTGAGATTATAATGGAATACCACCTCAGATACGGACACATGGGAGCACTGAAGGTGACCAAAGCATTAGAAGAGCATACCTACCTGAAAGACATTAACCGGAGGGTAAGGAAGACCATAAAAAGCTGTCACATATGCCAACTTGTCAAGTGCAATAACGACAAGAAAGAAGGAGTAATGCAACCAATAACTTCTGCCAATAAACTGGAACGAGTCTTCTTAGACATATGTGGACCCATGCCATGCAGTGGAGGAAGAAAGCAGTACAAGTTCATAGTTATAATCATGGACCATTACACCAAGTTTGTAAAATTATACCCTATCAACCGTGCTACTACAAACAAAATACTGAACACAATAACGCAGAGGTACATTACAGAAGTGGGGAGTCCAACAAATATCATCACTGACCATGGTACCCAATTCCGAGGAAGACGATGGAAAGAGACATTGATGGATCTGGGCATCCGAACATACAAAACTTCGATATACCACCTGAACAGCAACCCAGCTGAAAGAGTGCTCCGTGAAGTTGGGAGGATTCTTCGAACATACTGCCACGATCAGCAACGTAAGTGGAGTGAATACCTCGAAGCCACAGAAAGTTTCATAAATCTCGCTTATCACGAATCCATTAAGGATACCCCTTACACCATCATGTACGGAAAACTACCACCTCAAGCTATAGAAGAACTTGTCAATTTCCCCGCCAGCCCGGAATACCAATTCGATAATGCTAGATTCTACAGCAAGATAGCGGAACAAATAGAAAAGAAAAAGGAAAAATATCACAGAATGCAACCGAAAGCAATCCGGTATCATGAAGGAGAAAAAGTGCTAATACGGAACCGAGAGTTGCCAAGTTCCAGAGAGGGAATCACAAAGAAATTGCTATTATTGTACAATGGACCCTATCTCATTGTAAAAGACAACCACAACAATACCTATGTCATAAGTGAGATAACAACCAAGAGAATCAAAGGGACTTACAACCAGTCTTCTTTGAAAAAATATTATGAGACAGTGTCAGAAGGTTAAAAAGAATTTGGAGAGTAACCATTATCTAAATTCAAAAATTAAAGTAAGCACAACTTACAATAAGTATTTGATTGAAATTATTATATGAATGAAAAGGAATTTAGAAGAAAGATTAGCTAAATTCAAAACAAAGTAAGTACAAACTTACAACCAAGTGTGAAACAAAATGTGTAAACCCATGTAATTTTTAAAAATCATATACAACGTATAATGAAATATCATAAAAAATTGATATAAAATAATAAAATGTTACACAAATAATGATGACGCTACATAACATCATTAACTAACCCTATCACAAAAGGGAATAATAAAGAATTAACGTTTCACAAAAGAAAAGACAAGACAATAAAAAAAAAAAAAAAAAATGACAATGACATATTAACTGGACAATCAATGATGAAAAAATATAAGTGAGCCAGAAACCAGCTACAATGCTAAATAAAGTGATAACAATTAAAATCACTACCATATGAAGTAAGCTGATGAAACAATGCAAAATGCCTATTAAATATCGCCATAAGCTTAGAAAAAGGAATCCAAACAAGTCACTGAGAGGAAAAGGTCATGAGATGTATAAAAGAGAGAATAATTAATCCCAAAAGTGTTTTATTGTATTGATGTTATATGAGTCGAAAACAGACGACTATTATTATGATTATTATGAATATTATTATGTGATGATTTTATGTTGAGATACGTCCAACAATTATTTATGTTATTGAGCAGATAGGCAAGACCTCTGAACTCAAAATGTGTATAAATGGATAGCAGAGTAATAGAGCCACACGTGCCCTCTGGCTAGTACCAATTTATATGAATGGGAGAGAAGAAAAATTTTAGGGAAATAGAACATACAAGGGATAACACTCGTAATAAAATAATACCAAATACCATATTATGAACCATGACTTGATAAAAAATAAATAAAGAAGAAAGTAGCGATTGATGAATTCCTGAATAATAACAACTTGATTAAATGAACTATATTGATGATTTCAGAAAAAACATAATGATCTGTGTTTCGAAATAATCAATGTTGGTGGCGACGCATTATGTAACATGACATAAGGTAGTGAAGATACATTAATAATTAATTATAAAACAAAGAAGCTGAAGGCAAGAATGAAGTTCAAGAACTTATAAACTCAGAGATTAATAACCTAATGACAAATGACTAATAAACTGACGATGACTTGACACAATAGATCGGATAAACACAAGAAGGGACGATGGAACAAGGAAGAAGGAACCGAGAACTAAATGTAATCAAGAAATTGATAACAAACATTGTAATTCCCTAATAATGACCATAAAATGTATGTTAACAAATGCACTAATGTAATTAGAGTATAGATGAGATGTACCTAGGGTAATAATGACAAATAAGAAAGATAGTAATGTTATGTATATTTTATTAATGAAGGAATGTATTCATAAATATAAGATAGGGAGTTAATAATAAACACACCCAAATGAATAGTGATAAATATAATCAAAACCAGTAAACAATACCCTGAGGCAAATAAGGCCACAGTTAATAACCAAAAGTGATCATTAGTGAAGGGAAAATAAAATAAACACTTATAACCAGTAACCCCATGATGAGGTTAACATAAATAAACAACCTAGTGAATAATATCAAGTGAGTGGAAGAAGGAGTGTATTAATACAAAAGTGGTGACATGCAGTTATAGCATGTTGCATATAATAAGTGAAAGTGAATAAATAAAAAAAAAACCTTCTATGAAGGAAAAAGTGTAGTGGGTGAACATAAAAGGATATTTTAGTTAGTAGACTGTATTAGAAAACTGAAGGACCGTTGATAAACTTTGTACTAGCAAGTAACAGGAACTCATTATAATGTGATTAAGTTAAGCAATAGATAATAGGAATTATAAGATAAGATAGAAATTAAGTCATTGGAATGAAAGGCAAACAAGAAAGATAGACACTGTTTTCTAGTGAAGGAATGAGGGAATAGAGTATATTGTGAAAAGTACAGTTTAATAGTAGTATGATAAGAGTGTTGTTATTGTTTAAAAAAACCAATATAATATAATGAATTATCAGTTGAAACAGATAGTAGAAAGGAAACAGAAAGGTAATCAGAAATTTATTTCAGGCTTGAACCTGTCAAGAAAATGTTTATTGTTATAATAAGAGGTGTAGTTAGAAACACCAATGTTTATTATTTGTTTCTAGTTAAAAAATTGTTTTAAAGTACCATATATAAGGGTAAGAAGTTACAAAGAAATGTTAGTTAGTAGTATAGGAAGATCTAGGCTCTAGGCCTAACAGTTAATGAAGAATTTTGTAAATTTAAGAACAAACAATAGTCAAGTATCAAATCAGAATATACCAAATGTTTAAACAAGTTAAGTGGGTATACTTAATACCAAAATGTATAAATAACATCCAGTTTTAGATAAAATATATATGAAATATAAATAGGAAAAATAACAAAAATGTGATTAGCTACTCAAAAGTAACCATGAGGGGTATCAAAATGATCCTTATCAACAATTATGAACAATGGTATTCATGTAATAAATCTAGTTACTAATATAAGAAAGAAATCTTAATTTGAAGATATTTTGTAGATTTAAACTAAAATAAGACGTTAGAATATAACAATGACTTAAAATTAACGACCAATGAGAATTAGCATAATTTATTAGGTAACCATAGCAACCGAAATTTATTGCCAAAAAACCGTTGAATTTTCGTTAATCCATTATTGACCAACGCGGAGGGCGGATGTATGCAGCTCTCAACCCAAATTTTATCATAAATAAGTAAATTTTGACTGAAATCATAAGGAAGAAAGATAGTAATAGCAGTCCATGGAACACCTGATAATATAATTATTGTTAAAATATTCACAAACTAAAATTATCCGTGGAAATTAAGAAGACTTCAAGAATCATAGCTGACGACTCATCCCGAAGGAAGACCAGGAGTGACCTACTTCAACCCAAGAAAACGAACGACTGCGGAACGAGTACGAAGCCGAACTTTATGGAAAAAACCGTCTGAACGAGATTGATGAACATCCGAAGTATAGAAGACGACCAGACCCATCCGGAAGAAGTAGATGAGCATCGAGGACGCCCCAATGAGAACCGATGAGTATAAAACAATAATCTCACTAAAACGAATTCCCAATTTTTCTATCCATAATAACAAATCATAATTTTCACTTCACTGATCACTATTTTGAACTAGAACTGAAAGTATTTATAATATCACTATTATTGAACTTTAATCAATTAACAACCTTTAAACTGAGCTATAATAAATTTTAATAAACATAACTTGTTGTCAAAATCCTAACCAAAAAATATACTAACTCTCATTGATGATTACTTACTTGGATGTATTAATGTATTAAATATTGTGTACCTAGTTTTGAGAATTATTATAAGTTTGTGCATTTTAGCCGTTAATCCAATACTTCTGTAGCCAAAAGGACTTATTAACACGACCTGTGAAAAATTTTTATTGTAAACAAACGTTATTCGCCAAGCGGCGTGTACATAATACAAACAACTGAGCATGCCAACTGAGCAACTGTAAAAGCTGGTGCTAAGATAAAATAATGTACTACTAAATAACTGAAAATTATTAAAGGTTTAATAAATATTATTGTTCTGCAACGCTGTATGTTTGATTCGTACAAAATAAGCTAATACATAGAAAATTATTAAAGTGAAAACAACAAAACATCACAGTTAGCGAAGTCGACACTGAAAGACGGCGTGCGCCAATCAGGTGGCGAGGCGGCAATATTCAAACCAAACGCCGAGAGATACGGTTTGCCCGTAAATGGTAAGAAAAGGTACAACTCGACTTGCTACACGCAATTAACATTGACAGAAGTAACTGAACTGATTAATAACATCAATTATACACCCATACTATACCACGAACGCAACGAGCGAATTAAAAAACGCTCGTCACGCACACATTTACTATACGAGTAATAGAACAAATTACAGAAATACTAATTATTAAATACCCCGCACAAAAGTATTTATTACAAAGTGGCGCGCCAACGAGTAGGTCTAGGATAATAAAGAAATCATACCATTAAACCTTACAGATTCTAGCGGCGACTACAGAAATGTAACCGGCAAAGCACGATACGAGATACCAGACTAAGATACACGAGAAGGAGGTGGAAAAGGGAACGAAGAGATCAGAAAAGGAGATCGAGAAGGACGTCAGAATGGAAGAAAAGGAAATAACTTCGATGGAAGATGTAGAAGAATTATTAACTCCTATGGAAACAGATAAACCTACACAGCAGGAGGAAACCAGAGGAGACCTGGACTTACTAAAACTGTGGGAATTAATTAAAGAAGACTCCAGGAAGCAGAATGAGAAAATGGAGGAACAGAGAAAGGAAGACAATGAAAAACTAGACAAGAAATTTGAGTCAATAAATGACAATTTCAAGAAAATGGACAAAAATAACGAGGAGTTGAAAAAGGAGATGAATGAAAAATTGGACAGCACCAAGAAAGATTTAAGGCGGACCATTAATGGAAATAATGAAAAATTATGACAGGAGATGAAGGAAGAGAATAAAATAATCAGTGAAAAAATAGAGAGAAGTAATGAGAAAACCAGGAAAACCTTGAGACTAATGAAGGAGGATATCGAAACGCTGAACGATAAAATTGAATACAACCAGGATACATTACAGCAACAGTTGACGGAGTACAGGGAAGAATTGAAACAGACTGTAATGGAGACGGAAGAGAAGATAGAGAAAACCAGCGAAGTAGTGTTGCAAGTCCGAGAAGAAATTTTGATCAAAGTGAATGAAGTTAAAGGTGAAGGTAAAAGGAGGGTTGAAGGACTCCAAAAAGAAACAAATAACAAATTGGAACAAATACAGACCAGAGTCGAAGAGAATTATAGCAAATTGGATGCATCGGTAAGTGATGTGAAGGACACCACAACCGCCCAAGAAGGGAAAACAGCAGAATTTAGAGCAAGAGAACTACGCCTCCAGGAAGAGATAAATGCGTTGAAGGACCGACCACTGATGAGCTCACACATATCATGCAGTGAGAATAGAGAAACAATCAACTTCAAAAATTACAAACGAAACCCAATTGAATTCATAGAACGGGTAGAAGAGAACCTAGCCCGAACCAGGGAGACACGGTGGACGATAATCAAGGGCATGATTGACGAAATGTTCAAGGAAGTTCACGACAATTGGTGGACGGCTGTGCGACCAGACATACATAATTTTAATGAATTTAAAAAACTGTTCAAGGACAAATACTGGTCGGAGGCGACGCAGCATGTAGTCAGAAATAATATCAGTAACGGCCGATTCGACCCTTACCTGGGACAATCTCCAACCGCCTACTTTTTAGGTAAGGTTAGTGTAGCTAGGAACCTAGAACCTAACATCCCTGAAGAGTGCTTGGTGACCCAATTGGCATACCACTACGACGGAGAAATCACCAAAAGCCGGTTGAGTGGAAGAATAAAGACGATTCAAGAGATGGCCGCGTTATTGGGTGAATGTGAACGGGAAAAACATGTGTTGAACAGGCAAAAGAACACCCCGAATTACAGAAACTATGATAATAGAAATCATCCAAGTGGGCCACAAGGAAACCATACACCGGCTAATCATCCGCCAACCAACCCCAATAATTATAGAGGTTTCAATAATAGTAATAATAACCATAACTATCCGAGGAATAATAACCAGAATTTCTTCAACAACAGTAATAATCCAAATAATTCCTATTACAGGGGAAATAACCAAAACGGAGGTGGTTACAACAGGCCCAACAATCAATACAACAATAACAACCAACCGGGGCCGAATCAAACACACAGGCAACGGGTAAATTATATAAATGCCGAGAATAGAAACGACGCAAGACGGGGTTACAGAAGACCAAGGAGCCGGAGTGCGGAAGAAAATAGAAGGAGCCGAGAACGAATAACGTTCAATGACCACTCGGTTGAGAGAATGCAAACCACTGAGGATAATTACCCCATCAGATCAGAGGACCGCGCCGAAGGCAACGCCCAACATTTAAATGAGCAGCGGCAGTGAGAATACCACAGGACCCGTCACTGATCCGATCTATTGGGTTATTAACAAGACTGACTAACCAGACAAATGACGAAACAATAATAATTCAGAACCACTATCTGAAGAACGTCCGTGAGGAGTTAATGGAAGAAAATTCCACATTAATCAAGCACCCTGATAACGAAATTGCATATGTTATTGCCAAGGTATATGGAGTAACTGTAAAATTCATGATTGACACGGGTGCCAATGTGTCTTTAATTGATACAAATATGTATAACAAAATTCAAAAAGAGAGTAAGATCAGCTTACCCACGTTACCAGTAAGTAACATTGTTTTAATTGGAGCCACTGGAAGGCAAAATAAAACCATTAAGAGAAAAGTGTCTCTAGAAGTAATGAGTAATGGTGAGACACTGCCAATGATATTCTTAATTGCTCATAATTTACCATTCGAAATTTTAATTGGTTGTGATATCCTAAGAAAATATTCTGCGATTATCGACATGAGACTATCTAAAGTAACTATGAGATATGAAGACAGAGAATGGATAGCAGAATTAACTGGGAGCAAGGGGGTCATCCCAATCAGTACAATATATAATATAAGAATGATTTGTGATTCACCAGACCGAAGGTTGGAAGTGAAACCAGACAATCAAATAAACAGTGACATCCTATGGAATCAGAAGTTAGAAGAAATCCGACAGTTTCGAGGGACCCAAGACGGGAATCCATTAACGGATCAAGAGGTGGAAAAATTAATAATGATTTATAACAAATACCGCCATGTATTTTCCGATCAACCAGGAAAGGTACGGGGGTATCAGTGCGAGTTGAAATTCAAAGAAGTGGCCAAATTTAATAAGAAATCCTACCCGACAGCGTATGCAGCAAAGGAAGCAGTACGTGTGGAAATTAATAAAATGCTGGAGGAAGACATAATTGAGTACAGCTGTTCGCAGTACACCAGTCCTATAGTAGCTGTTACCAAGAAAGATGGAAGGGTACGCCTATGTCTCGACGCCAGAGAAATAAATAAGATCCTAATTAACGACAGGACATCTCCTGGTGAAATTGAGGAGATCCTCAAAAAGGTTCATGGTACTCAATTTATCAGTACCTGGGATACAGTTTGCGGGTACTGGCAAGTAGAATTGCACCCAGCCAGTAGAAAATACGTAGCGTTCATATTTGAAGGCTGGAACTACCAGTTCAAACGACTACCTTTTGGGCTGGTTAACTCGGTAGCGATATTTGTCCGCTGCATGGACCAGATATTGGGTCCTGAAACCATGAATTATACAACTGTGTCCGTCGATGATTTGCTGATCACTTCATCCAACTGGGAGGAGCATTGTACAAGAGTAGAGCGGGTACTAGAGAAATTATCCATAAACAATGTAACTTTAAAATTAGAAAAGTCAAAGCTGATAGCAGAAGAAGTCCAATTCCTTGGATTCAACCTGTCACGACAAGGAATAACACCATCAATCGACAAAGTAGATGCTATTCAACGTTTCCCTACCCCTAAAAATAAGAAACAGTTACAGTCGTTCCTGGGCATCTGTAACTACTACAGAAAATTTCAGCAAAATTACTCTGAGCTGACAACCAAACTGTCACCACAGCTATCATCTAAGACCAAGTGGATGTGGGGCCCAGAACAAGAAACGATTTTCAACACCATTAAAAAACACTTCCTCGACACAATCATGTTAAACCACCCTGATTTCAATAGACCCTTTTACATGAACTGCGATGCAAGCGACGTTAGCTTGGGATCGGTACTCTATCAAGAGGACAAGGATGGAAACCACCAAGTAATAAGTTTCGCCAGCAGAACGTTAAATCAGTGTGAGCGTAATTACCATGTAACCAAAAAAGAGCTGCTGAGCGTGGTCTTTTCTTGTGGAAAATTTTGAACTTATATTCTTGGATATCCTATCACAGTGCGCACCGACCATAAGTCTATTTCCTTCTTAAAGAACTGCAAGCTCAGCCATGGTCGATTAACCAGATGGATACTTGCTCTCCAAGAATACCACATCAATTGGGAGTATATCCCTGGCAGTAAAAACACAGCAGCTGATGTGCTATCCCGCATTAACACCGAACAGCAAACCTTCGATGGAGAGAAGGAGACCATAGTAAAGGTATTTAATATTATGAAAAGCAGGTCCAACCTAGAAGTGATACTGAATAGAGTAAAACAACACCAGAAGGAGGATAAGAAATTGAATCAAATCCGAGAGCGGCTGAACCAACAAGAAGAAAGAGCCACACATTTCTACTGTTTGCATGAAGATATTTTATTTATTAAAACCAAACCCAACCAAAATACATGGAAATTAATAATACCTAAAGGAACTGAAGCTGAGATTATAATGGAATACCACCTCAGATACGGACACATGGGAGCACTGAAGGTGACCAAAGCATTAGAAGAGCATACCTACCTGAAAGACATTAACCGGAGGGTAAGGAAGACCATAAAAAGCTGTCACATATGCCAACTTGTCAAGTGCAATAACGACAAGAAAGAAGGAGTAATGCAACCAATAACTTCTGCCAATAAACTGGAACGAGTCTTCTTAGACATATGTGGACCCATGCCATGCAGTGGAGGAAGAAAGCAGTACAAGTTCATAGTTATAATCATGGACCATTACACCAAGTTTGTAAAATTATACCCTATCAACCGTGCTACTACAAACAAAATACTGAACACAATAACGCAGAGGTACATTACAGAAGTGGGGAGTCCAACAAATATCATCACTGACCATGGTACCCAATTCCGAGGAAGACGATGGAAAGAGACATTGATGGATCTGGGCATCCGAACATACAAAACTTCGATATACCACCTGAACAGCAACCCAGCTGAAAGAGTGCTCCGTGAAGTTGGGAGGATTCTTCGAACATACTGCCACGATCAGCAACGTAAGTGGAGTGAATACCTCGAAGCCACAGAAAGTTTCATAAATCTCGCTTATCACGAATCCATTAAGGATACCCCTTACACCATCATGTACGGAAAACTACCACCTCAAGCTATAGAAGAACTTGTCAATTTCCCCGCCAGCCCGGAATACCAATTCGATAATGCTAGATTCTACAGCAAGATAGCGAACAAATAGAAAAAGAAAAGGAAAAATATCACAGAATGCAACCGAAAGCAATCCGGTATCATGAAGGAGAAAAGTGCTAATACGGAACCGAGAGTTGCCAAGTTCCAGAGAGGGAATCACAAAGAAATTGCTATTATTGTACAATGGACCCTATCTCATTGTAAAAGACAACCACAACAATACCTATGTCATAAGTGAGATAACAACAAGAGAATCAAAGGACTTACAACCAGTCTTCTTTGAAAAATATTATGAGACAGTGTCAGAAGGTTAAAAAGAATTTGGAGAGTAACCATTATCTAAATTCAAAAATTAAAGTAAGCACAACTTACAATAAGTATTTGATTGAAATTATTATATGAATGAAAAGGAATTTAGAAGAAAGATTAGCTAAATTCAAAACAAAGTAAGTACAAACTTACAACCAAGTGTGAAACAAAATGTGTAAACCCATGTAATTTTTAAAAATCATATACAACGTATAATGAAATATCATAAAAAATTGATATAAAATAATAAAATGTTACACAAATAATGATGACGCTACATAACATCATTAACTAACCCTATCACAAAAGGGAATAATAAAGAATTAACGTTTCACAAAAGAAAAGACAAGACAATTAAAAAAAAAAAAAAAAATGACAATGACATATTAACTGGACAATCAATGATGAAAAAATATAAGTGAGCCAGAAACCAGCTACAATGCTAAATAAAGTGATAACAATTAAAATCACTACCATATGAAGTAAGCTGATGAAACAATGCAAAATGCCTATTAAATATCGCCATAAGCTTAGAAAAAGGAATCCAAACAAGTCACTGAGAGGAAAAGGTCATGAGATGTATAAAAGAGAGAATAATTAATCCCAAAAGTGTTTTATTGTATTGATGTTATATGAGTCGAAAACAGACGACTATTATTATGATTATTATGAATATTATTATGTGATGATTTTATGTTGAGATACGTCCAACAATTATTTATGTTATTGAGCAGATAGGCAAGACCTCTGAACTCAAAATGTGTATAAATGGATAGCAGAGTAATAGAGCCACACGTGCCCTCTGGCTAGTACCAATTTATATGAATGGGAGAGAAGAAAAATTTTAGGGAAATAGAACATACAAGGGATAACACTCGTAATAAAATAATACCAAATACCATATTATGAACCATGACTTGATAAAAAATAAATAAAGAAGAAAGTAGCGATTGATGAATTCCTGAATAATAACAACTTGATTAAATGAACTATATTGATGATTTCAGAAAAAACATAATGATCTGTGTTTCGAAATAATCAATGTTGGTGGCGACGCATTATGTAACATGACATAAGGTAGTGAAGATACATTAATAATTAATTATAAAACAAAGAAGCTGAAGGCAAGAATGAAGTTCAAGAACTTATAAACTCAGAGATTAATAACCTAATGACAAATGACTAATAAACTGACGATGACTTGACACAATAGATCGGATAAACACAAGAAGGAACGATGGAACAAGGAAGAAGGAACCGAGAACTAAATGTAATCAAGAAATTGATAACAAACATTGTAATTCCCTAATAATGACCATAAAATGTATGTTAACAAATGCACTAATGTAATTAGAGTATAGATGAGATGTACCTAGGGTAATAATGACAAATAAGAAAGATAGTAATGTTATGTATATTTTATTAATGAAGGAATGTACTCATAAATATAAGATAGGGAGTTAATAATAAACACACCCAAATGAATAGTGATAAATATAATCAAAACCAGTAAACAATACCCTGAGGCAAATAAGGCCACAGTTAATAACCAAAAGTGATCATTAGTGAAGGGAAAATAAAATAAACACTTATAACCAGTAACCCCATGATGAGGTTAACATAAATAAACAACCTAGTGAATAATATCAAGTGAGTGGAAGAAGGAGTGTATTAATACAAAAGTGGTGACATGCAGTTATAGCATGTTGCATATAATAAGTGAAAGTGAATAAATAAAAAAAAAACCTTCTATGAAGGAAAAAGTGTAGTGGGTGAACATAAAAGGATATTTTAGTTAGTAGACTGTATTAGAAAACTGAAGGACCGTTGATAAACTTTGTACTAGCAAATAACAGGAACTCATTATAATGTGATTAAGTTAAGCAATAGATAATAGGAATTATAAGATAAGATAGAAATTAAGTCATTGGAATGAAAGGCAAACAAGAAAGATAGACACTGTTTTCTAGTGAAGGAATGAGGGAATAGAGTATATTGTGAAAAGTACAGTTTAATAGTAGTATGATAAGAGTGTTGTTATTGTTTAAAAAAACCAATATAATATAATGAATTATCAGTTGAAACAGATAGTAGAAAGGAAACAGAAAGGTAATCAGAAATTTATTTCAGGCTTGAACCTGTCAAGAAAATGTTTATTGTTATAATAAGAGGTGTAGTTAGAAACACCAATGTTTATTATTTGTTTCTAGTTAAAAAATTGTTTTAAAGTACCATATATAAGGGTAAGAAGTTACAAAGAAATATTAGATAGTAGTATAGGAAGATCTAGGCTCTAGGCCTAACAGTTAATGAAGAATTTTGTAAATTTAAGAACAAACAATAGTCAAGTATCAAATCAGAATATACCAAATGTTTAAACAAGTTAAGTGGGTATACTTAATACCAAAATGTATAAATAACATCCAGTTTTAGATAAAATATATATGAAATATAAATAGGAAAAATAACAAAAATGTGATTAGCTACTCAAAAGTAACCATGAGGGGTATCAAAATGATCCTTATCAACAATTATGAACAATGGTATTCATGTAATAAATCTAGTTACTAATATAAGAAAGAAATCTTAATTTGAAGATATTTTGTAGATTTAAACTAAAATAAGACGTTAGAATATAACAATGACTTAAAATTAACGACCAATGAGAATTAGCATAATTTATTAGGTAACCATAGCAACCGAAATTTATTGCCAAAAAACCGTTGAATTTTCGTTAATCCATTATTGACCAACGCGGAGGGCGGATGTATGCAGCTCTCAACCCAAATTTTATCATAAATAAGTAAATTTTGACTGAAATCATAAGGAAGAAAGATAGTAATAGCAGTCCATGGAACACCTGATAATATAATTATTGTTAAAATATTCACAAACTAAAATTATCCGTGGAAATTAAGAAGACTTCAAGAATCATAGCTGACGACTCATCCCGAAGGAAGACCAGGAGTGACCTACTTCAACCCAAGAAAACGAACGACTGCGGAACGAGTACGAAGCCGAACTTTATGGAAAAAACCGTCTGAACGAGATTGATGAACATCCGAAGTATAGAAGACGACCAGACCCATCCGGAAGAAGTAGATGAGCATCGAGGAAGCCCCAATGAGAACCGATGAGTATAAAACAATAATCTCACTAAAACGAATTCCCAATTTTTCTATCCATAATAACAAATCATAATTTTCACTTCACTGATCACTATTTTGAACTAGAACTGAAAGTATTTATAATATCACTATTATTGAACTTTAATCAATTAACAACCTTTAAACTGAGCTATAATAAATTTTAATAAACATAACTTGTTGTCAAAACCCTAACCAAAAAATATACTAACTCTCATTGATGATTACTTACTTGGATGTATTAATGTATTAAATATTGTGTACCTAGTTTTAAGAATTATTATAAGTTTGTGCATTTTAGCCGTTAATCCAATGCTTCTGTAGCCAAAAGGACTTATTAACACGACCTGTGAAAAATTTTTATTGTAAACAAACGTTATTCGCCAAGCGGCGTGTACATAATACAAACAAATGAGCATGCCAACTGAGCAATTGTAAAAGCTGGTGCTAAGATAAAATAATGTACTACTAAATAACTGAAAATTATTAAAGGTTTAATAAATATTATTGTTCTGCAACGCTGTATGTTTGATTCGTACAAAATAAGCTAATACATAGAAAATTATTAAAGTGAAAACAACAAAACATCACAGTTAACGAAGTTGACACTGAAAGACGGCGTGCGCCAATCAGGTGGCGAGGCGGCAATATTCAAACCAAACGCCGAGAGTTACGGTTTGCCCGTAAATGGTAAGAAAAGGCACAACTCGACTTGCTACACGCAATTAACATTGACAGAAGTAACTGAACTGATTAATAACATCAATTATACACCCATACTATACCACGAACGCAACGAGCGAATTAAAAAACGCTCGTCACGCACACATTTACTATACGAGTAATAGAACAAATTACAGAAATACTAATTATTAAATACCCCGCACAAAAGTATTTATTACAAAGTGGCGCGCCAACGAGTAGGGCTAGGATAATTAAGAAATCATAAAATTAAACCTTACAGATTCTAGCGGCGCTACAGAAATGTAACCGGCAAAGCACGATACGAGATACCAGACTAAGATACACGAGAAGGAGGTGGAAAAGGGAACGAAGAGATCAGAAAAGGAGATCGAGAAGGACGTCAGAATGGAAGAAAAGGAAATAACTTCGATGGAAGATGTAGAAGAATTATTAACTCCTATGGAAACAGATAAACCTACACAGCAGGAGGAAACCAGAGGAGACCTGGACTTACTAAAACTGTGGGAATTAATTAAAGAAGACTCCAGGAAGCAGAATGAGAAAATGGAGGAACGGAGAAAGGAAGACAATGAAAAACTAGACAAGAAATTTGAGTCAATAAATGACAATTTCAAGAAAATGGACAAAAATAACGAGGAGTTGAAAAAGGAGATGAATGAAAAATTGGACAGCACCAAGAAAGATTTAAGGCGGACCATTAATGGAAATAATGAAAAATTATGACAGGAGATGAAGGAAGAGAATAAAATAATCAGTGAAAAAATAGAGAGAAGTAATGAGAAAACCAGGAAAACCTTGAGACTAATGAAGGAGGATATCGAAACGCTGAACGATAAAATTGAATACAACCAGGATACATTACAGCAACAGTTGACGGAGTACAGGGAAGAATTGAAACAGACTGTAATGGAGACGGAAGAGAAGATAGAGAAAACCAGCGAAGTAGTGTTGCAAGTCCGAGAAGAAATTTTGATCAAAGTGAATGAAGTTAAAGGTGAAGGTAAAAGGAGGGTTGAAGGACTCCAAAAAGAAACAAGTAACAAATTGGAACAAATACAGACCAGAGTCGAAGAGAATTATAGCAAATTGGATGCATCGGTAAGTGATGTGAAGGACACCACAACCGCCCAAGAAGGGAAAATAGCAGAATTTAGAGCAAGAGAACTACGCCTCCAGGAAGAGATAAATGCGTTGAAGGACCGACCACTGATGAGCTCACACATATCATGCAGTGAGAATAGAGAAACAATCAACTTCAAAAATTACAAACGAAACCCAATTGAATTCATAGAACGGGTAGAAGAGAACCTAGCCCGAACCAGGGAGACACGGTGGACGATAATCAAGGGCATGATTGACGAAATGTTCAAGGAAGTTCACGACAATTGGTGGACGGCTGTGCGACCAGACATACATAATTTTAATGAATTTAAAAAACTGTTCAAGGACAAATACTGGTCGGAGGCGACGCAGCATGTAGTCAGAAATAATATCAGTAATGGCCGATTCGACCCTTACCTGGGACAATCTCCAACCGCCTACTTTTTAGGTAAGGTTAGTGTAGCTAGGAACCTAGAACCTAACATCCCTGAAGAGTGCTTGGTGACCCAATTGGCATACCACTACGACGGAGAAATCACCAAAAGCCGGTTGAGTGGAAGAATAAAGACGATTCAAGAGATGGCCGCGTTATTGGGTGAATGTGAACGGGGAAAACATGTGTTGAACAGGCAAAAGAACACCCCGAATTACAGAAACTATGATAATAGAAATCATCCAAGTGGGCCACAAGGAAACCATACACCGGCTAATCATCCGCCAACCAACCCCAATAATTATAGAGGTTTCAATAATAGTAATAATAACCATAACTATCCGAGGAATAATAACCAGAATTTCTTCAACAACAGTAATAATCCAAATAATTCCTATAACAGGGGAAATAACCAAAACGGAGGTGGTTACAACAGGCCCAACAATCAATACAACAATAACAACCAACCGGGGCCGAATCAAACATACAGGCGACGGGTAAATTATATAAATGCCGAGAATAGAAACGACGCAAGACGGGGTTACAGAAGACCAAGGAGCCGGAGTGCGGAAGAAAATAGAAGGAGCCGAGAACGAATAACGTTCAATGACCACTCGGTTGAGAGAATGCAAACCACTGAGGATAATCACCCCATCAGATCAGAGGACCGCGCCGAAGGCAACGCCCAACATTTAAATGAGCAGCGGCAGTGAGAATACCACAGGACCCGTCACTGATCCGATCTATTGGGTTATTAACAAGACTGACTAACCAGACAAATGACGAAACAATAACAATAATTCAGAACCACTATCTGAAGAACATCCGTGAGGAGTTAATGGAAGAAAATTCCACATTAATCAAGCACCCTGATAACGAAATTGCATATGTTATTGCCAAGGTATATGGAGTAACTGTAAAATTCATGATTGACACGGGTGCCAATGTGTCTTTAATTGATACAAATATGTATAACAAATTTCAAAAAGAGAGTAAGATCAGCTTACCCACGTTACCAGTAAGTAACATTGTTTTAATTGGAGCCACTGGAAGGCAAAATAAAACCATTAAGAGAAAAGTGTCTCTAGAAGTAATGAGTAATGGTGAGACACTGCCAATGATATTCTTAATTGCTCATAATTTACCATTCGAAATTTTAATTGGTTGTGATATCCTAAGAAAATATTCTGCGATTATCGACATGAGACTATCTAAAGTAACTATGAGATATGAAGACAGAGAATGGATAGCAAAATTAACTGGGAGCAAGGGGGTCATCCCAATCAGTACAATATATAATATAAGAATGATTTGTGATTCACCAGACCGAAGGTTGGAAGTGAAACCAGACAATCAAATAAACAGTGACATCCTATGGAATCAGAAGTTAGAAGAAATCCGACAGTTTCGAGGGACCCAAGACGGGAATCCATTAACGGATCAAGAGGTGGAAAAATTAATAATGATTTATAACAAATACCGCCATGTATTTTCCGATCAACCAGGAAAGGTACGGGGGTATCAGTGCGAGTTGAAATTCAAAGAAGTGGCCAACTTTAATAAGAAATCCTACCCGACAGCGTATGCAGCAAAGGAAGCAGTACGTGTGGAAATTAATAAAATGCTGGAGGAAGACATAATTGAGTACAGTTGTTCGCAGTACACCAGTCCTATAGTAGCTGTTACCAAGAAAGATGGAAGGGTACGCCTATGTCTCGACGCCAGAGAAATAAATAAGATCCTAATTAACGACAGGACATCTCCTGGTGAAATTGAGGAGATCCTCAAAAAGGTTCATGGTACTCAATTTATCAGTACCTGGGATACAGTTTGCGGGTACTGGCAAGTAGAATTGCACCCAGCCAGTAGAAAATACGTAGCGTTCATATTTGAAGGCTGGAACTACCAGTTCAAACGACTACCTTGTAGCGGGTCAGTTTTGGGTGTTTTTATTTTTACCGTTTGGGGCATTATTATATATTTTTATTTATTTCGTTTTCGGGCGGACTGGTATAATAAATTGGTAAAAACTGTAATTGTATTGTGCAACGTATTAGTCAGTGTAACAGAACAGTGAAACAAAGCAATAAGGCGCAGTTGTTGTTGAGGAATGCGGCAGAGCATTTGCACCTCCACCAAAATTCTAAGAACTATGTAAATGTGTGTCAACGCTCAAGCGCAACTACACCCGCACGCGCTCAAAGGACGCTCTAACTAAAAACTCAAGATGGCCAGAGCGTAAAAAATATTCGTCGTCTTCTATAAGACCTCACGGAAGTCGCATTAACTCCGCCTACTGTTGGTGACATCAGCGGAACCAAGTCCAATATCGGCCTCTGGACATACACACATACCGGCTTTAATCCATATATAAAGTGGTTACTTCCCAACAAATGAAGCCGGAGCGACGAAAACATCATGGCAGTAGAGGACCAGCTGTCCTCCAGGAACAGGTACATGTACCTGTTACTTACACCGTGACGGAGCAGTCGACTTTAAGTAGAGACGCCATACAATCAACAGGACGCCAACACCGCTACAGACAATTACAGTTTCGTTTGGGGCCCGGTTGGTCGAGTGGCGTAAATGTAATTAATCCAGTAGGACCGACCGGGACCCGAGGAATTAACGGACATAACTAGTTTCCAATAAGTGAAGTGGAGTGAATAAACGGGCAACTAACCGGGTTAAAGAAGGACACGTGTCTGGCCAGAATCGCGACCGCGAGTTCGTAGAAACACAAGTGAATTTATAAAAGTAAAATAAAAGTTTTTTTATTGTTTTAAATAAGAATGAGTGAGAGAGAGGAAGAAAAGCAGACTGGGCAGTCTATCTAGTAGTAAGTAACAATAACTAAGTTGCATAAGTTTATAATTACATTCTAACCAGACAAAACATAGGGAAAAAAGGTACTAAAGTTTTCAAGCAATATACTAAAAATTTAACTGTACAAATGTTTGTTAAATAATCGCTCATTAAAAATAAGGATTACTTCCGATAGAATGTGTTAGACTAAGTTATTTCGTCATTACCACTGTCTTATTCCTGTGTTGAAAAAAATTCGTCTAGACTTTCCGGAATCTTCTGAATTATTAATTGGGTGGGTCAGATTGCTAAATTGTCCGTTTTATTTAAGGTAAAGTGTAAAGGTTTTCGATATTTTATCCTATATAAAAAATAATCGTGGCGACCTTGGTCTTCTGGTAAAATTTCAATAACAGGTAAGTGTTGTAATTGCGTGCAGGTAAGTCCTGGTAGTGGTTTTATTTATTTTTATATATTTCGGCCTCTACTTTTATATTGTTACAAATGTCGACGCGCTGCCAGGATTTTCGTTTAATTGTAATTTTATACGAGATAGACCTATTTTAATACACAGAAAATAGGATGTGGTAATGACGAATGTATAAAAATTTTATCGTACATAATTAAGTAGGTTAGGTTTATATTAAAAACATGAATGTGCATAACACAAATTAAAAAGATAATACAGAGGATTCAGGGATTCAAGTAACCCCGACCTCAACAAAATACAATAAGATGGATGACGATCTAATGAGTATTTTACTACATCAATTAGAAAAAATGAATAATAAATTTGATAGTCGTTTTGAGGAGCTAAAAAACAAAGTTAACGAAATGAATAAATGTGTAGTAAGTACCCATGAGACAATAATGACTAGTTTAAATAAGTTAGAACAGAAGTTTGAGAAATTAGGTGACAATGTTTTAAATATGACAAAATGTAAAAATGACGAAATAGTAGACAATTCTGAGAGTATAGTGGGGGTGAAGAATAATGTAGAAGCAAATGATGAAAATATAATAACAAATAATAACAATAATGTCAAAAATAATGAATTTAATATTGAGAATAATAATGTGTTGGAGAAATTGGTATCAGAAAGTGATACGGAAAAAATAAATAAGGAGAGTATTAATGAAAGTGTAGAATGCAGTGATTATGAGATGTTAATGTGTGTCAGTGAGTTAGAGAGAGAGAGAAAAAATAATGTTGTAGTAGAATGGGGACAGAGGGGAAATTTTCCTTTTATTATATATGATGATTTAATGTGGTCGCAAGAGTTTTTGAAGGGCAAGAGTCCCGTGTTAGTAGAAGATTTGAGTTTATTTTATTTGTATAAGTTTATACCCTCTGTGCGGAATGATTTTATAAGTATGAGATGGTGTTATGATGAGAGTGATTTAAATAGAGAATTGTGTGTTGAGAGAGAGATAGAGTTATATGAAGTAAAGAGAGATTATGATGAGTTGAAAGAAATATTAGAAGTGTATTTGAACAAGAATGATTTAATTGATAATAAAAAAGTAACTACTGACGGAGATTTAACAGAAATACTTAACGTAGACTTGGTGAATGATTATTATGGTATAACGGATAAATTGAAATTGTTTGGTTATGACACACAAGACAACAGTATGTATGTCAATATAATTGAACAGTGCTATACAAAACCCAGATTAATCTTTGACGATGGAGGGTAGGCTGTAAAACAATATAAGACAATTAAACATTATGTTTTATGGTTTTTTGACGTGGCAGATTTGGACAGAAGTGTGGAAAAAATGGAATAATAATTAACAAGAGTTGTAAATAAAATATAGCGAATTTATATGTGTGTACGCAAGATGATTGTTGTGATAATAATATTGAAATACTTGCAATTTAAATAAATAAACCAAATTAATCTTGAAAACAAGTAATCAGAGAATTATAATTGTTTGGATGGTAATGAATTCTATATTGTTAATAATTAATTTAATTAAAACAATTTGATATATTTTAAATATTTTAATTGATTATGTAAATGTTGTATAATTAATTTTTTTGTAAATTCAGTTTGTTTTACGAGATGGAAATTTGGTAATGAATGATAAATTATTTAATTTAAATTAATAAATTTTGTGAAATGTTTCAGAGATGGTGGTGAGTATGTTTTGTGCGCATATCATGTTAAATGGATTGTAAGTAGAAAAATTTTATAATCAGGTGTAATAAAAATATTTACAGGTGTAATTGAGATTCTAATTCAGTAATAAGATGTTATTTGGAAATAAGTTGGTTCAAGAAATAAAGATAATTAAAAAAAAATTTTATAATAAATGAAAAATGATAAATAATGATTATCAATAATAAATTTTGAAAATTCAAGAAAGTTAAACGGTAAAAGGTTATGAATGAGTTAAATGAGTGTTGATGCAAATATTCTATGATAATGTATATACAAATTTTAATTAGTGGTCAATTGTAATTAGTTATTATGTGGCTATTAAGGGGGTGGCCTGTGCTCTCTTAAATAGCGAAATGGGTTGGGGTAGCAGTGAGTGTTACCTCCATCGGAGGCCGAACTGGCGATAAATGTGCGGCACACCTTACCCGTGTAAAATAAAAATTTTATACACAATACTAAATAACGTGTCGCACATAATAATATTGATGTGAAACAGGCAGTGAAATAAAAGTTTAGATTTCCTCGACTTTTCGGGCGGTTACTGCCTTACCAGCACTAACCGTGGTTTTGGCTAGCGGCCAGCTATGGTCATACCAAGTCCCTTGACCATAGCTGACTTGAAATTGGTATATATTTGAAATTCAATGGGGGGACAATTAGAGGAAATCTCCGGAACTAGGGAACAGCGGCTGCCACTCTGTTCGAGGAGGAACAGCAAGACCGGTGGCAGATCCGTTTTAAGGGTGCATGATTATATAACAAGAACATTATGATGTTCAGTAACTTTAAAACTTAATAGCGGAAGCAGAGACACAGAGAGGTAAAACCCTGCTCCAAAATTATACAGTCTCTGTGGAAGCGAAAGGGCGAGACAGTCCTCCATAATCTGAAATAGTGTGTGTGGCTGGGAGGTGACGCAAAGGAGTCACGAACTTAAAGTTTATGACATAAAAGTTTTTGCTTATTTAAAGTTTAATTCAAATAAAACTGCTTGTGCTCTGTTCAGGTAACTAGCTGCTTAGATATTTAAAAATAAGGTGTTCCTGCTATAATTTTAAGTGTATTATTTTATTGTTGTCTGTTAAATAAGCATTGATAAGAATATGTAATTTTATTATGTGTGTATTTGTTTAAGCCAATAAGTAAATCGTCTGGCAGGCTAACATAAGCATCAGAATCAGAGAAATGGGAAACAATGAGGTGAGAAGGGAGAATAAATAAAAATAAATATGTATATTTCATATAATTTGTTCAATCATGAAATGTGTTTTTAATATGTTAGGATATCAGCTGATCAATAATACCATGTCACTGGTATATTGGTTTGTAAATGTTACAAGTAATTAATGTTTAGTGTACTACAGATATTTTGAAGTAAAGATAAAAAGAATACGAGAAATAAAATAACAACAATTTATGCAAGATAACAAAAGATAGTTTCTGGGTGATAAATATTTAGTGGGACATGTAGATCTGTCCCAATTGAATTCCAAGTGAAGTTGAAATAATGAATATGATGTAATGTTGTTTTTGAGTTAATGTATGTTATAGAATTTGGTGAAATATTGATGTTGACACGGTAGTTGGGGAGAATAATGGTAGAGTTCTGAATGATATATTTATGTTTATAGTTAATGAGGTTATTTTGTGTAATTGTAGTAATGTAATGAGATTGAGAATTTTGGGGATGGCAATTTTGTAATAGAGGGTAGTGTATTTGGGGAGTCCGCAACAAGGGTTGGGACGGGATAGGGATAGATTTTAGTGGGGAAGGGGCCGCCTTAGGTAGAATCCGGGCCGCCAGATAAGGGAATTGAGTTTTTTGGGGGCGGGGAAACACGTATCCTATATACAAAGGGTTGGAGAGTATTTTTTTATATATGTAGAGAAGGTGGCGATTTGTGTTAAATGATAAGTTGGGGTTTAGAGTGTCCTGATTAGTAGATGTTTTGGTAGAGATGGGTGTCATAGGAGTTGAAGTGATTGATGTTAGAGTCAGAGGGAGGAAGGTCATATATGCATACAGATATAATACAGAAAAATGAGAATAAATGAGTTACAACACCCACAGTAATGTAGAATTAAACTGTTAACTAAAGAGAGGAATTTATAATCAAGATTATACAATTGTTTATTTTTTTCAACCAGTGACAGAATTTTGATAAAATTTGAAAATAATGTAAAGTCAAGAATTGTTTGTTTTAAATAATTTAAATGTCAACTTGATTATTATATTAATATTTTGTAATTTTAAATATTTTGTGTTATTACGTTTTGTATTTCAAGTTAGGATATTACAGATGTTCAAAGTGTTTTCAGAAATCATATATAACATAGGTAGGTCAAGGGTTTTGGACTTGACCTAGTTACGATCAGCTGATGAGGTCATACACCTACTAAGCTTGTGTAGAGTAGGAATCCAATTTTAATTTGTTTGTTTGATCAATTCAAACCAATGTTTGAATAACTTTAATAAATATGTTATTTAATAAATAAATTTAATAACATTTTTTAATGAATAAATTTAAATTTTTTTGAATTTTAAAATTTTGAAAATTTTTAATTTTTTTTTTGAAAAAAAAAAAAAACTTGATTTTTCGCCTGCCAGCGAATGAATATTTTAGATGATGATTCTTTTATTATGTGTGTATTAACCATGTTTCTTTTATTGTATTGCATTATATTGGTAGATTATAAGTGATTCTCATGTTAGAATAAGGATGTGTTTATATTATTAGAAATGTCTGGGTTAAGTCATTTGAAACAAAAATTAGAAAAAAGAGGAAGAGAATTTTTTTTGAGCATATCATTTTTTTTTTGAACTTTGAATTTAAAAAAAAAAAAAAATTTTTGTCAATTTTAAAGAATTTTGTAATTTTTCAATTTCACAATGTATCATGTAATGTGAGTATGTGTGAGCCCAGTATTTGCTAAAGGCAGCCCAGCTTGCAAAAAGGGGATCCATATCGGCGGAGGAGCTGGAGTAATTCTAGCCAGGGATTGAGGGTTTTCGGGGGTAGCATGTTAAAAGGCGAGGCGCGCTGTGGTGCGAGTCTGATCGATTTCTCGATGTTGGGATCTCTTACGGAGAAGTCCAGTGATCTCGTTCAGATGAGTCCATAGTCGCAGAGCCAGGGGGGTCGTGTACCCATGAGATTAAGAACCAGGGGGTTGTTGGCACCAGTTCCTCACCGGTCCTCTTCGGGGTTATCGATGAGATTTCTTCTGTTATGAACAGCAGAATTCTCATCGAGGGGGTATTGTAGCGGGTCAGTTTTGGGTGTTTTTATTTTTACCGTTTGGGGCATTATTATATATTTTTATTTATTTCGTTTTCGGGCGGACTGGTATAATAAATTGGTAAAAACTGTAATTGTATTGTGCAACGTATTAGTCAGTGTAACAGAACAGTGAAACAAAGCAATAAGGCGCAGTTGTTGTTGAGGAATGCGGCAGAGCATTTGCACCTCCACCAAAATTCTAAGAACTATGTAAATGTGTGTCAACGCTCAAGCGCAACTACACCCGCACGCGCTCAAAGGACGCTCTAACTAAAAACTCAAGATGGCCAGAGCGTAAAAAATATTCGTCGTCTTCTATAAGACCTCACGGAAGTCGCATTAACTCCGCCTACTGTTGGTGACATCAGCGGAACCAAGTCCAATATCGGCCTCTGGACATACACACATACCGGCTTTAATCCATATATAAAGTGGTTACTTCCCAACAAATGAAGCCGGAGCGACGAAAACATCATGGCAGTAGAGGACCAGCTGTCCTCCAGGAACAGGTACATGTACCTGTTACTTACACCGTGACGGAGCAGTCGACTTTAAGTAGAGACGCCATACAATCAACAGGACGCCAACACCGCTACAGACAATTACAGTTTCGTTTGGGGCCCGGTTGGTCGAGTGGCGTAAATGTAATTAATCCAGTAGGACCGACCGGGACCCGAGGAATTAACGGACATAACTAGTTTCCAATAAGTGAAGTGGAGTGAATAAACGGGCAACTAACCGGGTTAAAGAAGGACACGTGTCTGGCCAGAATCGCGACCGCGAGTTCGTAGAAACACAAGTGAATTTATAAAAGTAAAATAAAAGTTTTTTTATTGTTTTAAATAAGAATGAGTGAGAGAGAGGAAGAAAAGCAGACTGGGCAGTCTATCTAGTAGTAAGTAACAATAACTAAGTTGCATAAGTTTATAATTACATTCTAACCAGACAAAACATAGGGAAAAAAGGTACTAAAGTTTTCAAGCAATATACTAAAAATTTAACTGTACAAATGTTTGTTAAATAATCGCTCATTAAAAATAAGGATTACTTCCGATAGAATGTGTTAGACTAAGTTATTTCGTCATTACCACTGTCTTATTCCTGTGTTGAAAAAAATTCGTCTAGACGTTCCGGAATCTTCTGAATTATTAATTGGGTGGGTCAGATTGCTAAATTGTCCGTTTTATTTAAGGTAAAGTGTAAAGGTTTTCGATATTTTATCCTATATAAAAAATAATCGTGGCGACCTTGGTCTTCTGGTAAAATTTCAATAACAGGTAAGTGTTGTAATTGCGTGCAGGTAAGTCCTGGTAGTGGTTTTATTTATTTTTATATATTTCGGCCTTTTCTTTTATATTGTTACAACCTTTTGGGCTGGTAAACTCGGTAGCGATATTTGTCCGCTGCATGGACCAGATATTGGGTCCTGAAACCATGCATGAATTATACAACTGTGTACGTCGATGATTTGCTGATCACTTCATCCAACTGGGAGGAGCATTGTACAAGAGTAGAGCGGGTACTAGAGAAATTATCCATAAACAATGTAACTTTAAAATTAGAAAAGTCAAAGCTGATAGCAGAAGAAGTCCAATTCCTTGGATTCAACCTGTCACGACAAGGAATAACACCATCAATCGACAAAGCAGATGCTATTCAACGTTTCCCTACCCCTAAAAATAAGAAACAGTTACAGTCGTTCCTGGGCATCTGTAACTACTACAGAAAATTTCAGCAAAATTACTCTGAACTGACAACCAAACTGTCACCACAGCTATCATCTAAGACCAAGTGGATGTGGGGCCCAGAACAAGAAACGATTTTCAACACCATTAAAAAACACTTCCTCGACACAATCATGTTAAACCACCCTGATTTCAATAGACCCTTTTACATGAACTGCGATGCAAGCGACATTAGCTTGGGATCGGTACTCTATCAAGAGGACAAGGATGGAAACCACCAAGTAATAAGTTTCGCCAGCAGAACGTTAAATCAGTGTGAGCGTAATTACCATGTAACCAAAAAAGAGCTGCTGAGCGTGGTCTTTTCTTGTGGAAAATTTCGAACTTATATTCTTGGATATCCTATCACAGTGCGCACCGACCATAAGTCTATTTCCTTCTTAAAGAACTGCAAGCTCAGCCATGGTCGATTAACCAGATGGATACTTGCTCGCCAAGAATACCACATCAATTGGGAGTATATCCCTGGCAGTAAAAACACAGCAGCTGATGTGCTATCCCGCATTAACACCGAACAGCAAACCTTCGATGGAGAGAAGGAGACCATAGTAAAAGTATTTAATATTATGAAAAGCAGGTCCAACCTAGAAGTGATGCTGAATAGAGTAAAACAACACCAGAAGGAGGATAAGAAATTGAATCAAATCCGAGAGCAGCTGAACCAACAAGAAGAAAGAGCCACACATTTCTACTGTTTGCATGAAGATATTTTATTTATTAAAACCAAACCCAACCAAAATACATGGAAATTAATAATACCTAAAGGAACTGAAGCTGAGATTATAATGGAATACCACCTCAGATACGGACACATGGGAGCACTGAAGGTGACCAAAGCATTAGAAGAGCATACCTACCTGAAAGACATTAACCGGAGGGTAAGGAAGACCATAAAAAGCTGTCACATATGCCAACTTGTCAAGTGCAATAACGACAAGAAAGAAGGAGTAATGCAACCAATAACTTCTGCCAATAAACTGGAACGAGTCTTCTTAGACGTATGTGGACCCATGCCACGCAGTGGAGGAAGAAAGCAGTACAAGTTCATAGTTATAATCATGGACCATTACACCAAGTTTGTAAAATTATACCCTATCAACCGTGCTACTACAAACAAAGTACTGAACACAATAACGCAGAGGTACATTACAGAAGTGGGGAGTCCAACAAATATCATCACTGACCATGGTACCCAATTCCGAGGAAGACGATGGAAAGAGACATTGATGGATCTGGGCATCCGAACATACAAAACTTCGATATACCACCCGAACAGCAACCCAGCTGAAAGAGTGCTCCGTGAAGTTGGGAGGATTCTTCGAACATACTGCCACGATCAGCAACGTAAGTGGAGTGAATACCTCGAAGCCACAGAAAGTTTCATAAATCTCGCTTATCACGAATCCATTAAGGATACCCCTTACACCATCATGTACGGAAAACTACCACCTCAAGCTATAGAAGAACTTGTCAATTTCCCCGCCAGTCCGGAATACCAATTCGATAATGCTAGATTCTACAGCAAGATAGCGGAACAAATAGAAAAGAAAAAGGAAAAATATCACAGAATGCAACCGAAAGCAATCCGGTATCATGAAGGAGAAAAAGTGCTAATACGGAACTGAGAGTTACCAAGTTCCAGAGAGGGAATCACAAAGAAATTGCTATTATTGTACAATGGACCCTATCTCATTGTAAAAGACAACCACAACAATACCTCTGTCATAAGTGAGATAACAACCAAGAGAATCAAAGGGACTTACAACCAGTCTTCTTTGAAAAAATATCATGAGACAGTGTCAGAAGGTTAAAAAGAATTTGGAGAGTAACCATTATCTAAATTCAAAAATTAAAGTAAGCACAACTTACAATAAGTATTTGATTGAAATTATTATATGAATGAAAAGGAATTTAGAAGAAAGATTAGCTAAATTCAAAACAAAGTAAGTACAAACTTACAACCAAGTGTGAAACAAAATGTGTAAACCCATGTAATTTTTAAAAATCATATACAACGTATAATGAAATATCATAAAAAACTGATATAAAATAATAAAATGTTACACAAATAATGATGACGCTACATAACATCATTAACTAACCCTATCACAAAAGGGAATAATAAAGAATTAACGTTTCACAAAAGAAAAGACAAGACAATAAAAATAAAAAATAAATAAAAATGACAATGACATATTAACTGGACAATCAATGATGAAAAAATATAAGTGAGCCAGAAACCAGCTACAATGTTAAGTAAAGTGATAACAATTAAAATCACTACCATATGAAGTAAGCTGATGAAACAATGCAAAATGCCTATTAAATATCGCCATAAGCTTAGAAAAAGGAATCCAAACAAGTCACTGAGAGGAAAAGGTCATGAGATGTATAAAAGAGAGAATAATAATTATTCTCTTATTCTTAATTATTAATCTTACTTACTTACTAATCTTAATTATTAATCCCAAAAGTGTTTTATTGTATTGATGTTATATGAGTCAAAAACAGACGACTATTATTATGATTATTATGAATATTATTATGTGATGATTTTATGTTGAGATACGTCCAACAATTATTTATGTTATTGAGCAGATAGGCAAGACCTCTGAACTCAAAATGTGTATAAATGGATAGCAGAGTAATAGAGCCACACGTGCCCTCTGGCTAGTACCAATTTATATGAATGGGAGAGAAGAAAAATTTTAGGGAAATAGAACATACAAGGGATAACACTAGTAATAAAATAATACCAAATACCATATTATGAACCATGACTTGATAAAAAATAAATAAAGAAGAAAGTAGCGATTGATGAATTCCTGAAAAAATAACAACTTGATTAAATGAACTATATTGATGATTTCAGAAAAAACATAATGATCTGTGTTTCGAAATAATCAATGTTGGTTGCGACGCATATGTAACATGACATAAGGTAGTGAAGATACATTAATAATTAATTATAAAACACAGAAGCTGAAGGCAAGAATGAAGGTCAAGAACTTATAAACTCAGAGATTAATAACCTAATGACAAATGACTAATAAACTGACGATGACTTGACACAATAGATCGGATAAACACAAGAAGGAACGATGGAACAAGGAAGAAGGAACCGAGAACTAAATGTAATCAAGAAATTGATAACAAACATTGTAATTCCCTAATAATGACCATAAAATGTATGTTAACAAATGCACTAATGTAATTAGAGTATAGATGAGATGTACCTAGGGTAATAATGACAAATAAGAAAGATAGTAATGTTATGTATATTTTATTAATGAAGGAATGTACTCATAAATATAAGATAGGGAGTTAATAATAAACACACCCAAATGAATAGTGATAAATATAATCAAAACCAGTAAACAATACCCTGAGGCAAATAAGGCCACAGTTAATAACCAAAAGTGATCATTAGTGAAGGGAAAATAAAATAAACACTTATAACCAGTAACCCCATGATGATGTTAACATAAATAAACAACCTAGTGAATAATATCAAGTGAGTGGAAGAAGGACTGTATTAATACAAAAGTGGTGACATGCAGTTATAGCATGTTGCATATAATAAGTGAAAGTGAATAAATAAAAAAAAAACCTTCTATGAAGGAAAAAGTGTAGTGGGTGAACATAAAAGGATATTTTAGTTAGTAGACTGTATTAGAAAACTGAAGGACCGGTGATAAACTTTGTACTAGCAAGTAACAGGAACTCATTATAATGTGATTAAGTTAAGCAATAGATAATAGGAATTATAAGATAAGATAGAAATTAAGTCATTGGAATGAAAGGCAAACAAGAAAGATAGACACTGTTTTCTAGTGAAGGAATGAGGGAATAGAGTATATTGTGAAAAGTACAGTTTAATAGTAGTATGATAAGAGTGTTGTTATTGTTTAAAAAAACCAATATAATATAATGAATTATCAGTTGAAACAGATAGTAGAAAGGAAACAGAAAGGTAGTTAGAAATTTATTTCAGGCTTGAACCTGTCAAGAAAATGTTTATTGTTATAATAAGAGGTGTAGTTAGAAACACCAATGTTTATTATTTGTTTCTAGTTAAAAAATTGTTTTAAAGTACCATATATAAGGGTAAGAAGTTACAAAGAAATGTTAGATAGTAGTATAGGAAGATCTAGGCTCTAAGCCTAACAGTTAATGAAGAATTTTGTAAATTTAAGAACAAACAATAGTCCAGTATCAAATCAGAATATACCAAATGTTTAAACAAGTTAAGTGGGTATACTTAATACCAAAATGTATAATTAACATCCATTTTTAGATAAAATATATATGAAATATAAATAGGAAAAATAACAAAAATGTGATTAGCTACTCAAAAGTAACCATGAGGGGTATCAAAATGATCCTTATCAAAAATTATGAACAATGGTATTCATGTAATAAATCTAGCTACTAATATAAGAAAGAAATCTTAATTTGAAGATATTTTGTAGATTTAAACTAAAATAAGACGTTAGAATATAACAATGACTTAAAATTAACGACCAATGAGAATTAGCATAATTTATTAGGTAACCATAGCAACCGAAATTTATTGCCAAAAAACCGTTGAATTTTCGTTAATCCATTATTGACCGACGCGGAGGGCGGATGTATGCAGCTCTCAACCCAAATTTTATCATAAATAAGTAAATTTTGACTGAAATCATAAGGAAGAAAGATAGTAATAGCAGTCCATGGAACACCTGATAATATAATTATTGTTAAAATATTCACAAACTAAAATTATCCGTGGAAATTAAGAAGACTTCAAGAATCATAGCTGACGACTCATCCCGAAGGAAGACCAGGAGTGACCTACTTCAACCCAAGAAAACGAACGACTGCGGAACGAGTACGAAGCCGAACTTTATGGAAAAAACCGTCTGAACGAGATTGATGAACATCCGAAGTATAAAAGACGACCAGACCCATCCGGAAGAAGTAGATGAGCATCGAGGAAGCCCAAATGAGAACCGATGAGTATAAAACAATAATCTCACTAAAACAAATTCCCAATTTTTCTATTCATAATAACAAATCATAATTTTCACTTCACTGATCACTATTTTGAACTAGAACTGAAAGTATTTATAATATCACTATTATTGAACTTTAATCAATTAATAACCTTTAAGCTGAGCTATAATAAATTTTAATAAACATAACTTGTTGTCAAAATCCTAACCAAAAAATATACTAACTCTCATTGATGATTACTTACTTGGATGTATTAATGTATTAAATATTGTGTACCTAGTTTTAAGAATTATTATAAGTTTGTGCATTTTAGCCGTTAATCCAATACTTCTGTAGCCAAAAGGACTTATTAACACGACCTGTGAAAAATTTTTATTGTAAACAAACGTTATTCGCTAAGCGGCGTGTACATAATACAGACAACTGAGCATGCCAACTGAGCAATTGTAAAAGCCGGTGCTAAGATAAAATAATGTACTACTAAATAACTAAAAATTATTAAAGGGTTAATAAATATTATTGTTCTGCAACGCTGTATGTTTGATTCGTACAAAATAAGCTAATACATAGAAAATTATTAAAGTGAAAACAACAAAACATCACAGTTAGCGAAGTCGACACTGAAAGACGGCGTGCGCCAATCAGGTGGCGAGGTGGCAATATTCAAACCAAACGCCGAGAGATACGGTTTGCCCGTAAATGGTAAGAAAAGGTACAACTCGACTCACTACACGCATTTAACATTGACAGAAGTAACTGAACTGATTAATAACATCAATTATACACCCATACTATACCACGAACGCAACGAGCGAATTAAAAAACGCTCATCACGCACACATTTACTATACGAGTAATAGAACGAATTACAGAAATACTAATTATTAAATACCCCGCACAAAATTATATATTACAATGTATGCGTGATTAAATACATACTCTGAAAAAAAAGAATTGCGAATTGAGACAGTAATAACAAACAAATATCTGGTGTAAATGTGAATAGATTATATTCTAGGTGAAATAAACTAAGCCATTATTTTGTACCCGCTATTTGGGATGTTCAGTAAAGTCATGGTAAAGAAAGTGTGACGAAGTGCGTTAGAAATGAAGTGTGTTAGATAACACATTGCATGTGTTGTAAGTTTTATATAACTAGTGTTACAATTCTCAGGGATTGTATAAGTAACTATGTAACTCGTAAACATATTAAACATGTGATTCCCCACTTTCGGGCGGTCACGGCTCCACCGAACCCTGACCGTGGATTTGGATTATTGGTAACAAAATGTGGGCAGGCTTATTGTACCCTAACCATACTTGTTATTATTTTCAAAATTGGTGACTGTAGAAATTAACTGAGGGGTGAACAAGGGTGGAATCAATCATAAACTTTGGAACAGCGGCTATCCATCGAATGGGATGGTAGACCGTTTAAGGGCATGTGACTAATATTTAGTAGGATTACTGGTGTCCTCGGATACCAGTAATGCCGAAGGTGTTATAACGCCGAAGCAAGAACGGTGTAAGCAGTGTTTATGCCATAAAAAACTTCAGTTCTTGTGGAAGCAAATGGGCACTACAGTCCAACATAAAAAACCCATAGAGTGTGTGGAAAGGAGCTGGCCGTTACAAGCCAGAGGCATAGATATAGCATTCATGCAAAGGTGTAGATGCCTTGCACGGTTTACGCGTGAGGTTATTTACCCAATTGTAACTGGGTTAGGGGGGATATGATAAAATGATGTGGCAGGAGGAGTATAGCTGAATAGTCAGTTATGGATTATGATGTGATCATAATCACAGTGACGTTGAAGTTGATTTGTTCTGATTATCTATGTGGTTATTGTACTGACTCACTTGCTGTTTTGTAATGGTTATGTTTTATATTGTGTAAAAAATAACGGTAGTAGTTAACCTTATAATAAGGATATTGAAAGAGTAAATGTAGATTTTAATAAAAAGGGAATATTGTTAATTGAATAAATAATGGAATGGGGTAATCCTTTTTTATGATTGGAGTTGGTAGATGAATTTGAATTATTTGTGGAGTTTAATTTTTATTTTTGTTGGTTGTTTCTAACATAAATGATCAAGATGTGTTATGTATGTTACAGAAAGAAATATGTCAAATGTAATATGTTTATGTTAAGGATATATGTAGGCAAACCATGTAATGTATATTCAAAATAAAACCAGTACTTTGCTAAAGGCAAACTAGTATGACTAAGAGGAAACAAGTCAGTTAAGGATATGGTATGGTGAAAAGCCAGTTATTGATATTTTTTATTGAATGTTATAGAGTCTGGTGACACTGTGGTGGCAAACCTGTCTGACTTAATGGTGTTGGGATCTCGACCATGGAAGTCCAGTAAGGTCATACAGATGCAGCCACAATCGCCGGTCTAGGGGGGTAAGTTACCCATGAGTATAGCAATGAATTAAAGGGATTGTGGCACTATATCCTTGCTGGTCCTCTTAGGTTTAGGCAATGAGAGTTTTTATGCTTCGGCATAAAACTTCTCATTGAGAGGGGGTTATTGTAACGGGGCAAACTAAGGGGTTTAATTACTTATTTGTTTGCGTACCGTATCACTTATTATATGATATATAATTACCTTAATATCCACTTTAGCGATACACAGTTTCGTCACTGATGACGCGTTTCGGGACTAAGTCCCATCCTCAGATACATAATTAATAAATTAAAATATTAAAATCACGACCATGATACTGGTCAAGTCAAAATAAATAAAATAAATTATAAATCGCATGTAATAAGTTTTGCTAACCACGGCTGGAGCTCCCGCATGCGTTCACCCGCAACCGCGATTGTCACGCGACTGGTCAAAGATTAAGACAAACTGATTGCAGTGTCGAACAGGTAATTTGACGCAAAATTTACCTGGTCATTTAATAAACTGTTTTTGGTGTTACTATCTTTTAAAGCTTTATAAATTTCAAATTCCTCCAGACTATCCATCCGTCTACCCTTTTTACAAATATGCAACGCTGTTAAATTTTCTTCGAAGTTCGTATATTTATGTCCGCTTGATATTAAATGTTGTGCAAAGTTGGACTTATTATTACTTGGCTTAGGAATATGTTCTAGAAATCTTTTATAAAAACATCTGCCAGATTGACCGATATAGAACGCATCACAATCATCACATTTTATTTTATATACACCACATTGCTTTTTTAATGGTAATTTGTTTTTGTTTTTGAAATAATTTCCTAAATTATTGTTTGTTTTAAATGATAAAATATAGTTATTATCTTTAAGAACGGGTCTTAAAATATTTGGCATAATACCTGTGAAATTAGCCGAAAGATATTTATAATTTTTGTTACTTGCTTTTATAGAGTTTGAATTTTTATTTTCTAAACGTTTCCTATGCCTATTTATTATTTTGTCAACTATTGTAGATTTATACCCGTTATTTATTGCTATTTGTTTGATAGTGCTAACCTCATTTAAGTAGTCCTCCTTTTCGAGGGGAACATTTAAAAGTCTGTTGACAAGACTGTTAAACACTGCCACTTTTTGTGTAACGGGATGATATGAATCATAGTGTATTACTGTGTCAGTACTAGTGTGTTTTCTAAAGATTTTGTATTTTAAATTATTCCCGTTGTGTAATACAGTGAGGTCTAAAAAATTGATACTTTTGTTGTTTTCGATCTCCATAGTAAATTTTAATTTGTTATGAATTTTGTTTAGGTAATTTTTAAATAATTCTATTTGTCTGGCATTCCCGTTAAAAATAATAAAGGTATCATCTACATATCTGGAGTAATGGATGATTTTACTGGCGAAATAATTATCTTTTAAAATTTTTGTATTTTCTAAATGGTTTAGATATAGGTCCGCCAGGATGCCAGAAAGTGGAGATCCCATGGCAAGTCCTTCATTCTGTTTATAATATGCATTTTCAAATGAAAAATAGTTTTGATGAAGAATGGTTTTTAGTATCATCATCAGTTGGTTAACTTTCTGTATTTCTAAAGAACCTTTATTCATTAAATTATGCCTGAGTAAAGTTAAAGTTTCATCAATAGGCACATTAGTGTATAAATCTACTATGTCGAATGATACTAGTTTGTAGTTTGGTTGAATTGTAACGTGGTTTATATTTTTGATAAAATCCTTATAGCTTTTAACACTCCGATTATTTTCTAAGTTGGTGTGCTCTCTGATGATTTTTACTAAGGTTTTAGCTATTTTATAACCGGGGGCAGTTGTAAAATTAACTAATGGTCTAATTGGAGTGTTCTGTTTATGTACTTTCGGAAGACCCCTTAAACAAGGCGCACTAGCATTTATTGGTTTTAGTGAGGATTGTGTGCGTTTATCAAATAGTTGCGTGCATTTATTTATTGTTTTATTCAGTTCTAAAGTGTACTTCTTAGTGGGGTCGGATGTCAACTTAGTAATATTGTTGTCATTTATAAAGTTGTGTACTTTTTGTGTGTATTCGTCAAGTTTCAGCATGGCTATAGAATTTCCCTTATCTACCTTGGTTATGTAAATATTATTATTAGAAAGTTTTTTATTTAGTTGTATAGCTATGCGTTGTTCATGTTGTGCTTTAGTGTAATTAACTTTATTTTGTATAAGCTTATTGTTCTTGTTTTTAATGATTTTATTAAACTTATTATTTACAAATACTCTTATTTCATTTTGTTTACCTGGGTCAGGAATGTTTTTTATCACTGACTCGGCTTCAATTATTTCTTTAATTAAGTTATGTTTATTTTTAAGGTTGGGGGGAAAATTGTAATTTAGACCTTTGCTGATAAGTTTTGTCTCTGTGTCAGTTAAAGTGACGTCAGTTGTATTTATTACTCTAGGGTAGAAAATGTGCGTGCGTTCGATGTTATCTTTATATTTACTATTACTTAACTGGCTGATTTTAATTGCCTGTTTATGTTTGTGAAGTCTAATCTTATTTGTAACGTATTTGTTAATTTGCTCTATGATACTATCGATCAAAGCAGGATGTACCATGTTATATAATTCCAATTGAGATTTATACATAGCCAAATTCAATGATATTTTTTTGCTATATAGAAATTTAATCTCTTCTTTGATCCTAAACGTGCTAGCATATTGTTCGGTTTTTCTGGCTAGTTTGGAGGAATTATTAATCTTAATTTTAGCATAATTTGGGATTAAATTTTGTCGTAAACATGTTTTATTAAATTTTATATGTAAATTGGTTTTGAATAATTTAAGTTTAAGATTTTGATATTTATACGCGATACTTGCCTTGTATGGCTCCATGTTAATTACTTATTTGTTTGCGTACCGTATCACTTATTATATGATATATAATTACCTTAATATCCACTTTAGCGATACACAGTTTCGTCACTGATGACGCGTTTCGGGACTAAGTCCCATCCTCAGATACATAATTAATAAATTAAAATATTAAAATCACGACCATGATACTGGTCAAGTCAAAATAAATAAAATAAATTATAAATCGCATGTAATAAGTTTTGCTAACCACGGCTGGAGCTCCCGCATGCGTTCACCCGCAACCGCGATTGTCACGCGACTGGTCAAAGATTAAGACAAACTGATTGCAGTGTCGAACAGGTAATTTGACGCAAAATTTACCTGGTCATTTAATAAACTGTTTTTGGTGTTACTATCTTTTAAAGCTTTATAAATTTCAAATTCCTCCAGACTATCCATCCGTCTACCCTTTTTACAAATATGCAACGCTGTTAAATTTTCTTCGAAGTTCGTATATTTATGTCCGCTTGATATTAAATGTTGTGCAAAGTTAGACTTATTATTACTTGGCTTAGGAATATGTTCTAGAAATCTTTTATAAAAACATCTGCCAGATTGACCGATATAGAACGCATCACAATCATCACATTTTATTTTATATACACCACATTGCTTTTTTAATGGTAATTTGTTTTTGTTTTTGAAATAATTTCCTAAATTATTGTTTGTTTTAAATGATAAAATATAGTTATTATCTTTAAGAACGGGTCTTAAAATATTTGGCATAATACCTGTGAAATTAGCCGAAAGATATTTATAATTTTTGTTACTTGCTTTTATAGAGTTTGAATTTTTATTTTCTAAACGTTTCCTATGCCTATTTATTATTTTGTCAACTATTGTAGATTTATACCCGTTATTTATTGCTATTTGTTTGATAGTGCTAACCTCATTTAAGTAGTCCTCCTTTTCGAGGGGAACATTTAAAAGTCTGTTGACAAGACTGTTAAACACTGCCACTTTTTGTGTAACGGGATGATATGAATCATAGTGTATTACTGTGTCAGTACTAGTGTGTTTTCTAAAGATTTTGTATTTTAAATTATTCCCGTTGTGTAATACAGTGAGGTCTAAAAAATTGATACTTTTGTTGTTTTCGATCTCCATAGTAAATTTTAATTTGTTATGAATTTTGTTTAGGTAATTTTTAAATAATTCTATTTGTCTGGCATTCCCGTTAAAAATAATAAAGGTATCATCTACATATCTGGAGTAATGGATGATTTTACTGGCGAAATAATTATCTTTTAAAATTTTTGTATTTTCTAAATGGTTTAGATATAGGTCCGCCAGGATGCCAGAAAGTGGAGATCCCATGGCAAGTCCTTCATTCTGTTTATAATATGCATTTTCAAATGAAAAATAGTTTTGATGAAGAATGGTTTTTAGTATCATCATCAGTTGGTTAACTTTCTGTATTTCTAAAGAACCTTTATTCATTAAATTATGCCTGAGTAAAGTTAAAGTTTCATCAATAGGCACATTAGTGTATAAATCTACTATGTCGAATGATACTAGTTTGTAGTTTGGTTGAATTGTAACGTGGTTTATATTTTTGATAAAATCCTTATAGCTTTTAACACTCCGATTATTTTCTAAGTTGGTGTGCTCTCTGATGATTTTTACTAAGGTTTTAGCTATTTTATAACCGGGGGCAGTTGTAAAATTAACTAATGGTCTAATTGGAGTGTTCTGTTTATGTACTTTCGGAAGACCCCTTAAACAAGGCGCACTAGCATTTATTGGTTTTAGTGAGGATTGTGTGCGTTTATCAAATAGTTGCGTGCATTTATTTATTGTTTTATTCAGTTCTAAAGTGTACTTCTTAGTGGGGTCGGATGTCAACTTAGTAATATTGTTGTCATTTATAAAGTTGTGTACTTTTTGTGTGTATTCGTCAAGTTTCAGCATGGCTATAGAATTTCCCTTATCTACCTTGGTTATGTAAATATTATTATTAGAAAGTTTTTTATTTAGTTGTATAGCTATGCGTTGTTCATGTTGTGCTTTAGTGTAATTAACTTTATTTTGTATAAGCTTATTGTTCTTGTTTTTAATGATTTTATTAAACTTATTATTTACAAATACTCTTATTTCATTTTGTTTACCTGGGTCAGGAATGTTTTTTATCACTGACTCGGCTTCAATTATTTCTTTAATTAAGTTATGTTTATTTTTAAGGTTGGGGGGAAAATTGTAATTTAGACCTTTGCTGATAAGTTTTGTCTCTGTGTCAGTTAAAGTGACGTCAGTTGTATTTATTACTCTAGGGTAGAAAATGTGCGTGCGTTCGATGTTATCTTTATATTTACTATTACTTAACTGGCTGATTTTAATTGCCTGTTTATGTTTGTGAAGTCTAATCTTATTTGTAACGTATTTGTTAATTTGCTCTATGATACTATCGATCAAAGCAGGATGTACCATGTTATATAATTCCAATTGAGATTTATACATAGCCAAATTCAATGATATTTTTTTGCTATATAGAAATTTAATCTCTTCTTTGATCCTAAACGTGCTAGCATATTGTTCGGTTTTTCTGGCTAGTTTGGAGGAATTATTAATCTTAATTTTAGCATAATTTGGGATTAAATTTTGTCGTAAACATGTTTTATTAAATTTTATATGTAAATTGGTTTTGAATAATTTAAGTTTAAGATTTTGATATTTATACGCGATACTTGCCTTGTATGGCTCCATGTTAATTACTTATTTGTTTGCGTACCGTATCACTTATTATATGATATATAATTACCTTAATATCCACTTTAGCGATACACAGTTTCGTCACTGATGACGCGTTTCGGGACTAAGTCCCATCCTCAGATACATAATTAATAAATTAAAATATTAAAATCACGACCATGATACTGGTCAAGTCAAAATAAATAAAATAAATTATAAATCGCATGTAATAAGTTTTGCTAACCACGGCTGGAGCTCCCGCATGCGTTCACCCGCAACCGCGATTGTCACGCGACTGGTCAAAGATTAAGACAAACTGATTGCAGTGTCGAACAGGTAATTTGACGCAAAATTTACCTGGTCATTTAATAAACTGTTTTTGGTGTTACTATCTTTTAAAGCTTTATAAATTTCAAATTCCTCCAGACTATCCATCCGTCTACCCTTTTTACAAATATGCAACGCTGTTAAATTTTCTTCGAAGTTCGTATATTTATGTCCGCTTGATATTAAATGTTGTGCAAAGTTAGACTTATTATTACTTGGCTTAGGAATATGTTCTAGAAATCTTTTATAAAAACATCTGCCAGATTGACCGATATAGAACGCATCACAATCATCACATTTTATTTTATATACACCACATTGCTTTTTTAATGGTAATTTGTTTTTGTTTTTGAAATAATTTCCTAAATTATTGTTTGTTTTAAATGATAAAATATAGTTATTATCTTTAAGAACGGGTCTTAAAATATTTGGCATAATACCTGTGAAATTAGCCGAAAGATATTTATAATTTTTGTTACTTGCTTTTATAGAGTTTGAATTTTTATTTTCTAAACGTTTCCTATGCCTATTTATTATTTTGTCAACTATTGTAGATTTATACCCGTTATTTATTGCTATTTGTTTGATAGTGCTAACCTCATTTAAGTAGTCCTCCTTTTCGAGGGGAACATTTAAAAGTCTGTTGACAAGACTGTTAAACACTGCCACTTTTTGTGTAACGGGATGATATGAATCATAGTGTATTACTGTGTCAGTACTAGTGTGTTTTCTAAAGATTTTGTATTTTAAATTATTCCCGTTGTGTAATACAGTGAGGTCTAAAAAATTGATACTTTTGTTGTTTTCGATCTCCATAGTAAATTTTAATTTGTTATGAATTTTGTTTAGGTAATTTTTAAATAATTCTATTTGTCTGGCATTCCCGTTAAAAATAATAAAGGTATCATCTACATATCTGGAGTAATGGATGATTTTACTGGCGAAATAATTATCTTTTAAAATTTTTGTATTTTCTAAATGGTTTAGATATAGGTCCGCCAGGATGCCAGAAAGTGGAGATCCCATGGCAAGTCCTTCATTCTGTTTATAATATGCATTTTCAAATGAAAAATAGTTTTGATGAAGAATGGTTTTTAGTATCATCATCAGTTGGTTAACTTTCTGTATTTCTAAAGAACCTTTATTCATTAAATTATGCCTGAGTAAAGTTAAAGTTTCATCAATAGGCACATTAGTGTATAAATCTACTATGTCGAATGATACTAGTTTGTAGTTTGGTTGAATTGTAACGTGGTTTATATTTTTGATAAAATCCTTATAGCTTTTAACACTCCGATTATTTTCTAAGTTGGTGTGCTCTCTGATGATTTTTACTAAGGTTTTAGCTATTTTATAACCGGGGGCAGTTGTAAAATTAACTAATGGTCTAATTGGAGTGTTCTGTTTATGTACTTTCGGAAGACCCCTTAAACAAGGCGCACTAGCATTTATTGGTTTTAGTGAGGATTGTGTGCGTTTATCAAATAGTTGCGTGCATTTATTTATTGTTTTATTCAGTTCTAAAGTGTACTTCTTAGTGGGGTCGGATGTCAACTTAGTAATATTGTTGTCATTTATAAAGTTGTGTACTTTTTGTGTGTATTCGTCAAGTTTCAGCATGGCTATAGAATTTCCCTTATCTACCTTGGTTATGTAAATATTATTATTAGAAAGTTTTTTATTTAGTTGTATAGCTATGCGTTGTTCATGTTGTGCTTTAGTGTAATTAACTTTATTTTGTATAAGCTTATTGTTCTTGTTTTTAATGATTTTATTAAACTTATTATTTACAAATACTCTTATTTCATTTTGTTTACCTGGGTCAGGAATGTTTTTTATCACTGACTCGGCTTCAATTATTTCTTTAATTAAGTTATGTTTATTTTTAAGGTTGGGGGGAAAATTGTAATTTAGACCTTTGCTGATAAGTTTTGTCTCTGCGTCAGTTAAAGTGACGTCAGTTGTATTTATTACTCTAGGGTAGAAAATGTGCGTGCGTTCGATGTTATCTTTATATTTACTATTACTTAACTGGCTGATTTTAATTGCCTGTTTATGTTTGTGAAGTCTAATCTTATTTGTAACGTATTTGTTAATTTGGTCTATGATACTATCGATCAAAGCAGGATGTACCATGTTATATAATTCCAATTGAGATTTATACATAGCCAAATTCAATGATATTTTTTTGCTATATAGAAATTTAATCTCTTCTTTGATCCTAAACGTGCTAGCATATTGTTCGGTTTTTCTGGCTAGTTTGGAGGAATTATTAATCTTAATTTTAGCATAATTTGGGATTAAATTTTGTCGTAAACATGTTTTATTAAATTTTATATGTAAATTGGTTTTGAATAATTTAAGTTTAAGATTTTGATATTTATACGCGATACTTGCCTTGTATGGCTCCATGTTAATTACTTATTTGTTTGCGTACCGTATCACTTATTATATGATATATAATTACCTTAATATCCACTTTAGCGATACACAGTTTCGTCACTGATGACGCGTTTCGGGACTAAGTCCCATCCTCAGATACATAATTAATAAATTAAAATATTAAAATCACGACCATGATACTGGTCAAGTCAAAATAAATAAAATAAATTATAAATCGCATGTAATAAGTTTTGCTAACCACGGCTGGAGCTCCCGCATGCGTTCACCCGCAACCGCGATTGTCACGCGACTGGTCAAAGATTAAGACAAACTGATTGCAGTGTCGAACAGGTAATTTGACGCAAAATTTACCTGGTCATTTAATAAACTGTTTTTGGTGTTACTATCTTTTAAAGCTTTATAAATTTCAAATTCCTCCAGACTATCCATCCGTCTACCCTTTTTACAAATATGCAACGCTGTTAAATTTTCTTCGAAGTTCGTATATTTATGTCCGCTTGATATTAAATGTTGTGCAAAGTTGGACTTATTATTACTTGGCTTAGGAATATGTTCTAGAAATCTTTTATAAAAACATCTGCCAGATTGACCGATATAGAACGCATCACAATCATCACATTTTATTTTATATACACCACATTGCTTTTTTAATGGTAATTTGTTTTTGTTTTTGAAATAATTTCCTAAATTATTGTTTGTTTTAAATGATAAAATATAGTTATTATCTTTAAGAACGGGTCTTAAAATATTTGGCATAATACCTGTGAAATTAGCCGAAAGATATTTATAATTTTTGTTACTTGCTTTTATAGAGTTTGAATTTTTATTTTCTAAACGTTTCCTATGCCTATTTATTATTTTGTCAACTATTGTAGATTTATACCCGTTATTTATTGCTATTTGTTTGATAGTGCTAACCTCATTTAAGTAGTCCTCCTTTTCGAGGGGAACATTTAAAAGTCTGTTGACAAGACTGTTAAACACTGCCACTTTTTGTGTAACGGGATGATATGAATCATAGTGTATTACTGTGTCAGTACTAGTGTGTTTTCTAAAGATTTTGTATTTTAAATTATTCCCGTTGTGTAATACAGTGAGGTCTAAAAAATTGATACTTTTGTTGTTTTCGATCTCCATAGTAAATTTTAATTTGTTATGAATTTTGTTTAGGTAATTTTTAAATAATTCTATTTGTCTGGCATTCCCGTTAAAAATAATAAAGGTATCATCTACATATCTGGAGTAATGGATGATTTTACTGGCGAAATAATTATCTTTTAAAATTTTTGTATTTTCTAAATGGTTTAGATATAGGTCCGCCAGGATGCCAGAAAGTGGAGATCCCATGGCAAGTCCTTCATTCTGTTTATAATATGCATTTTCAAATGAAAAATAGTTTTGATGAAGAATGGTTTTTAGTATCATCATCAGTTGGTTAACTTTCTGTATTTCTAAAGAACCTTTATTCATTAAATTATGCCTGAGTAAAGTTAAAGTTTCATCAATAGGCACATTAGTGTATAAATCTACTATGCCGAATGATACTAGTTTGTAGTTTGGTTGAATTGTAACGTGGTTTATATTTTTGATAAAATCCTTATAGCTTTTAACACTCCGATTATTTTCTAAGTTGGTGTGCTCTCTGATGATTTTTACTAAGGTTTTAGCTATTTTATAACCGGGGGCAGTTGTAAAATTAACTAATGGTCTAATTGGAGTGTTCTGTTTATGTACTTTCGGAAGACCCCTTAAACAAGGCGCACTAGCATTTATTGGTTTTAGTGAGGATTGTGTGCGTTTATCAAATAGTTGCGTGCATTTATTTATTGTTTTATTCAGTTCTAAAGTGTACTTCTTAGTGGGGTCGGATGTCAACTTAGTAATATTGTTGTCATTTATAAAGTTGTGTACTTTTTGTGTGTATTCGTCAAGTTTCAGCATGGCTATAGAATTTCCCTTATCTACCTTGGTTATGTAAATATTATTATTAGAAAGTTTTTTATTTAGTTGTATAGCTATGCGTTGTTCATGTTGTGCTTTAGTGTAATTAACTTTATTTTGTATAAGCTTATTGTTCTTGTTTTTAATGATTTTATTAAACTTATTATTTACAAATACTCTTATTTCATTTTGTTTACCTGGGTCAGGAATGTTTTTTATCACTGACTCGGCTTCAATTATTTCTTTAATTAAGTTATGTTTATTTTTAAGGTTGGGGGGAAAATTGTAATTTAGACCTTTGCTGATAAGTTTTGTCTCTGCGTCAGTTAAAGTGACGTCAGTTGTATTTATTACTCTAGGGTAGAAAATGTGCGTGCGTTCGATGTTATCTTTATATTTACTATTACTTAACTGGCTGATTTTAATTGCCTGTTTATGTTTGTGAAGTCTAATCTTATTTGTAACGTATTTGTTAATTTGGTCTATGATACTATCGATCAAAGCAGGATGTACCATGTTATATAATTCCAATTGAGATTTATACATAGCCAAATTCAATGATATTTTTTTGCTATATAGAAATTTAATCTCTTCTTTGATCCTAAACGTGCTAGCATATTGTTCGGTTTTTCTGGCTAGTTTGGAGGAATTATTAATCTTAATTTTAGCATAATTTGGGATTAAATTTTGTCGTAAACATGTTTTATTAAATTTTATATGTAAATTGGTTTTGAATAATTTAAGTTTAAGATTTTGATATTTATACGCGATACTTGCCTTGTATGGCTCCATGTTAATTACTTATTTGTTTGCGTACCGTATCACTTATTATATGATATATAATTACCTTAATATCCACTTTAGCGATACACAGTTTCGTCACTGATGACGCGTTTCGGGACTAAGTCCCATCCTCAGATACATAATTAATAAATTAAAATATTAAAATCACGACCATGATACTGGTCAAGTCAAAATAAATAAAATAAATTATAAATCGCATGTAATAAGTTTTGCTAACCACGGCTGGAGCTCCCGCATGCGTTCACCCGCAACCGCGATTGTCACGCGACTGGTCAAAGATTAAGACAAACTGATTGCAGTGTCGAACAGGTAATTTGACGCAAAATTTACCTGGTCATTTAATAAACTGTTTTTGGTGTTACTATCTTTTAAAGCTTTATAAATTTCAAATTCCTCCAGACTATCCATCCGTCTACCCTTTTTACAAATATGCAACGCTGTTAAATTTTCTTCGAAGTTCGTATATTTATGTCCGCTTGATATTAAATGTTGTGCAAAGTTGGACTTATAATTACTTGGCTTAGGAATATGTTCTAGAAATCTTTTATAAAAACATCTGCCAGATTGACCGATATAGAACGCATCACAATCATCACATTTTATTTTATATACACCACATTGCTTTTTTAATGGTAATTTGTTTTTGTTTTTGAAATAATTTCCTAAATTATTGTTTGTTTTAAATGATAAAATATAGTTATTATCTTTAAGAACGGGTCTTAAAATATTTGGCATAATACCTGTGAAATTAGCCGAAAGATATTTATAATTTTTGTTACTTGCTTTTATAGAGTTTGAATTTTTATTTTCTAAACGTTTCCTATGCCTATTTATTATTTTGTCAACTATTGTAGATTTATACCCGTTATTTATTGCTATTTGTTTGATAGTGCTAACCTCATTTAAGTAGTCCTCCTTTTCGAGGGGAACATTTAAAAGTCTGTTGACAAGACTGTTAAACACTGCCACTTTTTGTGTAACGGGATGATATGAATCATAGTGTATTACTGTGTCAGTACTAGTGTGTTTTCTAAAGATTTTGTATTTTAAATTATTCCCGTTGTGTAATACAGTGAGGTCTAAAAAATTGATACTTTTGTTGTTTTCGATCTCCATAGTAAATTTTAATTTGTTATGAATTTTGTTTAGGTAATTTTTAAATAATTCTATTTGTCTGGCATTCCCGTTAAAAATAATAAAGGTATCATCTACATATCTGGAGTAATGGATGATTTTACTGGCGAAATAATTATCTTTTAAAATTTTTGTATTTTCTAAATGGTTTAGATATAGGTCCGCCAGGATGCCAGAAAGTGGAGATCCCATGGCAAGTCCTTCATTCTGTTTATAATATGCATTTTCAAATGAAAAATAGTTTTGATGAAGAATGGTTTTTAGTATCATCATCAGTTGGTTAACTTTCTGTATTTCTAAAGAACCTTTATTCATTAAATTATGCCTGAGTAAAGTTAAAGTTTCATCAATAGGCACATTAGTGTATAAATCTACTATGCCGAATGATACTAGTTTGTAGTTTGGTTGAATTGTAACGTGGTTTATATTTTTGATAAAATCCTTATAGCTTTTAACACTCCGATTATTTTCTAAGTTGGTGTGCTCTCTGATGATTTTTACTAAGGTTTTAGCTATTTTATAACCGGGGGCAGTTGTAAAATTAACTAATGGTCTAATTGGAGTGTTCTGTTTATGTACTTTCGGAAGACCCCTTAAACAAGGCGCACTAGCATTTATTGGTTTTAGTGAGGATTGTGTGCGTTTATCAAATAGTTGCGTGCATTTATTTATTGTTTTATTCAGTTCTAAAGTGTACTTCTTAGTGGGGTCGGATGTCAACTTAGTAATATTGTTGTCATTTATAAAGTTGTGTACTTTTTGTGTGTATTCGTCAAGTTTCAGCATGGCTATAGAATTTCCCTTATCTACCTTGGTTATGTAAATATTATTATTAGAAAGTTTTTTATTTAGTTGTATAGCTATGCGTTGTTCATGTTGTGCTTTAGTGTAATTAACTTTATTTTGTATAAGCTTATTGTTTTTGTTTTTAATGATTTTATTAAACTTATTATTTACAAATACTCTTATTTCATTTTGTTTACCTGGGTCAGGAATGTTTTTTATCACTGACTCGGCTTCAATTATTTCTTTAATTAAGTTATGTTTATTTTTAAGGTTGGGGGGGAAAATTGTAATTTAGACCTTTGCTGATAAGTTTTGTCTCTGCGTCAGTTAAAGTGACGTCAGTTGTATTTATTACTCTAGGGTAGAAAATGTGCGTGCGTTCGATGTTATCTTTATATTTACTATTACTTAACTGGCTGATTTTAATTGCCTGTTTATGTTTGTGAAGTCTAATCTTATTTGTAACGTATTTGTTAATTTGGTCTATGATACTATCGATCAAAGCAGGATGTACCATGTTATATAATTCCAATTGAGATTTATACATAGCCAAATTCAATGATATTTTTTTGCTATATAGAAATTTAATCTCTTCTTTGATCCTAAACGTGCTAGCATATTGTTCGGTTTTTCTGGCTAGTTTGGAGGAATTATTAATCTTAATTTTAGCATAATTTGGGATTAAATTTTGTCGTAAACATGTTTTATTAAATTTTATATGTAAATTGGTTTTGAATAATTTAAGTTTAAGATTTTGATATTTATACGCGATACTTGCCTTGTATGGCTCCATGTTAATTACTTATTTGTTTGCGTACCGTATCACTTATTATATGATATATAATTACCTTAATATCCACTTTAGCGATACACAGTTTCGTCACTGATGACGCGTTTCGGGACTAAGTCCCATCCTCAGATACATAATTAATAAATTAAAATATTAAAATCACGACCATGATACTGGTCAAGTCAAAATAAATAAAATAAATTATAAATCGCATGTAATAAGTTTTGCTAACCACGGCTGGAGCTCCCGCATGCGTTCACCCGCAACCGCGATTGTCACGCGACTGGTCAAAGATTAAGACAAACTGATTGCAGTGTCGAACAGGTAATTTGACGCAAAATTTACCTGGTCATTTAATAAACTGTTTTTGGTGTTACTATCTTTTAAAGCTTTATAAATTTCAAATTCCTCCAGACTATCCATCCGTCTACCCTTTTTACAAATATGCAACGCTGTTAAATTTTCTTCGAAGTTCGTATATTTATGTCCGCTTGATATTAAATGTTGTGCAAAGTTGGACTTATAATTACTTGGCTTAGGAATATGTTCTAGAAATCTTTTATAAAAACATCTGCCAGATTGACCGATATAGAACGCATCACAATCATCACATTTTATTTTATATACACCACATTGCTTTTTTAATGGTAATTTGTTTTTGTTTTTGAAATAATTTCCTAAATTATTGTTTGTTTTAAATGATAAAATATAGTTATTATCTTTAAGAACGGGTCTTAAAATATTTGGCATAATACCTGTGAAATTAGCCGAAAGATATTTATAATTTTTGTTACTTGCTTTTATAGAGTTTGAATTTTTATTTTCTAAACGTTTCCTATGCCTATTTATTATTTTGTCAACTATTGTAGATTTATACCCGTTATTTATTGCTATTTGTTTGATAGTGCTAACCTCATTTAAGTAGTCCTCCTTTTCGAGGAGAACATTTAAAAGTCTGTTGACAAGACTGTTAAACACTGCCACTTTTTGTGTAACGGGATGATATGAATCATAGTGTATTACTGTGTCAGTACTAGTGTGTTTTCTAAAGATTTTGTATTTTAAATTATTCCCGTTGTGTAATACAGTGAGGTCTAAAAAATTGATACTTTTGTTGTTTTCGATCTCCATAGTAAATTTTAATTTGTTATGAATTTTGTTTAGGTAATTTTTAAATAATTCTATTTGTCTGGCATTCCCGTTAAAAATAATAAAGGTATCATCTACATATCTGGAGTAATGGATGATTTTACTGGCGAAATAATTATCTTTTAAAATTTTTGTATTTTCTAAATGGTTTAGATATAGGTCCGCCAGGATGCCAGAAAGTGGAGATCCCATGGCAAGTCCTTCATTCTGTTTATAATATGCATTTTCAAATGAAAAATAGTTTTGATGAAGAATGGTTTTTAGTATCATCATCAGTTGGTTAACTTTCTGTATTTCTAAAGAACCTTTATTCATTAAATTATGCCTGAGTAAAGTTAAAGTTTCATCAATAGGCACATTAGTGTATAAATCTACTATGTCGAATGATACTAGTTTGTAGTTTGGTTGAATTGTAACGTGGTTTATATTTTTGATAAAATCCTTATAGCTTTTAACACTCCGATTATTTTCTAAGTTGGTGTGCTCTCTGATGATTTTTACTAAGGTTTTAGCTATTTTATAACCGGGGGCAGTTGTAAAATTAACTAATGGTCTAATTGGAGTGTTCTGTTTATGTACTTTCGGAAGACCCCTTAAACAAGGCGCACTAGCATTTATTGGTTTTAGTGAGGATTGTGTGCGTTTATCAAATAGTTGCGTGCATTTATTTATTGTTTTATTCAGTTCTAAAGTGTACTTCTTAGTGGGGTCGGATGTCAACTTAGTAATATTGTTGTCATTTATAAAGTTGTGTACTTTTTGTGTGTATTCGTCAAGTTTCAGCATGGCTATAGAATTTCCCTTATCTACCTTGGTTATGTAAATATTATTATTAGAAAGTTTTTTATTTAGTTGTATAGCTATGCGTTGTTCATGTTGTGCTTTAGTGTAATTAACTTTATTTTGTATAAGCTTATTGTTCTTGTTTTTAATGATTTTATTAAACTTATTATTTACAAATACTCTTATTTCATTTTGTTTACCTGGGTCAGGAATGTTTTTTATCACTGACTCGGCTTCAATTATTTCTTTAATTAAGTTATGTTTATTTTTAAGGTTGGGGGGAAAATTGTAATTTAGACCTTTGCTGATAAGTTTTGTTTCTGCGTCAGTTAAAGTGACGTCAGTTGTATTTATTACTCTAGGGTAGAAAATGTGCGTGCGTTCGATGTTATCTTTATATTTACTATTACTTAACTGGCTGATTTTAATTGCCTGTTTATGTTTGTGAAGTCTAATCTTATTTGTAACGTATTTGTTAATTTGCTCTATGATACTATCGATCAAAGCAGGATGTACCATGTTATATAATTCCAATTGAGATTTATACATAGCCAAATTCAATGATATTTTTTTGCTATATAGAAATTTAATCTCTTCTTTGATCCTAAACGTGCTAGCATATTGTTCGGTTTTTCTGGCTAGTTTGGAGGAATTATTAATCTTAATTTTAGCATAATTTGGGATTAAATTTTGTCGTAAACATGTTTTATTAAATTTTATATGTAAATTGGTTTTGAATAATTTAAGTTTAAGATTTTGATATTTATACGCGATACTTGCCTTGTATGGCTCCATGTTAATTACTTATTTGTTTGCGTACCGTATCACTTATTATATGATATATAATTACCTTAATATCCACTTTAGCGATACACAGTTTCGTCACTGATGACGCGTTTCGGGACTAAGTCCCATCCTCAGATACATAATTAATAAATTAAAATCACGACCATGATACTGGTCAAGTCAAAATAAATAAAATAAATTATAAATCGCATGTAATAAGTTTTGCTAACCACGGCTGGAGCTCCCGCATGCGTTCACCCGCAACCGCGATTGTCACGCGACTGGTCAAAGATTAAGACAAACTGATTGCAGTGTCGAACAGGTAATTTGACGCAAAATTTACCTGGTCATTTAATAAACTGTTTTTGGTGTTACTATCTTTTAAAGCTTTATAAATTTCAAATTCCTCCAGACTATCCATCCGTCTACCCTTTTTACAAATATGCAACGCTGTTAAATTTTCTTCGAAGTTCGTATATTTATGTCCGCTTGATATTAAATGTTGTGCAAAGTTGGACTTATAATTACTTGGCTTAGGAATATGTTCTAGAAATCTTTTATAAAAACATCTGCCAGATTGACCGATATAGAACGCATCACAATCATCACATTTTATTTTATATACACCACATTGCTTTTTTAATGGTAATTTGTTTTTGTTTTTGAAATAATTTCCTAAATTATTGTTTGTTTTAAATGATAAAATATAGTTATTATCTTTAAGAACGGGTCTTAAAATATTTGGCATAATACCTGTGAAATTAGCCGAAAGATATTTATAATTTTTGTTACTTGCTTTTATAGAGTTTGAATTTTTATTTTCTAAACGTTTCCTATGCCTATTTATTATTTTGTCAACTATTGTAGATTTATACCCGTTATTTATTGCTATTTGTTTGATAGTGCTAACCTCATTTAAGTAGTCCTCCTTTTCGAGGGGAACATTTAAAAGTCTGTTGACAAGACTGTTAAACACTGCCACTTTTTGTGTAACGGGATGATATGAATCATAGTGTATTACTGTGTCAGTACTAGTGTGTTTTCTAAAGATTTTGTATTTTAAATTATTCCCGTTGTGTAATACAGTGAGGTCTAAAAAATTGATACTTTTGTTGTTTTCGATCTCCATAGTAAATTTTAATTTGTTATGAATTTTGTTTAGGTAATTTTTAAATAATTCTATTTGTCTGGCATTCCCGTTAAAAATAATAAAGGTATCATCTACATATCTGGAGTAATGGATGATTTTACTGGCGAAATAATTATCTTTTAAAATTTTTGTATTTTCTAAATGGTTTAGATATAGGTCCGCCAGGATGCCAGAAAGTGGAGATCCCATGGCAAGTCCTTCATTCTGTTTATAATATGCATTTTCAAATGAAAAATAGTTTTGATGAAGAATGGTTTTTAGTATCATCATCAGTTGGTTAACTTTCTGTATTTCTAAAGAACCTTTATTCATTAAATTATGCCTGAGTAAAGTTAAAGTTTCATCAATAGGCACATTAGTGTATAAATCTACTATGTCGAATGATACTAGTTTGTAGTTTGGTTGAATTGTAACGTGGTTTATATTTTTGATAAAATCCTTATAGCTTTTAACACTCCGATTATTTTCTAAGTTGGTGTGCTCTCTGATGATTTTTACTAAGGTTTTAGCTATTTTATAACCGGGGGCAGTTGTAAAATTAACTAATGGTCTAATTGGAGTGTTCTGTTTATGTACTTTCGGAAGACCCCTTAAACAAGGCGCACTAGCATTTATTGGTTTTAGTGAGGATTGTGTGCGTTTATCAAATAGTTGCGTGCATTTATTTATTGTTTTATTCAGTTCTAAAGTGTACTTCTTAGTGGGGTCGGATGTCAACTTAGTAATATTGTTGTCATTTATAAAGTTGTGTACTTTTTGTGTGTATTCGTCAAGTTTCAGCATGGCTATAGAATTTCCCTTATCTACCTTGGTTATGTAAATATTATTATTAGAAAGTTTTTTATTTAGTTGTATAGCCATGCGTTGTTCATGTTGTGCTTTAGTGTAATTAACTTTATTTTGTATAAGCTTATTGTTCTTGTTTTTAATGATTTTATTAAACTTATTATTTACAAATACTCTTATTTCATTTTGTTTACCTGGGTCAGGAATGTTTTTTACCACTGACTCGGCTTCAATTATTTCTTTAATTAAGTTATGTTTATTTTTAAGGTTGGGGGGAAAATTGTAATTTAGACCTTTGCTGATAAGTTTTGTCTCTGTGTCAGTTAAAGTGACGTCAGTTGTATTTATTACTCTAGGGTAGAAAATGTGCGTGCGTTCGATGTTATCTTTATATTTACTATTACTTAACTGGCTGATTTTAATTGCCTGTTTATGTTTGTGAAGTCTAATCTTATTTGTAACGTATTTGTTAATTTGCTCTATGATACTATCGATCAAAGCAGGATGTACCATGTTATATAATTCCAATTGAGATTTATACATAGCCAAATTCAATGATATTTTTTTGCTATATAGAAATTTAATCTCTTCTTTGATCCTAAACGTGCTAGCATATTGTTCGGTTTTTCTGGCTAGTTTGGAGGAATTATTAATCTTAATTTTAGCATAATTTGGGATTAAATTTTGTCGTAAACATGTTTTATTAAATTTTATATGTAAATTGGTTTTGAATAATTTAAGTTTAAGATTTTGATATTTATACGCGATACTTGCCTTGTATGGCTCCATGTTAATTACTTATTTGTTTGCGTACCGTATCACTTATTATATGATATATAATTACCTTAATATCCACTTTAGCGATACACAGTTTCGTCACTGATGACGCGTTTCGGGACTAAGTCCCATCCTCAGATACATAATTAATAAATTAAAATCACGACCATGATACTGGTCAAGTCAAAATAAATAAAATAAATTATAAATCGCATGTAATAAGTTTTGCTAACCACGGCTGGAGCTCCCGCATGCGTTCACCCGCAACCGCGATTGTCACGCGACTGGTCAAAGATTAAGACAAACTGATTGCAGTGTCGAACAGGTAATTTGACGCAAAATTTACCTGGTCATTTAATAAACTGTTTTTGGTGTTACTATCTTTTAAAGCTTTATAAATTTCAAATTCCTCCAGACTATCCATCCGTCTACCCTTTTTACAAATATGCAACGCTGTTAAATTTTCTTCGAAGTTCGTATATTTATGTCCGCTTGATATTAAATGTTGTGCAAAGTTGGACTTATTATTACTTGGCTTAGGAATATGTTCTAGAAATCTTTTATAAAAACATCTGCCAGATTGACCGATATAGAACGCATCACAATCATCACATTTTATTTTATATACACCACATTGCTTTTTTAATGGTAATTTGTTTTTGTTTTTGAAATAATTTCCTAAATTATTGTTTGTTTTAAATGATAAAATATAGTTATTATCTTTAAGAACGGGTCTTAAAATATTTGGCATAATACCTGTGAAATTAGCCGAAAGATATTTATAATTTTTGTTACTTGCTTTTATAGAGTTTGAATTTTTATTTTCTAAACGTTTCCTATGCCTATTTATTATTTTGTCAACTATTGTAGATTTATACCCGTTATTTATTGCTATTTGTTTGATAGTGCTAACCTCATTTAAGTAGTCCTCCTTTTCGAGGGGAACATTTAAAAGTCTGTTGACAAGACTGTTAAACACTGCCACTTTTTGTGTAACGGGATGATATGAATCATAGTGTATTACTGTGTCAGTACTAGTGTGTTTTCTAAAGATTTTGTATTTTAAATTATTCCCGTTGTGTAATACAGTGAGGTCTAAAAAATTGATACTTTTGTTGTTTTCGATCTCCATAGTAAATTTTAATTTGTTATGAATTTTGTTTAGGTAATTTTTAAATAATTCTATTTGTCTGGCATTCCCGTTAAAAATAATAAAGGTATCATCTACATATCTGGAGTAATGGATGATTTTACTGGCGAAATAATTATCTTTTAAAATTTTTGTATTTTCTAAATGGTTTAGATATAGGTCCGCCAGGATGCCAGAAAGTGGAGATCCCATGGCAAGTCCTTCATTCTGTTTATAATATGCATTTTCAAATGAAAAATAGTTTTGATGAAGAATGGTTTTTAGTATCATCATCAGTTGGTTAACTTTCTGTATTTCTAAAGAACCTTTATTCATTAAATTATGCCTGAGTAAAGTTAAAGTTTCATCAATAGGCACATTAGTGTATAAATCTACTATGTCGAATGATACTAGTTTGTAGTTTGGTTGAATTGTAACGTGGTTTATATTTTTGATAAAATCCTTATAGCTTTTAACACTCCGATTATTTTCTAAGTTGGTGTGCTCTCTGATGATTTTTACTAAGGTTTTAGCTATTTTATAACCGGGGGCAGTTGTAAAATTAACTAATGGTCTAATTGGAGTGTTCTGTTTATGTACTTTCGGAAGACCCCTTAAACAAGGCGCACTAGCATTTATTGGTTTTAGTGAGGATTGTGTGCGTTTATCAAATAGTTGCGTGCATTTATTTATTGTTTTATTCAGTTCTAAAGTGTACTTCTTAGTGGGGTCGGATGTCAACTTAGTAATATTGTTGTCATTTATAAAGTTGTGTACTTTTTGTGTGTATTCGTCAAGTTTCAGCATGGCTATAGAATTTCCCTTATCTACCTTGGTTATGTAAATATTATTATTAGAAAGTTTTTTATTTAGTTGTATAGCTATGCGTTGTTCATGTTGTGCTTTAGTGTAATTAACTTTATTTTGTATAAGCTTATTGTTCTTGTTTTTAATGATTTTATTAAACTTATTATTTACAAATACTCTTATTTCATTTTGTTTACCTGGGTCAGGAATGTTTTTTATCACTGACTCGGCTTCAATTATTTCTTTAATTAAGTTATGTTTATTTTTAAGGTTGGGGGGAAAATTGTAATTTAGACCTTTGCTGATAAGTTTTGTCTCTGCGTCAGTTAAAGTGACGTCAGTTGTATTTATTACTCTAGGGTAGAAAATGTGCGTGCGTTCGATGTTATCTTTATATTTACTATTACTTAACTGGCTGATTTTAATTGCCTGTTTATGTTTGTGAAGTCTAATCTTATTTGTAACGTATTTGTTAATTTGCTCTATGATACTATCGATCAAAGCAGGATGTACCATGTTATATAATTCCAATTGAGATTTATACATAGCCAAATTCAATGATATTTTTTTGCTATATAGAAATTTAATCTCTTCTTTGATCCTAAACGTGCTAGCATATTGTTCGGTTTTTCTGGCTAGTTTGGAGGAATTATTAATCTTAATTTTAGCATAATTTGGGATTAAATTTTGTCGTAAACATGTTTTATTAAATTTTATATGTAAATTGGTTTTGAATAATTTAAGTTTAAGATTTTGATATTTATACGCGATACTTGCCTTGTATGGCTCCATGTTAATTACTTATTTGTTTGCGTACCGTATCACTTATTATATGATATATAATTACCTTAATATCCACTTTAGCGATACACAGTTTCGTCACTGATGACGCGTTTCGGGACTAAGTCCCATCCTCAGATACATAATTAATAAATTAAAATATTAAAATCACGACCATGATACTGGTCAAGTCAAAATAAATAAAATAAATTATAAATCGCATGTAATAAGTTTTGCTAACCACGGCTGGAGCTCCCGCATGCGTTCACCCGCAACCGCGATTGTCACGCGACTGGTCAAAGATTAAGACAAACTGATTGCAGTGTCGAACAGGTAATTTGACGCAAAATTTACCTGGTCATTTAATAAACTGTTTTTGGTGTTACTATCTTTTAAAGCTTTATAAATTTCAAATTCCTCCAGACTATCCATCCGTCTACCCTTTTTACAAATATGCAACGCTGTTAAATTTTCTTCGAAGTTCGTATATTTATGTCCGCTTGATATTAAATGTTGTGCAAAGTTGGACTTATTATTACTTGGCTTAGGAATATGTTCTAGAAATCTTTTATAAAAACATCTGCCAGATTGACCGATATAGAACGCATCACAATCATCACATTTTATTTTATATACACCACATTGCTTTTTTAATGGTAATTTGTTTTTGTTTTTGAAATAATTTCCTAAATTATTGTTTGTTTTAAATGATAAAATATAGTTATTATCTTTAAGAACGGGTCTTAAAATATTTGGCATAATACCTGTGAAATTAGCCGAAAGATATTTATAATTTTTGTTACTTGCTTTTATAGAGTTTGAATTTTTATTTTCTAAACGTTTCCTATGCCTATTTATTATTTTGTCAACTATTGTAGATTTATACCCGTTATTTATTGCTATTTGTTTGATAGTGCTAACCTCATTTAAGTAGTCCTCCTTTTCGAGGGGAACATTTAAAAGTCTGTTGACAAGACTGTTAAACACTGCCACTTTTTGTGTAACGGGATGATATGAATCATAGTGTATTACTGTGTCAGTACTAGTGTGTTTTCTAAAGATTTTGTATTTTAAATTATTCCCGTTGTGTAATACAGTGAGGTCTAAAAAATTGATACTTTTGTTGTTTTCGATCTCCATAGTAAATTTTAATTTGTTATGAATTTTGTTTAGGTAATTTTTAAATAATTCTATTTGTCTGGCATTCCCGTTAAAAATAATAAAGGTATCATCTACATATCTGGAGTAATGGATGATTTTACTGGCGAAATAATTATCTTTTAAAATTTTTGTATTTTCTAAATGGTTTAGATATAGGTCCGCCAGGATGCCAGAAAGTGGAGATCCCATGGCAAGTCCTTCATTCTGTTTATAATATGCATTTTCAAATGAAAAATAGTTTTGATGAAGAATGGTTTTTAGTATCATCATCAGTTGGTTAACTTTCTGTATTTCTAAAGAACCTTTATTCATTAAATTATGCCTGAGTAAAGTTAAAGTTTCATCAATAGGCACATTAGTGTATAAATCTACTATGTCGAATGATACTAGTTTGTAGTTTGGTTGAATTGTAACGTGGTTTATATTTTTGATAAAATCCTTATAGCTTTTAACACTCCGATTATTTTCTAAGTTGGTGTGCTCTCTGATGATTTTTACTAAGGTTTTAGCTATTTTATAACCGGGGGCAGTTGTAAAATTAACTAATGGTCTAATTGGAGTGTTCTGTTTATGTACTTTCGGAAGACCCCTTAAACAAGGCGCACTAGCATTTATTGGTTTTAGTGAGGATTGTGTGCGTTTATCAAATAGTTGCGTGCATTTATTTATTGTTTTATTCAGTTCTAAAGTGTACTTCTTAGTGGGGTCGGATGTCAACTTAGTAATATTGTTGTCATTTATAAAGTTGTGTACTTTTTGTGTGTATTCGTCAAGTTTCAGCATGGCTATAGAATTTCCCTTATCTACCTTGGTTATGTAAATATTATTATTAGAAAGTTTTTTATTTAGTTGTATAGCTATGCGTTGTTCATGTTGTGCTTTAGTGTAATTAACTTTATTTTGTATAAGCTTATTGTTCTTGTTTTTAATGATTTTATTAAACTTATTATTTACAAATACTCTTATTTCATTTTGTTTACCTGGGTCAGGAATGTTTTTTATCACTGACTCGGCTTCAATTATTTCTTTAATTAAGTTATGTTTATTTTTAAGGTTGGGGGGAAAATTGTAATTTAGACCTTTGCTGATAAGTTTTGTCTCTGCGTCAGTTAAAGTGACGTCAGTTGTATTTATTACTCTAGGGTAGAAAATGTGCGTGCGTTCGATGTTATCTTTATATTTACTATTACTTAACTGGCTGATTTTAATTGCCTGTTTATGTTTGTGAAGTCTAATCTTATTTGTAACGTATTTGTTAATTTGCTCTATGATACTATCGATCAAAGCAGGATGTACCATGTTATATAATTCCAATTGAGATTTATACATAGCCAAATTCAATGATATTTTTTTGCTATATAGAAATTTAATCTCTTCTTTGATCCTAAACGTGCTAGCATATTGTTCGGTTTTTCTGGCTAGTTTGGAGGAATTATTAATCTTAATTTTAGCATAATTTGGGATTAAATTTTGTCGTAAACATGTTTTATTAAATTTTATATGTAAATTGGTTTTGAATAATTTAAGTTTAAGATTTTGATATTTATACGCGATACTTGCCTTGTATGGCTCCATGTTAATTACTTATTTGTTTGCGTACCGTATCACTTATTATATGATATATAATTACCTTAATATCCACTTTAGCGATACACAGTTTCGTCACTGATGACGCGTTTCGGGACTAAGTCCCATCCTCAGATACATAATTAATAAATTAAAATATTAAAATCACGACCATGATACTGGTCAAGTCAAAATAAATAAAATAAATTATAAATCGCATGTAATAAGTTTTGCTAACCACGGCTGGAGCTCCCGCATGCGTTCACCCGCAACCGCGATTGTCACGCGACTGGTCAAAGATTAAGACAAACTGATTGCAGTGTCGAACAGGTAATTTGACGCAAAATTTACCTGGTCATTTAATAAACTGTTTTTGGTGTTACTATCTTTTAAAGCTTTATAAATTTCAAATTCCTCCAGACTATCCATCCGTCTACCCTTTTTACAAATATGCAACGCTGTTAAATTTTCTTCGAAGTTCGTATATTTATGTCCGCTTGATATTAAATGTTGTGCAAAGTTGGACTTATTATTACTTGGCTTAGGAATATGTTCTAGAAATCTTTTATAAAAACATCTGCCAGATTGACCGATATAGAACGCATCACAATCATCACATTTTATTTTATATACACCACATTGCTTTTTTAATGGTAATTTGTTTTTGTTTTTGAAATAATTTCCTAAATTATTGTTTGTTTTAAATGATAAAATATAGTTATTATCTTTAAGAACGGGTCTTAAAATATTTGGCATAATACCTGTGAAATTAGCCGAAAGATATTTATAATTTTTGTTACTTGCTTTTATAGAGTTTGAATTTTTATTTTCTAAACGTTTCCTATGCCTATTTATTATTTTGTCAACTATTGTAGATTTATACCCGTTATTTATTGCTATTTGTTTGATAGTGCTAACCTCATTTAAGTAGTCCTCCTTTTCGAGGGGAACATTTAAAAGTCTGTTGACAAGACTGTTAAACACTGCCACTTTTTGTGTAACGGGATGATATGAATCATAGTGTATTACTGTGTCAGTACTAGTGTGTTTTCTAAAGATTTTGTATTTTAAATTATTCCCGTTGTGTAATACAGTGAGGTCTAAAAAATTGATACTTTTGTTGTTTTCGATCTCCATAGTAAATTTTAATTTGTTATGAATTTTGTTTAGGTAATTTTTAAATAATTCTATTTGTCTGGCATTCCCGTTAAAAATAATAAAGGTATCATCTACATATCTGGAGTAATGGATGATTTTACTGGCGAAATAATTATCTTTTAAAATTTTTGTATTTTCTAAATGGTTTAGATATAGGTCCGCCAGGATGCCAGAAAGTGGAGATCCCATGGCAAGTCCTTCATTCTGTTTATAATATGCATTTTCAAATGAAAAATAGTTTTGATGAAGAATGGTTTTTAGTATCATCATCAGTTGGTTAACTTTCTGTATTTCTAAAGAACCTTTATTCATTAAATTATGCCTGAGTAAAGTTAAAGTTTCATCAATAGGCACATTAGTGTATAAATCTACTATGTCGAATGATACTAGTTTGTAGTTTGGTTGAATTGTAACGTGGTTTATATTTTTGATAAAATCCTTATAGCTTTTAACACTCCGATTATTTTCTAAGTTGGTGTGCTCTCTGATGATTTTTACTAAGGTTTTAGCTATTTTATAACCGGGGGCAGTTGTAAAATTAACTAATGGTCTAATTGGAGTGTTCTGTTTATGTACTTTCGGAAGACCCCTTAAACAAGGCGCACTAGCATTTATTGGTTTTAGTGAGGATTGTGTGCGTTTATCAAATAGTTGCGTGCATTTATTTATTGTTTTATTCAGTTCTAAAGTGTACTTCTTAGTGGGGTCGGATGTCAACTTAGTAATATTGTTGTCATTTATAAAGTTGTGTACTTTTTGTGTGTATTCGTCAAGTTTCAGCATGGCTATAGAATTTCCCTTATCTACCTTGGTTATGTAAATATTATTATTAGAAAGTTTTTTATTTAGTTGTATAGCTATGCGTTGTTCATGTTGTGCTTTAGTGTAATTAACTTTATTTTGTATAAGCTTATTGTTCTTGTTTTTAATGATTTTATTAAACTTATTATTTACAAATACTCTTATTTCATTTTGTTTACCTGGGTCAGGAATGTTTTTTACCACTGACTCGGCTTCAATTATTTCTTTAATTAAGTTATGTTTATTTTTAAGGTTGGGGGGAAAATTGTAATTTAGACCTTTGCTGATAAGTTTTGTCTCTGTGTCAGTTAAAGTGACGTCAGTTGTATTTATTACTCTAGGGTAGAAAATGTGCGTGCGTTCGATGTTATCTTTATATTTACTATTACTTAACTGGCTGATTTTAATTGCCTGTTTATGTTTGTGAAGTCTAATCTTATTTGTAACGTATTTGTTAATTTGCTCTATGATACTATCGATCAAAGCAGGATGTACCATGTTATATAATTCCAATTGAGATTTATACATAGCCAAATTCAATGATATTTTTTTGCTATATAGAAATTTAATCTCTTCTTTGATCCTAAACGTGCTAGCATATTGTTCGGTTTTTCTGGCTAGTTTGGAGGAATTATTAATCTTAATTTTAGCATAATTTGGGATTAAATTTTGTCGTAAACATGTTTTATTAAATTTTATATGTAAATTGGTTTTGAATAATTTAAGTTTAAGATTTTGATATTTATACGCGATACTTGCCTTGTATGGCTCCATGTTAATTACTTATTTGTTTGCGTACCGTATCACTTATTATATGATATATAATTACCTTAATATCCACTTTAGCGATACACAGTTTCGTCACTGATGACGCGTTTCGGGACTAAGTCCCATCCTCAGATACATAATTAATAAATTAAAATATTAAAATCACGACCATGATACTGGTCAAGTCAAAATAAATAAAATAAATTATAAATCGCATGTAATAAGTTTTGCTAACCACGGCTGGAGCTCCCGCATGCGTTCACCCGCAACCGCGATTGTCACGCGACTGGTCAAAGATTAAGACAAACTGATTGCAGTGTCGAACAGGTAATTTGACGCAAAATTTACCTGGTCATTTAATAAACTGTTTTTGGTGTTACTATCTTTTAAAGCTTTATAAATTTCAAATTCCTCCAGACTATCCATCCGTCTACCCTTTTTACAAATATGCAACGCTGTTAAATTTTCTTCGAAGTTCGTATATTTATGTCCGCTTGATATTAAATGTTGTGCAAAGTTGGACTTATAATTACTTGGCTTAGGAATATGTTCTAGAAATCTTTTATAAAAACATCTGCCAGATTGACCGATATAGAACGCATCACAATCATCACATTTTATTTTATATACACCACATTGCTTTTTTAATGGTAATTTGTTTTTGTTTTTGAAATAATTTCCTAAATTATTGTTTGTTTTAAATGATAAAATATAGTTATTATCTTTAAGAACGGGTCTTAAAATATTTGGCATAATACCTGTGAAATTAGCCGAAAGATATTTATAATTTTTGTTACTTGCTTTTATAGAGTTTGAATTTTTATTTTCTAAACGTTTCCTATGCCTATTTATTATTTTGTCAACTATTGTAGATTTATACCCGTTATTTATTGCTATTTGTTTGATAGTGCTAACCTCATTTAAGTAGTCCTCCTTTTCGAGGGGAACATTTAAAAGTCTGTTGACAAGACTGTTAAACACTGCCACTTTTTGTGTAACGGGATGATATGAATCATAGTGTATTACTGTGTCAGTACTAGTGTGTTTTCTAAAGATTTTGTATTTTAAATTATTCCCGTTGTGTAATACAGTGAGGTCTAAAAAATTGATACTTTTGTTGTTTTCGATCTCCATAGTAAATTTTAATTTGTTATGAATTTTGTTTAGGTAATTTTTAAATAATTCTATTTGTCTGGCATTCCCGTTAAAAATAATAAAGGTATCATCTACATATCTGGAGTAATGGATGATTTTACTGGCGAAATAATTATCTTTTAAAATTTTTGTATTTTCTAAATGGTTTAGATATAGGTCCGCCAGGATGCCAGAAAGTGGAGATCCCATGGCAAGTCCTTCATTCTGTTTATAATATGCATTTTCAAATGAAAAATAGTTTTGATGAAGAATGGTTTTTATATCATCATCAGTTGGTTAACTTTCTGTATTTCTAAAGAACCTTTATTCATTAAATTATGCCTGAGTAAAGTTAAAGTTTCATCAATAGGCACATTAGTGTATAAATCTACTATGTCGAATGATACTAGTTTGTAGTTTGGTTGAATTGTAACGTGGTTTATATTTTTGATAAAATCCTTATAGCTTTTAACACTCCGATTATTTTCTAAGTTGGTGTGCTCTCTGATGATTTTTACTAAGGTTTTAGCTATTTTATAACCGGGGGCAGTTGTAAAATTAACTAATGGTCTAATTGGAGTGTTCTGTTTATGTACTTTCGGAAGACCCCTTAAACAAGGCGCACTAGCATTTATTGGTTTTAGTGAGGATTGTGTGCGTTTATCAAATAGTTGCGTGCATTTATTTATTGTTTTATTCAGTTCTAAAGTGTACTTCTTAGTGGGGTCGGATGTCAACTTAGTAATATTGTTGTCATTTATAAAGTTGTGTACTTTTTGTGTGTATTCGTCAAGTTTCAGCATGGCTATAGAATTTCCCTTATCTACCTTGGTTATGTAAATATTATTATTAGAAAGTTTTTTATTTAGTTGTATAGCTATGCGTTGTTCATGTTGTGCTTTAGTGTAATTAACTTTATTTTGTATAAGCTTATTGTTCTTGTTTTTAATGATTTTATTAAACTTATTATTTATTAAGGGGTTTATTTTAATTTCATAATAATTGTAACAATCTGTAGTAACCAACGCTGAACAACATTTTTGATCACAAAAGCTTGACATTTGGGAACACCCGGTAGTCATTTCCGTACCAGGCCGGGCAAGGTACACAGTAAATTGGAACATTGGAATGTGAAAGAGCGTGCGTGTGCCGCCCTTTGCGACGTAAAAGTTATGCACAGGATTTCCTTACCGCCTTTCCCGAGATGTCGAGAAAGACGTGAGACGCACCGGCCAATCAGGTAGCAAGTTGATGGCCGCGGAAAGTTTACCGAGAGTATTCTCGCCATTGTGGGACGCCGGCAGTCTGCATCTAACTTCGGAACCGCGCAGATGTGTTAACGCGTGGTTCACCAAAAACGTGTTTGTGAACAATATAAGCCGACCGACTAATTAAAAATGTTATTTTAAAGTGTTTTAACTGGTAACGGTGTGTGAAATGAACAGACATTCAACAATATCAATGTTGACAGTGTAAAACAGTTGGCGTCACCCCTTTGAACCGTGCGGTTCCATGTAATAGTGCTCGCAACCAAAATATAGTCAACTATCAAAATGTGCTTATAAATATCAGTAAATAATAGTGGAGAGTGCGATAGCAACAACAGAAAGACAGTGTCAAAATTCCAAAACAATTAAAGTCATTTTTCGGAACATTTAAGTGTAAAACAGTGTCGGACAACCGGTGGAGTAACAATGGAGCACGTGCAGGATGAGTACTATTTAAAATGTTAAAAACATTACCAAACCTTTAAACATCTGAATACATTGAACAACGACCTACTAAAATATTTAAAAAATTAAATAGATCTCTAATTTAGGGGGGTGAAAAGTATGAGAGAGAGAGAGTGAGAAAAGTACTGGCTTGTCCTTTAATTATTTAGTAATAGGTTATAGTAATTATTCATATTTTATTATAATCATGCACTTGTAATTTCACATAATAATGTTGGGACATTATTAATTTTATTATAGTCAGTCGTGTATAATTTCATATAAATAATGTTGGTATGGAATAGTTTGTGAAGAAAAGAGAGAGAGAGAGTGAGTGAGAGGGAATTGAAGTTTGAAATATAATAAAAAATAAGATATGTTTAGCATAACATGTGTTAGGCTTATTTATTTAGCCTGTAACCACTTCCTATACTTTGTGCTAAAAAACCCGTCTAACGACTCTTCGAATTTTCTGAGGTAGAATTAAGTCAGATAGCAAAATTATAAAGTTGGTGCAATGGGAAGAGTGAAAAAGTTTACACGTTAAGTTTAATGAACGTGTTGGTGGCCCTGAACTTCTGATGGTGATTAAAAGGTAAGTTTGCGAGAAAAGATCGCAAGACAGGTAAGATTCTGGCAGTATAAATTTTTGAAATTGTTTGTTTCTTTACACGTTCAGATACCAAATTGTGCATTTATATTATATAACATAGAATTGGATTATAATTTAATATGTGTAATGTGTTAGGTAATAAGTCATGTTTGTTTAGTCAAGGTAATGTATGAATAGAGCAATTGAAACTCATATTGTCAAGAAGAAATATCGTAACGTTATAAATGATTAAGCTACTTGTTTAAATAATCTATATTGGAAGATTAAGGGATGATAAAGATATGTATATGTTTGATAAGTAATTATATTTGAACAAGTTATATTAATAATGAGGTTTATGTATTGAAATTAACTAAATGTACGTAAATTTGATAAATACAATTCTATGTTATTTAGAATCTGAACGAAGAGTTATTATTTAACAATAACCCTGAGATTATTGTCTCTGGCACCCAACAGAAATTACAGGCAGTAAGTAGTATTTGAATGACTATGTTAATTGCCTAATAATCACAAAATTTTAATTAATATTTATCGCTAGTAACCAAGTGTTAGTTGAAACACACATTATTGTCACTGTATTATTGTGATTCTTATTTCAAATTTATTACAGTCATATCACCACAGGTATCAAAATAATAATTTATTCTGAAAGTATATTTTATTGTGTCATATGCACAGGTTAAATGCACATCATCAGGTTTCTATTCTTGCATATTAGAATACAGTTATTAAGGCTTTGATGATGCAAATTTAATTTGTGAAATTTCATAAGACAAAATAAAATACATGTGCAGAAGAAGTTAATTATTGTTTTGATAATTGTAATATGTAATCTAGTTAACTGTGAAAAACTGTATATATAATTGTATAGTGTATAAATTAATTTGTCTGTTATTTTCTGATATCATATTTGATGCATTGCTTGTTTTTATCTGTGTAGATGTGGGTTGATGTGTGAAGTAGGGTGGCTGGGAATTTGCTGTTTCAGGAACGGCGGCTAAGCACGCTATTGGTTAGCGTGGCAAACAAAGGACTGAAACAAGTTGGATCTGCAACAAATTTGGCTCCACTCAGTGGACCAGACTGTACCAATCAGGGGCGTTCAATCAGCTTGCCTCCCTCCCCCCAACATTCCCCATGTCCCAGTCGAAAGGTGACCATCATCATGATCAAAGTTTATGTTTTATTTATGCACTAATAATGATAACACTAATAATCATAGTATGCACACTTATTTTATTTAGTTTTTACAGACACTTGACCTTCCCTTAGCTCCTACAAACCCCCTCCATCATCACACCCACACATGTCCGGATACACACCCTAAACAACTAAACAAATGTTCACCGCCCTAACATCCTCTGTTTAGTTGTTCACTGATTTCTTTGACAATAGCTTGAGAAGCTGAAACAGCTGTCAGAGTTAAATAAAAACTGTGAATGTACCAAGTGTTTATAAAATTTTAAAAACCTATGTATTAATATGTTTCACCAACCCTGCCCAACGAGTCATCAATTAATATCGCGATAAAAGGAAATGTAGTCCCGCCTAGACACTTTAAAGAACTACAACACCACATCGCCTACATCTATAGAAATATTGCCATGCACTGAGAGAAGAGCAAGACCAGTCAGGCTGTTCTGGTTAGTTGTGTTCCTTAAGTAATTTTTTAGGAATTTCAGAGTAGAAAATGATCTCTCAGTGGTAGCGGTAGAAACTAGGCATGTTATGAAAATCTGAAGTACCTTTTTCATATTGGGAAAAAAATGGGGTTGCATGAAATGAATGCATCCAGCGTGTTATGTAGTTTTGAACTTGGGTATTCTTTTATCTAATTTTCCTTCCACACAGTGGCTATCTAGAATTTGGCCTTGGGGGGGGGGGGGGTCCAACTTCACAACTACAAAAAAAAATCAGATTAAGACTGATCAACATTACTATCTTTAAAGTGGCTGAACTCAGTCCTATTAAAGTAAACAGTAATAATATAGTAAAGATACACACTACTGAAACATTGTTTACAAGATATCTACTTATTGACTAAATTAATTTTCCTATATGTATACGCTAATGCTGTGCAATGAATCTATTTATATATTTAAAAAAGAGTTACTACTATATTACCGTACACAGCTGAAAAGAGTAATAAGACGACCTAAAAATTAAGGGATTAACAAAATGTGTCAACTTTTTGGTCCTCTAGGGGGGGTAGAGTCTGGGTCCCACTCCCCCCCAAATACGCCTCTGCTTCCCCACACCGAATTTTGCAACAACCTCCAAAGTCAGGTAACAACTTCTGCTGCTAAAGGTGTTATATCTTCTGTATTTGAATTTATACATTTTGCCAGTATTATTTTTTCTAGAGACCCAATTAGGCTTTCATGTGATTTAAACTTATTTTGAAGATTAACAGTAACAAGATTCAGAAAAGACAAGAATATTTTTCTATGATAGTATTCCTCTGGAGTGTCAGCGGAAGCACTGTCGCGATGTTTCACAAAGAAATATTCCTTAGTTTTGTTAATGAAACAGTAACCTCTTCTGCTAGTTTTGATCCATTACTGTATACTTCTATAAATTGTGAGTTACATTTCTGTATAAAATCTTCAAATATAACCAACAAACCAGCAAATTACTTAAGTGTTCCAGTGCTGCAGCAAGAGCACAGTTAATGCTTTAAAGTGCTTCACAACATCAATCATTCAAACGACAGTGCCGTCACCCAGAACAAAATGGACAGCGCTCTTTCTGGCAGCCTCTGATGAAGCTTGTAATAAGCAAAAACTGGTTCAGGCTATAAGGTAAAAATTTTGCATTTTTACCAATAAAAAACTTAGTGTTCCGAGTCAGTAATATTATATTTATAATTAGTCCAAAAATCTGATAATCTGAAAAGGCTGCAGTCCCAATTATTTCGGAATAGCGGGACTCTACTGTATAATATAGGTCTACTTTACAATTGTATATTTAATTATTAAGTTACAGTAATTATGTTTAGTATACTGCTGATAATTCTACTGAAGTAATAGAGGTGTATTTTACAGTTATATAATTAGTAACATTATTTTGATAATTATATAGATATTGATATATTGATAAAAATAGTCCCTGAATTTATGGACAGACATAAAAACAGTTGTTGAAAAATGAAATGATGAATCAAAAATAAACTTTTTAGGATACATTTTTTGTCTGAAGCTCACCCATAATGGAAAGTTCGGACTAGCGGGACTCTACTGTATAATATAGGTCTACTTTACAATTGTATATTTAATTATTAAATTACAGTAATTATGTTTAGTATACTGCTGATAATTCTACTGAAGTAATAGAGGTGTATTTTACAGTTATATAATTAGTAACATTATTTTGATAATTATATAGATAATTGATATAGATATTGATAAAATAATCCCTGAATTTATGGACAGACATAAAAACAGTTGTTGAAAAATGAAATGATGAATCAAAAATAAACATTTTAGGATACATTTTTTGTCTGAAGCTCACCCTAATGGAAAGTAATTGTACCAAAATGACAACTGAAAGAAATAGTTGAGGTAAAAAGAATCGTTTAGAAAAAAAAATACTCTCAATCAGGGTTACTAGACTAGATGGTAGGGTTCGCATGCAGGTCTGCTGTGAGTGATGATGTAAGCTGGACACCACGGACACCAACAACTCTCACAAAACAATGATCGCCTGCACTAGTCCCGTTATTATCAGCTTTGTTGTTATTTAAGAATACCCATAGTGTCCAATTACTGATTTATTTTTAATTTTTGATTAAGACAATTAATTATTAAACTGCAGCTGGGCACAACATTATAATAGTGAGTTTTAAATTTATTCAGCAGTTATACGTAGGAGCAGTCATGGCGTAGTGGCTAGCGTGTGGTGCTGCTACGCTGTCGGCGCGGGTTTGATTCCCGCCATGGCCATCTGATTTTAGATATGACCGGCGCCCTCGCAAGGCAATGGCAAACCAGCGAGAGGTATCCTGCCTAGTATAAACCCTCCCCAACTATGCCGTTCGGATCCGGCATAAAACTGTAGGTCCCATACACCTGTGAGAGACTCCTTAACACACGCACCATGGGTATATGCGGGGGGAAGGTACAAACCAGTCGAAAGACTGAAGGACCCAATAATAAAGATATACGTAATGCCCTGAGTTGTGACAAGCATTGTTGTATGCATAGTATATGTTTCGTTTCATGTGTTTGAAACATTTGCATTATTAATAGCAACAATATAAATAGTATTTATTTATTCATTGCTGCATAACAAAAATAAAAATTCCTTATAGTGTTTTTTTAATTAGTAAAAAATAAGGCCACAACAAAAAATGTCAAATTAGCATTGTAAAACATCAATTATCGATCTCAGCAAAGGCATACAGTGCACTTATTTAGTCTTTTAATGGTTACTAAAACTTGTAATGCTTACCTTTATTTAGGAACAAAGTTGTAGAATTATCAACCAGTTACCATTACTGCACCACTTTCTTAAACTTCTTTCTTTTTTTCCTATGTTCACTGTCCGACCGTCTTCTCTTGTCTCTACTTTCATTTATTCGTTTTATTCTAATAAATGTACGCGTCCTTACAAAGCATTGAACTACAAAATTCATCAATGTCAGGATGTTTACTTTTAATTCTGTCATTCAATTATCTAAAAACACTGGGACACTGGTTTACAAAGCCACCATGAAAACGAGCAAATTCTTCTTCAATTTTTGTGACACTATCAACACACTGTTGTGTGGGTTTCATCACTGATCCCCTTGATATTGTTTCCAGCCAGTTCTTCCCTGAAAGAAATATGTCTCGGGTTATACATCCATACTTGCTAGCCTTTCCTGGATATTTCTTCCTTACCCTGTATGTGATGTAACCGGCGATCATTTCCAGTAACTCTATGTTTTCTTCAATAGTTTTGTGTGTTGGTATTTTTCATTTTTATAAATATGGTCAATGTTTAATGAGGCCATCGATGACAGCTGTGAAGTCATCGTCATCATCACAGTCTTTCTCAGTGTGTTTGAGTTGTGTGGACCTTTCGTTTTCATCATCATCAATATCATTCTCACATAACAAAGGAACAGAGTTTTGGGTAACTACAGACAGAGTCTGAACTTCTGTATCAGATATACAGTTTTCACTACTAATCACTTCACCACCATGATGGCTTAAAATGAGTGACTTAATTCTTTGTGTTACAATGATAGGCAAGGGGTGGTCATAAAATCGCCCTAATCCTCAAATTTGAGAAAAGTAGTTCTCAAGGATGTCCTGGTTACATCTAGATGCCATAATGTAGGTGTAATTTTCAAATTTTAAATCTTTAAAGAGACCATGAAGGCTGTTTATGGACATCAAAAACCCCTTTTGAAAAGGCAAAAGTTGTTCTTACACCACATAGTTGTTCTTACACCATATATTCGTACACCACATAGAACAAGAGCTTATAATACATAACAACAAATACACTAACAAAATCATATATTGGCACAGATACGTAGACGACATATTATTATTATACAATGGCAATACAAGACAAGTAGAAAATTTCCACAAATACATAAACAAGATACACCCAAAATTAAAATTCACAATAGAAATAGAAAAAAAAACAACAGTATAAACTTTCTAGACTTAACACTCAACAAAACAAACAATACGCACACATACAAAATCTACAGAAAACCAACCACAACTGACATGGTTATATACAACACATCAAATCATCCAACACAACATAAACATGCAGCCTTCAACCAAATGCTACATAGACTCACAAAAATACCACTAAATAAACAAGACTACAATGAAGAACTTAACACAATAAAATACATAGCAATAAAAAGCGGATACAATCCTGAATTAATATACAAATTACATAGAAAAATCCTATACTAAAACAACAAAACAACACAAAATACAAATAACACACAACAAAACAAATACATCACACTCACATACTACAACTCTAACACACACAAAATCGCCAACACATTCTAAAAACACAATTACAAAATAGCATACAGAACTAACAATACCATCAAGAGATGCATTAACGGCACAAACAAAGACATAGACATATACAACAAAACAGGCATATATAAATTAAACTGCAACGATTGTAATAAATTCTATATAGGCCAGACAGGAAGATCTTTTTACTCCAGATTTTCTGAACACACAAAAGCTTTACCCAATAACAACTTACAATCCACATTTGCCACACACATCCAAACAGAAAACCACAGTTACACCAACATAAAAACAATCTTGTAATTTTACACTACATGCCTAAAAGTCGCAAACTCAACACCGCAGAACAATACAAAATATACAAACACAACAAAATACAACCAAACAACATACTCAATGAACAATTACAATTTAAATCCAACACACTATTCGACACAATAATACACAACGGACACGGACACAATTCAGAATCTTGCGCCAACCCCCTTCCATCTACACACACCCCCACACACAATCAATCCCCAAATAACCGTTACAGATTACCAACGCCTTGACGCTTTCTGCATTTATACCTCACTGATGAAGGAGCAAACTACTCCGAAACGTGCGTATGAGGATATAACAAAATGTAAGTTTTTTTACAAGTGAAAGTGCATTTAATTATTAATTATCTTGTTGTTGCATCCTCTTCGTTCACTTTATTAATTTAATAATATATATAAACTTTCACTAATGAACTTAACTGTTGTCACTTCCCAAACGTTTCGAGATGTTGTTTCTCTTCTTCAGTGGGTGTATAATGAACTTAACTGTTGTCACTTCCCAAACGTTGTAACGTAGTATACACCCACTGAAGAAGAGAAACGACATCTCGAAACGTTTGGGAAGTGACAACAGTTAAGTTCATTAGTGAAAGTTTATATATATTATTAAATTATTAATTGATAAAATTTACGTTTATCGTGTAAATGTTGGTAACAGACCACTTTGCTTCCACTGAAGTTTTCAGTTACTTTCGTTTATATGACCAGTCTATACATAAAATATGAAACCTATTACCTCAAGCCACAATTTCAGAAGACACGTTTCGTTAATCCATTAAATTCTCAATAAAAGGTATATTCTGCATCTGTTTACATGAAACTGTTGCCATTGGGTATATTTAACGTATAACGTATTCAGCCCTATCATTTGTACGGGCTTGGATCAGTAAAACATAGACATTAATGCATCAACATTTATTTATTCTTACTTTATGGTCTGGGCAATCTACGCTTATCTTGAGGTGTGATCCACGTTACGATGTTACTGTATAACCCATCCACGATCCCTCAACAAATTATTGTGCGTTTCCAAAAACCATCGTGTATTTTAAATTATGTTACTTAATTAAGCACTAAGCTTACATGCAACTTATTTACCATAAAAAGTACCGAGCCGCAAACTATTACATTTTTTTACCTTGTTCCCCTTAGAATCGTTTAAATAAAATCAAATATATAAAACATTTGCATTGTACTAACATGTATTTATTTTGAAGAATAACAACATACAACAATATAATTAGTTATGTAATAATAATATACAATACTAATACCAATAATATAATATAAATAAAATGACAATACAGTATAGAAAATAATAAGAATCCTGAAATTATAAGTTTACAGTTTACAATATCGATGGCAGCGCGTGACGTTTCTATAAAAGGTATACATTGTTGGACGATTAGGTTCGTTTTTGCATATAAGAGAGTTTGTTTATCGTGTGTTCACGCATTGTATGTTGTGCAGAAGTGTAATTACGTATAAGGAAAATACAGACGCTAGTTATTCAGTATCAAACATCATGTTAAAAACTTTTGGAAAAAGTAACCCCACACATTCAGCTTTTCATGACGTTGCTACGGAAGATCACGACTACACTAGTAGAGAATTGGATAAATGTAAACCACGAAGGATGCTAAAAAAGAACTCTAATAATAATAGTAATAATAATGACAACGGTGTCGGAACTTTCACTGAAAGTGTGGGTAAACATGTAGGTAGTTATAGTAAACGTAGGTTGGAGACCAAATTAATTTCAAGTGACTACATAAGTGGATGCAAAGGCATAAATTTGATACCAACCACAAAATCTAGGTGTATATCAAAAAATGCTATCAACGCACGTATTAATAGGCTTAAGAAAAAGAGTTATGTCCAGACTTTGGAAAACAAAATTACAGATTTAATAAGAAAAAATGAAGAATTGAAAACGTATAGTGAAGACCAGTTAAAGAGTATCAACTTATTAAAAAATGAAGTTGCATATTTACGAGGAGTGATAGGAAACATGAGCGAAATTAGATCTTTACTAAGAAGTGTGAATCACCATTCAGATCTGCAAGTGACATCATCCATGTTTAAGGACCCATTGGCTACCTGTGTGAAACAAGACAAGATAAAAGTTAACACAGGTATGTGTATGCAGAATGAACATTATAATAACATAACGGTATCGGATACTGTTAGTGAGTTATCAAAATTTGGTGAGACTGACACTACAATAAATTTCTACGAAAATTTATCATGCTCAGATACTCTAATTGATAATGATATTTTAATTCCATTCGCTGAAGACAGTAAATTTTTTGAACAAACGTCTGATATTTTTAATGGAAATACAGATGATGATTTGGCTTGTTCAAGTACAATAGAAAATTCTGTTGATGTTCAAAATGTAGGTGTTTGTTTTCATGTAGCAAATAAGAAAGTTTCACTTGAGTTTTGTGCTATTTGTAATCAGAATGCGTTGTCATAATTAGGAAACGGGTGTAGTTTGTCAAATTTAATCATGTAGTTCATTGTAGGTGGTTGGGTTGCTGAAAGTGAACTTGTGTAGTAGGCTAACACTACTTGTATAGTAGAGCTGTTTTATATTAATAGCAGCTCTCGTCCCAGCAAGTACATGACATCATATTAGTTACTAATTTTGTTTATATGCTTATTTCTAATTATACTAGGCGTTTACAGTGTTATTATATTGTGTTACATAAAAATACTGCAAGTAATAACAAAGACTACGTTTAACCTATAAAATGATATTCTGATTTACGTAACTAGCATAGAATGTCACCTGACTTCAAATCTTACCCAGTTCAATACTGTGAACTGCATAATTGGCAAAATGTGTATTTTTTTAATCTACTGTAGCTCACTGTATGCTGCAATGTATGTTGACAGCATTTATGTCAGTATAGCACTTACGTCTATTAGCTGTAAACTGTTCTTTAATTATGATCATTGCAGGCTTTTATTTTACTTTTATTGTTCCTGAGTATTTTAGTTTGTGAAGCTTTTGTGAGGTTGATATTTCAGTATTCACTGCTACAGCAGGGACGTGTTAGCATTTTTTTTTGTAATATTTGTCAATTCATTATAATTAAACGGTCTTTCCAATTTTACTCACAAAAATTCGTTCTTGAAATTTTATGAAGATGTTTCTAATATAAAACTAAATTTGAATATAGACGTACATGGTAAATCAGAATTAACATTTTTTCTTATTTGTATTAATACAGTAATTCTTGTCGTTTTAAAGTAATAATCTGTTTGACTAACAATGCATTTTTTTGTGCTTCATGGTCAACCTAGCACAAATTTAATTACATTTTTCTCACTATGTCAGATTTTAATAAAATTTTGCACAGAAGTAGGTACCTCCATATAGAGTAAGAAAATCCAGATTTCACCACAATATATCAACATTTTGAAAATGTAGTTAGTTTCAAAAAATTCCTTGACCAACATATTTTCAAATTGTAGTTGCAGCTCTCCTAATTGAGTTAGAGAGATGGGATCTGTGTCAGTTTGTAGCATTTTTATGCCCTTTAATATGATATGTATAGCAAAACCACAGACATAAGAGCCTGCGTGGAATCAAGTGTTCTGAGCATCATACTTAGCACATAACACTGTACAGTGGAGGGGTACACCTACACAGCAGTGTGTGACTGAATACGCGATATAGCGAGCAAGTGAGTCTACAAATGTCAGTCAGGTGGTGGGGGAGTGTGAGTGTTTGAACGGACGGAGGGGAAGATGCGCGAAGCTTTCTGACCGAAGGTTCTTATGTGCGTGGTCTACCTATAACACAATGGGGTTAAGAGAAAAAAAATGTTGATTTCAAATAATGCATCCCTTAGAAAAATGTAAAAAATTCTAAAATAATCTGTATGTTTCTAAATTGTTTGTGCAGCTTTGAATCTGGGATCATGTAGAAGTCTATAGTTCATATAGAAATCTATTTTCAAAATCAGCCAGCCGTATATGAGGTTTTGATGATAAAATATGGCTGAACCCATAAGTAACTAACATGTTAGTTTGCCCAGTTGTGACAAAATAATCAAAAGCACCGATTAATAATTTTAATAAAATGATTTTGTGTTTAAAGAATAACAAAATGTTATTTTTTAACCTTTGTTTATTTTTAATAATAATAGTCCCATTTTGTGCTACCAAAATAGCTTAGGAGTGAAGCAGGGCAGGTATGCAAAGAAAGTTTTATGGTTTCCACTCGTTACACTTGAGTTGCCCATTATCACCCTGGATCTTATATTAGGTACCAGATTTCTTCAGGCCAAGTCGACCTGGAGGCTGAAAAATAAACCTTGAATTTATTATGGTTCTGATTGGTAACTGAATCTGGGACCTCGGAGTTAATCAAGTAGTATGCCTACTGATACTAAGCTCTCTCTATTCAGTTGCATAAAACCAAACAAGGATTTATGTAAATAAACAACATTGTATTTATTTAATTGTTTGACTGTATTTTTCTGATGTCCCAAATTTGTTGTAGAAATGTGTTTTTGGTGGATGATAAAATGAATTACAGTGGATACATTATATTTTACAAATGTAAAGTACACAAGTTGAGATTCTCTTTGCTACCCCACGCAGGAAGAAACTCAACTTCAGGCATCTTTACCATGCATGAAACTATGTGAAGTTTACTTTGACAAACTATATACACACGACTATAAAATAATAGAATAAATAGATATACTAGTAGTTTTTAAGTTTTATATTTGGACACAAATCTTTGTAATAAAAACATGCGCGCGCGCGTGTGTGTGTGTATGTGTGCGTGTGTGTGTAATTTATTGTATATTCAAGCTGTGGATGTGACAATCCTATTTAGTATATGTTTTTAGACACTGAATACAAAATTCTGTAACTGTGTTAGAATAGGCCTAACATTATGAAATAGAAAATATTTGTGTAATTGTATAATTTTTTGGACGGGCTAAATAGTGTGCACTAGAAAATTGTTATACTTCATTAATAAATTACTAAATGGAAGTAGTTATATATTACGTGCTCAAGTGGAACTAAGAATAATATTGACTTTAAATTATTCTTCGAATTGTTACATAGGCTACTGTTTTTGTGTTTATGATGATGTATAAAATATTTTGTATCTGTGTTGTTTGCATCCATAACAATATTTGTTGGAAATGCAGCTACAATAAATTTCTGTTAACATGATAAGTAAGTAGAATTATTAACAGTTATAAAATATTACAACATGATAAGTAAGTAGAATTATTAACAGTTATAAAATATTACACAATCAGCAGTTTTTAGTGTCATAGAATTAAATTGATACTGAAGACAGAGACGCATTTTATTAGGCTTGTTTATCCATATCGTAATTTGACAATCTGTTATACACCACTGATAGTAGCATTATAGTTACTAAATAGGAAACAGGGTAATATCAGTTCAGAGTAATAACTACCACTACTGAATCACCATAAAACAACTTGCAAATTTGCCAGCCTGCTTAGATAAGTCACTTATGAGATACAAAAGAATCTCTATATCATCATACTTTACCTGACATACGCAGGAGTTCTTGAATGTTCTGGATGTGCTATATACAGCTCTCTATGGATCACATTATTGTTCGATCCACCATCAGGTACCATTAAGGAGTTACTAACACACTCATTATTACTTGTTGCTTTAGTTTGTGTGATATTTTGACAGTTTTAATTACGCGTCAAAGCTCTCATACACTTCCTTCAAACAACGTTGAGCAATGTTGTACTTCCTGAGTTGCTAAACACTGCAAGACAAGAACGTCTACTCTGTTACACAATATAAGTATCATTCAGAAAACTATTACAGTTTTCTAGTTGTAAAAGTATAAAACAACCTGGTAGGAGTATGCATTTTATAGAGGCTGCATTCAACTTGATAGAATATTGAATGACTTCCAAATTATTATAATCATGTTCAGTCTGTCAGGTAATAATCAGTGATGTAGATATTACTTATTTAAAAGGAGTGGAGTAGATAATTATTTCATTGTTGAAGAATAAATCATTTTTTAATTTTTGAGTTCAGTAAAAGCAGATAGATTCATGTTGATTCATAGTATACAGAATGATAGTTTAATGGTTCGTTCTTGTTTTCATATCCAACAAGTATATATTTAGGTACTGGATGCATATTTCATGTACCAACATTGTGTATACTGGTGTATAAGATTGTAAAAAATAAATAAGATTTTCTAGTTTATTGCACATAAACTTATTTTCAGCTGTAGGAGAGATGCCATATAGTGACTGACAACAGGATTTTACCATGTGCTTCTGTTATATAAAAAGGTGCGGGAATTAAATTTGTAATATCTCTTTGTAGTGTGATATGTACATGCGAACTTGATGATTAACCACAATAAATGTATAATTTAACTAACTTTTCATCTAAATGTGTTTTTCATTATATTTCAAAACATTCTCAATTTTTATTTAACTGAGTTTCATTTATATGGCCTCATATATGATGTTACTGATTTATGTTTATTTAAGAAATTGAAAATAATTTTAAATTGATTATTAGATTTTGAATTAACTAATAGTCAGTTGTGCTAAAAATTTGTAAATATAGTCATTATTGTAGAAATTTATTATCTACTACAATTTTGTGGATTAAATGTGATTGCATGTGATTATTAAATGTTGAAAAGTGTAATAGTATTGTAATAGATAAAGTCAACAGAGTGTTTACTGTGTTGAAATATGGCCAATTATGCAAGTTCTTAAGCTTTCACGGTCGGCTTCAACATTGTTGAAATTATTATTATCAGCTGGGCTGTTAGGCCATGGTCTATAGTTGTCACAATTGACAAATGTTTCAGGCCCGACCAACGGAGGCAATCATCAGTGTTTAGATTGGCACAGTGTCTGCCAATTCACCTCATAGATGAGGTAGAGACTGTTAGTGGTGGGGCCGAAACGTTTGTCAATAACAGCAACTGTGGACCAAAGCCTAACAGCCCATGTGATAATAATAACTTCAACAATATGGCCAATTACTTTGAGTCTTTATTATTCTTCTTGAAATGTTTTTATGTTTCTCTTGATGTGATGTGAAAGTTACTGTATTTCCATCTTGTTAGATTCCAGTATTATGAATCATTTTAGTGGATGGTTAGTGAGAATCGGTCAATAATACAAATTTTAGCTATTTTGCGTCGACGTTTCGACAATATTTATTGTCATCTTCAGGACCTGTGTATGAAATACAATAGAAATATCAAACATAACGAAACAATTAAATATTTGGGTGAACGTGTTGGTGATGTGAGTGTGTGCGTGCGTATGTATGTATCATTTTATATGTGAAGACTTATATTTATACCTACAACAGTCAACACATAGCAAAGTAATATATTACCTATAACTAAAACAGATTAGGGGATGTTCACTACGTAATTATTAAAAGTTATTTTTTACCATGTTTCACTCCCTACTGGTGTTAACAAACAATCATAATTTAGAAACATACAATTTACATAATACTGTAAAACAGTATGACTTAAATTACGATTTTTATTTTTTATCATTTTTAAATTAAATCATATTTTTATTGATTGGTATATGCAAAGTTGCACTGAAACTATGTATATAATGCAGTGATAAAAAGTAGGCATGTTAAATAGAATAAATATTCCATATAATATGTGGTTGTAGGCCTATATATGTTAAAGTAGTATTTTGAAAGGTATTTGTATTACATAAGAATAAATAAAATGAACGTTTATCATATTCTTAATAATTTAAACCACATAAATTTAGTTCAGAAATTTTAGTGATTTATTATTTACTTCAGTACCAGTAATTTGCTTCAGATACCAAACACAAGTTAACGTTATAACACAATATAACCATAGTTTTGACATACTTGTGACTTTGACAGGCGCGCGCGCGCGCGTGTGTGTGTGTGTAAAGAAATTATCACTCTTTTATTCTTTTTTCATGAAATTGCAATGTGGTCAGGTTGAAGAGTTGGTGTAACAAAAGTTTTAGGTAATCAGTAAGAAGGTACGTATTTATAAATTTATTGTAATTACTTTTTTGTGACGCAGTTTCTTTCCATATAAAGTATAAAAACAATACAGAGAAATATTTTCTACAAAACTCAGAATTACGAATCAACATTATACTGTAAATAATGTGTTTATCCTCTTAATTCTGAAATAATTGCAGTGAGGAAAAAGTTAATAACTTAGTAACTTATGATTATAGTGAGACTAATATAAATAATCAAAAATGTTGACTAAGGCAAAAACCAATTGTTCCTTGTTTATAATTACTCATGGAAAAAATCAAATCACAAAAAGTAGAAGCAAGTAACTCCTTAACAAAAAAAGTATGATAGGTGCACACAAAATATATGGGTGACGTGAGTACTGAGAAAATGGCATCTTATTTTTCATTTTTTTAAAACGATTTTTATTCCTATCAGTATGTTTCAAGTAATTAATTTGCTTATAATATATAACATATGGAATCAGACAGTAACCATTATTATAGCATATTTTATTTTTCGAACATATCAATTTAAGTCGTAATGTTTTACAGTATTATGTAAATTGTATGTTTCTAAATTATGATTGTTTGTTAACACCAGTAGGGAGTGAAACATGGTAAAAATAACTTTTAATAATTATGTAGTGAACATCCCCTAATCTGTTTTAGTTATAGGTAATATATTACTTTGCTATATGTTGACTGTTGTAGGTATAAACAATTTATGTACCAATCTAATATCCAATTGTTGATTACTGTTTGTTTAATTAATTAAAATAACATTACATTTAGTAATTTAAATTGTAATACTATATAAATTAAGTTCTCTCATACTATAATTTGCTCGTTTACTTAAAGATAATTTTGAAGATGTAAACAAACTATCATAAGTCTTCACATATAAAATGATACATACATACGCACGCACACACTCACATCACCAACACGTTCACCCAAATATTTAATTGTTTCGTTACGTTTGATATTTCTATTGTATTTCATACACAGGTCCTGAAGATGACAATAAATATTGTCGAAACGTCGACGCAAAATAGCTAAAATTTGTATTATTGACCGATCCTCACTAACCATCCACTAAAACGTTCATTTATTGACGGTCACTAAAAATTTAAGGATTTAATTATGAATCATTATTTTAACGACACTTTTGATACTGAATAAGTGTGTTTATTTTTACAGCTGGAAGCCACCTTACTTGTACCAAGAGATCACTCATTAAAATGGTGTGTATATTGTTTTGATTTAGAATTATTGAACTGTATTATTAATTTTGTGTGTGTGTGTGTGTGTGTGCGTGCGTGCGCACGCGCGCAGGGAAGGGAATTATTAATGTTTTTTATTGATTGGTATATGCAAAGTTGCACTGAAACTATGTATATAATGCAGTGATAAAAAGTAGGCATGTTAAATAGAATAAAGATTCCATATAATATGTGGTTGTAGGCCTATATATGTTAAAGTAGTATTTTGAAAGGTACGTATTTGTATTACATAAGAATAAATAAAATGAACATTTATCATATTCTTAATAATTTAAACCACATAAATTTAGTTCAGAAATTTTAGTGATTTATTATTTACTTCAGTACCAGTAATTTGCTTCAGATACCAAACACAAGTTAACGTTATAACACAATATATCCATAGTTTTGACATACTTGTCACTTTGACAGTAACGTGTGTGTGTGTGTGTGTGTGTGTGTGTGTGTGTGTGTGTGTGTGTGTGTGTGTGTGTGTGTGTGTGTGTGTGTGTGTGTGTGTGTTGTATTTGAGTGTAAAGAAATTATCACTCTTTTATTCTTTTTTCATGAAATTGCAATGTGGTCAGATTGAAGAGTTGGTGTAACAAAAGTTTTAGGTAATCAGTAAGAAGGTACGTATTTATAAATTTATTGTAATTACTTTTTTGTGACGCAGTTTCTTTCCATATAAAGTATAAAAACAATACAGAGAAATATTTTCTACAAAACTCAGAATTACGAATCAACATTATACTGTAAATAATGTGTTTATCCTCTTAATTCTGAAATAATTGCAGTGAGGAAAAAGTTAATAACTTAGTAACTTATGATTATAGTGAGACTAATATAAATAATCAAAAATGTTGACTAAGGCAAAAGCCAATTGTTCCTTGTTTATAATTACTCATGGAAAAAATCAAATGACAAAAAGTAGAAGAAAGTAACTCCTTAACAAAAAAAGTATGATAGGTGCACACAAAATATATGGGTGACATGAGTACTGAGAAAATGGCATCTTATTTTTCATTTTTTTAAAACGATTTTTATTCCTATCAATATGTTTCAAGTAAATAATTTGCTTATAATATATAACATCAGACAGTAACCATTATTATAGCATATTTTATTTTTCCAACATACAATTTCTGATTGTACAACTATCCATGATTATATTAAGATGACTTAAAATTTAATTTACTAGTCCTTAAATTCGTAGTGACCATCAATCAATGAATTTTTCAGTGAAGGGTTTGTGAGGATAAGTTAAAATTTGTGTTATTTTTGACCAATCCTCACAAACCCTTCACTGAAAAATTAATTTACTAGTACTATATATTTGTGTGTATAAGCTTCACACAATTAAATTATGCCATATCAGCAGACTGTTGAACAAAAATATTTATTGCCAAATACGACAAATGAAATTAAAAAAAAAAACTGATATTATTAAACTACCTTAGTGATAACTGTATTTTACCCTTATTGATCTACTGAGTAGAACTTGCAAGGGTATTTGGCAATAAATACAATGCTCTCTGCCAATACACAATTGGAGCTTAGATTACATTCACATTAAGTTTGTTATAAATCAGTGGGTTTTATCGATGAAATAACAGTAGATCTCAGTTTTAACTTGACCTTTCGGCATTAGTCTGTCTGTTTGGGGTATGTCTTACAATAACTTTCAATGGTATCAACTGATTTTTATGAAGTCACCTGGATTTATGTGTATTACAATTCTGATGCTTGTCCTCCCTTCACTATAGTCTCCATTTGCACTTGCATACTAATATGGTCTTGTTTTCCACTGGTCAAAGATGTGGAGCAGATCAAAAATTGCCAAGCTGTTTTTAATACATGTACCGTTTTCTTCTTTACTACATCAAGTGACTCAGAACGTGTTTCTTTAAGCTCAGATTTCACTTTAGAGAAAAGATTAAAAGTAAAATGGCGCCAAATCTGGCAAATGTGGAAGTTGTTCCTGTATAGTAATGTGTTTCTTGATCAATACGTACTTCACAAAAATATATTGAGGCAGAGGCAGAAATGTGAATGTCAAAATTCTGATAAAATCGCTAAAATCCATGTAAGTTAAATCAAATTAAAGAGAAATTCAACCACAACCTGAACATTGTATTTAGTTTAGCACTTTCAAAATGTTAGGACACCAGGGGCCCAAAAAGGTATACAGATGTTAAAAAAATTATAAATATGCATATCGAATGTCAGGGACTTTTAACCCAAATCCATGTGTAGTATTTACACTGACACATTTTTTAATGTTAGTAGCATTAGAGCAAAAATGGAAATCAAAAGAAAAAGTCTATGCAGACTATTTGCAAGGAAGTTTACTCAAAATATGAACTCAGTGTTATTAATAAGTTGACAAAATTAATATCTTTAAACAAAGACGTTTACATATTGTTATTAGTTGTGTGTATTTGTGATATAGGTGTATGTATATTTGATATAGGCCAAAGAAATCTTTGCAAATATACATTAACTTAAAGGTAGGACTAAGTTATTTGTCATTTAGTTATTATAGCTTATAAATTTGACTTAAGAAAAACCAAAACAGTTGTCAGATGTGGATCATTCCACACCAAATCAGCCAATAAAAAAATAATTTTAGACTCAAGGTTATTCAAAATGAGTGAAACTTTGTATTTATGTTCTATGCATAAATATAGTCAAAAATACAAAGTTTCAATTTTTTTTCTCTTTTGGTTTTTGAATTATACATGTTTAAAAACAAAAAACGTTGCTTTTCGCTTTGTTTTTAAATCTTCAAAAGCCTGTAACTCAAAAACTATTTGTCCTATAAAGCTAAAACGTGCGCCATTCTCTTCAGAATTACAAGGGCTTTAATTTGATATATCAATCATAATATACTAGATTAATTTTAAAATCTGTAGAAAAAACACTTTTTTTTAAACTCAAAATTGAAATTTTGAATTTTTTTGAAAAAAATATATGTTTAATGTGCATAATATAACAATGCACATACCAAATTTTATGATGTTATCTCAATGGGATCATGTCAAAAAGAAAAGTTTTGTGGAAGCTCAGTCACCCATTAATGGCTCACGAATGCTGTCGGGTATGGTAAATAACTTAAAACTGCAGTATGTATAATGACTTTTAGCAAAGTAAATTTTATTGTTTAAAATATGACATATACAGTGTATCTCCAGTTCAGTTGGAAAAAAACTTTGCATAAAAATACAAGGCTTTATTTTTTAATAGTTCAAAGTTTTTGAAAATAAATTTTTCAGTTTTTTGTGTGTGAATATTTTTTATATAACTGATTTTTTAGAAAGTTGAGATAAAGTTGTAGAAGGCACATCTATAAGGTTGTGTGTGTGTGTGTGTGTGTGTGTGTGTGTGAGTGAGAGAGAGAGAGAGAGAGAGAGAGAGAGAGAGAGAGAGAGAGAGAGAGAGAGAGAGAGAGAAGAGAGGAGGGGGGAGCAGTGAGTCGCACAAACAAGTTGCAACTTGTTCAAGTATGAATAAGCCTCATCCTTTGTCAGTTTTGTTTGAGCCGTCTAGTAGTGAATACATTATTGTGTTGTCTTCTTTTGCAATCAGTTTTTGTTTTTTTTTAAGTGTAGTGTGTTAGCAGTGAATATAGTTTGGTGTTTTCTTTTGCAACTTGTTTTAAGTGTAGTGTTTTTAAATAATGTAAATAATATTAGTGGTTTTAGTTTTTATCATTTAGTTACATAATTTTCTTCTAAATAATTTTAATATTTTTAGTTCAAAGTTAGTGTTTAGGTACCGGTACCTAAAATGGACAAGAAGTGGTCTATTTTTTGTTGCAACCCATTTAAAAGAAATTCTCACTGGATTAAAAAAGATCTTAGGAGTGTAAGTTCTTGGATGATAGACTTGAAACAATATGATATTAAAGAAAGTATGAAAATTTGTACAGCATGTAGATTGAAACTGGGCGATGAAAGGAAACCTGTGCAGGACGAAACCCCAGAAAAGCAAGACAATTCAAAACCAGGTACTAGTAAACAAAATGGAGATGAGACAGAATTTATGGATGTTGAAGAAGGCTTCAATCAATTAAATGCCTCTTTGACTTCCATAGGAGAGTCACCAGTAGTAAAAAAGAAATGTGCCAGTTCAAACAAGTATTGTAAACAAAAAATTGAAAAAATAAAGTCCAAACTAGATGAAACATTTTTTTTTGGGAAAGGCAACACACGCCAAAAGGTATGTGATTGGGAAGATGCTGAATCTGAAATTATTGACCAATTCAAGGAAAAGTTTAAAATTTCAAATAAAAATGAGAAGTTTCTTATATTAACATCTTTACCTAGAAGTTGGTCATGCGCTAAAATTGAAAGCGAATTTGGTGTTACCAACTACATGGCAAGAAAGTCAAAAAAGTTAGTGGAAGAAAAAGGAATACTGTCAACTCCAGATCCCAAGCATGGCAAACCACTTCCTCAAGAGACAGCCGTTTTGGTGAAAGAATTTTACTGCAGTGACGAAATCAGTAGACTAATGCCTGGTAAGAAAGACTGTGTGTCAATGGGAAAGAACTTTGAAGGGAAGCCTATACATGTACAAAAAAGGTTGGTTTTAGTAAATTTATGTGAAGCTCATCAAGAATTTAAATCAAGTTCCCCAGATGTAAAAGTGGGGTTTTCAAAATTCGCCGAATTACAACCCAAAAACTGTATAATAGCAGGGGCAAGTGGAACACACGCCGTATGCGTTTGTACAGCACATCAAAATGTTAAACTGATGATAGCTGGAGCAAATTTGAACAAACTAATGATTTTTGAGTATGACCAGCCACTAAAAACCTACAAAGACTGCCTCCCAAAGCTAATGTGTACCCCACCAAACAAGTCATGTTTCTTAAATGAATGCGATTACTGTCTAGAGGTAAGCATGTTCAAAGAGGCTTTGTTGACAGCCTTCGAAGAGGACATGATTGAAAATATTACCTACAAACAATGGGTTACTGTTGATCGCTGTACTTTTGAAACAATCACCAAATCAGCTGAAGACTTTGTCCAGGAATTTTGCAAACAGCTTGTTCATTTAAAAAAACATGAATTTGTTGCCAAACAACAATCTGCCTTTTTTTCTGAAAAGAAATCTGCTTTGGAAGAGAACGCAATTATTGTACAGTGTGACTTTTCTGAAAATTTCTCATTTGTGCTTCAGGATGAAGCACAAGGCTTTCATTGGAATAACTCAATGGCTACAGTCCATCCATGTGTAGTTTATTTTAAGAAGAAAAATGAGGAGAATGACAGCTTTGATGTTTTGACCTACAAAAGCTTTGTGTTCATCTCAGACTGTTTGACCCATAATACAGGTCTAGTTCACGTTTTCCAAAGAAAGTTAATTAATTTTATCAACCAAGACTTCATGCCAAGTTTAAAGAAAGTGTACTACTTTAGTGATGGCTCAGCTGCCCAATATAAGAACCGAAAGAACTTTTCCAACTTGTGTCACCATACTGAGGATTTTGATGGAGTGGAAGCAGAATGGCATTTTTATGCAACATCACATGGGAAGGGTGATGAATTATTTGCCGATGGGAAGGAGAAGGAGGGGAAGACCGCGTACAAGATGGCTGGACCAGGTTGGTAAGGAGGCAGTGAGGCTGGGTGCAGCAAACTGGTGGACATTGGCCGGGAGTAGAGACCAGTGGGGAAGATTTCTTTTGGAGGCCAGGGCCCGGACTGGGCTGTAGCGCCGAGGATGTATGTATGTATGTATCACATGGGAAGGGAGTGTGCGATGGAGTTGGAGGCACAGTGAAGAGACTTGCAACCAAAGCTAGCCTTCAAAACCCAGTAAACAACCAGATTTTAACTCCTCTCCAGTTATTTGAGTGGGGGAAAGAAAACATTCCTTCAGTTATGTTTTTTTATGTTACCAACAATGAGTACTTATTGGAAGAGAAAAACCTGGAAGAAAGATTTGCTGAAGCTGTAGCTGTCACTGGAACACAAAGTTATCACGCTTTTATTCCTGTCAGTAAAACAAAAATTGTATCCGACTCTGAAACATCAGATGTTCACAATATTCAAGTAGCTCCAGACGCAGATGATGTGCCTTCTGACCAAATAAGTGGATATGTTGCTTGTGCATACGACAGCAAATGGTGGGTAGCATGCGTATTATCAAAAAATGACTCTGAAAAAGAAGTTGCTATATCTTTTCTCTACCCTAGTGGACCAGCACCTTCTTTTGCTTACCCAAGAAGACCAGATACTTTGACAGTGCCACAAAACTTTATTATTTGTAACATTAACCCAATCACTGAAACTGGCAGGACTTATAAATTATCTGCTGAAGAAATGACTAAAGCTTCCCAAATTTTATTGAAGAAGAAATCTGCATTGTATTTATAAACTTAACTTACAAACTTTCAGACTTTAAAACAGTTAGTGTGCATTTGATTATCAAATTTGATTATTACTGGCACATTTTAACTTATAAATGGATTTACTTAAAAGCGAGAGATGTCTTTCAACTCAAGTTCTGTGTATATAGTGTAAAATAACGATGCAATGTAGTTGTAGCGCAGTTGATTTGTAGTGAAATACAATTAGTTTTTAAAGGGCCAAAGTAGAGAGAAATTATTTAAATAGAACACAACCTATTTTATCTTCATGAAGCAGCCATAACTAGCTAATTACAAGTATAATCACTTAAGGGAGTCATAGCACCACAAATGCGGTAAGTTATGTCCACTAAAGTTCAGGCATTTAACTTATTACTTTATTTTTTTATAATAGAACCCATAGGCATACCATCATGAAATTTGGCCCATACATTCTAATAACATGTACATGTAACATATTTTTTTCGAAAAAATTCAAAATTTCGTTTTTGTGTTTTTAAAAAAATTAATTTTTGTAGATTTTGAAACATTTTAAGATTGGTTTGGTAAAGTCAAGTAACATATCAAATTAAAGCCCTTGAAATTCTGAAAAGAATGGCACTATTTTGAGCTTTCTAGGGCAAATAGTTTTGGAGCTATACGCTTTTGAATGTTTCAAAACGTGTCAAAAAAGTCGATTTTTGTATTTTTTTAAATTTATAACTCAGAAACTAAAAATGGGAAAAATTTGAAATTTTGCATTTTTTATCCCAACTGATAGTACTATATATTGTACAAAAAATCATTGATTTCTGAGACTTCAAGTTCCAGACCATTGGTTGATTTGACATGGAATGACCCATGTTTTAATGTTTATTGCATTCATAATAATAAAAATATTATTATTATTGTCTGCTTTACAATTATTGTTGTTTTATTAAAAAAAGATTAATGAAGAAAAATGTGTTAGTGGTTGAAATCACAATCAGAATGATCACTGTTGCACACCACTATATAAAAATTATTCCGATTAGCGCTTTCAAGCTTCACAGCCCATCGTCAGATCGAAATAGACAGGAAATATGTAAAAACAAACCCTTCACCCCTCTCCACCACCCTGCTCACACACAACAAGCTATAAATTAATGACCCTTCCTCACCCCCTAAACCCTGCCCCACCATCTGTACAGTTACATATTTTTCTAGCAAATTCCTTGTGTTTCAGTGTTGTGTGTGTGTGTGTGTGTGTGTGTGTGTGTGTGTGTGTGTGTGTGTGCATCCTTTTAAACTACCCTCTTCCTCTCCACACACGTGGGTCAGTCACACACCCTTATTTTAAAACAACCAATTAGTACTATGCAGTATAATTCCTAATCTTATCTATCTGTCCTCTCTCATTACTTCTTAATCATGTTATAAAATATTTCTTCATTATCAAATTTAATTTTAATATTGTTATCAGACGTAAATAGTTGGGGTTCTTCCTCTATTCTTAAAGCCCCGCGTTGTTGGCGTCAATTTATAACCCAACCAATAAATGTGTGTTGTTGGTTATTTGTGTACACGGTGTATACGTTAACTTGTAATAAAATAAAAGTGTTGCTGTTGTTATTTAAAATTATGTTTACGTTTAAAATATTAAAGGTCTTGTTTAAATAAAGTTCAATTATGTGTGAAGTATTCTTTTGAAATAAATCAAAGTTTGAAATAGTTGTTTCTAATTGAAGGTTGCTAATGTAGTAAAGTAATCTATAATGTAACATTCGAGGTTACTCCCAGTGTGTTTACAACGGTTTAATTATATTTGTTTGAAAAGAATTCCCTTATATTAAACTAATAAAATAGTTAGGTTGATAATAATTAAATGCTAAATTAGCTTAAGTTGAAACGTAAAGTACAACAGTTGGTTGCTTGATAATGATGATCGTCTGGTTGAAACTGGCTGTAAAACTTCTTCTCCAGATTGCAGGTAGTCTAAGTACGTTACGTCTCGTAATGTCTGGACAATATCATAAACAAAAATATACTTTTACGTACCTGGTCGTGTTTACTAGAAGTTCACTAAGCTGTCAACTCAGTTTACAAACACCAACTCACTTTGGTAGCAAGGTTAGATTGCCTTGTTTGTTAGTTAGTGGGCGCCACTCGGATTTATTTTAGGGAAAATCCCGTGTAAAACCCACAAATAGAATTACTGAATGATTAAAAATTTTAAAATAATTGTGTAACACCTTTTGGCAATGCTATTCCAAAACATTAAAACACAACTGAAGGTTGTTTAAGTTCTCTAAATAAAATATTTAATTATCCTATAGAAATAAATCAAATCAAGTGATGCTGTTAATAATGGGTTTTATTTACACCCTTATAGAGAATTCAAAAACAAATATAACGAAAATACACAAAGTTGTACAATTATAAATCAGTTATTATATGCCTTATACGGCTTGCTCAGAACATGAATTATAAATCTGGCTAAGTCCAGATTTTATTTAATTTTAACTTTAAAAATATGAAAATCTCAGATGTGAATTCTTTGAAACACGAAAAAGAAAATTATGCCTACACAATATCCAATAATCTTTTTGATATAAAATTGATCAACAACGTTTTTTGAGGTTACTTTCATAAAGTAAACAAGGTAAAAATGACCTGTTGCTGGCCTTGCGTCCGTCAACGCTTGCTTTTTGATTTACAAAAATTATCACGTGAGAACACTTACAACTATCATACAGCTTATTTCCTAATAACAAATTCATATAATAAATTGAGACATGGTGTAATCCTGAAATGTTTCTGTGTTTTGCATCAGTACAGACCAGTGTAGAAAAATGTACAGGTTATGGCGCTCAGATAAAAATTGAATAATGATTGCACTGTTACCTTTTGGGTTTTAATTATTTAATTAAAACTCATTAATCACTTCAGTAATCGGATTATAATGATTACTGGGTTTTACACAACACACGCACAAGAACAGAATATTGCGATCCTCTTCTGACTAAATGGATCATGAATGGTAATAATTAAATATTTTCTGTTCATTCTTTCCCGCACTAAATTGAGATGATACTGCACATAATCACTGTTGTTTGCTGTAGATTAACTTGAAGTAGTTGTTTCTTGGTGTTGAACTAGTTGTTTCGATGTATTATGTAGATGACGCTAATAGTTAATAAAAATGCAGAGATAACAAGCACAGGTCTTGTGGTGTATGAAGTCAGTCAGTGTCTGTTGAGAAACGCTCGCGTCTCCCTTATATACTCTCCTTGTCCATCGGTCTTAGGTAAAAATGTTAATTACTAACTAATTTTCTGATTGGTTCTTGCAGGTGTGAAGGGTATGACGTATTATTATTTTGGCCGTTGATAACGGTTTTTTTAACCGTCAAACGCTGATGTGACAGATAGCTTTCATTGTTGTTGTTATTCATAAACAAATCTCTGGTGCATATTTTGCAAATGATGCTATCATCTCTCCCACACTAAATACAGTTGCGATTGGGTCGATATCATTATCAAATTAAAGATCATTTTTTCTTCTTTAATTCGATATCACTCGATATCGAATTACTTTCACTTTGACCGACATTGTTATAAAATCAATGTTCGGGTACACCATTTTCACTGTCGTCTGCTTTTTCTGAACCGCCGATTTTACACTTTGGGTTAATATTGTTTGTGTTCACATATCATTTTATTATTCAAACGTTTATGTGGGAACACCATTAACTCTGTACTGACATTTTTACTGAACATTTTGAGTACACCTAAACTTTATACATTGTAATGAATGATCCTAATTACTATGACATTTCGTTTTATGCTAACACGTTCTAGTCTACTACTTAACAATTGAATTATGATTAAATACATCATTTTAATAATGTTTTTTGTTACGTCAGAGCATAACAATTGTTGTGTGTATTTTAATTTACACTTATGTTAACTCCCAATAAACAATTCACTGACTAATGCCTGGTCTAGGCGTTGTTAAGATATATCGCTCATATTGGAATTTTGCCTTAACAACGTTCATTGGTTCTCAATTCGGTAATTTGTGGAGGTACCTTATTTGTATAAGATTCCCTCTTATAAATAGTTTTTCTTTCTCACAAGTATATTTGATATTGAAATACATCTTTGTTCTCACTATGTAGCCATTGCTAATTTTAGTTTTGGCATTCATAATTTACTAGTCATGGTCAAATTTATTATCAGCAACATGCTAATTCTGATTTCACAGTATTTAGATGCTAATTGATTCATTTTTTATTTACATATAACATTCGGTTTACATTAATTACTGACTTGATTGACAGCTGAATGTACGTTTACTCTGTCCATCAGTTTGTGTGAGTCTTTGTATGATTGTAGTGTCAAACAGTCTTTGGGTTACTGTTTCATGTGGCACTTCTGCTTCATTCTTCTTTCTTGATTTCTCCTTTCTTGGTTATTCTTAATACTATATCCCTATTTACATTGTTGTTTTGTCCTTATAAAGTCTGATAACATATATTTAGGTTAGGTAACATTTTGTTATGTTACATATACACCTTCCTTAAAATTGATCATTTGAGAAAAATTTATTTTTTATAAAATTATCAATTCATGTCAGTTTCTTAGTATACTTCTATAAATTTTTTTTTTTTGTACTCTTTGATTTTTTTTAAACATACTATTGGTGTATTACTCTAGCTTGATTTTTTGTCTAGTGATACAATTCTTAACTAACTAGTATTTTCAAGTTGCTTACTTTCTAAGTCATTTAACTACAATAGATCTCGTTTCTTGAGTTAACAATTTCCTGTCTTATTCACATTCTACTTTCTTATTACATATCTTTACATTCGTGATTATCTTAATGGTTATTATAATTTATACCTCACAGATTCTCTTATTATACTCCTTGATACATTAATACAATATAACTCCCTAACTGTTGTAGAGGGTTCGGAATCAGGGTGGCTCACTGTGGCTAACATCCTCTGCCGTTCCTCAATACACATTCTCAGATTCAGAGGCATTACTCTTCTCTGTCTGAGAAAAAAAAATAAACATTGCACCTGGCAATAGTTGCACTATCACAACTCATAAAATATCACATAACATTCATTTTCAATAATATAATATATCCACTGTAATATTCAAGGTATCAGAGGTTTTCATTTAGATCACATTTCCATCTTTATACTAGCTAACATACTTTCTTTCTTACAGGTAATTATTTCTTTTTTAGACTTGATATTCTTAGCTGTGCTTTTATCAGCTATATAGTTACTTTTTGTACTAGTTGACAATTTGCTTTGGTTCACTTGAGTATTCTTAAGATTATACACTTATTTTGCTGCTTATAGTACTTATGCAGTTGGTTTTTTCTATCTAGAGTTTACAATATTTTTTATTTTCACAATAGTTCATTAAGTTTTTCTTAATAAGTTATATTCATCCTGAATTATCAGGGCGTACAATGTTCGTATACTAAATGGTTTTTTGTTTGATGTTCTCTGACATATTTGGTGATGTACCATATTTGATAATTAATAAACATTTTTCTTTCCTTTCATTCCATTATAACAATAGTTATCTTTACAATTAACACTCTTTGTTATTTTTCTCCTCTACTCCTTCAAGTGATGGTGGTTCTCACTTATTCTGGATGATTTTATATAATATACAATATTCTATAATTACAATTTCATGTGACAATATAATGACATACTAATATCTAATTTTATAGACATTCTTGGGGTTTACATGGTTTGTTTTAGAAACATCTTTTCTCTTTCCTTACTTTCCATAATAATATCCTTCTTTTATTTTACACACTTTGTTATACTGCCTCTCTACTCCTTCAAAGGTTAGTTGGGTGAACCTTTATTCTGGACGATTTTATATAATATTTGAGTTTTATGAGAGGTACATAATAATCACTTTATAAACATTAAGTTACATAGAATATTCATTTGGATACACATTTTTTCTAAGTATAGTATAGTAATTGTAGTTATATGCCACTACTGGCTCTTTGTGACACAATAGATGTCCCTTTTCTTATTAACTCATTTAGTTGACATTACATAATTTTCTATCTTTTGGTGTGATAGATTTGGTTCTTTTTTTTTGGTTAACAAATAGTCTGGCTTATATCTTAATCCTACACACTTTTGTAACTCGATAGGGCAAATTGATTAGTTATAGTCAATTAGTTACCTTCAATAATTTGTAGCTTAGTATGTGATTCTGTTAAACATTAAATGAGTTTGTTTATAGTAATTGCTTTTAAACATATATTTCTCTTTTATACCCTAAACATTCGGGTGATAAATGTTGTCTACTACTACATATCATCCGTTCTTAATAGTAATCATTTTTTTTTAATAGTTGATATTCATGGGGTTAATTTGTGCTCTTCCACTCTATTGGGCGTATTATTGGGGATGATTACGTCATACTGGTGTCCTTTCCCATATCAGTTTCTAGTATTACATTTTTGGAATATTTGGCACTTTGTAATTACTTATCCTAATTAATTTCCTTTAACTATAGTACCTTTTTAACGATGTTTGATTGTATGTCCCTTTAACTTTGTTATTTATCGTGTCAGTGAGTTCATAGGTATTGTTTTCATTGTCCTTTGTGATCACATAGGGACCGACGTATAACACCAATAATTTCTTGGTGATGCCCTCCGTTGTGCTGGGCAGCTCCCTATTTCTTAATAGTACTTGTTCTCCTATTTTATATTTAATTATTCGGGCTGGTGCTTGCCGTTTATACTTTCTCCTACGTTGTTCTAACTTTTCTATGATCTTATTATGGTATTGGACTTTATCAAAGTGATATTCAGGACTCTGTGGGAATTTAATCAGGTCACTGATCTCTCTGGGTGGAGGTTTTTCGAACATGGCATTGTATGGGGTTGTATCAATTGATTGGTGATACGCCAGGTTGATAAAATCCTCTGCAGCTGGGACATATCCACTCCACTGTCTTTGTTGAGTTGCACAATAAGTTCCAAGTATTCGTCCCACCTCTCTTAATACTCTCTCCGAGGGATTACTACAGGGATGGTACACTGCAGTCTTGTATGTTTTTATCCCATATTCCATCAGTGTGTCCTTCCACCTCCGTCCTTTAAATTGTGTACCGTGGTCAGTGATTATAGTTTTCGGACAACCTACCTCAGGTAAATAATTATGTATTATTAGGTTGAGTATCTTCCGGGTAGTTGCTCGATTCATAGGGTATAGTTTTATATATTTAGTGTAATGGTCTAAGATAATCAATAAATACTTGTACTGGTGACGACCTCCGCTCCTAGGAAATGGGCTGCAGATGTCTACAAAAACTTTTTCTAGTTTCCCCGAAGATGTTATGGGAATCATCTGCCCCTCCTTTCTTTCATTCGTGCATTTCACCATCTGGCAAATTTGACAGGTTCTGATGCACTGCCTCACTCTCCTATTCATATCCTTTATGTACATATGTTCTTCCAACGCCTTGATTACCTTGATAGCACCCATGTGCCCATAACGAACATGGTAATCTGTGATTATTTCTTTCTCTATGGTTTTAGGTACAACCAACTTCCAACCGTTATCGTGATACTTAGTCTTAATAAATAATATATTATCAATTACACAGTAATATGGAGTTATCCTTACATCTTGATCATCCAACCTCTGGAAAATTTGTGCCAGTCTATCGTCTTGTCTTTGATGTAACTCTATTTCTTTGATAATGCTTTCCAATTCTGTTCGGCTTTTTAATATGTTATAAACTTTGGCTAGTGTCTCCTTTTCACCTTCATAAGTCTGATTTGTAAGGTTTACCCGTGATAGTACGTCAGCGGCTATATTCTTTCTGCCAGGGACGTATTCCCAATTAATGTTATACTCTTGTAGGACCAATGTCCACCTAGCTAACCGCCCATGACTTAATTTGCAGCTCTTCAAAAAGGATATGGACTTGTGATCTGTTCTAACAGTAACCGAGTATCCTAATATGTATGTGCGGAACTTATTACATGCGAATACTACACTCAGGAGTTCTTTTTCAGTGACATTGTAGTTTCTTTCACATTTATTCAAGGTACGGCTTGCAAAGCTTATTACCAGGTGGTTTCCTTCGCCGTCTTCTTGGTATAAGGTGGAGTCCAAACTGATGTCGCTGGCATCACAATTCAAATAAAAAGGTTTGTCAAAGTCCGGATGGTGTAATATTACTGTTTCTAAAAATTTCGTTTTGATTTTTTGAAATATACTTTCCTGTGTTGGACCCCATGTCCATTTATCCTTCGATGACAATTGCGGAGACAATCTGGTGGTTAGTTCAGACAGAATACTTATTTTGAAATTTTCGATAGTAGTTGCACAATCCTAAAAAAGATTGTAATTGTTTTTTATTCTTGGGGGTTGGGAACTTTTGAATGGCCTCGATTTTTTCTGTTGAAGGAGTTATCCCTAATTCGGTGAGCTGGAAACCTAAAAACTGTACTTCCTTTGCAATTAGTTGAGATTTCTCCAATTTTAGGGTAATATGATTTTGTGATAGCTTGTTCAGCACGTGTTCTACTCTTTGACAATGTTCTTCCCAGTTGGTGGATGTTATGAGCAGGTCGTCCACATAGACGGTCGTGAATTTAAGTGCTTCCGGTCCTAACACCTGATCCATGCATTGTATGAAAATGGCTACTGAATTGATTAGCCCGAAGGGCAACCTCTTAAAGTGATAGTTGCGTCCCTCAAATATAAAAGCAACATATTTTCGACTGTTGGGATGCAGCTCGACCTGCCAATATCCGCAGACCGTATCCCATGAGCTTATGTATTGTACACCGTGGAACTTCTTTAGAATCTCTTCAATTTCACCCGGAGATGTCCGGTTGTTGATGAGGTGTTTGTTTATTTCTCGTGCGTCTAAACAAAGTCTTACCTTACCGTTTTTCTTCTTAATAGCCACTATAGGGCTGGTATAAGGGGACTGACTGGGTTCTATTATATCATCCTCTATTAACTGATTGATTTCAGACCGAACCGCCTCTTTAAGGGAATACGCAATGGGGTAGGATTTGCGGTTAAAATTTACCGGTTCCTTGAAATTCAATATACATTGATAATTTTTAACTTTTCCTGGTAGGTCTGAGAATACATGTCTATATCTATTATATATTGTTATTAATTTTTCGAGTTGGCCTGGGCTTGGTGATTTTGTGCTGTTAGTCGACTGGAATTGTCTTATTTCTCCGATTTTTTCTTCCCATAAATCATTGTTATCGTTATTGTACTCCAGCTCATGCCTAAATGTTTGGTTTCTAGGGTTGGTTGTTCTCTGGATATGGTATACCGTTCTCTCTAGGGGAACTTCCCTGTTTCCTACAATGTCTGCAATCCAATCCGTGTCAGATGTTTTCAGAGTTAATTTGTCCAAACTTAAATCGATTATGGCTGAGTGCCTACGCAGAAGGTCGCAGCCGATCAAGCTACGAAATGGTAGACCTGTTGCTACTAAAAAGATCATTGGTATTGTCACACCTTGGCTGGTTGCTTCTAACCTAACTTGCTTTTTTACTGATTTATTTTGTCGTCCTGTAGCTCCTATCAGGATGATGTTTGTAACAGGTAACGTCGGTATGTTAACCCTGCTCTCCTCCTGAATACGATTGAGCTCGGTGCTATCCATTAGGGAAACATTGGCCCCGGTGTCGACCATTAATGTGACAGTTACTTCATTGATTGTGGCCATCACGTACACGATATCGTGAGTGTGTTGCTGGTGATCGGTTACTCCGTCTTCTAACAATTCCTGCCGTATATTTTTCAGGTAATGGTTATACAATATGGTGATTTTATTCGTACTGGTGCCGTAATCATACCCAATAGAGTGGTTCAGCGAAGGGTTTATGTTACCATAATTTTTCACTGCCGCGAGGAGTTTAAAGAGCTTGTACTCTCCTCGTGGCGTCGGTCTTGATCATTTACATGACTCCTATCGTCCGTTGTGGTACGTCCTCCTTGATGGGCTGGTTCCTGGTCTGGAACAAAATGTACATGTGGTCGGTAGTCGCTGTTGCGGTCATCGCCCTCAATGCTACTACTCCTCCATCGTCCTCCTCTCATACTTCCTCTGTCTCCGCTGTAGCTGTTTCTTCGTTGGTATCGTCGCCTTCTATCGGAGTCGTAATTGGCTTGTACATAATTGGTTCGGCGATATTGTGATGGTGGATTATTTCCGCCTTGGTTTGATGGTCGATTGGTGTTATTATTAAAATTGGGTCGCCGGTTGTTGTTATTATTACTGTTATTCTGGTTCCCGTTATTATTATTGTTATTATTACTACTCGGGTTATTCGGCCTACTATTATTGTTATTATGATTAATGTTATTATAATTTTGGTTTGTATGGCCATTATTATTAAAATTATTTCGGTAATTTCTGGGGTTGTTATTATTATTATTCGTGTTACCGCCCGTATTGTTAAAATGGTCATTTCGCCGACGACTCCTACGGTAATATCCCTCATGCTCCTGATCCTCGAGCAACGCGGACATAGCTGCTATAGTCTTAATCTGCCCCCACTGACGTGCCTTCGCGACACCCTCCTCAAAGTGGTAAGACAGTTTTGTGACGAGACATTCTTCCGGTATTTTTGTTTCGAGGTTTCGTGCTAGACATACCTGACCCAAAAAGTAAGAAGTCATGGTTCCTCCTCTGTTCGCATCGTACTTTCCGTGACATATATGATCGCGTACGATATTTTGCGTAGCCTCGGACCAATATTTTGCGCGGAATTGAGTCTTGAATTTCTCGTAACTGTGAACTTCGTGGCGCGTTGCGTTCCACCAATTATCATATATTTCTTTGAAGTATTCGTCTATCAAGCTCTTGATGTTGTTCCATCTGGTCTCTCTGATCCGCGCCAAGTTTTCTTCCACACGCGCTAAGAATTCGATAGGGTTTCTTCGATAATTTTTAAAATTGATCGCGTCGCGGTTGTCATTCGGTAGTAGATACTGACCTTGGATCGGACGGTTGCGGATAACCTCAATCTCCTCCCGCATTTGCACTAGTTCCTGTTGTCCGAGTTCCTCAATTCTCTCTCGATTAGCGACAGTTAAATTCCTCACTGCGTCTACTGATGTACTTACTTCTTCACAGCGCTCCCCTACGTCTATCCTTACCCGTTTAATCTCATCTTGATTCATCCTTTTCAAAGATTCTATTCTTGCTTCAGTCACCTCCTCCATGGTATTGAGTCTCCCGTCGACCTCTTCTCTAGTTCGCTGCAAGTCCTGGCCGTGTTGTTCGCACCTTTTTTTTACTTCCGTTATTTCTTCCGTCACAACAGCAATTTCCACGTCTATTCTCGTGTTAAGTTTCTCATTGCCTTCTTCCATCCTCCTGCTAATTTCAATCAAGGTGGTGTTCAATTCTTCTCTGATGGCTTGACTGTTATCATCGATTTTACTGTTCAGCGTGTCCATGGATTTACGGGTATTATCTATTCTCTTATTCAAGTCCTCTTTCAGCGACTCCATATTTTTACTAAGCGACTCCAAATTTCTATTTAAGTCACGATGGTCCTCCTTTATTGACTATATATTTTTATTTAATACCTCGATATTCCTTTGATTTTCTTCCCGGGATTTCCTACCATCTTCCCTTAAAGCTCGATTATCTTCCTTCAATGATCGACTATCTTCCTTAACCTGTCCGAATTGTTCCATCATCATTCTCATCATCTGATCCCATCTTGCCTCTTCGGATGGTCTGTCTGGTCGGTCGCTGACTATTATTTCCCTCTCTGGTTCTACATGAGGTATTTCGTCGGTACTAGTTTCGATATTATTTATGGTAATCACTTCCATTTCATGTACAGGTTGTGCTTCATAAGCCTCTGTATCCCGTTGTATTTCACCTACCCTACTGTCCTTATATCTCGTATCATATTGGTGGGTGTGCGGCATGTTAATTCTTTCGTGTCTACCGGGCTGATATAAAATATAAAAAATATTTTTATTTAATATTTTTTAAGCCACACTAGTTGGTGCGCCAATTTGTTATCAGACGTAAATAGTTGGGGTTCTTCCTCTATTCTTAAAGCCCCGCGTTGTTGGCGTCAATTTGTAACCCAACCAATAAATGTGTGTTGTTGGTTATTTGTGTACACGGTGTATACGTTAACTTGTAATAAAATAAAAGTGTTGCTGTTGTTATTTAAAATTATGTTTACGTTTAAAATATTAAAGGTCTTGTTTAAACAAAGTTCAATTATGTGTGAAGTATTCTTTTGAAATAAATCAAAGTTTGAAATAGTTGTTTCTAATTGAAGGTTGCTAATGTAGTAAAGTAATCTATAATGTAACATTCGAGGTTACTCCCAGTGTGTTTACAACGGTTTAATTATATTTGTTTGAAAAGAATTCCCTTATATTAAACAAATAAAATAGTTAGGTTGATAATAATTAAATGCTAAATTAGCTTAAGTTGAAACGTAAAGTACAACAGTTGGTTGCTTGATAATGATGATCGTCTGGTTGAAACTGGCTGTAAAACTTCTTCTCCAGATTGCAGGTAGTCTAAGTACGTTACGTCTCGTAATGTCTGGACAATATCATAAACAAAAATATACTTTTACGTACCTGGTCGTGTTTACTAGAAGTTCACTAAGCTGTCAACTCAGTTTACAAACACCAACTCACTTTGGTAGCAAGGTTAGATTGCCTTGTTTGTTAGTTAGTGGGCGCCACTCGGATTTATTTTAGGGAAAATCCCGTGTAAAACCCACAAATAGAATTACTGAATGATTAAAAATTTTAAAATAATTGTGTAACACCTTTTGGCAATGCTATTCCAAAACATTAAAACACAACTGAAGGTTGTTTAAGTTCTCTAAATAAAATATTTAATTATCCTATAGAAATAAATCAAATCAAGTGATGCTGTTAATAATGGGTTTTATTTACACCCTTATAGAGAATTCAAAAACAAATATAACGAAAATACACAAAGTTGTACAATTATAAATCAGTTATTATATGCCTTATACGGCTTGCTCAGAACATGAATTATAAATCTGGCTAAGTCCAGATGTTATTTAATTTTAACTTTAAAAATATGAAAATCTCAGATGTGAATTCTTTGAAACACGAAAAAGAAAATTATGCCTACACAATATCCAATAATCTTTTTGATATAAAATTGATCAACAACGTTTTTTGAGGTTACTTTCATAAAGTAAACAAGGTAAAAATGACCTGTTGCTGGCCTTGCGTCCGTCAACGCTTGCTTTTTGATTTACAAAAATTATCACGTGAGAACACTTACAACTATCATACAGCTTATTTCCTAATAACAAATTCATATAATAAATTGAGACATGGTGTAATCCTGAAATGTTTCTGTGTTTTGCATCAGTACAGACCAGTGTAGAAAAATGTACAGGTTATGGCGCTCAGATAAAAATTGAATAATGATTGCACTGTTACCTTTTGGGTTTTAATTATTTAATTAAAACTCATTAATCACTTCAGTAATCGGATTATAATGATTACTGGGTTTTACACAACACACGCACAAGAACAGAATATTGCGATCCTCTTCTGACTAAATGGATCATGAATGGTAATAATTAAATATTTTCTGTTCATTCTTTCCCGCACTAAATTGAGATGATACTGCACATAATCACTGTTGTTTGCTGTAGATTAACTTGAAGTAGTTGTTTCTTGGTGTTGAACTAGTTGTTTCGATGTATTATGTAGATGACGCTAATAGTTAATAAAAATGCAGAGATAACAAGCACAGGTCTTGTGGTGTATGAAGTCAGTCAGTGTCTGTTGAGAAACGCTCGCGTCTCCCTTATATACTCTCCTTGTCCATCGGTCTTAGGTAAAAATGTTAATTACTAACTAATTTTCTGATTGGTTCTTGCAGGTGTGAAGGGTATGACGTATTATTATTTTGGCCGTTGATAACGGTTTTTTTAACCGTCAAACGCTGATGTGACAGATAGCTTTCATTGTTGTTGTTATTCATAAACAAATCTCTGGTGCATATTTTGCAAATGATGCTATCATCTCTCCCACACTAAATACAGTTGCGATTGGGTCGATATCATTATCAAATTAAAGATCATTTTTTCTTCTTTAATTCGATATCACTCGATATCGAATTACTTTCACTTTGACCGACATTGTTATAAAATCAATGTTCGGGTACACCATTTTCACTGTCGTCTGCTTTTTCTGAACCGCCGATTTTACACTTTGGGTTAATATTGTTTGTGTTCACATATCATTTTATTATTCAAACGTTTATGTGGGAACACCATTAACTCTGTACTGACATTTTTACTGAACATTTTGAGTACACCTAAACTTTATACATTGTAATGAATGATCCTAATTACTATGACATTTCGTTTTATGCTAACACGTTCTAGTCTACTACTTAACAATTGAATTATGATTAAATACATCATTTTAATAATGTTTTTTGTTACGTCAGAGCATAACAATTGTTGTGTGTATTTTAATTTACACTTATGTTAACTCCCAATAAACAATTCACTGACTAATGCCTGGTCTAGGCGTTGTTAAGATATATCGCTCATATTGGAATTTTGCCTTAACAACGTTCATTGGTTCTCAATTCGGTAATTTGTGGAGGTACCTTATTTGTATAAGATTCCCTCTTATAAATAGTTTTTCTTTCTCACAAGTATATTTGATATTGAAATACATCTTTGTTCTCACTATGTAGCCATTGCTAATTTTAGTTTTGGCATTCATAATTTACTAGTCATGGTCAAATTTATTATCAGCAACATGCTAATTCTGATTTCACAGTATTTAGATGCTAATTGATTCATTTTTTATTTACATATAACATTCGGTTTACATTAATTACTGACTTGATTGACAGCTGAATGTACGTTTACTCTGTCCATCAGTTTGTGTGAGTCTTTGTATGATTGTAGTGTCAAACAGTCTTTGGGTTACTGTTTCATGTGGCACTTCTGCTTCATTCTTCTTTCTTGATTTCTCCTTTCTTGGTTATTCTTAATACTATATCCCTATTTACATTGTTGTTTTGTCCTTATAAAGTCTGATAACATATATTTAGGTTAGGTAACATTTTGTTATGTTACAATATTAATTAAATTGTCTAACCCTTTTTCTCTTTCTTTCAATATTTCTAACTCCTCTCTAAGCTTCCTTTCAACTGTGTTATTTACTACTTTTACAATTTCGTATTCTTCCAAAGGATTAACAAACTTATGGTTGTCTTCTATGAAATGTCTTGCATATAACGAATTGGTTGTTCTATTACCTTCTCCACGTTTGTGGTCAGACAACCTGCATACGAATTTCCGTCCTGTCTCACCTAGGTACACTTTGTTGCAGTCTTTACATTTTAATTTATAAATTCCGCTTTTCTGTAATACTGGAATTTTTTCTATATTCTTATTCCTTATCTTATCAAATACTGTTTCACATTTTTTAATAGCTATATCTACTCCATATTTATTAAAACATTTTATAATTTTTCTAGTATGTGAACCTATGTATGTCAATGATCCTGCATAATTCTTTTGTTCTGGTTCTATTTTAGCTTTTTGTATGTTAACCCTTTTCATAACTTTATCCACTATGTTGGTATTATAATTATTATTCCTTACAATTCCCTTTATCGTTTTTAACTCCCTATCTTTTGATTCGGTCTCTTTTAAACACTTCTGAGCTCTGTAACAAAATGAATTGATTGCCGCCATTTTATAACTATATGGGTGGTAAGAATCTCCTGGTATAATTATATCAGAATACGACTCTTTCCTAAATATCCCAAACTGTAGTTTCTCATTATCTTTAATTTCTATGTTTAAATCTAAGTAATTTATTTTCTTACCTCCTATCTCTTCTTTAAATTGTAAGTTTTTATCCTTATTATTTACCTCATTTATAAACTCATGCACTTCTTCTATGCTTCCTTCCCAAATTACTAATACATCATCAACGTATCTAGACCATAATTTTATATTGTCTTTATACTTAGTGGAAGTTATTAATTGCTTTTCAAAATCATTCATGTATATTTCAGCAAGAATAGGGGATAATGAAGACCCCATAGGTAAACCTTTTTTCTGTATATAAAACTTGTTATTAAACCTAAAATAGTTCTGATTTACACATTCTTTAATTACTTTCATCAACTGCTTTTTATACCTGTATTCTCCCATATTATTATCGTTTATTAACTTAATAACTTTATTTACTGTGATATTGGTAAACATGTCCTTAACATCCAGTGATATCAATTTTGTATTTACATTAATCCTAATATTTTCTAATTTTTCTATCAATTTTACATTATTCTCTATGTTGTATTTTGTCCCAAATTCATATTTCTCTTTCAGTACTCTGCTAACTTCCTTTGATAATTTATAAATAGGTGCATTAATAAAAGAAACAATCGGTCTAATTGGTTTTCCTTCTTTATGTATCTTAACCTGACTTTTAAAAGTTGGTGCTGTTGGATTACTTTCCAATAAATACTTTTTCTTATTTTCTTCTATAAATTTTATCTGTTTCATCATTTGTTTTATCCTTGACTGGTACTTACTTGTATAATCATACTTTATTTCCTCGTATGGTCCTTCCCTTATAAATTCTTCCGTTTTCTTTATGTATTCGTCCTTTCTCAGTAGTACCATTGTATTTCCTTTGTCCGCCTTCGTAACTATAATATCATTCTTCTTTATTTTATTCTTTAGTTTAGTTACAGTTGATTTGATTTTTTGTTCATTTTTTGAATTATACAAACTTTTCTTAAATATTTTATCTACTACATTCCCTACTTCCCACCTTATTCTTTTTTTATCATTTTCATTTCCTAGTTTTTGTATTATGCTTTCGCATTCAATAATCGTTTTTTCTTGATTTAATTCTGGTGGCGGTGCGTATTTTAAGCCTTTTGCTAACATTTCTTTTTCTTCTGTATTTTACATATTTCCTGTCTATTTCGATCTGACGATGGGCTGTGAAGCTTGAAAGCGCTAATCGGAATAATTTTTATATAGTGGTGTGCAACAGTGATCATTCTGATTGAAAAAAAGATTAGCAGAGTAGTCAGGGTTTTCATCATTTTTCTTTTACGTTTTCAACTTTTTATGGTTTAGCAAAACCGTGGTAATGAGATATGATCACATTATTATGGTGATTCTCTGCTAATTGTAAAAACCATGCATAAAAAGACCTTTACTCGCAACTTTAAAATATTAAATTTATGAATGTTTTTTTATCTAATAATAAATGTATTTTGTTCAAAATAGGTCATCCATATCAATTCAACCAAAAAAAAATCATTTTCTCACCCACCATCTCAGATTTTGATGAAACTTGACTTATTTGTTCTCCCTACAGAGATAAGTAACCACACCAAATTTTAACCCTTTATCTCTCTCCATTTTCATTGTATAGGCTTTCAAAGTTTTGAAATTTTGGTGTTTTTAACAATCGGATGTCGCGAAACGAGACTTGCTAACCTTTTGAAAATAATTTGTAACTTTTTTATTTATCATCCAATCTTTGTGAAAGTTTGTGGTTATATACTCTAAAGTATAAGGATTCTAGAAAAAAATGCACAACACCTTCAAGTAAAACTACTTAGGCTGGAAAAAATGTTTTATTTGCATCTTTGTAGTTTTTTTGGTAAAAAAACATGGTTTAGCATTAAATTGAATATCTCAGGAAGGGAAAGGGATAATCATAAAAACTTTTTTTTCAAAATAATCCTCAATACATGGGCTATCATATGAAAAAATAAAATTGATGGGGTTTTCATTCCTTTGTTGTTTTTTGTGTTAAAGGCAAGTTTAAAAAAAAATTTTATTCAGTGATTTTATTAAGCCATAGAAATTTAATTCTTGTTCAAGAATTTTTTTTAATGCTGACACAAAAGATCAAATATTTTTTAACATTATGTGTACATTAATAACAAAGTCTGGAAATTTACCAAACTGCATTCCAATATTTGTTATTTACAGTATGTACAGTCAAAGAAATTTAATGGAGTAACATTTTTTTCTTAATTGAACTCATACACTCCTCTGAGAATCTGTAGGCTCTTCCAGTTGATGTGTGAGGAGACTCAACAATTGCAAGCACATGAGGAATTGGCATCGGGCAAATGTTCTCTCGTTTGGGCCATGAAATGATGGCGATGGTCCTGCAGGATGCAAAAATTGAACAGTCATATCACCTTCTTCTTTATTTAATTCAGTGATGATTCCAAAGTACCACAGATTGTCATATTTACAAGCTACATAGCATGATGATGGGTTCAAATTTTCTTCTCTTACAAGTGATGTCTATTTATTCTTTAAATTATACAGGGTTCGTCACGGGAACCGCATGTTTTTGTATTGGGTAGTACGGCCAAGCGGTTGGCATCAGTGAGTGTGGGTTGGCCTTGATTTGTTCGTTAGAGTGGGAAGTTTAGTTGCCGCCATGTCGTGGAACGTGGAGCATCGTACGTTCGCTCTCCGGCGGTTTTTCGTAAACAATGAGTCAGTGACGCAGACACAATGTGACTTTCGCACCCATTTTAATATTCCGGTCCGCCGACCTGTTCCAGACCGCAACACCATTTTGAGATGGTTTGAAAACTTCAACACAACTGGCTCCGTAATGAAGAAAAAACCACCTGGCCCTGTCAACACAGCCCGTACGCCCGAAAACATCGACCGAGTTAGGAGGTCTGCGATACAGAGCCCTAAACGGTCGGTTCGCAAGTGTGCTGCGAGTTTAGGGATTAACGAGTCAACAGTGCGAAGGATTCTGCACAAATATCTTCATTATCACCCATACAAAATTCAGGTATGTCAGCAACTTAGTGTAGGTGATTATGAACAGCGTCGTGTCTTTTGTGAAACCATGGTCAATAATGAAAACATGATTTTTCTCATGAGTGATGAAGCCCATGTTCATTTAAATGGGTTCGTTAACAAACAAAACTGTAGATATTGGTGTAATGAAAATCCTCAGATGTTACATGAGTCCCCTCTTCACAGCCCAAAAGTAACAGTATGGTGTGCAGTTGGGGAGAAGGGCATTATTGGCCTGTACTTTTTTGAGGAAAACAACGTTACTGTGACTGTTAATTCAGAGCGCTACATTACGATGCTCCAAACCTTCTTCTTCCCAGAACTTCGACGTCGCAGATGGGCAATGAGGAGAGTATGGTTTCAACAGGAGGTGCAACTGCCCACACAGCTCGTAATTCAATGGCTGTTTTACGGGATCAATTTCCAGGCCACCTTATCTCCAGATATGGCAATCTTCGCTGGCCTTCTTGCTCCCCCGATCTAAGCTTATGTGACTTCTTTTTATGGGGATATCTCAAGTCCCGAGTATATATGTTAACAAGCCACGCTGCCTTGAAGATCTGAAGATGACAGTCCAGGAGGAAATCGTTCGTATTCCACGTCAGATGTTAATTAACGCTACTCGGAGTTTTCGGGACCGGCTACAATCATGCATAAACATAAATGGCCAACATCTGAGCGACGTGATCTTCAAAACATAAATGAACAATGAAATTCCCAACATACACTATGTATTGTCGTAAATAAAAATATTTTTTAAGCCAAACTGACGAAGTACATCTTATTTGAAAACCATGCGATTCCCGTGACGGACCCTGTATGTAAAGGTGGGTTTCTCATCACTACTGATCCTCCTTGCTTCCAAGTTCCTAAACAGTCTAATGGCTTAAAGTTATGGAAACTTCTGGTTCCTGGAAGTGTTTGTACATCTTCAAAGCGTTCCACAAGGTCAGAACATATCTGATTTACAGAATCTTTAGAAATAAAATGAAAATTAACTTTGGTGATGTTGACTTTACAAAACTCAAACAAATCTGCTAGAAATAATATTTGATGTCCAAGAGGTCTCTGTAGACTTTCCTTTCATGCTAGCCTTTTAACAGTGCCTCCTATACCATCACACTCAGTTTTCCCATGGCTAGTTGCAAATAACGACCACTGCGCCCTGATCTTAAAATCTTTTTTGTGCAGACAAGGGTTTATAAAATTAAATTTATTTTTATATTGGCCTGCACAGCCATCATTGAAATAGTGGATTTTTGTAACATGTGAATACTTTTCTTTAATGAACTCTGTCACAATTTCTTGAATTTTGTAGACCATACAAATATCATGTTTCATGTCGTCACATATCACACAAAGAGACAAAACCAATCTTTCGCCTTCAATACTTTTAAGGTTAATTATAATAGGATGTACAGTGCAAGAGTCAGATGTCCAGTGGTATCCTTGGGCTTCGTCCTGGATAGTAAAAGAGTAATTTTCACTCAAGTCAATTGATACTGTGGCAACGTTTGCATCAGAAGATTCTTTAAGTATCTTGAAATATTTTGATTGAGACTTTGCAACGTAAGAGTGTGGGACAACTTTTTCCAATTTAGATGAAAAGTCATCAATAAATTCACCAATTTTTGCAGAACATGTAATCATTTGTGTTCTGTCAGTTGAAATCCATTGATTAAATTCAATGGTGTTGTCTTCATCACAATCTTCAAATTTTGTTTGTAAAACGTTTGTTAGATTTTCTTTGGGTGGGCAAGTTTTGTGATTATACCTTTCCCTTTCTGTGATATTTGTTTTAATATAGGGCCTGTTTGTTTTATAATCACTTAAAATTTTAGTTTTATTAAAAAAAAAAATACTGAAGACCTTTTTAAATGTCTATGGCTTAGTTAAATCGCTGAATAAATATTTTTAAAAAACTTACCTTTTACAGAAAAAAAACAACAAAGGAATGAAAACCCCATCAATTTTATTTTTTCATATGATAGCCCATGTATTGAGGATTATTTTGAAAAAAAGGTTTTTATGATTATCCCTTTCCCTTTCTGTGATATTCTATTTTAATGCTAAACCATGTTTTTTACCAAAAAAACTACAAAGAATCAAATAAAACATTTTTTCCAGCCTAAGTAGTTTTACTTAAAGGTGTTGTGTATTTTTTTCTAGAATCCTTATACTTTAGAGTATATAACTACAAAATTTCACAAAGATTGGATGATAAATAAAAAAGTTACAAATTATTTTCAAAAGAGTAGCAAGTCTCGTTTCGCAACATCTGATTGTTAAAAACACTAAAATTTCAAAACTTTGAAAGCCTATACGATGACAACGGATAGAGATAGAGGGTTAAAATTTGGTGTGGTTACTTATCTCTGTAGGGAGAACAAATAAGCCAACTTTCATCAAAATCTGAGATGGTGGGTGAGATGGCCTGGTTGAATTGACATGAAATGACCCAATAATGATTTAGTCCTACAGCTCTGGGAGCATACTAGTTTTTAAAGAGATACATTTAATATTTTTCTGAAATTTAACAGATAAACCACTTGGCTTTTTGCATGTTTTTGGGCCTAATCATAGTTTTGGTACATGTATTTTTTTCTTTTGTTAAGTAGGTTAAATTTTGGTTTTTATTTAGACCTGTTTAATTTGTTTTTAAGGTATCTGATAGTAGGATGATTTTGCATAGATTTTAGTTTTTCTTAAGAATTTCACTTGTTTCTTCACTTTTATTTTTTTGTACCTTGTTGCAAAATATATGTGGTGTTTTGTTTTCCACATTCTGTATTATTTTGTATTAATGTATGTTTAACTTCTGACACAAACTTTGGGGTTAAACTAATATCGATTTTATTTTTTATCCTTTTAGGCTGATTTGAAACCTGCCTTATATTAAAATTGTTCAGGATGTTAACATTAAAGAATCAGTGCATTAATGCTGGTGTTTAATTGAATATTGCTTTTATATAAACTAGTTTTTATATAAGCTAGAAATTTTTATATAAACTATGTTACCTTTGTAGGTACACTTTTTGGATATTAAATTAGCTGTACATTTTTAAGTTCAGCTCACTTTTCTTTTAATAGTATCAAAGTCAAGATCCTGTCAGTGTCAGATTTTGAATTAAAAAATTCTGAATTCGGGCCATCCCAAAATTTTACACATATTTCATATGTAAATTTTTAGATACTACATAATGTAGAAATTATGTAAATTTGTAAATACAAATTAAACTACTAATAATCAGTCCAGATCACTGTCTCTACAGCTTATTTTGCACAATGTATGTGGCAATTCCTGTATGCTACCCTATACAACCACTCATCATATTTCTCCACATAAAAAATACTTTCCTGTACCAAAATTTTAATTTCCCTTACCTGTAGTAATTTGTATTATCTTTTTTACTCATCCATTTTGGCTGTCAACTGCACAAACTTAGTTTACACAGGACATGGACTGATGTGGATATCCATGTCCGTTTTATGTGGATATCTCATCAGGAACTGACAATGAACTTGCATACTAACTGGGCCCACGTAGACTAGATGCACTAGACTTTGCTATACATAAACGTTTTTGTGTTCAGAGTACGGTATGATGAAATTGTGTGGTGTGTGTATGAATCTTAATATATGTGTGTTAGTGAATCATGTACCCCGAAACAGTATTATACTACCGTACATGTACTATAAACAGTATTAAACATGTACTATAAAAAAGTATTCTTTATTGAACATAGCAGTTAGTGGTAAAAATTCATATAATGCAATATCCATTATCTTCACCTTACTAACACAACCTTCCACTAAAGTTGTACGAAGACAACACGGCTGGTGACATTTTGATTAAAATTAACTCCCTGGCTGTTTGGCCGTGGTCCAAAGTTTCTCACAAAACCAGACGTTTCAGCAGTACCACTGACTGCCATCTTCAGAGAAAATGAGTCAACGCTAATGTGGGATGTAGTACGTTAGGACCACAGTACTATGGTTAAGGCTGATTTCATACCAGCCTTAACCACAGTACTGTGGTCCTATTGTACTACATCCCACGTTAGCGTTGACTCGTTTTCACTGAAGATGGCAGTCTGTGGTACTGCCGAAATGTCTGGTTTTGTGAGAAACTTTGGACCATGGCCAAACAGTCCGGGAGTTAATTTTAAACAACCTTCCACTCTTTTACAGCTGTCTTCTAAGTTTTGTACTATTTATAAACTGCTTGTTTCATGCTCATCACACTCACTACAGTTAAATTTTTACAGGAGAGGGATTGACAGTTGTTTGCAAGTGAGTGGGGGAAGTGGTGTTTAGTGCGGTCTGATTGGCCAAAACTATACAGCACAGCATTGTCAAGTTATACTCATTTCGCTGTTTATGCTTTACCATATGCACATACCAAATTAAAATAGTAGCCTTCTAAATAGTCTATTAAATAGTAGGCCTAATGCATTTACTTTTGTTTGATGTGATTGAAATTTAACAGTTTTAAAATTTACAACATTGTCATATTTTAGTGCATGTTGTATGATTTAGTGATATTTTTTTTTTAATTTAGTGATTATTAGTCTAATATTCAGAAGTGATTTTTTGAAAGACATGAAGAATATAAGGTAAAACAGAGAATGCAAATGAAGGTATATAGAATGAAGAAAGAGATCTGGGCAAGCTTAATAAACTAAAAAGAGAATCTGTTTGAGTTAGAGGAAAGACGAAAAACAAGGGAGTGTGTAGCGAAACATAGAGCATTGATTAAAGCAAGATTAGCCAAGTGAGACTCAAGAGTCATGTTGTTCATAAAAGTGCAACTTCATTGAGAAAAGCCAGAGATCATGCCCATAATTCCTTACCAGAGGTACTATGTAAAAGGAAATGTATTGTTCAGAAATTATTATTTTTTATGCAGATTCAACTGAAAATGAAACAAACAAATGATTAAAAAAAGAGCAATTCACTGGCACTAGATCAAAGAACAGTTCAATTTGTAAAGTCATTTTATGAGGGGGATGACGTAAGTAGACAGGCACAAGGCCTTAAAGATGTATCAGTTAGATAAAATGGTATAAAACATAAATTTCAAGCACAACACTTGTACTCATCAATACAAGAAACCCGTGCCCTATTGCTCTAAGCACCCAAAACATCCAAATAGGAAATCCAAATTCAGTGTGTTGTGACCTTCTCGAGTAAATTACCGCACAGTATATTTTTGTGTAGATAGTATGAAAACTTCATTGTTCCTGTCGGGGCCTTACAGGTCTTCACTTCCCTTTGAAAATATATAGAAACCTTTTGGAATCACTTTCTCTATAATTGTTATACAGAAAAGTGCTGGTTTAAGTAGGTGTGCAAGAACAATGTGCAAGATTTCAATCTTGAAATGGAACAATTATTAATTGAAAATAATAATTGATGTCAGTGGTTTGCTTGGAAAGATGTAGAAGGAACAATTTATTTAAGTAAGTGTAATATCTGGCCCTAAAAAGTCTATACTTACAATTTTTCGTGGTAATAACTGAAATTTAGGTTTAGTGCATACCAACATTACGAGTTTTCAGTTGTTATAAGTAATATTTAAAATCAAATGTGAAACAGATTTTGATATAACTACATGTACAAATTATTTTAAAATAAGGGGATAAAATGTAATGTGAGTTACCGAGAGGTTTACAGTTTTGTTTTTTTACAACTTTGCAAAGTTTTTAAAGCGAATTAAAATTTTAATTATGTATTTATAAGAGTCAAATGTACTTTCTCCAGAAATTCAGTACATTGTGTTTTGAAAAGGACAACATAAAATTCACCAAATATTTTTCAATATGAATCACAACCCTTATGCGTAACGTTGAGTTACCTGAATTTGGGATTGATTATATTTTAAACTAAGAGTCACAAAAATACAAACACATAGCATGTTTAAATAGCAATTAAGGATATACAGAATGAAAATATTTCTGTGTGTTTCCATTTCTATGTTCAGATTTAACATTTCATTACAATTATAATGTTTAGTAAATCTGTAATGTTAGTTATCATGGATGCACCCTACCCTGGCTCCACACATGCGTACACGAATATTCGTGTAAAGACGAATATTTGTTGATGAATGTTCGCAGAAGCTTCTATTCATGCGGTATTCGTATTCAAATATTCAGCTAAATAAACTCGGAAAACATTCGCCATTCACCAACTAGACATGGCTGACTTAACAGTTGCTGCTGCAGCATATGTTTTTATGGGTTATTGTGATTCTGTAATGCAGAAAAAGAAATCTAGAAGAAGGAGATGGTGGATGGTATCTTTAAATCAAAGTAGAAAAAGGTAAGTGATTTAAGAAATAAATTCAAAATATTGTTATTTTAAATATAGTAAATAGAAACGATCCTACTTTGGACTACTTGGTCTTTCAAGTTTGTTGGATTATATATATCCTGGTATGATGATTGGATTTCGCAGAATTGAAAACTATGTAGTACGTAGAACTGTTCTGCAAAAAATATTGTTTTCTGGAATTAAGTCCTGTGGAGAATAAAATCGGGCGAACAGTTGTTTCGACCGATTTTAACGATATATTTTTTCGTTTTTTATCAATGTCTGCTTTGAATTAGATTTTACAGTGAAAATTACTCCTAAGAGTAAAATGATTATTACATCAAGTAAATAATTACTAATTAATTTCTTCATTGATAGAAAAATAAGAATTTTATACCTACCTACATAAAAATTTTTTTAGCATTATTAATTTCTCTTAAGCAAAAATAATTAGTCTGAAGATAGCGTGAAAGCTGAAAGTACTTAACTCTATAAAAATCAGTAAATAAAACAATATACACAAAAGTGCAGTTTAGTTATAATTAGACTGTTTTTTGAAATATATTTTTCAGGTATGGCGGAACTGATATGCTTTCAGACTTTGTAAAAGAACCATCGGGAGAGTTTGACAACTTTTGTAGGATGTCCTCTTCAGATTTTGAATTTCTACTTCAGAAAATTGGGCCAGATATATCGAAAAATGATACAAAATGGAGAAAAGCAATTCCAGCCAAAGGCCGCTTAGCTGTAACACTTAGATTCATAGCAAGTGGGGATAGCTACCAAAGTTTACACTATCTGTTCAAAATATCTCGCCAGATCATTTCTGAAATCGTTCCAGAGGTGTGCAATGCATTGATTGTGGCACTAAAACATTATGTCAAAGTAAAAAATGTGTATTTATGTTCATATTAAATACATAGTTGTAGTATGTTCATAGTTGAAGATAACCAAAAATATCACGAATAAAATTACAAGAAAACTAAAAATTCAGTTTACAAAATCTGTAAAGTTTTTAAAACAATCTGTTACATTTTCGAAATGTTGTGAATCTTCCACAACAGCTCCTGCAGTTGTCTGACATTGTGGGATAACATTTTCTCCTGTGGGCTGAAGTTGTGGAATGGGTTGCGGCATAGCAAACGACTGAGAAAAATGTGGTGATGAAGATGATGTTGAGTTATAACTGGAAGCGGGTGATTGTGATGAAATCTGCATCATTTGTTTTCATTTGCGTAATAGCATAGTGTCAATCTCCACCATAATTTCTTACCGTAGGCTCTCATCGAACTTGCATAATTTTTTGGCTAAAAGTTCCCTGTAAATATCACATTCGTTTTTCTGAACATCTTTATTAGCAGCATCCTTCAAAATATGAAAAGCTTCTTGCATGCGTCTCTCAGGTTCAGTCATGCTTTTTTTTCAATTTTTTTCGTTGCTCAAATCTTAATTTTTCTTCAATTATTATCGATCTTTGTGACGGAGTTGTGGATTTGTTTTGTAATTCCTCGTCAACTTGGATTTGTGCTGATTTTTGTGACGGTGTTACGTTCGGTGTGTTTTTTTCTGTACCTGTAACATAATTAATATATTACATAGCCTTCATAAATGTGATTGGTATTGCGATTTGAAAATATCGGTATGGAGAACCATACATGACTTCCATGTTCTAAGATTTATATTTAAAATCATATTCGAAATGAAATATTTCCATAGAAACTACTTCTTTCTACTTATGCTTCAGCCTTAAACCACAGTACTGTGGTCACTAACATGTACCACCTCACGTTTTCGCACTCGATTTTCACCGAGATGGAAGTCAATGGCACTGCCAAAAAGTCTGGTTTTCCAGAAAACATTGGACTACGGCTAAACAGCCGGGGAAGGAATTTTAACAAAGAAATACTTCTTTGTTGCCAATAACGTAGTACACATAAAAAATTCTCCCCTCCCCTTCAACTATAATTTTCATTTATAGATAATTACCCCCACCCCAATTCACCTAACCTCTTCATTTATAGATATTTCATCTACGTTTCTACAGTGGATTATTATAAGCTTCTTATCAAGATACTTTATTTATCAAAATTAAGTACTTTACTCTTGTTAAAACATAAAACGTTGCAGGTAAACTACCCCTTTCTCTAAACCGATCTTCACCAAAATCAATAGACCTTCAGTCCTCTACAATTCAGGGCTGTATGCAAAACATTATTTGATTGTGTTTGAATTTGCGGCTCTTATCGTTTGCCATAGTAAATACCCTTGTTAAAATATAAAACGTTGCAGGTAAACTACCCCTTTCCCTTAACCGATCTTCAACAAAATCAACAGACCTTGAGTTCTGTATAACTCAAAAAGGTATGCAAAAGAGTACAGTAATCCCTTAACATTCGCAGATTTAACATTCGCGAACCTACTAATGAGAAACAAATTTAACATTCGCGTATACGCAACTTGGTTGTTCGCGGATTAAAAAAAATATTGTATTAAATTGATTTTTTTTTCATTAGAATATTATAATACTGTACTAGTCAAGCTTACAAAAAACATTAAGACCACTTGCAAAATACGTAAATAAAATTGTTTAAGGGGTATGAGTAGACTTTCTTTGTGTAGCCGATTCCGAGAATTCCGGCTGACTCCGTGCCGCACACATTGTGTAAAAAATTCTGAGAAAATAGACTAGCCTACGGTTTATGTACCCCTCTGTTTACATTTCTCTCAGTTGTTAGTAAGCGTGAGTGACAAAAGGTTCGTGATGCCGCCTCCAGTGAAAAGAGTGAAAAAGGTTTTGCACCTTTCATGGTGTCCAGCTGTCGGGAAAGTCGGGAAATGTACTTGAATTTTTTGCACCTCGGGAAAGTCGGGAATTATGCTTGAAATGTTGGAATTTCCGGTCTGCGTCGGGAAATTTTCGCTCCTCTTTATTATTGAAAAAGTCCCTTTATGAATGTTTCTTAAAAAAAAAAAATCGAAGAAGTTTCACTCAACTCCTTACTCAACTTTGCACCACGTGGCGAGCGGCACCAGCAGCATCACCATCACATCCGGTATTCCATTACATTTGCACGTGTTCTTTAACTGGCGCCAGTCACATGTGTGTGTTGTCTTGTCTCTTCGTATTGTTTATGCGTATCCCGGATTGGAAGATTGGAATTTCAGAACAGAAAGTAAGTACCTATTTATTTACTCAATCTTTATTTTTATAGACTGTATGCACTCATATGTTTCCGCGATCGTCTGCTAGCCGAATTGGTGAACAAACAATGTTAATTTTCTTATTTGAGATAGCAATTCTACACCCACCTAACCCTTTCGCTGCGTAATTCGACTGTAGTCGAACTGATTTAAAAACCCTTCGCTGCGTAATTCGACTATAGTCCACATTGCTCAATAATTTTCTCCGTTCGCTGCGGTATTCGACATAAGTCGCACAGTGATATGGCGGTATTAGAATTGTTCTCTGTGGAAGCTTTGAAAACTACGTTTGAAAACAGCTGATGTTTTGGTCATTGACAGTGTGTCAACCCAGTAGCGTGTGTTGTTTACTGATGTTGTTTTGAACGTAATTTTATCTTTCGTGTTTGTAAACATTTATACTTATAACTTTTAAATGTTCATTTTTCTCGTATTTTCTTAAGTGTAATGTAGTTTGTGAGTGTATTAATGTGCGTATTTACATTGTGTTTTTGTAAATAATATGTGTTGGTGTAACAGTGTTTTCTGAATTTCGCGTATTGTTTGTTTGTTATAGTTTTCAACATTTTGGTATAAAAGCATTTGTTTCCCTTATTTTCTGAAGTTTAATGTTATTTTACAGTTTTTGAGTGTATTTAGTGTGCGTCTTTGTTTTATGTTCGTAAATATCTCATTTTGGTGTCATAGAATTTTCTGATCTTCTCGTATTGGTTATTATTAGGTTACAGTTTTCAATATTTTACTTTGACTAAAGCAACATTAATTTTCATTTTACAGTTTTTGAGTGTATTTAGTGTGCGTCTTTATGTTTTATGTTTGTAAATACCTCATTTTGGTGTAATATAATTTTCTGATCTTCTCGTATTGGTTATTAGGTTATAGTTTTCAATATTTTACTTCAACTAAAGGAACATTAATTTTCATTGGAATTTAACGTTTTTTATGTGTGACTAATAAGTATTTCAATTTAGAGTTATTTCAAAAATGTGGGAAATACACTGCTGTACCAATATAAAAGTTAGATGTTTTGAAGAAAAATGGTTCATTTTCTTGGACTTAGGCGGGGGGGGGGGAGGGGGAGTATAAATCCCTTCCCCAAGTTTCTCCATTTTTGAGGCAGTGAAAACTACCAAATTGATTTGGACGTTTGACTTCATACCTCAAACTCAGAAAAAATATCCCCTCTCCTCCCCACTAAAAAAAAATCTTAATTTTCTTGTAAAAATCTCTTCATTTTTGTTTCTAATAAGTTGGCAAGTCTGGTGGCCTCGATATGCTACATTTATAAATAGAGTGATGTTACAGAAGATTAAATACAAAATCATAAAAGTAATATTCTAATAAAAATACTTTTTTAGTTTTATTTTAATTTGGTAAAATTGTTTCTACAAAATTTAAAATTTTGGAATTTGGTCAAAAAATGAAAGACAAACTTTTTTTCTTTGTGCTCTATTTTCCTGATTTAACCTACCCCTGACCCTTGTACACTGTATATATTTAATAGTAAGCAGAAAGGGGTACAAAATTTCAAACTGCTCAAGTTTTTGGAAACTGGCGTTTCCCGAGTGTGCTGGTTAGTCAAGCTTTTACTGTATGTAGAATAATGTTGTATTTGAAAATTATTTTAAAGATTATTATATGTTTTAAATAGGTGTTTACATATATAAAAACAGTCTCCTATTTTGTATACCTATGCATAATACAAATAAATTTGATTGCTTTGGATTTGCGTAATAAAAACATGAACCCACCAACCAACCTATCTTCATGTTTAATATGAATTGGTATGCTACTATTTCTCATTTTCAAATGTTGGCAGGTATGATAATGTTGTGCATACAACTTGTGTGTGTAGAAAACCCTCCCTCATATAACCGAAATTAAGAAACCATTTGAATCGGTAGCTTTTATAGTGCTTAAGATGGCACGAGGTCTCAAAAATTCTGTAAATGGGCTAAAGTCCTTAAGAAATAGCATTCTCAGTTTTTTTTGTTTTTTTTTTCATTTATTCATTATTTTTCTTTCATGACATTTTTTCATTTATAAAATTTTTCAAGAAAAAAAAATATAACAACACTTTTACATCTGCTGCCACGGTTACGAACCAAGCTAGTGAGGTAGTGTAATATATTTCATTTTATTTATTTATTTTTTTAAGTTGTATACTTTTGGCTTATAATTAAGTTTCGTAGTAAAACTTAATATATAGTAGGTATCTTTTAAATAAATTTATAAACCGAATGCAAAATATATTATTATTGTACTCATGTCGTATAATCTTTTTCAATTGGCTCATAAAACAGTTTAAGGCTTCCCAAAAATTTCTGATTAGATTCAAAGGGAAAATAAAACTTATAATGGTGTGGGTTTATATGTGTGGGGGTTAAATATTTTTTTACATGTGACTAGAAATTTTTGCAGTTTCTTTCTGTAGATTCTCTTCAGTTCTTGTTTTTGTTTTTACATTTTTTGAAGTCAAAAAGGCTTGTCTTTTTAGTATCATTTTCAACAATGCACGTATTTGTATAAAAAAAATGTAATTGTGTAGCCAGTTATATTCATATTGTTAAATAATCAAATTATTTTTAATCAAAAAACCTCATATAACATGAAAAATAGCATTACATAATTTTACGATTCGAAATTTATAATGTTGCTAAATATTCTAAAAAAATAAAAATGTGAATAAGGAACTTGTGTTTACTCAGATGAATACAGGATTGATGTGCACGTGTAAACAATATTTATAATAATTAATGTATAGTATAAACATATTGAATTTGAGTATATATTATTAGAATTAACTAAAGATATGGAATTGTTATTCATAATAATTTCACTTACTTTGTTATCTAAATGCTCCAACCAGGGGCGGCCTGCCGTTGGGGCGATTCGGGCATCGCCTGAAGGGCCGGTCCGATTTGACCTACAAAGGGGCCTGTATGGCATTAATTAATATTAACGTATTGGGCCGTCAAAAAGGCAAACATGTAGATCATGATTTTGATTCCTGAAGCATCTAATCAGAAGTTGCCAAGTTGCCATCTCTTTTTTTTTTGTTATATGGTATTTTATAGTTTTCACTGAAAGCAATTCTTGTTACTTTCTTCCTACAGGTAGTTTCTGTCATAATGGGGAAACATGGAAAAACTCACTTTCAAGATCGTTGGCTTGAAGATCCAGAGCTTTCTTCGTGGATACTGCGAGCACCCTGTAATATGTTCTCAGCAAAATGTAAGCTGTGTCCTGGAGCGAACATAGATGTGAAAACGATGGGACGTTCTGCTCTGATTAGCCACGCAAAAGGTTCAGGACATAAAAAAAAGTCTGTTTCAGGATCAAATCTTTTAAATTATGTCAATTCTGTGCAGCTTTTATCATCGAATCGAGACCCTGTGGCCACTACTTCCTCTTCAACTTCCTTTGAAGTTGGTTCTTCTTCAGCTGTTAGTGAAACTCGTGCTAGGCCTTCAATGCTCAGTACAGGAACTACATACGCAGATATGCATCCTACGCCCTCTACAGTTTCAGTGAAACAGAATGTTTTACTAAATTTGTCTACTTTGCAAGAGAAGAAGTTACAAGCGGAAGTGTTGTGGTGCCTGGAGAGTGTCTACACGCATACTTCATTGAGGAAGGCAGCTCGTGATGTGAAGATGATGAAATTGATGTTTCCAGACTCCGAAATTGCAGCAAGCATGCAACTAGAAAGAACCAAGATAAGCTATATGATTGTGTTCGGCTTGGCTCATCATTTTAGGGAGGAGTTACAAAGGTCGCTCCAGTCATGCGATTACTTTGTTGCGGCTTTCGACGAATCTCTTAATAAAATCAGTCAGAGCCAGCAAATGGATTTAGTCGTCCGCTTCTGGGACAAAAGGAAAAATGAAGTGGCTACAAGATACCTCACTTCTGTTTTTCTGCATCGATCAACTGCTGCTCACCTTTTGGAAGCTTTCCTCGCTGGGTTGCCCTCCACAGACACAAAAAAGCTTCTCCAAGTGTCACTAGATGGTCCAAATGTTAACAAAAAGTTTTTGAAGGACTTAAATAGTTTTCTTACAAAGGATTGTGGCAGGCAATAGTGAACAACTGCTCGACATAGGGACTTGTGGACTACATACAATTCATTGTGCCTTCAAGGCTGCCATGGATGAGACTGGATGGAATTTAGTGGCTTTTCTGAGGGCTATCTGTAATTTGTTTAAAAACTCGCCAGCCCGCAGAGGTATTTTCATTGACGTTACAAATGCATCTGTATTTCCTAAAAAATTTTGTGCAGTGCGGTGGCTGGAAAATATTGACGTTGCACATAGGGCCATTGAAATTCTTCCAAACCTGAGAAAGTTTGTGGAAGCGCCAGAGATTGAAAAGAAGATGCCAACGTGTGCCAGCTTCCACACAGTCAAGACGTTTCTGAAGGATCATCTCCTGGGAGCAAAATTAGGATTTTTTATAACGATTTCATCAGACTTGAAGCCATTCTTGACGGAATTTCAGTCAAACTCTCCTCTTGTCCCTTTCTTACATGCTGCAATTAACAATATAGTTGTCTCGTGTGCTCAGCGCTTTGTGGAGCCCAACAAAGTAAAAGAGGATGTGGATGTTAATAAGACGGAGAACCTACTGCCAGCCAAGAAGGTCAATGTAGGAATGGTGACATTGGTTCAGTTGAAAAATTGCAAGGCCAGCCAACTTGAAATTGGGTGCTTCAAAAATGAATGCAGAGCAGCACTGAAGGTCATCGTCAACAGGTTGCAAGATCGTTCCCCTTTAGGAATAAAACTGACAAGGTATGTGTCATGTTTTGATCCTGCAGTTGCTGTTACACCAGTGGGAAAAGAAAGACTCCAGCGACTGCTAATCCATCTGGCTGAGAAGAATAGAATTAGTAGCATTTTTGCCGACAAAGTTCAGCGCCAGTTCAATGAAATGCTGTCAAAAAAAAACATTTGCGATGATTTAAAGGCATATTCACGAAAGACTGAACGCCTAGATCACTTTTGGATGAAAGTGATGGAAAGGCTGGGAAATGAATACAAGGAAACTCTTTCTCTTTTAAAAATGATCCTTATTATTTCACATGGAAATGCAGAGGTAGAGAGAGGCTTCTCAATAAATAAGGAAGTGCTAATTGAAAATATGAGGGAAGAATCTTTGATTGGGTATCGCATTGTGTATGATGCAATTAATGCATATGGGGGGATTGAAAAGGTACCGTTAACTAAAAGTTTGCTCTTTGATGTAAAAAAGGCATATAATAGATATAGTGTGGAACTTAAAGCAAGGAAAGAAGTACAGAATAAAGCAGGTGAAGAACGAGAGAAAAGGAAGCTGACTGAACGGATTGTACGAGAGCTGGAAACAAAAAGAGCCAGAATTCTAGAAGAGGCTCAGACCATCAAAGACCAGATAGAAAAGCTTGCTTAGGGCATCTCCTAAAATCCACTTATTGGTAGATGTACCTGGTATTTTTTGTATTACTCTAAATCTTATTTTTACTTAAATAAATTTTTCTTACAACTACAGCTTTATTACTTACTTGTTAGCAATTTATTAAAGCAAACTTATATTTTGTTCAAAATTGGTTGTTAAATTTTTTATTTGAAATCACTTTTATATGCCTGTTTGACATTGAAAAGAAATGTACCTATAATTACATGCATGATGGTTAGAATCAGAAGCCATAGTCTTTATTTTTGACCTTTTGAGTATTTTACAAAAAACATTTCCCAAGCTAATGGTTTTAAATTGACTTTACCGACTTTCAAACCATGAATTGCAAGTATTTTTAGCTTTTGGTTCATATGGTATTTGAAAGCTTGGTTTAATATGTAACAGATGCCATGTTGTGCTTTTTCATCAAAAATGGAGATTGTAACTTTGGATATCAACCAACTTAAATATGTATGCTAAAGTTTGTCAAAAAAATATGTTTTTTTAGTATTTATAACACATATTTTCTTTTTGTGCGTGGAAGGATGGTTATTTTTCTTAGCTAGGGGTTAAGGATCTTTTGAAAAATATGCTGGTAATTGGTTATGCGAGGGTCCTTGAAAAATTTAGAGATGAGCCTTGAAATCCTTGAAATGTGCTTGAATTTTTACCAACAATTCTGCTGGACACCCTGACCTTTCCGAAAAAATTAAAATATTAGATAGGCTACGAGCAGGAGAAAGTGCATCTGCTGTAGGTCGCTTTTTTTATATTAACGAGTCTACTGTTAATATATTTAAAAAAATGAAAAGGCTATAAGAGACAGTGTTGCAGCAAGTGCTCCAATCAGTGCAAAAATCGTATCTCAAGTGCGGAACAAGTGTTTGGAAGAAACTGAAAAAGCGTTAAGTGTCTGGATAGAAGATATGAACCAGAAGAAACTTCCGCTAAGTTCAGCTTTGATACGGGCCAAAGCTAAAAAAATATATGACCTTATCAACCTGGATCCTTCTGAATCATCGTTTAACTTCCAGGCAAGTAAAGGTTGCTTTGACAATTTCAAACATAGGCATAGTTTGCACAACATTAAGTTAGTTGGCGAATCGGCTTCCGCAGATCATGTAAGTGCTAAAAAATTTCCGGAAGAACTTGCTAAAATTATTGAAACTGGAGGATATCATCCAGAACAAGTGTTCAACGCTGACGAGACAGGGTTGTTCTGGAAGAAAATCCCGAGTAGAACTTTTCTGTCCAAAACAGAACGTTCAGCTCCAGGTTTCAAGGCTGCAAAAGACCGAGTTTCTCTTCTGTTATGTGCCAACGCATCAGGCGATTTTAAGGTAAAGCCGATGCTGATTTATAGATCGCAAAATCCTCGTCCTCTCAAAGACAAAAATAAAACAAGTTGCCTGTTTTCTGGAAATCAAATAAGAAAGCATGGGTAACTAGTGTATTGTTTCTGGAATGGTTTAATGACTGCTTCATTCATGAGGTGGAAAAATACCTCTCATATAAAAACCTTGGTTTCAAAGTTCTCCTCATAGTTGATAATGCATCTTGTCATCCATCTAGTTTAAAAGAGGCCCATCGCAATGTTGAAGTGGTTTTTCTACCCCCGAATACGATGTCGCTAATCCAACCGCTAGATCAAGGAATCATAGCTACGTTCAAAGCCTACTACACAAGAAGATGTTTAAAACGAATTTTGAACTCCATCGAAGAAAATTCTGAAGCTACAGTAACATATAGTTGGAAAACATTCAACATAGCAAATTGTATTGCTGAAATCGATGCATCATTGATGGAATTGAAAGAAAGTTCAATTAATGCTTGTTGGCGAAATCTTTGGCCTCAAGTGGTACAAAAGGAAAACCAGATGCCTTTAATTTCCAAACAAGTTGAAGAGATTGTGAAACTGGCTCATCAGGTCGGAGGTGATGGTTTCGACGATATGACGCGAGATGATGTTGAAGAATTAATAAAATCTCAAGAGAATGGTATTACTGAAGAAGAACTAATAGAGATCATTGAAGAAAACGTCTTAGAGACCGACAACGACACTGAAGACGAGACCGAGAATCCGGAAACTGAAGGTAAAAGTTTTTCTTTTTTTTCTGTAAAGGTTTTCTAATTGTTTTAAGTTTTCTACAACTTAACATTTTTTATTGCAGGTAAAATATTTTCTTCAAAAGTTATTGGAGAAATTTTAAAGCTCCAACAACAGCTTGTTGAGAAAGCCATAGAAAACGACCCTTCACTGGTGAGAAGCCTTAAATTTAAAAGAGAAATCGAGGCAGCGACCCTTCCTTACACTGAAATGTATAATTGTTCTGTCAAACAATCACAGATCACAAAATATTTTCAACCATCAACTAGCAAATAAACTTTAACTTTCAATATGTATAAAGTACAGTATAATCAATATCTGTGTATGTTAATATTACTGCTTAATAAACATGGTACGTACATATTTTTTTCGTTTCAATTAAAATTTTACAGAACCTAACCCCCTTTTATACACGGGAAGATAGTCTCAACATTCGCGATTTTGACATTCGCGGAGGTTTCCGCGAACGTAACCCTCGCGAATGTTAAGGGATTACTGTAGTTGATTAGGTTTGAATTTACGGCAGTTATCGTTCGTCATAGAAAAAATTACCCTTGTTAAAACATAAAATGTTGCAGGTAAACAACCCTATTCCCTTAACCAATCTACACCAAAACCAGCAGGTCTTGAGAACTCTACAATTCAGGGCTGTATGCAAAACATTATTTGATTCTGTTGGAATTTGCGGCTGTTATCGTTTGCCATAGAAAAAATTACCATTAATAAGAAAAACGTTGCAGGTAAACTACCCATTCCCGTTAACCGATCTTCACTAAAAACAATAGGTACAACAAAACAATAGGTGGTTTGTAGTACTCTACAAATCAGGTGTATGCAAAAAATTATTTGATTTTGATTGAATTTGCAACTCTTATCGTTTGCCATAGAAAATACCCTTTTAAAACAAAACGTTGCATGTAAACTACCCCTTTCCCTTGACCGATCTTCATACATACTGTAACAGTACAAACTATTGGGGTTTATTTTTTGTTAAATAATAGTAAAATGTAATGGCCACTCAAACTGAATAACATTTGAATCATAAACGCTGGACAGTTTTTTAACACCTTACAGTCGGTGCGGTATCAAGCCAAGCTGTACATAGGTATTGTTGTTGCACAAAAGCCATTAACGAGTCTGGGAATGTGAACGTTAGCAGCGAGGGGAGCGTATTCACACATGGGTGTACCACAGTGAACAGCTTGAAAAGCACGCACGAAACATTCTTTCTTGCCCAGTGTGCAGAAAACAAAGAGCAGTCGGCTATGAACATCCAATAAATACGGACGCAATCAGTCTGCGCGTCCGCCGGCTCGGCGTAGTTTTCGTCGCGCCCGCAACTCAAACAAAATGTGATTTTAAAACCGAGTGTACAATTTAAAACGGAACATGATTATCCAGTGAGTAATTAAATAATTAAAGTAACAGTTTAGATAAAAGAAGGTGCAACTAATATGTGCGGAGTGCTGGAAGGTACTACGGAACATTGGACTCTTTCGTAAAGCCAGATCAGTAACCAGAGTGGTATATCAACTTCAAATTTTTTTTTTTTTAAAGTACACTATTTAACATTAAATGAAATTGAGATCTCAAATGGGCATGGGGTATATGTATGAATGCGAGCGTGAATAAAAATGATAAAATAAGAATCGCTGGTTTGGGTTAATTAAATTTTGATGGTAGTTTTAAAATGTTATTTCATCTATATAAGAAAAATTAAGTTTTGTCTGAATAATTTTCATTTTGATATGCAAAAGATTGTTAAGAATTATGGGAATTGAAAGAGATATAAAAAACAAGAAATGATCAATAAAATTTTAATTGCTTAGTAAAATAAGAAATGACTCGTTATTCAAATAACCAGTTCTGATTTTCCCGTTCGCTAATTCGAACCCTGGTGAGTGAAAATTCAGGTTGGCAGACAACAACATGGCGTCTACAGAGCCAGAATACATAATAAATAAACAGAACCTATTTATTAATTTATAAACAGGTAAGTTTGTTAACAATTTGCGCCCAGAACAGTGACTATTTATTTAAGTTTGTTAACAATTGGCACTTCCGAACAGTGACTTTATATAAATTATTTATATAAATACAGCCTACTGGGAGGAACAGAATGGTTATTTGAAATAACATAAAACATTTTTTTTGAGGTACGTGAAAACAGACGTACAAGGATAAGGTTATGTTATGATTATGTGTAGTATGGGTAAATAGAATATCTTTCTGATAATAAGTATATGTTATATATAGTAATATTTTGAAAAGAAATATATGTAAGAGATTTAAAAAAAAAAATGGCAGATAACGATGAAAGTAGTAATATAGAAAACACAGCAACAGAATCATTGGTGTTAAACGAACTACAGGCGAACGCAACGCCTATTATAAACAGTAAAGTTTCACTGGAAGATCTCTTTCAGTTAATTAAAATACAGAATGGTCAATTAAATAATAAATTAAACCAGTTTGATGATAAACTAAATCAATTTGATAAGCAATTTAACGATATTAAAAAAGAAATTAAGAACCAAAGCTGTCATTATGATCAAAGATTAAGTGAAATAAAGACACGGTTAGACGAAAAATTAGAATCAGAAAATAAGAAATTAGAATTAGACAAATTAGAATTGAACAAAGAGGACAGGGTAAGTAGTAGTGGAAATGATGATTTAAATAATGGGTTTACAAGTAATAACAATGATAATAGAAGTAAAAATATGGTGGTAGAAAATGATTGTGTAGAGGTTGATAATGATAACGTAATTGTAGAGAGAGTAGAAGTTGATATTAAGATGTTTGTGTGTGATGAATCAGAGAGAGAGAGTAGAAAGAATTTACAGGTAGAGTGGATGCAGGTGATAGATTTTTCCCGTAATGTTGTAGTAGGGGGTGAAGAAATGGCTTCACGGGAGTATTTGGAAGACGATATGTCTGCAAATAAATTTCCCTGGGTTTTTTGTGCACTTCATAGGTGGTGCCGTGATGATGAGTTAGTGTCCCCTGCATATTTTGAGAGAGAGAGTGTAGCTTGGCGTGATGGTGAGAAATGTTTTGAGAGAGAGAGAGAAATAGAGATATTTAAAGTAAAGAGAAATTATGAAGAATTCGTAGAAAGGTTAGGCGGAGAGAGAAGTAATAATAATAATGAGTACTTACCGTATAGTGAAATTGAGATAGCAGTAGATGATGTTAAAGATGATAATATAACTTACCTGATTTTAACAGAATATAATAACGGCAACAGGACTATACCCGAGCGTGACCAGGTACATGAGAGAATAATATGGAATAATCATATTAATTCAAATGATATTGTAGAAGAATATGACAAGACAGATAATCATTATGTTTATAATCATGAGATTATGTATGTAATTGTAAATGACTGGTATAATCGTAAGATTAGACTATTATTTGACGATATGGGGTAATTGTTTATTGTTTATTGTTCATGAACATGTAATTATATGAATAATGTGGTTTTGAAGTGCATTGTCTTATGGAACGATTTGTGGTTGATAAGAAATAATAAGTTGGACTGTATATTCTTTTATGTGTTGATGTCATTATGTTAAATGTATTTGTGTATTACATTATGATGTACTATGTGTTATGTAATAGAAATTGATAATATTAATTATCAATTAAATTAAATTTTCAATTAATTAGTATAAATTAATAATAATTATAAAATTTTACAGACTAAATAAGCGATGAAAGTAATTGTGAGATTTTAAAGGGATTGAATGAAATAAGTGAAAATTAATTACTTAATTAAGGTTGTACAAAAGAAAGTTTGATAATGAAGCTAAATGATTTTATGAAATTAAGATTCTATAATGATTAGTAGATGATTAAACAGATAATATGTTCAAATTGAGGTATATTATTATAAGGGGAGAAGTGATGAATTTTCTAGTGTTATATCAAGGTGAAATGTAAAAGGGGTTTGGGTGATAATGAAATAAGGCAGGTGAGTTAAGCAGAGTTAATTTTAATGGAAGTTAGAGAGAATAAGAATTTTGAAATACCAGTAACACACAAAGAGAGTATTAGATATTTTAGGGACACAGTAGTTAGCGATTATATGTAGAGTTGAGTAATGGGAATGGTAATTATATATTTGTTGATGGTGATATTTTGTAGTAAGGATCCGGTGTAGGAGTCCGCAACGAAAAGTGTTGGGACAGGAAGGGACCGTTGTGTGCCGGAAAGGGTTGCCTTAGGTAGAATCCAGGAACCTACATAAGGGAATGAGCATAGGTAGGGAACATACATCCTTATAAAAAACAAAAAATGAGCGGTGCCAGAGGTTTTAAATGGGATTTGTGAAGGGGGTTATTATAGAGATATTGGTGTCATATTATGTTAATGGTTAGAAGCGGTTGTTAGTAGAAAAAGGGGGTAGTAAGGTTAGAGTGACAAATGCCAAAATAAGATAGAGAAAATAGTGAATAATAGAGAGTCACCTAAACTAGATAAGGATAAAAGGGTTAGAAAAGGAAAATTCATGGGAGGAAGGTAATGTAATTGGAAAGGTTAATATTAAATTTGAAATTGTGAAGAATTAAATGATAATAAATGATAAATAATTGATGGCTAATTAATAAAAGTTTAATTGAAATTAAAATGTAATGTTTATAATTTTTATACGCAAATTTAAAGATGTAGGGTGTGTAAATTTTGATCAAAGTTAAATGTGAGTTGTTTGTTGAATGTAATAATCGAAATGCTAATTATGAGGGTATCATTATGTATTATGTATTAGTGTAGGAATTTAAAAATGAATTGTATGTATGTATAACATGTTTTAAATGCGATTCCCTACATTTCGGGCGATCTCGGCCTTACCAACCCAGATCATGGTTTTGGATGACAATCAGCTGTGGGCAGAGTTATTATACAACTGACCACAGTTGGTTGCCTTTGAAATTGGTCAAACCTAGAAATTTAATGGGGTTTAATAAGGGAATCTAAGATTATTTTGAACACAGGCTATTTTCACCCAGATAGGGGTGGTAGACCTTAGGGGCATATATTAAGCTAATAAGTAGGGGTACTTACCCTGAAGATTTTGTAACGCTGAAGCAAGGATGGGAGTGAGAGAAAAGAAAAAAGTGCTTACTCCTTCCGCCTCAGTCCTTGTGGAGGCAACTGAACGCAACAGTTCAGGGGGGGAAATAGTGTGTATGGAGGAGTAAAGGGGATAAGTATTATTAACAGTGCCGGATCACTTACTGTTAATAATAATAATAATAATAGTAATTTTTTTCTTCTTCTATGAAAGAGAAAATGTTTAAGAATTGTAGAAACGGAGAGATATAGATGAATTGTATTTGAGTAAATTTTGATAGTGTGTTTAAATATTGTGGAAGGTATTTGTAATATTGTAATGGGAAATGTCTATTTTAATTCTGATGGGGATGAGGGCAATAATTTTGATTTCGAAAAAGAGTTAACAAGAGAAGGGTATACAGAATGATTTTGAGGAAGTTTATAAATGTATCATGTTAGTTTAAGGATTCATATATACATGTGTTAAGAATAAAGAAAACCAGTGCTTCTTAACACAAACCAGCGCACAACTAAGGGGAAACAGATCAGGTAGGGATATGGTATTATCCAAGGCCACTATTTGATATTTTTAATTTGATGTTTCAGCGTTTGGTGATGTTGTGACGGCGGTCCTGAGCTGGCCTGCACGTCAGATCAGGAGCGTAAAGCACCTGATTGGCCTTATGGTGTTGGGATCTCGAAGGAGAAGTCCAGTAAGGTCATGCAGGTACTGTCACCATCATCGGACCAAAGGGTGAGTTATTATAATTTTTTTTTATAAACAGTAAAGGGGTTGTGGCGACATATCCTAGCTGATCCCTTTAGAAAGTATGAGAGTGTCAATGAGAGTTTTTATGCTTCGGCCTAAAACCTCTCATTGAGGGGGTTTTGTAACGGTACAAACTATTGGGGTTTATTTTTTGTTAAATAATAGTAAAATGTAATGGCCACTCAAACTGAATAACATTTGAATCATAAACGCTGGACAGTTTTTTAACACCTTACAGTCAGTGCGGTATCAAGCCAAGCTGTACATAGGTGTTGTTGTTGCACAAAAGCCATTAACGAGTCTGGGAATGTGAACGTTAGCAGCGAGGGGAGCGTATTCACACATGGGTGTGCCACAGTGAACAGCTTGAAAAGCACGCACGAAACATTCTTTCTCGCCCAGTGTGCAGAAAACAAAGAGCAGTCGGCTATGAACATCCAATAAATACGGACGCAATCAGTCTGCGCGTCCGCCGGCTCGGCGTAGTTTTCGTCGCGCCCGCAACTCAAACAAAATGTGATTTTAAAACTGAGTGTACAATTTAAAACGGAACATGATTATCCAGTGAGTAATTAAATAATTAAAGTAACAGTTTAGATAAAAGAAGGTGCGACTAATATGTGCGGAGTGCTGGAAGGTACTACGGAACATTGGACTTTCGTAAAGCCAGATCAGTAACCAGAGTGGTATATCAACTTCAAATTATGTTTTTTTTTTAAAGTACACTATTTAACATTAAATGAAATTGAGATCTCAAATGGGCATGGGGTATATGTATGAATGCGAGCGTGAATACAAATGATAAAATAAGAATCGCTGGTTTGGGTTAATTAAATTTTGATGGTAGTTTTAAAATGTTATTTTATCTATATAAGAAAAATTAAGTTTTGTCTGAATAATTTTCATTTTGATATGCAAAAAATTGTTAAGAATTATGGGAATTGAAAGAGATATAAAAAACAAGAAATGATCAATAAAATTTTAATTGCTTAGTAAAATAAGAAATGACTCGTTATTCAAATAACCAGTTCTGATTTTCCCGTTCGCTAATTCGAACCCTGGCGAGTGAAAATTCAGGTTGGCAGACAACAACATGGCGTCTACAGAGCCAGAATACATAATAAATAAACAAAACCTATTTATTAATTTATAAACAGGTAAGTTTGTTAACAATTTGTGCCCAGAACAGTGACTATTTATTTAAGTTTGTTAACAATACATACATACATACATCCTCGGCGCTACAGCCCAGTCCGGGCCCTGGCCTCCAAAAGAAATCTTCCCCACTGGTCTCTACTCCCGGCCAATGTCCACCAGTTTGCTGCACCCAGCCTCACTGCCTCCTTACCAACCTGGTCCAGCCATCTTGTACGCGGTCTTCCCTTCCTTCTCCTTCCCATCGGCAAATAATTCATCACTCTTTTTGGGATTCTATCCTCCGCCATTCTCTGCACATGACCAGCCCAACGCAATCTGTTAATTCGTATGAGTTGCACAATCGGAAGATCTTTAAACCTTTCGATATAAAAAAATTATAAAAATCTATAAAAAATTACCCTTGATAAAAAAAAATGATGCAGGTAAACTACCCCTTTCCGTTAACCGATCTTCACCAAACACAACAGGTCCTGAGAACTCTACAATTCAGGGCTGTATGCAAACAATTATTTGATTCTGTTTAAATTTGCGGCTTTTATCGTTTGCCATAAAAAATACCCTTGTTAAAATATAGAATGTTGCAGGTAAACTACCCCTTTCCCTTAACCGATCTTCACCAAAAATAATAGGTCTTGAGAACTCTATAATTCAGGGCAGTATGCAAAAGAGTAGTTGATTCTGTTTGAATTTCCGGCTGTTATCATTTGCCATAGAAAAAAAATTGCCCTTGATTAAAAAAAACCGTTGCCGGTAAACTATCCCTTTCCCTTAACCGATCTTCACCAAAAACAATAGGTCTTGAGTACTCTACAAATCAGGGCTGTATGCAAAAAATTATTTGATTCTGTTTGAATTTGCGGCTGTTATCATTTGCCATAGAAAAAAACTAAAACAGACAGACACACAGACACTTTTCGAAAAATGGCTTTTACTTCCATGTTTCTTAAGGAAATGGAAGTATGGTGATGGCAAAAAAAATCGTGTTCGAGATTATTGCAGATTCTAATTGTACTACACTCAAGACCTACTGGTTTTGGTGAAGATCGGTTAAAGGAAAGGGGTAGTTTACCTGCAACATTTTTTTTTATCAAGGGTAATTTTTGTCTATGGCCAAACGATAACAGCCGCAAATTCAAACAGAATCAAATAAGTTTTCGCATACAGCTCCGAATTATAGAGTTTTAAAGAGCTGTTGTTTTTGGTGAAGATCGGTTAAGGAAAAGGGGTAGTTTACCTGCAACGTTTTATGTTTTAATAAGGGTATTTTCTATGGCAAACGATAACAGCCGCAAATTCAAACAGAATGTAATAATTATTTGCATACAGCCCTGATTTGTAGAGTACTCAAGACGTATTGTTTTTGGTGAAGATCGGTTAAGGGAAAGGGGTAGTTTACCGGCAACGTTTTTTTTATCAAGGGTAATTTTTTTCTATGGCAAACGATAACTGCCGTAAATTCAAAGAGAATCAAATAATGTTTTGCATACAGCACTGAATTGTAGAGTACTCAAGACCTGTTGTGTTTGGTGAAGATCGGTTAACGGAAAGGGGTAGTTTACCTGCATCGTTTTTTTTTTATCAAGGGTAATTTTTTTTCTAAGGGAAACGCTAACAGCCGCAAATTCAAATAGAATCATATAATGTTTTGCATATAGCACTGAATTGTAGAGTTCTCAAGACCTGTTGGTGAAGATCGGTTAAAGGAAAGGGGTAGTTTACCTGCAACATTTTATGTTTTAACAAGGGTAATTTTTTCTATGACGAACGATAACTGCCGTAAATTCAAAGAGAATCAAATACTTTTTTGCATGCGTTCCTGAATTGTAAAGAAATGAAGGCCTGTTGATTTTGGTGAAGATCTGTTAAGGGAAAGGGTAGTTTACCTGAAACATTTTTTGTTGTAACAAGAGTAAAGTACTTAATTTTGATAAATAAAGTATCCTGATAAGAAGATCTTAATAATGCACTGTAGAAACGTAGATGAAATATCTATAAATGAAGAGGCTAGTTGATCGGGATGGGAGTAATTTTCTATAAATGAAAATTATAGTTGAAGGGGGAGAGGATAATTTTTTATATATGTACTACGTTATCGGCAACAAAGAAGTAGTTTGTTGTTAAAATTCCTTCCCATCCTGTTTGGCCGTAGACCAAAGTTTACTGCAAAACCAGACGTTTCCGCAGTGCCATCGACTTCCATCAGTGAAAATCAAGTGCGATAACGTGAGGTGGTATACGTTAGTGACCACAGTACTGTGGTTAAGGCTGAAGCAGTAAGTAGAAAGAAGTAGTTTCTATGAAATATTTCATTTCAAAAATGATTTTAAATATAAATTTTAGAACATGGAAGTCGTGTATGGTTCTCCATACCGATATTTTTTCATGTTTTGAGTGTCGTACAATCAGAATCTGCAATAATCTCGAACACGATTTTTTTTTGCTTATCACCGTACTTCCATTTCCTTAAGGAATATGGAAGTAATTAAAATTATTTTTTTGGAACGAGCATTAAGGACGTTTAAAAAAATGAATATATGAATTTGTAAAACAATAGTGATGTTACTAATTATAAGTTACATTTCAGTAAATGTACCTAAATACATACAGGTTTAGGTAGTAATTAACTATACCATGCTTGCATATTTATGAAACTGTTAAGTATGTAATATCGGTATGGAAAACCATACATGACTTCCATGTTCTAAGATTTATATTTGAAATCATTTACGAAATGAAATGTTTCCATAGAAACTACATCTTTCCACTTATTGCTTCAGACTTAACCACAGTACTGTGGTCACTAATGTATACCACCACACGTTATCGGACTCGATTTTCACTGATGTTGGCAGTCGACGGCACTGCCGAAACGTCTGGTTTTGCAGAAAACATTAGACTACGGCCAAACAGCCCGGGAAGGATTCCTCCACCCCGTTCAACTAGCCTCTTCATTTATAGATATTTCTTCTATGTTTCTACAGTGGATTATTAAGATCTTCTTATCAGGATACTCCTTTATTTATCATAATTAAGTACTTTACTCTTGTTACAACAAAAAATGTTTCAGGTAAACTACCCTTTCCCCATTACCGATCTTCAACAAAATCAACAGGCCTTGAGTCTTCTACAACTCAGGCACATATGTAAAAAATTATTTGATTCTGTTTGAATTTACGGCAGTTATCGTTCGTCAAGAAAAAATTTCTCTTGTTACAACATAAATGTTGCAGTTAAACTACCACTTTCCCTTAACCGATCTTCACCAAAATCAACAGGCCTTTAGATCTTTAAAATTTAGGGATGTATGAAAAAACTTATTTTATTATGTTTGAATTTGCGGCAGTTATCGTTCGTCATAGAAAAAAATAACCTTGTTATCATATAAAATGTTGCAGGTAAACTACCCCTTTCTCTTAACTGATCTTCACCAAAATCAATATGTCTTGAGCCCTCTGCAATTCAGGTACGCATGCAAAATATTGTTTGATTCTGTTTGAATTTGCGGCTGTTTGCCATAGAAAATACCTTTGTTAAATTATAAAATGTTGCAGGTAGACTTCCCCTTTCCTTTAACCGATCTGCAATCAGAATCTGCAATAATCTCGAACACGATTTTTTTTGCCATCACCATAATTCCATTTCCTTAAGGAACATGGAAGTAAAATTGTATCAATTTAAAAAATTTGATTGTACTACCCTCAAAACATAAAAAAAAGTCATTTTTTGAAAATGTGTGTGTGTGTCGTAGATTTATTTTCTATGGCAAACGATAACAGCCGCAAATTCAAACAGAATCAAATAATTTTTTGCATACAGCCCTTATTTGTAGAGTACTCAAGACCTATTGTTTTTGGTGAAGATCGGTTAAGGGAAAGGAGTAGTTTACCTGCAACGTATTATGTTTTAACAAGGGTATTTTCTATGGCAAACGATAACAGCCGCAAATTCAAACAGAATCAAATAATGTTTTGCATACAGCCCTGAATTGTAGAGTTCTCAAGACCTATTGTTTATGGTGAAGATCGGTTAAGGGAAAGGGGTAGTTTACCTGCAAAGTTTTATGTTTTAACAAGGGTATTTTCTATGGCAAATGATAACAGCCGCAAAAATCAAATACTGTTTTGCATACAGCCCTGAATTTTAGAGTTCTCAAGACCTATTGTTTTTGGTGAAGATCGGTTAAGGGAAAGGGGTAGTTTACCTACAACGTTTTTTTAACAAGGGTATTTTCTATGGCAAACGATAACAGCCGCAAATTCAAACAGAATCAAATAATTGTCTGCATACAGCCCTGATTTGTAGAGTACTCAAGACCTATTGTTTTTGGTGAAGATCGGTTGAGGGGAAGGGGTAGTTTACCTGCAACGTTTTTTATCAAGCGTATTTTCTATGGCAAACGATAACTGCCGCAAATTCAAACAGAATCAAATAATTTTTTGCATACAGCCCTGATTTGTAGAGTACTCGCGACCTATTGTTTTTGGTGAAGATCGGTTGAGGGGAAGGGGTAGTTTACCTGCAACGGTTTTTTTATCAAGGGAAATTTTTTTTTTGGCAAACGATAACAGCCGCAAATTCAAACAGAATCAAATAATGTTTCGCATACAGCCCTGAATTGTAGAGTTCTCAAGGTCTACTGATTTTGGTGAAGATCGGTTAAGCGAAAGGGGTAGTTTACCTACAATGTTTTTTTAACAAGGGTATTTTCTATGGCAAACGATAACAGCCGTAAATTCAAACAGAATCAAATAATTTTCTGCATACAGCCCTGATTTGTAGAGTACTCAAGACCTATTGTTTTTGGTGAAGATCGGTTGAGGGGAAGGGGTAGTTTACCGGCAACGTTTTTTATCAAGCGTATTTTCTATGGCAAACGATAACTGCCGCAAATTCAAACAGAATCAAATAATTTTTTGCATACGTCAGTGAATTGTAGATTTTGGTGAAGATCAGTTAAGGGGAAGGGGTAGTTTACCTGCAACCTTTTACGTTTTAACAAGAGTAAAGTACTTGAAAATTCATTTAAACTTTTTCAAACAATGGTAATTGTTGAAAATACAATAATTTTGTTGCCAGGCAATCTGAAAATTTCAGATTTTGTACCACAAAATCTGAAAAGATTATACGATAGTTTATGAAATGGTTACTAATACGTCAGTGGAAGGTGTAATGAGAAATTAGCAGAAATGGAAACCTGGGGAATGTTAACTGTTCTGTAGATACAATTTTGTCAGAATGTTTGGAAATGATCATCAACATTGAAGAAAAAGTAAGCATGTTAAGAAACATATGTAAGTACTTATTATAAAAAAATAATGTTTGTTTTTTGATAAAGTCATTTTGATTATAAAATATAAATATTTACAACAAGAAAAGAATTTTCAGTTTTCAAAATTTAAATATATTTTTATAAAACAATGGGTTCTTCATTGAGGTGGGGACCATGTCACTCACTCCATCTCAAGCCTCCTCTCTCATTTTGCAGAAAAAGAGGACCCTGTCAAGGCTGATACTTTGACGACAGTGACAGGGCTTTCCACCAAATTCAGCAGAGTGACAGGTAGGCCCAACTCTGATTGGCTCCTCAGATTTCCCCAGCGTTAGTAGGTTCTATGAAAATATTTTATTTCAAAAATGATTTTAAATATAAATCTTAGATATGTTTTATAAATCTCATGTTTTATGTTTTAACATGGGTAATTTTTTATATGACGAACCATAACTGCCGTAAATTCAAACAGAATCAAATAATTTTTTACATATGTGCCTGAGCTATAGAGAACTCGATGTCTGTTGATTTTGGTGAAGATCGGTTACGGGGAAAGGCCAGTTTACCTGAAACATTTTTTGTTGTAACATGAGTAAAGTACTTAATTTTGATAAAGTATCCTGATAAGATCTTAATAATCCACTGTAGAAACGTAGATGAAATATCTATAAATGAAGAGGCTAGTTGAACGGGCTGGGGGTAATTTTCTATAAATCAAAATTATAGTTGAAGGGGGAGGGGATAATATTTTTTATATGTGTACTACGTTATTGGCAAGAAAGAAGTATTTTTTTGTTAAAATTCCTTCCCTGGCTGTTTGGCTGAAAATGATTTTAAATATAAATCTTAGAATATGGAAGTCATGTATGGTTCTCCATACCGATATTTTAATACTATTAAGGTAAGACATGCATCAAAATTGTGATATAACTTTATTTATTATAATTAAAGTTTTTTTGTTTTTGTTTTTTTGTTTTTTTTTTTTTCCGGCGCCATCTTGTATTTGTACCAACTACAAGAAAAAATATATGTACTTACCATTTCGGGCCAGTTTCTTTTCGGTGAACACAGGAGATCAGAATGGTTTATTTGCAGTAATTAGTTTAATTCATATTTGCATTGAACAAAAAAAAATTTTATTTATTCTATAATACACATAGTAAAAACAAAACTTCTTTTCCTGCATTTAACTACTTTGCAGATTTTGCTACAAACTCATGAAATGAAATCAATTAAAATTCATTTTCTTCCATCTTTTCCATTATTGATTTTTTATTATTTAATTATATTTCTTTCTTTTATACACAAACCAGCACTCCTTTTATATTCTTATATTTACGCTCTCTCTCTCTCTCTCTCTCTCTCTCTCTCTCTCTCTCTCTCTCTCTCTCTCTCTCTCTCTCTCTCTCTCTCTCTCTCTCTCTCTCTCTCTCTCTCTCTCTCTCTCTCTCTCTCTCTCTCTCTCTCTCTCTCTCTCTCTCTCTCTCTCTCTCTCTCTCTCTCTCTCTCTCTCTCTCTCTCTATCTCTCTCTCTCTCTCTCTCTCTCTCTCTCTCTCATTACGTTTCTGTACCCCCCGGTTTATTAAGTTCATTAGTTTAAGTATATTTTCAGCTACCAGTTCTTTAGTAAAACATTCTCAATTTTTAAAGCTTTTAGATTTACCCCTTGTTGGTTACTTATCTGCCAAACTCAAGATCTTGACGAGTCCGTCTCTACCACGCATTTCGTTTCTATTCCGCACATTTTCCTTATTTCATTCGTTCACCGGAACTATAACTTTATTAAACTGTTTACTTTTGATTAATTTCACATTTTAAAATAATTTGTTAGATACGGGCGCCCATAAACTTGTTTTATAACTTTAATTCGTGACCGGCCAGCTCACGGAGTAATTTCATACTGGGCTTTCACGGACGGCACTATTTTGTGAAGTGGCTGCGGCTGTTTTTCCAAATCTCATTGTCCTAAGTCCTTGTATCACTACGCCAGCATGAGATTCGGCCGACATGCCCGGATTCCAGCGTGACGTATGCACTGACGTAATATGGTCTGATGTTCTGTTACATAACGTGTAAGTCCCGTGTCTCAAAATAGCTGTTCTACTAGCGTCTGGAGCTGACCTTGACACAAATCCACATGTTGGTTTGTTGTGTCGTTTAAATTCACGAACAATATTTGACAATTACCCTTTCTAATTTGGTTTCCAATAAAATTTACCTTTATTATGAATTTACATTTATGTCTCCCAAAATTATTATTACATCATAAAATTCTATTTCCTTTTTATTAAACACAATAAAATTTATTTATTACCTCGGGTAGGCCTAAATGTCCCGTTACAATACCCCCTCAATGAGAGGTTTTATGCCGAAGCATAAAAACTCTCATTGACACACTCATACTTGCTAAAGGGATCAGTCAGGATATGTCGCCTCAACCCCCTGTATGGTTTATATAAAAAAAATATAATTAACTCACCCTTGGTCCAGTGACCGTGACCGCACCTGAATGACCTTACTGGACTTCTCTCTCGAAATCCCAACACCATAAAGTCAGACAGGTACTTAACGCTCCTGCTCTGACGCGCTGGCCAGCTCAGGATCGCCGCCACAGCATCACCAGACACTGAAACAACAAATCAAAGTATCAACTAGTGGCCTTATATTACTATATCCCTCACTGATCTGTTTCCCCTTAGCTGTGCTGGTTTGCGTTAAGAAGCACTGGTTTTTTTCCTTAACTCCTAACATATATATATGAATGAATATACGAATAAGTATTGTATTTATTATAACAAAATATAAAACATCCAGCCTCAATATCAACATTCTTCATACCCTTCTCTTGTTACATCTTACTCCCAAAATTCAAAATCTATTCCTCTGATTCTATCAGAATTTAAATAAACATTTCTCATTACAATATTACAAATACCTTTCCTCCTAGGATTAATATCTCAAAACAATTAAATTCATTTAAAAATTCTTATATATGACAAAATCAACTACATCTAAACAAATTATTTCCTTATATCTTCCTCAAACTTGGTTAATCATTTCCATCAAAACATCTCAAATCAACACAAAATCATCTAAGTACATCATAAAATCAACTACATATTCTACATCATTGACATAATTTAATATTCTATTCAATAATTCTTTACTAACAATTTAGTAACCTCCTTCTACATCAAAATCTAATATTCCCCCTTTATCCCAGTTACAATTAGGTAAATCACCTCACGGGTAAACCGTGCAAGGCATTTACCTGGTTGCATAAACACTCTATTGTTTACACCCTGGCTTGTAACGGCCAGCTCCCTTTCCATACACTCTATTGTTTGTTTATGGTGGACTGTGGCACCCATTTGCATCCGCAAGAACTGCAATTTTAATTAGGGTGTAGACGCTGCCTACCCCGTTCTTGTTTCAGCGTTATATATACAATTCGGCATTACTGATGTCCGAGGACACCAGTAATCCTACTAAAATGATTCACACACCCTTAAAACGGCACTATCGCCACCTTCGACGATAGCCGCTGTTCCATAGTTATGTAGTTTCCCCTGTTACCCCCCGGTCAATTTCTATGTTCACCAATTTAGTATCTACTTACATAATTCCACGGCCAGGGTTTGGTGAAACCGTGACCGCCCGAAATGTGGGAAACTATCAAAAGACATATAAGGTTCACGCTTATACTGCTACTACAGTTTACAGAGGGTAAATTCTTATATGTTTGGTTATTATTATTTAATTCTCCTACACCATAACAAACATAATACATACAATACACTCATAATTAACATTGTTGTTATTACCTTAATATAAACAATTCACATTTAAGGTTGATCAGAAATTACACACCTTACAGCTTTATTTTATCTTTAAATTCTATTAACTATTAACCATTCTTTTATCAACTTTTAATTATTTATCATTTACTACCATTTAATTCTCCACAAAATTCAAATTTATTATCAACCTGTAATTTACCTTACCTTTCA